>JACGCM010000452.1:1385130-2770261 GCA_014058105.1 Kingdonia uniflora
TACTGCTTTCTAATTTTCTATTTTAGAGGATAATACATATTCATCAATTGTTTTGTTGGCTAATGTAACAACATGTTCAGTTTCAAACCAATCCCACCATCTATAAAAGAAGGTGCATTGGAAAATGGGGAGTTTCAGATCATCAAAACATGTTTTGAGGTCCCATTTCAAGATTCAAGTGAGCTGGAATTCTAGAAAATACAATATGGTATTTTTGCCGATCGGTGGATTGGGTAAAATTTTCCCCTTGAGCTTTGGATGAAATTCATACCAAAGGGTAAAGTGATTATTAAGGGCCTTTGAAAGAACATCAAATTCGGGTCCTATTTTTTCCAACCAATTGAGGAACCAAGTGGAACTGGTTTTGATAATATGTGGATTGAGGCAGAAAAACCAAGTATGTTTTCTGACAGGGTTCTTATAGTAAAAAGTAAAAAACCATGCTTGAATATAATCCCAATAGTTATATAGCTAACCATTCAGTTTAAGAGACCTAGATTTATTAGGATCTGGACCCCATTCAGAAAGGTTCAAAACCCTAGTAACATAGCACTTAGAATGTGTTATAGTGTTTTTCTGGTCTTTTAGATTGATATGATGGTGCTCAAGGAGAACAGATGCAATTTTTATAAACATTGCCACATTGACATACCGGTAACGACCCTCATGGACCATATAATTCTGATTTGCAAAATAACGTTCTTTGAGACCCCAAGCATCTTGATGGAGTTTAAGGTCATCAAAAGAACGGATTAACATGCTTTCATTAACCAGTGCTTTCTGGCGGTAAATAATGTCCTGTTTAAGGGCATCTTTAACAGTTTTCTTGGGATTTTGATTACTATTGGTAGGAAGCTTCAGATTCTTTTATCTACTGTTGTAACCCCAGCCTTGTTCATGAGGTTTCATGTTCGGCATTTTCCTATAGAAATTCCCTGGTAAGAAAATCAGGGAAAGAATTTTGATTGTCTTTAATATACTCAATAGAGAAATCATAAGCAGATAGTTTAGATTGCCATCTGACAAATATTTGTTTGAATACAAGATATTTAACATCTTTCTAAATGATTTCTTTAGCAGGGCAGCAATAAATTCTTAGTAGAAAGGGTCGATTTAATAAGTCATTCTTAAATTTAGAAATGCCTTTAACAATAGCAAGCATTTCTTTTTTAATTATGGAATAGTTCTTTTGAGCCATCTTCCATTTTCTAGATCTAAAACGAAGTAATTCTTCTTTTTAGGAAGAAGGATTCCTTTGTTTTAATATTATGCCAAAACCCAAATCAGAGGCATTGATTTAAATAATTTTTGGCCAGTGAGGGTTTGCAATACCTAAGTAAGGAAGTTATTTAACACGTAATTTGATACGTTGAAGAGCTTATATATGTTCTGAGGTCCAGGGGGTAGGAGTCTAAGTACGTTTATTGTATAATATTATGCTATTCTGGGCAAGATTCTGATAGTAGTCTGTAATGTAATTGAGACTACCAAGAAATTGTTATAATTAGGTTTTATCTTTTATTTTGTCTGAAAATTTGGTGGCAAACTCAATGCTTTTGTCAATTGAGATTATTTGTCCTTTTAAAATATTATGTCCTAAGAATCTAACTATTAATTGAAATAGTTTGATTTTAGGGGAAGATAGGACCATATCATTACGACGGATAACATCCTTAAGTATTTTAAGGTGTTTAAGGTGCTAATCAAGTGTAGTTAAAAATTAGAGAATATCGTCAATATAGACAATGCAGAAGTCTGAATAAAGCATGAAAATATCATTCATATTATTTTAAAATTCGGATGGTGCATTTTTTAAACTAAAAGGAATTACATTCCATTCATAATGGCCAAATGGTACTGTAAATATAGGTTTAAATTTATCGATATTACTAATTTGGATTTGCCAATATCCTTATTTTAAGTCAAATTTGGAGAAGATAATTGCATTATAAAGGCGATTTAACATGTCTTTTTTATTTAGGATTGGGTAACGAATCCATTTGAGGGAGCCATTGGGAGCATATTGTTGACTAAAAGTCTGGGAACACCTCTTTCTTTCTTAGCATTCTTGTTAACATAGAAGGATGTGTAGTTCAAGGGAGAATAGCTTTTACGGATAAGGTTTTTTTCAAGAAGATCCTGGATATTTTTCTTACATAATATTAGATATTTAGAATTTATCTGACTAGGCATAGCTTTAGTAGGATTTTGGGTTTTTTCATCAAAATCCGATTTGTACGGTAGGCAAAAAACATGTTGCTTTCGATCCTAGAAAGCATTTGGAATGTTGCTAAAGACTTTTCTATTGAATTGCTGCTCAATAGTCTTGATTCAGATTTTTATCTCTGATGACTGAAGCTTGTGGGAAATGTCCATGACATAACATTCATCTTGAAGGAAATTCGGATAGTTTGTTTTAGAATCAATTATACTCTTAAGTTCATTAATGATCCTGATTTAAAGATCTCTAATAAATTCAAAAATAATTTCTTGGCCTTGATAATTGCACCATATCCCTTTCGGATCAACCTTATGTAAGGGCATAAGGAGACTGAGGAAAGGAGTGCCAAGAATGATTTGCTATTGAAGAATGTAAGCCAAGTGAATGGTAGAAGGAATACAAGCACTTTAATTATAGATAAAAGCTTTTAAGAGTTTATAATGGATTTTCATCGTGTTACCACTAGCAGAGGTAAGAGATGGGATAGTTTTTTCAAAGTACTTGAAAGGAATTAAGCCTTCTTGTATACAGTTAATGTCAGCGGCACTATCCACAAGGGCGATGGTGTTTTTATAGTAAATTCCTTGTTGATGACAATGGTAACTTAGATATACCATTTCTGAGAAATAACTTTTTGAATAAGGTTGAGATTGAAGTTATCTTCCACTTCGGGAGTATGATAAAGAAATTTATCTGATAGAATCTTTGGCTTGTCCTTATAAAAAAACTGTAAATGGCTAATGTTAGAACCCGGTGTTTGTCCAAAGATTTTCAAATGTTTAATTTCATATTTTAAAGTATTAATTTTTGTTCGAAGATTTTGGATAGTAAGGGGTTTTTCAGATTTTATTCACTTGAGGATCTCCTGGAATTTATAATTGTTATCTTGTTTTAAAAATGGCTGTTCTATTCCAGACATTCGGATATCCTGGAGCATTTGTTGGAGACAGAAACTTAGGACTTTAGTTCTATTGTCAGGATTAGGGATTGCATCCACAATAGTTAGAAGTTCACTCTGAGTATTAAGTTGGAAGCCATTTATGTTAATAATGGCCTTCTGAAAAATGTATTCTGATCATGCGTCACAAGGTGATGCTGCAGTGGAAGGATTAGCATGGTCAAATTGATTAACTGATTTGGTCTGGTCAGAAGAACTGTGTTCAGAGGTGGTACTGAGTAACAGTTTTCTGAATAGATATTTTGAATCTGCAACACGTTACAGTTTTTGTTGTTTTGTTGTATACTGGTTGGTTATGTGTCCTTTTAGGATAGACTTGTAACATATACTAGTTGTAGGCAGATTATAAGTACTGTCATAATGTTTGTCTTTATGCCGTTTGCATTTTCTATGTTTGTGGTAAAATGGAAACTGGTGATAACACTCCATAGTTGTTGGGTTTTCTTTTAAATTTGTTTTGTTGAGTGGATATTCAGATAATCCATTGATAGTCCATTTGTAGATGGTTGTTTTATTGTCAGAATGTTGATTCAGATAAGATTCATTTGTAAAGAAAAAATCTTTGTGGGATGGTTCGATTGCATGAGGGTGAAGCTCAATGGCTTGGATGTAGTTTTTGGATTTACTATCTGAGCCATGTGTGGCTAAATTCTTGGCTCGCGTAGGTATGACAAATATCATATGCGAAGTAGGTATGCTTTACTGTAGATCTTCATTCTTGGTTGAGATGATGTTTTCTCAGTTTAGTCTGGTGAACGATGTCGGTATGTTTTACTGTTTATCTTTTTTCTCTAGTTGACAATATTTTCTTAGCCTAGTTTGGTGAACAAATTAAATATGGTATGTCACCCAATTCGCGTATGGCACTGTTGTCCTGGAAGTGGACGTTTAGCCGATAAATCGTTAACAGACGTGTACCTAATTCTTTTACTAAGATTACATTGTTTAAACACATTCATCAGGGAAAGAAGACCAGCAGTAAAGATCATGACACCTTATATTAAAATTATACTATTTAAACATCTTTGTCAGGGAACAAAGATCAACAATAAGCATACTGAACTTCCTAAATGGGATTTACATATCTATATGATCCATCTTTCACATATGGATTTTAGCCCCGGTTCTATTATTTGCCAGTTATCAATAAAAAATTCATGACTTTTACTCATGATAACTTTAGAAAATGGTATTGGATAACTTTTTCTAAAGAAAAAGTATACCTTATTGAAGACATTTACTACCATGAAATGGAACGAAGCCAAAAGATTTTATTATTTTGTGACTGGTTTGCAACATGGTATCCTTGTTCTCATAACATTAACAGAACTATAGCTGATTCTTTTAACAATCAGCTTCCACCAGAAGGTAATAAAGTTCAATCTTTTCACTCTCCCCCTGAATCAATCCATCAGAATGCAGACAATATCAGCTCTGCACCTTTTAAAGCAGGAGTTTTGGCTCTCTCTAGCAATCTAATTACTGATAAAAATCTAGTTACCTAATCGAATACAGTTAGTACAACATCTAGCATGTATAGTACTAACATTTAACCTATCCTTTTGGTCAATAATCTTCAACCCTTACACTTATCAGAGCCATGTCTGGCTAATTTTTTGGTTCGGGTAGGCATGGTAAATATTATATGCGAATTGGGCATGCTTTACTGTTTATCTTCTTTCTTGGTTGACGATGTTTTCTCAGTCTAGTCTGGTGAGTGATGTCGGTGTATTTACTATTTATCATCTTTCACTGGTTGACGATGTTTTCTCAGCCTAGTCTGGTGATCAAATTAAGTATCGCGTATGGCGTTGTTATCTTGGAAGTGGACGTTTAGCCGATAAATCGTTGACATATGCATACCTAATTCTTTCGCTAAGATTTCAACATTTAAACACCTTCGACAAGGAAAAATGACCAGCAGTAACCATACTAACATCTTTTAATAAGATTACACAGTGTAAACATCTTTGTCAAGGAACAAAGATCAGCAGTAACCATATTGACATTCCTATATGAGATTTTTATATCTATGTGATCCATTCTTCACATATGGATAAACTTAATAGGTCTCATGAATACCAATCACCAATAAAAAACTTAGAATTAATAAGGTTTGAACAAACACAGTAACTGAATCAATGGACTATACCAGCTATCAATTCCAAATTAGTATACAAAAAATGTATGTTCGACTTCATTAGCCAAGATAATATCAAGATTATGGAGCAATCCATTGCTCTTGACAGTGAATGTCATACCTTGAAACTACTAATCTTCATGATATTGAAAGATATCTTAAAAAATATAATTATCTGCATGCTGGATGCATCCAAGTAGCATTCAAACCTTTGCTCTTCTAGGGATCAATTCAGGTATTCTTGTCTATCTCAGAGATGAGAGGAGTCAAGAATTTAAATCATCCCTTATGGGAATCGTTCAAACTAACCTCTGCCATGGACCAATTTATTTTGATGTTTATCCCAACTTAACCTTGTCCTTTACCGATAAGTTTATATTTGAAGTTATTAGTCTACGAATCCAGACACAGGGATATGATTTTATCCCTGGAGCAGAAGTTATAGCCATTATTTACCGAATCCAATATAAGGTTATGAATAGCTTATACCTTCGGGCTATTCTCAAAATTGAGCCAGGTACAACAGTAGAAGTTCATAGCAACTGTTTAACTACAAATATTGTAGTCATCAGGCTTATAAATTGGGATGAACTAAGTATCCCTACTGAATGGGTCTTACCTAGAGTAGTAGTCCCTAGGCCAAGGTTTACTAACCAAGTCATCCAAATCACCCAAATCCCTGATGGAAACGTAGAGGTAACCTTTGTATCCTATCCCATCAAAATATACCTCAATAAGAGCAGTTCTTGTAGACCGATACCAAACGAGGAAGACATTCCCTTCCATGTCTCCTGCCATTCTTCTAGACCATCGGTTTCTAGAAATTCAACATCTGAACCAATTATTAAGGGAATTAGACTTTTTGATAAACAGATTTCTCATGGCATCTGTAATGATCCCTCTACAAGTACCAGGTTTGAAGTAGATCAAACTACTTCCCCTATATCAGAAGCAAGCTTTTATGTTTAATATTCTTTATGAATTTATGCCCTAACTCTATTATTTGCCAATTTATCAGTAATGAATTCATGACTTCCAGTTATGATGACTTCAGAAAATGGTATTTCCAAAATTTTACAAGAGAAAAATTACACGTTATTGAAGACATTTACTACCATAAGATTTGACGAAGCCAAAAGATCACATTTTTTTGAGACTGGTTCACTATATGGTATCCTTGTCCTCAATACATTATCAGTAATATAGAAGATTTTACCAATAAATGGGTTAAAACAGATGGCACAGAAGTCCAATCTGTCCACCCTCCCCTTGAATCTCTCCATTTAAGTAAAGGAAGTCCTAACTCCAAGCCTTTGGAAGCTAACGTCTTTTCCCATCCTACAAATCATGGAACAGATGTTAATCCTATTATCAAACAGAATAATTAGACTAATGTAAGCCTTCAAACCATCGAAAACCAGCTGAATCGTATCGAAGATCACATCTAACGTACCAGTAATATCAACATTGATACTGCCAGTATATCCTTTAGTACACATAGTGCTGATATTAAACCAGCATTCCTCGTCAATGACTTGAAGCTATCAGATTCTCAGGATTCTGAGTTTGTTGACCTTTTGGTTGAAAGACTTAAAAAGCTTAATGTTAATACTCTGGAAAAAACCTCTACATCAAAAGCAACCTTTGATGATCAATTCGTAGACCACATCCAAGCAGTTGAAGCCAATCTTTATAAAATCGAATATGAACCATCCTAGTTAAAAACATATTATAAAAGACCTACCCCTTATGATCTTTTATTCGAAGAAGATTCCTTTCAAAATCAAATGTCTTATAATGGACGTACCATTTTTGAATAGAATATTGATAGTTTATCAGAATAACAAATTTATGAAATTATTCGTAAAATGCTAATGTATGCCTATATCTGTAAAACTGCTGGCAATGAAGACGACAATGTCACCAAATTTATTGTCAATGGATTAACAGGCAGCCTCAAAGGCTGGTGGGACAATATTCTCACTTATGATCAGAAGATAGAAATTTTGGGAGCCATCAAAAATGAAGGAACTATTACTATCCCTATCAAAGATGCTGTTTACAGCCTTATCCAAACTATCCTTTTACATTTTATGGGTCTTTCACCATAACGACATGAAAGGAATAGAGAACTCCCACATAACTTTAGATGACCTTCTCTCACCCATTTTAGGTGGTATAAGGATGTTTATATATGCAAGGCCATGCAGCGCAGTGATACCAATGTAGAACATTAGAAAGCCAGATTCATTGATGGCCTTCCACCATTATTTACTGATAAAGTTCGTTAGAAGCGTAAGGACCAGTATGATGGTAATTCTATACCTTACCATAGCTATACTTATGGTCATCTTATTAGTGTTTGCACTCAGGCTTGTCTGAGTATCTGTAATGACCTCAAACTACATTATCAGCTTGAAACGCACAATTTAACTAGGAAGAAGGAAATTGGCAAATTTTGTCACCAATATTCCTATGACCTTCATGTTACTTATCCCAGCAAAAACACCGCCCACATACCAGACAACAGTCGCACCAGAAAATATAAGGATCAAGATGATTCTTATTACCAAAAACATAGAAAACGTAAAAGGCATTTACCTTATACCAGCTTTTCCAAACAAACTAAAACCCGTACTTGTTATAAGTGTGGTAAACAAAGGTACTTGGCCAACAAGTGTGCCACCTAACGTAAACTACAAGAACTTCACATATATGAAGGATTAAAACTTTAGCTAAGTAAACTCTTGCTCAATGCCACTTTTGAAGAAAGTTCTTCTGATCACTCCGAAGCAGTCAACCACATTGAGCACAATATTTCCTCTTCAATAGAAGAAACACCTTGTAACAAATATTCTGGATCCAATCCTCTGGATTACTGGATAACCATTTTGGAAATGAATGGTTTACAACTCATTACCTTAACCACAAACCAAAGCCAACTAATATCAATTATTAATACAACCCCTGATAATCCAAAACCCAACAGCTGATCTTGGATAATATGAAACCCAATACAACAGCTACACTCTTTACAGATAATTATTATAATTTCTAGGATGTCCTCAGATGAATAGAGATTGCTAAACCTATCACCATTCATAACTTACATCAAGAAATTGTTTACTTGAAATCTGAAATCGTAAATATCAAACTTTATATTCAGAAGTATGATACTTTTATGATATTCGAACAAAAAGACAAACAGCCAATCCTAACAGATGCTTCTCTTATTTAACAGACTGAGAACACTAATAATTCACATCTACATCTTCTTCACAAAATATCATCCCCAAAATGGTACATTCTAATTACTCTTTTTATCCAACATGAATATACCATTCATGTTATTACACTTGTAGATAGTGGGGCTGATTTAAACTATATTCAGGAAGGCTTGGTTTCAACCAAGCATTTTGAAAAAGTTACGCAATCTCTTACCTTTATTAGTGGTATTAGAATGAATAGTCAGTATAAAATTTTATATGTTTCTATATGTAATAACAACCAGAATATTCTTTTTGCACTTCTTTGTGTCAGGAATTTACAACAACAAATTATTTTAGGTGCTCCCTTTCTCAACCTCCTTATGCCTTTACATAGTATTACTCTAATAGGAATAATTGGTACCTTTATTGGCCATGATATTAGTTTTGACTTTATCACTACTTATAATAACTTTAAGTCTTTTTCAGGAACAAAACTTCTTCAAATTTTCTCTCCCCTTATCCGAATTATGGTAGATAATCTACCTACTACAAAACCATATATAGTTTTACTGCATGGGTCCCAGTTGGACAATAAACAAATTATTTTACCCACTGAACAGTCTCATACATGATCCACTCTGAATGACAAGGACAATAAGCCTGGTCTTATCCGTAACACTATTTCTTTTACTAACAGCAGTAATTTTTTTATGAAAATGACAGCTTTAGCTCATTTCATAAGTAATTCCAAAAACCCTCTATCTCACTTTAGTGATATACATCACTCTTAGACTAACCACAGGACTCGTGGAACCTCTTTGAGTAAACTGTATATTTAACCTGAAAGCACTAAGCAGCATCGTCTGGCTTACAATAACTATAAATCCAATGCTTCGTTGGTTCAAACCAATCATATTGGAGGAAACAGTAAGACTAGTCCAGAGTAAACGGCTCTTGGTAAAGACACATCAAAACCGTAGATACCTGTCAATTTTCTCAAAACTGAACGTTCGATTATAAATTTGGACATAATTCACCACCCTGAACTTTCAGCTATCCCCAAATTAGAATTAACTTTGGCCAACTGGGGAGCCCGTAGTAAAGATCTTTATTCTACTGCTCCCCCTCCAGGATCTTCCCTAAATTCTATTAACTTCTATGGTAGTCCAGGATATCTAATCAGAAGTACCCATCCTATTTTAGCCTGGCATGTGCCAAATAGGAAGAAGAAACCGAATTATCCGCCTAGAGCAAACCACCCCTTTTTTCCTATTTTAGCCCCAATCAGGATTTTACCCTAGAAACTTTTCTAAAATCTTTTCCCCATCCTGAGTAAACATGGTGGAATGGACTCAATCATGACTGACTACTTTCCCCAAGGCCAGTTCATTTCCCATTCACAGCAGTACTCAAACACTTTGTATGTAGACAAGTAGTAATCATAAGGGACCCAAAGAATACTCCTCCGTAGGAATCGCATTAAGAATGCAATATGCATGCCTCCACCATCATTATTTCTCCAAAATCAAAAGAATACCACTTTGTTGGACCGACCACTTTGTGAGTCTAACTAACCACTTTGTAGGACCTACCAACCACTTTGTGAGACGAACTAACCACTTTGTAGAAACAACTGACCACTTTGTAGGACCGACCACTTTATGGGACCTAAAGACCACTTACCCTGTTTTCCACGACAACTCCAAGCTGAATATCATTACACGGATTTCAAACCATTTGGAATCCGACTTCACCTATATAAGGAGCCAGAGAGCTCATTTGTGTGTATGCTTTTTAATTATTCAGTCTCTAAGTTCTAAATTTATGTTTGTAAGCTACCACCTCCATCCACTGTATATCTTAATCGGTCTTTTGTAATCCTCTCTAAGTATTTCATCAGTATTTTATAATTAATAAAATTTTGTTTAAATTGTTTATATTGTTTAGTATTTCATAAGTATTTCATTTGGTTTAATGTTAGTACTATACATGCTTGATGTTGTACTAATTGTATTCGGTTGGGTAGCTAGATTTTTATTAGTCATTAGATTGTTAGAGAGAGCTAAAACTCCTACTTTAAAAGGTGCAGAGCTGATATTATCTACATTCAGATGGATAGATTCAGGGGGAGAGTAAACAGATTTGACTTTATTACCTTATGGTAGAAGCTGATTGTTATGAGTATCTGCTATAGTACTGATAATGTTATGAGGACAAGGATACCATGTTCTGAACCAGTCACAAAGGAATACAATCTTATGGCTTCATTCCATTTTATGGCAATAAATATCTTCAATAAGGTGTAATTTTTATCTCAAAAAAGTTATCCAATACCATTTTCTGAAGTTATCATGAGTGGAAGTCATGAATTTGTTATTGATAAACTAGCAAATAAGAGAACCAGGGCTAAAATCCATATGTGAAAGATGGATCACATAGATATGTAAATCCTATATAGGAAGTTCAGTATGGCTATTGCTGATATTTGTTCCCTGACATAGATGTTTAAACAGTGTAATTTTAGTAAAAGGTATCAGTATGGTTACTGCTGGTCTTTTTTCCCAAACGAAGGTGTTTCAGTAGTGCAATCTTAGTAAAAGAATTAGGTACACGTCTGTAAATGATTTATCGGGTAAACGTCCACTTTTAGAACAACAATGCCAAACGCGACTTGGGTGACATACTATACCAAATTTGTTCACCACACTAGGCTGGAAAACATCGTCAACCAGAGAAAGATGATAAGCAGTAAAGCATAACGTTATCTCTCACCAGACTAGACTTAGAAGACATCTTCTTTAACATGATAAAAGATAAACACTAAAACATACCAAGTTTGCATATGATATTTATAATACCTACGCAAACCAAGAATTTAGCCATACATGGCTCTGAATACTTATCAAGAACAATATAAACAAACTTTTATTTATTATGAAATACTGATGAAATACTTACAGCGGATTACAGGAGATAGATGAAGATATGCAGTGGATGGAGGTGGTAGCTTACAAATAAAAATTTAGAACTTAGAGACTAAATAATTAAAAATGAGCACACAAATGAGCTCTCTGGCTCCTTATATAAGTGAAGACGGATTCCAAATGGTTTAAAGTCCGTGTAATATTGTTCAGCTTGAAGTTATCTGGTGGAAGACAAGGTAAGTGGTCTTCAAGTCCCACAAAGAGGTCTTCAGGCCGCACAAAGTGGTCGGTCCACACAAAGTGGTTGGTAGGTCCCACAAAGTGGTTGATCCCACAAAGTGGTCATCATGTCCTACAAAGTGGTTGGTCCCATTGATTTTGAGTTTTGAAAAAATAAAGATGGTGGAGGCATACGGAGTGCGTTCGGAGTACGATTCCTTCAGAAAAGTGTGCTGTGGGTCCCTTATGATGATGGCTTTTGTTGGCTTACTGAGTGCTGATGTACTGGTAGGAATGGGAAATGAGCTGTCGCCAACTAAAGAGGTTGTGATGGTAAGGAAAGTTCTGTTGGAGTGTCAGTGTACGTGACTTTGGCTTTTCCCTTTACTGTAGTCTTGAGCTACTATTCATGAACTTCGATCATGGCATCCTAGTAATCTTCCATGGTAGCTTTAGAATTTTTTATTGAGTTCATATCTTCGTCGGCATATGAGTTTTGGCTTACTCCTGGTTGGCAATATTGCTGACTTTAGTTGTCTTCGGGTAAGGTGGATGCCTGTGATGTTGTAACTACTACAAACTGATCCTTCAAAGTCTGTAGGACCTTGACTTAGCATTCTTCTGAGGTCAAATTAGGATATCGATTCTTAATTAAATCCATTAAAAACTAGAAGACATTAGTCGAAGACACTAATGTAGCTACTGATTTCTGATTTTCTGTTTTAGAGGATAAAACATATTCTTTAGTTGCTTTGTTGACTAATATAACAACACGTTCAGTTTCAAACCTATCCCACCATCTATAAAAGAAGGTGTATTAGAGAATGGGGAATTTTAGATCATCAGAACATGTTTCGAGGTCCCATTTCCAGATCCATGTGAGTTGAAATTCTGTAAAATACCATAAGGTATTTCTTCTGATAGGTGGATTGGTAATAGTTTTTCCCTTGAGTTTTGGATGAAATTCATACCAAAGGGTAAAGGGATCTTGAAGGGCTTTCGGAAGAACAGCAAAGTCGGGTCCTATTTTTTCCCTCCAATTGAGAAACCAAGTAGGGAAACTAGATCTTTTGATAATATCAGGATTGAAGCAGAAAAATCAAGTATGTATTTTGACAGGGTTCTGATAGTAAAAAGTAAAATGCCAGGCTTAAATATAATTTTAATAGTTATATTGCTGGCCATTTAGTTTAAGAGACCTAGATTTAGTAAGATCTAGACCCCATTCAGTAAGAGATTGGATAGATTTTTCAAAGTACTTGGTAGGAACCAAGCCTTCTTGTATACAGTTAATGTCAGCGCCACTATCCACATGGGCGATGACATTTTTTATTGTAAATTCCTTGTTGATGATAATGGAAACTTGGATATACCATTTTTGAGAAATAATTTTTGAATAAAGTATTGGTTGGAATGGGAAATGAGTTGTAGCCAACTAATGGGGTTGTAATGGAAAGGAAAGTGTGGTTGGAGTGTCGGTGTTCGTGACTTTGGATTATCCCTTTACTGTAGTCTTGAGCTGCTGTTCTTGAACTTCGATCATGGTTTCCCAATAATCTTCCATAGTATCTTCTGAAGATTTTACAGAGGTCATATCTTCGTCGGTATATGGGTTTTGGCTTTCTCCTGGTTGGCAATATTGCTGACTGTAGTTGTCTTCAGGTAAGGTAGATGCCTGTGATGTTGTGGCTATTGTAAACTGGTCCATTAAAGTCTATAGGACCTTGAGTTGGCGTTCTTATGAGGTTAAATTTTGATATCGATCCTTAATTGAATCTATTAAAAGTTAGAAAACATTAGTCGAAGAGACTAATGTACCTACTACTTTCTAATTTTATGTTTTAGTGGATAAAACATATTCTTCAGTTGCTTTGCAGACTAATGCAATAACACGTTCAGTTTCAAACTCATCCCACTATCTATAAAAGAAGGTGCGTTGGAGAATGAGGAGTTTCAGATCATCAAAACATGTTTCGAGGTCCCATTTTCCAGATTCATTTGAGCTGGAATTCTATAAAATACCATAAGGTATTTTATAGAATTATATGGGGTCTCAATCAAGATGCCTGGGGTCTCAAAGAATGTTATTTTGCAAATTAAAATTATTTGGTCCAAGAGGGCCGTTACCGGTATGTCTATGAGGCCATGCTAATAGAACTGCATCTGTTCAACTTGAGTACCATCATATCAATCCAAAAGGCCTGAAAAGCCCTATAACACATTTTAAGTGTTATGTTACTAGGGTTCTGCACCTTTCCGAATGGTGTCTAGATCCTACTAAATCTAGGTCTCTTAAACTGAATGGCCACCAATATAATTATTGGGATTATATTCAAGCCTGACATTTTACTTTTCACTATCAAAACCCTGTCAGAAAACATACTTGGTTTTTTTTGCCTAAATCTGGATATTATCAAAAGATCCAGTTTCCCCACTTGGTTTCTCAATTGGTGGGAAAAAATAGGACCCGACTTGGATGTTCTTCTGAAAGCCCTTCATGGTCCATTTACCCTTTGGTATGAATTTCATCCAAAGCTAAAGGGGAAAACTGTTACCAATCCACATATCGGCAGAAATACCTTATGGTATTTTATAGAATTCCAGCTTAAATGAATCTGGAAATGGGACCTCGAAACATGTTTTGATGATCTGAAACTCCTTATTCTCCAACGCACCTTCTTTTATTGATGGTGGGATGGGTTTGGAACTGAACGTGTCATTGCATTAGTCAACAAAACAACTGAAGAATATGTTTTATCCTCAAAAATAGAAAATCAGAAAATAGTTGGTATTTTAGTCTCCTCGACTAATGTCTTCATGCTTTTAATCGATTCAATTAAGGATCGATATCCTAATTTAACCTCAGAACAATGCGAAGTCAAGGTCCTACAGACTTTGAAGGACCAGTTTGTAGCAGCCATATCATCACAGGCATCCACCATACCCAGAGAAAACTATAGTCAGCAATATTGCCAACCAGAAGAATGCCAAAACCCATATTCTGATGAAGATAAGATCTCTATAAAATCTTCCGAAGCTACTATGGAAAATTACTAGGACGCCATGATCAAAGTACAAGACTAGCAGCTCTAGACTACAGTTAACGGAAAAGCCAAAGTCACGAGAACCGACACTCCAACAACACTTTTCTTACCTTTACAACCCCTTTATTTGGCGATAACTTATTTCCCATTCATACCAGTACTTCAGCACTCAATAAGCCAACACAAGCCATCATCATAAGGGACCCACAACACACTTCTCTGAAGGAATCACACTTCGAACGCTCTCCGTATGCCTTCACCATCTTTATTTTTCCAAAAGTCAAAATTAGTGGGACCAACCACTTTGTGGGACCTACAAACTGCTTTGTAGGACATGAAGACCACTTTGTGGGACCGACCACTTTGTAGGACTTACCAACCACTTTGTGAGACCAACCACTTTATGGGACCTGATGACCACTTACCTTATCTTCCACCAGACAACTCCAAGCTGGACAATATTACACGGACTTCAAACCATTTGGAATCTGTCTTCACCTATACAAGGATCCAGAGAGATCATTTGTGTGTAGATTTTTAATTATTCAGTCTCTAAGTTCTAAATTTATATTTGAAAGCTACCACCTCCATCCACTGTATATCTTTATCAGTCTTCTGTAATCCTCAGTAAGTATTTCATCAGTTTTTCATAATAAACAGTGTTTAGATAACTCATTCACAGTTTACTGTTTAGTTTTCCATAGTTTTTTTTATACCCAAAAGTACTGGATTGAGATCAAACACATTTTATGGTATCTGACTGGTATAAAAGGCTGGGGTCTATTTTACTCAAGAAGGGTAAACGTAAAAGTATAGAGTACACTGATAAAAAATACTTCTCAGACCCAAATAGAGGCCATTATCAAATGGATTATGTGTCTATGTACAGGAATACATAAAGATTCTTGGAGATCGATAAAGCAGACGGCGGTAGCTATACCATGAACCACAAATTTTCTTGCACTTCATAAAGTTGGCATAGAATGATGGTTACGCTCCAAGACATATCTCATCATCCGAAGTTGTGGCGTGTTCTATCCAAGATAAAGTATCTACTATGTATAATAACAATTCAGCTTACATCATTCAGGTAAATGGTGATTAATCAATGGCGGCAGAACGAAGCACATTACACAGAAGCCATTCCAACCTTATGAATTATAAAAGGCGAATGAGATTGGCGTTGTTGAAGATATTTCAGAAGATATCTTTGAAAATCTATGTACGAAGACTCTTGTACCAGTTACGTTCAAGCAGCTAGTACACGGAATCGACATACAGAAGATTTACTTATCAATATCTCAAGGAGATACATTTTAGGGAGGTAAATCTCAGGGAGATCGACGTCAGGGGGAGTAGTCCCAGCCTGACATGGACACATGCGTATTGTACTATTTTTCTTGATAGCGCAGTTTTTATCCTAGGAAGTTTTACTGGTTGGAGGTTTTAATGGGACAACGTATACGCACAAGCCATACAAGGCATATGATTGTACTCTTTCCCTGCACAGCTTTTTGCCCAAAGGGGTTTTGCTTGGCAGAGGTTTTGATGAGGCAAGTCATCCTAGTGTGGAACACCCCAAGGGGGAGTGTTAGGAGTTGGGTCCAAGCCCAAGTTTAGAACCCAGCAGGGGTTTTATTTGTACTCCTAGCAAGCCCATAGGCCCGATAGGGTTATAGGGAGAGTTTGAGTAGGTTAGGTAACTTTTGTTGTAGGGTTATCCTTATATTACTGTATCACGTATAGAGAACATAATTCAGAATCAATAAGAAATCCTCTCTTCTCTCTCTCCATTTATTCTCATGATATAGAACTGTTAGTATACTCTATATCGATTATCTCTCAGCACTTTTCAAAATCGCACTTAGGTGCTATTTATTTTTTTGGGTCTGAGTGGGTCTAAGTGGGTCTTGTGATAGCCTAATTTCGTGATCCGAAGTAAGTCTTTGCACTAAAGATATTCAGAACGACTAATAAATGATGAATAACAATTAACACAAAGTTTAGCGTGGAAAACCTTTGAATATGTTAAAAACCATGACCTTTCTTGAGGATTTAGAAAGAGAGAAAGATTTTATTAAGGATTGCTAACTATTACAATAGAGGTTCTAAATTGTTCTGTATAGAATGTTTAGTGAGCATTCATCCGTCCTTCATCTGGAATTCTTTGGTCCTATTTATAGGTCTTATAATATGACCTTTTGATGACCATTATTATCCTTAATGATGGACGTTATAATATATATTTGATCTGATTGTGTAATGATCTGATATTGCTATTTTGTAATGGCTTCATTGATGATGGTGTATTTGTTGACTCAAACTGATGATTTAGAGGTCGAAAGTGGTGACTAGAACTTTGTAACTGTAATGTGTCATACATTGTACCACGTGTATGTTGATGAGGTCGAGTGGTCGTATGATGGTCAAAGATGAAGCATGAGTTTGAGATGCATAATAAACTACTACAACTGCCCCTTCTCAGCCAACAGTACAAGAAACATTGTGGGTGAGTGGTGTTGGTTGAGAAGCTTCATCAATACTAATATTAATACCTGGGAATCATTTTTAATGCATTTTGATGAATATAACTTTGTCGCTTTTAGGTATTCTTGAACCAATGCTTCTTGTAGTAGCCTACTCGCAGCCTTCGACAGTTGAAGTCCACTTCATAACCTACTTGAATGTATTGAAGCCTACTCAATCCCTAAAACAGACTTCCCAGAGATCCCCTAAATCTGAAGCTTCGACACCAGACAAAGCCTCGAGGATGGATTAACACATCACAATAGACATTCATCGACCATATCTACACATGGTCGAAGTGTGACATGATAGACAGCCAGCTCACCAAACAAGCCGTCATAATAATTGGCCTTTACAACAAAAGTGACAGGACGACCACTGTGCCACAGTGCTGAAGTACAGATACACATCAGACAGCTGTCACAGTGACAGTGCAGATAGGATCGACGCCTATATCCCGCTGGGATTTCTTGAAAGTAATCATGTAATCTTGACCCACACTTGGTGACTCAGCTTCCTGTGACTCTATAAAAAGAGGAGAGGGGAAACCAAGTGGAGGTTAGAAAAATCATCTCCAGCCCCTTACATTTTACCTTTGACCTCTCTGTGCATACTGTATTCGAACCCTCTCGTTACTCATCAGTAATATAATCTTTCTTAAAAATCCTCATCAGAGGTCGTAGAGTGTCACATTCGGGCCTCTACGCAAGTATTTGTCTTTAGTTAGTTTTGCTTTAGACCATTTACTTGAATCGCTTTGATAATCGATTGATTCCACGTTGTAAGAGCCAACTTTACCTCTAAACGAAATTAGTCCCCTACAATTGGCGCCGTCTGTGCTTCCTACCCTACCAAACCTTTTTTCTTTTTCCCCTGCCTTTATTTTTTAACAATATACTACTCCTCCTCAAATGGCACCTACACGCCATTCTAACTCAACCCAGGCGAGAAACTCCATTGACGGAGTAGCTGCCCAAATAGCTTTATTATCTAAACAAGTCGCTCAGGCAGAGGAGTGCCACCAGAACCAACTAAATCAGGGACGTGAAAGACACCGCTTGGCGATGGAAACTGAATAGAATCGCCACTTGGACGATGAAAACAGACAAAATGGAGCAATCGATGAGCTGTGCAATACCGTTAGAGAGCTACAGAGATTACAGCCCTTGGAACCTGCTCGCCCGTCCCAGGCACCAGACCCATCGCGCGTATCTGCCCACGCCCTCCTAGGACTCTTACCAAACCTTGAGATACCCACAGTTCACATTGATGCCAAAGGTATTACCCGTACAATTCCCCTAACTGGCTCTATCCACCTTGGGATCCACCCCACAAAAGATTCTTCAGACTCTACCCTCCGCTCCTCCCGACACCTCAGGTGTCGTCCCGCTTGAAAGCAACTTGGGGAACGTAGTGCTGAATATATGCCGCATACTCGACCTCACAACCTTCGAATTCACTAATCTCCCCCTCATCCTGCATATGTTACACAGCAGGACTTCGACCATAAAATACAACCAGTCATTCGCGTTACCGTGAGCCCAGCCACAACCTCCTAGAGCCGCCTTAATAACCCGATCTGCCCCAAACTTTTCGCTATCGAAATACCCTCCAACTTCCGTGCTCCCAAACTCAGAAAGTACCGTAACACAGACCCTAAATCCACATCCTCGAATTCCAAAATACCCAGAGCCTCTACTCCATGGCTAACTACCTGTTATGTTACCTTTTTCCAGCGATCCATACTGACAACCCCCTTCGATGGTGCCACAACCTCCCAAATGGCTCGATACAAAGCTTTGAGCAACTTTTACAACTTTTCATCACCCAGTTTTCCTTCAACAAGGACAGAGAGGTCAGAGTTGACGCTCTATTCAATTTTAGAAAATCCAGTAATGTGACATTCAAAGCCTTCACGAGAAGATTCCTCGACGAATCCCAGAAAATAGAAAATCTCAACTGCTCGAATGCTATTCTGGCAGATTCGAATGCTCTGTCCGATCACAGCTGAGTAAAAGAACACCTAGTTCTCCACAAACCATAAATACTCGAAGAGATGTTCTCGAAGGTCAATGGCTATATCGATCTCGAGCGACTCCAAGAATCCTACAAACAGAGCTAGCCTTTGCAGATAGCTAACTTCAGTAAACCTCGACAACACCCCCACTCTGCTCCCACACCATAGATCGCTCCTGTCTTATAGGAGACTGAGAGCTGCAAACGCCCCAACATTGATAACAGCACCGAAGCTCGCAAGAAGCGACCAAGGCCTGTTTTGCCTATACTCACTGCCCCCCTCAGCACCCTTCTACCACATATACAGGAAGACCCCATTTGGTGTATCCCTTTACCAATCAAAGTCAGACCAGGTGAATCTTACTGCGCCAATCACAAATGCAGCTGTCACCATACCAACAAATGATTCTCCCTCCAGCGCTCTCATGAACTTATCTTCAGAGCAGGACATTTGCATCAGTATATTATTGATCTTCTAAGCTACCTCGACAGTTCTTACCTCAAATCTCTATCCTCCCCTACTACTGACCCATCCGAGGTGCATATCTACAGAGTCAATTTTATCGAAGTCAACAACATAGACAGTGGACATTCCAAGAGCAAACGAAAGCGCATCAAAGAATGTTACAAGCTCACCTATATGGAGAAATTCCCTACCCGTCTGCCAGAATCAAGCCGTCACCCTCGTCTCGAAGGTACTTCTTTCATCGACTCTGACAATTCACTCGCTCATTTCCCCCATTCCGATCTATTAGTCATCATGATTAAGATCGAGAACCTCGTCCTCCATACAATGCTCGTAGACACAGGGATTGCAGCTGATGTCCTCATTCTCTAAGAAATCCAAACCATGAAGAAAACAGACCTCATAACCACAGCCAACGTTGAACAGAAAGGTTTCAATGGATCAACCAAAGTTGCAATTGGCCGTATCAGCCTACCCGTTACCACAGGCCCTATTACCCTTCGAACCAGCTTCCTTGTCATTGACAAGAAGTCTGAATACCTCGGTATACTCGGACGCTATTGGCTCTACGCCATGCGAACCATACCTTTGACCTACCATCAGACCCTCCGTTTTAGCACTCACGAAGGTACTTAGAATCTGAAAGGCTCTCAACGCCTTGCCCGCTCATGCGAGCACCCAGAGATCGACCAAGCCTAAAATCTTGTCAGTTGTCTATAGCAATCACTGCATCTTTCTATCCCATCGACTTCGACAGATACCTCCTCACCCATCAAACCCTCAGTTTATATCGATCTAGACGGTCATGGTCGAGGAACATTCATCAGAACTTTCCTTAATGAGTTAGAACGCCTCGAGCTATCAGAATTCCTTCGAGCAAATAAAGATATCTTTGCCTGGACATTTCAAGAAATGCCTGGTGTCGACCCCAACATGGCCTGTCATCGCCTTGATCACATCCCCTATTCCTTAGCAGTAAAACAAAAGAAGCGTAACCTGGCACCACGACTTCAAGAAGCATTGAACCTTGAAGTAGACAAGCTCATAGCCGCAAGTTTCATCACAGAAGTGAAGTACGTGGACTGGATATCAAACATTATCGCCGTTCCTAAGAATAATAGAAAAATCTGAATCTGCGTCGAATTTACAGACCTCAACAAGCACACACTGAAGGACAATTTCCCCCTACCAACCATTTCACAACTCCTCGATGCCACTGCTGGACACATGCGCCTATTCATGATGGACGCGGTTTCGGGTTACAATCAGTTGCTCCTCCTTCTTGAAGATCAACTTAAAACTTTCTTTATAACTGAACAAGGCCTTTACTGTTTCAATGTTATACCCTTCGGCCTTAAAAATGCCGGAGCCACCTACCAACGCCTTTTTATATCTATGTTTAAACCTTTGCTTGACAAGTCTGTCAAAGTCTATATCAACAACATGTTATACAAGAGCCTTCAAAAAAATGCCCATTTCCAGGACCTAACATAAATCTTCACAATACTTCGTACATATAACATGAAACTCAATCCAGACAAGTGCCAATTTGGTGTGCTCTCTAGAAAATTCTTGGGCCACCTTATCAGTAAACGTGGTATAGAGATTGACCCCACCCATATTCGAGCCCTCATAGACATGCCTTCGCCCCGAACCAAAAAAGAGGCCCAAAAAGTGGCTTGCAGGATAGCGGCCCTCAATCCTTTCATTTTAAAATCCTCAGATTGATGTGCTTGGCTCTTTAGCCTCTTACGAGATCAGGGCATCCACAAAGTAAAAAAGAAAAACAATCCTAAGATCAACTGGACCCCTGACTGCGAACAAGCCTTCCTCAAAGTCAAAACTTACCTTGGCCGTCCACCCATTATCAGTACCTCTATCGATGGTGAAACACTCTCTTTATACCTTGCTGTCACAAAAACTTCTATCAGTACAGTGCTCATTCGACTTGATTCTAATATCGAAAAACCTGTAAATTACATCAACAAAACTCTAACCCCCGCAGAAACTCGATATTTAAAACTTGAGCGCTTGCTCCTCACACTTGTCTATTCAGCCTATAAGCTCAAACCATATTTTTAGGCTCACCCCATTCGTCTTATTACGAGTTACCCCCTTCGAGAAGTACTTAGCAAAAAAGAAAAATCCAGACGAGTACAATAGTGGTCCTTATACCTTGGCAAACACGACATTACTTTCGATAAGCAAATATCCCAGAAAGGCCAAGAAGTAGCAGATTTCTAGCTAACTTCCCGGTCGAAGATATCGATTGGGAAGAACACGAAGATGACTTATCATAAGACCAACCCAAAATAGCAGATCCCTGGGGCCCTCTCACTGGCTGGCGTTAATTCAAAGATGGATCAGCAGGACCTAATGGCTCAGGAATTAGTATTATCTTGGTAACACCCACTAATGACCGCATAGAGAATTCTGTCAAACTTACCTTTGAATGTTCCAATAACAAAGTAGTGTATGAAGCCTTGATCTACGGCCTCGACCTCGCACTCGACCTCAGCATTCTTAAACTTGCAGTCTTTACAGATTCCCAACTTGTTCAGAGACATTACACAGGAGAAAATTAAGCTAACGGTCGCATGGCCGACTACGCTCTTATTGTGCGGCAACGAATGGACCGGTTCCCCAAAAAATCTACAATCACCCATTACCTTCGAGGAAAAAATAGATATGCTGATGCCCACGCCTATATAGCAGCTATGCTCGGACAATCAAAATCTTGGACCCTCCATATCGATGTACTCGAACGCCCAAGTATCGACAAGATGAAAATCAATGCCATCAATACTGGGGGCGAGAGTCACGATCCAGAAGATTGGCGAACACCGTTTCTTTATTACCTCAAAAATGCCACCCTCCTAGATGATCCCAAAGGCAAACGTTCGCTGCTAGAAAATTGCCACAGATATACTATCCACAAAGATGAACTACATCACAAATCCCCAAATGGCGTCCTCCTTCGATGCATATCACAAGCCGAAGCCTCTTAAATCTTAGCCGAACTTCACAAAGGAACCTGCGGTGCTCACACTACTGGTTATTCTATGGCCCTTCGAGTTGCCACCTAAGGATTATTTTGGCCTAATATGAAAAAACATGCTTCAGAATATGCAAAATACTGTGACAAATGCGAGCGTCACGCTCATGACATCCATTGCCCCTCTTAAGGACTCCATTTCAGTCAAGTTTCCTAGCAATTCAAAAGATGGGCCATCGATCTCATTGGCCCCTTCCCAAAAGCCTCGGGTAGCAGAGAAAATATCCTCATCGCAACCGATTACTTCACCAAATGGGTCAAAGCTGTACCTCTATGCTGAACCAGAGAAGAAGTTATCAAATTTTTATAGGAAAACATCATCACTCGCTTCGGATTCCCCTACATGATTTGATGTGACAATGGTCCCCAATTCGTTGACAGCAAAGTTAGAAACTTCCTCTAAAAACACAACATCATCCTCTAAAGTCTAAGCAATTAACAAAACCATTGTCAATGGTCTTAAGAAGAGAGTCAATGCAAAGAAAGAACGATGGGATTAAGAGTTACAACATGTCCTCTGGGCCTATCGAGCAACCCCTAGAAAATCTGTAGGATGCACCCTCTTCCTCCTAACATATGGAACTGAAGCTGTATTACCCACTCAATTTGAAGTACCCATTCGAGACCCAAACCTCCCAGACGAAGATAATGAGTTTGAACTCGCATGCAACATGTTATGGATCGACAAAACTATAGACTGTGTTATCGCCAATCTTGGCTGCTACCACACATCACTTCAAAAATTCTACAACAAAAAAGTTCGACCACGGAGTTTCAACATTGGAGATCTAGTACTTTGACGTGTCAATCAATCTTCGAAACCTCAGAATGTCAGCAAGTTAGCCGAATCTAGGGAAGGACATTATGTCGCCTATGATAAAACAGACAAGGGTTATTATTACTTAATGACAGAAGACGAAGAGCCTTTACCAAACCCCTGGAACACAATACAGTTGGTCTCCTATAACAGGCTATGTCTCCAACCATCTACAACTGATGTAATTCAGAACATTCAATAAATGAGTTTTTCCACACTTACTTCGTCTCCTATTTCATTTTTGAATTTCTTGGTTTAACTTAAGTATCATGCTAACCTTCGACCCGACTGGTACTTGAGGGTAATCTCGAAATTTTTTAAGCTCCCAATTTTGAGCAAACTCGAGGGGCAAGGATGGTTGAAAGATTGGACCCTCGGGGATGCATTGGGAACGATCAGATATGCCTCGCTGTGGTTAAGGCCTTCGAAGTCCAGTCCATTTTTTTGTTTCTTCTAAGTATCACGTCAACTCTTCGCCCTGACTGATACTTGGGGGCGACCTTAAAATGCTCAAGTCTCCAATTTTGAGCAAACTCGAGGGGCAAGGATGGTCAAATGACCGGACCCTCGGGGATGTATTGGGGGCGATCATATATGTTTTGACCAGGCTCTGAAACTGTCAAAGTCCAGTCCTTTTCTTGGATTTCCCTAGGTATCATGTCCATGTTCGTCCCGACTGATACTTGGGGGCGACCTTGAACTGCTCAAGTCTCCAATTTTGAGCAAACTCGAGGGGCATGGATGGTTGAATGACCGGACCTTCGGGGATGCATTGGGGTCGATCAGATATGCTTCAGCCAGGCTCTAAAACCGTCGAAGTCCAGTCCTTTTATTGGTTTACCCCGGGTATCATATCCACCCTCGCCCCGACTGATACTCGGGGGCGACCTTGAACTGCTCAAGTTTCCTACATTCGAGCAAAATCAAGGGGCACGAATGGTCGAAAGACCGGACCCTCGGGAATGCATTGGAGGCGATCATATATTGCTTTGCTGTGGCTTAGGCCTTCAATGTCCAGTAAATTTTTGGGTTTCCTCTAGGTATCACATCCCCTCGACACGACTGATACTCGGAGGCGACCTAGAAATTTTTCAAAAATTTCAACATTGTTGTGGCTTCGCCCTTCGATGTCCAGTAAAACATACAGAGTTCAATCTAAATATCTTCGACACTCTTCAGGGTTCGATCACACTACAGTCATTCAAGCAACAACACTATACACAAATATTATCTTCAATTCTATCAAATGCTGAGAACAGTCCACATATTACCCATCAAAGGAACAGTGGCAGTACAATTCAAAGATCAATCATCAACAATTCAAGGCAAGCATAATCAACAGAATGCACATCCAAATTCTAATAATTCAAGGTTAGAGAAAGATAACACAATCAATCAGAAAATCAGACATCAAATAAGAAATTCAGAATCAATATGTTTAGAATCAATATATGCAGAATTCATTTCAGAAATACGCATCAATATGTGCAGTATCAACTTTAGAAGTTCAACAGAAAACAAAAGATAGAGACCAACAACAAACAGCGACATAGTTCAACATATTACAACTCAACATCATATCAGCAGAAGAAGACATAAAACCCCAACCCCAAATACCTCATACTGGCGTGGTTATGCCTTCTTCCTCCACAGATCCCCCAGCAACAACACCCTCAGCAGCTTCATTCGAATCTTTGACGACCAAACTATCAATAGTTCTACCAATGGGCGCTCCAATAAGAGAAGTATCTACACCACCCCCAGTACTTCCAACTTCATCTTCAACAATGTTTGCCTCCCCTTCCTTCATCTACAATTCATCCCCTTCAACAAGTTCTGGAGATACAGGGTAAGGTTGCAATGTATCGGGGTAATACCCCTTATCATCTATAAAGCTTTTCAACCTAACATTCACCTTGTATTCGTCATCATGCTTCCGCTAGAAATTCACCCTCTGTTTAGTTTTCTCCCTTTCACACGCCACAAACTTTGCAGTCCACTCTCGTTCCAGCCTCTACCGCTGAAGCTCGAGCCTCTCATCATAAGAGTCAGTAAACACCCCTAGATCTTGCTTCAACTTCCTGACTTCAAAAACCAATGATGCCACAGTCCCACGAGTAAGATTCAGATTTTCCTTTACTTGTTGCAATTTTGCTTTTCCTGACTTCATTGCCTTGTTGCTAGTTTACATCCAAGCATCCGTCTGCTAGAATATTCAAGCAGTCAGTACACCTCGAAACTCGAAGAATTTAAGAGAAATTTTAGATTATCACAACAGAAAACCATATATAGTTACTTGAAACATGTGCCTTTTTATTTCCTTCGAAGCCTCGTCTGGGTTGTCTTCCTAGAGCTCGACAATCAAAGCCTGCTTAGCCACAGCCTACTCTTGCCGTTCAGCCTCCATCATCTCTTTATCCTCCTCCAATGTATCATCCTCGCCCAGCGCCCTACGACTTTTGTGTTGGCCAGCCTTCGATTGCTGCACCTTCAGGGCTTCGTGAGCCACCCGTCCCTTCCCCTTCTTAGTTTGAGTTGTTACCGTCCTCGACCTCAATATCGAAGTATCGCCATCCACTTAGGGTACTGGCACTGGTTGCATCAATCCCCTCCGCGATCTCGGCACAAACTGATAATTCCATGGCAACTCTTCCCCTCCCATTTCATTTTTACCCTTCGAAACACCTTCGCCTCTTTTCTCTTCGATGGCTTCAATGTAGCGGGTACGCTTTGAAGCAGGGAATCCGCCTTCTTCTTCCTTTGCCTTTTGATTCTGAGACTGTCAAACAAAGAATTTACCCAGTCTTCACTAGCTTCGAGCAGAGTATCAATATAATTTACCGGATTATCCCAAGACGAACTCTTCAGACCTGCAAAACAAAATAAGAAAACAGTTATCACTTATCCCATATATAAATCAACAATAACCGTTCGACAAATAAACTTACTTTAATTATATACCCTATGATGCAATTTATAAGGGTCATCCATTTCTACATTCTCGTAGTTACCCCTTACTATCAATAAATATTTATTCCGCCCTCGACCCATCGAGTACAGATCAAAGAACCAAGGCTTCTCTGGGTGATATTGGATGTGATAGGTCCCCGGGTTCTGACTCGTCTTCTTCGAGTAAAAGGTAATTATATCAAACCACTTAATCAAACTTCGACCCTCACTAGCCAATTTCACATTCATCCCCTCTATAACCCTCATTATCTCATAAAAATTGCCATTCATTTGCACTGGGGCAACCCCCCAGATATTCAGCACTTCTTTCACCAGCCTTCGAAGTGGAAGCTCTATTCCAAATTGAATTTGGCCTCTGTAAGCCATAATCCCTTCCCCAGGGTCTGATTTAAAGGTTAATCCCACCCCCGCAACACTCAGATACATACCCACCTTCGACAGTTTTAATTTGGCGGCAAACCGATCTAACCTAATCCTATCTTTAGCCAAAATGGCACCTTCGACCCTATCCGACTCAGTCGAATCCCCACTATCGTCACTTTGCACCATATCTCCCTCTCCACCACCTGAAGGCCCTACATCATCCCTCTCCCCCCATACTGTTTCCTCCTCCTCACTATCCTCGGTCACTATCGTCCTTCGACGTCTCGTAACTGGGGCCTCCTCAGTAGGCAGAACCATAGATAATGGGGCCTCGGTTATCACATCTAACACTTCAATATTGCTACCCTTATCGATTGGGGATCAACCAGAAATGGTAGCTCCGAATTCATCGATCTCTTCGTCTATCAGTCTCCGTCTCGAAGCTTGACGGTTATGAATTTTAGCCTACAGAAGATGAGGTACGCAATTAGACCAATAAATTCTACAAATTCCGTGTCCATAGCCCCTATCCCATCTACCTTCCCCAAAAGTTGATCAAAACTTCAATCTCAAACCCTATACCTCTTTCACACCTTAAACCCCAGAATGGGTCAAAACCCAGATCCTTCAAGTCTCCTTACCCTCGAAAATAACCTCTAAACCCCAAACACAGAATGTCCTACCCACACTTTCAAACGGAAAAAAATAGTAAAGTTGGCAAAGATCAAGTAACTTACCTGTGATTAGCAGCACTACCCTCGAATCAACAAGATCAATATAACACATGCAGCGACCACTCCAAAATTTGAAATGGCGTACGTTCCCTTCTTCTCACGCTCTATGATTTTATCCGTTAACCGTACAGTAATTACTCTCCTCACACTTATATATCTTTCGAAAAGCCAAAACCGCCTCGATTTTCTAAACCACTATCATTACCACGACTCTACTACTCTGACTTTTCGGCTACAATGTGCTTGTGTTTTGACAAATGTAACCTTTGTATCTCCCACGTGCGAACAGCACACTCACTCCAAACTGCTTGCAAAAGCCAAAGTTTCTCGAACCTTCTTTCCCCCACACGAAACTAAACAATCAAATCCAAATAGTCGTATCATAACCTTTTCCGTAATATGAGTAAAACATCATTATTACTTTTTTTGCATACTGCCCCAGACGCATGTACCACTCTGACAGACTAGCCATCTAGATTTTCAGAACGGCCAGTCAAATCAAGCATAACCTTCGACACACTCCCGAACTCGAGTACTCGACCTTTCTACGCCTCGAAGAATCCTCAACAAATGGCCTTAAATTCATTTATCTAATAAATCAACCTTGGACATACGACACATCCTTCAATTCACAACTTCGTAATACCTTTATTTCAAAAGAATACCTTTTCTTCTTTCCTTACACAGATAACTTCGAACCTTCGACCGAATAGAATCATACATTTCAGTCATTCAAAAATTCATGCTTACAGATAATGTTTTCAACTTCGACACACTGTACCTTTTGCTTCGACAAATTCATTTTTATCTTCGAACAACACAAACAATATATTTCAACAATTGTACTATCAATTCAACAACTCAAGATACAATTCAGATTATATTACTACTACTCACAGTTTGACAAAGAAGGTTATTCTAAGACACCACTTTCATTCAGAAAAGCCAAAAAATATTGCACGCCTCGTACAAAGAAAACTGAAGAGAAACAGAGCAAAGGAAAGCAGCAACAAGACAATATCAAACAAAGGACCCTATTTACCAGTGGGATGCTCCACTTCAACCACGGCCGCAATATCTTCATCCTCCTGGTCCACTATATCCTCTGCAAATCCTTCGAGAAAAGATAGCCGATGGCCTGGTAACGGCCCCATCATCTGCGTTATTCCCTACCAGTATGCGAAGGGCATGCTAAGGATTGGTTCCCCGGGTTCCATATCAAAAAGGTTTGGCATTTCAGCATCAATATCCTCCTCTATACCGGACCTTCGTTGAAGACCCAACAAGGCCTCTTGGATTCTCCTGGCCCTCACTGCAGCTTGATTTTCCAGAACGGGTACGTTTTTAGCCATGTTAATCAAAACCAATTAAAGAGACAGATGAGGAGAATTATGCAAGGCAGATGTAAAAATATCCTCCACCCTACCCCCTTTTAGACCTTCAAACCCACTACAACTTTCCCTCTTCCCTAACCAAATTAATGGCAACCTTTAATTTTCCACCTCGAAAAGTCAACAAACAACCATTCCAACTTCCTAAACATAACTGATTCATCGGTACCTGCATTTAAACTTCATTCCCGAGGACTTCTAGCGAGCACACCACCAACATCGAGCACTCAGCCATTATAACCCTCGATAAGCACAACAACATCTCATCATACTTTCGACCATAATTACTTCAGAACATCATAACTCAGATCAGTATAACCTTCGATCATCATTACCTTTGAACATATCATTATACCTCACGCCTATAAGAGTATTTGTCTACATTCGTCTATATTATCAATCAGACACAGTAATACAAGTGTGCAGAAAAAATTATGTTCATTCTAAATATCCGATCAAAAAGATAGATTATATTTCTACTGCCACCTCAAGCAAAAAGCCCCACACAGAAAATAAAGACATACAAAGATATAAATATTCACCACATCAACCAGTAGCCCTACTTCCGGAAGGTCCAGCTCCGCTTGCTGTATTTTGCTCCTCGATGATCTCTTCTGCACTAACAAGACTTTCGGCCAGAGCCATCAGGAAGAGATAGTTCCTCTCAACAGTCGTAAAATGAAACCTCAGCTGTTCCCACAATAGGCATAAGGATCACCATTGATGAACTCCTCAGGTCCTATCTTCACAATGTCGGGCGTGTCCCGGTTCAGATTATGTTGCCCAAAAAACTTTATATGCAGTTCCGCCATCTTCCACCCCAGACGACGATCGTGGGCGAACCCCATCCTCTTCTGGTAACGCGTGCATGGCGTGGTATCCATTCAAATGTTCAAAATTAGGAGAAAGAGGAAAAAACTATTGCAAATGGAAAAGGATGCAGTATCCCTATACAATAACCCATACTTATAGCCTTCACTTCATTTATTACCCTATAACCACACACACCTCTTAATTACCCTCTTTTATTACTTACCCGAAAACCTGCAGTCAAACCGCTCAGATTCCAAGACCGAATAATTATCTCAGCAAACACCTCTCCACCTGGCATCGAGACCTTCGCTGAGAGGGGGCAGATGTAGTTGCCTATACGCAGCCTTTGCCAGTCGAAGTCTACTTTATAGCCTACTCGAATGTATCGAAGCCTACTCAATCCCTAAAACTGACTTCCCAGTGATCCCCAGAAGCCAAAGCTTCTACACCAGACAAAGCCTCGAGGATGGATTAACACATCGCAATAGATATTCTTCGACCATATCTACACATGGTCTAAGTGTGACAAGACAAACAGCCAGCTCACCAGTCAAGCCATCGTAATAATTGGCCTTTACAGCTACAGTGCAGGCCGACCACTGCGCCATAGTGCGAAATTGCAGAGACACATCGGACAGCTATCACAGTGATAGTACAGATAGGACCAGGGTCCATATCCTGCCTGGATTTCCAGACAGTAATCATGTAATCCTGACCCACACTTGGTGACTCGGCTTCCTATGACTCTATAAATAGAGGAAAGGGGAAACCAAGTGGAGGTCAAAAAAATCATCTCCAGCCCCTTAAATTTTACCTTCGACCTGTCTGTGCATACTGTATTCGAACCCTCTCGTTACTCATCAGTAATATAATCTTTCCTAAAAATCCTTATCAGAGGTCGTAGAGTATCACATTCGGGCCTCTACGCAAGTATTTGTCTTTAGTTACTTCTTATTTCAGACCATTTACTTGAATCCCTTTGATAATAGATTGATTCCACATTGTAAGAACCAACTTCACCTCTAAACGAAGTTAGCTCCCTACAGTTCTAGTTAATCTTGTTGTATGGGAAATCCTCCTGACGTTGGTATAGTAGCCTGCTCGCAGCCTTCTACCCCAGCCAGACACTCGAAGGCTACTTCAAAGCCTACCTGAACATATCGAAGTCAATGCAAATCTACATACAAGCCTCCCAAAGATCACCCGAGGATGAAGCTTCGACTCTGAACAAACCTCGTGGATGGACTCCACACATCACAGCAAAAGCACTTAGACCAATCTGCACATGGGCCAGGTATGATAAGACAGGCAGTCAGCTTACCAGACAAGACGGTGCAGTGGTTGGTCCTTGCAGCTACAGTGACAGGTTTAGCTACCGCCACAGTGTTAAAGTATAGGGACAGACTCAACAACTGTCATAGTGACAGTTTCGACTATTCCGGCGCCCATTCTTGCTCTGGGATATCTGAACAGTTCTCTTATAATCTAGCCTAACCTTGGTAACTTAGCCCTCCCTATGATTCTATAAATAAGAGAGATGGGGAACCAATGAGAGGTTAGAAAAATTATCCCTAGTCTCTTTACAGTTTACCTTCGATCACCCTGTAAAACCCAGTACTCAAACCTTCGATTACTTATTAGTAATAAGAACACTCTTAAAAATCCTCATTAGAGGTCGTTAAGAGTCACATTTGGGCCTCTACATACTTTAAATTATTTACCTGCTTTCCTTTAATTGAAAATTAACCCTGTGTTGTAAGAGCCGACTTCCCCTCTGAAAGAAGTTAGGCCCCTACAATTGGTGGCGTCTGTGCTTCCCACCCTACCAATATCTTTTTCTTTTTCCCTCCCTTTGTTTTCAACTTCCACAAATTCTCTTCAGTGGCACCCACCCTCCATTCCAGTTCAACCCATGCCAGCATCTCCATCGACAGAGTGGCCACCCAAATAGCCTTACTATCTCAACAAATTACTTAAGCCGAGGAGCGCCACCATGCACAACTTCCCCAAGAGAGTGGAAACCATCGCTTGGAGCTGGAAACTGAACGGAACCTCCGCCTGGACGACGAGAATAGACAGAACTGGGCAATCAAATAATTACACAATACCATCTGAGAGCTACAGAGACAATAACCTCTTGAACCTGCTTGACCATCCGAAGCACCAGATCCGTCGCGCATGTCTGCCCGTGCCCGTCTGGGACCCATATCCACTATTGGACTAGCCCAAGGCCGTATCCAAGCCGAGGGTGCTCCCCATATTATTCCTCCTACCGGCTTCATCCATCTTGGCATTTACCCCATAGAAAATTCTTCTCACTTCACCCTCCGATCCTCTAGACATCCCATATGCCGCCCTGCTTAAGAACGTCTCGGGGAGCACAACGCTGAACACATTCCACCCACTCGAACTCACCATCCTCGAATCCCACAATATCTCCCTCATCCTGCCTATGCTACACAACAGGACTTTGACCTCAAAATATAACCAGTTATTCCCGTCAGCGCGAGCCCAACTACCAACTCTTGGAGTCGCCTCAATAACCCCATATGCCCTAAACTTCTAGCTATCGAGATACCCCCTAATTTCTGTGCCCCCAAACTCAGCAAATACTGTAACACTGACCCTCAATCGCACATTCTCGATTTCCAAAATTCCCTGAGCCTCTATTCTACAGCCGATTACTTACTATGCAGCCTTTTTCCCACTAGCCTCATTAACAACCCCCTTCGATGGTATCGCAATCTTCCAAATGGCTCAATACGAAGCTTCGAGCAACTGTCATTGCTTTTCATTGCCAAGTTTGCCTTTAATAAGGATAGAGAAGTCAGAGTTGATGCTCTATTCAATTTTAGAAAATCCAACAATGAGACACTCGAAGCCTTCACCAAAAGGTTCCTCGATGAATCCTGGAAAATTGAGAACCTTGACTACGCGAATGCTAGATTCACATACTCGAATGCCCTACCTGATCAAAGTCGAGTCAAAGATCACCGAGTTCTACACAAACCTCAAACCCTCGAGGAGATGCTCCCAAAAGTCAACGGTTATATTAACCTCGAGCGCCTCCGCGAGTTACATAAACCGAGCCAACCTTCAACCCCTGCTATCAGTAAACCTCGACAAAACATACCTTATACTCCAACACCCCTGATCGTTCTTGTCTCACAGGAGACTGAGAGCCGCAAACGCCGTAACATCGACAACAGTGCTGAAGCTCGCAAGAAGAGACCGAAGCCAGTCTTACCAATACTTACTACCCCTCTCAGCACCCTTCTACCATATATACAGGCAGAGCCCATCTGGCGTATCCCTTTCCCAACCAAAGTCTGACCAGGCAAACCTTACTGCGCCAATTGCAAATCTAACTGTCACCATACCAGCAAGTACTTCGCCCTCTAGCACTCTCTCGAACTCATCCTCAAAATAGGTCGTCTACACCTATATATTGCTGACCTTCCCAACTATCTTGACGGGTTTTACCTCAAACCTCAATCTACCCCTATTGTTGACCCAGCCGAGGTGCACATTTACAGAATAAACTTCATCAAATTCAACAACATAGATAGCGGACGTTCCAAAAATAAACGTAAGCGCGTCGATGAATGTTACAAACTCACTACCAGGAGAAACTTCCCAGCCTCCTGCCTGAACCAAGCCATCGCCCCTACCACAAAGGCATTTCTTTCATTGACTGTGATACATCTCACATCCATTTTCCCCATTTCGATCTACTAGTCATCAAGATTATGATCAAAAGCCTCGTCCTCCATGCAATGCTCATAGACACAGGGAGTGTCGCTGATGTTCTTTTTCTCCAAACTGTTGAAACCATGAAGAAAACCGACCTCATAACCACTGCGAATATCGAATTGAAGGGATTCCATGGAGCCACAGAAGTCGTTGTTGGTCGAATCAGCCTACCAGTCACTACAGGTCCTATTACACTTCAAACTAGTTTCCTCGTTATAAAGAAAAATTCAGAATACCTTGGTATCCTCGGGCATGAATGGCTCCACGCCATGCATGCCATACCATCGACCTACCATCAGACCCTTCGTTTTACCACCCCTGAAGGTACTTGGAATTTAAAAGCCTCTCAGCACTTCGCCGGTTCATGCGGGCACCCGGAGATCGATCAGACCCGGAAACTCATCAGCCACCCAAAGCAATCACTGTATCTTTCCATCCCTACACCTTCGACATATACCACTTCACCCATCGAACCCACCGTTTACATCAAACTTGGCGGCCCTTGTCGAGGTACATTTATCAGAACTTTTCTAGATGAGATAGAATGCCTTGAGCTTAAAAATTTCCTTCGCACAAACAAAGATGTCTTTGCTTGGACATTCCAGGAGATGCCTGGTGTCGACCCCAGCCTGGTGTGCCATCGCCTCAACCTCATCCCCTTTTCCTCAGTAGTAAAACAGAAGAAGCGTAACCTGGCACCATGACTTCGAGATGCAGTCAACCTTGAAGTAGACAAGCTCATATCTGCAGGTTTTATCAGAGAAGTTAAAATCGCTGACTGGATATCAAACATTGTGGCAGTTCCCAAGAAGAACGGCAAGATCAAAATCTGCTTCGACTTTACAGACCTCAACAAGCACACACCAATGGACAGCTTCCTCCTCCAGATCATTTCAGCACTCCACGACGCCATTGCAGGACATGAGCAACTATCAATGATGGACGCGGCTTCGGGATACAATCAGGTACCCATCTTCCCTAAAGATCAACTTAAAACTTCCTTTATCACTGAACAAGGCCTTTACTATTTTAATATCATGCCTTTCGGCCTTAAAAATGCGGGAGCCACTTACCAGCGCCTAGTCATGGCCATGTTTAAACCTTTGCTTGGCAAGTCGGTCGAAGTCTACATCGACGATATGCTATGCAAAAAACTTCAAAAATAAACCCTCATACATGACCTAGCCGAAGTCTTCTCAATACTTCGTACATATAACATGAAACTCAACCCAAGATAAATGCCAATTTGGCGTTTCATCTGGTAAATTTTTTGGCCATCTTATCAGTAAATGAGGTATCGAGATCGACCCCACCCATATTCGAGCCCTCATCGATATGCCTTCGCTCTGAACCACTAGAAACATCTAAAAAGTGGCTGGTAAGATAGCAGCCCTCAACCGTTTCATTTCCAAATCTTCAGACTGATGTGCCTGGGCTTTTCCCTCTTATGCTACCAAGTCATCCACAAAGTAAAAAGGAAAAACAACCCCGGGATCAACTGGACACCCAAGTGTGAACAGGCCTTCCTCGAACTCAAAAATTATCTTGGCCGACCACCCATCATCAGCACTTCTATCGAAGGCGAAATACTCTCTTTATACCTCACTGTTACAGACACCTCTATCAGTTCAGTGCTTATTCGACTTGACTCAAACATCGAGAAACCTATATATTTTTTCAGCAAAACTCTATCACCCGCAGAAACTCGATATTCAAAGTTTGAGCATTTGCTCCTCACCCTTATCTATTTAGCCTGAAAAATCAAACCATAGTTTCAAGCTCACCCCATCCGTGTTATAACAAGTTACCCCCTTCGAGAAGTACTAAGTAAAAAAGAGAAATCCAGACGAGTACAACAGTGGTCTGTATACCTTGGCAAACACGACATTACATTCGAGAAGCAAATATCCCCAGAAAGGCCAAGTGGCAGCAGACTTCCTTGTCGACTTCCCAGTCGAAGATGTCGATTGGGAAGAACATGAAGATGACTTAACAAAAGACCAACACGAAGCAACAGATCCATGGAACCCTAACACTGGCTGGCATTTAATCATAGATGGATCCGCAGGACCTAATGGCTCAGGAATTGGTATTGTCTTGGTCACACCCACTAATGATCGAATAGAGAAAGCTGTCAAACTTACCTTCGAATGTTCCAATAATGAAATAAAGTACGAAGCCTTAATCCACGGCCTCGACCCTGACCTCGCTCTCGACCTCGGCATTCCTAAGCTTGCCATTTTCACAGATTCCCATGTTGCTCAGCGGTATTACACAGAAGAAAATCAAGCTAATGGTCTCATGGTTGACTATGCCCTTTTTGTTATATTGCGCATGAACCATTTTCTCGAAAAATCTATTATCACTCATTACCCTTGAAGTAAAAACCAACATGCAGATGCCCTCGCCTACATCGCATCCATGCTCGGACTGTCAGAATCCCGAACCCTTCCTTTCGAAGTACTCGAACGACCAAGTACCGACCAGATGGAAGTCAATACCATTAATACTGGGGGCGAGAGTCTTGACCCAGATGACTGGCAAACACTATTCCTCCATTACCTTAACAACGCCACCCACCCAGATGATCCCAAAGCCCGACGATCGGTGTTAAAAAATTAACGCAGATACTCTATCCACAAAATTGAATTACATCGTAAATCCGTAATTGGTGTCCTCCTTCGATGTATATCCCAAGATGAAGCCTCAACCATTCTTACCGAACTCCACGAAGGAACCTGCAGTGTTCACACTACTGGTCGTCCTATGGCCCTTCGCGCCGTCTCTCAAGAATTATTCTGGCCGAATATGAAAAAACAAGCTGAAGAGTATGCCAAACACTGTGACAAATGCCAACGCCATGCTTATGACATTCATTGCCCTTCGCAAAGCCTCAATTTCAGTCAAGTCTCCTGGCCATTCAAAAGATGGGCTATCAATCTCATCGGCCTCTTCCCTAGAGCCTCGAGTAGTAGAGAAACTATCCTTGTTGCAACCGATTACTACACCAAATGGGTTGAAATTGTACCTTTGTGCCGAACCAGAGAAGAAGTTGTCAAATTTCTATGGGAAAATATCATCACACACTTTGGCTGCCCCCATATGATTCGATGCAACAATGGTCCCCAGTTCATCGGCAGTAAAGTCAGAAACTTTCTCAAAAAACACAACATCATCCTCTCACCCTCAACACCCTACTATCCTCAAGGCAATAGTCAAGTCGAAGCAATCAACATAACCATTGTCGACAGTCTCAAAAAGTGAGTCAATGCGAAGAAAGGTCGATCGGTTCAAAAGTTACAGCATGTCATCTGGGCCTATCGAATAGCACCAAAAAAATATATAGGCTGCACCCCTTTCCTTCTAACATACGGTACCGAAGCTGTGCTCCTTACTCAATTCAAAGTATCTACACGAGATCCTAACCTCCCAGACGAAGACAATGAGTTTGAGCTCACATGCAACATGTTATGGATCGATGAAAATAGAGACCGAGCCATTGCCAACCTTGGTCGCTACCACACATCACCTCAGAAATCCTATAACAAGAGATTTTGACCATGAAGTTTTAACATCGGAGATCTAGTACTACGGCGTGTTAACCAATCCTTGAAACCTCAAAATGCCGGCAAGCTAGCCAAATCCTGGGATGGACCTTATGTCGTATATGATAAAAATGATAGGGGTTCTTACTATCTGATGACAGAAGATGAAGAACCTTTACCAAACCCGTAGAACACAATGCAGCTGGTTTCCTATTACAAACCACGACCTCAACCTTGTACAACTGATGTAACACGGAATAATCAATAAACAACTTTTCCACCCATACTTTATCTCATCGTTTTAATAAATTTCTTGGTTTAACTTAGGTATCATGTCAACCCTTCAACCGGACTGATACATAGAAGTGGCCTTGAGATTTCTCAAGCTTCCAATTTCGAGCACACTCGAGGGGCAAGGAAGGTCGAAAGGCCGGACCCTCGGGAATCCATTGGGGGCAAATAGTTATGCTTCTATGTGGCTAAGGCCTTCGAAGTCCAGTCAATTTCCTGGTTTCTTCTAAGTATCATGTCAACCCTTCGACCCGATTGATACTTGGGGACGACCTTGAAATTTTCAAGCTTCCAATTTCCAGCAAACTTGAGAGGAAAAGATGTTTGAAAAACCAGACCCTCGAGAATGTATTGGGGGCGAATAGTTATTCTTCGATCAGGCTCCGAAATCGCTGAAGTCCAGTCGATTTCCTGGTTTCTTCTAAGTATCATGTCAACCCTTTGACCTGGCTGATACTAGGGGGCGACCTTAAAATTTTTAAGCTTCCAATTTTGAGCAAACTCGAGGGGCAAGGATGGTTGAAAGACTTGACCCTCAAGAATGCATTGGGGGCGGACAGTTATGCTTCGATCAGGCTCCAAAACCGTCAAAGTCGAGTCAATTTTTTGGTTTACCCCGGGTATCATGTTCACCCTCACCACGACTGATACATGGGGGCAACTTTGAAATTTTCAAGTTTCCAAAAATTGAGCAAACTCGAGGGGAACGAATAGGCGAAAGGCCAGACCCTCGGGAATGCGCTGGTGGCGAACACGTCTTACATCGCTGTGGCTTCGGCTTTCGATGTCCAGCAGATCCGATAATTTCAAAAGAGGCATCACAACATCCTCGAAGCTCTTCAGAGTTTGATCACTCTACAGTCATTCGACAGAAATAGTACAGGTATATATTATTATACGGAGATATCTACGATACAAAGAAGTTTCAAAACATCATACATCAAAGAAACAGTTTCATTACAACTCAAGATAAGTCATCAAAAGTTCGGTACAAGCCAAACCAATAGATTACACATCAACATTTCAACAATCTAGAACAAAGCATGGCCAGAACAAGACAACAAATTCAGTTCAGAACATCAGGCATAAATTTAAAAGCAGTTCACGCTCAAATTCCGAAGTTTAAACAGATAAGAAGCATCAGCACAGTACAATAGCTCATAAAAAGACCAACTCCACAGAAAAGTAACTTAGTTCAAATATTACAACTCCACATCAATAAGAAAAAGAAGGAACGAATACCTCATATCGGAGTAGCCGCATCCTCTTCTCTCACAGGCCCTAGAACGCCAACACCTTCAGTACCTCCAATCGAAAGCTTCGACCCCGCACCATCGGCAACTAAATCATCCACAGTTCCAGTGCTGGTCGCTTCAATTATAGGGGCCACCACACCATCTCCAGTATCTCCATCTGCCTCATCAGTAACATCTGCCTCTCCTTCCATCATCTGCAAATCATCTTCAGCAGCTAATTCTGGGGAAACAGGGAAGGGTTCCAAAGTGTCAGGATTATACCCCTTATCCTCTATAAACACCTTTAGCTTCACGACGACCTTACATTCACCATCAAACTGTGCCTGATAAATCACCTTCTGTTATGCTTTCTCACTCTCTTTTGCAGATGGCTTCGCCGCCCATACCTGCTCATGTTTAGACCACTGATGCTCAAGCCTCTCATCAAAGGAGTTTGTGATTGCCTCCAAATCTCACTTCAAAACTTTGACCTCAGACACTAACGAAGCCTCAGTCCCTCTAGCAAGATCCAGACTTTCAACTGCCTGCTACAGCTTCCCCTTTACTGAGATCATTGCCTTATTGTAAGATTGCGCCCAAACATCCGCCTGCTAGAATATTTGAGCAGTCAGTACCTCTTGATACTCAAAAAGCTTAAAAGAAATCTCAGAATCTCACAGAAGAAATTAATAGACAGTTACCTGAAGCATACTCCTCTTCATCTCTTTCGAAGCCTCGTCTGGGTCATCTTCATAGAGTTCAACCTTCAAAGCACGTTTGGCTACTGCTTGCTCTTGCCATTCAGCTTCCATCATTTCGCCATCCCCATCCGCTGCATCATCTTCCCCCAGCGCCCTACGCCTTTTGTGGTGAATAACCTTCATCTGTTGTACCTTCAAAACTTTAGGAATAACCCGTCCCTTCCCCTTCTTAGCCTTTATTGGCACCTGCCTCGCCCTCAGTCTCGAAGCATCTCTAGCCACTTCGGGCATTGGCGCTGCTTACTTCGACCCCCTCCTCGATTTTAGAATATACTGAATGTTTCTTAGCAACTCATCCCCTCCCATTCCTTCAGGATCCTACGAACCACCTTTACCTCTCCTTCTCTTTGATGGCTTCGGTGTAACGGGTACGTTTTGAAGTATAGAATCCGTCTTCTTTCTTCTCTGCTCTTGATACCAAGACTTTCAAAAATAGAATTCACCCAATCCTCACTAGCTTCGAGTAAGGCATCAATATAGTTCCTCAGATTGTTCCAAGTCAGAATCTTCAGACCTGCAGAACAAACAAAATATAATCACCACTTATTCAAGGCCTGCATCAACAACAATCCTTCTACAACAAACTTACTTTGATTATACACCCTATGGTGAAACTTATACAGGTCCTCCCCTTCAACATTCTCATAGTTACCCCGTATTATGACTAAGTCTTTATTCCACCCTCGACCCGTTGAACACAAATAAAAAAACCAGGGCTTCTCAGGGTGACACTAGATGTAGTAGGTACCCATGTTTTGGCTCGCCTTCTTCGAGTAGAAGGTCACAATATCAAACCACTTAATTAAACCCCTCCCCTCAGTGCTCAACTTTGCATTCATCCCCTCTATAACTCTTATTATCTCATAAAAATTTCCATTCATTTACACCAAAGCATGCCTTCGAACAGGAAGTTCCATCACCAGTCGAATCTGGCCTCTATATGCCATTTTTCCATCTTCTTCAGGGTTTGAATTAAAAGTTAATCTTGCTCCCGCCACACTCAACGACGCCCCCACAGTATCTCTCATTGAAATGGCACCTTCGACCCTATCCGACTCAGTCGAATCCCCACTTTCATCACCCTGCCACTCTTCTCCCTTTCTTCCACTAGTGGGCCCCATATTACCCTCACCTCTATCTACCCACACTATCTCCTCCTCCTCCTCACTATCCTCAGTTGCTACCGTCCTACGACGTTTCGTAATCAGAACCTCACCAACCGGCAATACCATAGACAAAGGGGCATCGGCTACAACATCGAGCACTTTTAAGTCACTGCCCTCATCCTTTGGGTCACGACCAAAAATACTAGCTTTGAATGTCTCGACCTCTTTGTCTATCAGCCTCTGTCTCGAAGCTTGACAGGTATGCATCTTACCCTACAGAAGAAGGGGCACGGCGTAATTAGATCGATATATTCGATAATTACATGTCAATAACCCACATTCCATCTACCCCCTTCAACAGATTTATACACATTCAAAACTTTGATCCTAAACCCAATGCTTCCTTCAAAAACCCCCAAAATTCCCCGAATGGGTTAGAACCGAGACTCATGAATTCTTTTATCCTCGAAGATAACCTCCAAACCCCAAACTCATAATATTTTACTCACAGACACCGAAGGAAAAACAAAATAAAAATTGGCAGAATTCAAGTGACATACCTATGTTAGAAGCACTATACTCGAAATGGCAAGATCAATGCATAATTCTAGCAGCATCACTCTAGAGCCGACACTAATGGCGTACGTCCTTCTTCTCTCCCTCTCTCTAATTTTTTCTCAATACACAGTACAGTGGTTACTTCTCTCATACATATATACGCTCTCAAAAAACCAAAACTGCCTCGATTTTTAAACCACAATCATTACCACGACCCCACTACCTCGAATTTTTGGCTACAATGTATTTTGACTGATTTACCCCTCATATCCCTCACGTGCGATTTCCACACTCACTTCAAATTACCTGTAAAACTAAAGCTTCTTGAAACCTTTTCACCCTCACTCAAAGATAAACAGTCAAATCCAAACATCAAATCACAACCTTTCCGTGAAACGAGGACAACAATAATGATTACCTGTCCGGCACACTGCCCCCAGCGTACGTACCGTCCTAGCAAGCCAGCTGTCCGAGCCGCTAGTTTGACCAGTCAAATATACCAAAACCTTCTATACACATCTCACAATCGAGTAATCGACTACACCGTGTCTTCAAGACTCTTCAACAGATAGCCTCAAATTTATTTCTCAAATATATCGTCATTCGATCTACACAACATTTGTCAGTCCAAAACTTCATGCCTTTATTATTTCAGCAGATTACCCTTTCCTTCGACAGTTCTAAATTTTATTTATACACGAAGCTTTACATTGTTTCGACAGTTAACAAGTATTACTTCAACAGTCCCAACTTACTCTTATACATAAATACACATTTTCCATCGATAGATCACATTGATCCTTCGACAGATTACAATCTTGCACTTCGACAGTTCAAAAATTTGTGCCTATACATATTAAAGCTCTTACAGATCAAACCTTATATTTTTGAATGATTAGAACTCCAACTTCGATAATTGAAGCCTGTTATTTCGAGAGATCGAAGTTATACTTTGAATATTCAAAATCCTACAGAAAACAACATTGAAAAATAATTCGACAGATTATACCACCAATACCCAATTTCATTAACCTTAGAAAAAATGGAGTACAATTCCAATAGTTCTTAGAAATACCCCACATACAAATACCATATCAAAAACAGTTACCAAAAAAAAAAGAGGACCCTAATTATTAGTAGGATGCTCCTCTTCGACCACTAGCACAACACCAGCGTCCTCCTCGTCCACCATTTCTTCCGCGAAGGACTCCAGTAGAGACAACCGATGACTTGGAAATGGACCCATCATCTGAAGAATCCCCCACCAGTATGCAAAAGACATTCTAGCAATGGGTGCCTCGTGTTCTACTTCAAAGAGATTTGGCAATTTTGCATCAATATCCGGATCGATTCCAAACCTCTGGTGCGGCTCCCGCGTCCTCTCCTGTATTCGCCTGACTTTTACTACTGCCTGGTTCTCTTGTACGGGTACATTTGCCACCATTCTAATCTTAGAAAGTAAGCAGAAAGATGAAGAAAGAATGCAGAACGATAAGAAATCCTCTCCACAACGATTTCAACTTCCCCTCTTCCCAAGCCGAATTAATTGCTACATTCAATTCTCACCGTGAAAACTCAACAGTCTAGCCTCTACAACTTCCTAGATGTAATAGTTTCCTCTGCATGTGCATGGAAACACCATTTACGAGGACTTGCAGTCAAAACTCCCGCATCGAGCCATCGACCATTGTCACACTTTGACCCCAATTCCTTGCACCAAGTTAATTTCATTCGACCAAATCATTATACTTCGAGAACACCTTTCGCAACATTAATCAGTATTACCCGTTAACATTCGATGAAATAAGTTTGCTATCGTGCCTACGAGCTTATTCGTTTCCAATGCCTAGCATTTACAAAAACTCAAATTTCCAGGAAAATATTATTCTCATTCCATTCCACCACATACAACAACAAAACATAAAAATTTCAAACCCAAATACATTCATACAACCAGCCCAAACAAAAACCTCTACATAAAACTTCATAATGCAATGAGACCAATCATCACCACCTCAAACAACAACCCTACTTCCAGAAGGCCCAGCTCCACTCATCGCACTTTGTTCCCCCATCTCCTCTTCTGTACAAACGAGGCATTCGGCTAAAGCTGACAGAAAGAGATGATGCTTCTCCACAGTACTAAAGTTGTACTTTAGTTGGTCCCAAAGATAGACATAAGGCTCCCCATTGATGAGTTCTCCAACCTCTACCTCTACCAGTTTGGGCATGTCCCTGTCCAGATCATGATGCCCGAAGAACTTTATATGTAGTTCATCAGTCTTCTGCCCTACGCGACGGTCTCGGGCGAACCTCATCCTCTTCTGATATTGCGTGTTGGGCGTGGTATCCATAGAGATTTTAAAAATTTACAGAGGAAAGAGATAAGAATGAAAAAGATGAAGGTTACACAGTATCCCTACTCAATAACCCATACTTATAGCCTTATATCATTTATTACCCTATAACCACCAATACCTCTTAATTATCCTCTTTTATTACTTACCCGAAAACCAACAGTTAAACCGCTCAAATTCTATGGCCAAATTTTTTTCTCAGCAAACGCCTCCTTACCTGACTTCGAGACCCTCACTGAGAGGAGGCGAATGTAGTAGCCTACTGACAACCTTCTACCCAGACAGACACTCGAATGCTACTTCGAAGCCTACCCGAACATATCAAAGTCAATACAAATCTACATATAAGCCTCCCCAAGATAACCCGAGGATGAAACTTTTACTCCGAACAAACCTCAAGGACAGACTTCACACATCACAGAAGAAATACTTTGACCATATATGTACATGTTTGAGGTATAAAAGGACAGGCAGTTAGCTCACCAGAAAAGATGCGCAGTAGTTAGTCTTTACAGTGACAGGCCCAACCACTGCCACAGTATCAAAGTACAGGGATAGACTCAACAACTGTCACAGTGATAGTTCTGACTATTCTGACCCCCATACTTACTCCAAGATATCTGGACAGTACCCTTGTATCTGACCTAACCTTGGTGATTTAGTCCTCCCTATGATTTTATAAATAGGAGAGATGGGGAACCAAGGAGAGGTTAGAAAAATTCTCCCTAGTCCCTTTGAAGTTTACCTTCGATCACCCTGTGAAACCTAGTACTCGAACCTTCGATTACTCATCAGTAATAAAAATACTCTCTAAAATCCTCATCCGAGATCGTAGAGCGTCACATTCGGGCCTATACGTAAGTATTTTGTCTACAGATTGTTCATACTTTTGATTATTTACTTGCATTCCTTTGATTGAAGATTATCCCCGTGTTGTAAGAGCCGACTTCCCTTCCAAAAGAAGTTATGCCCCTACAGTTGGGAATTTAGAGAGTCGTCTTCATTGCTAGTTGTAGTATAAAGAGCACTCTGATTTGCAGATGTGACGAATCAAGTATTGTTCTTGAACTTTTTTCTACATCTTTCTTTCGTTAACTGTCTTTTTGTAGCTAGAAAATTTTTATGTGTTGAGAAAATGGTAACTACGAGGCAACAATCTCGAGATGCTAGGATATGAGCGAAGGTGGACAAATTTCACGTCAGATACTTTGGAAGCCAACCCATGAATATGTCGACGCCAATTCCGGTGTCATCTACATCTCATGGGATGTTATACGTGGAGGTGGTGGAGGCAGATGATGGCCATTTCCAAATGGTGTGTTTCCATTATCTGCTGACATCGGAGGGGGAATGCCGAAATGGGCTACGGCTTCTAGCGGAGGATGTTGTTAAAGATGAAGCGACAAGCATTTATCCGTGGAAGTTTCATCGGTATCTTGCTTGTGAGTGGGTTCTGTCTAAGAAGTAGGACCCTCCTTCCTTCTCTGTCATGCGGGATGGTGGGGGTTATGGTGGAAGAGACGGTGCTGGAAGAGGTTTTTCTTCCATGGACCATAAATTTTGGTCATGAAGAAAATCCTTCTGCCGGTTCCATAACTCCTTCGGTGATGTTCAGTTCTTGGATTTCCTGGCCTATTTGCGTAGGGGATCAAAGTTTGGAAGTCTGCTTTAATTTTGCATCTTTTCCTCGGTAGTTGCTGAGAATTGTTTCGAACTGTGATTTCATATAGTTTGTAAAGTAATCTGTAAACTATTTGGAACATTTGTTATTTGTAAAGTAGTCTGTAAAAAATATTTGAACTAATGAAATGTCTTCATTCTATCATCTTTATGATGTATCTCGAACTGCTCAATTGATATGTTTAACTTTATATACGAACTAGTTTATTTGGTATGGAGAAATAATAATTCAAATCTGCGAATGAAGCACAATTAGAGAAGGAATAAAAGTCCAGAAATAGGTAGGTGTGAGGAATGTTAAGTTATCATGGAGTATTTCTTATCAAATCAAACTGTAAGGTTCTCAGTATGTATTTGAAAAATTAAGGAGTTTAAACATGTAATGAGGTCGTTTGGTGAATATAAGTAAACAGGTGTCTAGGATGAATGTATGTTGCGATTTCCATATCTTGTTCGAATAAAATCTGAGGAGATATTTCATAAACTGCAAAGTATGAGCTGACACAATATTTTCTAGCTTCTACTGATAATCTTGTTTCTGAAAATATGTAAAATATATACTTCAGCAAATCTGCAGGGCGATTTAAAATTATATAGATCCTCTTAGTGTCTATATAAAGTAGTGATCTTTATCTGCTATGCAATGTTTCTTCTGCATGGACAAGTTGTTATGGAGGTAGTGCAAGTAACCATAGTGAGGACGCATTCTCAGTATGTTCATCATATAGTGTAAGGTAGATTCTATATCAAGGTCACTAAACTTTGTGAACGATATTTTTGTCAGTTGCCTTACGATGTCGTCTTTCCAGAATGGCCGTTAAAGCTGGGTGGCTTAGATGATGAAGGCAGGCGTACAGAGTATGACCGCTTTTTCTGGTGCGATGTATTCTGCGAGTTGTTGTTGGATGCCATTTTATGATAAGAAGTTGTTCAAGAGATCACATGGGACAAGCTTACTGAAGAAGATAAGAGAGCAGTAGGAGGGGAGATAATATCATGTGGTGTGGTAAATCATCCAGGCTGTTTTACATCTAACTATATCTGACTATAAACTTTAAACTTTGAGAGTTTGAAATAAATAAGTAATCTGTTTGCTGTAACCTATTTTTGTTATCTGTTAAATGTTGAATGGGGCAGATTGAATCTACGAACTAGACTGAATAAGATCAAGGTATTTATAGACTATTCATGTGGCAGATATTGTGGGTTACAGTTGTCTGATTTTAACAACTGTATAGATAATTTTGAATTTTAATAGTGAGCTATTTTAGGAATGTCGTATATTCAGGTATGATCTTGTATAAAAATAAGGTGATTAGTCATGAATACTGCTTTGGGAAAGAGGGGAAAAAAATTTAATGGCAGAAAATAGAGACAAGCGTGAGGACAGTAGACGTTATCACAGAAGTCATGATGATGCTGTGAGATGAAAAGACGTGCCTGTAGTAATAGTAGGGGTGACTGACACGTGTTTGAAGGAGCCATCATTTCATAAACAGAGGGAGGGTATAATAACTCGTCTCTCTCTCCCTCATAAATTATTTACAGTGATAAAGAGAAAAAAAAGTGGTGTAACCCATATCTCCATATAGAAGAAACATTTGAGTTCTGAGTTTGATTTGGTAGGGAAGGCTTCATCTGGTGATAAAAAATTATTAGAAAAATGATAGGAGCGGTCAATTTCTTTGAAACGTTCTGGTAAAGTAGAAAATTGTGGTTCTTTGAGTACTGGTTAGTGATGTGTTCTTTTATTTTGATTTTGTATCTTGTAATATGTATATGATTTTGGATTGTATATTACTGTTGTATGAGAGTAATCTTGGGATATCAAAGCTTGAGAATATAGGGGATAAGAGCTGAGTAATTGCCTTTATTTTTTTTATACACAAGCTTTGGTTATGGGAACAGATTGTAAAGAGAGAAAAATGCTTTTTGGAGAAGAAGAGGAAAAGGTGAAAATGATTTACTGTTATTTAGAAGTTTGAAAGTAAATACTTTGCCTGGGTAAAAGGTATATAGGTAAGTTTATTTCTACGGTGTGTAAGGTGTAGCATGTAATATAGAGATAATGCTAAAATATTTTGTATATCTGTAGGTATAGTATGCATTTAAAGCCCATAATTCCCATGAGTAAATTTGTAGTATCGTCGAGTTCAGAGGAAGCATCATTGTCAGGGAGGGAGGACAATTACAATGTAATAGAAGAGACTATTAATAGGATAGAAGTTACTGTAGGTGTACAGGCTGGGGAACCCAGTGAAGAAGAGAAGGGTAGAGAGGAAGAGGATACCAAGGTGAAAGATAAATTATTTTTTATATACCCTGAGGGTCTAGATGTAGGGAAGGAATTTCTGAAACATAAAAAGAAATTACAAGGAGAGTGGGAAAACTATATGATGGACCAGAGCCGGTGGTTTAGGGCCTATTTGCCAGGGAAAGGTGAGGAAGCGGTATACTACCAAGTTCCTTGCTTGGATAAGTTGAAAATAGAGAAGGGTATTAGTACAGATGTAAATATTTCATACTTTAATGGTGTAGGGATGGAAGGCCCGAATGATGGGTTTTTGTACTATCTGAATCTGGTCGTTTATGGCCTTAAGGTTCCTCTGATCCTCTTTCAGAAAGGGGTCATGAATGCTTTACAGTGCTGCCCAATTAAATGAGAATATATATGAAATGATGAGGGTCTGTGAGGTACTGAATGAGAAATGGAAAAGAGAAGAGACTGTCAAGCAGTTTGAGGCTGAAGGGACATGCTAAAATTTTATAAATGGAAGTTTGTCAAAGGTCGTAATAGTGGTTACCTGTATAGTAATTCTTCTAGGATAAAATTTTTTGACCTTGAATCAGCAGGTAGACTATGGAATGGTCACCTTGTATGGGTAGGGGCAACTATATGCAGGTTCCAGATAAGCCAGCACTCGTCCTGAACCATAAATATTATAATCCGAGCAAGTAACATTTACCACCTTCGACCAACCATCAACGTGTCTTTGAGCTGCTAACCATGTTCTTGTTTCTTGTTTGTCAGGTCCCAATCCCAGATCTCTGCCTGATAATACCAGCTTGTTCGATTGTATAGCTCTTGAGCAGGTCGAGTTAAAGCAAGTACTTGGCGCGTTAGGTATCCGGAAGGATAAGAGGGTAGAATCTAGAGTGCCCTATATTTAAGGTGCTCACGAGAATAGAGCTATGGATGAAAAGAAGAAGGCCTATGTCTTTGTAGGTGATTTCACTAGTCTTCCTACGCCTGTATCTGAGAATTCGAATGTGAAGCGGTCAATTGAGAGGCTGGGAAAGGCAACTCCAGAAATTCTTATTTCTATTGTGGGGGTTGTTCTAAAGAAAGAGGTCATTTAACCTACTGTTGGAGACGTAGTTGAGGAGCAGGTGGTGAGTGAGGTCGCTCATTCATATTCAGGCTCGCTTTAAAGGAAGCGGCATGAAGGTGAAGAAAGTAACCGCACTAATGCCAAAGCTGCGACCAAGATGAGATAACTGGAGCAAAATACTATAGAATGGTGAGGGCTGATCTGCATAAGCTTAATGACATGTATCATGAGAAAACTCTTGCGGTAAGTATTGAAATTTTTTATGTGCTATATTTTTAATATGATATATTGTACTAAACCCGTGTTTTTGTATTGGCAGCTCTCGATGTTGATAAAGGGGGTGACAAAGTTCATTGAGAAGAGGAGCCAAGAGTTTGGAGGGCTTACATAAAGGTTGGATGCTCAAACAACTCGAATGAAGGATCTCAAAAATGAGCTTGAGATAGAGAAAAAGAAGAGAGCTGAAGAAGTAAAGGCTGCTGAAGAGCGGTAGACAAAGCTGTCCGAGCATGATGAGGTTATGTCACAAGCATGCACCGCATTACAGGCAGAAAGAGACTATTTTTCCCAATCTTACTACTACTTTGGGTTGACTACTGCTGATATAGAGTTAGGCCGAACTGGCAAATACAAAGAGATAGTCTTTGGGTCGGATGCAGAGGACCAAGTGGTGGGAGATGCTGTTGCGCCAACCGATATATCTGCTTCACCAACTGAACCAATTTTACCTGTAGATAAGAAAGTGGATCTTCCATCTGAGGTAGAGATCAGCAAGGATTTTTAATCAATCTTTGGTACTCTATTTTGAACTATACTGTTCATTTGTCTTTAATGGGATTGTACTCAATTTGGTCTTAAAACTGTTTAAGTTTGATAAACACTTATTAATATGCTATGTTTGAATGTATGTATGATAACAAGATATTTGTAATCTATGTAGGAGGTAGAGTGGTGTCCACTCTGGAGAAATTATTGAGTAGAGCGAGTGAATCAGTGGATCGTGTTCAGCAAGTATTAAATAAAATAAAGTATGAAAGAAGGTAATTTAAGTCTAACTTGGTAAAAAAAAGAAAAGAATTATATGACTTTCAGTGTAGATATACTAAGATAAAAATTGAAAGGGATGAGGTTTTAAGAAAAGAAGAGGAAAGCGGGGTGTTAGTATAAAAACTAAAAGACTTGACCTGTTTCAATAACCCGACTGAGAAGGCTAGGTGTCAAAAGCTGTTGGTAGCTCTGACATTGTATTTTGAGGTCGAAGTAGATAGTGAACGAGGTTTAAAAGAAGCTTATGCAGAACTCTTAAAAGAAAAGGGTGTAGTACCTGACCCAGCTCGAGTAATGTTTCTAGCATAAGAAGCACGTAATTGTTATAGTGAAGAGGCAAAAAAATGTTTAGCTCGAGCTAGAGTGTCCGTTATATGGGGTGATATAGGACCTTTACCTGATGCAGTTGGCTTTATGTTGGACCGGAGGGCCATGAGGATTATGCTTTTCAGGATAATGAATGAGAAAATAGAGGTACAACAGAAGTTAGAGGGTGAGATAAAGGAGTTGCAAGATGTATTGGTGTAACATATGGAGCAAAAAATGTCTTTAGTGACTCTTTTATCGAAAGAAAAAATCTGTTCGAAAAAAAGTTGAAGGTGATGTGAGGGCGTTAAGTGTATTGCAAAAAAAATGCGCAAGCTGATGCACTGGGTGCACATGCCGTTGAGGGAGCATCTGTATCCGTCACGAACAAAAGTCGCAGCTCGAATGAAGCATGAACGTCGCATAGAAAGTGTGATTGATTTTTACGGAGAGGAGCTAGCGAGGGAATAGTATCATATTTCCCAAATTCGACAAGAAGAAGCCAACGGAGCTTAGTCGAAAACATTTCATCATTCGAGAAGATGTCATGTTTGTGACCACAGTACTCGACATACTAAAAGTAGCCATTATGCTTGGTCAAATAGAGCCGTTGGGAAATCTGCAAAGTTTGCCTACTACCCCCGAAATAGAAAACTATTTTTCTTTTTGTAGACTACCTGCATCTACTATAAATACAAGCAAAAAATGAGTTATTTGGATCCGTAACTTCACTATTCATTCATCCTTACTATCTTACCAAACAACAAATTGTAATAACTAGCAACTTATTGGATTTTACATCAAAACCCTCCTCAAGGTCATAGTTTTTCTCAGCCTTTACTAAGTTTTCACGTAAAATATTATTTGTTTAAACTTATTATTACATAAATCTCACTATAAGTATTGGCGAAGATTATCCTCCAAGAAAGCACGCCATTATAATTGGCACCATCTGTGGGAATTACCATACTTTTCTTTACCGTATGTGATCTACGACAGTCTGATGATAAACATGAATCTCCAAAGTACCTCCAGTATGCTGAAGAACTACGAGATCAACCCGATACTGGAAATAGTCAATCTGCGCAATGAAGTAATCAAACTTCAGAAGTAAATGGAATCTGACCCAGTCTAAAGGCTTGAAGATCAGTGAATTCAGGCCCAAGTTCTTCAAGTTAAAAGATACGAAAGGAGAAAAGCCTTGGACCAACAGAAGTGAACACATCAAAAAGAAATGGAGCAAATACGAATAACTCAAGATTGGCATATTGGCCGTCAAAGGTCACCTCCTCAAGACCGAAGTGATCATCGCTCCAGGGTGACCCAAAGGGAAAACCAGTCAAGAGAAGAACAAGTGCAAACTTCTCGATCAAGATCAAGAAATCTAGATAGGGTTTCTCAACATTTTGGACTTTTATCCTCAGCATTAACAACTCTTGGAAGTAGACGTATACGCCATCAAACTCCATCACCATCAGTAAGACAGCCTATAAGAGACCGATTGGGACCTGAAGAACAGAGAAACTTTAATCCATAAGTTGCAGCCGTACAAAATCCTCCACCACAATTCATCACCTTGGATGACATAAACAATAAGATCAAATCAATAAACTCTAATAACCCAGGCCGAAGGTCTGCTATTGATAAAATTAAAATAAATCTCATCTTTCCTCATCTCGAAGTCACGCCCATTCCATTAAAAATTTCTACATGCCAAACTTTAATCAGTTTGCAGTCCTCACTGACCCTCTCATCCATGTTCGACACTTAAGAGCTGCAGTTGGATTATACTCCAAACTCGATCTCATGCTATGCAGATTATTCAACATGAGCCTAAAAGAAGAACCTCTCAGATGGTTCCATACTATCCCCAAAGGTTCTATCAATATATTCAGCCAATTGTAGTACCTCTTCGAGTCAAATTATGCTCATGCTAAGGAGTGAGAAATAACTGTGGATTCATTGTTCTTCTTTGAGCAAGGTGCAAAAAAAACATTGACAATTTTTTATAAGTGTTTCTTGCAGGAAACACAGAAGATTGGGAATTCAGATCCCAAGATTGTCATTCCAGTATTCACCTCAGTACTACATATCGACTCCAAAGTTTGAGAAGAACTTACCTTGCACAAACCCAGAATGGTGACATAAGTAATTGATGTTGCTAATAACTACATCGAGTTTGAATGATCCAAAAAGGATAAGATGAAGAGCACCTCAGTCATCCATTCTAATGAAGCATTTTCATCGCCACATCAAATGTCAAGCAATACCAGACCACCCAAGCAACGTGGAAGAAACACTGACAATGCCAGGAGAAGATGCGAAAATCTAGGCATACCCATCCCAATTATACCTCCTATGACAACCATACTTTCCACTATTTTACCTACGATAAAGGGAGACAAATTATTTTAGGAAGCATAAGCAATTCGAGATATAACCAGCAAACCCTTGTGCTATTATCACAATTTTTATATAATGAAATTGTAATGCCATTATTCACATTATCTTACCGTAATGATATTTTCCCAAACATCTTTAGGCCAATCAAAGGTGCCCGATACAGGATCATATCCATGGCTAGTCCGGTTTATCAGCCCTCTCCAAACTTGTCATTGCTTCTTCATATATAATCTCATTGATTCTTCAGTTCTTTCTATTTCAAAACATGAAAATTTTGTATGTTATTGAGCTCTTCTTCCACTGTCTTTCAAGCTATAGTATTCAGAGATGTTCCAAACACTCTATATATGTGCCTGACATTTTAGGATGAAGTAAAGTCTAAAATCTGGATGTTGCTTGAAAAGCCTATTATTTTCTTTGGTGGTATCGACATAACTGTATCTTCAGAATAAATAGACAAATCAGTTTAACAAAAAAACATTTTCAACAGATGGACAAAGCATTGTACTCTATATACAGATGGACATAATAGCGTAAACATTGTACTCTATAGCAGATGGACATAACAACATAAGCATTATACTCTATGAGGAATAGATAAATAGCATAGCGGATATAGCAGTTCCTTGTATAAACAGATAACCAGTTTCTGCAGATTCTGTATAGTTACTTGTATAAATAGATAAACATTTTTTTACAGATTATGGACAGATGGACACATACTTCTGATCTTTATATAGCAGATAACAGTTCATTACAGTTTTCCCGAAAGTCCATAATCTTTATATAGAAAATTATGGATAGATGGACATATACTTTTGATCTTTATACTATTGCAAATGCTTAAAGATAACTGGTAAAAGTAGAACCTCTGAAAGATAACAACCTCATTATGGATCCATAACCACCTCATTATGGATAAATATTATAAATTATTTTTCATGTTATACTAGTATTAGACTTGCAACTATTTTTGCCTTGAGATGGTGGACACTACTCTTATTCTAAAGTTGTGCTAGGACCTTCTCTAAGTATTAGTAGAGTTTTATGGTATAGAAGATTGTCTGTCCCTAGTACATGGGTGTCACTGAAGCAACTCTATCTCAAAACCAAACAAACAAACCAAAAATTGGAAGATTGACTTGATTAAAAGAAAAACTTGATTAGATTCAAGGCCAAATGCATTGGCATTAAGGGTTCTACAGTTGGAGAACCAAGAAAAAAAGAAGAACGATATAAAGTAGTGGCAGATAGTAAATTCTCTATTGTATTAGGAAACTTATGATCTTTATGGACATATACTTCTGATCTTCAAGAAACAGTTCCTTATAAGCATATACAGACTATGGATATAGATAACAATAGCAGATACAGACTGTGGATGGATGGATGGATGGTTAATAGTGGCAGATAACAGTTCCTTATAAATTGATAACATATAGCAGTTCCTTTATGGATAACATATAGCAGTTCCTTTATGGATAACAGATAATAGTTCCTTTTAAACTGATAACATATAGCAATTCCTTATAAACTGATAACATATGACAGATAGCAGTTCCTTGTAAACAGATAACAAAATCTTCACATAAAGCACACAAAGTGCACAAAACAGATCCTTTATGGATGGATTCTAAACACATTCTTTGATAATCTAACCTACTAGTCTAGTCTAACTTTATAGAATCTAGTTTCAGAAGTTGATAATGGTTTCAGAAGCTGGTTTCAACTCTAAATATGCTTGGAGCAAAATAAATACCCAGGAAGATTCCTCCCAAATGAACAAAAAATATGTGGGACCAAGATGCAGTACCTAGACATTCTTTTGTTATATGGTTAGCAGTAATAAAAGGCATGCTTAAAACTAGAGATTTTCTAGTTAAAATTGAGAAAATAGATGCCTCATATTGCCCCCTTTGTAATGTTGCAGAAGATCGACAAAGCATATGGATATACAATCCATATTGCTCCCTTTGTATATCCAAAATAATATGCCTCATATTCCATTTTGTATATCCAAAACAATATGTATATGCAATCCATATTACTCCCTTTGCATATACAAAGCAGATGCTTGTAATGTTTGTAATGCATGTAATGCTTATAACAGGTAATGCTTAATACTAAATAAACAGAATCTTTAAGGGAACAATAAAAATCTATTCATTAAAAGCATCTATCCATTTTTGTATAAATTCTCCATGGGTACTTATCCCTAGCTTACCTTTGCAAAACAAAAAATAACGGAAACTATACAACCTATCCATTAAAAGAATCTATCAATTTTTGTATAGATGCTTCATGGGTACTTATCCCTAGCTTGCCTTTGCAAAAAAAAAACTAAAGAACCTATCCATTAAAAGCACATAACTAGAAATAGAGCGAGTTCAAATACCATTTCATAAATAAAATAGTCTTGCATGTCGAATTTATTACATCAAACTAGAAAATAACAAAATCATCTTCTCCCTATGTGGCAACACATCATGCTTAAACTTTCTTGCTTCTGGTAAAACTTCTAAGATTTTAACCCACCTAGGTTTTGTAAAGTTGAATGTACCAGTTGCTTCATCATAACCCTCCCCGGCCAGTTGTTTTTGGGTTACCCAATTCCTATAATTATTCTTTAGATACCACCATCTATTTCTTAAACATTTAAGGCTGACATCCCATTCGAATTCCTGAATGCCTTTCTCCCTCATATTCTTGAATGAATTGAGTTTATGATTGACACTCTCATCAATGCCATAAGTATCAATCTCATATTAAGCTTTCTTTATGAACCATAAATCCTTGATGTAATCAAATAACAAAGGATGTTGTACTCTAATAAAAGGTATCTGAAGTGGAAAAATCATAATATTTAAGTAATATAATTTGTTTACATCTAATGAAGTTAAGAAAATTCATACATAGTCCAAAAGATGCTCCAATTTGACTTAAGTTAAAAAATTCATACTTTTTTTTGCAATAACTTTAGAAAAAATTCATACATAACATAAGCGATTATGTTCAACAAAACAGAACTCATACAAATTTTAAAACATACTACTTCTTTAGATTTATCTTTGCTAGGTCTTCAGTGATGGATTGAAGCATTAATTTAATTTATATCTTGGGCCACAACCAACTCTATTTTGTACTTGGCCTCTAAATTTTTAATAGTTACAGAGGTAGCAAAGGTAGGAGTGACAGTGGCAGCAGGAGTGAAAGTTGATTATTCACCAACTTGTGGAAACCGCAACCTCTCTCCCGCTTATTCTTTGAGAGTGGGCAATAGTAAAATCTTTTTTTTACTATCAGTTGTAGAGCGTAGCTTACATGGACCATATCCACAAGGACATGGAAATTACTCATCCACCCGACACTAGAACCCACAATCCCTAGGTGTCTTTTGAAATATGCAAATATAAAATAAATAACTACTAATAGATAATAAAGTAGAAAATTGAATATAGAAAATACAATATATAAAATACCTCGTAAAGGCATTTACAATATGCCCTATTTTGATCGTGGGAGCTTTGAGAAATTAATGTAACCCCATTCCCATAAATACAGTTGTAAATCACTATTGAATTGAATATTATTTTTCACCAATAACATAAAATACTAGAAAAAAAAATGTCATTAATAAATAGATGTTGTCCCAACATAAACAACATATTACAAAACCATAGTTAAAGAGCTATTATTTACAATAAACTAAATCACTCTACATTAGCGGCATTAGCATTGCCTAGTGTTAATTTTACTGCAAGAATATCTCTTTGAGTTATAGTTGCTGCATGCTCAACTTGCCCAAATAAGATAGCATTAGGTGGCAACTCCTCAACATGCACTTCTTCTATATTTCCCTCAACCCCAACATCATTACCCTCAAACTGTTTAAAGAGTTCATCATTCAAAGAAACCCTTCTTAGATAATTGTGAATTGTTATGCATGCAACCACAATGTTTCTCTGTGTGGGGAAGTTGTAAGAAGGCATTGATCTGATAATAGGAAACCTTGCCTTTCAGAACACCAAATATTCTCTTAATTACATTTCTTAGTTTAGCATGTGCATGGTTAAAAAACTCTTATGGGTTCCTAAGTCTTTGTCCTTGCCTATAATCACTCAACCAGTACCTAACACATTTGTAAGGGATCATAAAACCTCTTGTTTGTGCATAGGTAGCATCACATAGATAATATTTCTCTAAAATAAGGAAAGTAACATGAGGAGACATACAAAGAGTGATAAGCATAAACAAAAAGAGAATGACCATTACCACAAGTTAGAGGCATGGGGAAGTTGTGGGCTAGATTATTCAGTGTCTTTGTCAAAACCCTAGAATCATGGGTAACTCCTTCCCAACCAGCAACAACATACGTAAAGTGGATGTCAAAATAATATATGGCCATCAAATTTTAGAAGCAAATCCCTCCACCTCTTCCTCTGTAAGATGTTTTATCCTTTACTGGAATACTTACAAGAATTAGTGTACCATCTAGTGCTCCTATAGCTCTTCTGAAAACCCCTTCCCTAAGTCTTTTATGAGGTCTAATTGGCCTTGGTGGTTCATCAAAGTTAGTAGGCACTATCATTTCTTTTGAAAATTTCATCATTTCATTATGACATTCATGAAAGACTTTACTGGTTGTAGCAGCAGAATGTTAAAATCTGGTGTTTGCAGCTCTATTTCTCATATTGTGTGAAATGATGTGTAAGAATTTTATAAGCTTCTCCTTGACATCTATATGCTTACTATCCCTCAATAGCCCAGTATCTTTGAAGTGGATAACTAGAGATCTGAAAGAGGTTGGGTCTATCATTATCATATTATACATTACAGCTCTAGGACCTTCTAAGAGTTCCTTGACATACGCCTTACTAGTGAGAGCAGAAGTACATAGTCTTTGGCGGACCCTCCTATTTTGTTTTACTATCTCGTTATACAAAATAATAATTGCAAGAATACATAATACCCATTGAACCTACATTCATTGTCCCTAACAATACATAATCAAGAAAATACTATCAAATAATCAATAAAATAGTATCAAATAATCAACAAAATAGTATCAAATAACAAGCAACTACTAATACACTATCTATTAACAGAATGCACTATCCATTAACATACCAAATATTATCTATTTGTGGATTGAAAGAAATAATAAAATCTTTAGGGGAACAAAAAAACCCTAATTGTTTGGCAACATAAAAGAAGAAGAATTACCATAATTCTCTCAAACACAAGTTTTTTGCGACTTCAAACAAACATTGTTTTTGGGTACTCTATAAGGAATGGTCATAACAAAATAAGTATTGTATTCTACAAGGAATGGACATAACAGTATAAGCCATGTACTCCCTATATGGCATAAACAAACATGTCCAGTTTTCTGTAGATGGACAATGAAAAACATCTATGCATTATTTTTACATATGGACAGATTAACAAATAAAATCATCTATCTGTTAAAAATAACTTGAGATATTACAGATGACATATTTATTCAGTTGAAACATATGGAAACTGAAGGTTTTCAATAAATTTAAAGTGGATAGAAACAAGCTCATCAGGAAGATAGAAGAAGCTCAACAATACTTAAAAGAGAATATTCAGGATGATGACATTATGGATAAACATGAGGACATCAAGGGGTTCATTATTAACTCGTATACCTCTAAGTCAAAAGAGACAAATAGTTCAAATTGCAGATGATAATGGACATAATGAGAAGTACATTCAAGACAATATTCAAGAATATATACATTCAAGACAATATTCTACACCATAATATGAGTTGGAATCTCTAAACCATAATATGAGTTGGAATCTCTACAATATTCAAGAACAGATACATTCAAGGTAATATTTAAGAATAAAAATTCTAGTTTTAACAACAATATCAACCCATTTATCAACAGCAATATCTATCGGCAATAACAATAATAACATGCAGTTCAAAGGTATGCTATCAACAAAAATTAGATCTCAACCCATCTATCAACAACCACAAATAGGTACAACAGACAAAATGATCAAAACCCCAGAGAATTAGAGAATGCCTTGGGATATGAGAGAAATTAATTAGTGAGCCAATATACAGATCTCAAGTCAAGTTACAGATACTTCAATCAGCTCAGTTCTCATTCGACTTGAGGAGAAAATTGAGAAACCAGACTACTTTATCAGCAAAACCTCACTCTAGTAGAAATGTGGTATTCTAAAATAAAAAGACTTCTTCTAACTCATGTTTATACTTCACTGAAACTTAAACACTACTTTTAAGCTCATTCAGTAAAAGACATGATAAACTACCCACTATGGGAGGTTCTGTCCAAAAAAGAAAATTCAAGGAGAGTGCAACAATGGTCAGTCAGTTTGGGAGAACATGAAATAAAATCTGAGCAACGTCATTCCGAAGAGGGTCAGGACATTGCAGATTTTCTTGTGGATTTTCTCGTAAAAGATCCCGAGTGGGAGGAGCACGATCCTGACCTTACAGAGGAACTTACAAAAGGTTCATTCCCCAAAGCATTTGATGAGCGAGCTAAATAAATTACAAGGAAAGGGTGAAAACTTCTTACAGATGGATCAACAGGACCCGCAGGGTCTAGAATTAGAATCGTATTGATTACCCCTTCCAACGACAAAATTGAGAATTCTATTTGCTTAGATTCTGAAGGCTCCAACAATGTCACCGAATACGAAGCTCTCATTCATGGATTCGATCTCGCACTTGAGATCGGTGTCCCAGAACTCTTAGTTTACATAGATTTACTACTCATCGTCTACCATTGCCCGGAGCAATACAAAAAGAATGGCAAGATGATCAAATACACAACCCTCCTTATAGATAGGATGAGCAAGTTTGGGCAAACAACTCTCAATTATCTTTCTCGAGGTAAAAACAAATACACCAATTCCTTAGCATATCTAGCCAGGGCCATAGGAACAGAAGCTAGATATCTCCATATCAAAGTATTTTTAACCCCAGCATTGGTTACATTTTTGTATGCATGATCAACAATGGGGGCGATAAAGGGGAAGATGAAAATTGGTGAAAGCCCTTCTTAGCCTACCTCGGTATCAACAATAAATGCAACGGACCACTTCCAGTAGATCTAAAGGAGCGTCGACAGTTGATCGATAAGTCAAAGTGCTATACAAATCAAAATGGTTATTTATACCACCGTTTAGTTATAGAGCCTTACCTAAAGTGCCTCCCCAGAAAGAAAGCAGACGAGATGCTCTGCGATTTACATGAAGGGACTTGTGGCTCCCATGCCGCATGTCGATCACTCACAAATAGAGCAATTACACAAGGAGTATTCTTGCCGGGCATGCGCAAGCATGAAGAAGAATACTCATGCAAATGTGATACATGTCAACGACATGGACACATGATATGTGCCCCTGCGCTCGAACTACATACAAGCAAGGTGTTTTGGCCATTCGTAAGATGGGTACTCGATCTTGTCAGCAAATTTCCTAATTCTTTATGTAACTGCCGATACCTACTTATAGCTACAGATTATTTTACAAAATAGGTAGAAGTAGTTCTAATCTGTCGAACTAGAGAAGAAGAGGTCATCTCTTTTATCTGGGAATACATTATTACTCAGTTTGGATGCCCCCACCTAATTCGTATCGATAATGGGCCACAATTTATTGGAGAAAAAGTCATAGCTTTCCTCAAAAAACACAATATCATCCACTCACCATCCAACCCCTACTAACCTCAAGGCAATGGCCAAGCCAAAATTACCAACAAAACCATCGTGGACGGACTCAAGAAAAGGCTTTACTATTAAAAAAAGGGAACTTGGTTCGAGAACTTCCTCCTATCGTATGGGCATATCGTACCACTCCACGTCAATCAACTAGCTGTACCCTATTCCTCCTTGTCTATAGGACTGAACCTGTCATTCCTTCGGAATACCATCATCCAGTCAAAGATCATGAGCTAAATGATGAGGAAAATGAGTTTAAATTGGTCTGTAATCTCAATTGGATCGATGAGACTAGGGAACGCGCTATTGGTAACCAAGGTCGATATTACCATATGTTGGCTAGTTAATACACCAAACGAGTCAGAGGTCGTATTTTTCAAATTGGCGATCTCATCCTCATAGAAATCCCTCAACATAGAAAGAGCCTCATGTCAGGAAACTAGCAGAAAATTGGGAGGGTCTATTCCTTATCACAGGTCCCACAGGTCTGGGATCATATTACCTCATGATTGAAATAATACTATTTTTAAGTCCCTCACTACTCCATTTTGAATTCTCGCTTTTCCTTTCCAAAAGTGAGATTTTCATCTCCATCCAATGTACATCCTTTTCTATTCAATGAATACTTTTAAAATTTTTTCCACAGAACTTCCTACTTACGTAGACAATACATAGATTAAAGCATAGGTAATACTAGCTTTCAATCGACCTCTATACCGGTTAAAATAAGGATAACATTTGATTTGACCGACTCTACTATACTCTAAGATTAAAACAAAGATAATACTAGTTTTTAATCAATGAACTCTACTAGATAAAAGATAAAGCAAAGCTAAAACTAGTTTTCATCTCACCCAATATGGCTATGATATTATACCGGTTATGTAATGGCCAAATTCCGTAAGCTCGAAATGGCTTGGAATTTGCTATTATACTAATGAACCTACGACAATATTCTAATGAAAAGCAAGAAATGACACATGTGATTTTAACGTGAAAAACCTATAAATAGGTAAAAAATTATAATATCGAGTGGAAGATTTTTATAAAAGGATCTTTATTGCTTGAGGCGGATATCTTATTACCAGTGATCTCTAGATTTAGAAATGCTTGAACCTTACTAAGAAGTTTTGAATGTTTTTGAGAATCTAGAACAAATAGTTTTCTTCGTAATTTCTCATGTAATTTTCTTGTCCCTTTCTCTTCTAGAACTTCTTCCTTATCTAGGCCATCTCCACAACTCTTTATCGTATTGGAGCACGTTCTCCAAACAATATGGTTAGTGGTAGTTGACTAAGTAACTGTTGAGTTCGTAAAAAATAGGTGTCTTTGACTGGTTTAGGTTTTTTGGTTGAATGTTTGACACATGTTCTTCATCAGTTCGTGGAGTAGGTTGAAATGTTGACTGGAGAAGTCATGTTGAAAATACGTGAGTCTGAGATGGAGGTAATTTGAACTGGCGACAACACAATTTTAGGTAAGTTCGAGGGATAGGTCTCTACAATCGTCCCCTTGCAACCGAAGTCACGAGTGGCTTTGGTTGAGAAAGGATCTGTGGGTAATTGGTATTCAGGTTGAATTTCTTGGATATTGAAATGGAGTAATGATGGCTTTGACTGTATGGAAGTTGTACAGGTTATGAGGAAATGACGTATATTAAATGAATATGTGGATCCTGATGTATGTGACGGCTATGACTTGAAGAGTTTCATTTGTAATGAATGATAATGTTTGGAAAAACGTACCTACACAATAAATATATGGTTATATAGATAGTACATTTACCGAGTTTTGAATAAAACTACGCTTGTAATTTGACAAATTTCCTGGAAGTTTCGAAGATGGCAAAAACTCGGAGAATGGTCCTTGAAGAGAGGATTACTTATAAAATGCAGAGGTTAAAGTTGATGTACTTTGGCAACCATTCCCCAGAAATGTCGATATCCGCTCCTGTTTCTTCGACTTATCAAGGTATGTCGGCAGACAAAGCGGTTAAAGCTGAGGAGGAATTTTACTGTAGATAGATATTTCATGTCATCGTCTTGACAGGTGAGGAACGTTGGGCTTGTCTTTGTAGTTTTGCAGAGGACAAGGTTGGGGGGATAAATGAAGGGATAGGCATAACTATGGGGTAGTTATGCTGATGACTTGTATTAGAATGGATTCTAAGGTTGGGTTCTCTTCATCTCTACCCACTCTTCAGAGGTTATATTTTCAGAAGAGGAGGTGATGGTAGTGGAGGAGGGAGGCAAATAGTGGAAGTTTACTTCTGTATTTTTATCACTTTTTTATGCTAAGAAGACCTTCAGTTTGAAGAGTTGGCTCCAATACTGAGTCTACTACTTATATAGTTTCCATTTAAAGTTCGACTAGACTTCGACCAAACTCATGTGAGGAAAGCTTTTTGTTGTTTCCAATTTCTGCCTTACATAAGGGTGAAAAATCTCTAAAGCAGGACGAACTGAAGGACTTGATGTGTGGAGTGCCTGAATGACCTGTTACCATTAAAAGCATTGAAAAACATGTTATCTATAAAGTACCTATTGTTGAGTACTTGAAAGACTTTTTATCTGTAAAAGCACTTGTAATCTGTTTTGACATGAATAAAATTTGTTATCCAATTTTTGCGTTGATAAAGATATAGGATGGCTTTAGAAATCGAGCTGAGAATAATGTTATAAGTTTACCAAGATACTGATAAGATGATATGTATGATATAAAAATTATTGTTATCATAATCGAACTGTTAGAAATATGTTGTCATGTAGATACCATAAGGTCGACCTGGGGTTGGATAAAAATATAAAGGAAAGGAAATTATAAAGATTTTTAAATGGTAGGTCGATCTGCGACAGTTTACTGGAAGGAATCAGGTCGATATAAAATAGGACGAAATGATATAGTTCGATAAAAGAGATATGTTTTGATATAATATCTACCAAGATTCTATGGTTTCTGTTACGAGATAATAGGAGAACATCCTGAGCTGCGTGAAATTTATGGCCAGACAGGGTATTAAATAGATGGGGGGTTGAGGATGAAGAAATAAGTTGAAGGAAAGAATGATAAGGTGAACTCGTTCTAAGATAATCTGTTACGCCGCTGAGGGGCGATTGGTTATTAAGATAGCCGAAGTGCATGAACGTATTTTTTGGTTGCTGGATTATGATGCTGAATTGTTAATGAGGGAGGTGAATGTTGAGGGTTTGGATATGATTAGGACTGAGCAAGAATATGAACGTCATTTTTACGAAGAGATGTTCTGAGAAATAACGGTGGACCCAGCAGCTCGAAAGGAAGCAGTGAGATTACTTGTTATAAATGAGATCGAGTCTGAAGATGTGATGATTGCTGGAAGATATTTGATCGGATGTGGTCGCCCAGGTCATCAAGGCTATTTTAGGTTTAATTATATGTAAAATGCTATCATAAATAAATGTATGCTTTTAAATTTAACAGAAAAGATGAAAGTCAAATTGATCCTCCATTGTTGTAAATGCCGTTTGAGACTATTTTGATAAATAATTTTGAATAACTTTGAAAATTTTGTTAGCTTTGAAAATGACCTCACTAGTACTATAATTATAAGAAACAAGAACAAAAAAAGTAGGAGCTTCTAATTTTTCTCTTTATATAAAGCTGCAAAATCTGATATGGTGTGAGTGTGATTCATCATGAGTGTGTGAAGGTCAGAGAAAGATATGAAAACATGAGAGTAAATTATATTAAAATATGAGGGGAGGGGTAATGATGGAAAGACAGTTTTATTGAAAAGGTACAAGACGTTTGACATGAATAGTGGAAAGGATGCCTCGATTCCAAAACCGAGGACGGCTCGTGCGAGGTACAATAACTGCCAGCGGTTAGAGAGGGAAAGAATAAATAGTGCTTCTTCCTAATCATTCAAACATTTTTTAACTTCTAAAAACTTGGATAACATAGAGAGAGAATTGCAAAGGATTTGGTAAGGATTTATCTGAGAGTGATCAATAATCGAAGAGAGTTACGGGAACTGAATCACGTAGGTGGCTATACAGCAGTGTTGTGAGGGAAAGATTTGGCGCTGCTTTGGATTCTCATTATGGCACAGAAGGTTTCTAGAGACGTGCGCTGTATGTTTATGTTTTTTGCAAATCGTAATCTGGTTTAATCAAATCTCTAAAAAATTACTATTTATAGCAATCTATGAAATTTGAAATATATATAGAACATATGAAAGATATTTTGTATGTGAATGATCGATGTGTAAGAGATAATTATAGATACCAAAACCTCTATGTAGGTCGAACGTGAGAGGTATTTCTGTAGGATCAAACCTTTTCCTGCAGAATTGTAGCTGAGATGGATAGATCACTTGTTAACGAGGCGTTGACCTTTGGTCAGACGGTAGAGTCTAAAATTGAAATGTCTGACAGTGAGGTTGAAGTAGGTTTTGAAAATTTTCTAGGTTTTCCTGGAAAATTGGTGACCTATCCTCCCTATTCGGATACATTTAAAGAGTTTTATAAAGCCAAGGCTACTGTAGAAGGGACATGGGGTAACTGCATAGAATACGCCGGTAGGCTATTTAGGGGATGCACTACAGTGACGAGGGTGGAGTATTTTTATTTGCTGGTCGACTTGGAGGAGGAGAAACGAGTTAAGGGTATAGATGAATCGATTTTGCTGGAATATTTTTTATGGGAGTGTTCAGAGTGACATTTCAGAGGGCTTTTTGTGTTACCTATCTCAATTAGAGTACGGGTTGAGTCTTCTCCTTACCAATTTGGTAAAAGGGATTATGAATAAGATTGGGGCATGTCCTGTTCAATTGAACATGAACATGTCGGAGGCAATAAGTGTTTGGGACCATCTAAACGAAAAATTGGAGAATGAGGGGAATGTAAGGAGGATATCCCTTGAAGATGTATTACAATTTTATGGGATAAAAAATTATCACGCCAGTGGTGGGGCATATTTCTATGCGAGCGCAACTCGGCCTCGTTTCTTCGATCTAAACTAAGCAGGTCGAGCTTGGAATGACAACGTAATATGGGTGAAGGGTAATTGCCTTCAGAGAGATGAGGAAAAACCTTTGGATCTTTTGTTTAGAACTGTAAAACAAAGTAAGTATAATAATGCATAGCGTATAATATTGATATGTTTGAACTATATGATCTTTTGTTGATAATATAAATGTTGTGCATGGCAGGCCTAAAATCTTAGGTGGAAAGGAAAGATTCATTGTTGGACGAAGTTGCTGAGGAAGAGGATGAGCTCGAATTTGCGTTGGAAAGACTTGGCCTTAGTAGAAAGAAACGGGTTGGGAGCAAGTCCAAAAAGGTTTAGAAATCTCAATCGACCAAGTTGATGGCATGTGTTGATAATGAAAAGAAGAAAGGAACTGGTAGGGATGGGCGAACGAACTTGCCCAAGACCCCTAGAATAGATAGTTTGGTTTAGTCGGAGTCTATTACGTCGAGCAAATTATCTCAAACATTTCAAAAAAACGGATGCTGAAGCGTCTGTCGGCCTCAAGTACCACTGGAAGTGGTAAGGTCGACGGAAAAGAAAAAAAGAGAAGGATTAAACCTTTGGGAAAGTCAGGAGAAAAGGTCTCTTTAGAGTGATCTGCTGCAAAGGATGATCATAAAGAGGTCGAGGAAAGAGCCTGGCTGGCAGCTCTTCATGGGGAAGAGGACATGAGCAAGATGGTAGGTATTTATACTCGATTTTGTGAAATATATTTATGTATTACATTTCGAGCTCACGTTGAGGTCGATTTGTGCTTTACAGGTTACTCGTTTGGTGAGGGGGATTTGGCTCGAAGTCGAAGAGGAGAAATTCGGGCTGAAGAAGGGGAAGGTTGAACTTGAAAAGAAGGTAGCTCGAGTAAAGGCAGATGCTCTCAAGAATGTAAAAAATCTTGAGGCTCTGAAGGCTTCCCACGTAGTGGCAATTGACAATCTACAAGCAGAGGCGAGAACGAACCTATTGAAGGTGGCGGTGGAGCGTGAAAGACTCGGGCGCCACCTTATGTTGAAGGGGTATTCTAAGGATAAGGTAGATGCTATTAAGGCAGACACCTATATCGAGGATGGAGATGATGAAGAGGTGGAAGAGGTTGCGGTTGGAGTTATTGATGGGCTGGATGGTGTCTTCCGCCATACGGTGCCAGACAATTAAGGGGATGACACCGAACTCCCAGAGTGGGAGAACGAGAAGGTAAGGTAGAGAAATGACTTTTATGAATATTTTGGAAGTGTTTTGTAAATTGGTTAGATTGTGTGTATTGAACATATTTTTATAGGCTGAGCTTCTTTTTTTCTTAACCCTTTTAAAGGCTCATAGAAAAATGAGTCTCAGAATAAAAGATTTAAAGACCGAGCTTGCCAGGGAAATATATATCTCCACATCCTTGCTGACTTCGCAAGTGGGGCTGCAGATTAGATCGAAACAGGCCTTTTGACTTGTATGCTATTTTGACATAAAGCTACAAATTAAATTAGGCAACATAGAACGTAGAGGCAGACCAAAAACTTGTTAGCAGTTTCATGAAAATGATACTAAAATAGTGCATATGAAAAATAAAAGTTTTAGACAAAGTAGCATAGATAGAACATGTACCGTAGACCTTGAAACATAAGTCATGGAGCAACCATTTGAGATCGTACTTCGACCATTAAGTTTAATAGTAGTTGCACACGGTAGATGTTAGAAATCAGATATCTTGTTAGAAATTAGATTATAAATATATATATATATATATATATTATATATATATGTGTGTGTGTGTGTGTGTGTGTATGTTGATGGGGTGTTCTGAATCGAACTATATATAATGTATCTATATTGTGCAGGTCGAATTGGATTCAGCTCGCTCGCGCGATGATGAGGCACTCCAATGTAATCGAGAATTTGCAGAGGAGTTGGATAAGGTAAGGGAGGCGAATAAGGACAGAGAAGACCAACATATAAAGGTGAACTTCAAGTTTATTGAGGTAACCCAAACTATTGTCGACCTCACTCGTAAGATCGAGGAGAAGAATGTCAAAATTTATAAGAGGCTAAAAGAGCTTGCAGAGATAAAAGAACACGCGGCGAAGCTTCAAAGTCAGATTGACACACTGATGGTAAAGAGTATGCATGCTGACATGGCTCAATACCATATTCAAGCGCTAGAAAGATCGGAGGGACAATTTCGAGCTAATTTTAATAATTGCAGATGCGAGCGGGAGTGACTGAAAAAGAAAATGATTGAGAAAGATAACGAGCTAAAGGTAGCTCAAGAGGATCTATCAGCTTCGAAAGCTGTAGCCGAGCACTTGCATACTGCCCTACCTGCCAAGGATATGGAGTTTCGGATGATGCACCAGAAGTGTGACGAGTTAAATAAGAGGGTGGCATGATTGACGACCGAATTGGTTCAAGCCAACCCGCATGTATGGAACGCCGAGCCTGGAGAGCGCTCGAGGAGGAGTAGAAATGATGTTAAGGTTCCTCTAGTCCAAGGGGATATTGTTAGCCTGTCAGGTCAAATTAGGGAGCTGGAAGGTGACGTAGCTCAAATTCAAGGGCATGTGCAGAAAGGAAACACAAACTTAAGGAAGTTCCAACATCAGGACGTAGGAGATTCTGATGAAGAAGAAAGATGACATGTTAAAGGGCACTTCAGCCAGGGAAGAGTAGAATGCAGAAATCGAGAGACTATGTGCTTAGGTGACAGACTTTGAGGCCATTAATCAGGCTAAATCAGCTAAAGTCGTAAATTTTTTTGAAGAGAGTATAGCTTTTGATTGATGCTTTAACAGAAATGGAAATAGCACATCAGAAGAGACTGTATGCGAGGTTGGAGTCTCACCTCGAGAAGGTAGGGTATCATTTTTCAAAGATAGTTGTATCTCATGCGTCACGCTCTGACCTGTTCATGTTGATCGTTGGTTATTTTGTAGAGGAAGTAAAAAGAGTTGAGTTTGACCAAGATACCTTGTTCATGAGTCTGCTGGACAACAGTTGTATTTTTAAAGTTGATATAGATCGAGGGAACTATATAGCCTCCATGGAAACAAATTTAGGCCCTCGACCTGCTGATCTGATAGAGAGGGGCAGGGTTACTGTAACTTGCGAACTGAAGTCTGATCGACCTCCTTCTGTAGGGGAAAGCACGGCTGACATCCCAATAGCAGAAAAGAATCTATTATAGTGGTTGTGAATGCAACCTAAAAATAAATAGTATCTGTCGCGGACATAGCGAGATAGATGAAAGCTAGTATGACCTTTGCCTTATCTTAGGTCTGGTAGGGTCTTTGATATAAAACAAGTTTTTTAATTTTTCTAATGGGAGAGATGGGTTGAGTCAGTCAAACTAAGTAAATCTTGATTTAACTGTAGTAATGTTACAGACATATTGAAAGAGATGAAGGCTAGTATTACATTTTGCCTTATCTTATGTCTATTAAAGTCTTTGATATAAAACAAGATTCTACATTTGTTTTAATCGCAGAGATTTAGTAGAGTCAGCCAAACCAAGTTCTATCCTTGATTTAACAGGTATAATGTCCCAAATTAGTTGAAGTAGATGAAGGCTAGTATTACCTTTGCCCTATCTGATGTTTGGTAGAGTCTTTGATATAAAACAAGTTTCTACATTTGTTTCAATCGTAGAGATTTAGTAGAGTTAACCAATCTAAGTGCTATCACTGATTTAACTGGTATATGATTGATTAAAAGGTAGTATTATCTATGCATTAATCTATAGAATACAGTTGAATCTACGTAAGTAGAGAGATGTTGTGAAAAACTTGGAAGTATCATTGATCAATTCATAATTTACATTGGATGGATATGAAAATCTCACTTTTGGAATTTAAAAACAAAAGCAAAAGCGAGAAATATAAATGGAGTAGTGAGACGCTTAACGATAGTATTGTTTTTGTCGCCTAGTATTCCAAGGATTTGAAATGGGGATTCCTTCTTCTATCATGAGATAATATGATCACAGGCCTGAGAGACTGTAATAATGAATGGACCCTCCCAATTGAAGGCTAATTTTCCAGTGTGAGGCTCTTTGGGATGTTGAGGAATCTTTTTGAGGACGAGATCGTCGATTTGGAAGGTATGGTTTCTAACTTGGCTGTTGTACAATCTGGCTAGCATATGATGATATCAACCTAGGTTAGCGATGGCATGTTCCCTGGTTTCATCGATCATATTGAGGTTGTAAGCTAATTTGAACTCATTTTCCTTATCAGTCAGCTCGTGATCTCAAACTGGATGATGGCATTCAGAAGGAATGACGGCCTCAGTGCCATAGGCAAGGAGGAATGGGGTGCATCCTGTTGACTATTAGGGAGTGGTACGATATGCCCATAGGACATGAGGTAGTTCTGAAACCCAATTTCCTTTTTTCTGTTAGTGAAGCTATTTTTAAGTCTATCCATGAAAGTTTTATTGGTAATTTCGGCTTGGCCATTGCCTTGAGGATAATAAGAATTGGATGGTGCATGGATGATATTATGTTGGTTGAGAAAGGTTATGATTTTTTCTCTTACAAATTAGGGCTCGTTATCGATAGGAATTAGGTGGGGTCACCTAAACCGAGTGATAATGTATTCCCAAATAAAAGAGATAACCTATTCTTCTCTGGTTCGACATAGTAGAACTACTTCTACCCATTTTATAAAATAATCAGTAGCTACAAGTAGGTGACGGTGGTTACCTGGAGAATTAGGGGATTTTCCGATGAGATGAAGTGCCCGTCTTTTGAATGGCCTGAACACCTTACTTGCATGTCTTTGGCAGGCATCACATCTACATGAGTACTCCTCTGCTTGCTTGCGCATGCCAGGCCAATAGCTCTGTTTGCTAGTAATTAACCTACGACGTGGGAGCCATAAGTCCCTTCATGTAATTTGTGGAGCAATTCATCTGCTTTTGATTTGGAGATGCACTTAAGGTAAGGCCCTGTGACGAAAAGGCGGTATAGCACACCATTTTGATTAGTGTAGTGTTTCACATTGTTGATCAGCTATTGGCACTCTTTTAGATCTACTGGGAGTGGTCTGTTACAATTATTATCGATACCGAGGTAGGCTTTCGCCAATCGTCGTCTCACCCTTTATCGCCCCCCGTGTTGATCGTGCATACAGAAATATGATCAATGCTGGGGGTTGAAATGATTTTGATCTGGAGATATCAAGCTTCTGTACCCAAGACCCCGGCTAGATATGCCAAGGAATCGGCGTGTCTATTTTCACCTCGAGGTAAATAATCGAGAGTTGCTTTCGTGAACTTGCTCATCCTATCTGCAACGAGGGTTGCGTATTCGATCATCTTTCCATTCTTCTTATATTGCTTAGAGTAATGGTGGACGATGAGTAAGGAATCTGTGCAGGCTGAGATTTTGAGGACATCGAGCTCAAGAGCGAGGTCGAGTCCATGAATGAGAGCTTCATATTCGGTGATATTATTTGAGGCCTCAAAATCCAAGCGGATTGATTTTGCAATTCTGCAATTGGAAGGGGTAATAAATGCGATTCCGATACCTGATACTGCTGGTCTTGCTGGTCCATTCGTAAGAAGTCTCCACCTTTTTGTTGTAATCCATTCAGCTCATTCATCAAATGGTTTAGGGGTGAATCTTTAAAAGTTTATTCTGTAAAGTCAGGTTCATATTCCTCCCACTCGGGATCTTCCACTAGAAAATCCACGAGAAAATTGGCAATGGCCTGACCCTTCTCGGAATAACATTATTCGAACTTGATATCATGTTCTCCTAAACTGACTAACCACTGTTGCACTCTCCTTGATTTTTCTTTCTTGGATAAAACTTCCCGAAGTGGGTAGATCGCCATGACATTGACTGAATGATCTTGGAAGTAGTGCTTGAGTTTAAGTGAAGTGTAAATAAGAGTGAGAAGAAGTTTCTTAATTTTAGAGTACCACGTTTCCGCTGGAGTGAGGGTTTTGCTGATGAAGTAGATTGGCTTCTTGATTTTCCCTTTAATGCAAATAAGAACCGAGCTGAGCGAAGTATTTGTGACTGCTAGGTAGATAATCAGTTCCTCACTATCTACTAGGGTGCTCACTATGGAAGACTTCCACAAATAGGTTTTGAGATCTAGAAAAGCTTCTTCGCATTCTGGTGTCCATGTGACCTCTGTATTTGGCTATACTTTTCCTCATTTGGTATAACCGTGGAGTAATAGGAATAACTAATGACAGTGGTCTGAAGATTTAGATACAAATGGTTAATAGAGGCAATCTTGCAGGTAAGTTTCTAAACGTCTTTCATTTTTTTTGGAGAAGGCATGCTGAGGAGATCCCGAATCTGATCTAGATCAGCCTCAATCCCCTTCTTGCTGATGAGGTGGCCTATAAATCGGCCAAAATGAACCCAAAATTAATACTTATCAGGGTTGAGACGCATCTTGTAAGATCAAAGAATATTGAATACAGTATTGAGATCTGAGATGTGATTGGCTAACTGGACGCTTTTGCACAAGAGATTGTCGATGTAGACTTCAACGACTTTCCCTAGATGTGCTTTAAACATAGTAGTCAACAACCATTGATATGTGGCGCCCGCAATTTTGAGTCTAAAGGGCATGACTTTGTAGCAATAAAGACTACTTTCTGTCATGAAAGCTGTTTTTTCTTGATCTTCTTCCAAAAATGGAGTCTGATTGTATCCTAAAGCAGTATCCATCATAGATAGGAGGTCATGGCCTGCTGTGGAATTGAGGATCTGATGAAAGTTGGGAAGGGGAAAACTATCTTTTGGAGTATGTTTGTTCAGATCGGTGAAATCTATGCAAACTCAGACTTTTCCATTCTTTTTGGGACAGCGACAATATTGGATATCCCGTCAGGATATTTGGCTTCTCGAATGAATCCTACTTTGATCAATTTTTTGATCTTGGGGTTAACTTCATCTCGAAGATGTGGTGATAGTCATCGTTATTTTTGTTTGACCGCCGTAGCGTTGATGTTGATGGCCAATTTGTGACATGCCTTGGCCGGATCGATCCCAGGTATTTCTTCAAAAGACCACGCTAAAACATCCCGATTTAGTTGCAAAAACTGAATAAGGACATCTTTTTCGTATTGAACCAACTTAGTACCAATAAAGGTAGCTCTGCTAGGTCAATCAATGTTGATATATTCCATGGGCTTCTCCGTGGAAGGTTGATCGCTGAGGGAATCAGCTTCCTATAATTGTTATGCAGCAAATCTGTCAGAAGTATCTAGGATAATAGAGACAGTATTTTCATAAGCTCGAGAGATCTTCTGTCTACCCCTAATCTTATAAATACTATTGTTGTGTTTGAATCGGAGTGTCTGATGATAGGTAGAAGCTATTGTTTCCATGTTGTGAATCCAGTAGCGGCCCATAATCCCGAGACAACGAGATTTAGAAGACGACGTCGATGGTGACTGGTCTTGCAGTAATAGTTAAGATGATCTTGCCTACTCATTCTTCTCAAGAACCATTAAACCTACTGATATCGGTATCGCTCTGAATAACTTGGTTGGCCAATCCCATTTGGTCGATAGTGCTCTGAAGTAGAATGTCAATACCGCTTCCAGTATCAATCATCATTGTGTACATGACAAACTTCTTTATTTTGAGCATCATTACTAAATCATCATGATATGGAAATTTGGCATGGCTAGTAACGCAATCTTTGAAGGAAATCCCAAGCCGGCGATTGCTTGACTCAGGAAGAAGTTTGGCTTCTTTTTCTAGAGGTATAAGATCGCAACATTCTGATAGTCTGCTACACTTGGATCTGTTAGATTTGGTGATCTGGTTGATTTCGATCATGTTGCTATGGTGTATATGGTAAAGATGCTTCTCCACAGCTTGATCATTGACCTGAATAACTTCAAGCTGCTTCTTATAGCTGCCATCTTTGTATGATTCCAGGCCGACAATATATTCGAACATCCGTCCCTCTTTAAAAATGTACACGAGCAATCTTTGAAAAGCATAGCAATTTTTAGTAGAATGGTGGTTTACCTTATGATGTAGGCAATATGGTCTATTATCGATTGGTTCCAGTGGTGGAAAGACGTGGTAGAGCTTATCCATCAAAAGTAGTAAAAAAATTGTAGAGATTCGGACGTTCATCTTAGGGTGGATGGGTTTGTTTGACCGACCGCCTTTTTGAGGGTAGCCAGTGTTGCCCTTGGTGCGCTTCTAATCTCCCTGTTCCTCTTTTGGTTTAGTGTTTTGATCTGTAGATGGACCTTTGGTGGTGAGGACAGATTTAGCAGATTTATGTTGCTCAGACATCATCCTCTCCAGGTCAACGTAACTATTGACCTTGGTGATCATATCCTCCAAGGTTACAGGTTTGTTGAGGAAGAGGTGCTTTCTGGCCTTGCAGCCGAGTTGGAGCGCATTGGTGAAAGCAGTAACAACTATTTTCTGATCTAGGTCATCCACTTTACGCGCGAGCTCTATAAGTTTCTTTGCAAAAGCCTCGAGCTTCTCTCCATGTGACTGTTTGAGACTGATAAGAGAATACAAATTCACCTCATTGTCCCTATTTAGAGCATATGTCTTGATGAACTGTTTCTGCAACTGGTCGAATATATATATGGAGTCTTTAGGGAGAGAGGGGAACCATCGGTGTGGTTCCTCCTGCAGTCTTATGGAAAACAGACGACAGAGGATGTGATTGAGATTGGAATACAACCCCAATGAATCACGGTACTGTTAAATCTGCTCCTTCGTGTCGGTACCTTTGTATTTACAAATTTTTAGAGTATGGAAACCTTTCGGTATCTCCATATCGAATAGTTCTTTGGAAATCGGACTTCCTTATAATTTTGTGATGTCACCGGAAATACCTAGAACTTGTACTTCGATCAACTCCTTAATACATTGGTCCATATACTCTTTCGTGACGTAATAACATGTTAGTTGAATCACTGGACGAGCAGGTTATTGATTATGAGTACCAGTACCTTTACTCAAGCGATCTCCTGTTGGAACATGATATTAAGGCCACTGTTCTTCCTCCTGATGGATGGAAGTTTGGTAACCTTGGCTGGTTTCAGACTTAACTTCACCACCCAAATGAATTGAGGGATGTGGTTCATGCTGAATATTCCTGGAAATAGCTTTACTGGCGACTCCTTGAGCTCCCAATCTTTCCCTTGCAGAAACATAAGAGGTGTCTGGCAATTCATCGGGACCTCTTGTTGGAGGAGCCTGCTAAGTATTTTGCAGAGCCTTTAGGGAAGTCTGCATTATTGGCATCTGGTCTTTATGTCGTTTGAGCGCTGTCAAACGAGCTTGTCATTCACTATCAAGCTCTATCTCATGGAGCTTCCGATCCTTAGTTAAATGAAGTTCTAACTTGGTGCGTTTCTCTGTTTCAGCGCTGAGATTCGCCCATAGTTCTGAAAGTTTTTCCTGCTCCACTGAAACATCGAGCGGGATGCATGTAGCTAGTCATCTCGAAGTAACCATGATTGAAAATTGTAGTGAAAGAATGCCTTAGGATATCGTAAAAATGCAATCTTTCCCACAGACGGTGCCAAATGTAATGGCCAAATTCTGCAAGGTCGAAATGGCTTTGAATTCGCTATCACACCAATGAACCTGCGGTAATATTCTAACAGAATGCAAGAATAACACAGGTAATTTTAGCGTGGAAAACCTCTGAATAGGTAAAAAAACCATGACCTCGAGTAAAGGATTTTTGTAAAAGTATCTTTATTGCTTGAGGCAGATATCTTATTACAAGTGATCTCTATATTTAAAAATGCTTGAACCTTGTAACTAAAAAGTTTTGAATGTTTATGAGAATCCAGAACAAGTTGTTTTCTTGGTGATTTCTCATATAATTTTCTAGTCCCTGTGTCTTCTGGAACTTCTTCCTTATATTGGCCTTCTCCATAGCTCTTCATCGTGCTGGAGCACGTTCTCCGAACAATACAGTTAGTGGCGGTTGATTGAGTAACTGTTGAGTTTTTAAGAGATAGGTGTCTTTGACCGGTTTATGTTTTTTGGTTTGAAGTTTAACTCACGTTCTTCACCAGTTCGTGGAGTAGGTTGAAATGTTTACTGGAGAAGTCATTTTGAAAATCCGTGAGTCTGAGATGGAGGTAATTGGAACTAGTGACTGCTCAATTTTAGGTAAGATCGAAGGATAGGTCTCTACAGGTTAAAATAAGGATAACACTTGGTTTGAACGACTTTACTATACTTTGTGATTAAAGCAACGGTAATACTAGTTTTCAATCGAGGAACTCTGCCAGAAATAAGATAAAGCAAAGGTAAGACTAGCTTTCATCTCACTCAATATGGCTGCGATATTATACTGATTAAAATAATGATAACACTTAATTTGACCTACTCTACTATACTTTGAGATGAAAATAAAGGTAATACTAGTTTTCAATCGAGGAACTCTACCGGACATAAGATAAAGCAAAGTTAAAGCTAGCTTTCATCTCACTCAATATGGCTGCGACATTATTATTCTGCGATTAAAACAAAGGTAATACTAGTTTTCAATCAGAAAACTCTACCAGACATAAGATAAAGCAAAGGTAAAACTGGCTTTCATCTCTCAATATGTCTGCGATAGATGTTTTTTTTAGGTTACATATACAACCACTACAATAGATTCTTTTTTGTAATTGGGAGGTTAGCCACATTTTCCCTTACAATAGGAGGACGACTAGCCATAAATTATTAAACTCGAGTAGTCACAACAATCTTTCCCTGTGATACCAATTCAGCAGATAAAGATCCTAACTCTGTTTCCATGGAGTTCATACAATTTCCTCGATCTAGATAAGCTTTGCAAATACATCCCCTTTCGAGCAAACACTCATGCAAGGTATCTCTCTCAAACTCAAGCCTTTTTACCTCTTCTACAAAATAAGAGATCACCGCCATCATCAATTCTGAGCGTGATGCCTCGGGCATGACAGCCTTGGAAAAAATTTCTCTTGCCATCTGAAGGCGATTATGCAACCTATTATGCCGTTTTTTCTGCCTTTCATTTTACTATTTATTCAAGCCATGAACGTAGTGTTTTCTTCCACCTTCTTGTTAGCTTTAGCCGATTCACCCTAATTAATCACTCTCAAATCCGCCACCTGAGAATGAAGTTCCTCAAGCTCCCTGTATAAACCTTCCCCAACCGAAGACTTCTTTAACAACTCATTTTGCTTCTTAATCAAAATCTCCTTACCCCTGATAATCTGCTCTAACCTATTTCCCTGGTAAGAGCAGCGTCTAACTTACTTTGGCACTCCCTTAACCGCTCGTTTCCATTTTGCACATGACCTTAAGTTCGAGCTACAATTCCCTCCAGCTCTCTTATTTGAGCTGATAGGCTAATTACATCCCCATTCACAAGAAAAACTTTGACATCACTTTTATTCTTCCTAGAGTTTCTCCAGCCTCAGAATTTCAAGCACGCGAATTTGCCTGCGCCAATTCGGTCTTCAATTAGGTCACCCTTTCATTCAATTCATCACACTTCCATTGTACCATCCGAAACTCTATATCTTTAGTAGTTAGAGTCGTATTCAACTGCTCAACCGCAACTTTAGAGGTAGATAGGTCAATCTCAAGCTTTCTTCATCTCGCTATTTTTCCCGATCATTTTCTTCTTCAATCGCTTCAGCTCGTTTCTGCTACTCACTAGATCAACTCAATTTTGCTCCTGATTGTTCATTTTGCTAATCATTTGATCATTCAGACTGGCCACAGATCAACTTAGCCCTTCCGCTGATTTTTCTATCGCTTGTATACGGTATCGTGCCATGTCAGGATCCCTACTCTTTAGTATCAGTATATCATTCGGGCTTTTGAGCTTCATTGCATGTTCTTTCATCTCCATCAGCAAGATCGTCTGTAGTTTGGGTTGCCTCAACAAACTTAAAGTGTACCTTTATATGTTGATATTTTTTGTATTCATTCGCCTCTCTCATCCTATCAAACTCCTCCGTAAATTCTTGGTTACATTGGCGTATCTCATCATCACAAAAGTGAGCTGACTCCATTTTGACCTGCATGTCACAGATACAACATATCAAGTTCAATTCCGAACATTCACTCAATACATATATCTCATTTCAAATGAAATTTCTATTTTTGACATCTGCTATGTGAAACTACTTCTAAACTTAAGGTTGAAGTACAATCTCAGTTGGATGCACAATAACATATACTTTTAATTCTAAGGTACACATTCTTTATGTTTAATTAATCAATATTTTATTATTTTTTATACACCATTGAGTGCCATTGCCCATAAACTGGTTGCAGTTTTTTGGTCTGTCCCTACACTCTAATTTTTACTTTACCGTTCTAGACTAATAAAGCATACAAGTCAAATATTTGCTGCCCTTTTATAACCTATAGTTCCTATTGCGAAGACAACATGGATGCTGAGACGTCTTTCTCCATAGCGAGCTCAGTCTCTAAATCTTTTATTCTGATGCTCATTTCCTTACGTTCCTACAACATGGTTTGTAAAAGCATCTTAGCCTACAAAATTCTATCTAACAAACAATATTCCATCAGATTACAACATTTCAAACCATTCATGCAATCACAGAGTCAACATTCTACTCTACCTTCTCATTTTCTCCCTCTAGAAGCTTATTGTCATCCCCAAGGTTATCTCGCAACGTATGGGGAGCGATACCGTCCAACCCGCCCACAACTCCAACAACAACACCTTACACCTCATCATCTTCCACCTCCTCAACATAGGTATCGGTCATAATACCATTCACCTAATCTTTGGAATACCCCTTGGCTATAAGGTGGCGCCCGAGTCTGTCACGCTAAGTTATCAACTCCTCCATATTCCTTCTCGCTTCCGGTAAAAGATCATTAGTCTTTACCTCTTGAGAAGCCTTCAGGGCCTCTAACCGCTTTTCCTCCTTAATTAAGTCAACTTTCAGTCGAGCTACGTTCTTCTCAAGATTGACATTCCTCTTCTTTAGGCCAACTTTCTCCTCCTCAACCCCGAGGCATATCCTCATCATCAAGCTAGTTGCCTACAAAAAAAAATTGACCTCACTGATTAGCTCGAATCACTATACAAAATTCATCACAAATTCAAACAAATGAACTTACCATTTTGCTTATCTCCAACTCCCCATTGAGAGATTTGTAGGGAGCTAACTCCATTAAGATGGGGATTTAGTTCTCACAACTTAGAATCAATCTTCAGTTAGATGATACAAGTAATTGGCCTGAAATAAGATCTATCTAAAGGCAAATACTTGCGTAGAGGTCCGAATGTAACTCTCTACGACCTCTGATGAGGATTTTTAAGACAGATTGTATTACTGAAAAGTAAATAATAGGGTTCGAGTACAGGATGGTCGAAGGTAAAATATGAGAGGTTGGAGGTGATTTTTCTAACCCATGTTTGGTTTCCCTTCTCTTCTATTTATAAAAACACAGAGAGCTAAGTCACCAAGTGTGGGTCAGGGTTACATGATTACACTGTCAGAAATTCCCGGCGAGTTATGGGCGCCGGTCTTATCGGTACTGTTACTGCTGCATTTATTGGTGATGGCTCTGATCGACGCGGTGGTTGGACCTGTCATTGTAGATGCACAGGATAATTAATGCGCTGACTTATCTGACGAAGTAGTTGTCTGTCTTGTCTTGCTTTTACCATGTGTTAGTGAGGTCGAAGGGTTTCTGCTGTAGGATGTGAATTCGTTCTCGAAGCTTTGTCTGGTAGGCTGGCTGTCTGTCTTGTCATACTTCGACCATATGTAGATATGGTCGAAGAATGTTTGTTGTAATGTACTGATCTATCCCTGAAGCTTTGTCTTGTGTCGAAGGTTCGTCTCTGGGGAGCCTGTTTTAGGGATTGAGTGGGATTCGATATATTATAATAGGCTATGGAGTGGGCTTCGGCCGTCTGTCAAAGGCTACGAGTAGGCTACTACATTCGCCTCCTCTCAGCGAAGGTCTTAAAGCCAGGTAGAGAGGTGTTCACTGAGAAAATTGTTCGGTCATTGAATCTGAGCGGTTTGACTGTCTTGTTTTTTGGGAAAGTAATAAAAATGGATTTTTAAGAGATACAGGTGATTATAGGGTAATAAATGCATTGAAGCCTATAAGTATGGGCTATTGTGGAGGTATACTGTATCTTCTTCCATCTGCAATAGTCTTCTGCTCTTTCTCAATATTCTTAACATTTGGATGGATACCATAGCGAACACGCGTTACCAGAAGAGGATGGGGTTTGCTCGCGACCGTCGACTGGGGCAGAAGATGGTGGAACTGCATATGAAGTATTTTGGGCAACATGACCTGAACTGGGACATGCCGAACCTGGTGGAGGTAGGGCCTGGGGTGTTCTTCAATGGTGAACCATATTCTTATTTGTGGGAACAGCTGAGGTTTCATTTTATGACTGCTGAGAGGCGCTATCTTTTTCTGATGGCTCTGGCCGAAAGTCTCATTTGTGCAGAGGAGATCATCGTGGAGAAAAACACGGCAAGCGGAGCTGGTCCTTTTGAAAGTAGGGTTTTGGGTTGATGGTGGAAATATTTGTATTTCTGTAGGCTTCTTTTTTACTGTGTGGGAAGGGGTTGCTTTTGTATTTGGAGTGGTAGTAAAAATGTAATTTGTTTGTTAAATTTGCTATTTGGAATGGAGAAAGTATTTTCTGCGTATGTATCTAATTGATAATGTAGACGAATGTAAGCGAATACTCTTATAGACGCGAGGTATAGAGATGACCGAAGGTTATTGTTATCTGGGTTATGATGATCAGAACGAGATATAATCAAAGGTATGATGAAATGCTGCTTGTAATAATCAATGGTTATAATGGCCGAATGCTCGATGTGGGTGACGTGCTCAACTAGAGGTCATCGGGAATGAGTTTTGAATGCATGTACCGATGAATCAGTTACGTTTAGGAAGTTGGATGGTTGCATGTTGACTTTTCGAGGTTGGAAATGAAAGGTTATCATTAATTCAGTTACGGGAGAGGAAAAGTTGTGGTGGATTTGTAGGTATAAAAGGGAATAGGTTGGAGGGAGCTTTTTCATCCGTCTTGCATCTTTCTCTCTATCTCTTACTTTGCTTGTTGATCTACATGGCTGAAAATATACCGGTTCAGGAAGATCAAGCGGCGGTGAGGGCCGGGAGGATCCAGGAGGCTTTGCTGGGTCTTAAATGGAGGTTCGGAATAGAGGAGGATATTGATACTGAAATGCCAGACCTCTTGAGGCAGAGCCTAGGGCACTACTCTATAACATGTCCTTCGCATACTGGTGGGGAATAGTGCAGATGATGGGGCCGTTCCCTGGCCACCGACTGTCTATTCTCAAAAGCTTCACAGAGGATATAGTGGACCAAGAATACTCGAGTACAGGATTGTGTCAAAGATTGAGTTTGATTTGACTAGCTACTCTGATAGCCCAGACGGCTGGTCTGTCAGACTGGTACGAGTGCCTGGGGAAGTGTACAAAAAGTAATGATGTTGCTTTTCTCGTATGAAAGAAAAAAGGTTATGATGTGACTGCTTGGACTTGATTGTTTAGCTTCGAGTAGGGAAAAAGAAGGTTTAAGAAGCTTCGGGTTTTGCAAGAAGATGGTAGTAAGGGTGTTGTTCTCACGTGGGAGGTGAGAGGGGTAAATTGGTCAAACCACATTGAAGCCAAAAATCCAGGGTAGTGGGGTCGCGCTAATGATAGTATTTAGGAAATCGAAGCAGTTTTAGTTTTTTTGAAAGATATATAAGTGGGAGAAGATTGATTATTGTACTGTGAGAGTCAAAAAGTTAGGAGAAGAAAACATACGTTATTTTGAACTTTGGGGGTTACTGCTGCTATTGTTTGTTTAATCTTGCTGATCTGAGGGTAGTGCTGCTAACCACTGGTAAGTCACTTGACCTCTGTCATGTTTATTTTGTTTTGTTCTCTGTCTGATAGGGTGGGTAGGAGATTTTGCGCTTGAGGTTTAGGGGTTATTTTTGGAACTAAGGAGGCTTGTTAAAGCTGGGTTTCGACCCAGTATAGGATTTGGTGAGTTTTTTTTAGGAGGTATTGTGTCTGAAATTTGAGGTTGGGAGAAGTATCTGGAAGGGATAGATGGGATAAGGGTGATAGACACGGGATTATCGAACTTTCCACCCCAATTGCGTGCATCTTCTTCTGTAGGCAAAAATACGCGACCGTCGAGCTTCAAAGCAAGGACTGGTGGATGAAGAGGTCGATGAGGTCGAAGCTAGTACTTTTGGTCGTGACCCAATGGACAGGGGTAGCGATTTAGAGGTATTAGATGTGGAAACCGAGGCCCCGTTGTTGATGATTCTGCCGGCTGAAGATGTTCTAGTCATGAGACGTCGAAAGACGATAGTGACCGAAGATAGTGATGAAGATGAAACAGTATGGGGGGAGGGATATAATGGCAGACCTTCGTGTGGTGGGGAGGGAGGTAAGGTATAGAGGGGCGATAGTGCGGATTTGACTGAGTCAGATAAGGTCGAAGGTGCCGTTTCCGCTAAAGATAGGACTAGATTAGATCAGTTTGCTACGAAATTAGAACTCTCGAAGGTGGGGGCATTTCTTAGTGCTGCGGGGGTAGGGTTGACCATCAGATCAGACCCTGGGGAAGGGATTATGGCTTATAGGGGCCAAATTCGTTGGGGACTGGAGCTTCTTCTTCGGCGACGGGTGAAAGAAGTGCTGAATTTCTGGGGGGTGGCTCCGGTGCAGATGAACGGTAATTTTTATGAGATGGTGATAGAGGGGATGAATATAAAATTGGCTAGTGAGAGTCAAAGTCTAATTAAGTGGTTCGACATTATCACCTTTTATTCGAGAAAGGCTGGTCAAAACTCGGGGACCTATCACATCCAATGTCACCCAGAGAAACCTTGATTCTTTAATATGTACTCTACAGGCCGGGGGTGGAATAAAGATTTACTGATAGTAAGGGGTAACTACGATAAAATAGACGAAGATGACCCTTATAAATTGCATCATAGGGTATATAACGAAAGTAAGTTTATTGTCGAAGGGTTTGTTGTTGATGAGTTTATGAATTAAGTGATAACTATGTTTTTGCTTTACTCCGTAGGTCCGAAGAGTTCGTCTTGGGATAATCTGGTGAATTATATTGATACTCTGCTCGAGGCTAGTAAAGACTGGGTAAATTTGGTGTTTGACAGTCTCAAGATCAAAAGGCAAAGGAGAAGAAAGGTGGATTCCCAGCTTCGAGACGTACCCGCTACGCTGAAGCGACCAAAGAGAAAAAGAGGGGTAGGTATTTTGAAGGAGCAAAAAGAAATGGGAGGGGAAGAGTTGACTAGGAACTACCAGTTTGTGCCGAGGTCGCGAATGGGTGCAAAGAAAGCAGCGCCAGTGTCCGAAGGGGGTTGAGAGACATCGAGGATGAAACCAAAATAGGTGTCTTCTCAAGCCAAAAACGGTAAGGGCCAGGTAGCTCCAGAATCCCCTGAGGTGCAGCAATCGAAGGCTGTTTAACATAAAAGGCACAAGGTGCTTGGGGAGGATGATACAATGGAGGAAGATGAAGAAATGACGGAGGCTGAACGACAGGAGCAGGCTGGCGAAGCAGGCTTTGATGGTCGAGCTCTGGGAAGATGACCCTGATAAAGCTTCGATGGAGATAAAGAAGCACATGTCTCAGGTAACTATATACAGCTTTCTGCAGTGATATTTTGAGGTTACTTACAAATTATTCAAGTTTCGAGGTTCATTGATATCTTGAGTATTTTTAGCAGACAGAAGTCTGGGTAGAGACTTGAAATAAGGCGATGAAGTCGGTAAAAGCAAAGTTGTGGCATGTAAAGAAAAACCTAGATCTTTCTCGTGGGAAAGAGGCATCATGGGTGTCTCAAGTCAGGAAGCTAAAGCAAGATATAGATGTGCTTACTGACTCTTATGATGAGAGGCCCGAGCAGCAGTGGTCAAGGTTAGAGCGAGAGTGGTCGGCCAAGCTTAAGGTGTGTGAGAAGGCGAAAGCGGAACAGAAGGTAGGTTTTCAACAGTAGTATGATAAGGAATGCATGGAGAATGTGAGGTTGAAGAAGTTTATAGATGGTATGGGGTATGATATCGATACATTGCAACCTTATCCTGTGTCTCCAGATCTTGCTGAGGGGGATGAGTTGCAGATTAGGGGAGGGGAGGTGAACGTTGTTGGGGAGGCAATTGGATGTATTGGGGGTGTTGTCGAAACTTCTCTTCTTGGCGCGCCCATTGGTGGCACTGCTGATGGTCTGGCGATCGAAGGTTCGAATGAGGCTGCTGGGGTTGGTGGTGCTGGGGTGTCTCTGGAGCAAGAAGGTGCAACCGCACCCATATGAGGTAATTGAGGTTGGGTTCTCATGTCTTCTTCTGCTGGTTGTAATGTTGAGTTGTACTATGTTTGAACGATGTTTCTTTTTTTTTGTTGGTTTCTAAACTTGGTAGAGCTTTTTTTTGCTTTTGTTATCTGTTGAATTGCTGAAGTTGATGCTGAACATATTAAAGCGTATTTTATGAACATACTGATTCTGAACTTCTGACTCAATATCTGTCTTGTAGATGGATTGTGCTATTTCTCTGACTTTGAATTGTTAGAATTTGAATACACGTTCTGCTGATTATGCTTGTTTTGGACTGTTGATAATTGATCTTTGAATTATGCTGCAACTGTTACCCTGATGGATAATATATTGAATGTGCTCTGTGATGGATGGATTTGCGGATAGTTTTTTGTAAACGGCTGCTGTTTAGGATTGTATAAGTTTTATCTGTTGGAATAGAAATTCGATGTGTTTGAAGTTGAAATTTGATCTATTTGAAGTTGAAAATTAATCTGTTTGAAGTAGAAATTCGAGGTCTTTGGAGTTAAAATTCGAGTTATTCGAAGTTGAAATTTGATCTGTTTGATGTAAAAACTCGGTCTGTTTGAAGTAGAAATTTGAGCTGCTTGATGTAGAAATTTGAGTTGTTCGAAGTGGAAATTTGATATGTTTTATGTAGAAACTCGATCTGTTTGAAGTAGAAATTCGAGCTATTTGAAGTTGAAATTTGAGTTATTCGAAGTTGAAATTTGATTTATTTGATGTAGAAAATTGATCTGTTTGAAGTAAAAATTCGAGCTGTTTGAAGTTAAAATTTGATCTTTTTGATGTAGATACTCGTTTTGTTTGAAGAAGAATTTTGAGCTGTTCGAATGACTGTAGTGTGATCGAAGCCTAAAGAGTATCGAAAATATGTAGATCGGATTCTGGATGTTTTACTGGACATCGAAGGCCGAAGCCACAGCAATGTTGAAATTTTGAAAAACTTCCAGGTCGCCTCCGAGTATTAGGCGGGCCGAGGGGACGTGGTACTTAAAGGATATCCGAAAATTTATTGGACTTCGAAGGCTTGGGCCACAGCGAAGTAATATCTTATCGCCTCCAACGCATTCCCGAGGGTCCGGTCTTTCGACCATCTTTGCCCCTCGAGTTTGCTCGAATGTTGGAAACTTGAGCAATTCAAGGTCACCCCCAAGTACGAGTCGGGGCGAGGGTAGAGATGATACCCGGGGTAAGCCAAGAAAAGGACCGGACTTCGACGGTTTCAGAGCCTGGGCAAAGTATATCTGATCGCCCCCAATGCATCCCCGAGGGTCCGGTCTTTCGACCTTTCTTGCCCTCGAGTTTGCTCAAAATTAGAGACTTAAGCAATTCAAGGCTGCCCCTAAGTTTCAGTCGGGGCGAGGGTGGACATGATAACTTGGTTCAGCCAAGAAAAGGACTAGACTTAGAAGGCCTAAGCCACAAGGAAGCAATATCTGATCGCTCCTAATGCATCCCTAAGGGTCCGGTCTTTCGACCATCCTTGCCCCTCGAGTTTGCTGAAAATTGGAGACTTGAGCAATTCAAGGCCGCCCCCAAGTATCAGTCGGGGCGAGGGTGGACATTATACCTAAGTTCAACTAAGAAATACAAAATATAAACGGAGATGAAGTCTAAGTGGAACAATCTTGTTTATTAAATATGCTGGATTACATTAGTTGTACATGGTTGGAGATAAGGCTTGTTATAGGAGACCAGCTGTATTGTGTTCCAGGGGTTTGGAAGAGGCTCTTCATCTTCTGTCATTAAGTAATAAGAACCCTTGTCAATTTTATCGTAGACGACGTAGGGTACTTCCCAAGATCCGGCTAACTTGCCGACATTCCGAGGTTTCGAAAATTAATTGACATGTTGAAGTACTAGATCTCCAATGTTGAAACTTCTTGGTCAAACTCTCTTGTTGTATGATTTTTGAAGTGAAGCGTGGTAGCAGTCAAGGTTGGCGATAGCTCGATCTCTGGTCTCCTTGATCCATAACATGTTGCACACAAGTTCGAGCTCATTATCTTCATCTGGGAGGTTAGGGTCTCTGGTGGGTACTTTGAATTGAGTTGGTAGTACAGCTTCAGTCCCATATGTCAGGAGGAAAGGGGTGTATCCTGCAGATTTTCTTGGTGTTGTGCGATAGGCCCAGAGGACGTGTTGTAACTCTTGAACCCATCGTCCTTTCTTTGCATCGACTCTCTTCTTAAGACCGTCGACAATTGTTTTGTTGATTGCTTGGACTTGACCGTTACCCTGGGGATAGTAAGGTGTTGAGGGTTAGAGAATGATGTTGTGCTTTTTCAGGAAGTTTCTGACTTTACAACCGACGAATTGGGGACCATTGTCGCATTGAATCATATGGGGGCAGCCGAAGTGAGTGATGATGTTTTCCCATAAAAATTTGGTAACTTCTTCTCTGACTTGGCAAAGAGGAATAGCCTCGATCCATTTAGTAAAGTAATTAGTTACGATAAGGATGTTTTTTCTGCTACCCGAGGCTTTTGGGAAGGGTCCAATGAGATCGATGGACCATCTTTTGAATGGCCAAGACACTTGACTGAAATGAAGGTCTCGAGAGGGGCAATGGATATCGTGAGCGTGACGCTGGCATTTCTCACATTGTTTTGCATAGTCTGAAGCTTGTTTTTTCATATCGGGCCAAAATAATCCTTGGGTAATAACTCGAAGGGCCATAGAATGACCAGCAGTATGAGCACCGTAGGTTCCTTCATGAAGTTCAGCTAAGATTTGAGAGGCTTCTTCTTGGGATATGCACCGAAGGAGGACGCCATTTGGGGATTTTGATATAGTTAGTTTTTATGGATAGTATATCTGTGCCAGTTTTCTAGCAAGGACCGTTTGGCTTTTGGATCATCTGGGAGAGTGGCGTTGTTGAGGTAGTGAAGAAACGGTGTCTGCCAATCGTCTGGATCATGACTCTCGCCCCCAGTATTGATGGTATTGATTTCTATCTGGTCGATACTTGGGCGTTCTAGTACTTCGATATGGAGTGTCCGAGATTCTGATTGTCCGAGCATATCTGCTATGTAAGCGAAGGCATCTGCATGTCTATTTTCTCCTCGAGGGTAATGTGTGATTGTGGATTTTTTGGTGAACCGGTCTATGCGCTGTCGCATGAAAAGAGCGTAATCAGCCATGCGACCGTTAGTTTGGTTTTCTCATGTGTAATGCCTCTGAACAAGTTAAGAATCTGTAAAGACTGCAAGCTTGGGAATGCCGAGGTCGAGTGCGAGGTCGAGGTCGTGGATCAAGGCTTCATACTCTGCTTCGTTATTAGAATATTCGAGGGCAAGTTTGATAGCTTTTTCTATGCGATCATTAGTGGGTGTTACCAAGACAATACAGTTCCTAAGCCATTAGGTCCTGCAGATCCGTCTATGAAAAAATGCCAACCATTGAGAGGGTCCCAGGGATCTACTATTTCGGGTTGGTCTTCTAATAAATCGTCTTCATGTTATTCCCAATAAACATCTTCGACCGGGAAGTCAGCTAGAAAATCTGTTACTGCTTGGCCTTTCTGAGATATTTGCTTCTCGAAGGTAATGCCGTGTTTGCCAAGATATACGGACCACTGTTGCACTCATCTGGATTTTTCTTTTTTGCTTAGTACTTCTTGAAGGGGGTAACTGGTAATAACACGGATGGGATGAGCCTGAAAATATGGTTTGAGCTTACGGGCAGAATAGACAAGTATGAGAAGTAAATGCTCAAGTTTTAAATATCAAGTTTTTGCGGGGGTGAAGGTTTAGCTGATGAAATATACAGATTTTTTGATGTTGGAATTATGTCGAATGACCACTGAACTGAGAGAAGTTTCTGTGGCAGCAAGGTATAAAGAGAGTATTTCTCCTTCGATAGGTGTGCTGATGATTGGTGGATGGCCAAGATAAGTTTTGAGTTCAAGGAAGGCTTGCTCGCACACAGGGGTCCAGTCGATCTCGGGATTGTTATCCTTTTTTGCTTTGTGGACGCCTTGATCGCACAGGAGGGAAAAGAGCCAGACACATCGATCTGAGGATTTAGAAATAAAATAATTGAGGGCGGCTATCCTGCCCGCCACTTTTTGGACGTCTTTCTTGGTTGGGGGCGAAGCCATGTCTATGAGGGCTTGAATGTGGGTGGGGTCAATCTCTATACCGCGTTTACTGTTAAGGTGACCCAAAAATTTTCTGGATGACACGCCAAATTAGCACTTATATGAGTTGAGTTTCATATTATACGTGCGGAGTATTGAGAAGATTTCTTAGAGGTCTTGGATATTGGTGTTTTTCTGAAGGCTCTTGCATAACATATCGTCGATGTAGACTTCAATAGATTTGCCAAGCAAGGGATTGAACATGGATGTGGCAAGGCGTTGGTAGGTGGCACCGATATTTTTAAGGCTGAAGGGCATAACATTGAAACAGTAAAGGCCTTGTTCATTTATAAATGAAGTTTTAGGTTGATCTTTGGGGAGGACGGGTACCTGATTGTAGCCCAAAGCCGAGTCCATCATAGATAGGCGTTCATGTCTAGCAGTGGCGTCGAGGAGTACTGAGATAGTTGGGAAGGGGAAACTGTCCTTCGGAGTGTGCTTGTTGAGGTATGTGAAGTCGTCGCAGATTCTGATCTTGCCATTCTACTTAGGCATTGCCACGATGTTCGATATCCAGTCCGTGTACTTCACTTCTCTGATAAAGCCAGCGGCTATGAGCTTGTCAACTTCAAGGTTCATAGCTTCTTGAAGTCGTGCTGCCAATGTACGTTTCTTTTGTTTTACTGTTGTGGAATAGGGGATGAGATCGAAGATGTCTTGAAATGTCCAGGTGAAGATGTATTTATTTGTTTGAAGGAACTCAGAAAGTTCGAGGCGTTCAGACTCGTTAAGGAGGGTTCCAATAAATGTACCCCGACCAGGACCATCGAGTTCGATATAAACAGTGGGTTCGATGGGTTGGATGGTATCTATCGAAGTCAAAGGGATAAAAAAAAATGTTGTGATTGCTATGGGCGTCTTACAAGTTTGCGTGTTTAGTCGATCTCTGGGTGCTCACATGAGCGGGTAAGGCGTTGAGATCCTTTCAAATTCCAAGTACCCTCGTGATTGCTCGCATGGCGTAAAGTCAATCTCGTCCGTTATTCCGGGTATTTGGACTTCTTGGCATTGACGATGAAGTTGGTTTGAAGGGTTATGGGACCTGTAGTAACGGGCAGACTGATTCGGCCAACAACAACTTCTGTTGATCCATTGAAACCTTTTAGTTCGATGTTGGCAGCGGTTATGAGGTCTGTTTTCTTCATGGTTTGGATTGTTTGGAGAAAGAGGACATCAGCTGTGCTTCCCGTATCTATGAGCATTGTATGGAGGACGAGGTTGTCGATCTTAATCATGATGACTAATGGATCGAAATGGGAGAAACGAACATGTGAGGTGTCATATTCGATGAAAGAAATACCTTCGTGTCCAAGGTGAGAGCTTGATTCTGGCAGAAGGGTAGGAAATTTCTCCTGATAGGTGAGCTTGTAACATTCTTCGATGCCTTTTCATTTGGTCTTAGAAAGTTTACTGTCTATGTTATTGACTTCGATGAGCTTGACTCTATGGATGTGCACCTCGACTGGGTCAGTAGTAAGGGTGGATAGGGATTTGAGGTAGGACCCATCGAGGTAGCTTGGTAGATCGGCGATATACTGGTGCAAACGTCCTGCTCTGAAGATAAGTTCGAGAGAGTGCTGAAGGGGGAAACATTTATTGGTATGGTGACAGTTGCACTTATGGTTGGCGCAGTAAGGTTCGCCTAGTCTGACTTCGATGGGGAAAGGAATACTCCAAATGGGGTCTCCCTGTATCTATGGTAGAAGGGTACTGAGGTGGACAACGAGTATAGGTAAAGCAGGCCTTGGTCACTTCTTGCGAACTTCGGTGCTGTTATCAATGATGGGGCGTTTACGGCTCTCAGTCTCCTGTAAGACAGGAGCGATCAGGGATGTGGAAGCAGAGTGGGTGTGTTGCCGAGGTTTATTAAAATTTCCTATTTGCGAAGGCTAGATCTGTTTGCGGGACTCTTGAAGACGCTCGAGATAGATATAGCCGTTGACCTTCGAGAACATCTCTTCGAGTGTTTTTGGTTTGTGGAAGACTAGGCGCTCTTTTACTCGGCTGTGGTCGGGCAGGGCATTTGAATAAGCCAAAATAGCATTCGAGCAGTCGAGATTCTCTATTTTCTAGGATTCGTCGAGGAATCTTCTGGTGAAGGCTTCGAGGGTCTCACTGCCGGATTTTCTGAAATTGAAAAGAACGTCGACTATGACCTCTCTGCCCTTGTTAAAGGCAAACTGAGCGATGAAAAGTTGTGAAAGTTTCTCGAAGCTACAAATCGAGCCATTTGGGAGATTGTGGTACCAACGAAAGGGATTATCGATAAGGCTCATTGGAAAAAAGTGACATATTACGTAGTCAGTCATGGAGTAGAGGCTCAGGGCATTTTGGAATTCGAGGATGTGGGATTTAGGGTCTGTGTTACGATATTTGCTAAGTTTGGGAGCACAAAAGATAGATGGTATTTCGATAGCCAAAAGTTTAGAGAGCAGTTCGGGTTATTGAGGCGGCTCCAGGAGCCAATAGCTGGACTCACGGTAACACATATTGCTGGTTGCATTTTGTGGCCGAAGTCCTATTGTGTAACGTATGCAGGATGAGGGGGAGATTGATAAAGTTGAAGGTTGTTGGGTCGAGTATGTGGCATAAAATCAGTGTTGTGTTCCCCGAGCCGTTCTCGAGCAGGACGGCGTCTAGGGTTTCTGGAGGAGCGAAGGGTTGAGTCGGAAGAGTCTTCTATGGGATGAATCCCGAGGTGGATAGATCCGGTTGGGAGAATGGTACGTGGAATACCTTCAGCCCTGGTATTAGCTGGGGGTAACTCGAGGATTTGTGGAGGGCGTAGGCGGGTGCGGGCTAATACGCGTGATGGGTCGGGTGCCTGGGACAGACGATAATCTTTATAGCTCTCGAACGGTGTTGCGCAGGTCATCTATCTCTCGGTTCTGTCTATTTTCATCATCGAGATGGCGATTCCGTTCGGTTTCCAACGCTAAATGGTGGCTTTCTCGCTCCTGATTTAGTTGGTTCTGGTGGCGCTCCTCTGCCTGAGCGACCTGTTGAGATAATAAGGTTATTTGGGCAGCGACTCCGTCGATGGAATTTCCTGGCTGGGTAGAATTGGAACGGCGTGTGGGTGCCATTGAGGGTAATTTGCTAAAGTGGAAAACAAAAGGAGGTGAAATAGGAAGGGAGATTGGTTGGGTGGGAAGCACAGACGGTGCCAATTGTAGGGAGCTTACTCCGTTCAGAGGGGGAGTTAGTTCCTCAACATAGAATCGATCTTCAGTAAGAGGATACAAGCAATTGGCCAAAAATTAGATCTATCTAAAGGAAAATACTTGTGTAGAGGCCCGAATGTGACTCTCTACGACCTCTGATGAGGATTTTTAAGACAGATTGTATTACTGAAGAGTAAATAACAGGGTTTGAGTATAGGGTGGTCAAAGTTAAAATGCGAGAGGCTGGAGGTGATTTTTCTAACCCATGCTTGGTTTCCCCTCTCTAGTATTTATAGAAACACAGAGAGCTGAGTCACCAAGTGTGGGTCAGGGTTACATGATTATACTGTCAGAAAATCCCAGCGAGTTATGGGTGCCGGTCATGTCGGTACTGTTACAGCTGTATTTATTGGTGATGGATTTGATCGGCGTGGTGGTTGGACCTATCACTGTAGATGCACGGGCTAACCAATGCGATGTCTTATCTCACAAAGTAGTTGTCTGCCATGTCTTGCTTCGACCGTGTATTAGTGAGGTCAAAGGGTTTCTGCTATAGGATGTGAATCCGTTCTCGAAGCTTTGTTTGGTAGGCTGGCTGTCTGTCTTGTCATACTTCGACCATATGTAGATATGGTCGAAGGATGTCTGCTGCAATGTACTGATCTATCCCCGAAGCTTTTTCTAGTGACGAAGGTTTGTCTCCGGGGAGTCTGCTTTAGGGATTGAGTGTACTTCGATACATTCGAGTAGGCTATGGAGTGGGCTTCGGCCGTCTGCCGAAGGCTAGGAGTAGGCTACTACAAGTTTCAAACTTTGCCCTTTCTTACACCTCTTTCAGTTCATCACCTATAGCAAGTCGATCCTCTATGAGCTTTGCCTCAATCAGTTCGGAAGGCTCAACCCTTCTCTTTTTCTCCCGTCCTTCGACCTCACCACTTCCTATAGTTCCAGAGGTCGAATTGCACTTCAACATCTTCTTCTTTGGAAACGCCTGAGCTACCTTGCTCGACGTTGTAGACTCTGACACACCTGCAAAGTCTACTCCAGAGGCCTTGGGCAAGTTCACTCGCTTCACCCCCTCAGCTCCTCTCTTCTTGTTGCCCTTAACGCCTGCCATTAGCCTTGTTGCTTGAGACTTTTGAACTTTCTTGGACTGGCAGTTACCAAGTTTCTTTATGCTAGTACTGAGTTCTTTCAGCACAGCCTCGAGCTCTATCCCTTCCTGAGCAACCATGTCCAACAAAGACTCCTTCCTCATCACCTTTGATTGAAGACCTGTCAGTTAACAACATATTTTCATCAGCGACAAACATACAATTTTAACATATCAATCTCAGACATTATACGCTGTTATACATACTTTGTTTTACAGTTCTGCACAGAAGTTCCATGGGTTCTTCATCATCTCCCAGAAGACAATTACCATTCACCCATATCACATTATCATTCCATACTCGACCTGCCGAGTTTAGATCGAAGAAATGAGGCCGAGTCGAACTCGCAAAAAAATATGCCCTCCAATAACAGAAAAGTTTTTTACCCCATAAAACTGCAAGATATCCTCAGGAGATATCCTTCTCTCAATCTCATCCTCCTCTTACAGCTCATTCAGAAATTTATAAATATTTATCACCTCCGACATGTTCCCGTTCAACTGAACAGGATATGCCCTTATGATGTTCATAATCCCTTTCGCCAAATTGCTAAGGAGAAGACTCAACCCGTACTCCAACTAAGACAAGAAACTCAAAAAATCTTCCGCCAAGTCGCCCTGGACGTTTCTGTGAAAATACACTAGAGAGATCGATTCGTCTAAACCTTTATCTCATTTCTCCTTCTCCAAGTTAGCCAAAAGAAAAAAGTATTCCTCTCCAGTGGTTATGATGCAACTCCTAAAATGCCTACCGGCATGTTCTACACAACGACCCCATCTTCTCCCAACAGAAACCTTGGCTTTACAAAACTCTTTGAACACATCAGAATTAGGAGGGTAGGCTACCAATCTTTCAGGGAAATCTGGAAATTGATCAACCTCTACTTCTTCATCCCTATCAGATATTACAACTTTGGACTCCGCTGATTGACTAGAGGTCAGCGCCTACTTAGAAGGAGAAGTCCCCATCTCAACAAAATCTACAGAAGAGGGTTTGATCCTACACAAACACTCCTCACGATCAACCTACATACAGGTCCAAGTACCCATTATTATCTCTTACATATACATCACCCACACACACACACACATATATATATATATATATATATACATCAAACAAATTTTATAGATTACTGTAAATGGTAATATTTAGATTTCCCGAACAAAAAAAATGATTTTCAAAAACAACACATTCAAAAATATTACAAATACACTACTAACCTTCTATGTCGGAATGTGAATCTGACGCAGCGCCCAATCCTTCCCTCGCAATGCTACTGTATAATCACCATCGTGACTCAGTCTCTGCAACCCTCTCTCGTGGCCCTTCAAGTTTTCAAAAGTTAAAAAACCTTTGAATGACGAGGATGTAGTATTCCTTATATTTTCCCTTTCTAACTACTGGCAGTTATTGGGCCTCGCATGAGCCGTCCTCAGTTTTGAAATAGAGGCATCCCCTTCACAATTAATGTCAGACGTCTTATACCTTTTCGGTGAAAACACTTTCCCATTTACCCTATATTTTAATAAATTTTCATCACTCTTTTTCAAGTCTCCCCCTGACCGCCCCACACTCATACTTACATGCAATCGGGCTTTCCCTACTTTTATACAAGAGATAAAATCCAAAACTACCAACTTTTTTCTATTTTTGCTTCTTCTACTTATAGAAATACTGACGTCATTTCCAAAGCTCTCAAAATTTTAAAAATATTCAAATTCATTTTTCATAACAATCATAAACAGTATTCGCAACAATAGAGGACAGATTCAAACTTCATTCTCATTTTACTTCTTTAAAAATTATTTGAACTTATATATTTACATACATATACCCCTATTTACATTCACTTCATTATCATCACACACTCATCACAATTAACTCCCTCATATATAGTTATACCTAAAACATCCATGATGTTCTGGTGAACCGCATTCGATCATTTCGTCTCCAGCAATCCTCACATTTTACAGTTCGATCTCATCTTCAGTAATTAATCTCACAGTATCTTTTCGAGCTGCAGGTTCCACCATCACTTCCCAAAATAGCTACTCATAGAAACCACGTTCACACTCACGGTCCCTACCCATCCAATCTAAACCTTCAAATTGACACTCCCTCACTGGAAGTTCAACATCATAGTTCAACAAGCCAAAAATCCGCTCCAGCACTTCAGCTATCTTTATCGCCAACCGCCCCACAGTAGCATAACGAATTTTCTCAGATCTAGTCCACACCATTTCTACTATTTTCCACCAATTTAAATCTCCTTTCCCCCTATTTATACATTTTTTCTGCGAATCCCTCACAGTTTGTGATATTATCCTATTCTTTCATAACAGAAAATCCTAGTATCCTGCAAAAAGTTATTTGAATATATCTCTCCCTATCAATCTCAAACAGTTCAGCGTTTTCCATATCGAGCTTATTCCTTCTAAATCTAATTGTCGGATTGACCTTACTGAGCTCAAATTTCCAATCCTAAATATTTTACAGTTTTTTTTCTCCCCCAATAGATCGCAGTCACTCAGTTTGACCCTTCATTACATATATTTCATGTTACAAACATATTTTTACAGCTCGATTATTATAACCAGGTTGTAAGTCCTAATCTCATACATAAATTTTTTTCCTATATTCATAAATCTTCGAATCATTCAAAGCTCGATTTCTAGAGTTATTCTATCCATATATCAACACAAAGTTTGGATAACAAATTTTATTCAGCTCGAATAAAAATCCTTCAGGTACTTTACAGTTAACAAATCTTTCAAGTACTGTGGAATCAGGTACTTTATAGATAACAAGTTTTTCATGTACTTTACAGATGACAGGTCTTGCAGGTACTCCGAAACATCAAATCCTTCAGTTCATCCGACTTCAGTTATCTTTCACTCTAAGAATCCCCTGATGCAAAGTAGGCATTGGAAGTTACCATTGGTTTTCTTCCATCATACCATCTTTCTCTGACCAAAAGTTAGGTTTGGAGAAAGTCCATAAAAGCAGAGGACTCAGTGCTTGAACCAATTCTTCAAACAGAAGGTCTTTTTAGCGCCAAGTAACGATAGAGGCATAGAAGTAGACTTCCATTCTCCATCTCCCTTCTCCACAACCACCGTCGCCTCCTCTAGAACCACCACCTCCATAGAGCTGGTGGAGATGTTAAGGGCCCGACCTTAGAATCTAGTCCTATGCAAGACAACAATGCAACTGCCCCGCAGTTTTACCAAACCCTGCATCTGTCACCCTGACCTTATCTTCCGCAAGGATAGGGAGACAAATCCAACGTTGCCCGCCTACTAAGATAATGTGATGAAATCTCTACATACAGCAAAAATCTTCCTCATCTTTAGCCGCTTCTTCTTCTTACATACCTTGATACGTCGGTGGAACGGGAACGGGAGTAGGCATCTCTAAAGACTGATCTCCAAAGTATCTTAACTTCAACTTCTGAATCTTAACAGAATTCCTTTCTTCATGAACCATTCTCCGGGTCTTTACCATCATCAAAACTTTCAAAGAATTTTGCAACAAACAAGCGTATTTTGCCACAATCCGGTATTGGTACTATTTATATAGCCCCGATATTTAATGTATAGGTACGTTTCCCCAAGCATTATCATTTAATACAGAAAAATCTCTCAAACCCTAACCGATGCGTATATCAATATTCCTATCAACATTTAATGCCCAAACGTCCCATTATAACACACGCATTTTCCAGGTAGTCAAATCTACATCATTACTTCCTTCATTTTCAAACTTCTTACCCAATTACTCATATACTCGCAAAATCCTTTCTCAATCAAAGCCACTCGTAACTTCGGTTGGGAGGGTGCGATTATAGGGGCCTATGTCTCGATCTAACCCCAAATTGAGCTATTCCAGTTTGAATTACCTCCATGTCAGACTCACGCATTCTACACGTGACATTAATAGCCAACATCGACACCTACTCCACGAATTGATGAAGAATGTGTGGGTCAATCTCAAACTGGAAAACATGAACAAGTAAAATACACCTGTCTCTTACGAACTCAATATTTACTCAGTCAACCACTACTAACCACATTATTCGGAGAACGTGCTTCAGTACGATGAAGAACTGTGGAGAAGGCCTTTAAAAAAAAACTTCTTGAAGAGATAAGGACCAGAAAAATACACCAGAAATCACCAAGAAAAGCTATATTTTTTAGATTCTCAAAATATCAAAACTTCTTTACAAGATCAAGTATTTCTAACTCGAAAGATCACTTGTAAAAAGATATCCGCATCAAGCAATATAATCCACTATTACAAAACCCTCAACTCGAGGTTGTAGTTTTTTACCTATTCAGAGGTTTTCCATGCTAAATCACCTATGTCATTTCTTATTTCACGTAAGTTTTAGTCACAGGAACATTAGTACAAGAGCTAATTCCAAAGCCATCTCGAGCTTACGGAATTAGGCCATTACAGTACCGATCAAGCTATACTTATGTCGCACCACCACTATCTCAGACGAAATCAAGAGCAAGAGAAGAGAAGAATTAAAAAACCAAAGAAAGAGAGAGTTGCATTTTTCGATGTGCAAAAGATTTGAGAGCTCATTCCCTTTTATAGGCAAAATTCTACAATAGCTAGCAATTAATATGAGTAAAGCTGTTTTGTCAGTTATGAAATAAATGTTACTGTTACAGAGTTACGAAATAAATATGGGCAGAGTTACAAAAAACATTTTGTTTGTTACATGAGTTATAAAGTTAATTAAAATATAGCCATTATAGTTTTGTATTCGCAAAAATATCCTTAAACTTATTAGTAAAATGATTACTAAGGCTTAGCCCAAGCCCAAGGGCCCCCTGGAGCTTCAGAGCCAGAAGAGCCAATTGCCCTTGCCCGAAACCGAAAAAGAGCCTCGCCCACCGGGCCACCCGAGTGATGTCCATGTATGAGAAATTCCCACGCACTTACCACTATACGCTCCTTCTTATACTACTTCAATACTAGTTACACGTGTACCTTGGGTTTTATCTCTTTCCATATACGTTTATCTCACCAATGTGGGACTAAAGTAAAAAAGATAATATGAGTAGTTTGGATAACCAAGAGTCAATTTTATAACACTATTTTTAACAAGTATTTTGTATAAAAATCCAAAGAGTAATCATCCCCAACACCTGCAAAGATGGCTCCATATTAAAGTTACCATCACTTCTTGGCTTGAGACTGATGCAACACTCAATCAACCAATGAATTATCTTCTTGATTATATTTGCGCATTCACATCATGTATCTTCCTATTCCCAGCAAGCCAAAGTTCCCAACATATAAGACCAGGTAGCATCCTAATCAACACACCAAATAGAGTTTTGGCAGTTACTTTATTATACCACAAACCACATCCAGCATATATAGGTTGATCTTTCACAAAAAGATTCCCATATAACATTAGGCAAATACATCCAGATTGCTCGTGCTACATCCCCATCCACGAACAAATATTGTATAGACTTACTAGTTGGTTGGAAACATGATCTACACTTCAAAGCAAAGGCTATAACACACCTTTGAACACTTGTATCCACTGAAACAACATTAAACATTATCTTCCACATAAAAACCTACATTTTTGTTGGAAGAAACTTCAGCCAGCACATTTTTAAATTATCTTTTTTTGGTCCTCTTAATCTAATTATCTCCCAGGCCGACTTAACAGTAAATTTTCTTTTAGTATCTGCTGTCCACACTGCTATATCCTAATTTTCTGATAATCTGAAGCGTTACACAAGTATCTCCCTCTAGTCTTCAGGTATTTACCATTCAAGGTTATCCCAACGCCAACCATTCTCTGTAATAATGCTTTCTACCGTAACATCCTACAATATATATATACCTTAAACACATCTGAAAGAAGGCCAAAACTAGTCCAATTCACTCTCCAAAAATCCAAATCCCTATTACCCAACACCCACACTATATGGGAATTCACTATATCAAAGGTTGCCTTATGATCTTTCAAATATTTTGAAGCATAATACACTTCTCTCATCGACTCATTTCCATGAAAATATTTCTCTTTAAAGTATGTTGCCCACGCCAATTTCCCGTGAAACAAACTCTAGGCCTTTTTCATAAGTAAGGTCTTTTAACAACTTTAAGAGATCTAACGCCTAAACCCAGCCCCCCCCCCCCCCCCCCCCCACGTCCTTTTTGGCTTAGTAAAATGGTCCTATACAACCCAACGCTTTTTAGATTGACCTTCAAACTCTCCCAAAAAAAATGTATGAACAATTTTCCTATCATGTCTAAAATAGATGTAGGCACAAGCATACACGAGATAATATGAATGGGTATTGTAATGGCCAAATTACGTAAGCTCGAAATGGCCCAAAATTTTCTATCACACTAATGAACCTGCAATAATATTCTTATAGAAAGTAAGAAATGACATAAGTAATTTTTGCGTTGAAAACCTTTGAATAGGTAAAAAACCACGACCTCGAGTGGAGGATTTTTATAAAAGTATCTTTATTGCTTTAGACGGATATCTTATTACAAGTGTTCTTTAGATATAGAAAAGCGTGAACCTTGTAATTAAGAAGTTTGATTGTTGCTAAGAATCAAAATGAAGTAGTTTCTTAATGATCTCTTGTGTAATATTTCTCGTCCTTGTCTCTTCTGGAACTTTTCATTTTTATAGGCCTTCTCCGTAGTTCTTCATCGTGCTTTCCGAACAATGTATTAGTAACGATTGACTGAGTAACTGATAAGTTCGTGAGAGACAGGTGCCTTTGACTGGATAAGGTTTTTTGGTTTGAGTTTGACCCACATTTTTAAATCGTTCACGGGGTATTTTGGAATGTTGATTGGGGAAGTTATATTAAAAATGCGTGAGTCTGAGATGGAGGTAATTTGAACTGGCGATAGCTCGACTTTAGGTAAGATCGAGGGATAGGTCCCTACAATCGCCCCCTCGCAACCGAAGTCACAAGTGGCTTTGGCTAAAAAATGATCAAATTGTTATTGGTATTTGGGATAAAAATTTTGATATTTGAAATGAAGTAATGATGGCTTTAATTGTATGGAAGTTACGAGGAAATGACGTATATTTAATGTAGATGTGGATGCTGATGTATGTAACGATTTATAATTTTGAAAAGTTGCGTCTGTAATGAATGATGACGCTTGGTAAAACGTACCTGCACAATAAATGTAGGGTTTATAAATTGTACCTGTATCAAATCTTTGAAGCAGAGTGCGCTCGTAATTTTGGTGACCAATCCTTGGAGATGTCGATACCCACTCCTGTCCCTTCGATTTATTAAGGCATGTCAGAAGATGAAGCGGTTGAAGCCGAAGGGGAATTCTACTGTAAGTAGATATTTCACTTCGCCGTCTTGACAAGCGAGAAACGTTAGGCTTGTCTCCGTACTCTCGCGAAAGACAAGGTTGGGGCTTCATATGCAAGGATAAGCATAACTGTGGGGCAGTTATGTTGATTTCTTTTATTACCATAGATTCTAAAGTCGGACCCTCTTCGTTTCTACCAACTCTTCAGAGGTGGCAGTTTCAGAGGAGGAGGTGATGGTAGTGGAGGAGGGAGACAACCAGTGGAACACCTTTAGTTTCTAGAGTTGGTACCAGCACTGAGTCTACTGCTTGCATAGTTTCTATTTAAAGTTTTATTGGGCTTCAACCAAACTCATGTGAGGGAGGCTTTTTATTTGTTGCAATTTCTGCTTTGCATCAGGGTGAAAGATCACTGAAGCATGAAGAACTGGAGGAGTTGATGTGTTAGAGTGCCTGTATGACTTGCTACTTCAAAAAGTAGTAAAAAACATGTTATCTGTAAATTACCTGTAGTTGGGTGCTGAACAGATTAGATCTCTGCAATATACCTGAGATCGATTACTAAAAAACTTGATATCTTTAAAATTGTGTGTACCGTTATCGACATGAATACAAATTTTGCCATCCAATTACTTGTGTTTATAAAATATCTCCTATACTTGAATTGAATCGTTTGAAGGATGTTGGAAATGAATTGAAGTTTATGAATACCGTAAGTATTGTTATTCGAACTCAGACATATATGTGCAAAAATTTAAGTGGTAATGTAAGTATGATATATCTACGCATTGGAAATGTGGGAGATAAGAATGCAGGAAATCTGTGATGCAAAAATTTGAGCTAATAGAGGTTGATATAAGGATAAATCTTAAAAAAGATAAGCTCGACTTGAAAAACAACGTAACGTATGAGTTCAAGGGAATGGATAAGTTCAAATAGTTTATCTCAAGATTTTTCTATTTTCTATAACGAGATAAAAGGTCAAAATTGCGCTTAGAGGGGAAAGTATTATAGAAACTTATAAATAAGGGTATAATTTATTTTTTGAATATGGAGAAGGGATTGTGATGGTGCGGACTTGATCTCAAAGAATTTGTTATGCCGCTGAAGGACGATTGGCCATAAAGATCGCTAAAGTGCGGGAAAGGATTTTTGGATTGTTTGGTTACGATGTTGAGTTACCAATGAGGGAATGCTCGAAGGACTGGATATAAGGGGGAGGTAACTTGAGTATGCTTGGTATTTCTATGAGGTATGCTTTCGTGAATTGGTGTGGGATCCTACAGATTGAGAATAGATGGTTAAACTGATTGTGGAGGTGGAGATCGAATTTGAAGATAGGATGAGATCTGATCGAATGTGGTTGCCCAGATCATTAAGGTTTAAGTTTAAAAAATTTGTTAGCTTTAAAAATGACGTCATCACTACTATAAGTATAAGGAACAAGAAGAGAAAAAATGTAAGAGCTTCTAGTTTTGTCTTTTATGTAAAGCTGTTAAAATCTGATATCGTAGAGTGTGAGTCATCATGAGTGTGGGAAAGTCAGATAAAGCTTTGAAAATAAGAGATAAAAATGTATTAAAATAGGAGGGTAGGGGTAATGATGGAAAAATGGTTTCATTGAAAAGGTACAAGACGTCAGACATGGATAGTGGAAATGATGCCTTGGCTCCAAAACTGAAGACAGGTCGTGCGAGGGGCAATAACTGCCAGTTGTTAGAGAGAGCAAAAATAAATAGTGTTTTATCTTCATCATTCAAACATTTTTCAACTTCTAAAAGTTTGGAGAGCACAGAAAGAGAAGCGCGAAAAAATTACAGAGGCTATGGTAAGGATTCTGAGGGCGATCAACAGTCGAAGAGAGTTACGGGCACAAAATCATGTAGGTGGCTATACAACAGCGTATTGAGGGAAGGACTTGGTGTTATTGCATATTCTCATTCTGATACTAAAGGTTAGCAGAGACGCGTACTATTTTTTCTTTCTACAAATCGTAACCTGTATAAAATAATTATAGATACCTGAACCTGTATGTAGGTCGAACGTGAGAGGTATTTGGGTAGGATTGAAATTTGCCTGTAAAATAGCAATAAGATGGATAGTTCACCTATTAAGGAGGTTTCAACCTTCAGTCGGGCGGTAGAGTCTGATAGTGAGGTTGAAGTTGGATTGGAGCAATTTCTAGGTTTTCTTGGTAAGTTGGTGGCCTATCCCCCAGGTTCAGATGTATTCAAAGAATTTTGTAAAGCCAAGGCTTCTGTAGAAGGGAAATGGGGTAACTGCAAAGAATACACTGGTAGGATGTTTAGAGGGTATACTGTAGCGACAGGGGAATAGTATTTTTGCTTGTTGGTCGACTTGGAGGAGGAAAAATGTGATAGGGGTATAGATGAATCGATTTCGTTAGAATATTTTGATGGGAGTATTCAAAGTAACTTTCATAGGGTTTCCTGTGTTACCTGTCTCAATTAGAGTATGGGTTGAGTCTTCTGATTACCAATTTGGTGAAGGGGATTATGAATACGATTGGGACATGTCATGTTCAATTGAACGGGAACATGTAAGAGGTAATAACTGCCTGTGACCATCTGAATTAAAAATAGGAGCATGAGGGAAAGGTGAGGAGGATATCCCCTGAGGACGTATTAAAGTTTTATAGGGTAAAGAATTATAAAGCTAGTGGTTGGGCATATTTATGTACGAGTGCAACTTGGCGTCACTTCTTCGATCTTAATTCAGCAGGTCGAGCCTGGAATGGCAACGTAATATGGATGAAGGGTAATTGTCTTTAGAGAGATGATGAAGAACCTTTGGATCTTCTATTTAGAACTGTAAAATAAAGTAAGTATAACAATGGATAGAATATAATATTGATATGTATGAACTGATGGTCTTTTGATGATAATAATAAATGATGTACATGGCAGGCCTGAAGTCCTGAGTGCAGAGGAAAGATTCATTGTTGGACGAAGCTGCGGAGGAAGAGGTTGAGCTTGAGTTTATGATGGAAGGACTTGGCCTCAGCAGAAAAAAGAGGATTGGGAGCAAGTCAAAAAAATTCAAAAATCTCAATCGACCAGGCGGATGGTGGGTGTCGATAATGGGAAGAAGAAAGGAACTTGTGGGGAAGGTCGAACTAATATGGCCAAGACCCCTAGAATAGACAGCTTGGCTCAGCCGGAGTCTATTACGTCGAGCAAAGTAGCCCGAACGTTTCCCAAAACCCAGATGTTAAAGCGTGCGTCGGCCTCTGGTACCACTTGGAGTTGTGAGGTTGACGAAAAAGTGAAAAGGAGAAGGAGAAGGATCGAACCTTCGAGGAGGTCGGAGGAAAAGATTGTTGAAGGGCGACCTGCTGCTGAAGATGATCTCAAAGTAGAAGAGGAAAGGGCTAGACTGGCAGCTCTTCATGGAGAGGAGGATATGAGCAGGATGATATGTTTTTATGTTTGATCATGTAAAAATTTATTGCATTTTAAACTTACGCTAAGGTCGATTTGTTTTGTGCAGGTTACTATTTTGGTGAAGGAAATTTGTCCCGATGTGGAAGAAGAAAAATCCGGGCTGATGAAGGTTAAGGTCGAGCTTGAAAAGAAGGTAGCTCGAGTGAAGGCTCATGATCTCAAGGAAGCAAAGAATCTTGAGGCCCTGAAGGCTTCCCTTCCCATACAGTGGCAATTGGTCATCTGCAAGCAGAGGCGATGGTGAATCTGGAGGATGTGGAGGCGGAGTGTGAAAGGATGGGGCGCTACCTTAAGTTAAAGGGATACTCTGAGGAGGTAGAGGATGCCATTAAGGCGGACACCTATGTCAAGGAGGGTGATGATGAAGAAGTGGATGAAGTGGCGGTGGGTATTGTTGTTGGGTTAGATGGTGTCTTCCGCCCGGCGGTGCTAGATAATCAAGGGGATGACGCCGAACTCCCAGAGGGCGAGAATGAGAAAGTAGGGTAGAGAAATGTTTAGTGTGAGTATTTTGCAATGTCTCGTAAATTGTTGGACTCTGTGTGTATTGAATAGATTTCTGTAGGCTGAGCCCTTTTTTTGTTTTTTGTAACCCTCTTGTAGGCACTTAGGGAAATGAGTCTCAGAATAAAAGATCTTGAGACTGGGCTTGCCAGGGAAAGAGAGATCTTTACAGCCTTGTTTTTTTTGCAAGCGGAGCTACAGGTTAGATAGGAATAGGTTTCCTGACTTGAATATTATATTGACATAAAGCTACCAAGTATATTAGATAACGTAAAGCGTTGAGGTAGATCAGTACTTGTTATCAATTTTTAGGAAAATAACAGTAATATAGTACGTAGGAAAATTCAAAGTATTTAGATAAAGTTGAACATCGTAAAGATGTACCTTAGACTTCAAACTGTATGTCATTTAGCACCTGTCTGAGATATTACTTCGACCTCTAAGTCTAAAAGTAGTTGCACACAGTAGATGTTAGAAATCAGATATCTTTTAAGAAACAAGATATGTATCATGTCGATGGGTGATCTGAATCAAGCTGTATATAATTTATCTATTATTGTGCAGGTCGAATTGGATTCAGTTCGCTCGCACGAAGATGAGGCGCTTCAATGTAACCGAGAATTTGCGGAGGAGTTTAATAGGGTGAGGGAGGCGAATGAGAATAGGGAAGATCAACATGTAAAGGTGCATTTTAAATTTGTTGAGGCAACCCAGACTGTTGTCGACCTCACTCGCAAGGTCGAGGAAAAAGATGTCAAAATTGAGGAGAGGATAGCAGAGCTTCTGGAGGTAAAAAAAAACATGCCACGAAGCTTCAAAGTCGGGTTGGCATGCTGATGGTTAGGGGTAAGCAAGCTGAAATGGCTCAATACCGTATTTAGGCGTTAGAAAGATCAGAGGGGCAATCTTGAGCTGATCTTTAGAATTGTAGAAGCGAGCTGGAGCAACTGAAACAAAAAATGCATGAAAGAGATAACGAGCTGAAGGTAGCTAAAAAGCATCTATCAGCCTCGGAAGTTGTAGCCAAACACTTGCACCTAGCTAAACGAGAGGGTCGCACGATTGAAGACCAAATTAGCGTAAGCCAACGCACGTATCAAGGATGCTGAGGCTAGGGAGCACTCAAGGGGAAGTAAAAATGATGTTAAAGTTCCTCTAGTCCAAGGGGATGTAGTTAGCCTATCAGGTCGAATTAGAGAGACTACCAAAAAATTGACTTTTGGGGACGACATAGGTAGACATTTGGTTCAATATCTATCACAACTTAGAGACGGTTTTTACCGTCAGCAAAACTAAAACTGATGTCGCAAATACCATTATTTATTTTCTATTTTAATTGTTATTTTGATACTAATTAGCGATGGCCACCTATTGTCGTAAATGCTATTTAGTTTCAATACATCTGACAGAAGCCCGTCGGCCTTGGTGTGAATAAAATTATCGTTGCCTTTTAATTGGAAGAAATCGTGATTCACTTTTTCTTGCCTTCTCCTCTTTATCACCCACGAACTCCTTTAACAGCTCTTCTCCTTTACAAATCTAAGGGTATAGTGATGAATTTCTCCCACTTCAATTTGGAGCCAAATTTATGTCACGATCCCAATCTCTCACGATTATCTTCTTTTTTATGTTTTAGGTAAAATTTCTCTCTCATGATCTCTGTAACCTCCCTCTACTTGCAGTTTTGGATGGTATTATACATCTCTCTTCTTCAAATAGATCTCATTTTGGTGTTCGATGAGGCGTAACCAGGGGGAGAAGAAGAAGGGGGTTTTCCTTGAATGAGGAGAGCACAAGTAAGTGAATGAACTCTTTAATTTTCAGTTAGTGTTCACGATTTTTCTGAATTGCTGATTGGGGATGTTAATGTTATGCTATGTTTGGTTGTTTATTTTGCCCAATGTCCCTTTTAGATTTTATGCATTGTACAAATCTTTTCTTATTGTTTTTTAATTTGAAACCAGATTTGAAATTGTATACAAGTTTGAAATGCCACTGTAGATATTCTTGGTTTTTAGGTGTTTTCAAATACAATCCCAGTTTGGTTGAAACTTGACAATTCTAGTAGATGTCCCATAAAATTTTAAGAGTTTGAAATTGGTAAAGGCTATTACACTTGACATCCCTGATACCATGCTTTCAATCTTCTCGACCTTGATTTGATACCTCATGCAAATTATGATATAATGAAGTAGACTATCTAGAGACTCTAAATTAATAATGGATGCCTAGTGTATCATTCACTAATTAGATATGTTTTGACTCAAGGCTATAATATCATCTATCTAGAATCTATATAAATAAGCATAAATGGGATAATATATACCTTCACTTGACCTCTAACGTACCTATGAATCTTCTGGTTGGGCAAGTTATAAATCTAACCGTGGATAAACTAAGCTAAGTTAACATTCCAATGTAAGACTCCTCCAATGATATCTATTGTCCATAGTAAATTTTTATTATTAGTATGTTTGGAATTTATCTGTCGAATTGTATCCATATTTGATCAGGACCTAATGTTAGTTTGGATAATGCATAATTGAGAATAGCATATTCTTCGATTCCTATAAAATAGATTGTACTCCATGGCCGAAGGAATATATACGATGTGATAGGGAAAACGATGGGTTCCTTGGTATGTTGTGTTTTTTAGATAAGCTTCAACTTTGGTATATTCATCACCTTATTTGCTAACTATTCATTGAATAAAAAAGCATGCCATTTTGTGTATTTGCATGACATAATGGTGCACTTATTGATTTGTAAATGTAATTTATTTGTTTCACTTCCTTATTACATTGATAACTTATGGATTTTTAGTATTTATTACATTGATTACTTATGAATGTCTTCCCGGTGGGTTTTGTTGCATTATTTGTGCACTTTATTGTTGATCTATTAATGCATAGAGTATCATCTTCTCCCTGCTAAATACTTGTGACCCACATTGGTATGTGCTCTACATTTTGGTTTAATGTGCAGAATTAAAGCAAGAAATATATGGAACAATGGTTCTCTTTTCTACAGAAAAAGCTAGTTGATGTGCAAGATAACCAACTTTCTCTATTTAGCTTAACAACTTTTGTTATTGATGCAGCTAATTCTTCGCGCATTGCTAATAAAAGGAACTCTGTCAAGAGCTAATGTCGGGGGATTGAATATTTGGTACGTAAGCTTATTTACATTGTTATTAGTATAAATAACACCGTTGTATATATTTGAAGAACATTTATGATATGACTTACTGTTGCTGTAAAAATGATCTCTACATGTGAACTTGAGATGGAATCTTCTTAGTAAAAATTGTATGGGAAAGGTCAACTGAAGTTTATAATCTATTAGCTTTAAGCACTATTGCACTCGAACGTCCGCTAGGTCAATTATAAAAAAAATAGGGAAAAAAGAAGAATAAGGAAATAATGAGGTTGCCCAAGTGAAAGTGCTTTTACACATGCGTAATATGTTTGTGTTTTTTTTATTAAGGTGCTCACTAATGAATGAGACTTCTAATGTTGATCTTAGTTTGTAAATATTCCTATGTAGTAAATATTACTCTATCAGGTGTTATTAGACCAAATATGATTATTTGTTTCATTTGGTTATTTGAATGCTCAAGTTTCATTCTTAGCCTGCTACCAATGTAGTTAAAAAAGTTTTGGAAGGTATTACATGAAGTAGCTTCTTAAGTCATCTCATTAAGCAATGTAGGTATGCCATTTGGAACATTAGCTTTTTAATCATTTTTTCCTTCTTCTGTGGATGTTTCTATGGTAACACCTTTGAGGGTTCTTGATGGAGCTTTAAGAGATTGGCAGGGGATCCATGGAAAAAGTTACTTTTGCTTCCTCAAATGGCAAAATATATTCTTGGACCCATGAATCTTTGAAGTGCCAATTATATTTGGAACACTTAATTTCCTTGTTAGAGTACATTGACTTTTTATATTCATTTCCTTTTCTTTATGATATATGGTTCTAGTTTGTAACTTTAAAGGATGCAATTGATGATCTCGAGTGGCCAGGAACGAGCATTCAAATAGTTATGGAATCAAACCCTCTTTGTGATAACTATAGAGGTGAAGGCCACGACGACTTGTTGATAATATTTTAACACCTTTGCCTTTGATCCAATTATCTCGTTTTGAGCTTTGATCATCGTCATTTTTTATTGCATTGTCGCATGTATGTCTTCAAAAGTGCACAAGGCTCTCCACTTACTAGAAATAACAACACAAAGTTCTTTACTAACTGGACTAGTGATGCTTATCAGACGTCTGGTTGCTACAATTATCTCTGTTTGGGCTTTATTCAAATCAACAGTGAGATTGCAATGGGCATAAGCATCTTCCATGTGTCAGGCTATGGAGGTTCCCAATATGATGTCAATATACTTGCTTGGATGGATCCAAAACATGGGCACTGGTGGATGCAATTTGGGAATGATTATGTCTTAGGGTACTAGCCATCTTTTCTCTTCTCATCTGTGGCTGAAAGTGCTTCTATGATTAAGCAAGCCGGGATGAGAGGTTGTAAACTCAAAACCAGATGGTATGCATATATACCTCAACTCAAATAGGTAGTGGCCATTTCCCAGAAGAAGGTTTTGGCAAGTCAAATTACTTTAAACATATCCAGGTTATTGGTAGATCTAATAATCTAAAAGCACCCAAAGGAATTGGAACCTTCTAATTGCACTTTAATGTGAGCGCTAAATATCATACAGGTATCATCTTCTAATGCACATTGTTTAATGTGATGATCCAGCCAAGTCTGTACACTTATAAGTTACACTCCCATTTATTTTTGTGCTACTGAATATATATCCTTGTTGAAATGCTTCTTCCTATTGCAATGTTAGGATGACAATCAAATTGCCCTATTTCTAGAAAGAACGCACGGAGGATGACAAGCTTGCTGCATTACAGAAAATGGCAGTACAAACAGGTAACTTTTCTTTTGATTTTATGATTTGACTACTAAGAGACTAGTAGTTACTCTTATTAGCTGTAATCATTCTTGTTGAAAGAGCAAAAAAAAAAAAAAAAAAACAGCTGCTGTAATAATGGATCAAACAATACCCAGCAAAAATCTGAGTTCACATTTATATTGATTAGCATGATATATTTCATGTGAATAGTTAATCATAACTGCGATTGATATCATCGAAGTAGCGCTTGTTATATTAAAACAACCCTTGATTTTCAAGAGTGAAAAACACTAATATAACAGACAAATACTTCTCTGCAAAAATATGAAGGAAAGGTTAAGTTTAAAATGCTCAATATAGAGTTTAATCTTAAAATAGGTTTAATATTGTCGACAATAGGTACTTTCTCATTAAATTGACTTTGACAAACCATTGCAATCTGTTTCCACATAACCATTATATTTCAGTTGGGGCTTGTTGTACGTGGGACATACTATTTCTATCACAAAAATGCAGTTATATCGGGTATTATTACCATGGATTGAGAAATAATTCCTTTGTTGGGTCCCATAGTCGAGCTACTATAGTCTAATATAATCCTTAACTTAAGTTTTGTTCTACTTATGAAGTTAAAATCATATATTGCTTTCTAACTTATAAATGATTTATACGCAACACTCTGCTACTATAAATGATTTCAGCTTAATATTAAAAAAATGATTTATAAGCACAGTTTTGCTTTGATTTGTATCACAAGAACCTCTAGTAGTATCCACTGAATAGCTTAGCAAGTATTATTTTGGCATCTGCTTTCTTCTTTTGTCTGCCATAAGGTTTTATCTCAATCCCTTGTTCGTTATATTTATATAATTAGCAAAGAAGAAAAAAAAATGTAAGATCTTATAAATACCCAATAAGGATTAGGATGTGTACGACGTACAACTTCTATAATGGTTTAAAGCTTTCATTTGATGTAGGTAGCCATTTCAGCCTTGGACCTGATAAGCTTTCGTGCATGATGGGAATGGGAGCGAAGATGGCTATCAACTGTGACCGTTACAACAAATGATGTAGTGTTCAACATTAATGCTTGCAACCAAATGTTGTTATGTAAAATGTTTATGTTAGGTTTTTTGCATAGATTATGCGGTTCTTCAATATTCATAACATTAAGATACAATTCTCAGGTACAGAAATTGTGAGACTTCGTGCTCATGTGGTTAATTTGGAGGTCGCTATTCAGACTGAATCAGCTAAATATTTAAAAAAATTGGAAGAGAATATAGTTTTTTATGATTTGACAGACAGGGAAATGACACATCAGAAGAAACTTTACGAGACTTTGGAGTCACGCCTTGAGAATGTGAAACGTGAATTTTCAAGGATCGTTGTAGCTCATGCCTCACGGACAAAACTGTTAAAGGCGACCATTACGTATTTTATTGAGGAAGTAAAAAGACTTGAGTTAGAACGAGATACCTTGCTTAAGAATATGTCTGACAAGGGATGCATATATAGCGTGAATATAGATTGAGGGAACTCCATGGCCTTCATGGAAATGAATTTAGGCCCTCAAGCTACTATTCTGATCGAGAGGGGTAGAGTCGCTGTAACTTGCAAAATGAATGCTAGTCGACCTTCTGCTGGAGGGTGAAGCATGGTGGACATCCCAACAGCAAAGAAGGTATCCATTGTAATGTGACCTGAAAATAAGTAGCATCTGTCGCAGACATATTGAAATAGATAAAAGCTAGTATGACTTTTGCCTTATCTTATGTTTAGTGGGGTCTTTGTTATGAAACAATTTTTTACATTTGTTCTAATCGCAGAGGAGGGTTGAGTTAGTTAAACCAAGTGATATATTTAATTTAACTGCAGAAATATTGCAGACATAATGAAAGAGATAAAGGCTAGTATTACCTTCGCCTTATCCTATGCCTGATAGACTCTTTGATATGAAACAATTTTCTACATTTGTTTCAATCGCAGAGATTTAGTAGAGTTAGCCAAGCCAAGTATAATCCTTGATTTAACTATAGAAATGTTACAGACATATTGAAAGAGATGAAGGCTAGTATTACCTTTGCCTTATCTTATGCCTATTAGAGTCTTTGATATGAAACAAGTTTCTACATTTGTTTTAATCGTAGAGATTTAGTAAAATTAGCCAAACCAAGTGTTATCCTTGATTTAACTATAGAAATGTTGCAGACATATTAAAAGAGATGAAGGCTAGTATTACCCTTGCCTTATCATATGCATGTTAGAGTCTTTGATATGAAACAAGTTTCTACATTTGTTTTAATCACAGAGATTTAGTAAACCCGGCCAAATAATATGTTATCCTCAATTTATTAGGTATAAGATCGATTAAAGGCTAGTATTATCTATACTTTAATCTACAAAATGTGGCTGAATCTACGTAAGTAGAGAGATGTCTTGAAAAACTTGGAAGTTTCATTGATAAGCTCAGAATTTACATTGGATAAAGATGAAAAATTTTACTTTTGGAATTAAGACAACAAAAAATCAAAAAGTGAGAAACGGAAGTGGAGTAGTAAGGAGCCTAACGATAGTACCATTTCAGTCGCCTAGTGTTCTAAGGATTTAAAATGGGGATTCCATCTTCTGTTATAAGATAATATGATCCCAGGGCTGAGAGACCTGTGATAATGAATGGACCCTCCTAATTGTTGGCTAATTTTCTAGCGTGAGGCTCTTTGCGATGTTGAAGAATCTATCTGAGGACGAGATCATTGATTTAGAATGTATGATTTCTGACTCAGTTGTTGTACGATCTGGCTAGCATATGATTATATCGACCTAGGTTAGCGGTGGCGCATTCCCTGGTCTCATCAATCATATTAAGGTTACAATCCAATTTAAACTCATTTTCCTTGTTAGTCAGCTTGTGATCCCGAACTAGATGATGGTATTCAGAAGGAATGATGGCCCACATGCCATAGGTAAGGAGGAATGGGGTGCATCCTGTTGATTATCTGGGAGTGGTACGATATGCCCATAGGAGATAAGGCAACTCGCAAACCAAATTCCCTATTTTCTTTTAGTGAAACCATTTTTTGAGTCCATCCACGATCGTTTTGTTGGTGATTTTGGCTTGGCCATTGCCTTGAGGATATTAAGGATTGGATGGTGAGTGGATGATATTGTGTTAGTTAAGAAAGTTTACTATTTTTTCTCCTACAAATTGGGGACCGTTATCGATACGAATAAGGTAGGGGCACCCAAACTGAGTGATGATGTGTTCCTAGATAAAAGAGATAACCTCTTCTTCTCTGGCTTGACATAGTCGAACTGCATCTACCCATTTCGTAAATTAATCGGTAGCTACGAGTAGGTGATGGCAGTTACCTGGAGAGTTAGGGAATTCACCGATGAGATCAAGTGCCCATCTTTTGAATGGCTAGAACACCTTGCCCTTTTCGAAATGATGTTGTTCGAACTTGATATCATGTTCTCCCAAACTGACTGACTATTATTGCACTCTCCTTAATTTTTCTTTCTTGGATAGAACTTCCCGAAGTGGGTAGATCATCATGACATTGACTGAATGAGCTTAGAAGAAGTGCTTTGAGTTTCTGCGTAGTGTAAACAAGAGTGAGAAGAAGTTTCTCAATTTTAGAGTACCTTGTTTCCATTGGAGTGAGGGTTTTGCTGATGAGGTAGACTGGTTTCCTAATTTTCTCTTCAAGGCAAATGAGAACCAAGTTGAGGGAAGTATCTGTGACTGCTAGGTAGATAATTAGTTCCTCATCATCTACTGGGGTGCTCATTATGAGAGACCTTCCCAAATAGGCTTTGAGATCCTGAAAAGATGCTTTAAATTTTGGTGTCCATGTGACCTTTGCATTTGGCTAAACTTTTCCTCGTTTGGCAGAACCACAGAGTAATAGGAATAGCCAACGATAGCAGTCAGAAGATTTAGAAATGAAACGGTTGATAGCGGCAATCTTGTCGACAAGTTTATGAACGTTTTTTGTTATTTTCGGAGAGGGCATGTTTAGAAGAGCCCGAATCTGATTTGGATTAGCTTCAATCCCTTTCTTGTTGATGAGTTGGCCTAGAAATCGGCCAGAATGTACCCCGAATTGAAACTTACCAGGGTTGAGACGCATTCCGTAAGATCGAAGGATGTTGAATATAGTATTAAGATCTGAAATGTGATTGGCTGACTGTATGCTTTTTTTCACAAGAGATTGTCGATGTAAACTTCAACGACTATCCCTAGATGTGCTTTGAACATAGTAGTCATCAACTGTTGATATGTGGCACCCACATTTTTGAGTTCAAAGGGCATGACTTTATAGCAATAAAGACCTCTTTCAGTGATGAAAGTTGTCTTTTCTTGATCTTCTTCCCAAAGTGGAATTTGAATTTAACCCGAAGAAGTATCCATCATAGATAGGAAGTCATGGCCTGCTGTAGAATCAAGTATCTGATGAATGCTGGGAATAGGGAAACTGTCCTTTGGAGTATGTTTGTTCAGATTAGTGAAATCTATGCAAACTCAGACTTTTCCATTCTTCTTTAGGACAGCGACAATTTTGGATATCCAGTCTGGATGTTTGGCTTCTCGAATGAATCCCACTCTGATCAATTTCTCGATCTCAGTGTTAACTTCATCTCAAAGATGAGGTGACAGTCGTCGCTACTTTTGTTTTACCACCGCGGCATTGATGTTGATAGCTTATTTGTGACATGCCTTGGTCAGATCGACCCTAGGCATTTCTTCGAAAGGCCACGTAAAGACGTCTTAATTTAGTTGCAAGAACTGAATGAGGGCATCCTTTTTGTGTTAAACCTACTTAGTACCAATAAAAGTACATCTACTTGGTCCATTAATATTGATATATTCTGTAGGCTTTTCCGTTGAAGGATGATCGTTGAGGATATTAGCTTTCTGTAATTGCTATGCAGCAAGCCTATCAGAAGTATCTGGGATAGCAGAGATAGTATTTTCACAAGCTTGACAGAGCTTCTGAATACCTCTGATCTCATTAATACCGCTGTCGTGTTTAAACTAGAAATTTTGATGATAGGTGGAAGTGATTGCTTTCATGTTGTGAATCTAGCAACGACCCATAATCCTGAGATAACGAGATTTGGCATTGATGACATAGAAAACGACGTCGATGGTGGCCGGTTCTACGGTAATTGGTAAGATGATCTTGCCTACTTATTCTTTTCTGGACCCATTGAACCCACTTCTTCATTTTTAAAATTATTACTAATGTATCATGATGTGGAAATTTGATATGGCTAGTATCGCAATCTTCGATGGAAATCCCAAGCTGGCGATTGCTCGACTTAAGAAGAAGCTTAGCTTCATTGTCTTGTAGTGTGAGATCGCAGCATTCTGATAGTCTCCTGCATTTTGATCTGTTGGAATTGGAGATCTGACTGATTTCGATCATGTTGTTGTGGTGCATATGGTAAAGATGCTTCTCCTCAACTAGATCATTGGCCTGAATAACTTCAAGCTACTTCTTATAGCTACCATCTTTGTATGATTTTAGGTCGACAATATATTCGAGCATTAGTCCCTCTTTAAAAATGTATTCGAGCAACCTCTGTAAAGCATAACAATTGTCAGTAGAATGATGGTTTACCTTATGATGTAGATAATACGGTCGACTATCGATTGGTTCTAGTGGCTGAGAGACGCGGCAGAGTGTATCCTTCAAAAGCAGTAGAAAGGAGATTCGGACGTTCATCTTTGAGAGGATGGGTTTGTTTGGTAGACCGCCTTTCCAAGAGTTGCCTATATTTCCCTTGGTGCGCTTCTGATCTCCCTATTCCTCTTTTTGTTCATTACTTCGATCTGTAGATGTGCCCTTGGTGGAGAAGATGGACTTAGTAGATTTTTTCCGCTCAGACATCATCCTCTCTAGGTAGACATAACTGTTGACCTTGGTGATCACATCCTCCAAGGTCGTAGGTTTGTTGAGGAAAAGGTGTTCTTTAGCCTTGCAGTCGAGCCGGAGCGCATTGGTAAAAGTAGTAACGGCTATTTTCTGACCACGCTTATCCACTTTTTGCGCAAGCTCTAGAAATTTCTTCAAGAAATCCTTGAGCTTCTCTCCTTGTGACTGCTTAAGACTGATATGTGAATATAAATTCTCCTCTTTGTCCCAGTTATGAGCATATGTCTTGATGAACTATTTTTGCAGCTTATCGAATGTATATATGGAGTCTTCAAGGAAAGAGTGGATCCATCAGAGTGGTTCCTCCTATATAGACTTATGGCGAACAGACGGCAGAGGATGTGGTTGAGATTGGAGTATAACCCCAATGAATCACGGTACTACTGAATGTGTTCCTTCGGGTCAGTACCTTTGTATTTACGAATTTTTAGAGTATGGAACCCTTTTGGTATCTTCATATCTAATAGCTCTTGGGCAATAGGACTTCCATATAATTTTGTAATGTTGTTGGTAGTACCTAGAACTTGTGCTTCGATCAACTCTTTAATTCATTGGTTCATATGCCCTTTTGTAACGTAATGACGTGCTGGCTGAATCGCTGAGCGAGCAGGTTGTTAATGATGAGTGCCTGTACCTTCACTCAGGCAATCTAGTGCTGGAACTTGGTATTAAGATCGCTAATCTTCCTCCTGACGGACAGAAATTCAATGACCTCAGTTGATTTTTGATTGAACTTTACCCCCCAAATGTATGAAGGGTTGTGGTTCATGTTGTAGATTCCTGGAAATAGCTTTACTGGTGATTCCTCGAGGTCCCAATCTCTCCCTTGTAGAAACACAGGAGGTCTCTGGCAACTGATCGTGACCCCTGGCTGGAGGAGCCTGCCAAGTATTTTGCAGAGCCTCTAGGGTAGTCTGCATTATTATCATCTGGTCTTCATGTCGCTTGAACGCTGTCAAACGAGCTTGTCATTCTGTATCGAGCTCCTTCTCGCGAAGCTCCCGATCCTTTAATAACTAAAGTTCGAGCTCGGTGCATTTCTCTATTTCGGTATTGAGATTAGCTCGTAACTCAGTAAGTTGCCCCGACACCATTGAAACATCGAGTTGGGACCCCGTAGCTGGTCGTCTGGAAGTAACCATGATGGAAGTTAGAGTGAAATAATTCCTTAGGATATCGTGGGAATATAATCTTTCCCACAGACGGTGCCAAATGTAATGGCTAAATTTTATAAGCTCGAAATGGCCCAAAATTTGTTATAACACCAATAAACCTATAACAATATTCTAATAGAAAGTAAGAAATGGCACAGGTAATTTTTGCGTGAAAAACCTTTGAATAGGTAAAAAACTACGACCTCGAGTGGATAATTTTTGTAAAAGTATATTTATTGCTTGAGGCGAATATCTTATTACAAGTGTTCTTTAGATATAGAAAAGCGTGAACCTTGTAATTAAGAAGTTTGATTGTTGCTGAGAATCAAAATAAAGTAGTTTCTTAATGATCTCTTATATAATTTTTCTTGTCCTTGTCTCTTCTGGATCTTTCCCTTTATATAGGCCTTCTCCGTAGTTCTTCATCATGCTGGAGCATGTTTTCCAAACAATTTTGTTACTGAGTAACTGATAAGTTCGTGAGAGACAGGTGTCTTTGACTGGATAAGGTTTTTTGGCTGGAGCTTGACCTGCATTTTTAAACAGTTCTCGGGGTGGTCTGCAATGTTGACTGGGAAGTTATATTAAAAATGTGTAAGTCTGAGATGGAGGTAATTCGAAATGGTGATAGCTCGACTTTAGGTGAGATCGAGGGATAGATCCCTACAGGTATAAATTGTAACACATAATTTAGAAGAACCAACTTACCACTGTAAGATAAAGCTTGGCTTGCCACCCTTCCACCCTTCTCTGGATTTTTGCTACTAATTAATCATAGTAACTAGCTCCTGTTCTGTCATAAGAAATAAGTACGCCAAGATATGAAACAGGTCAGTTCCTCTGCTAAAAACTTGTAGCATTTTGTATAATATTTTTTTCTAACCATAGGCACCTTCTCATGTATAATTATACCAGACCTAGCTTGATTCATATGTTACCCAGGCACTGCCTCGCTCGTAAAACTTCAAGAACAGCATTAAGCCTTGCAAAGAATTTTGTCACCCATTTAAGAATAACATGAAATCATCCGCATACAACAAATGAGGTACATGAGTCACCCCTCTCCTACCCCACATTTCCAATTTGAAGCTCCCTCTCAAGACCTCTTGAAATTAAGTACTTCTTCTGCCATTAAATTACTATACAAGGCTTAAAGTGGTCTAAAAATTACATTTTACCCTTAAGTTTCAAATATTACGGCTATTCCTTACTTTTGGTGTCTTCTTGCATTACTTTATGCTCTACTGGAGCTAGTCTTTGGAGTTTCTATTTATTTTGTTTCTATTTGGAGAGATAGTGGGAGTTATCCTAGGGTTCTAGGATATATAGAAGAGGGTGGAGCAACCTTTTACTTTGTTATTGCTGAGATAAAAGTTACATAAACTCTAGTTTTATAGTTTTGTGTTTAAGTAAAGTGGAAAACCTTAATTTCACAATTAGGTTAGTATAAAATTGTTAAAGTTTTGCTTCCGCGCTTTTGATTTACACTAAATTGGCATGAGAGCCATTTTATTTTCCTTGGAGTAGTTAAGGTTTCAAGTTGTAATGGTTGGAACCTCAAAGAAACCAACGACCAATTAATAATTTAAAACCCTTTTATTTTCCTTGGAGCAGTTAAGCTTCCAAAAATGTGAAACCGTTTGCGACACTCAACCTTAACTCTAATCAGAACCCCCCAACCGAGTGCCTAACCATGCACAGGGAGCTTCTTTGTCGGTCACCGGAGTTAAAACTGTTGCTAAAACGGTGATGTCGTCAATAGTAGTTATGATTGATGAACAGAGAAATTGGGAGAGAGATAATAGAAGATCACGTGCTTCGCACGTGAATTTTTTAAGTGCTGCACATGATACTCATACTGGTGGCCTGACCCAAATGACCAGGGACCAATACACTGCTTGAGTCCACTCTATTCGCAATCAAGCTCAAGCCCAATTTTGGGATCCAGGTCTGTAGATGCTACGTGGTGTTCCAAACCAACCGGGGAACCTGAACCAGAGCAACTAGGCTTAATGGGTTGAGCTCAACCCGATAATTTTGGGCCCAACTCAAACAACTCAACCTCTTATATCTCCTTCCAGTTTCCCTCCATTGCCGACCACTCATCAGGACCTACCTTCGTCTTCTCCAAATTTGAATCTTCCTCTACCAGTACTAATTATCCATAGCCTCCATTACCCGCACCTTTTTTACGTCCACCCAATACAACAAATAATCATCTCTCTTCTTCTTCTTCTCCCCCTCCACTCACCACTTACCCCTACCTGTGACTCCAATTATCACAACCCACCAGCACACCATGACAACTGTGACGACTCAGAGTCGAGCTCCAGTCACCTCCACCTTCGGTAACCTACATATCTTACTGGTACAACCCACCGCGGTAGTACTCAACCCATTTACACTTCCCTACTAGCCCATCCAGTCCAGCAGCTCAACGGACCTCCCCCAGCTACAATACCAACCATAAGATGACCACCTCAATTTGGGTTGCCGGAAGGGAGTTACTCATGTCCTCCATTGTATGACACTTTTGGGGGTACAATTCTACCACATTCGAAACCCTCACCGTAAAGACAATAGGCTGGTGCATTTCTGGCCTACCCGCCTAATTTTATTGGTTTGCATCCCTGTCCTGACATCAGTATATATGGCATGGTAATTGGAAAAAGTTCACATTTGTTGATAATAATGATGATGGCTTTTGTGCTCACATGGGTGGCGGATAGTATGTTCCGCCGTTTGAGCGATAACCGCAGTTCAACGGGCGAGGCCGGGGCCATGGTTTTCACCCCTCGGTTGACACCCCATTACGTGAGCGTCAGGGGAAACACCAACTTGTTGGTTCTCCCCTACGGCCTCCTAGGCATCCTTATGTGACTCAGTACCAGGATGACGAGTATTATACAGAGACAGGTTTAAAGCGGCAGCCGCATAAACATGGCCGAAGTACTGATATTGAGGTTCTTACATGGGCTTTTACTAAAAAAACTTATGATTTACATTTAAAAGCTTTAGAATTTGACGGTAAGTTTGATGCAGATACATTCATTGACTGGTTGGACAAAATTGAGAAGATTTTTACCTGTAAACACTATAGAGATTTGAAACATGTAGCGATAGTTAAGCCTCAACTTTCTAGATATACCCTCACATGGTAGAACAACGTTCAATAGTCTCGCAGGTCTCAGGGTTATCCGATGATTACGGAGTGGTCAAAGATAAGACTCGATATGAAAGAGCGGTTCATCCCGATGAATTACGGTAAGATAGTTTTTGAAAACTTCAATCTCTGAAGATGGGGCTCTCCACCATTAACGATTACACCGACCTATTTTATCTCCTTGAGTCTCATACATGTTTTCATGAAATAGAATAACAGCGAATCAGCAAGTACAAGAATGGTTTGACGAAAAAGTTTTAGGAGATGATAGCATTATAGCCTATTTACTATTTATCAAAGATCGTATAGATAGCGAAGGAGGCGAGTGAGTTCTTGATTACACCGTTCCGTCCTCCAGTTCTAGCACAGACAGCTACATCTCTAGCTATTTTTGACAGTCATTGTGCCACGTATTTATGTTTTAGGTAACTGTTATAGATGCGGGAAGCCGGAAATATGATTGTCCAACATTTGCGAACAAGGTTGGGTTAGTCGTAGATGGTGTACATGAGAGTGTTATAGCTACTGTTCAGCGAGTTCTACATGATGAAGATGAAGATGAGGATGGGATATACACCACATTTGTTCGTGATTCTAGCGTATCGCCTCTTTGATTTCATGGTCAAAATCTTCCAAAGATGGAGGGTTTGATGTGAACATCTTCTGTACTCTATCCCACACGTCTTTGATGTCTTCCTATGTTACTTTATGCTCTATTGGAGCTAACTTAGGAGTTTCTATTTGAAGAAATACTGGGAGATATTCTAGGGTAGATATCATAAGGTTCTAGGATATATAGGATAGGGTGGTATAACATTTTACTTAGTTGTTGCTGAGAAAAAAGTTAAATAAACTCTAATTTTATAGTTTTGTGTTTAAGTAAAGTAGAAAACCTTAATTACACAATTAGGTTAGCGCAAAATTGTTAAAGTTCTGCTTCTGCGCTTTTGATTTACACTAGAATAGTACACCACATTTTCAATTGGAAACTCCCTCTCAAGACTTCTTGAAAGTACTTCTTCTACTAATAAATTACTGTACAAGGCTTAAAGTGGTCTAAAAATTACATTTAGTGCCCTTAAGTTCCAAAATTACGGCTAGTCCTTACTTTTGAACATTGTTTACATTTAATGCCTTAATATTTATAAATACCAAATTTACCGATCTTTTAACCAATTAACAACCGGAAGATACAGTTAGGGATGGCAATGGGGTAGATTTGGGACAGGGGAGCGAATCTCATCCCCATCCCCACCTAAGTTCCCCACTCCTTCCTCGTCTCAAAACCCATTTAAGTTAAACGGGGATCCCTATCCCCACCCCTACATTACAAAACTAAATCCCACCCCCATCCCATTTAACTAATAAAGTTACTTTTCAATAATAAAAAACTCTCTTGTTTAGGGTTTTATATATATATATATTTAAGGGTAATAATAATAAACTATTTAAATCGGGCAGGGTGGGTACGGATTTTTCAAAGTAATCCCAAATCTACCTCGCTTTCCCACAGATTTTAGTTATATATCCCATACCCGCCCCCATACCTGGTTATCACATCCCAAACCCACCCCGTTCGGGGCAGGGCAGGTTAAATTTCCATCCCTAGATACAGTAAGTATCTAGTCCAAAAAAAAGGCTTTAACAAAAGAGAGAAACTTCATTTGATTTACTCCCAAAAATATAGATAAGCTCCCAAACCTACTTTTACACTCAGTCATTGATTTGGTGTGATATGAAAATTATAAGAAACAAAATTCAAGTTGTTATCTTTGGTTTTGAAGTTACTCTATCTCTCTCTCTCTCATACACACACACGCACACATATGTTCGAGGTATAATATAACTCCTTCTCCGTCACCTATGTACCCACAAGTTAAATTGAAAAGAAAAGAACATAATTAACATTTATATCTTTGTTACTATATTGTTTTTTTTTTCTTGGGAAGTTTGATGAAAATCATGAGATCAAACTATCAAAGTTTATTTATATCAGTCATGGTTTAAAAATTGGTGGTAAAGTTATGATATGGCTTCTATTTTTTTGGTATTTTTTTGCTTTATTTCAAGAGGGAGAGAGAGAAAGGGGGAAAGGAGACATGAATTTTAAGTTCCCTTGGGAGGCTAGAGAAAGAGAGAGATGACAGATAGGAGAAGAAGAAGATAGAGACTTTGTACAACATTGTTACAATTTTAAAAAAACATGGTTGGGGTGATCAATATTAACCGATATATCTTAGCATACTGACATTTATAGACTCTAGGGAGAGAAAAAGGTTTTTTTTCTTTTGGATATGAGTTACCGCCATGAAAAGAACTATGTTTGTTTGGAAGCCACCGACTCTTTCCAGTTGCCAATCTAAAAAAATGAAAAAGGTAAATTTGGTAATTATAATTAGTAGGGAATCATAAGAAAGTTAAGTTTATAATTATAGTCTACAGGTAATTTTTGGAATATCAGGGTAGTAAATGTAAATTTTAAGCCGTTTTAAGCCCCATAGGGTAATTCCTTCTAAAAAGTAATATAGATAACGGGCCTCCCTGCTTTAGCCCCCTAGAAATTTTGAAGAAACTTTTGCCTACCCCCCTAAAGCACTACATAGAACCAAGGACTTTCCACACACTGTGCTACCAAATTAATCCAAATATTTGCAAAAACAAACTGTAGAAGGATCTTCTTTAAGAAACCCACCCCAATCAGGCCTATCATATGTTTTAGCCATGTCAACCTTCACAATAAGAAATTAGCGCCCTTTCTCACCAAATGTAAGATATTGTCTGCAGGATTCTCTTAATGTAAGCAGGTGCTTGAGGTTTATCCTCCAACCATAAAGTTAACTACATTGCATACACTTTCTTATATACGGTAGTGCCTAGGATAGACGTAAAACTGGAGGTTATCGAACCACCTTAAATCCTTGTTATTGGTTTTTGTTGCGTATTCCTTTGGCTTGTTCATAGTTAATCAGATCGAACTGGAGTTTGGCTTCCACGACACGACTCAACAATTGGTATCAGAGCGAGGATATTTCCTCATGGGTGCTCGGAATTGAAGTAACATCGACTTATCTTGATTTTATTTGGGTTTTCGATTTTTGTTAGTATTTAAAAATTGGGGGAACCATGGTAGAAGGAAATAAACCTAGTTCTTCGGCTCCTGAACGGAATACAGCGGTTATGTTTAACAATGCAAACATAGAAGTTAAGCAACTCAACGACACCAATAACTTTGACATGTGGCGATGTGAGGTTATTGATGCCCTAAGTCAACAAGACTTAGACGAGGTAATGGAGGGCAAACTGGAGAATATAGAAGAAAGTGATTGGAAGAAGATGAACAAGAAGACTTGTGGTCAAATTTATTCATGCCTTGCTCAAGATATTAAGTACCTTGTAATTAATGAAACCTCGACAAAGGAAATTTGGAAGAGTTTAGAGGAGAAGAATTTGGTGAATTACATCCAAAATTGACTCTAATTAAAGAGGAAGCTATCACTTCACAATGAGACCAAGAGATTTCTATGTCAGAGCACTTGAATGATTTTACCAAGTTATTAGCCAACTTGGTGAACCTAGAGGAGATTGTTGGTGCTGAAGACAACACTTTTGTTCTTAAACTCGCTTCTGGGAGAGTTTGAACATTTTGTTACAACGATAACGTATCGGAAAAGTACATTGCAATACACGGATGTGACTACGGTGGTTGTGAACCATGAGTACCAGAAGTTGGAAAAGTGTGAGTCTGATAAGTTGACGTCCAAGGAATTGATGGTTAGAAGAAGGTCTTCAGACTAAAGGATGTCGGGTGGTAACAACTCTCGATTGAAGTCGAGAGGTCATGGTATAAATCATAACAATTTGAGAAATGACCACTGTGCATTTTGTAAAGAGACGAGTCATTGGAAGAATGAGTGTCCCACACTTTTTAAGAAGAAGAAAGGTAGGAAATTAGGCTCTTCGGTAGATATTGTTCAAGACATGGCAAATTAAGGTAATAATTCCAATTTTTCTTTAATAACTCTCGATCGAAGTCGAGAGGTCATGGTATAAATCATAACAATTTAATAAATGACCAATGTGCGTTTTGTAAAGTGACGAGTCATTGGAAGAATAAGTGTCCCGCGCTTCTTCAGAAGATGAAAGGCGGGAAATTGGGCTCTTCGGTAGATGATGTTCAAGACATGGCAAATGGAGGTAATAATTCTAATTTTTCTTTAACTATATATATCATCGAGTGCATGTGTTGTTGATTCAAAGGAATGGATCTTGGATTCGGGTTCTACTTATCATATTTGTCCCGAAAGGGATTGTTTTACTAGTTTGAAAAGGCTAGAAGGTGGAGTTGTGTTGATGTGAAATGATGATTCTTGTCGCATAATGGGGATAGGTACCATTTGTTTAAAATTGTACAATGACATGGTTAAAGAAATTGAGGAGGTTTGGTATTGAAATGGCCAAATTCTGCAAGCTCGAAATGGCTTAGAATTTGCTATCACACCAATGAACCTGCAATAATATTTTAATAGAAAGTAAGAAATGATACAGGTGATTTTATAGCGGAAAACCTCTGAATAGGTAAAAAATCAAGACCTCTAGTGGAGATTTTTGTAAGAGTATCTTTATTGCTTGAAGCGGATATCTTATTACAAGTGATCTCTAGATATAAAAATGCTTAAACCTTATGACTAAGAAGTTTGAATGTTGCTGAGAATCTAGAATAAATAGTTTCTTGATGATCTCTTGTATAATTTTTCTGGTCCTTGTCTCTTCTGGAACTTTTCCATTATATAGGCCTTCTCCGTAACTTTTTATCGTATTAGAGCACATTTTTTGAATAATGTGGTTAGTGGCGGTTGAGTGAGTAACTGACGAGTTTATCAGGGATAGGTTTCTTTAATTAGATAAGGCTTTTTGGTTTAAGTTTGGCCCACGTTCTTAACTAGTTTGTGGGGTACGCTAGAATTTGACTGGGGAAGTTATGTTAAAAATGCGTGAGTCTGAGATGGAGATGATTCAAACTGGCGACATATAGGCCTTCTCCGTAACTCTTCATCGTGTTAGAGTACATTTTTTGAATAATGTGGTTACTGGCGGTTGAGTGAGTAACTGACGAGTTTATCAGGGACAGGTGTCTTTGATTAGATAAGGCTTTTTGGTTTAAGTTTGGCCCACGTTCTTAACCAGTTTGTAGGGTAGGCTAGAATTTTGACTGGGGAAGTTATGTTAAAAATGCGTGAGTCTGAGATGGAGATGATTCGAACTGGTGACAACTCGACTTTAGGTGAGATCGAGGGATAGGTCCCTACAGGTATATTTTGACGATGAAGAAGAATATTATCTTAACAGATTTACTTGAAACAAAATGCTACGAGGTCATGTCAGAGAATGGAGTGAAGAAGGTTCTTAAGGAATCCATGATTGTGTTGAAGGGCCAAAGAATAAGACTTATACTATTTAGATGGTATAGTTGTTCTTGGTGAGATTGTTATCGCGGAAAGTGAGGAGACTATTTTCTGAGATACCACACGGTTATGGCATATGCGTTTGGCGCATGCCGGGGAAAATTCCTTGAGAGTTCTTACGAACCAAGGGCTATTAAAAGGTATTATGTTGTACAAATTAGACTTCAGTGAACATTGTACGTTGGGCACGCAGACAAGGGTAAAGTTTGGCACTGCTAGCCACCGTACTCGTGGAACCCTTGATTATGTTCACTCAGATGCTTGGGGACCCTCAAGGATTGTATTACTTAGGGGTAAAAAATATTTTGTGTCTTTTGTGGATAACGTTTTTAGGTGTGTTTGGGTATATACCATGTAGAGGAAGGATGAAATCTTAGCAATTTTCATGACGTGGAAGAAGTTGATAATTACTTAAACTGGCAAAAAGATCAAGTTGCTCAATTCGAATAATAGTGGGGAGTATACTAGTAATCCATTCTTGCAAGTATGTCAGGATGAGAGGATCGTTCAATATTTCACAGTTAAAGAGACACCGCAACAAAAATGGGGTAGCTGAGCGCATAAATCGTACTTTGCTGGAGAAAGTGCGATGTATGTTTTCCAATTCAGGGTTGGGTAAAGCGTTCTTGGCTGAGGCTTTTACATATGCATACTATCTTTTTAATAGGTTGTCTTCAGCTTTAATTGAGGGTTATACACTAATGGAAGCTTGATTGGGAGAACCTGTTACAGAATATGATACTCTTCATATTTTTGGGTGTCCGACATACTATTATTTTAAAGATGATAAGTTGGATCCTCGAATAAGGAAGGTTATTTTTCTGGGCAAGAAGAAGGGTGTGAAAGGCTACAAGTTATGGGATACGAGAGACCGAAAGATCATTATGAGCAGAGATATCCCTTTTGATGAGGCTTCTATGATGAAGTTACATGTCTTTAAGCACACAGAGAAGACGAAAAGCAAGGTTTTGTAGCGGCTAAAGATTGATGCGCCATTACATTGGCCAGATAGTTCTATACTAAAGGGGGTATCATCTACCGGTGTGACAACGGCTGATGAGCCACTAGTTCATGTTCTAAATGATGAAGATACGGACGAAGGTAAAACATTTGGTAGTACGGATAAGGAAACTCCAGTAGTGGAGTCAATTGCAATGAGTAAACCAAAGAGGGATGTAAGTAAGCCAAGTTGGCTTATAAAGGACATAGTACTTCTAAGGGTGAAGGCCATGGTAGCCTATGCACTGCAGGTCGTTGAAGAGAATGTTCCTTCCTCATAGAAGGGAGTTATTTACAGTTTCGAGGCTAAACATTGAGAGGGAGAGATGAAAGAAGAGATATATTCTCTTTTCAAGAATAAAACTTGGAAACTTTTGAAGTTGCCTAAGGGAAAGAAGGCGATCGGTTGTAAATGGGTCTACACGAAGAAACAAGGATCTCTTGATGATGATATACGCTTCAAGGCAAGATTTATAGCCAAAGGTTATGCTCAAAGGGAGGGGATTGATTATAATAAAGTTTTTTCTCTGGTAGAGAAACACTTCTCTATTCATATCCAATTATCCTTGGTAGCGCAATTTGGTCTGGAGTTACAACAACTCGATGTTAAGATGGCATTCTTACATGGGAATTAAAAAGAAGATATCTATTTAACTCAGTTGAGTGGGTCTAAAGTTGCGGGAAGGAAGACTATGTGTGTAAGCTGAAAAGTTTGTTGTACGGTATAAAGAAGTCTCCAAGACAATGGTACAAATGGTTTGATCAGTTTATGGTTGGGCGGTAGTACAAACAGAGTCATTATGACCACTGTGTCTACTTACGCAAGCTACGTGACAGGTTCTTTATTTACTTGCTTTTGTATGTAGATGATATGCTTATTGCGTGTAAGCACAAAAACCAAATTGACAAGTTGAAGAAGCAAATGGGTCAAGAATTTAAAATAAAGGATCTTGGTGATGCGAAAAAGATTTTTGGCATGGAGATTCATAGAGATAGAGAGAAGGAAATGGTGCATCTCTCTCAGACGACGTACATGAGGAAGGTACTTCAGTAATTTGGTATTGATGGGAGCACAAAATTTGTAAGTATGCCCCTTGCTCCTAATTTTAAGATTAAAGCTTCTATGTCTCCAAACACCGATGAGGAACGTGATTACACCATTGGGCTCTTGGCCCAGTGGTGGTTGTGACCCTCCACTAAGAGAGGAGTTATGGGTTCGAAACCCCATGGGGTTGGAAACTCAGGGTTACGGATCCCTATATATAACTGGCTTGCCTTTCAAAAAAAAAAGAAATAAAAGAGGAACGTGATTATATGAGTCGAGTTCCTTATGTTAGCATTTTGGTAGCTTGATGTATATTATTATATGTACTCGGCCAGATATTTCACAGGCGGTTGGTATGGTTAGTCGATACATGCATGATTCGGGTAGAGATCATTGGCGAGATGTGAAATGGATTCTACGGTATATCAAAGGTATTGCGAATATTGGTTTGGAATTTTGTAAACAAGATTTTTGTGTGGGTTATGTGGATTCTAACTATATGGGTGATTTGGATAAACGGTGGTCTACTACCGGGTATGTTTTTACATTGGGTAGTGGACCGGTTAGTTGGAGATCTATGCTATAGTCAACGGTGGCTCTATCTACTACTGAGGTAGAGTATATGGCAGTGACTGAGGCGATCAAAGAATCTATTTGGATGAAGGGTTTAATGCGCGATTTGGGCATTAAGATAGATCATCTTGATGCTTTTTATGATAGTCAGAATGTTATCTTCTTGGCAAAAGATCAAGTTCATCATCAACGCACGAAACATATTGATGCGCGTTATTACTTTGTCAGAGAAGTCCTCGAAGAGGGTAAGATTCTGTTAAAAAAGATTTACACCAATGATAACCCGGCGGATATGTTTACGAAATTTGTTTCGGGAACTAAGTTCAATCATTGTTTGGACTTGGTTCAATTTCTTCATATTGATTGATTGTATTTTGGGAACTACGGTCGACTTAATCCATTGTATGGAGATAACCATTGATTTGGTGAAGTTAATTTTGGTTCTTCAGGGCGTTGGCTTGTTAGGTTTCTTGGAGTATTTTTTGCTTGGGTCCTTAGAGACAATTGGTGAGAGAGGGTCTCATTTTTCGGTTCGTTTGGTTGGTGGCTATGTTCAACTCAGATTTCGGTTCGTTTGGTTGGGAAAATCTTCACCGAGGTGCATAATTGTGAGGCTGCACTGTTTTCTGTTCAAATAGATTTTGAGTATGTTCAAACAATTTACTTATAACCCATTTTCTTCGAATACACTTTGGGTGTTTATTCGAATAAAAAAGAGTTTATTCGAACACACATCGAGAAAAATAAATTTTAAGTTTTGCGTGAGCCTTTGTTTTGCCTCGAGATCTGAGTGATTGTATGTGTTATCCAATTATATAACGGAAAGTTAACTTTTTTAGAAGCCACCCTTGGTGAGATCTTTTGGTAGAGGAATTCTAGGGAAAAAATTTTGATCCTCTAAAGAGATCAAAAATTGATCTCTTCAAATCAAAAGTTGCCATGTGGCATGAGAGAGAAATAAACTAAAGCAACATGTTAACACTGTTTGGATCTTTTTGAACTCCTCTCTTTTACATTAATCAAAAATTCCTCCCTAGACTCTACACTGTTTGGAATCTTTTTTAACTCCTCCCTCCACTTATTCAATCTCTCTTCCAAGCTTGATGGAACCTGCACAAAAACGAATCTTAGTTGGGGAGAGGCCATGGAAAGTTCTCGTTTCCTCAAAGTTCAGGCCGAGAAGTTGTGATGTCTACCTTGGTTTTCATGATTCCAAGCCTTTGTTGCTTAGATTTGCTAATTGGTTACGTGGAGAGTTGGAAGTTCAAAGTTCAGGGGATTGGTTGCTTTGCAACAGATAGAGTTTGTTGTAAAGTCGTGGATATCCTTTGCTTAGTTAAAGGGTCTAGGCCCGTATTGTTGACGATAGACTCGGTGTTATAAGGTGTGCTTACCCAAGTCCCTTATTATTACAGAGTGAAATAAAGATCCAAAATGAAAACAATTATCGTTATCAACAGGTATGCCTTTAGAGTTTTTATTGATATGCATTTGCTTTCATTTATTCGCGGCTGTTTACAACAATAAAGAGCTCTGCATTTTGTGAAAGTTGTATTGTCAGCTACAATGTCAGTTAAGCATTAGTTTATTAAAGTAATATGTATTTCCATGATAGTGAAGTTCATGTATGATGTTGAATTGGTGCATCATATCATCTAAACGTACCTATATTATACACTCAAACTAGCTTTAATAGTTGAATGTGAATGGAGGAACATGTTTCATGTGATCGTCACCGGTCAGGAATCAGCTTTGCCTACAATATCTATCAGTATGCCGATGTGTATACGAGTTAGCCGGAGAACTTTTATTTACGCTCACCTAAAGCATGGCTTCATGAGCCTTTTGATGTTAAAATAATGCCACACCATGTGAAGGTACTTGACTAACTGTTTAGTTCGAATATGCATGTATAGAGAGATATGTAATTTGGTGGCACTTGCATGTTTAGTTTAGCTCGTATGTAGTTATAATGGAAAGTATATATTAAACTAGAGTAAGCGAGCTCTGTATTTGCATGTATGCATTCACACATTATAAAGAAAATAAACTTGTTTCTTTATCCGACAATCTAAACAAGTGTGTCAAACCAAGGTTCAAAATACTTTTGAAAAAAATATTGATATGTCGCCTTCATATATGTATTGGCGCTATACAGTTCCCTTAAAGAATTTTTTTATTGCAATAGTGATTATATTGCTACTTGTAAATAAATCCTTATTACTTTTCATGTTATATATTCCGCTTTGGTATTTGCATTATCTGGCCATTATCATGATTTTCGGATTTTGTGTTTAGACTTTAACATGAAAGCCTCAAATTGCTAGAAAGAGGTAATGGTGACAAATCATGAAAGTTAGTCTTGTTACGCGTTCAGTTGCTAAGATTCATTATTGTACAGGTTTCATCAAGCTTGGTAGAGAGATTGAATATGTGAAGGGAGGAGTTAAAAAAGGATCCCAAACAGTGTAGGGTCTAGCGAGGAATTTTTTATTAATGTAAAAGAGAGGAGTTAAAAAAAATCCAAATCGTGTTAACTTGTTGCTTTAGTTTATTTCTCTCTCATGTCACATGGCAACTTTTGATTTGAAGAGATTAATTTTTGATCTCTTTAGAGAGATTAATTTTTTTTTCGAATTCTAGAGAGAAAAACCTCATTTGTTTGTAAGATTGTAACCTTGGATTTTGAAATAAACTCTCTCTCTCTTTGTGTGTGGATGTAGGCAATTGCCGAACTACTTTAAATCCTTGTTATTGATTTTGGTTGTGTATTCCTTTGACCTGTTCATAATTAATTTGATCGAATCGGAGTTCGGCTTCAGCAGCGCAGCTCAACAGAGGTATCATAAGCCTTGGCGGGAAGTTGAGTGGCTTTAATGCTGACTCCCTGTGTGGTTTGAATCCGCAGCAAACCCAACATCTTAATTTTATTAGTCTTCATGATTGCTGTATATGCTATGGCCTATTTTGGTATAGTGGTTATGAGACGCTCAATGAGCATTAGAGGTCCCAGGTTGAACACGGGCTCAAACATTACTATTTCTTTTATTCAAATATTCTTGAATTTGAGTCGTTTGATCTACCACGATTTGCCAAGTCAATTAGATGACGGCAAATAATTTGCCCTACAAAGTCAATTGGAGCTCATGAGTGGGTCTATTGGGTCGAGCTGATGCGGTGGTGGTTTTCACCAACTGACTTCAGCACTCTCGATGCTTATAGATGTTTATCGTATAAATTTTTCTATACTGGCGTATTTTGAGTAATACAAAATCAATGAAAGAGTTGTTGGCAATTGATTTCAACAATTTTTTCTAGAGAATCATTGAGAAATCTTCACACAGGAAATTAGAGCATTTTCAACAGAGGGTGTGTTGGGACTCCCCAAAACCCAATAAACCATCTATCTTTTATGTGCATGGCGCAAGGGTTATCCGAGCAGTATGTGGGCACGGCATCCTCACAGTTTCAGTTGGCGTGAAATGTGTTTTGAACATCGCGGTTGTTAAAACAGCTCAAATTATATCCAATATGAGAGCGTTCATTTTTTATACAGGCTTGAGTCAGCATGCGAGCTTTCACCAAATGGTAATAAAATATATCTATCAATTGTGTTGAAATATTTGCAATAGGCGAAACTAGGTCTGGGATTTTTGGCGACTATCCCCATCGTCGTGGCTGTGTCGCTGGGGATTCTTTTATTGTAAGAAGAATTTTCAAAATTCTTTACTATTTCTTTCTCGTAATGCCTGAAGAGTTTGGTCATTGCTGACAAACCAGTCACTCCCACAATTGTTGCTAGACTGCTACATGGACCCTCTAATCCTTCTCCGAAGGAAGCATGCCCAAATTCACTAGGGAAGTGGGAAAAACTCTGTCAAAGTCGGGGACTGCTCTATGCATTGTCAAGGTGGCGTAGGACTAAAGGCCCTCCCGGAACTGGGACCACCCTAGGAATTGTGGAATGCTACCACCTATGCAGTCCTGTTGGCCACATTAGTTGGTGCAATTTTTTTTATTTTTTATTTTGTAACAATATCCAAAATATCAGTGATACTTAGTATAAATAAATAAATAAAAATGTGAAAATCTAAGGACAAAGAGACACGTTGAGAAGCGCATTTACCCCATGATATATTTCCAACTTTTTCGCAATTTCTTTCTGATATATCTGCCACAATATCATAACGCCCAACTAAGTTTGCATATATGGTCGATAAATTTTATATTCATGATCGAGTTCCATTGTTTTTCTGTTTGCTAGTGTTGTGTTTAGGGTATCGCCTGTAGCCTCCCAGGCACATCATAGTTGATGTAATGGTTAGTATTGGCAAAATTGCATATACATGTCAACTTCTTTTGCACAATGGTGTATTCAGATCCACTTGGTTATTCATATTCTACGCTAAAAATATGCTAATCCCTTAATAGAGATCTATGCTTGCTTGTGATACAATGGAAAGTGATTAAGTTAATGTAATAAGCGATGGCACAAGAATTTTAGAATATAAAAGGCATTAGTAAGTTCAATAATCAGAAACATACACCAACCTATTACGATCATGATGGCTGCGGTTTTAAAACAAAATTTTGGCTACAACCCTTGAGTTTTGGCCTACAGATGCTCAGGGCAAAGCCGGCCCTGAGGGTGTGCGACCGCGTAGGGTCTAATAATAAAAGGGCCCAAAAAAATAAAAAAATTGCCTAAGGGTTAGAAGAAAAAAATAAAATAAAATTATGAATAACATTTATGATGAAGACTTAGCTTAGTTGGTGTTTTGTCTCTTGAGTAAGAGGTCAAGTGTTCAAGCCCCTAGCAAAACATTTTTTTTTGTGGCCCTTTTGGTATTTTCGTACAGGGCCTTAGGGGTACTTGGGCCGAGCCTGGCTCAGGGAGGTTTGTTTATATCAAATATGAAGCATCAAAGACTTTATAAACATTCAACTACTTTCATAAATTTTTCATTGTCGGAGGGGTTCCACTTATTTTCCTTTCCAATCCTCGTACAGCTTGGCCTGATCGTAGTCTCATTCTTATAGTATGTCAACTGCATGTATAAATTCTACCCCAATTATTCGATAAATGCTTCAACAATAATGATTAGCATAATGTAAAGTACATTATACAAATGCAGGTCAGGGTGGAACTGAACTCTTAAAGTTAACAACCATAGGGTGCAACTACCTCGAGTCCATAGACTAAGAATTCTCCCTCAGAGGTGTGTCTGAGATTTCTGCCTCTGAGGCAGATGAATTCTCTATCCGTTTCATTTTCTTTTTGTCTTTTTGGCAAAAAGAGCAGCATACATTACATTAAAGATGAAACTTACAAAGTACAGTACTCCAAGGCTCAGTGATCCACAAAGGCATGTTCAAATCATCAAAGAGCTTGGAGTCTGCTCGACCAAGAGCGGTCAGTTCATGAGAAAGTATATTACACATGCGTGGAACATAAGTAAATCTAACACTACTAAACTTTGTACAAAGTACGTCCATGTCACAAAAAAATGGCTTCAGCTTCTGAGGAGATGTCGTTCTCGCTGTTCGTTAGATGGTAGTGATATTGACATTATCCAAGAGCACAAAAAGGTCTGAAATATGGTGATGTTGAATTAGTGAGATTCCCAGGTGAAGGCCCTCGCTTCTGCCTCTTCCGGAGTGTTCGTTTTATTCTGTCCATAACCTGGAAATATACATTGACGTTGAGAGTTTAGCAATTTGAAGCCCATGCCAACAACCTTCGTGTGAGCATTCCAAGCGGCATCAGACATTAAGAAATATGAGTTTGTGATACCCAGGTGAAGAGGATAAAAGAAAGGGTTGTGCAATAAGGGATGATGGATAATGTCTGCATCTTGCAACGGTGGTTCTATGGAAGAAGAAGCAAAAATCCAAGAAACTCCTCTTTGAACAACAGGAAGAGGAGATGCATATTTACAGTTAAAAATCAAGATAAATTGACTTATGTCCTGATATTTATATGCATATTTGACTTAAGTCCCGCCATTTAGTAAAAAAAACAATTGTAGTCTTTTATTTGCAGTTTGACCTTGGTCAACTGCAATTGATCGCAGTTGACCCACATTTGACTGAATCAACAAATTTTGAAGACAAGTTTGCCATTTAAAAATTAAATAAAATAAAAAATCACAGCCTCGAGATACTTACCTGTGTATCGGGCGATGTACAACTGTCGACCGTTGCTCGTCGTTGCAGCTAAAGCCATTTATCTCTCTCTCTCTCTCCCCCTCTCTCTAATCTGAGCTTCCCTCTCTCCAATCTTTCTCTCCAATCTGAGTTTCCTGCTTCCTCTCCAAGTTTCAACCAAGTTTCCTATTTTGAAACAAAAAATACAAAAAATAAACAAAGCTAATTTAGCCATGGGAGGTGGTTCTAAAACACAAACAAATGTAATTTAGCATTACAGCAAGTTTAGTTATAGTCTTAATTAAAAAAAATAAAGCTTTTAGTCTATGAATCAAATTTCAGAGAGAAAGGACTAAAGCTTATGTTCTTTACAAACAGAGTGGGTTAAGTCTAATATATTTTAGAGCAGAGGGTGTTTAATTTTATACTTTGTACTGCCAAATGCATGTCTCTTATCTAGGACTGTTGTTGTTATTATAAATTGCAGTGTGTAATGTGTTACCTTCAAGGCCACTCCCCTGACTGGTACCCTTGGCTATACACCAAATGTAGGTTTTCTCATTGTGATGGCATTAGGAAGCTTATGACTTCATACACAACAAAGAATTACAACAGAAAATATTTCAAGTATTAACACTCAAAATGTACTGAATTTTAATGATTATCTGATGCAAATGTTCAATCTGGATGTTCTGTTGGGGCCTCCTCTGGAAGTGGGTACTTTGGGTGTGGTGATTCATCTCATTGGATTACAGATTGCCCTTGGAAAGAATCCAAATGTAAAGTACAAGGTTGTGTTGGGACAAAAATGCTTCTTACTTTTAGGTAAGATCATAGTTATGGGCAGAAATATTTGAAATGGTTTACTTATGGCAATTTCCAGTGGTTGAAGGCTTCTTTAGAAGATTTCAAGGAAGGCAAGAATGGAAAGCTTAATGTGAAGGTCACTGTGGAGATGGGGCTAGATGATTTCATTAAGGAGTTTAAAACATAAGCAACTATGTAAAAAGGATATATGTTTGAAAGCATGAATGTAATGATTTGAAAACAAGAATGTATGGTTTTAATTGAATAAATTAGATTATGTAGTATACCTCATTCTCTTGCTTTCTTTTTATGTCCTCATAAACATTTCACCATTCCAAAATCTATACTTCACCACAAAAGCTATACATATAAAAATTCACATACATCATCACATACATGTAGGATTTATTCACATATAGAAATTCAACACAAATAGAGTTGCTTCACATACAACATCACATATAGAGTTGCTTCACATATAGAAATTCACATACAACAACATATTGGCAAACTGCAACACAATATGTTCATATAGAGTTGCTTCACATTCAAACTTATATTCTTATTCATAAACAGTGACATTGGATCAACATTCAAATTGCATGACAACATTAACAGTCAAACTGCAACACAATATATTCATAAAAAGTCAAACTGTAACACAACACAACATACTCCATTATATTCATAAGCAGTCAAACTACAATACAACATTAATATAGATAAACTACAACACAGTGACATTGTTTCACATTTAGAAATTGCAACAAAAACACTAGAGCAACATACCCCAAAACATTGTTTCAACATACCCCAAAACACATTGTTAACAAAAAGTTCAAAGCCTCCAGTTTTGCCTAGGTGGCTTGAAGGTTCTCTTATAAGGATTTGCTGAAGCATCTGTCCTTGGTGGCATTGGTGGTATTACCAGTGGTGGCATCTCTTGGGATTTTGGAGCTTCTACAGGGACTGAGTTACTTAACCACTCATATACAAACCTTTGGTCATTTGTTTGCATAGCTTTTCCCCTCCCTCTGCCAGCATTTAAACCCCTTGTAACACCTTTAGTTCTTCCCCCTCTCTACCCAAATTTGATGAATTTGATAGAGTTGAAACATCTTCAGTCCTTTCCCTTCCTCTGCCAGCATTAGATGAATTTGATGCACTTGAAATATCTTCAATCCTCCCCTTCCCTCTAACAACATTGGATGACCTCCCACTACTACCCCTTCCTCTAGCTATGGGTGTTGTTTATGCTTGAGTAACATTTGATTGCTGCGACTGACTGAAGTATACTCTGGTTGACTTTTTTGATGGTCTTCCTTTTGCCTTAGGTACAGGTGCCCATTGAATTTGGATAGGTTTACCTTTGCAAGTTTTTTTATTGTGGCCAAAAATACCACATTTCCCACATCTTTTATGCTTTTTATTCACCTCATCATCACCTTTGATTCTCTCCTTTCTAGGTCTTCACCTCACTCTCTGCAATTGTGGTGGATCAACTACATAAGGTGGCTACATAAGAAATAACAAATTAATAGAACACAATTAAAAGTGAGGCATAAGAAGCAACACAAGGAAGAGTGTGTATACATTAAAAGAACAAAATGAATACACAGATACTTTATATATATAATACTAGATAATACCAGATAACAAAAAGAGCATAATACAAAAAAGAACATAATACCAGATACTTACAGAGGCCCAGTGCATAACAAAAAGAACATAATACCAGAAACTGGATGTATAATACCAGATAATACACAGATATTGAATGTATAATACTATATGTATAATACTAGATGTAATACCATTAAAGAATAATTTTAACTTATAGAGGCCCAGTGTGTATCATCAGATACAGGATGTATAATACCACTATATGTGGCCATATATGAAGCAACAAAGTGATATGGTGAAAAAAACTGCAAGGAAATAAAATAAAAATTCATGAGATAGTGAGTGAAATCAAATGAAAAAAAGTAATAAATAAAGAAATTTAATAAATTAGAAAAATATATTTCTTACATTTTCAATGATTGCCTCATTGGGATTAATACACTTGCAGCATGGATACAAGGGATTCCTGTCAATTGCCACTCAATGCATTGTCAAGTTCTCTCTTTTAGATTTAGTACCCACTTTGCCCCAGTACTAGAGATTGAAACCCATTCATTCTTGTCACCTCCTTCTATATCATACTCCCTATAATGTGCCATTAAATACTTAAAATGTTTAACTTCTATTGGTACAAAACCATCCCATGACTCTGCTTTGGTTCTTCTCTCAAATATTAGTTTCATAAGCATTAAACTTAGTCTCTCAAATACTTTGGTTAGTAGTTTATCTATGATCTTTATGATCTACCAATTGAATGACTCACTAAAATTATTGGTTATGTGTTAACATTTTGTAGTACAATCAAAATGAGATCTACACCAATGCTCATATGTTCTTTCTCCAAGTAGTCCTTTGCCCCAGGGATGTTAATACCAAGTTGATTTAGAAACTCTTATTTTTCATTCGGCCTAAAAGCTCTTGCAGCTTTCCATGACAGTCTTTTGAAGTGTGCTCCCTTATAGTATTTTTTTATGTTTTTAAACATGTGTCTGAAATAAAACCTATGATTTGTATGTGGAAAAATCTCTGCCTCTGAATCAATAAGCCCTTCATGCCTATCATAGATAAATGTCAATTTTCCTGGGTGTGCAGATAAATAAGGCTCTATCTTAGTAAGAAAATCAAACCAACTGTCTTTGCATTCATTTCTGTACATGTACACTCCAATTGGGAACGAGCCATTGTTGGTATCAAGAATAAGTATAAATAGGCAAACCCCTCCATACTTCCATTTTAAAAAATAACCATCTTGCCCCAATATGGGTCTACACCCCTTAACAAAGCCATTCAAAGATGCCTTGAAAACCATAAGAATACCAGTCCATTGCAGTGTGCCATCTTATCTCCAGGTTCTAGCTATGCTCCCAGGATTGGATTTCAAAATCTCCACACGCAATGAAGGTAAGTCATGCTAACCTTGAGCATAAGATCCTACTATATTCTTCATGTAGATTTGTCTTGCATTCCAAGCAGTCTAGTAACTAATCTCAACACCATACTTTGTCTTCATTTTGGCCTTAATTGCCTTGGGAGTCATTGCCCTAACATCTCTAACCAGTGATGCAACTTCTCTAGCAACCCATGTTGCATTATACAAGGTATTTTATTCCCTACCTTTCCTTCACAAGAATGTTGAAAGTTACCATGTCTTAAAACTATAGTGTGCCCATCATTGTTTCATGATATAAATACTAGACACTCACACTTTTCTTGTAAACACTTTAACCTCAGTCTAGTACTGCCATTCTTGATGCATTTATATGCGAAGTGGTTTAAAATTCCCAACCTTCTCATATGTTCTCTAGCTTCATATACAGTTGCCTATTGCATCCCTACCTTAAGTTTTTTAAAACCAACTGTCAATGGTGTTTTGACTTTGTCATCCTCCTCTTTACTGTAAATATCATTCAATTCAATATCAACACTTTCAAATTCATTACCTCTTTCAAGATCTTCAGCAGTAGAAACATAATCCTCATCATCAGATGAGTGGGTGCTATAATAACCATCCTCAGCCCCCAAACAATCAATCCCAACTTGGGCATACCTAACCCATCTCTTTCCTTCTTCATTTATATCATTACATTAACTTTCACTTTCTGCCACAATGTTCACTGGAGTTTCTATCGCAAAATTATCTATTTCCTCAGTGTCAATCTCTTTCTCATTATGATAAACTTCAGGAAAATCATCCAAGTCTTCTCCTTCTTCTGAGAGCACAACAGTCTTCTCCTTCTTCTTCTGTCTCTTGGCAGGTTTATTGGCAGCTTTGCTAGGTTTAGAAGGACTCATTACCACTATTTTTCCCTTTCTTTTAGTATTGATCTTAACTGGGGTGGCCTTAACTGGGGTGCCCTTGGTATTCTTATCTTTTGTCTCTCTTGAGGATATGATATTATCTATATTATTTTCATCTAGAAGAACATACTCCCCAGCTTCATCAATCATCTTTCTTACTACATCTGTTGGCTTGGTGTAAAAATGTGTTCTCATTGGATAACTTTCATCACCCTATGCCCGCATGTCATTCAAATCATCTGTACATCTGACAACAAAATACAGCCCATTGTACAAATACATAAGCTCTATCACATTCCCCTCTAGAATGTAATTCCCCCCCTCATGGTAGTCATTAACCTTGACTGCAATCTCTCTCATAATTTCCTCATAATTAATCCCCTCCCCACATAATATCCTATGCTTAAAACTCTTCTCCCCTGTATATTCATTGTCAACCCAACCTGTAGGACTCATTTTACCCCACTTTCCCCCATAGTTAATAAAAATATGCCTCAAATCGTATGAATGCCTGCATAGAGAAAACCCAACCCAATACAACACAACAATGCCTCAAATCAGTACTAATATCCTAAAAAAAAAATAACTAATTGAGTATCAAATATCCTAAATTATGAAACCCCCAATTTAATTACAAACCCTAAAAAAATCCCAAATTCTAATAAACCCTAAATTAGGTATCCAAATCATACACATTGAGATAAAGATGGAGGGCATATACCTTGGGAAGAGAATATGTCTCAATATTTCCCTTTTTTCAGGTCGAGGGTACTCATCTTCACCATTATCAGAAATAGTGATGGGGTCATCTTCATCTATCAATTTCATCTCGCCCTTAACATTCTTCTTCGAGTTCTCCTTCTTCTTCACCATTATAGAGATAATTTAAGAGAGAGAACAAACTGAAAAGCTGAGAAAGAAAGAGAGATGTTGGTCGTCATGTTAATCATGTGCCTATAAGGGTATTTTAGTCTTTGCACACTGCCAGATTTTAACTCGGTCAACTGCGGTTAATTGCAGTTGACCAAGGTCAAACTGCAAATAAAAGACTATAATTTCTTTTTGTACTAAATGGCAGGACTTAAGTCAAATATCCATATAAATATTAGGCCATAAGTCTAAAAAAACTCATTAAAAATCACATGATTCCTAGCTTCCCAAACAACTGCTATTATAGCGAAAAGAATGGCAAGTTTATAAGCAAGTCTTCTTTATGCAAAGAAGTTTGTTCAATGTGATCTATAAAAGAAAAGAAAACAGGTCAAAAGAATCATGTGAAAAGTTAAGTTGAAATGGAGAACAAAACCATACTCTAGCAGCATGCTCACAAGTAAATAATGCATGAGAAATAGAATCATTAAAATTATGGCACACGGAGCAAGTAAAATCTTGCACAATATGATTCTAAGCAATATAAACAAAACATAGGTTCGACATCCCTTGAAATTCGGTTCAGGGGGCTCCCTGAACCCTGTTTTGTTTTGCAAGAAAAAAATAATATAAACAATTAAGTTTATCCTGAACAGGACATCAACTAGTCCCTCCAGTTGTTAAAATCAACAATCCAAGTCTACTTATAACATATCATTAATATGGAGACATGGTTGATGTTTTTTTTCTTCAATTTGGTCTGTTTCTCAAATTCTCGTGAGACCAATAGAGCTAGTATATAGCTTTTAAAGTGAGCCAGCATTATGACAATCATTATTCTATTACATTAGAAATGACTCTAATTTTGTTATTGTAATTGATCCATTATTGATGTAAAATGTTTGAATAAGGAGTTCCTGGTTCTTGACGAGATGGCCTATCAATGCAGAATTTCTTCCTTGCTTTATTGCATTTTTGAGAGATGGCATGTGTTTAAAGTCGGCCCTATTAAACACACAGTGCCAAAAATAAGTCATGAAATGTTAAAGAATGAGATGTCAACTTATCCAAGTTTAGCAATTTTATATTGCAACATATTTAGGAAAACCATCCTGCAGCGCAACATGCTCTTTTGGGAGGCAATATTGGAAGGTCCACGACCCGCCTTGTTCCAATTGGTGCCTCTCTGATTTGTATTTATAACTATCAATTTTTTTATTTTTACATTTAGTTTACACAAAAAAAAAAACTACTAATTTTTTTTAGGGAGTAATTCAATAGTACGCTCAGAATTCAGATATATTCTAAAACTCACCAGGAAATGGGTTAAATATAAAATCAACTACACGTCAACAGTCAATAAATTCTAAAGTGTTCAGGTAAAGCTCACCGCGCGCACACTACTTAAAACTTATATGCAGGATGCGTCATCTGCGCAAGTAACCTTTAGTCTTTCACACTTCTCTTTGTATGAGGAAGGATTATAGATATGAAGGAAACAGTGTTAATTTCTCAATTCACTAGTACCCTCAGATCTTTTCATCCCAATGGAGCTCCTAATACGTAATTCATTTTTGTGCTTAACAAACCTAGTTTTCTCAACCTTCCTACTTTCCAATTATCTTCTTTACATGACTTCTTTGAAATCTCTACCTTTTATTAATGAGACCAATCATCTCTCACTCCTTCAAAGATGGAATTACTCACGATCCCCTCCAAATACTAAGTTCGTGGAATGACTCCAACCTTTTCTCCAAATGGGTCAACATCAAATGCGGTCGTCAGGATCGAAAGGTCGTTGTCTTGGAATTAAACTCTCAAAGCTTGGTAGGTTCGATACCTTACATAGGAAACCTTACAATTTAATCCACAATATGATTGAGAAACTCTAGTTAGCAGAAAAGTACGAATAACACCAATTGGTTTGGAAAAATAAGAGATTCGATTACTTTAAACGAAATAATTACAATGAAAAACTCTAAAACCCTAGGCTTTTTCCTCATAACTCTTTCTAGATCTAACATCACCTAACAATGCCTAGCTTTGCCCCTTTAATAAGAGTTACAAGTCCTAGTTACAAAATATGACAAATATGCCCTTAAACGCCTAAACGGAAAAAAAAGTTGAATCGCGCCTCTGTTCGAATAGATTTTAATCTATTTGAATAAAACACCTCAGGCCGAAAGGTATTCGAATACACTAAAAGTGCAATCGAACAGAAAAATAACAGAAAAAATATTCGAATAGATTTTAATCTATTCGAATGAAACACCTCAGGCCGAAATGTACTTCGAACAGAAAACAAATCTGTTCAAATATAATTGTCATCAAATCATCCCGAGATCCTTGTGGATCATGGCTCCCCCCTTTAGGAGCCTTGAGCTCCTGCTCAAGCTAGAACTGGAGATGTGGGAATGCGGCGATGCCCAATTCCCTGCTGTACCACTTCGACTTACTAGGTAGTTGACCCTTCTGCATAGAAGGCGGCAAATTCAATTCATAATCACATGTCTTGCCTTGCAGTAATTTTCGGCAAAACACACTACGCCCCTTAGGATCATCATATCTTGCAACATACCCTGACGTAACAAAAGGCTGTATCTGCATAAAAACCAACATAGTGGAAGTAGTTGGTAATGGGGGTCGAGATAACCTATCAGCCATATTGTTGTCCATTCCCTTCTTATACTGTTTAATTAAGGGGAATTGTTGGAGATACGACATCCCCTTCATCTCGTGAGCTTGTTGTAGCTTGGATTGTGTAGCTAAAAACTGAAACGGTTTGTGATCAAAATGTATCACAACCTCCTCTTGCAACTTCTCCATATCAGTTTGTTGCTTATAAAACATTGTCATTAAGGACAACACGCTAGCCGACGTACCTTCTTTAATCGGCCGCACCAATAGCACAAACTTGCCGCTCGTATTAACCAACCGCTTAACTTGAGTCGCCGTTACTAAATTTGACGTTGTGATATGTTTCTTAGAAGCATTGATATGGAACTCTTTTCCCTCATTCACAAGATGATATTTGTGAGCTCTACGGTAATGAATCGCATCTCGGTCCCAAAGATAAGGGCTAGCCAAGATGACCTGACACACATCCAAAGGAACCACCTCACACTTCACCTCGTCAATAAACCTTTCACTAATCACAAAATTGAATGTACCCTGCTTCGTTATCATCAAATTCGTATCTTTCTGAATCCACCCCAAGCCATACGGCTTAGGATGAGCGGTAGTCTTTAAGCCCATCTTCATTACCATCGTCTCAAAAATTAAATTTTTCTGACTACCCGGATCCACAATGGCCTCGACTAAACTCTGCTTTACCTGAATACTGACATGAAATATTTCTTCCCGACTCTCCTCCCCGGTAGTCAAATTCTGCTGAAACATAAGTATAAGATTAGGATTCGGTTTAAATAAATCCAGGAGATCAACAACCTCTGTGGCTAGTACATATTTCTCTTTCTTGCTCTTCTCCTCTTTCAGCCTAAGCTTCGGGTGAAGTTTCCAACAATAATCGGAAATATGCCCACTCGCCTTACAATGATTACAATGAAACTCCTTGGACGAAGACCCCTCTCCTTTGGCCTCTCCCTTATACTCATTTTTCCAACTAAACTTGTACCCCGACATGTTCTTGTCGTCTTCTTTGTCACTCTTCAAGTACTTGCCTTCAATATCAATTGCCTTCACGGTAGCGTCCTTGATATTTGCCACAGTAAAGAGCTTCAACTCTTTCCTAATGGACTTCGACAAACCCCCCATGAACTTCATGAACACCTCATACTCGTCCACATCAATGTCTAAATCCAAAGCTTGGTTATAAAATACTGTAGTATAGTCCTGTACGGATTGCTCAAACTTTTGGCACAAATTGTGCTATTTATACCATCTCTCTTACTCATACCCAATCGGATAAAGCTGCTTTCACACTAAAACCTTGAATTCTTTCCATCCCAAACTTCATACATCGTGGCGTTTCCGATAAGATTTCCACCACGTGAGTGCATGACTTGAGAATTTTAGCATAACAAAGCATATTTGCTAAGAATTGAAGTATTTGTAAACGAAAAATTAAGTTTCTAACCTATCGAACCAATTATAAAACTTCTCGGCATCGATTGAACCATCGAATACCAGAATTTTAATTTTAAAATTAAATCGAAGATTACGTATAGGATTCGATGACTTACCAATACCCGATCGCTTCTTGTCGGATTCGACATCACTAGAATCACTATCGATCTCCGCAAAATAGTCTTCTCCATCTACCTCCATAACCCCTTTCTTCCTCGAGTGGCCTCGCTGATGAGAGTGGCCTCGCCGTGTCGCCAAAGTAGAAGCCTTTGCGAGGTTCGTGAGACGTAATTGTTCTACCAACTTCCCTATAGTAGAAGTTAGGTCAGAAACTTTCGTTCACAAAGTTGTGAGCCGATCGTTGGAATCGTCCATCTCTAAATTGCCTTTCTTCTTCGAATTAGGTATGCGATAAATCGTCAATAGACTCACTTGCGTCTCCTTTGTTTGCTTGAGACGGTCACGTGTAGAGGCCATAAACCATAATAAACCCCCAAAGATCGTAACTGGAAAACTGATGCCACTTAATCCACAATACTATTGAGAAGCTCTAGTTAGCAGAAAAGTATGAAGAACACCAATTGGTTTGAAAAAATAAGAGATTCGATTACTTTAAACGAAATAATTACAATAAAAAACTCTAAAGCCTAAGGCTTCTTCCTCAAAACTCTTTCTAGATCTAACATCACCTAACAATGCCTAGCCTTGTCTTTAATAAGGGTTACAAGTCCTAGTTACAAAATAGGACAAATATGTTCTTAAACACCTAAAGAAAAAAAAGGCTGAATTACGCCTCTGTTCGAATAGATTTTAATATATTCAAATAAAACACCTCAGGCCGAAATGTATTTGAATACACTAAAATTGTAATCGAACAAAAAAATAGCAAAAAAAGTATTCGAATAGATTTTAATCTATTCGAATAAAATACCTCAGGTCGAAATGTATTCGAACAGAAAACAGTATTCGAATAGATTTTAATCTATTCGAATAAAATACCTCAGGTCGAAATGTATTCGAACAGAAAACAAATCTGTTTGAATATAATTGTCATCAAATCATCACGAAATCCTCCAGGATAAGAGTTCTTCAAAACTTACTCTTCGTAACAATAGCTTTAGTGGAGATATTCCCCAAGAAGTTGGTTATCTGTTTCTGTTACAATATTTATATATAAAAAATAACTCCTTGGGTGGGGAAATTCCAACTAATCTCTATCGTTGCTCGCAACTGGGATTCCTTAGGTGTGATAATAATTATCTGGTTGGTAGAATTCTATCTCAGCTAGGTTCTTTGTCTAGCCTTTTCATATTACTTCTTCATGACAATGGCAATATATACCTTCATCTTTTGGGAGTCTTATCACCTTACAAGATCTAAACTTAAAAAAGAACAAGTTATAGGGAAATATTCCAGGCTTTATTGGTCGTCTCATTATCTTAAAAATATTTGCAGTCGGCCAAAATAGTTTGAATGGAAAAATACCCCTCTCCTTGTATAATATTTCATCTCTTAAGTCTTAGCTATGGAAGCTACCCAGGGAGTCTTCCACCTTATGTAGGACTCACACTTCCAAATGTCCAATTTTTCAATGTTGCTATGTTAGACATGTAATGGTGCATTTTTTGGGAGGAAAACCTTCACCAATACTTGTTTGTAAGGATTACATAATAAAGAACTAACAACCAAGATTTTATGGAAAACTCAGTAGAAACTGAGAAAAATTATGACCTCGAGGAAGATTTGATGCAAAATTTAGTAGATGCTAGTTATTACAAGTTTTTAGAGTGATACTAGTGTTTAGGATAAGGAAATGTCAGACTTGCGATCCTTTAGAACCTATTCTCTTCCTGTATTTATAGTATATACAAGCAGTTTACAAAATGAAAAAAAAAGTCTCCTATTCTGGGGGTAGTGGGCGAACTTTGTGGATCTCTAACAGTTCCTTCTTGACCGGGCTACAACGACTACTTTAGGTAAGTTGAGGACTCACGGAATCTTCTAGAATGTTGAGTTGTCTTCGACTACAAAGTGTTGAGCTGTCTTCGACTACAAAGTGTTGGCTTATGCTTGTCAAATCTGGGGAATATGATACTTCAATTGCCCCATTCTTGACAGAAGTACTTGCAGTTGTGCCGAGAAGAAAACTGGAATCTGAAGAGGTTGCCGAATATCCTCAGAGGTCAGCATATGTCATTACCGAGGTCAAGGTGAACTGTATCTTGTCAAGTTGGTTTCGAGGCATAATTAATGTTGTTCATTGAGTGTAGTTTAAGGATGCTGGGTATAAATAGGAGGTTTATGGAAGGTGGATGATGGTGTTTTGTGGAATGAGGTCGCCCCAAGTATAGTTTATTATGTGGTCTGGGGTTTAAGACGGTGAACATTCCGACGAAAACTGGCGTAGACCGAGAGATGAGAAATTGTTATGTGATTGGATCAGAGCATTGGGATAGGAACAAGGATCAAGCAGAAACAAGTTGTGTCTGTTGGAAATAGTGGTATCATCATACAGTTGTGAAGGTAATGTATGGTATCAGGGAGGGGGGAGGGGTAACTGTCGGTGTTGTTGATAAAGATTTGAAGCTTGGATGGGCGTCCAGAGATTTTGCCGAACGTGTGAGTTATCTTATAATTTTTTGTTGCCTTTTAACTGCTGAAGCGTCTCTTTAGAAATTCAGTGACTTGAGAGTCATTGGAGCTTCGAGGACTAGAAAGCGGCTTTAATGTCCGATTCTGGTGAAAAGCAAACAACAAACATGGGGACAAGTTGAAGGAAATTAGTAATAGCAGATAAATTGTAATGGAAGAAATGTTAAGTCTTAGAAATGAATGTACTCGAAAGAGATATATGTCAAATGTGATAATTGATAATGTAAACGAATGATAAAGATATTGAATGTAAGAAAGAAGTTTATAAAATAAATAAATATGTGTTTATTGAATGTATTTGTTTATGTGTATATTATCGAATATTTAATATGATTAGAAAATTATGAAACAATTTTGTTGAATATTGCCTTGTGTATAAGTCGAAGGTAGTTGAATGTGTGGGGCTAATATCGGATTTTGAGGTTGATTGATTGACTCTGACTGTATAGAGTTTCAAAGCATAATTAATGTAGGGGAGTTTTGTATTGACTGGAAGGTGCATAAATAGATGTTTTTGCTGCAGATGGATGCATTCACCCAAAATGGTGAGGACGAGAGCTCAGGCCCGTGATGGGGTATTCTGACGTGTGCAGGCAATGTACTTGGTGTTGTTCAACCGATACTTTGGCTCTCAGAGCATGGAATGGCATTTTGATGAACCTAAGGAACTGGATTATGAAGGGATGAGTGGGGTAGAGGCGAAGGAGGCTGAGGAGGAATTTGAGTTTCGCTTAAAACTTCAGTTTTGGCATCCTCCTGAACGTTGTGGTGGCATGTGGACTCGAGAAAAGTTGTTGGTGAAGAGGGAAGATGAAGCGGCAGCGAGGGTTTATGATGAGTAAATGATCGAGATGTAGACTTTTTACTTTTAAATGTGTGGAAAAATGTTATGTAAGGAAAATGTTCAGTATGTTTGAAGGAATGTTCATTTGTCGAATGTAAAATGTTCGTGACAAACTTCGGAAATAAAGATTGTGTTTAAACAAATGTTGTTGAATACAAATGATATGCAACTGATGTCGAATATAATCTCATAAGTAAAGGGTTTGGTAGGATAGTATAAATAGGGGAACTTATATACAAAATGAATATGGTAAGATGTGTTCTAGGTGATGGTATGAAGTATAAGGATAATGATGTAAATCAACTATTAGAATAGATTGGTCATGCACTGATAGATATGAATGTGTCTGCAGAAATTTTTCGAGAATTGGAAGAATTGAAGTACGAATGAAGAGTTTTATTAATGGGGAGAAGATTAAGAGTCAAAGAAGTCAAGAAAAAATACATGAGGCATTATATTCGAGGAACTGGACGGCCGCCAAGGGGTGCGACGAGCGGTCACGTGGGGTCAATAAATATGTCAGGGGTAGGCGACTGTTTAGTTCATTTGTAAACTGCTGCTGCTCCTCGCTGAAGTGGTTAGATACAATTGCTAAGGATAAGATTTGTGTGTTGATCAAAAGGGCGAAGCGAGCAAAAGGGATGGATTCAGAAGCTGCACGGAAACAAGGTTAGTGAATTTCCCAAAATGTTTTGTAGGTTGATACATTGGTTATTGATTAATAAATAATGTGTAATAAATTGGGAATGAATGAGATACGTCCATGGATAAAAAAGTAAAACTGTTCGTAGGTTTGTTAATTGGATAAGGGAAATTATGGGTGGCGGTGATTCTGAGTGACGAACTTCTGGTTGTCAAAAGGAGAGAATTAGATAAAAAAAAGTAAAAGGGATTGCGGAAGGGCGCGTGGGAGAAGATGGTGGCGAGGTAGCGAGATATGCGGAGATAGTTAGGATTTTGCGGTTATCGCCAGATTTATTGCCGAAGAAAGGGAATTCGTAAAATGGAAATAATTTTCTTTTGGCGGGAAATGTTGAAACGCCTTCAAGAAGCTATTGAGATTCTGTAATTCGATAAAAAGATAGAAATTAATGAGTTATCGAGGTTACTTAATAAACATAGAAAAAACATCGAGAACTGACTAGATGGCTATTGAATGAAAAATACTAAGATAATTTAATTGATATGAATTAGATCGAGAACTGTGTATAAGTATAAATATAAAAATAGTAACAGATAGTAAAGTGAATGAGTTTGCTGGAGAATTATCTTGACAACGATATCATTTATGAATATATGAACTTAGGAATTTATATATATATATATATATATATATATATATATATATATGTATCACATATGAAAGATTCTAACTGTGTTAAAATATAGAATCTAATTTACAGGTTCTAATAATGGCTGAACCCATTTTAAATAATGATAAAGATATATTTGCGAGTCTCGAAGATATAGTGCTTTTGATGATCGATCTTAGAACGTGTGTGCAATAATTGTGGGGGAGATACAGAGTAGGTTCGAGCAGTGCAAATACAGGGGGTGGGGAACAGTTCAGGGTAGTGCCTAGTATGCACGAAGTATCTGAGGATGAAGTGATGGAGACTGGTATGGATCATGAGCCTCAGGTAAGTAATTGAGAATGGAGTGGGGATGGAGAAGAAGATGTAGAAGAGGACGAAGAAGCATGTTATGGGGAGGGTTTAGAGACCAAAGAAATTATAAAATTTTAAAAGAAATATGGTATTCTAGGGGATGTGAGATTAGAGAAGTATCAATACGAAATGTTCAACCATGACATACCCTTTGATGGTAATCTGGTATATCGAGAACAGGTAACCAAGGGGCTAAAGCTGCCCCTTAGGGCGGATCAGAAAAAGTTGATGAATTTCTTAGATGTAGCCCAGGTCAATTCATTCTGAATGTATATGACCTGTTTAGGATATGTGGGGCAATAAATGGTATGCTTAAGGCCATTGGGGAGGAGGTAATAACTTTAGATGACTTGTGTGTGTACTATACAATGAAAATGAGCCCAAAGTTAAAAGGCTATCCTTACTTGCCGAGGTTCTTGAAGAGGCTGATGTTTTATGATATGGTGTCAACTGGATATCGATGCACCGAAGAACGTTTACTAGTATCCGGAGAGTATGAGTTCGATTCAAAAGACCTATGGGAGCTGCTTAAAAGAAAAACATTTCATCTAGGTTTGTGGTTAGGTAACTTAAATGATTACGTTTGATGTATTTTCAGGTTAGATGTATATTGTGTAAAGATGGGTTTTTTTTTGTTGCAGCATTGAAGGAGAGCGGGATGAAGGCAGAAGTAGAGGAAGAATTGTATAGGATAAGAAGAGGATTTTTTGGTAGGATCGATAACTTACCGACTAATCAAGATCAGTTAAGTAAAATATTTAAAGAAGTAGGGTTGAAAAGGTCGAGAACTAAAGGTTCAGAAGTATCAATTACCGGGGGAAAAATGTCGGTTAAGAAAAAAAGACCAGCAGATGCAAGTTTCCCCCTGAACAATCCTTTGTTGACAGGGTACAACACAGATACTAAGATTGATGCGATGCTGGGGGAGTCTTTTACCAAAAACAAGTGGAAAGGGAAGGTAAATGCTAAAATACCTTTGTTGCTGAACCCGAAGAGGACTACTCGGCAATCATCTTCTAAGTGCGTTGAAGGTAGTAATAAACCCGCTGTTGTGGTGAGTGGCTATCTCCATGAGGTTCGAGCAGTGCGCTTCCCAAGAAGATGACTGGTGGGAGTGTGAAGAAGAACTTAGGGGATGAGTTTGATACAGCGATGTTGAAGACTATGAAGTCTTTTTCCAATGGGGCAGATGTGTTGAAGAAAGATATGGTGGAGTATATGGTACGGATTGATAGTTTGGATACCTTTTTAGGCGAGGCACAGAGTAATTTGGCGAAGGTGAGAAATCTTAAAGCTTATACTCGAATGAAAAGTTTGGTAAGTCCAACAAATACTCATTATATGACTTTTATGCATATTAAGAGGGTATTAGGTGAAGCAATGGGTCGTGCTGAGGGTAGTGGTGATTTGGCGAACTGGTTGGTTGCTTACAAAAATATCGAGAATGAATAGACCGCGGAGAATGCCAAGCTGAATGCGACGCTAAATAGGTACAAGTTGGAAGTAAACAAGGCAAAGGAGGTTGCATTGGGAGAAGTAAAAAAAGTGCTAGAGAAAGAAAATAAAGAATCCTTGGCAGCGCAGAATGCCGCGTTCGAGAAAGATGTTGCCGATGTTCAAAGATCGATGGAGCTGGAGCAGAAGAAATTGCTCGATGAGATGAAAGATCGAACGAACGAAGAAAAGCTGCAAAAGTGTCATGAAGTGAGGATGCACTTTAAGGAGTAGTTCGATGAATCTGAAGAAAGGAAGAAATATTACAAAGGAGTTGTGAAGGCTGGTGGGCTGCCATGTGATGATAGTTCAGATGATAATGTACCCCAGACATTAGATGTTCGTGGAGGAACTGAGGTGGTCAACAATGAAGTGACGATAGAGGTCGAAGGCCATCTTCCTGGTGAAGTAGGAGATGTGCAGTTGCTCGAAGGCACTTTAAATGAAGAAAAATCCCCATCTGAAATTTTGATTAATGAATGATGTTTTAATGAAAGGCTGTAACAAATGGTCAGTGGGACCGAAAACATTTTAATTTGGTGTGTGCGAAGGATATTGGTGTATGTTTAATGTTTTGTTTAAATAGCTATTTTGCATGTGAATATAAGTTTAAGTAGCAGATGTGATGAAGTGATATTAGATTTGAGCAGATAAGTAAAGATTGCTTGTGTGCTCAAAATGCGAAAGGTGGCCAATTAATGGCAAGTAAGGAGTACCAGATGTTTATCCGGAGATGGGTATCTGGATTTAGATTTGGAGAAGAATAAGAGCTCATTAGAGTTTGGTCGACAAGTAAAGAGCGTGAAGTAAACTATCCTGTAATTGGATAGTGGTCGCGTGAAGTCTAAATAAGTTTTAGGATACTTGTGTAAGCAAGGACCTTAAAACAAATCAGGATAGTAAGGAATTATTTTGTCTCTGGCATACTTGGTAAGTATTGATTGAGAGAAAACAAAGTAGTAAAGAGATTGTTTGTCAGATATATACTTAAGAAGTATAGATCGAGAACAAATCGAAGTAGAAAGAGATCGATTCTCAGATAGATACTTGAAAAGTATAGATCGAGGATAATTCGAAATAGTACAAAGATTAATTGTCAGATAAATACTTAAAAAGTATAGATCGAGGACAAATCGAAATAGAAAGAGATCACTTTTATGATATATACTTGAGAAGTATAGATCGAGGAAAAATCAAAATAGAAAGAGATCGTTTCTCAAATATATACTTGAGAAGTATAGATCGAGAACAAATCTAAGTAGAAAGAGATCGATTTTTAGATAAATACTTGAAACGTATAGATCGAGGACAATTTGAAATTGTAAAGAGATCAATTTTCAGATAGATACTTAAAAAGTATAGATCGAGGACAAATCAAAATAGTAAAGAAGATAATGATAAAATAAAGTATTTATTTGATTTGAAGAAAACGATTACAGGGCATCATCTATAAATGAGTTTTAGCTGAGCAGTGTTCCATGGGTACTCAAGCTGAACTTCTTCTTTAGTATTGAGGTAATAAGTTCCGCTATCTGCTTTGTTGCATACAATGTATGGTCCCTCCCAGTTTTCTGATAACTTTCCAGAATTCTTAGGTCGAGTATGATCTTGTATTCGTTGTAAGACAAGGTATCCAATACCAATTTTTTTTTCTCGAAATTCCTTGTTGTATGATTTTTTTTAATGTATCATGGTAGCGTCTAAAATTTGCAATGGCCTTGTCCCTAGTTCCCTCGATCCAATTGAGGTTGCAAAGGAGGTCGAGTTCATTGTCTTCATCTGAAATTTTGCATCGAGTACTTGGGAGATCGAGGTCTGAGGGTATGACTGCTTCAGTACCGAAAGCCATTATGAATGGAGTATACCCTGTTGAGACCCGAGGAGTGGTGTGGTAAGCACATAATACACTGAGTAGTTAGTCGACCCATCTGACTTTCTTGCCGTCGAGGCGCTTGCGTAAGCGAGATTTAATGCTTTTGTCGATGGCTTCAGCTTGTCCATTGCCTTGAAGGTAATATGGTGTGGAAGTTATCAACTAAATCTTGTATTTATGAAGGAAGGCAAGGACTTTAGTGCTGATGAACTGTTTACCATTATCAGAACGTATCATTTGTGGACAACCAAACCGGGTAATGATGTGCCCCCAAAGGAACTTGATGACCTCATTCTCATCAGTATGGCATAGAGGAACTACTTCGACCCACTTGGTAAAGTAATCTGTGGAAACTAAGATGAACCTTCTGTTTCCTGATACTGGATGGAAATGGCCAATGATATCGATTCTCCATCGTTTAAATGGCCAAAGGATATTACTAACATGTAAGTTGAGGGGTCGGGCTCTTGATGTCCTAAGTGTGGATTTGGCATTTGCAGTATTTACGAACAAAGTCTTCACAGTCTTGTCTCATCTTAGGCCAATAAAGTCCTTGTGTGAATGCACGTTGAGCTAGTGATCTTCCAGAAACATGTGCACCACAGATACCTTCGTTAAGTTCTCTGATCTTGATCTGAGCCTGTTTCTGCGATATACATTTGATATGTGGCCCTTCTCCAGTGAGTCGATATAATATACCATTTCGGACTGTGAATCGGGGGCACTTGGCTAACAGGGATTGAGCTTCTTCGTTGTTACCAGGGAGGATGTTAGAGTTGAGGTAAGCAAAAAATGGTTTTCTCCAGTCTTTAGGGTCATCATCTTCAGTAACGGTTAAGTAGAGTCGGGACAAGATATCGAGGCTAGAGTGTTCAAGGATCTCAATTTCTAATGATATTTTTTCACTGTGTCCCAGCATGGCAGCAATGTAAGCTAAGGCATCGGCATGGCGATTTTCTTGCCGAGGTAAATACGAAATGGTGGCATGTTTGAATTTTTTCATCTTTTCTTCGACCAGTGCGGCGTAATCAACAATTTTTCTTGTTGTCTTAAAAGTTTTATTGTAATGATTGGTGACGAGTAAGGAGTCGACATAGACTGCTAATTCCTCAGCACTGAGAGTAAGTACGAGATCGAGACTGTACAAGATGCCTTCGTACTTTGTTTCATTATTGGTAGCATAAAATTTAAGTTTGAGAGCCTTTTCTATGCGATGATTAAGGCGTGACAAGGACTGTCCCAATTTCAGAACCTTGTGGTCCTACTGATCCGTCCGTAAAAAGTCACCAACCAGAACTCTTGGACCATGCGTCTGGTTACGCAATTGAGTCGTCATTGAAGATTTCTTTGAGTTCTTCCCAATTTGGGTCTTCAATGGAAAAATCTACTAAAATGTCGGCCACTGCTTATCCCTTGATGGATATTTCGGGTTCAAAAGAAATATCATATTCCCCAAGGAAAACAGACCATTGTTGAACTCTTCGAGATTTTTTATTTTTGGAGAGTACGAGTTTGAGGGGGTGTTTTGTAATGACTTTGATGGGGCGAGCTTGGAAGAATAGACGGAGTTTTTGAGAGCTGAAAACCAAGGCGAACAATTGCTTCTCCGTGGTAGTATATCGTTTTTCAGCAAGCATAAGAGTTTTACTGATAAAGTAGATAGGTTTCTCAATGTCTGCATCTATTCGAATAAGGACAACACTGATGGGTCTTCAGTTGTGGATAAGTACATGGTGAGTAATTCGCCATCAATGGGAGTACTAATTATAGGAGGACGCCTTAAGTACCGTTTAAGATCTTGGAACGCCATTTCACAGTCAGGAGTCCAAATAACTTCTTTTTGCTATTTATTCGAAAGAGGAGTGGGGGTACCATGAAGAAGAAGGTAAAGAAGCTTGTATCGATCAGATGACTTTGAGATGAATCTGTGAAGAATAGCTATCTTGCCAGCAAATTTTTGAACATCTTTTTTCGTTCGAGGAGAGGGTATTTACATGAGTACTTTGATTTGAGCTGGATCGATTTCGATTCCACTTTTGCTTATTAAACGGCCCAGGAATTTTCCTGATGCAACGCTGAATTTTCATTTCTCTGGGTTGAGTTTCATCTGGTATTGGCGATGGATATCGAAGATAGTTTGGAGGCTTTTGAGATGATCTTCACTTTTCAGGCATTTCCAGATCATATCATAGATATATACTTCCATGATGTTGCCGAGCTGATCTTTGAACATTTGGGTGACCAATCGTTGGTAAGTAGCTCCAATATTCATTAACCTAAAAGGCATTACTATGAAACAGCAGAGTCCTCTTTTGGTTATGAAAGTAGTTTTTTTCCTGATCTTCTTCGGCGAGTGGTACTTGGTTGTATCCCGAGGCGGCATCCATCATAGAAAGAAGTTTGTGTCCTGCGACTGAGTCGAAAAGTTGCGGAATCAATGGTAGCGGAAAACTGTCTTTGGGTGTGAATTTATTGGGTTCGGTGAAATTGGCACAAACCCGTATTTCACCATTTTTCTTGGGTACGCCGACGATATTGGAAACCCACTTCAGATTTTTAGCCTCCCGAATAAAGTCGACATGGAGGAGTTTATCAATTACTTCGTTAACTGCATCTCGAAGTCGGGGAGCTAAATTTCATCATTTTTGGATGACTGCATTGCTGTCTGGAAAGAGGTTGGGGTGGTGGCAAGCGATAGAAGGATCAATTACGGGCATTTCTTGAAAAGTCCAGGCGAAGACGTTGATGTTTATCTTAAGTAGCTGTATCATGGCTTCATTTTCGCTGATTGACAGTTAGATCCAATGAAGGTTGTGCGCCCGGGGACATTGAATTTAGCAGTTTTAACTATTTCAGGATCATGTTACTCAAATGTGGGTGGTGAGTCATGCTGTAGTTGTTATGCCTTGAAAAGTTTAGCTGTATGATGGTTGACTGTGGTATTTTCGCACATTCGTACAACTGCTTGGCTACCCTTAATTTCATATACTCCGTGATCCGTAGGAAAACGTAGCGCTAAATTGTTAGTTGAGGGTACTGCTTTGATTGAATGTAACTAACTGCGTCCCAAAATGCCCAAATATTTGGACGCTGCATCAATGACAAGAAATTTGACGAATATGGTTTCTGAACCTGCTTGAACTGGTAGAGTGATTTCTCCTATGGCTGATTCTTTTGAACCATTGAAGCCTGTGATTATTGTTGTCAAAAATTTTACCGAATCTGTAAGGCATAAAACTTCGATTGTTATTTGGAATGTCATAGACATACCTTCACCCCAAACCAAAAGGGACATCCAAAAAGTGGTTGACAGGATAACAATCCTCAATCGTTTTATTTCAAAATCCTCAGATCGATGTGCTTGGCTCTTTTCCCTCTTATGAGATCAGGACATTCACAAAGTAAAAAAGAAAAACAATCCTGAGATCAACTGGACCCCTGAATGCGATCAAGCCTTCCTCGAACTCAAAACTTATCTTGGCCGCCCACCCATTATGAGCTCCCCTATTGAAGGCAAAACACTCTCTTTATACCTTGCTGCCACAAAAACTTCTATCAGTGCAGTTCATTCGACTTGATTCCAATATCGAAAAACCTATATATTTTATCAGTAAAACTCTAACCCCCGCAGAAATTCAATATTAAAAACTTGAGCGTTTGCTCCTCACACTTGTCTATTCAGCCCATAAGCTCAAACCATATTTTCAGGCTCACCCCATCCGTGTTATTACAAGTTGCCTCTTTTGTGCAGTACTCAAAAAAAAAGAAAAATCCAGACGAGTACAACAGTGGTCTGTATACCTTGGCGAACACGACATTACCCTCGAGAAGCAAATATCCCAGAAAGGCCAACCAGTAGCAGACTTTCTAGATGACTTCCCGGTAGAAGACATCGATTGGGAAGAACACGAAGACGACTTATCAGAAGACCAACACAAAATAACAGATCCCTGGGACCCTCTCAACTGCTAGCGTTTATTCACAGATGGATCAGCAGGACCTAATGGCTCAGGAATTGGTATTGTCTTGGTAACACCCACTAACGACCGCATAGAGAAAGCTGTCAAACTTACCTTTGAATGTTCCAATAATAAAGCCGAGTATGAAGCCTTGATCCATGGCCTCGACCTCGCACTCGACCTCGGCATTCCCAAACTTGCAGTCTTTACAGATTCCCAACTTGTTCAGAGACATTACATAGGAGAAAATCAAGTTAACGGTCGCATGGCCGACTACGCTCTTATTGAGCGACAGCGCATGGACCGGTTTCCCAAAAAATCCATAATCACTCATTACCCTCGAGGAGGAAATAGACATGCAGATGCCCTCGCCTACATAGCAGTTATGCTTGGACAATCAGAATCTCGGACCCTCCATATCAAAGTATTCGATCGCCCAAGTATCGACCAGATGGAAATTAATTCCATCAATACTAGGGGCGAGAGTCACGATCCAAATGATTGGAGAACACCGTTTCTTCATTACCTCAACAATGCCACCCTCCCCAATGATCCCAAAGCCAAACCTTTACTGCTAGAAAACTGCCGCAGATACACTATCCATAAAGATAAACTACATCGTAAATCCCCAAATGGCGTCCACCTTTGATGTGTATCCTAAGCCAAAGCCTCTTAAATCTTAGCCGAACTCCACGTAGGAACCTACGGTGCTCACACAGCTGGTCAATCTATGGCCCTTCAAGCTATCACCCAAGGATTATTTTGGCCCGATATGAAAAAATAGGCTTCAGAATATGCAAAACAGTATGACAAATGCTAGCGTCATGCTCATGACATCCATTGCCCCTCTCAAGACCTCCATTTCAGTCAAGTTTCTTGGCCATTCAAAAGATGGGTCATCGATCTCATTGGTTCCTACCCAAAAGCCTCGGGTAGCAGAGAAAATATCCTCGTCGCAACCGATTACTTCACCAAATGGGTCGAAACTGTACCTCTATGCCAAACCTGTGAAGAAGAAGTTATCAAATTTTTATGGAAAAACATCATCACTCGCTTCGGCTGCTCCCATATGATTTTATGCGACAATGGTCCCCAATTCGTTGGCAGCAAAGTTAGAAACTTCCATAAAATGCACAACATCATTCTCTCACCCTCCACACCTTACTGTCCTCAGGGAAATGGTCAAATCGAAGCAATTAATAAAACCATTGTCGATGCTCTTAAGAAGAGAGTCAATGCAAATAAAGGATGATGGGTTCAAGAGTTACAACATGTCCTCTGGGCCTATCAAACAACCCCAAGAAAATCAACAGGATGCACCCCCTTACTCCTAATATATAGAACCGAAACTATACTACCAACTCAATTCGAAGTCCCCACTCGAGACCCTAACCTCCCAGACGAAGATAATGAGTTTGAACTCGCATGCAGTATGTTATGGATCTATGAAACCAGAGACCGAGCTATCGCCAACCTTGGCCGCTACCACACATCACTTCAGAAATCTTACAACAAAAGAGTTCGACCGCGAAGTTTCAACATTGGGGATCTAGTACTTCGAAGTGTTAAGCAATATTTGAATCCTCGGAATGCCGGCATGTTAGCCGAATCTTAGGAAGGACCTTATGTCGCCTATGATAAAGCAAACAAGGGTTTTTATTACTTAATGATGGAAGATGAAGAGCCTTTACCAAACCCCTGTAACACAATGTAGCTGGTCTCCAATAATAGGCCATGTCTCCAACTATGTATTACTGATGTAATCCAGAACATTCAATAAACAAGTTTCTCCACCTTTACTTCGTCTCCTATTTCATTTTGAATTTCTTGGTTTAACTTAGATATCATGCCAACCTTCGACCCGACTGGTACTTGAGGGTAATCTCAAAATATTTCAAGCTCTCAATTTCGAGCAAACTCGAGAGGCAAGGATGGTCAAAAGACCAGACCCTCGGGAATGTATTGGGGGCAATCAGATATGCTTCACTATGGCTAAGGCCTTCAAAGTCCAGTCCATTTCATGGTTTCTTCTAAGTATTACGTCAACCCTTCACCCCGACTGATACTTGGGGGCGACCTTGAAATGCTCAAGTCTCCAATTTTGAGCAAACTCGAGGGGCAAGGATGGTTGAATGACCGGACCCTCAGGAATACATTGGAGGCGATCAGATATGCTTCGACCAGGCTCTAAAACCGTTAAAGTCCAGTCCTTTTCTTGGCTTACCCCAAGTATTATGTCCACCCTCGCCCCGACTGATACTTGGGGGCGACCTTGAACTACTCAAATTTCCAACATTTGAGCAAACTCGAGGGGCATGAATGGTCAAAAAATCAGACCCTCAGGAATGCGTTGGAGGCGATCAGATATTGCTTTGCTGTGGCTTAGGCCTTCGAAGTCCAGTAAATTTTCTTGTTTCCTCAAGGTATCACGTCCTCTCGGCCCGGCTGATACTCGGAGGTGACCTAGAAATTTTTCAAAAAAAATTTCAACATCGCTGTGGCTTTAGCCTTCGATGTCCAGCAAAACATACAGAGTTCGATCTACATATCTTCGATACTCTTCAGGGTTCGATTACACTATAGTCATTCAAACAACAATAGTATACGCAAATACTTTCTACAATTCTATCAAGTACAAAGAACAGTCCACACATTATCCATCAGAGGAACAGTGGCAGTACAATTCAAAGATCAATCATCAACAGTTTAAAGCAAGCAAAATCAGCAGAATGCGTTTCCAAATTCCAATAATTCTAGGTCATAGCAAGATAACACAATCAATCGGAAAATCAGACATCAAATAAGAAGTTTAAAATCAGTATGTTCAGAATCGAAATATGCAGAATTTACTTCAGAAAATATGCATCAATATGTTCAGCATCAACTTCAGCAGTTCAACAGATAACAAAAGCACAAGAAACCTACCAAGTTAAGTGAACAAAAAAAAAAAACAGCAGCATAGTTCAACGTATTACAACTCAACATCACACCAGCAAAAGAAGACATGAAACTTCAACTCCAAATACCCCACACCGGCGCGGTTACACCTTCTTGCTCCACAGGAGCCCCAACACCAACACCCTCAGCGGCCTCATTCGAACCTTCAACAGCCAAACCATCAGCAGTTCCACTACTGGGCGCTCCAAGAAGAGAATTTTCTACACCACCCCCAGTACTTCCAACTGCCCCATCAACAATGTTTGCCTCTCCTCCCTACATCTGCAACTCATCCCCTTCAACAAGTTCTGAAGATACAGGGTAAGGTTGTAATGTATTGGGGTCATACCCCTTATCATCTATAAAGCTTTTCAACCTAACATTCTCCTTGCATTCACCATCATACTGTCGCTAGAAATTCACCTTCTGTTCTGCTTTCTCTCTCTCGCACGCCACACGCTTTGCAGACCACTCTCACTCCAGACTCGACCGCTGCAGCTCGAGCCTCTCATCATAAGAGTCAGTAAGCACCCCCAGATCTTGCTTCAACTTTCTAACTTTAGACATCAATGATGCCTCAGTCGCACAAGAAAGATTCAGATTATCCTTGGCTTGTTGCAATTTCTATTTTACTGACTTCATTGCCTTATTACAAGTTTGCACCCAAGCATCCGTCTGCTAAAATATTCAAGTAGCCAGTGCACCTCAAAACTAGAAGAATTTAAAAGAAATCTCAGAGTATCACAATAGAAAACCATATTTAGTTACCTGAAACATGTGCTTTTTTATTTCCTTCGAAGCCTCGTCTGGGTCATACTCCCAAAGCTCAGCCATCGAGGCCTGCTTAGCCACAGCCTGCTCTTGTTACTCAGCCTCCATCATCTCTTCATCCTCCTCCAGTGTATCATCCTCCCCCAGTACCCTGCGCCTCTTGCGTTGGTCAACCTTCGATTGCCGCACCTTCGGGGCTTCGGGAGCTACCCGACCATTCCTCTTCTCAGTTTGAGTTGTTACCGTCCTCGACCTCAATCTCGAAGTATCGTCAGCCACTTCAGGTACTGGCGCTGGTTTCTTCGAACCCATCCGCAATCTCAGCCCAAACTGGTAGTTCCTTTGCAACTTTTCCCCTCCTATTTCTTTTTGCCCCTTTGAAACACCTTCACCTCTTTTTCTTCGGCGTAGCGGGTACGTCTCGAAGCAGGGAATCCACCTTCTTCCTCCTTTGCCATTTTATTTTTAGACTGTCAAACATAGAACTTACCCTGTGTTCACTAGCTTTGAGCATTGTATCAATATAATTACCGGATTATCCCAAGACGAACTCTTCAGACCTGCAAAATAAAACAAGAAAACAGTTATCACCTATTCCTCATATACATCAATAATAACCATTCCACAGTAAACTTACTTTTATTATATACCCTATGATACAATTTATAAAGGTCATCCTCGTCTGCATTCTCGTAGTTACCCCTTACTATCAATAAATCTTTATTCCACCCTCGACCTGTCGAGAACAGATCAAAGAACCAAGGCTTCTCTGGGTGATATTGGATGTATTTGGTCCCCGGGTTCTGACTCGCCTTCTTCGAGTAAAAGGTAATAATGTCAAACCACTTAATCAAACTTCGACCCTCACTAGCCAATTTTACATTCATCCCCTCTATAACCCTCATCATCTCATAAAAATCCCCGTTCATTTAAACTGGAGCCACCCCCAAAAAATTTAGTACCTCTTTCACCAGCCTTCGAAGAGGCAGCTCCATTCCCAATCGAATCTGGCCTCTATAAGCCATAATCCCTTCCCCAAGGTTCGATTTAAAGGTCAATCCCGCCCCCGCAACACTCAGATACACACCCACATTTGACAGTTCTAATTTGGCGGCAAACCGATCTAACCTAATTCTATCTTTAGCCGAAACGTCACCTTCGACCCTATCCGTCTCAGTCGAATCCCCACTATCGTCACTCTATACCCTATCTCCCTCTCCACTACCCAAAGGCCCTATATCACACTTCTCCCCCCATATTGTTTCCTCCTCCTCACTATCCTCGATCACTATTGTCCTTCGACGTCTCGTAACCGGAAACTCCTCTGCCGGCAGAGCCATAGATAATGGGGCCTCGGTTACAACATTTAACACTTCTACATCGCTACCCTCATCCATTAGGGATCAACCAGAAATACTAGCTTCGAATTCTTCAATCACTTCATCTATCAGTCTCTGTCTCAAAGCTTGACGATTATGCATTTTAGCCTACAGAAGAACAAACACGCAATTAGATCGATAAATTCGACAATTCCGTGTCCATAACCCCTATCCCATCTACCCCCGCCAGAAATTTATCAAATCTTTGATCTCAAACCCTATACTTCCTCCAAAACACCTCAAACCCCAGAATGGGTCGTAACCCTGATGTATCAAGTTTCCTTACTCTCAACCCAGAATGTCTTACCTACACTCTCAAAAGAAGAGAAGAGAACAATGCAAAGTTGACAGAGATCAAGTGAGTTACCCGTGATTAGCAGTACTACCCTCGAATCAGCAAGATCAATACAATAAATGCATCAACCACTCCGAAGTTCAAAATGGCATACGTTCTCTTCTCCTTACACTCTTTGATTTTTACAGTAAACCGTACAATAATTACTCTCTTCACACTTATATATCTTTCAAAAAAACCAAAAACCGCCTCGATTTTCAAACCACTATCATTACCACGACCCCACTACTCTGGCTTTATGGCTACAATGTGTTTTGACCAATGTACCCCTCGTGTCTCCCAGGTGCGAACAACACACTCACTCCAAACTGCTTGCAAAAGCCGAAGCTTCTCGAACCTTCTTTCCCCCCACTCGAAACTAAACAATAAAATTCAAATAGTCACATCATAATCCTTTTCGTAATATGAGTAAATCATCATCATTACTTTTTGGCACACTACCCAGGATGAACGTACCATTCTGACAGACTAGCTGTCTAGATTGTCAGAACGGCCAGTAAAATCAAGCATATCCTTTGACATACTCCCGAACTCGAGTACTTGACCTTTCTGCGTCTCAAAGAATCCTCAGCAGTTGGTCTCCAATTCATTTACCTAATATATCGACCTTCGACATTCAACACATCCTTCAATTCGCAACCTCGTGTTACCCTTATTTCAATAGAATACCTTTTCTTCTTTCCTTAAACAGATTTCTTTGAACCTTCTACCAAATAGAATCATACATTTCGACCTTTCAAAAATTCATGCTTACAGATAATGTTTTCAACTTCGACATACTGTACCTTTTGCTTCGACAAATTCATTTTTTTCTTCGAACAACACAAACAATACATTTCGTCAATTATACTATCAATTCAGCAACTCAAGATACAATTTAGATTATATTACTACTACTCACAGTTCGACACAGTAGGTTATTCTAAGGCACCACTTTCATTTAGAAAAGACAGAAGATATTGCATGCCTCGTACAAAGAAAACTTAAATGAAATAGAGCAAGGGAAAGTAACAATAAGACAACATCAAATAGAGGACCCTATTTATCAACGGGATTTTCTTCTTCAACCACGGCCGTAGCATCATCATCCTCCTGGTCTACTATATCCTCTGCAAAGCCTTTGCGAAGAGACAGCCGATGGCCTGGAAATGGCCCCATCATCTACACTATTCCCAACCAGTATGCGAAGGGCATGCTAAGGATTGGTACCCCGGGTTCAACCTCAAAAAGGTTAGGCATTTCAGCATCAATATCTTCCTCTATACCGAACCTCCGTTAAAGACCCAACAAGGCCTCTTGGATTCTCCTGGCCCTCACAATAGCTTGATTTTCCAGAATGGGTACATTTTCAACCATGTTGATTAAAAAAATTAATGAGACAGATGAGGAGAATTTTGCAAGACAGATGAAGAAATCCCCTCCACCCTAACCCCTTTTATACCTGCAAACCCACTACAACTTTCCCTCTTCCCTAACTAAATTAATGGCAACCTTCAATTTCCCACCTCAAAAAGTCAACAAATAACCTTCCCAACTTCCTTGACGTAACTGATTCGTCGGTACCTGCATTCAAACTACATTCCCGAGGACTTTTAGCCGAGCATACCACTTACATCGAGCATTCAGCCATTATAACCATCGAACATTGCAACAACATGCCATCATACCTTCGACCATAATTCATTCAGATCATCATAACCCAAATCATTATAACCTTTGATCACCATTACCTTCGAGCCTATCATTATACCTCACACCTATAAGAGTATTCCTCTACATTCGTCTATATTTCCAATCAGACACAATAATACAAGTGTGCAAAAAATGTTATTTCCGTTCCAAATATCTGATCAAACAAACAGATTACATTTCTACTACCACGCCAAGCAAAAAACCCCACACAGAAAAACAAAGACATACAAAGATACAAATATCACCACATCAACCAGTAGCTCTACTTCCGGAAGGGCCAGCTCCGCTTATTGCCTTATGCTCCTCGATGATCTCTTCTACACAAACAAGACTTTCGGCCAGAGCCATCATGAAGAGATAGCGCCTCTCAGCAGTCGTAAAATGAAGCCTCAGCTGTTCCCACAAATAGGCATAAGGATCACCATTGATGAACTCCTCAGGTCCTACTTCCACAAGGTCGGGCATGCCCCAGTTTAGATCATGTTGCCCAAAAAACTTTATATACAGTTCCGCCATCTTTCGCCCCACACGACGATCGCGATCAAACCCCATCCTCTGGTAACGCGTGTTTGGAGTGGTATCCATTCAAATGCTTAAAATCAGAAGAAAGAGCAGCAGACTATTGCAAATGGAAGAGGATACAACATCCCCATACAATAACCCATACTTATAGCCTTCACTTCATTTATTGCCCTATAACCACCTACACCTCTTAATTACCCTCTTTTATTACTTGCCCGAAAACCAATAGTCAAACTGCTCAGATTCCACGACCGAATAATTTTCTCAGCGAACACCTCCTTAGCTGGGTTTGAGACCTTCGCTGAGAGTGGGCGAATGTAGTAGCCTTCAACAAACAGTCAAAACCTACTTCACAACCTACTCGAAGGTATCAAAGCCTAATCAAACCCTAAAACAGACTTCCCAGAGATCCCCTGAATATGAAGCTTCGACACCAGAAAAAGCCTCAGGGATTGACTAACACATCACAATTGACATTCTTTGACCATATCTACAGATGGTCAAAGTGTGACAAGACAGACAGCCAGCTCACCAGACAAGCCGCCGTAATGATTAACATTTATAGCTACAGTGACAGGCCGACCACTGCTTCATAGTGCTAAAGTACATAGACACGTCAGACAGCTGCCATAGTGACGACACAGACATGACCGACACCCATATCTCACTGGGATTTCCTGACAGTAATCATGTAATCCTAACCCACGCCTGGTAACTCAGCTTCCTATGACTCTATAAATAGAGGAGAGGGGAAACCAAGTGGGGGTTAGAAAAATCATCTCCATCCCCTTACATTTTAACCCTTGACCTCCCAGTACACATTATATTCGAACCCTCTAATTACTCTTCAGTAATATAATTTTTCTTAAAAATCCTCATCAGAAGTCGTAGAGAGTCACATTCGGGCCTCTACGCAAGTATTTGTCTTTAGTTAATACTTACTTTAGACCAATTGCTTGTATCCCTTTGATAGAAGATTGATTTACGTTGTAAGGACCAACTTCACCTCTAAACGAAGTTAGGCCCCTACACTTCTCGTTGATACAAGAAGCGCCACAGATATTTTATTCAGATAGGCAATTGAAGTGCTAGGACTTAAAGATTTTGTGAAAGCTTTGACAATAATAGTCACAGGGTTCAACGGTTCAAAAGAATTGGCAACAGGAGAAATTTTATTGTCCGTTCAAGCGGGATCAGAAAACACCTTCGTTAAATTCATAGTCATCGACGCTGAGTTCAAATATTTGGGAATTGTAGGGCGAAGTTGGTTACATTCGGGATCAGAAGCCACCTTCGTTAAAGCAGTACCATCTACATTTCACTTGGCCTTAAGATTTCCAACGGATCATCGAGTTTACGAGATCAAAGGCAGTCAAGCAGTTGCACGTATGTGTGAGAACACCACCACCAACTCTTATATGACAAAACTTCTAAAGGTATAGCAGCTACAGCAGGAACTACCACTCACATTCGAGCAGCGCAACACCGAGGTAGAAGATTCCATTGAGCTTGATGGGCCTGGGCATAATACCTTCATTGGCTCCAACCTATCTTTCGATGAGAAAAAAACCATGATCCAACTTCTTAAGAAAAGCATTGACATCTTTGCATGGTCTTTCCTAGAAATGCCCAGTATTCATCCTTCGATCACATGCCGCAAACTCAGCCTCCATCTAGACAGCAAAGCAGTCGTACAAAAGCATTGAAATCTAGCTCCCCGCCATCGAGAAGCTATTAATGAGGAGATCGATAAACTCCTTCACGTAGGATTTATCAGGGAAGCCAAATATCCACAATGGGTTTCTGACATAGTGGCAGTCCCTAAGAAAAATTGGAAAATTAGAGCCTGTGTTGATTTTACAGAACCCAACAAGTTTACCCCAAAAGATAACCTTTTACTCCCACTGATCCCGTAACTCCTCGACTCGGTTGCTGGAGATGAACTTCTTTTAATGATGGATACAGCTTCAAGTTACAATCATGTTCATCTCGCAAAAGAAGGTTAGGAGAAAACGACTTTTATTACAAAAAATGGTCTTTACTTTTACACAATAATGCCTTTCAGGCTAAAGAATGCATAAGCCACTTACCGGCGTCTTATCACCAAAATGTTCAAAGATCATTTAGGCAAAATCATGGAGGTAACATTGATGATATGATCTGCAAAAGTCAGACGTGTGAAAATCACTTCAACAACCTCCAAACCATATTCGATATCCTTCGTACTTACCAGATGAAACTCAACCATGAAAAATGTCAATTCGGTGTTGCGTCCGGTAAATTTCTCGGGCATTTGGTTTGTAAAAGGGGAATTAAAATTGATTCGGCACAAATCAAAATACTCATGGCGATGCCATCTCCTCGAACAAAGAAAGATGTACAAAAATTCGCTGGCAAATTTGCCGCTCTTTACAAATTCATATCAAAGTCATCATACCGATGCAAACTTCTTTACCTCCCTCTTCGTGGAAATCCCACTCCACAGTCTAAAAAACAGAATAAAGAAATCGTTTGGACTCCCGATTATGAATTAGCTTTCCAAGATCTTAAACGATACTTGGGGTGTCCTCCTATCATGAGTACTCCAGTTGATGGTGAAATACTAACATTGTACTTGTCCACAACTGATGATTCCATTAGCTTTGTCCTTATTCGAAGAGATGAAAATGTCGAAAAGCCAATCTACTTCATCAGCAAGACTTTCATGCCTACCGAGAAAAGATATACAACCACTGAGAAACAACTACTTACCTTGGTCTACAGCTCTTACAAACTTCGACCTTATTTCCAAGCGCATCCCATAAAGATCATTACTAAATATCCTATCAGACTTGTACTCTCTAAAAAGAAAAAATCTCGAAGAGTTCAACAATGGTCCATATTCCTTGGAGAATATGACATCTCTTTCAAACCTCAGATATCAATCAAAGGATAAGCAGTAGCTGATTTCTTGGCAGATTTTCCGGTGGAAGACCCCGATTTGGAAGAACTCGAAGAAGTGTTGGTCGACGACTCAATTGCAGAGCCAGATACCTAGTCATAAGGCACAAGGTAGAGACTAATTACTAATGGATCTGTGGGACCATGAGGATCAGGAATTGACATCGTTCTTGTTACACTATCCAATCATCGCATCGAGAAAGCTATTAAACTCAAATTCTATGTCACCAACAATGAAACAGAATATGAAGCTATCCTTCATGGACTATATCTTGTTATAGCACATGAAGTATAGGAAATAGCTGTCCATGTCGACTCATTACTCATCGCCAATCATTACAACAAAACATTCAAGACATCAGGCAAGATGGTTGATAATACAGCCTTTGTCGAAGAAGAAATGAGCAAATTCAAGTTAGCAAGAATCTCTTATCTCGCTCGGGCTGAGAATTGCCATGATGACGCATTGGCGTACATCGCCACTATGCCCAAAGACAGTGAAAAAAGAACTTTGGAAATCGAGGTTATCGAGCATTCCAGTCTCGATATGATTTCTATGATACACATCAATGCTGCTGAAGATGAAGATAAAGACGATTGGAGATGACCTTTTTATGCATACCTTAATGCCCGATCACTCTTGGCCAAATATCCCCGATTCACAATCCAAGATAAAATCCTCTATCACATTGTGGGAGGATGACCACTTATCGAATACATATCTCAAAAACAAGCCTAAATAAAAATCAAAGAGCTCTACAAAGGAATCTGCGCGGCTCACGTTTCTGGATTGTCATTGGCTCAACAGGCATTCACTCAAGGTTTATACTGGCAAAAAATGTGGCAAGCCTATGAAAATTTTATTCGAAGATGCTACAAATGCCAAATCTACGCTCAAGACATTAAAAGCCCAGCACTTGATTTGCACATTTGCAATACCTTTTGGCCATTCAAAAGATAGGGGATTGATATCATTGGGCCCTTTCACCTTGTATCAGGAAATCATAAATTTGTTCTGGTGGCCAGAAATTACTTTGTAAAATTGGTTGAAATAATTTATCTTTGTCATACCGATGAAAATGAAGTTATCAAGATCCTTTTGGAATATATAATTACCAGATTTGGCTACCCACAGATGATACGATCTGACAAGGGCAAACAATTTATCAACAATAAAGTCTTCACTTCCTCCACAAGTACATGATTCAACTCTTAACTTCAGCACCATACTACCCTCAAGGCATCGAACAAGCTGAAGCCATCAGCAAAGGCATCAAATCATGACTCCACAAGCGATTTGACGAAATGAAGGGCAGATGGGTCGATGAGTTACAAAGTGTCCTATGGGCATACAAGACGACACCTTAAACATCCACAGGCTGTACTCCATTCATGATGGCCTTCGGCACTGAACCAGTCATACCTTCAGACCTCGATCTACCAAGTCCTCGAAGAAAAGTCAAAGATGAAGACAATGAGCTAGGTCTCATTTGCAACCACAACTTGATCAAAAAAATCTGAGACAAAGCCATTGCGAACTTGGGACGATACCATGACACACAAAAAAAAGCTTATGAAAAAAAGTTCAAACATGAAAGTTTTGTATTGGAGACCATGTCCTTCGACGGATTTAAGATGGTACTCGGCCTAAGAATTCAGGAAAATTATTAGGAAACTGGGATGGGCCATACATCGTCAGTGACAAAACAGATAGTGGTACTTACTGGCTGATGACAGAAGACAAAATCCAGATCGAATATCCATGGAGTACTGCCCAACTGAAAATGTTTTTACAGATGATTACTATAACTGCATTCATCAATTCAAATAAACTACCTTTACTTTCACTTTAATCTTTACATAGTCTCGATCCATACTTGATAAATATGCATCAGACACTCAATCATCTTTACTATCTTTACTTGGTCTCGATCCATACTTGATAAGTATACATCAGACAGCCAATCATCTTTACTATCTTTACTTGGTCTCGATCCATACTTTATAAGTATGCATCTGATAAGCAATCATCTATACTATCTTTACTTGGTCTCGATCCATGCTTGATAAATATGCATCCATACTACTATCATCTTTAGTATCTTTACTCAGTCTAGATCCATAATTGATAAGTATGGGAAAAACTAACATTCAATCCTTCGACAACAATACCCTATTACAGGATAACCTTGTTTACATTCATTACTTATTGAACACAACATGTCATGTCCTTGTTCTTTTCCATCCAATCCAGATATCCCATTGAGGATTAATATCTGGCAAGCATTCGAACTACTTGCCATTACATGGCCATCTTTACATACACAAAAATAGTTTCTTCAAGCAATACACTAAGCTATCTATATTTACATTTCCCTATATCAATCTTATCGAATACCAACACTTAGCATAAATTTCAATATGCATCAAATATTTTCGAACAACATCTTCGAAAGCAAAGCATTAGTATTAGAAAAATATAGTTAAAATTGCGTCAGTCTCATCGACCATTTTTACATCCCTTCTCGCAAAAAACAAAAGAATATTGTGCATAAAAACTTTTTTTAAACTACAGTAGAAGACACCACATCATCAACCTTCGGTAACCCCTTAGGAGAAAACACATATAATATTTCCCCGGGATGCAAACTATCAGCTTCCATCATCACCAAATCATCGACAACATCTGTCCAGAAGGAACTTCAGGCATTTCTGGAACATCATCGTCCGGATTTGAATCCTTGAAGACAACACCCCCTGCCCTGGCCAACCCTTTATAATGGTTTTTCCTCTGCTCCATCTCCTCATATTGACCTAAATAATTGGCCCTAAACTTCTTACAAGCATCTAAATTCTCTCGAATCAATTCAGCCCTTACCTCGTCCAAGATCTTCCCGTGTTCCTGCTCCATTGCCTTTCGCGCTTCAGCAACTTGCTCCCGCACATCCTTCTCAAAGTTACTTCTAAGAAATGTCAACGCCTCATCTTTTTCCCTCGCCAGCTCAGCCCTTATCTCCTTGATTTTTTCTACCACTCTTTCTTCGCATCACGAAGGGCACCCTCCTTTGCCTTCCGAGCATCCAGCTCATACGTATTCAGCGTGGCATTCAACGCCTTCTTATCCTCAATCAAATCCTTCTTGATATTCTTGTATGCCACAACTTGATTTGCCAAATCGCTACTACCAGCAATACGAACTTTGGCCTCCGCCAATAACTTTTTGATCTGCATTACATTCATAAATTAAGTGTTTGAGTGACATACCATACTTTTTAATCGAAGGAAATCAGAAAAATTTCTCGCCTTCGACATGTTTCGGTGGCCCTCACTGAGAAAAGTTATCAAACTCTCTGCACCAACCAAACAGTCGTCCACTTCCGCCTGCAACCCATCTACCCCAAACACATACGCGTCCATAGCCTCCTTGACTACAATCTCAGATTCCTCGACAAATTTTTTCTTCAAAGACTCCGACTTTGCAGTCTTCTTTGAAAGCGTAGTTGTCAAGCCTCATGGAAGTCGCCGAAGGCCTCTTCGGGGGAAGTAAGGGAGGAACAACTTGGCTCGCCGACCTTTTCTTCTTACTCTTTCTCAATATTTCAGTCAACATCGAGTCTCTCTCCGTGGTTATGGAATCCGTTGTATACCCAACCAAAGAAGGATTTTCTAATGGTAGACTAGACTCTGAAGCCCTCTTGTTCCTCACTGACATCTTACTGTCAATAACTAAAACTTCTGCCCTTTTTTTCCCTCGACCTCTTTAAGCCTGCCTCTTAAAAAAAGGTATCCACTCGCTCTTGGTCAATGCAAAGATTATCGATCCTACCAAAATACCCCTTCCTAATCTTATACAATTCCTTTTATACTTCAGAGTTCCTATCGATCTCCTTCAAGCTGTTCAAACAACAAAATACCAATTACACACAGATTTATAAATAAATCAAGCAAAAACATCAACATTTACGTTACCTAACCACAAACCTAAATGAAATGTCTTTCTTTTTATGGGCTCCCGAGGATCTTTCTTGTCGAACTCATAGTTCCCTAACACGAGTAAATGTTCATCACTATATCGCCCTCCTACTGACACCATGTCATAGAACAACGATCTCTTCAAAAACCATGCCTAATATCGATAGTCTAGCTTCTTTCAGTTAATCTTGAGTGTATAGTACACATATAAATCATCAACTATGATCAAATCATCCCCCCATGATTTTAGTCGACCATTTATCGCCCCACATACGCAAAGCAGGTCATACACATTTGGATTAAACTGACCAGGTGACACGTCAAAAAAATTTATTTACTTCCTCTGGTCAGCTCGAAGAGGAAGTTTCAACCCCTTCTTAATTTGTTCACAATGCACGAGAATCTCGCCCAAGGGTATGTCCTGGTTGATCATATCATATTGATACTCCTCTAACCTAATATCTTCAGGAATACCGTACTTCTTCTTGAAACTCAGTATCTCCTTCATTTCTGGACCCTCTCCATAATAATCCTCCTCACCATCCTCCACATCTTCCTCCCCACCCCTACTACCTTCTTGCTCACTAGCCTGTGGCTCGTGATCCACATCTTTCTCAGCAGCCTACTCATCAGAAACTTCAACAATCCTAGGTTCTACTCTAAACTGGTCAACACTAGTTATGTTTGTATTACTCGACCCCACCCTATACTTACCACCCAACTGTTACACACAGGTAGTTACATCGATTATTAGGGGCTTTACATCTTGAAGGCTTGCGTATATATCTTTATCATCGATTTTAATTGGTTTAGTCATTTTTAAGAACCTGAAAATCAGATTTCATTTTTTACCACATTTAGTATCTATTATATCTGATACATTATATATGTTCATGTGTTCATCTACATATAATTATCGAGTTTACTCTCCAACACATCATTCTCTCATTATTATCATTACTATCTGATGAATATCATTACTACCCGAACACACTTACTACATTCATTTATCGATACAATTTATCATTATTATTTTTTCTAAGTCCAAACATCGATTATTGCACTAACATATGTTTTTGTCGAAGTTCAGGAACCTCATAGTTCTCGACTATGCTTCACCTATTTCCCACCAAAATCAATCCAATTCAAATGATTCGTAAATACACCTTCTCAAGCGTAAAATCTGGCTATATAACACCTAATCCAAAACTCCGTTTCTGGAAATCTCACAGAACTCCCAACAACTTCCCTACAATCATGTCGTACTCACCGCGACACCCATCAATGCCTATCTCCACTCCTCACCACCCATTAATCACAACTCTCTCCCTTCAACACCCTTTTAACCCATAACGACTACATTGCCACCAAAACAACACCCTTTAACCATCACTATTATGACTTATATAATCAAACCCTAACACAGTCAAATCTTTAATTACTTACAATCCATCCTACCTCCTATAAATTCCTTCTACCAATACACTTATCATACCTATGTTTACACATATTTTCAAAGAATCAATCAAGCAATATGCACAAACAACAAATTACTAACCTTGAATATACGCTGCTTTGGAATTCCTCTGTTTCGCCTGCTTTGCTCTCTCAATCAAAGCACTTATCTCCTCCTTCCTAATTATTGACAATGATTCTAATGACGAGCACAAAGAGTTCGCACTAGAAAGAATTTTTCAGAGTTTTTAAAATATGAACAGTCGCCCACCTCAAAACTATTTATAGATCCCACGCGACTGTTCATTGTGCCACTTTGCGACTGTTCGAGTAATCGAGCATAATGCCTTATACATCTTTCTTTAAAGTCTTTAACTCTTTGCCTTCTCAAAACTAACAAACCCCTATACTGTTGCTCCAACCCTTCCATATCTCAGCAAATTTCCTCAGATATAATCATACTCAATAAAGCACAACCTATACTCACTAGTAGAATCAGCGTCAATAGCCACTGCCCTGGCTGTGGCTAATACCATTCTCCCCGGGTATACTCGTACCCAGGGTCATGTCAATTGGTGGTACGGCTAATACTCAAGCATGAACTTGACCGTAGCCAATGAATAAGATATAACCACAGGTAGAACCGTTGCTATTTCGTGGTTATTAATGCACATTGGATACATTATAAACCGTGGCAAATGGCTCCATTGGCTACAAAATTTCCCACGAAATGTCCCGTGGCTAATACCTGTCAATCACCACCATAATATTTGTGGCTAATGCTTGTTAATTACCACTATTTCATCTATGGCTAATACTCACTATTAACTATAAAACTAGCCGTGGCTAAAGTCATTTTACAAAAAAAAAATATATATATATATTCAAAACTAACCGTGGATAGTCATTTTACAATAAAAAATATATATATTTCACCGTTGTAAATGGCCGAAGCCACGATTACATAATTTCCTAAGAAAGATAAATTACAAAAATTAGCAGATTAAAATAACATCGTGTAACCGCATAAAAAAATAGGATCTCATGGAGAATTAGTTCTCATATACAAAGGGATGGTAGAGAGGGTACCACATACTCCGTACTACAAGAGTTGATGCAACCGGATCAAGAGCTACACTTCCTTATTAAAGGCATCCTTCGCTTCATTAAAGATTCTTACTTCCTTCATAACAACAACAAGACTATCTCAGAACTGAGCCTTGTAAGCAGAACCATCAGAATGTGTAGCGATAATACAGCTAAATCCACCTGTTGCTTTCTTTATCTCCGCTTATGAGAAACTCCAATGTGTCACCTCCAATTTTGCAGAGCTCTACGACGTGCAAAGAATGAGCCACCTCGAAGACATTAATGCTTGATATGATATCTTGGCCAACCCATTTTGCACATCAAATTCTATACGGAATGGAAACCAACTGTACAAAATTAAATAGTTTAGATGCTCAGATCTGAACGGAAGAAAAAAAAATTGGAAGATAAGCAAACAATGACAAGTTCACTGAAGAAGGGAAAAGTCTAGGATTTTAACAACAGAAGACCACCAAATTTCACCAAATTACATTGCTACAACTTAAATATGAGGTGTGATTCAAAGCGCATATAATCTCACCTGTGCCAATTTCCATTAGAACCAACAGAAAACCCAAGGATATTTCCAACTGCCATCCATAAATAGAATATAGCATTTACAGAATTTTGTTGATCGGGACCTATACCAAATTAATAATACATATATAACATTAGATAAATAGTTTGACTAGTTTGCATTAGTTTGTGATCTGTAGTACAAGGCATAATTATATAGAAACCAAAGTTTCATAAGTCTTATGATGACCTGAATGTAAGCCATTAACAAATTATCACCTGAGAGATCAGCAAGAAGAGCACTAGTTGGGCCCTACAAAAAATGGTCGTGCTTGGCTCAGATACTTGAATCTGATTGCATGCAACTTTGGGGATAATTGGAGTAGGCCAATTTAAGAACTTACTTGGACCGTATTGTTAACAAGATCTAGCAACCAAAAACCAATGATGAAGACAACAACCACCCTTGTCCGAGTGCCTCTATATGCACTATATTAGTGAAAGGATATTGGTTTGAATTAAAACCTGTGGTATATTGTAAGAGAAAATTTCACACAAGATCAAGGTTCACCTGTAATTCTCCTTTGTATTGCCCAAGTAATAACCAATATCTGCAGATAACCCGATTATGGTCAGCTAAATTACAAGATACCCTTGATATAGTCAATAATAAATAATGCCACACTGCTAGTAAATTAATTCAATATGAGAATTGTCAAAGACTCACAACAACAGAGATCCTGAGAGATCCGACAAATATAAATGGACGTCTTCTTCCATACTTTGAATAACATTTATCACTCCAAATACCAATGCAAGGTTGGACCTGAGAACCAATTAACGAATTAGATAGACACAATTAGCCTCAAAGATATACCAATAATGAAAAGAGAAAATAATAAAATAGAAAATTATAGTAGCAATCTTACGTGACAGACATGATACTATTACGCATTTTTAGTCGAAGATGTATCAGCATATGTATTTGTGCAGAAAAATTGTGAGATGCATCATGAGACAAAGAAATAACCTCTATTTTCTTTTCGTATTAATAAAAAATGAACCTAAAAATAGCCTATGAGCGAGATAATAAGAAGAAAGGACACTCGACACTCAGACTATGATTAATTAATAATTAGATGCCCTTGTGTGGTATAAAAACAAAAGGCAGGGCACTTGTATCTGCACCAATATCTTAGATTTCTAAAAATGATGATTTTTATATAGCTTTTCTGGTATCATATACGTGTTCCTATCCGTATTTGGGTATCATAGGGTCCAACACTCATCTTAGCTTAACTAGGGATGATTCCTTTTACCAATAGTTAATTAGAATAAAGATTAGGTCAAACAAAAGTATCTATAAATAAGGGTCATATTTAATGCATAATTTTTTTTAATTTGGTCACAGCCATCGAGTTTATATTTAGCGTCATTTGTTTGACTTTGCTCTTTCCAGTTAAGATTCTGGCTAACCAATACAAAAAATTGTGACGATAGTCCCTACTTGTTATACATCATTTGGCTGTGCAGTCCTCTAAACATTAGTGATTTAAGTTGTTAGACACAATACATCAAGGAAATTTTCATTATGTAACAACTTTAATTGCTATAGAAATGGTGCATGGAAATGTTTCATTTACAAGTGCTCATAGGCAAAATAAACTTTAAACTACAAAGGAAAATAATTCAAAAAAAGTGATACTAGTTCTTGTTATTATTATTGTAATAAAAAGTAAAACACAGCATCTGCCACAAAAATGCCATTATGAGTGCTTTAATCAAAGTATTTCCATTTACCTAAGGTTTAGAAAGTTAGATCAATAAGAGCAAACTTTTTATATGATACACCCGAGGTAGGATATATAAAGTAAGTATTAAGAGAGGCTAAAATATTGTCCACCACAAAGAACTCATCAGCTGAGACGCAACAGCATATACAAAATGTTATTGATAACACAGTACAAAGTCAGTGACTAGTGAATTCTATTTTTAATCAATCAAAAGCAAGAATAATATAAGCATATGAAGCACTAACTTCACAAAATGAAAAATATCAAATAATATTTCACACTAACGTAGAAATGAAGTGACAATAATCATCTACCACAAGGCCTGTAATGGGGCCACAAAACCAAATGAATGAAGAAAAAGCATGCCTTATTCCCAGTGTCTGCATCAATCAGTGAGAAAAAGATCAATACTGTTAACAGGGAAAATAAAATACTAACTGCCCTATAAATTAATTATGACCTTCAGAATATGCGGTACAGAAAACCATATTATGCTGCATGATCAATGAATAACTACAACGTGTATCAAGGGGAATTAGAGTTCCAAGACTATAGTAATAAAATGATTTTCCTACAACGAGTATCAAGGGGAATTAGAGTTCCAAGACTATTATTATTTCGTTTGTCGGATTTGATGAAAATAAAGCATTATTTATTGCTAAAAATTGAATACCATATCTGAAGTAAATGTATACTGTGAGTTGTGACTAGGACACTCTCCAATCCCTAATAAATATTAATAACTAATAAGCAGATCAAAACATAAAGGATAAAGGACATACTCCCATGACTCATAGCATAATAATATGCTTTTATTTTATTTTATTGAATATGTTGCACCTTCCACCTCTCAATTTAGAGAATGTAAATAATAAAGTTAAATTTATGTAAGATAGAACAAAGAACAAAATATGGGGCTTGATACCACCGCTCTGGTATTTATATATGTGTACATGAACTCTCAGGTATTAGTTAAATGATGTACAATTTACATGTTATATGCTCTACAAAAAAGTGGGGGAAAATTAATGAATTTGTATTATGTGACTAATGTGAGACAATATCTTGCTGAAGTGGGAAGGCAAGACGGTATGTTCGAGTTCCTTCAGAGTTAGCCAAAATGAAAGCCTATCGACTTGTAGGAAGTGCCCAAGAGTTTTGTAAGCCTTATAACTGCAATAACACCTCCCAAATGGGCAAATACAGATGTTAGAACGAAAGCTGGTATATTACCCCCTCCAAACAGGGCATCCCACGGACCTGCTTTGAGAGAGACAACCATCTGTAAAAAAAATCAGATAATCTAACATTACAAACGAAATAAGGTATATATATATGGATGTAGATCCATGGATACCCCCTTTTAGAACACCATCCTAGACACCCCATTTTTTGAAACACCTAAAGATGTCCTAATAATTTACAGGTATTATTTGCAGGGAGCTAACTCCGTTCGGAGAGGGAGTTGGTTCTCACAACGCAGAATCGATCTTCAGTCAGAAGATGCAAGCAATTGGCCTAAAATAAGATCTAACTATATACAAATACTTGCGTAGAGGCCAGCATGTGGCTCTCTACGACCTCTGATGAGGATTTTTAAGACATATTGTATTACTGAAGAATAAATAGCAGGGTTCGAGTACAAAATGTCAGGGTGGTCGAAGGTAAAATGTAAGAGGCTGGAGATGATTCCTCTAACCCCTGCTTGGTTTCCCTTGTGTGAGTCAGGGTTACATGATTACACTGTCAGGAAATCCCGGCGAGCTATGGGCGTCGGTCTTGTCGGTATTATTACTACAATATTTATTGGTGATGTCTCTGAATGGCATGGTAGTTGGACCTGTCACTGTAGATGCACAGGCCAATCATTGCACTGACTTATCCGATGAGGTAGTTGCCTATCTTATCTTTCTTCGACCGTGTATTAGTGAGGTCGAAGGAATTCTGTTGTAGGATGTTAATCCATTCTCGAAGCTTTGTCTGGTGAGTTGGCTATCTGTCTTGTCATACTTTGACCATATGTAGATATGGTCGAAGGATGTCTGCTGCAATGTACTGATTTGTCCCCAAAGCTGTCTGGTGTCGAAGGTTCGTCTCTGAAGCATCTCTGGGGAGCCTGTTTTAGTAATTGAGTGGGCTTCGATACATTTGAGTAGGCTATGAAGTAGGCTTCAGCTGTCTGTTAAAGGCTGCGAGTAGGCTACTACATTCACCCTTTCTCAGTGAAGGTCTCGAAGCCAGGTAGAGAGGTGTTCGCTGAGAAAACTGTCGGGTCCTGGAATCTGAGCGGTTTGACTGTCTTGTTTTTCGGGAAAGTAATAAAAAGAGGTTTTTAAGAGATGCAGGTGGTTATAGGGAAATAAATGCATTAAAGCCTATAAGTATGGGTTATAGTGGAGGTATACTGTATCTTCTTCTATCTGCAATAGTCTTCTGCTCTTTCTCAATATTTTTAATATTTGGATGGATACCATGCCTAACACGCGTTACCAGGAGAGGATGGGGTTCGCTCGCGATCGTTGAGTGGGGCGGAAGATGGCGGAACTGTATATGAAGTTTTTTGGGCAACATAACCTGAACTAGGACATGCCGGACCTTCTAGAGTCAGGGCCTAAGGAGTTCTTCAATGGTGATCCATATTCTTATATGTGGGAACAGCTGAGGTTTCATTTTAGGACTGGTGAGTGGTGTTATCTCTTTCTGATGGCTCTGGCCAAAAGTCTCGTTTGTGCAGAGGAGGTCATCGAGGAGCGACGCGTGGCAAGCGGAGCTGGTCCTTCTAGAAGTAGGGCTTCGGGTTGATGGTGGAAATATTTGTATTTATGTAGACTTTAGTTTTGCTGTATGGGAGGGGGATGTTGTGTGTTTGGAGTGGTAGTAAAAATGTAATTTGTTTGTTGGATTTGCTATTTGGAATGGACAAAGTATTTTCTGTGTACTTATATTGCTGTATCTGATTGATAATGTAGACGAATGTATGTGATTACTCTTATAGGCGCGAGGTATAGAGATGACCGAGGGTTATTATTATCAAGGTTATGATGATCATAACGAGATATAGTCGAAGGTATGATGAAATGCTACTTGTAATAATCGATTGTTATAATGGCCGAATGCTCGATGTGGGTGACGTGCTCGACTAGAGGTCCTCGGGAATGAGGTTCGAATGCATGTACCGATGAATCAGTTACGTCTAGGAAGTTGGAGAGGTTGCATCTTGACTTTTCAAGATTGGAAATGAAAGGTTGTCATTAATTCAGTTACGGGAGAGGGAAAGTCGTGGTAGATTTGTACGTATAAAAGGGGATAGGTTGGAGGGAACTTCTTCATCTGTCCTTCATCTTTCTCTCTATCTCATGCTTTATTTGTTTATCAATCATGGCTATAAATGAACCGGTTCAGGGAGATCAAGCGGTGGTGAGGGCTAGGAGGATCCAGGAGGCTTTGTTGGGTCTTCAACGGAGGTTCGGAATAGAGAAGGATATTGATGCTGAAATGCTAGACCTTTTTGAAGCGAAACCTGGGGCACCACTCTATGACATTCCCTTCGCGTACTGGTGAGGCATAGTGCAGATGATGGGGCCGTAACCCAGCCACCAACTGTATCTTCTCAAGGGCTTCGCAGAGTATATAGTTGACCAAGACGATGCAGATACAGCGGCCACTGTTGAAGAGGAGCATCCCTCTAATAGCTAGGGTCCTCTGCAATATGGTGGTGTTGTTGCTTTCTGCTTCTCTATTTCTTTTATCTCTTATTTTATTTTTATTTTTTGTACAAGGTTTGAAATGTTAGCTGCTTTTCTGAATGAAAATGGTTTTTGTTGATAACTTTCTTTGTCGAACTGTATGTAATAGTAATATAATCTGAACTGTAATTTGAGGCACTGAAGTGATAACACAATTTGACAAAATATATTGTTTGTATTGGTCGAAGATAAAAATGATCTTATCGAAATGGAAGGTAAACTGTGTCAAAGCTAAAAATGTTATCTGTATGGATGAGCTTTTTGAATAGCCGAAGTTTGTGACTGTATTCGGTCGAAGGTCGAAACTTTTGTGTTAAAAGGGTGTGTTGGATTTTGAAGGTCGATACATCAGATAAGTTTATTTGAGGCTATCTGCAATGGATTGTTCGAGACGTGAAATGGTCGAATACTCGAGTACATGAGTGTGTTGAAGGCTGAGTTTGATTTGACTAGCTGTTCTAACAGCCTAGACGGCTGGTCTGTCAAGTACGAGCGCTTGGTGCAGTGCACAAAAGGTAATAATGATGTTTTTCTCATATGACGGAAAATATTATGATGCGACTGTTTGAACCTGGTTGTTTAGCTTCGAATGAGGGAGAAAAGAGGTTCGAGAACTTTAGCTTTTGTAGGTAGTTAAAAATAAGGGTGTTATTTGTACGTAATAGGTACGAGGGGGTCATGGGGTTGTGGTGTTGATAGTGGTTAGAAAATTATAGCCAAAATGTCGGGTAGTGGGGTCGTGGTGTTGAAAGTGGTTAGAAAATTAAGGCGGTTTTGGGTTTTTTGAAAGATATATAAGAGGGAGGAGAGTAATTACTGTGTTGTTTTGCTGTGAGAATCAAAGTGTGGAGAGGAGGGAGCGTACGTCATTTTGCACTTGGGAGTTCTTGGCGCACTTACTGGTTGAGGTTTGTTGATTCGAGGATAGTGCTACTAACCACTGGTAAGTTACTTGATCTTTGCTGCTTGAATTTTGTTTTGCCATTTTGAGAATAGAGGTAAGGCAATCTGTGTTTGGGGCTTCAGAGGTTATTTTTTAGGGTAAAGAAACTTGAAGGATTTTGGGTTTTGACCCATTTTGGGGTTTGGGGGCTTTTAGAGGGGGTACTGCGTCTGAGGTTGAGTTTGTGATTAATATCTGGGGGGGATGGATGGGATAGCGGTGATAGGCACGGGATTGCCGAATTTTCCACTCTAATTGCGTGCCTCTTCTTTTGTAGGCTAAAATGCGTAACCGTCGGGCTTCGAGAAGGAGACTGATAGATGAGGAGTTCGAAGAATTTGAGGTTAACATTTTTGGTCGAGCCCCAATGAGTGAGGGTAGTGATGTAGAAGTGCTAGATATTATAACTGAGGCTCCATTGCCAATGGTTCTACCGGCTAAGGAAGTTTCGGTTTTGAGGCGTCGAAGGACGTTAGTTGCCGAAGATAGTGATGACGAGGAAACAGTATAGTGGGAGGGGGGTAATGTAGGGCCTTCTGGTGGTGGAGGAGGAAATAAGGTACAAAGTGAAGATAGTGGGGATTCGACTGAGTCGGATAGGGTTGAAGGTGCTGTTTTAGCTAAAGAGAGGATTAGATTAGATCGATTCACCACCAAACTATAACTCTCGAAGGTAGGGGTGTATCTGAGTGTTGTAGGGGTAGGGTTGACCATCAAGTCAAACCCTGGGGAAGGGATTTTGGCTTATGGAGGCCAAATTCGATAGGGACTGGAGCTTCCTCTTTGAAGACTGGTGAAAGAAGTATTGAATTTCTGGGGAGTAGCTTTGGTGCAGATGAACGGTAATTTTTATGAGATGATGAGGTGAATAGAGGGGATGAATGTAAAACTGGCTACTGAGGGCCAAAGTTTGATTAAGTGGTTTGACATTATCACCTTTTACTTGAGGAAGGCTAGTCAGAACCCAGGGACTTATCACATCCAATGTCACCCGGAGAAACCTTGGTTTTTTGATCTGTGCTCGACATGTCCGGGGTGGAATAAAGATTTACTGATAGTAAGGGGTAACTATGGGAATGTAGATAACGATGACTCGTATAAATTATATCATAGGGTATATAATGAAAGTAAGTTTACTGTCGAAGGTTTGTTGTTGATGTGTATCTGAGACAAGTAATAACTGTGTTTTTGCTTTAATCTACAGGTCCAGCGAGTTCATCTTGGGGTAATCTGGTAAACTAAATTGATACTCTGCTCGAGGCTAGTGAAGACTGGGTAAATTTGGTATTTGACAGTCTCAAGATCAAAAGGAAAAGAAGAAAAAAGGTGGATTCTCTGCTTCGAGATGTACCCATTATGCCGAAGCTACCAAAAAGAAAGAAAGGTGAAGGTGTTTCAAAGGGGCAAAAGGAGATAGGAGGGGAAGAGTTGCCAAGGAACTACCAATTTGTACCGAGATCGCGGAGGGGTTTGAGGTAAGCAATTTCAGTTACCAAAGTGGCAGGAGATACGCCGAAGTTGAGGCCGAGGCCAGTAAGAGCTCAAATTGAGAAGGGGAAAGGCCTGGTATTCCCCAAAGCTTCAATGGTTCAGCAATCGAAGGCTGGCCAACGCAAGAGGTGTAAAGTGCTGGGGAAGGATGATACACTGGAGGAAGATGAAGTGATGACGAAGGTTGAACGACAGAAGTAGGTTGTGGTAAGGCAGGCTTCGATGGTCGAGCTCTGTGATGATGACCCAGACGGGGCTTCGAAGGAGATAAGGAAACACATGTTTCAGCTAGCTATATGCTGCTTGCTATTGTGGTACTTTGCGATTTCTTGAAAATTCTTCGATTTTTGAGTTGCAGTGATTTCTTGAAAATATTAACAGACGAATGCTTGGGTGTAGACTTACAGTAAGGCAATGAAGGCAATTAAGGCGAAATTGAAGCAAGCAAAGGACAATCTGAATCTTTCTCGTAAGAAAGAGGCATCTCTGGTGTCTGAAGTCAGGAAGTTGAAGCAGGATCTGGGGGTGCTTACCAACTTTTATAATGAGAGGCTCGAGTTGCAGTGGTTGAGGCTAGAGCGAGAGTGGTCGGCGAAGCTTCTGGCATGTGAGAGGGAGAAAACTGAGCAGAAGGTGACCTTCCAGCGGCAATATGATGGCGAATGCAAGACGAATGTTAAGTTGAAAAGCTTTATATATGATAAGGGGTATGACCCTGAGACATTGGAACCTTATCCTGTGTCTCCAAAACTTGTTGAAGATGATGATTTATAGGTGAAGGGAGGGGAGGCAAACATTGTTGAAGAAGCAGTTGGAAGTATTGGGGGTGGTACAGATACTTCGCTTGTTGGAGTGCCCATTGGTAGTACTGTTGATGGTGTGGTTGTCGAGGATTCGAATGATGTTGTTGAGGGATCTGTGAAGCAGGATGGCGCAACCGCGCCGATATGAGGTATGTAGGGAGATAACTTTGTTCAAAGGGGAGTTAGTTCTCACAACGTAGAATCAATCTTCAGTCAGAGGATACAAGCAATTGGCCTAAAACAAATCTATCTATAGACAAATACTTGCGTAGAGGCCTTAATGTGACTCTCTACGACCGCTTATGACAATTTTTAAGACAGATTGTATTACTGAAGAGTAAATAACAGGGTTTGAGTACAGGGTGGACGGAGGTAAAATGCAAGAAGCTGGAGATGATTTTTCTAACCCCTGCTTGGTTTACCCTCTTCTCTATTAATAGAAACACAGAGAGCTGAGTCACCAAGTGTGGGTCAGGGTTACATGATTACACTGTCAAATAATCCTGGTGAGTTATGGGCGTCGGTCTTGTCGGTACTATTAATGCAACATTTATTGGTGATGTCTCTTAACGGCAAGGTGGTTGAACCTGTCACTGTAGTTGCTCGAGCCAATCAATGCGCTATCTTATCTGATGAGGTAATTGTCTGTCTTGTCTTGCTTCGACCGTGTGTTAGTAAGTTCGAAGGGTTTCTGCTGTAGGATGTTAATCCGTTCTCGAAGCTTTGTCTGGTGGGCTGGCTGTCTGTCTAGTCATACTTCTACCATATGTAGATAAGGTCGAAGGATGTCAGCTGCAATGTACTAATCTATCCCCGAATCTTTGGTTGGTGTCGAAGGTTTGTCTCTGGGGGATCTCTGGGGAGCATGTTTTAGGGATTGAGTGGGCTTCGATACATTCAAGTAGGCTATAAAGTGGGCTTCGGCCGTCTGTCAAAGGCTACGAGTAGGCTACTACATTCATCCCCTCTCTGCGAAGGTCTCGAAGCCTGGTAGTGAGGTGTTCGCTAAGAAAACTATTCTGTCTTGGAATCTGAGCGATTTGACTGTCTTGATTTTTGAGAAAGTAATAAAAAGGGGTTTTCAAGAGATATAGGTGGTTATAGGGTAATAAATGCATTGAAGCCTATAAGTATGGTTAATTGTGGAGGTATACTGTATATTCATCCATCTGCAATAGTCTTCTGCTCTTTCTTAATACTCTAAACATTTGAATGGATACTATGCCGAACACGCATTATCAGAAGAGGATGGGTTTACTCGCGATCGTCGAGTAGGGCGGATGATGGCAGAACTGCATATGAAGTTTTTTGGGCAACATGACCTGAACTGGGAGATACCGGACCTTGCAGAGGCAGGGCCTGAGTAGTTCTTCAATGGTGATCTATATTCTTATCTGTAGGAACAGCTTAGGTTTCAGTTTACGACTGCTGGGAGGCGCTATCCCTTTCTGATGGCTCTTGCCGAAAGTCTCGTTTGTGTAGAGGAGGTCATCGAGGTGCGAAACCCGGCAAGTGGAGCTGGTCCTTCTTGAAGTTGGGCTTCGAATTGATGGTGGAAATATTTGTATTTTTGTAGGCTTCTTCTTTGCTGTGTGGGAGGGGGTTGTTTTTGCGTTTGGAGTGGTAGTAAAAATGTAATATGTTTGTTGGATTTGCTAATTTGAATGGACAAAGTATTTCTGCGTACTTATATTGCTGTATCTGATTAATAACGCAGACGAATGTAAGAGAATACTCTTATAGGCGCGAGGTATAGAGAGAATCGAAGGTTATTATTATTTGGGTTATGATGATCAGAACGAGATATAGTTGAAGGTATGATAAAATGCTGCTTGTAATAATCGATGGTTATAATGGCCGAATGCCCGATGTGGGTGACGTGCTCGACTAGAGGTCCTCGGGAATGAGGCTTGAATGCATGTACCGATGAATCAGTTACGTCTAGGAAGTTGGAGATGTTGGATCTTGACTTTTCAAGGTTAGAAATAAAAGGTTGTCATTAATTCAGTTATGGGAGAGGGAAAGTCGTGGTGGATTTGTAGGTATAAAAGGGGATAGGTTAGAGGGATCTTCTTCATCTGTCATACATATTTCTTTCCATCTCTTACTTTTTTTGTTGATCAACAAGGCTAAAAATGTACCGGTTCAGGAAGATCAAGCGGCGGTGAAGGCCAGGAGGATCCAAGAGGCTTTGTTGGGTCTTCAACGGAGGTTCGGAATAAAAGATGATATTGATGCTGAAATGCCATACCTCTTTGACATTTCTGGTATTACTTGCAACCCAAATTCAGGCGATATTCAAAACTGGAAACCCGATATACATGGTGACTTATCAGTCAAAAATGCTTTCGAAAGTACTTGTGATCGTCTAGACACAACTTGGTGGTGGAAGTATACTTAGTTACAATGCCTACACCCAGGTCTTAGTGGATTTGCATGGAAACTTTTGAACTAAATATTGCCTACTGATGACTTGATTCAAAGGAAAGGAATTCAACATATCTCCATCTGCAATCACTGTGGTCTCACAGCTGAATCAGCGAACCATTTATTACTCGAATGCAATGTAGCAAAAGCGATTTGGAGCTGGGCAACAAGTACGTTCAATATTGCTGCTGTTGCTGAGAACGATAGCTGGAAACAGATTTTAGACAAAAGCAAAGAGCTGAGTTTATACCTGAACAACCTATGGATAACGATGGTCTTCTCGGTGAGTCATTGGTTGTTTAATGCAAGAAGCAAAATCCGATTTGATGAAACGAAATTATCATTAAGAGAGATACAAAACAGGGTACTAAGAGAAGTAGAAAACAGTGCGAAACTGTCTAAGCACAGAATGTACAACATAGTCTCTGAGTTACAAATCATCAAAGCCCTCTCTATATATTGCAAAATGGGTAAAGCTCTGGAGATTAAAAGCAGCATGTAGATGACACCTAATGAGAGCGAAATTAAATTATGCTGTGACGGTCCGGCGTTGAGAAATCTGGGTCCTTCTAGCATTGGAATTGTTTATAGGGATTGGGAAGGCAGAGTCCTAGGAACGTTTTACAAAGCAGGTGGAATAATAACCAATTACATGGCTGAAGTTAATGCTATCATAGACGGGGTGGAAAGAAAGGTACACCGAGGATGGAAAAACCTGTGGATCGTTTCAGACTCCACGGCAGCAATCAATGCTTTCGTCACGCAAAAAATACCTTGGAAATTTAGAAATAAGTGGACACAAATACTCAACTCTATACAAGCAACCTGGAGAGAAGCAAATTTTTCGGCAGATACAATGGCTAAAAGAGGATCCATCGAGAGCATACCCTTTGAGGAATGGACTGAGGGAAAACCGGAACTCCTTACAAGGATTGAAGACCCCCACACGGAATACTTTAGATTTTGTTGATATCTGTAGTTTCGTAATTTTCTTGTGGTTATTTTGGTCTCTCCTCGCCTAACTAGACGAGGTCCCTTAGTTTGTAAAGGCTGTTTCCTTTATTATAAAATCAAAACCTTTTGCAAAAACAAAAACAAAATAGAGGATCTATTCAACAATAATTTCTTTTAAATTATACAAACTCAAAACAGTTATACTCTGTCACACCTATTTTTATATTCACTCCCTTCACCTCACATATAATTACATTTAAAGTAGCCTTAGTGACCTAAAAAACCATAACCAACAGGTAAACCTATAGCGATCCTCGCATCCTCAAATTCGATCTCCACCTCAACAATCAATCCCACCACCCCTTCTCGATCTGCAGGATCCCTCACCAGTTCACAAAAAAATCCCTCAAAGAAAAAACAGGCATACACAAGCTCCCTACCCATTTAATCTAATCCTTCGAACTGACACTCCCTTAATAGCAACTCAGCATCGTAACTCAATGATAAAAAATTCTCTCCCGCACTTCAGCGATCTTAATTGACAATCATCCTTCAACGGTACTATGAATTCTCTGGGATCGAGTCTGTACCATTCTTATCTCTTCCCCCATATTCAGTGATCATTCTACCCTTATTTATACATTGTTACTACTGATTCCCCTCATAGAGTGCTAATATCCTTTTATCTCATAACAAATACCCTAGAATCTTGAGAAAAATTATTTCAACTTATCTCTTCCCCTCGAACACAATCATTCCACATATTTTCAGGTCGAACTTATTCTTTCAAGATTTAATTTGGTAAATCGACCTCTATGACATCGAATCTTCATGATCAAAATTCCTACAAATTTTTTCTCTCCCACATTTCCAACTCCCAAATAGAATAATATTCGCCTCTTAACATTATTTTATCAAATAAATTTAGAACAGTTCAAATATTCAAGTATTTGTACTTTCTGCACTCATACATTTCGTTTCATAAATTCTTCAGGTCATATAGCTTGATTTCTAGAGTTATCTATATTAACACAAAATTTGTTAACAAATTTTATTCATCTCAAAACATATTACAAGAATTTTTACAGATAATGTAGTAGCCTACTCGTAGCCTTCGAACACACAGCCGAAGCCCACTTCATTGCCTACTCGAATACATCGAAACCCTCCCAACCCCTAAATAAGGCTTCTCGGAAATCCCCCAGAGACAAACCTTTGACACTGAACAGAACTTCGAGAACGGATTAGTACATTGCAGCAGACATCCATCGACCATATCTACATACGGTCGAAGTATGAAAAGGCAGACAACCATCTTACCGGACAGAACTTCGAGAATGAATTATCGTCCTAGCAGCAGGTATCCTTCAACCTCACTATCACGCGGTCGAAGCAAGATAAGACAGACAACTACCACATCAGATAAGACAGCGCATTGATTGGCTTGTGCATCTACAGTGACAAGCCCAACCACTGCGCCGTTCAGAACCATCTCCAATAAATGCAGCAGTAACAGTACTAACAAGATCGGCGTCCGTCACTCGCGGGGTTTTTTTGACAACATAATCATGTAAACTGGACCCACACCTGGTAACTCAGCTCCCTATGCTTCTATAAATAGAGGAGAGGGGAACCCAAGAAGAGGTTAGAAAGATCTTCTCCAGTCTTTGCATCTTTACCTTCGACCACCAGGAAATCTATACTCGAACCCTCTAATTTACTCTTCTGTAATATAATCTGTCTTAAAAATCCTCATCAGAGGTCGTAGAGAGTCACATTTGGGCCTTTACACAAGTATTTGCCTTTAGTTTTATCTTATCATTGGCCGATTACTTGTTCCCTTTGATTGAGGATCAAGTTTACTTTGTAAGGATCGACTCCTCATCCGAAAGGAGTTAGCCCCCAATAATTGTCGCCGTCTGTACTTCCCACCCTACCACTCTCCCTCTCTTGTTCCCATACTCTTGTTTTCCACGCCAAAAACTCATCCTCAATGGCACCCACACGCTGTTCTAACTCCACCCAGGCTGGAAATTCCATCGAAGTAGTCGATGCTTAAATAGCATTACTATCTCAACAAGTCGCTCATGCAGAAGAGCGCCACCAGAACCAACTGAATCAGGAACGTGAAAACCATCATTTGACATTGGAAACAGAGCGAAATTGCCGTTTGGACGACAAAAACCGAAAAAATAGAGCAATCGATGAGCTGTGCAATACCGTCCGAGAGCTACAAAGATTACAACCCTTGGAACCTGCTCGTCCGTCCTAGGCACCCGACCCGTCGCGCATTTCGGCCCGCACCTTCCTTGGCCCTCCTCCAAACCTCGAGTTACACCCAGTTAACGCTAGTGCCGAAGGTATTCCCCCTATTATTCCCCCAACTGGCTCTATCCACCTCGGGATTCATCCCACCAAAGACTCTTCCGACTCAACCCTTCACTCCTCCAGACAACCTACACGCCGTCCTACCCGAGAACGGCTCAGGGAACACAGTGTCGACTTTATACCACATAATCGACCTCACAACCTTCGACTCCACCAATCTCCCCCTCATCCTTGTTATCCGTGTTACCGCGAGTCCAGCTACAGACTCATGGAGCCGTCTCAATTACCCGATTTTCCCTAAAATTTTGGCCATCGAAATACCCTCTAACTTTCGCTCTCCCAAACTCAACAAATATCGTAATACAGACCCTAAATTCTACATCCTTGAATTCCAAAATGCCCTGAGCCTTTACTCCACGGCTGACTATCTTTAATGTCAACTTTTTCCAACAAGTCTTACTTATAACCCCCTTAAATGGTACCACAACCTCCCAAATGGTGTGATTCGTAACTTTGAGCAACTTTCACAACTTTCCATCGCCCAGTTCGCCTTCAACAAAGACAGAGAGGTCAGAGTTTACGCTCTTTTCAATTTTAAAATGTCTGGGAATGAGACCCTCGATACCTTCACCCGAAGATTCCTCGACGAATCTCGCAAAATTGAAAACATCGACAGCTCGAATGCTATTTTGGCCTACTCGAATGCTTTGCCCGATCACAGCCGAGTAAAATAACATCTCGTTCTCCACAAACCCAAAATACTCGAAAAAATGCTCTCGAAATTCAACGGCTATATCGACCTCGAGCACCTTCAAGAGTCCCGCAAACAGAGCCTACCTCCGCAAACAATAAATTTCAATAAACCTCGGCAACATACCCATTCTGTCCCCACACCCCTGATCGCTCCTGCCTCATAGGAGACTGAGAGCCGCAAACGTCCCATGATTGATAACAGCAACGAAGCGCGCAAGAAACAACTAAAGCCTATTTCACCTACACTCACTGCTCCCCTCAGCACCCTTCTACCACAGATACAGGCAGACACCATTTGGCACATTCCTTTCCCCATCAAAGTCAAACCAGGTAAATCTTTCTGCGCCAACCACAAATGCAATTGTTATCATACCAATAAATGTTTCGCCCTTCAGCGCTCCCTCGAACATATCTTTAAAGCAGGACGTTTTTACCAATATATTGCCGACCTACCAAGCTTCCTTGATGGGTCCTACCTCAAATCCCTATCAACCCCTACTACTGACCCAACCGAGGTACACATCTACAGAGTCAAGTTCATCGAAGTCAACAATATAAACAATCAACTCTTCAAGAGTAAACGAAAGTACGTAGAAGAATGTTATAAGCTTACCTATCAGGAGAAATTCCCTACCCTCTTGCCAGAAACCAGCCGTCACCCTCGGCTTGAAGGCATCTCTTTCATCGACTGCGATACTTCACACGTCCGTTTTCCTTATTCTGATCTATTAGTCATCATGATTAAGATCGAGAACCTCGTTCTCCATACAATGCTCATAGATACTGGGAACGCAGCCGACGTCTTATTTCTCCAAATAGTCCAAACCATGAAGAAAATAGACCTTTTAACCGCAGCTAACGTTGAGTTAAATGGTTTTAATGGATCAAAGAAGTCGTTGTTGGCCGCATCAGTTTACCTATCACTACAGGGCTCATTATCCTTCAAACCAGCTTCATAGTCATTGACCAGAAGTCTGAATACCTGGGTATACTCGGACGAGATTGGCTTCACGCCATGCACGCAATACCTTCAACCTATCATCAGGCCCTTCGATTCGGCAATTACGAGGGTACTTGGAACATGAAAGGTTCTCAACGTATTGCCCGCTCATGCGAGCACCCAGAGATCGACCAAACACGAAAACTTGTCAGCCGCCCATAGCAATCATAGCATCTTCCTATACCTTCAACTTTGACAGATACCACACAATCCGTTGAACCCACTATTTATATCGAACTTTATGGTCCTGGTTGGGGTGCATTTATTAGAACCCTCCTTAATGAGTCAGAACACCTCGAACTTTCTGAGTTCCTTCGAGAAAACAAATATATCTTCGCCTGGACATTTCAAGAGATGCTCGGCGTCAACCCCCACCTGACGTGCCATCGTCTTGATCTCATCCCCTATTCCTCAGTAGTAAAGCAAAAAAAATGAACAATAGCACCACGGCTTCGAGAAGCTGTGAACCATGAAGTTGACAAACTCATAGCCGCCTGGTTTATCAGAGAAGTGAAGCATGTAGAATGGATATCGAACATCGTGGCAGTACCAAAGTAGAATGGCAAAATTAGAATCTGCGTCGACTTCACTGACCTCAACAAGCATACACCAAAGGACAGTTTCCCCCTCCTAACTATCTCAGCACTCCTCGACGCCACCGCTGGACACGAGCACCTATCTATGATGGATGCGGCTTAGGGTTACAATCAGGTACCCCTCCTCCCAGAAGATTAACTTAAAACTGCCTTTTTAACCGAACAAGGCCTTTACTGTTTAAATGTTATGCCATTCGGTCTTAAAAATGCCGGTGAAACCTACCAACGCTTCGTCACAACTATGTTCAAACCCTTCCTTGGCAAGTCAATCAAAGTCTATATCGATGACATGTTATGCAAAAGCTTCTATAAGAATATTCATATTCAAGACCTAGCATAAATCTTTTTAATACTTCGCATGTACAATATGAAACTCAACCCAAATAAGTATCAATTTCGCGTGTCATCCGGTAAATTTTTGGGCCACCTTATCAGTAAACGCGAGATAGAGATCGATCCCACAGACATTCGAGCCCTCATAGACATGCCTTTGCCCCGAACAAAGAAAGGTGCTCAAAAAATAGCTGGCAGGATAGCAGCCCTTAACCGTTTCATTTCAAAATCATCTGACCGCTGTGCTTGGATTTTGTCCCTCTTACGCGAACAGGGTACCCACAAAATAAAAAAGAGATCAATATGACCCATGAGTGCGAACAAGCTTTCCTTGAACTTAAAACTTATCTCGGTTGTCCACCTATTATTAGTACCCCTATCGCAGGCGAGATACTCTCTTTATACCTCGCTGCTACAGAAACTTCCATCAGTTCAGTGCTTATTCAACTTGATTCCCATATCGAAAAACCTATATATTTAATAAACAAAACCCTCACCCCTGCAGAGACCCGGTATTCAAACTTGAACTTTTACTCCACACACTTGCCTATTCAGCCCGCAAACTCAAACCATATTTTCAGGCTCATCCCATTCGTGTCATTACCAGTTACCCCCTTCGATAAGTACTCAGCAAAAAAGAAAAATCCAGACGAGTGCAACAGTGGTCCGTATACCTTGGCGAACATGACATTAACTTCGAGAAACAAATATCCCAGAAAGGCCGAGCAGTAGCAGATTTTCTAGCCGACTTCCCGGTCGACGATATAGATTGGGAAGAACACAAAGATGATCTCATAGACTATCAACCCGAAGAAATAGATCTGAGGGACCCTCTCACTGGTTGGCGTTTATTCACAAACAGATCAGTAGGACCTAATGGCTCAGGAATTGGTATTGTTCAAGTAACACCAACTAATGATCGCATAGAGAAAGCTATCAAACTTGCCTTTGAATGTTCCAATAACGAAGCAGATTTTGAAGCCTTGATCCATGGCCTTAACCTTGTACTCGACCTCGGCATCCCCAAACTTGTAGTCATCAGAGATTCTCAACTTATTCAGAGACACTGCACAGGAGAAAACCAAACTAATGGTCGCATGGCTGATTGCGCCCTCTTCGTGCGACAGTGAATGGACCAGTTCCCCAAAAAATCCACAATCACACATTACCTCAGGGGAAAAATCGGCATGCAGACACCCTCGCCTACATAGCAGCTATGCTCGGCCACTCAGAGTCGCGGACACTCCATATCAAAGTACTCGAGCGCCAAAGTATCGATCAAATGGAAATTAACACCATCAATACTGGGGGCGAGAGTCACGATCCTGATGATTGGCAAAAACCGTTCCTTCATTACATCAACAATGCTACTCTCCCAGATGATCCCAAAGCCAAACGCTATATCCTAGAAAATTACCACAGATATATCATACGCAAAAAATAATTACATCACAAATCACCAAATGGTGTCTCCCTTCGACGCGTATCCCAAACCGAAGCCTCTCAGATCTTAGCCGAACTTCACAAAGTAGCCTACGGTGCTCATACTACTGGTCACTTTATGGCCCTTCGAGTTGTTACCCAAGGATTATTTTGGCCCGATATGAAGAAGCAAGCTTCAGACTATGCCAAACAATGTGACAAATGCCAGCGTCACGCCCATGACATCCATTTCCCTTCCAGAGACCTCCATGTCAGTCAAGTTTCCTGGCCATTCAAAAGATGGGCCATCGATCTCATTGGGCCCTTCCCAAAAGCCTCAGGTAGCAGAGAAAACATCCTTGTCGCAACCTACTACTTTACTAAATGGGTCAAAGCTGTCCCTCTATGCCGAACCAGAGTGGAGGAAGTTATCAAATTCTTTTGGAAAAATATTATCACTCGTTTCGGTTGCCCCCATATGATCCGATGTGACAACGGTCCCCATTTTGTTGGAAGCAAAGTTTGAAACTTCCTCAAAAAATACAACATCATTCTCTCACCATCAACACCTTACTATCCTCAGTGCAACGGTCAAGTCGAGCCAATCAGCAAAACAATTGTCTATGGTCTTAAGAAGCGAGTCGATGCAAAGAAAGGAAGATGGCACCAAGAGTTACAGCACGTCATCTGGGCTTATCGCCCAACACCAAGAAAATCTACAGGATGCACCCCTTTCCTCCTGAGATATGGGACCGAAGCTGTGCTACCAAGTCAATTCGAAGTACCCACCCAAGACCCTAACCCCTCAGACGAAGATAACGAGTTCGAACTTGCGTGCAACATGTTATGGATTGACAAGACAAGAGACCGGGCTATCGCCAACCTTGGCCGCTAGCACATTTCACTTCAAAAATCCTATAACAAGGGAGTTTGACAAAGAAGTTTCAACATAGGAGATCTAGTGCTTGGACACGTCAATCAATCTTCGAAACCCCGGAATGCTGGCAAGCTAGCCAAATCTAGGGAAGGACCCTACATCTTCTACGATGAAACAGACAAGGGTTCCTATTACCTAATAATGGAAGACAAAGAGCCCCTGCCGCACCCCTGGAATACAATGCAATTGGCCTCCTACAATAGGTCATATCTACAATCCTGAAGAACTTATGTAACCCATAATATTCAATAAGCAATTTGTTCCATTCCGACTTTATCTACTGTTTCATTTTTTAATTCTTGGTTGAAGCTAGGTATCATGTCCACCCTCGTCCCGACTAAAACTTAGGGACGACCCTGAATTGTTCTAGCTATCAAATTTTGAGCAAACTCAGGGGGCAAGGAAGGTCGAAAGACCGGACCCTCGGGGATCCATCGGGGGCGATCAGATATTGCTTCGCTGTGGCTTAAGCCTTCGAAGTCCAATCCTCTTCCTGGTTGAACCTAGGTATCATGTCCACCCTCGCACTGACTGATACTTGGGGGTACCCTGAATTGCTCAAGTCTCTAATTTTGAGCAAACCTGAGTGGCAAGGAAGGTCAAAAGATCAAACCCTCGGGGATGCATTGGAGGCGATCAGATACACTTCGTCCAAGCTAAAAAACTGTCAAAGTCCAGTCCTTTTCTCGGTTTACCCCGGGTATCACGTCCACCCTCGCCCCGACTGATACTTGGGGGCGACCTTGAATTGCCCAAGTTTCCAACATTCGAGCAAACTCGAGGGGCAACGATGGTCGAACGACCAGACCCTCGCGAAAGCGTTGGAGGCGATCAGTTAATTTTCAGGTTTCCTATAGGTATCAAGTCCCCTCGGCCCGACTGATACTCAGAGGCGACCTGGAAGTTGTTCATAATTTTAAACATCGTTGTTGCTTCGGCCATCGATATCCAGCAGAAAATTCAAAGTTCAATCGATATATCTCAGATACTCTTTAGACTTCGATCATACTACAGTCAATCAAATAGATCAACTTCCTATTTCGAACAGATCAAATGTTTACTTCAGAAATACAAAAACACTCGCTAATAACATCAAATGCAGAGAACACTCACCATATTACCCGTCAGAAGAAACAGTTGCGGTATAATTCAAAAATCAATCAGCAAGAGTCTAAAAATAAGGAAAATCAATAGCATGTGCATTCAAATTATAGATATTCAAGGAAACAAGCATCAATATGTTCAACATCAACCGCAGAAGTTCAACAGATAACAAAAGCAAAAAATAAACCCCCCCTACTGAGTTCCAATACTTACGGAAAGCTACAAACATCGTTCACAATATTACAACTTAACATTACAACCAGCAAGAGAAGATATGCGAATCCTACATCAAAATACCTCACGTAGGCGCGGTTGCACCCTCTGGCTCCACAGTCGCCCCAGCACCACCAACCTCAGCAACCTCACGCAACCCTTCAATCAGACCATCAGAAGTTCTAGCAATTGGCGCTACAAGAAGAATACTCTCAACATCACCCCCAATACCCCCAAGTGCTTCTTCAACAGCGTTCACCTCCCCTCCCTTCACCTGTAATTCGTCCCCCTCCAAAAGTCCTGGAGAAATAGGATAAGGCTGTAACGTATCGACATCATACCCCATACCATCAATAAACTTTTTCAACCTCACATTCTCCATACACTCCTTATCATACTGCGCCTGGAAGCCCACCTTTTGTTCTGCTTTTGCCTTCTTACACTCCATCAGCTTGGCCGACCACTCTCGCTCCAACCTTGACCGTTGTTGCTCGAGCCTCTCGTCATAAGAGTCAGTAAGCACATCTATATCTTACTTCAACATCCTGACTTGAGATACCCATGATGGCTCCTTCCCACGAGACAGATCTTGATTTTCCTTTGATTGTCGCAGCTTCGCCTTCACCGACTTCATCGCCGTGTTACAAGTCTCTACCCAGACTTCCATCAGTTAAAAATACTCAAGATATCAGTGAACCTCGAAACTCGAGCAATTAGCTAAAAACTTCAAAATATCGATACACAAGTTATATATAGCTACCTGAGAAATGTGCTTCTTTATCTCCTTTGAAGCTTCGTTAGGGTCATCCTCCAAGAGCTCGACCATCGATGCCTGCTTCACCACAGCCTGCTCCTGTCGCTCAGCTTCCGTCATTTCTTCATCTTCCTCCATTGTACCATCCTCCCCAAGTACCTTACGTCTCTTACATTGAATAACTTTTGATTGCTGCACCTTAGGGTCTTCGGGCACTACTCGACCCTTCCCTTTCTCGGTTTGAGAAGGAAGTTTTTTTGTTTTCATCGTCGAAGCCTTTCCACCCCCGTCGGCCACTGGCACCGCTTGTTTCGTACCCCTCCGCGACCTCGGCATAAACTGGTAATTCCTCGACAACTCTTCCCCTCCCATTTCTTTTTTCCCTTTCGAAAAACCTACCCCTCTTTTTCTCCTTGATTGCTTCGGCGTAGCGGGGACGTCTCGAAGCTGGGAATCCACCTTTTTTCTCCTTTGCCTCTTGATCTTGAGACAATCAAACACCAAATTTACCCAGTCTTCACTAGCCTGGAGCAGAATATCAATGTAATTCACCGGATTATCCCAGGACGAACTTCCCAGACCTGCAAAAATAAAGCAAAACACAGTTATCACTTATTTTATAAGCATGCCAACAACAAGCCTTCGACAACAAACTTACTTCCGTTAACTACCCTATGATATAATTTGTACGGGTCGTTGTTATCTACATTCTCATAGTTACACCTTACTATTAGTAAATATTTATTCCACCCCCGGCCTATTGAGCACAAATCGAAGAACCTAGACTTCTCTGGGTGACATTGGATGTAATATGTCCCCGGATTTTGACTAGCCTTCCTCGAATAAAAGGTGACAATGTCAAACCATTTAATTAAACCTCGACCCTCACCAGCCAATTTCACATTCATTCCCTCTATCACCCTCATCATCTCATAAAAATTACCGTTCATCTGTACCGGAGCTACGCCCCAGAATTTCAGCACTTCTTTCACCAGTCGCCGAAGAGGCAGCTCTAGTCCCAATTGAATTTGACCCCTATAAGCCATAATCCCATCCTCAGGGTCTGATTTAAAAGTCAGCCCTACCCCTGCCATACTCAGTTGTACCCCCACCTTGGAGTGCTCTAATTTTGTAGCAAACCGATCTAACCTAACCCTATGTTTTGCCGAAACGGCGTCCTTGATCTCATCCGGCTCATTCAAAACCTTGTTATCACCGCCCTACACCTTATCCCCCTCCCTACTACCCGAAGGCTCTGCACCACATCCCTTCCCCCATACTGTTTCCTCTTCATTACTATCTTTGGTTACTATAGTCCTTCGACGTTTCGTGACCATATCATCTCCAGCCGGCAGAATCATCGACAATGGGGACTCGGTCACCACATCTAACACCTCAAAATTGCTACCCTTGCCAATTGGGTCTCGGCCAGACGTACTAGCATTGACCTCGTCAACCTCTTCATCCACCAGTTCCAGCCTCGAAACCCGGTGGTTATGCATTTTTTTGCTTAAAGAAGAAGAGGCACGACATTAGGGTGGAAAACTCGACAATCTCGTGTCTATCACCCTTACCCCATCTATCCCCTCCAAATATTTCTCCTACCATAAAAATCAGACACAATAACTCCTCCAAAACAAAACAAAAAACCCTCACCAAATTTCTAACTGGGTCGAAACCCAGTTCTACCAAGCCTCTATACTCCCGAAAATAACCTCTTCACTCCAAATGTAAAATCTCCTACCCACCCCCTCAATCAGAATAAACATGGCAGAGAACAAGTGACTTACCAGTGGTTAACAGCCCTCTCCTTGAACAAGTAAGATTAGACCATCAAAAGAAGCAGTAACCCCCATGTTCAAAATAACGTATGTTCTCTTCTCCCAATCTTTTGATTATCGCCTCAAAATAGCACAGTAATCACTCTTCTCTCACTTATATATCTCTCAAAAAAAAATTAACCGCCTCGATCTACTCACCACTATCATTACCACGACCCCACTACCCCAGCTTTTCAGCTCCATTGTCATTTGACCACTTTACCCCTCGCACTTCCCACATGCACACAGCACCCTTACTACCATCTGCTCGCAAAACTCGAAGCTCTTGAACCCTTTTTTCTCCACTACTCGAAGCCAAACAGTCCAGTCCAAACAGCCAATCATTATCTTTTATCTGTCATACAATAAAAACAACATCATTACCTTTTGTACACTGCCCCAGGCGTTCGTACCAGTCTGACCGACCATCCGTCTGAGCTGTCAGAGCAACTAGTCAAATCAAATTCAATCTTTGACATATTCATGCACTCGAATACTCGACCATTTCACGCCTCGACCAATAATCAGTACCTAGCCTCAAAAAAATTTATTTTAATATATTGGCATTCAACATTCAGCACGCTCCTTAACTTAAAGGGTTTAAGCCTTCGACCAAATACAGTCGTAAGTTCGACTAGTCAAAAATCTCAGGCCTGCAGACAAATTTTTCAGCTTCACTACAGTTTACTTTTCACTTCGACAAACTTAATTTTATCTTCGAACAACACAAACTACATATTTCAACAAACTATATCATCCAATCCATATCAGATTTTATCACTATTACCCACAGTTCGACAAACACGAGTTATTCAAAGAAATCATTTTTCATTCAAAAAGCGGCTAATATTTCAACCCTCATACAAAACAGTAAACAAGAGACAACAGAAACAAAAGAAAAGAAAATAACAACACAATCGCATTTTAGACGACCCTAGTTATTAGCAGGTTGCTCCTCTTCAATAACTGCCGCAGCATCTGCATCCTCCTGGTCAACAATATCCTCTGCGAAGCCTCGAGGAGAGACATTCGATGACCAGGGAATGGCCTCATCATCTGCAGTATCCCCCACCAGTATGCGAATGGCATCTCAAGAATTGGAGCTCCGGGTTCCACCTCAAAAAGATTTGGCATTTCTACGTCAATGTCCTCTTCTAGGACAAACCGTCGTTGCAGCCCCAGCAGGGCCTCCCCTATGCGCCTAACTCTCGCAGCAGCCGAGTCCTCTTGAACGGGAATATCTACCGCCATATCAATACGAGCAACGAAGAAGAACAACAAGAAAAACATGCAGAAAGATGAGAAGTAATCTCTGCAACAACTTTTTCTATACTTGCAAACCCACCACAACTTTCCCTCTTCCGTAACCAAATTAATGACAACCTTTCATTTCCAACCTCGTAAAGTCAACATGCAACCTCTCCAACTTCCTAGACATAACTGATTTTTTGGTGCATGCACACAAACCTCATTCCCAAGGACCTCTATTCGAGCACATCACCCAGATCGAGCATTCGACCATCACAACCATCGCTTATTACAAAGCAGCATTTCATCGTACCTTTGACTATAATTCATTCTGACCATCATAACCAAATAATACTAAACCTTCGTTCATCATTACCTTCAATCTCATCACTGTACCTCGCGCCTATAAGAGTATTCGCTTACATTCGTCTACATAATATCAGCACAAAGAAAATACTCTGTCCATTCCAAATAGTAGATTCAACAGACCAATTACATTTCAACTATTGACCTTATACAATAGAAACAACCCCCCACCCCCCAAACATAGCAAAACAGAAACTCAAAATATTCCCCCTCAACCCGAAGTCCTACTACCGGAAGGACCCGCCCCGTTTGCCACATTCTGCTCCTCGATGATCTCCTCAGTACAAACGAGACTTTCAGCCAGTGCCATCAGAAAGAGATAGCGCCATTCAGCAGTCGTAAATTGAAACCTCAACTGTTCCCAAAGATAAGAATATGGGTCGCCATTAAAGAACTCATCAGGCCCTGCTTTCAGCAGGTCCAGCATGTCCCCTGTCAGGTCATGTTTGCCAAAAAACTTTACGTGCAGTTCCACCATATTTCGCCCCACTCGATGGTCCTGAGTAGGCCCCATCCTCTTCTGGTAGTGTATGTTTGGTGTTGTATCCATCCAAATGATAAGAATATGGAGAACAGAGCAGAAAACTATTGCAGATGAAAGAGGATACAACGTACCTCCAGAATAGCCCATATTTATAGGCCTCAATGTATTTATTACCCTATAACCAACTACATCCCTTGAAAACTCCTTTTTACCACTTTCCCAAAAAACAAGACAGTCAAACTGCCCAGATTTTAAGACCCAACCGTTTTCTCAGTGAACACCTCTCCACTTGGCTTCGAGTTCTTCCCTAAGAGGGGGCGAATGTAGTAACCAACTTGTAGCCTTCGAACAGACAGCCGAAGCCCACTTCATAGCCTACTCGAATACATCAAAGCCCTCTCAACCCCTAAACAAGGCTCCTCAGAAATCCCCCAGAGATGAACCTTCGACACCTGACAGAACTTCAAGAACGGATCAGTACATTACAGCAGATATCTTTTGACCATATCTACATACGGTCGAAGTATGAAAAGGCAGACAACCATCTCACCGGACAGAACTTCAGGAATGAATTAACGTCCCAGCAGCAGGTATCCTTCGACCTCACTATCACTCGGCCGAAGTAAGATAAGACAGACAACTACCTTATAAGATAAGATAGCGCATTGAATGGCATGTGCATCTACAGTGACAAGCCCAACCACCGTGCCACTCAGAACCATCACCAATAAATACAGCAGTAACAGTACCGACAAGACAGGCGTCCGTCACTCGCCGGGATTTTCTGACAACATAATCATGTAAACCGGACCCACACCTGGTGACTCAGCTCCCTATGCTTCTATAAATAGAGGAGAGGGGAACCCAGGAAGATGTTAGAAAGTTCTTCTTTGGTCTTTGCATCTATACCTTTGACCACCCAGAAAATCTGTACTCGAACCCTCTAATTTACTCTTCAAAAATATAATCTATCTTAAAAATCCTCATTAGAGGTCGTAGAGAGTCACATTCAGGCCTCTACGCAAGTATTTTCCTTTAGTTTTATCTTATCATTAGCCGATTACTTGTTCCCTTTGATTGAGGATCGAGTTTACTTTGTAAGGATTGACTCCTCGTCCGAACGGAGTTAGCCCCCTACAGATAACAAGCCTTTCAAGTACTTGACCTCAGGTACTTTACAGATAATAAGTTTTTCAGTGCTTATACAACTAATAGGTCCCTTAGGCACTCTGATACATCAAATCCTTTAGTTCATCTACTTTAATTATTTTTTACCCTGATCTATAGCAAAAATTAGAAATATCGTGTAAGCTCACTCCCATGAGTTTGGTCGAAGTCTAGGTAAACTTTAAATGGAAACTATGGAAGCAGAAGACTCAGTGCTTAAACCAACTCTTCAAATAGAAAGTCTTAGCATAAAAAAACGATAGAAATGCAGAAATAGACTTCTATTGTTCGTGTTTTTCCTCCACTACCATCACCTCCTCCTCATGAACTACCACCTCTGCAGAGTTGGTAGAGATAAAGAGGGCTCAACCTTAGAATCCATTGTGACACAAGAAATTAACGCAACTACACCGCAGTTATACCTATCCCTGTATTTGTCTCCCCTACCTTGTCTTCCGCAAGGATGCAGAGACAAACCCAACGTTGCTCGCTTGTTAAGACAACATGGTGAAACCTCTATCTACAGTAAAACTCTTCTTCAGCTTCAGCCGTTTCATTCTCTGACATGCCTCTGTACGTCGGAGGAATAGAAGTAAGAACATGATCCTCCAAGGATTGATCCTCGAAGAACTTCAACTTCAACCTCTACATTTCCAAAGTGATTCTCTCTTCAAGATCCATTCTACAAGTCTTTACCATCTTCCAAAATGACAAGATTTTTGTAATAGATCAAACGTACTTTGTCACAATCCTCGGTACAGGTACTCTTTATATAAACCAATATTTATTATGTAGAAATGTTTCACCAAGTGTCATCATTCAATACCGATAAAGCCCTTCAAACCCTAACCGTCACATTCATCAATATTCCCATCCACATTTAATGTGCGTCCATCACCCTTTTACACGCACATTTTCCATATAGTTAACAACATCATTGCTTCTTTTAAAATTCAAAACACGCATACCAATATATCCAAATCCTTCCTAAACCAAAGCCACTCGTGACTTAGGTTGCGAGGGGGCGATTATAGGGGCCTATCTCTCGATCTTACAAAGAATCGAGCTGTCACTAGTTCGAATTACCTCTATGTCAGACTCTGGCATTCTCCATACGACTTCTCCAGTCAGCATCGCCACATACTCCACAAACTGACAAGAAACATGGGTCGAGCTCAAACCGAAAAACCTAAAAAAGTAGAAGCCACCTGCCTCTCATGAACTCAGCAGTTACTCAGTCAAATAGCCACTAACCACATTATTCGGAAAACGTACTTCAGCACGAAGAAGAGCTGCAGAAGAGGCCTATATAAAGAAAAAGTTCTATAAAAGATAGGGTCATGAAAATTACAAAAGAAATCACCAAGAAAACTATATTTTCTACCGAATCTCAAAGCTCTAAAATTCTTATTCACAAGGTCAATCATTTCTAAATCTAGAAATAACTTGTAATAAAATATCATCAGCCTCAAGCAATAAACGTTACTATTACAAAAACCCTCAACATGAGGTTATGGTTTTTTACCTATTCATAGGTTTTCCATGCCAAACACCTATGTCATTTCTTGTCTATTAGATTTTTTTCATAGGTACATTGGTGTAAGGACTAATTCCAGACCACTTCGAGCTCACGGGATTAGGCTATTACAGTAGGGGTGATACACGAAAGGGTGATCGCATTGGATCCTTTACTGCACTAACGAGTAAGGCGGGGAGCACCACAACAAGTAATCACATTGTGTGGGTCACTAATATAAGGCAATGATAGTAATCTAAGAATAAATGAGTATTGAAAGAAACATGTTTTTTCCGCATGCGGGTAGAGGCTCAAGGGATGGGGATAGAAACCATTATAGATGATGGGTCGATAGATAACCTCATCTCTGAGAGCGTAGTGGATAAACTGCGGCTCAACCTTGTACCCCTCCCCAAGGTTACTACATTGAGGTAGTTACAGATGAGCGGGAAGCAAGGCGAGATTTTAGAACTATACATACACGTGTGAAGATAAAAATAGGAGATACAAAGAGTCTATCTTATGTACTGTTATCAAAATGAATGTCTGTCATTTACTCTTAGGTAGGTCATTGCAGTGGAAGAGGAATAATATACATATCGGGTGCCCTAATGTATATGTGTTCACGTGGAGAGGTATTCGACAGAGATGGGTGGGTCTACCGCCAGAAGACCTTCCAGTTCGTAAGACAAGTAGCTTCCTAGCTGAGAGCTGAAGTCCAGGGCTTGCTTACACTTTGGTTTGTGCAATGTCTACCACCCCTACAACAGTTCCTAATAAACATCAACCACTTCTCGATCGATTTCCAGATGTATGCCAGGAGCCCGAGCTACCAGAGCTACCACTATTACGAGATATTTAGCACATCATAGATTTTATTTCAGGGGCACCATTGCCTAATATTCCCCATTATCGCATGGCCCCAGCTGAGCATGTAGAGTTATAGATATAAGTTTTAAAGTTATGTTCTAATGGAGTTCTGTGGGAGAGTATGCCACCCGTGGCCGTTCCAGCACTCTTAGTCCCCAAAAAGAACGGGAGTAACCCTATGTGTGCTGATTATCGGGCAGTTAACAAGATCGCAGTGAAGTAGGAATTTCCCATTCCTCGATTGGAGGATATTATCACATGTGGATTGGTGGATTTCTCATAGTTGGTGCAACTGCGCATGGAACCATTTTTATGGTTAAAGATTATGATCCAAATACTCGATACAATGATCTATTTGATTATGCCCGTAGGCACTGTGATGCAATCATATCATATCTAAACTGGGCATGTATATTTCTAGGTTTTCACAACTTTGGCTTGAATATTCATAATGATACCATGAGAACTTTAGGGCATCCCCAAGATATATTTTCTGATACAGCTTGACAATTACAACCTGGCTTTGCTCAAGGGATACAAAATACCCATGCTTTAATACCTGGTGCAACAACACCTGGTACAACATCAAGTACCAGTTTGACCTAAGGGTGGTGGTGGTTTAGTAGCAGTAGGCAGAAAAATGGCTTTGTTACCTATTCCATTAGGAACAGCAGATTTCTTAGTACATCACATTCATGCATTTATGATTCATGTGATGGTATTGATACTACTGAAAGGTGTTTTATTTTCTCGTAGTTCTCGTTTAATACCTGATAAAGCAAATATGGGTTTTCATTTCCCTTGTGACGGACCAAGAAGAGGGGGGACATGTCAAGTATCTGCCTGGGATCATGTCTTCTTGGCTCAATTCTAGATGTACAATTCAATTTCATTAATAATATTCCATTTCAGTTGGAAAATACAATCGGATGCTTGGAGTAGTATAAATGATCAGGGAGTGGTAACTCATATCATGAGAGGAAACTTTGTACTGACCTCCATTACTATTAATGGTTGTCTCCGTGATTTCTTATAGGCACTGGCATCCCAGGCAATTTAGTTTTATAGCTTGTCATTATCCGCTTATGAACATTTTTTCCAAGGTGCACATTTTTATGGGCTTTTAGTTTAATGTTTCTATTTAGCGGTCGTGGTTATTGGCAATAACTTATCCATCATTTAGGCTCATAACAAATTAAAAGTTGTTCCACTATTCAGATAAAACTCCAAAATGGCTTTTTATTTTGAACAAATTTTTAGCTATTGCATGTGGCCAACATATTTGCGAAAAGTACATACAAATCGCTACCAGTAAGATTTTGTTTATACTTTATACCCATCGGAGTTAGTATTTAAACCCATCATCTCTGTTGTGCTTCCTGAAATATTGTTAATGTCTCTGCAATTGTTAAATTTGATTTGCAAACTATGAGATTGGCCACGATTCGTTCTTCCCTCCTTAATTTGCTCTATGTTCATCTTCGTGATTGTTTTCTCAGCATCACTTCTAATTTTGAGACCTAATTTCTAAATCAGGTAGACTAATTTTCTCTTTCCTTTCTTACTCTTTTGTTTATGGATGAAACCTAGAAAGTTAAAGGTTTTTGGTACTCTATGCTGAGATTTATTGATTTCTTTGTGATTCATGCATTCAACGACTGGGATATGAGATTTACTACTTCTCTTAAAGATTTCTGGTTCCATTGATTCTTGTAGTAGCATATTACCCAGATTCGGCAAGGATCAGCTGACAAAAAATAGTTGAAGACAGACAGCATTTGCATAGTCGAAGACAGATAGTAGTCGAAAAGTTACCATAAGTCCTCAACCTACTAAAAGTAGCCGTTGTGCCAGGTCAAGAAAGAGTCGTTAGAGATCTGCAAAGTTTACCCACTCCCCCCGAAATAGGAGATTGTTTCTTTCTTTTTGTAAACTGCATGTATCTACCATAAATATAGGCAGATAATAGATTATTCGAATCCGCAACCCTACTACTTTTATTTTCATACCTTACAGTTACTCAAAACTTGTAATAACTAGTAGCATATTGGATTTTACATCAAAAACCCTCCTCGAGGTCATGGTTTTTCTCAGCCTTTACTGAGTTTTTCACATAAAATCTTGCAAGTTTTGATTATTATTGTACCTTCCTTACAAAATGTATTGGCGAACATTATCCTTCTGGAAAATATGCCATTACAGTTGGCACCGTCTGTGGGAACAACCAGACTTTTCTTTACCACCCTAGATCAGAAAGAAGCCGATGGCAAATATGAATCTTCGAAGCCATTCTAGCACAGTAAGAGATCATGAGATCAATCCGATTCCAGAAACATTCAATCTGTAAAATGCTATGATCGAACTTCAAAAATAGATAGAATAAGAAAAAGACAAAAGGTTGCAAGATCGGCGCATTTATTCTCAGGCTCTTCTAGTGGAAAGAGACAAAAGAAGGAAAGCCCTGGACCAATAGAGTTGAACACATCAAAAGGTGATGGAGAGATAAATGAGAACTCAAGATTGAATCACTGGCCGTCAAGTGTCACCACCACAAGCACGAAGTAATCACCGATAAAGAGCAACTCGAATAGATGATCTGTCTAGAGAAGACGAATTATGGACTTCTCGATCCAGATCCAGAAATCTAGATTGGGCTTCTCGGCATTTTGGCTTAATAGCCTCAACATCGAAACTCAAGGAAGTCGATGCACGCGTCATCAAACTCCCCCACTACCAGAAAGAAGACCAACAATCAGGGATAGATTGGGACCAGAAGGACAGAGAGATTTTGATCTGTAAATTATGACCTTACCAATTCCTCTTCCACAGTTCGTCACCTCGGACAACCTAAATAACAAAATCCAGGTCATAGACTCTGATATCCTAGGCCTAAGATCTACACTTGACAGAATCAAGAGAAATCCCATCTCCCCTCATCTCGAAGATATGCCCATTCCATACAATTTCTACATACCAAAATTCATTCATTATGTGGTCCTCACTAACCCGCTTACCCATGTGCGACACTTCAAAGCCGCAGTAGGATTATACTCCAAACTTGACCACATGTTATTTAGGCTAAATATGAGCCTGAAAGAAGAACCTCTCAGATGGATCCATACAATCCAAGAAGGCTCCATCACCACATTTAGTTAGTTGCAGCGTCTATTTTAGTCTAATTATGCTCACGCTAAGGAGCGAGTGATTAACGTGGATTCCTTGTTCTTCTTCGAGCAGGGTGTAAAAAAAACGTTGGTGAGCTTTTACAGGCATTTCATACAGGAAACATGGAAAATTAGGAATTCAGATCCCAAAATCATTGTTCTAACAGGAGACCCAATAGGACGAGAGACCCGACAAACCTATCCCAGTTCTACCCCTAATGACAACGACTCTCTCCGCTATCTTACCAACGATAAAGGGAGATAAGTATTATCGGGCACCTCAAACAATTCCTAATATCCCAACAAACCTCTATGTTAGTATCACAATGTGCATAGTCACAAAATTAACAACTGTTACTCTCATATTAGAATCTTTCATCGCATCCTCTTAGCGGGAAGGCTTCATAGTTACATCCTCGACATCTAAAAGTTTATCGAGGATGAGACAAAAAGAAAAGACGTTGAACAAAATCAAGGCCAAGAGAAATCTCGCCACCTTTATATGATCGAGATTGAAAAAAGAAAGAAAGGAAAACAAGACTATCTGATCACATCTTGTTGTAAAATGACCTCCTCGGATAAATCAACGAAACTTCTTACCAGCTTAAGCAAGTCAAAACGTCCATACTATATTACCTCTAAAGACTATGGCACCAGCCATGTGAAATATCCTCATGATGGCCCACAGGTCATTGCGGTTAAGGTTGGCTAAGACTACCTGCATACGCTTCTCGTTGATACAGGAAGCACTACAAATGTTTTATTCAGAAGGGCAATTGAAGTTCTAGGACTTGCAAATTCTATTAAAGCTTCGACAACAACAATCACCAGCTTCAACAGTTTAAAAGAATCAACCACATGGGAAATCATTCTGCCAGTTCAGGCAGGATCGGAAACCACATTTGTTAAATTCCTCATCATCGATGTTGAGTCCAAGCATTTGGGAAGCTTGGGACGTAGTTGGTTACATTTGATCAAAGCAGTACCTTTTACATACCTTTTAGCATTAAGATTTCCAACAGGTCACAAAATCTATGAAATCAAAGGTAGCCAAGCAGTTGTACATATATATGAGAATATGACCACCAACTCTCACACAGTAAAACTTCTCAAAGCATAGCAACTACAGCAGATAATACCCCCCATGTTCGAGCAGCATGACACATAATTGGTTGAATCCATTGAACTCGATGGACCCGGGCATCACACATTCATCGACTATAAGTTGTCAATTGACGAAAAAGAGGACATGATCCAGCTACTTAAGAAAAATATCGGCATCTTTGTCAGGACTTTTCAATAAATGCCTAGTATTGATCCATCATTCGCGTGCCATAGAATGAACCTCCAACTAGATAGCAAAATAGTCATACAAAAATGAAGGAACTTATCTCCCCACCTCTGCAAAGCCGTGAACGAAGAAATTGATAAATTTCTTCGTGTAGGATTTATTTGATAAGCCAAATATCTAAAGTGGGTTTCTAACATTGTGGCAGTCCTAAAGAAAAATAGGAAGATCAGGGTTTGTGTTAACTTTACAGAACCTAATAAATTTACACTGAAGGATAGCTTTCCTCTACCACTGATCCCACAACTCCTTGACGCTGTCGCAGGACACAAACTTCTTTCCATGATGGATGCAGCCTCCGGCTACAATCAAGTTCCACTCGTCGAAGAAGATAAAGAAAAACAACATTTATTACTGAAAGAGGTATCTACTATTACACAGTGATGCCTTTCAGATTAAAGAATGCAGGAGCTACTTACCAACAGCTTGTCCCAAAAATGTTCAAAGATCATCTAGGAAAAATCGTGGAAGTCTACATCCATGATATGATCTGCAAAAGCTTAAAGCGGGAAGATCAACTCAGTAACCTCCAAACCATCTTCGATATCCTTCGCATGTACCAGATGAAACTTGACCTCGAGAAATGCCAATTCGGTGTCGTATCTGGTAAGCTTCTGGGACACCTGGCCAGCAAAAGAGGAATCTAAATTCCATCACTACAAACAAAGAAAGATGTCCAAAATTTTGTAGGCAAGATCGCCGCACTTCACAGATTCTTCTCCATCTTATTTGATTGATGCAAACTTATTTACCTTATTCTTCGTGGAAATCCCACTAAACTATCAAAAAAATAACACAAGGAGATCATTTGGATACCTGACTGGGAGTTAGCCTTCCAAGATCTTAAACGATACTTAGGGTATCCTCCTATAATGAGTACTCCAGTTGATGGAAAAATACTCACGATGTACTTTTCCGCAACTGAAGACTCCACTAGCTTCGTTCTTATTCAAGAAGACGAAGGAGTAGAAAAACCAATCTACTTTATCAGCAAGACCCTCATGCCTGCTGAATAAAGACGTACAACAAATGAAAAACAACTTCTCACCTTAGTCTACAGCTCTCAAAAAATTCGTCCATACTTCCAAGCTCATCCTATCAAATTCATTACTAAATATACCCACAAGCTGGTACTCTCTAAAAAAGAAAAATCTTGAAGAATCTAATAATTGTCTATTTCCATTGGCGAGTATGACATCTTCTTCGAGTCCTAGAAAATTGTCAAGGGACAAGCAGTTGTTGATTTCTTAGCAGACTTTCTAGTCAAAGACCCTGATTGGGAGGAAGTTAAAGAAATCTTCACAGATGACTTAATTACCGAACCAGATGCATGGTCCTGAAGTACCGGATGGCGACTCTTTACAGACAGATCAGCTCGACCAGGAGGATCGAGAATTGGCATCATTTTCGTTACACCTTCCAATCATCGCATCGAGAAAGCTATTAAACTAAACTTCTATGCCACAAATAATAAAATAGAATAAGAAGGTATCCTTTATGGACTCGATCTTGCACTCTCACTTGGCGCGGATAAAATAGCAGTTTACATCGATTCTTTACTCGTGGCCAATCATTACAAAAAAACGTTCCGTAAAATAGGCAAAATGGTCGATTATGCGGCCCTGGTCGAAGAAAAAATGAACAAATTCAAAGAAGCAACAATCTTCTACTTACCTCGACTAGAAAATTGTTATGCTGACACATTTGCTTTCATCGCCGCAATGCTAGGAGACAGTGAAAAATGATCTTTTGATATCAAAATCCTTGAACATTCGAGACACGATATACATTCAATAATGCAAATTACTATTACTGAAAATGAAGACCCTAATGACTGGAGAAGACCATTCTATGTACCTCAACTCCAACATCCTCCCGAGTAATAAAGAAGAAGCACATTCACTTTTGGCCAAATGACCCTGATTCACAGTTCAAGATAACATCATATATCATATCACAGGCAGAAGACCCCTAATTGAAAGTATCTCACAAAACCAAGCTCAAGTCAAAATCAAAGAACTCCACAAAGGTATATCCGGAGCTCATGTTTCGGGAAGATCATTAGCCCAGCGGGCATTCACACAAGGACTATACTAGCCCAAGATGAGACAAGACTACAAAGATTTTATACGGAAATGTTACAAATGTCAAATCCACGCTTAAGACATCAAAAGTCTAGTACTTAACTTGCAAATTAGCAATGCCCTTTGACCATTCAAACGATAGGGTATCGACATCATTGGACCTTTCCATCTAGCATCGGGCAACCAAAGATTCATCCTTATAGCCACTGAATAATTCATAAAATGGGTCGAAGCAGTTCCTCTAGATTATATTGAGGAAAATTAAGTCATCAAGTTCCTTTGGGAGCACATAATAACCAGGTTTGGCTGTTTACAAATGATACGCTCTGACAACGGCAAGCAATTCATCAGCGCTAAAGTCCTCGCTTTCCTCTACAAGTAGAAAATTCAACTATCATCTTCCACACCATACTACCCTCAAGGCAACGGACAAGCTGATGCCATAAACAAGATTATCAAATTAGATCTATGCAAGCGCCTTGACGAAAAGAAAGGCAGATGGGTCGATGATCAACTCAGTATTTTATGGGCATACCGGATAACTTCTCGAACATCCACTGGCTATACTCCATTTATGATGGCCTTCGGTACAGAAGCAGCCATACCCTAAGACCTCAATCTACCAACTGCACAAAGAAATTTTTTTGATGAAGACAACGAGCTAGGTCTCCTCTACAGCCTCAACTGGATAGAAGAAACCCGTGACAAATCCATCGTAAACTTGGGATGGTACCATAACACGTTTAAAAAAACTTACAATAAAAAAGTTCGAAAACAAAAATTTGGTATTGGCGGCCTTGTCCTTCGACGAATCAAAGATAACACTCGACCCAAGAATTCTGATAAATTATCAGAAAACTGGGAAGGGCCCTACATTGTAAGTAGCAAGATAGATAGTGGGACTTACTGGCTGATGACATAAGATGAAGTCTAACTTGAATTTCTATTAAACACAACTCAACTAAAAATGCTTTACAGATAACAGCTGCAACAATTATTATCGATTCTAATAAAACAATCTTTACTATCTTTACTTATTCTCGATCCATACTTGATAAGTATGTACCAGACAGCAATCATCTTTATAAACTTTACTTGTTTTCGATCCTTACTTGATAAGTATGCATCAAACAACAATCATCTTTACTATCTTTACTTGATCTCGATCCATAGATGATAGGTATGCATCCAGCAATTACACATCTTTATTATCTTTACTTAGTCTCACACCATACTTATAAGTATACATCCAGACTATCATTAGGATACTCTACTTCGCATACCTTACTTGCCAAATAAAATATAACTATTTTGTTTCTTTTCAAATATAATTCCAAATATCCTACTGAGGATACACATCTGGTAATCCTTCACATTCCTTGCCATTTCATGGCCATCGTTTACATAACACCAACAGGCATTCCTTACTTATCTGCTAAGAGTTATAATATCATTCTACAAATATCATTCTTGTCGAATTTAACACTTGGCATGATTTACAACATCTAAGCATCACAAATTTACAAAAATTCTTTTGAAAACTAACATTCATCATTCAAAACATCGCATAGTTAAAATGTGTTCAGATCCCATTGACCACTTTTACATCTCTCTTTCAAAATAAATCATGTTACACAAATATATTTACACTACAGGAGGAGACACAATGTCATCATCCTTCGCTAACCCCTCAGGAACAAACACTTCTACTGATTCCTTAAGACGTAACCCATCAGCTTCAATCATTACCACATCATCGACAATTTCCGTCCCACAAGGAACTTCGTGTATCTCTAGAACATCACCATCTAGATCTGAATCCTCGAAGACAACACCACCAGACTTAACCAACCCCTTGTAATGATCCTTTCTGAGTTTCAACAACTCGTACTACCCTACATAGTTGTCCCTCGCCTTCTTGCAAGTCTCTAGCTTCTCTACCATCAGCTAATCCCTAACCTCGTCCAAGATCTTACCATATTCCAGCTCCATTACGCGCATCGGCAACCTGCTCCCTTACATCCTCTCATAATTTTCTCTAAGCAATGCCAAAGCCTCCTCTTTTTCTTTTTCCTATGCTTTATTTGCTTCAAAAAGAGCAGTGTCCTTTACCTTTCACGCTTCGAGCTTGTAGGTATTCAGCATTGCATTCAGCCCCTTCTTATCTTCGATCAGCGCTTCTTTTTCACTCGTCAAATCTTTCTCGATGTTTTTGTACGCCAGTACTTGATTTCCAAGGTCACTACTACCGACAATGAGATCTTTCGCATCCGTCAACAACTTCTTGGTTTGTATTACATTCATAAATTAAGTATTCAAATGACGTACCAGTATCTTTAATCGAAGTAAAGCATAAAAGTTTCTCACCTTCGACATTTTTCCTTTCCCACAGATTTTGTAACTCCTTGACTCCTTGACTCTTTGATATCCTTTGTAAAATCCAGATGAAACTTAACCCAGAGAAATACTAATTCGGTGTCGCATCTAGAAAATTTCTAGAACACTTGGTTAGCTAAAGAGGAATTGAAATTGATCCTGCACAAATCAAGGCACTCATCCCAATGCCATCTCCACGAATAAAGAAAGATGTCCAAAAAATTATAGGCAAAATTGCCGCTCTTCACAGATTCATCTCCAAGTCATCTAATCAATGCAAACTTCTTTACCTCATTCTTTGTGGAAATCCCACTACACTTTCAATGAAACAGCACAAGGAGGTCATTTAGACTTCTGACTGTAAGTTAGCCTTCCAAGATCTTAAACGATACTTATGGCGTCCTTCAATAATGAGTACTCCAGTTGATGACAAAACACTAACAATGTACTTATCCACAGCTGAAGATTCCATTATTTTTTTCCTTATTCTAGAAGTTAAAGGAGTAGAAAAACTAATCTACTTCATCAACAAGATCCTCATGCCTGCATAAAAAAGATACACAATGACAGAAAAGTAACTACTCACCTTGGTATGCAGCTTTCAAAAGATTTGTCCATACTTCCAAGCACATCCCATCAAAATAATTACTAAGTATCCCCTCAAACTGGTACTCTCCAAAAAAGAAAAATCTTAAAGAATCCAACAATGGTCAATTTTCCCTATGGAATATAATATCTCATTCGAACCCCAGATATCTGTAAAAGGACAAGCAGATGCTAATTTTTTTGCAGACTTTCTAGTCGAAGATTATGATTGGGAAGAACTCGAAGAAATCTTCACAAATGACTCAACTGCCAAACCAGATGCATGTTCACGAAGTACTGGATGACAACTCTTTGCAGACGGATTAGCTGGACCATGAGGATCGGGAATTGGCATCGTCCTCGTTACACCTTCCAATCATCGCATCGAGAAAGCTATGAAACTAAACTTTTATGCCACAAACAATGAGACTAAATATCAAAGTATCCACCATGGACTCGGCGTGGAAGAAATAATAGTTTACGTCGATTCTTTACTCGTGGCCAATTATTACAACAAAATGTTCTACACGACAGGAAAAATGGTTGATTATGCAGCCCTGGTCGAAGAAAAAATGTACAAATTCAATCAAGCATCAATCCCCTACATACCTCGACAAGAAAATTTCCATGTCGACGTATTGGGTTACATCGCCGCCATGTTGGGTGACAGTAAAAAATGATATTTAGATATCGAAATCATCAAGCATTTAAGCCTCAATATACCATCAACAATGCAAATAACAATTACTGAAGATGAAGATCCTGACAACTGGAGAATACCATTCTGTGCATACCTCAACTCCAACATCCTCCCAAGTAATAAAGAAGAAGTTCGTTCACTTTTGGCCAAATTCCCCAGATTCACAGTTCAGGACAAAGTCCTATATCGTATCACAGGAGGAGGACCCCTTATTGAATATATCTATTAAAAACAAGCTCAAGTCAAAATAAAAGAACTTCACGAAGGTATCTGTGAAGCACACGTTTTGGGAAGATCATTAGCTCAGCGGGCATTCACACAAGGAATATACTGACCCAAGATGAGACAAGACTGCGAAGATTTTTTGTGGAAGTGCTACATATGCCAAATCCTTGCTCAAGACATCAAAAGTCCATCACTCTACTTGCCCATTAGCAATGTCCCCTGGTCGTTCAAACGATGGGGAATAGACATCATCAAACATTTCTACCCAGTATCAGGAAATTAAAGGTTTATCCTTGTAGCCACTAACAACTTCATAAAATGGGTCGAGGTAGTCCCTCTATGTCATACCGATGAAAATGAAGTCATCAAGTTCTTTTGGGAGCACATAATCACCAGATTTTGTTGCCCACAAATAATACGATCTAACAACGGCAAGCAATTCATCAGTAGTAAAGTCCTCACTTTCTTCCACAAGTACAAAATTTGGCTATCAACTTCTACACCATACTACCCTTATGGCAACGGACAAGCTGAAGCCATCAACAAAAACATCAAATCATGTCTACGTAAACGGCTCAACGAAAACAAAGGCAGGTGGGTCGACGAACTACTCATTATTCTTTGGGCATACTGGACAACTCTTTGAACATCTACTGGCTGTACTCCATTTATGACGGCCTTCGGCACAAAAGCAGTCATACCCTCAAACCATAATCTTGAAGAAAAATTATTGATGATAACAATAAATTAGGTCTCCTCTGCAACCTAAATTGGATCGAAGAAACCCGAGACAAAGCCATCACAAACTTGGGACGCTACCATGACACGTTGAAAAAAAAATTAACAAAATAGTTCAAAAATGAAAATTTGGTATTGTCGACCCAGTCCTTCGACGAATCCAAGATAGTACTCGGCCTAAGAACTCTAAAAAATTGTCCAAAAACTGGGAAAGGCCTTACATTCTCAGTGAAAAAACAAATAGTAGGACTTACTGGCTAATGACAGACGGCGAAATTCAACTTGAATATCCATAGAACACAGCTCAACTAAATATGTTTTACAGATAAGGACTGTAGCAATTATCATCAATTCCAATAAAACAATCTTTACTGTTACTTACATCTTTCTATCTTTACTGTTCTCGACCCATACTAGATAAGTATACATCAGACAATCAGTCATCTTTACAATCTTAAACTTGACCTTGATCTATACTTGATAAGTATGCATCAAACAATCAAACATCTTTACTATCTTTACTTAGTCTCACTCCATACTTCATAAGTACGTATCCAGACTATCATTTAATTTAACACGAATACTATCCAATCACAGGATACTCTACTTCGCTTTCCATAGTTATCGAACAAAATATAACATGTTTTGTTCTTTTCAAATCTACATCCAGAGAGATCCCACTGAGGATGCACATATGGCAATCCTTTACATTACTTGCCATTTCATGGCCAACTTTTACTTATCATGCCAACAGGCGCTCCTTACTTATCTGCTACGAGTTACAATCACATTCTAAATATATCATTTTTGTCGAATTTCAGCACTTAGCATAATTTACAACATATATACATCATAATATTTTCAAAAAACTTTCTTCGACAAACAAAATTTTATCATTCCAAAATCCACATAAATAAATTTGTCCAAGTCCCATTGACCTACATTTATCTTTAAAACATCCAACTGTTTACAAGACAACTATTTAAACTGCAGGAGGATCCACTACTTTATCAACTTTCAACGAACCTTCAGGGGAAAACACATTTGCTAACTCTCCAGGACTCAAACCATCAGCTTCCATCATCCTCACATTATCGACGACTTTCATCCCACAAGGAACTTCTGGAGTCTCCTGAACATCATCGTCTAGATCTGAATCCTCGAAGATAACACCACCAGACTTGGCAAACCCCTTGTAGTGATCCATCCTCACCTCCAACACATCATACTGCTCTATATAGTGGGCCCTCACCATCTTTCAAGTATCTAAATATTTTGCTATTAATTGAGCCCAATCCTCGTCCAGAATCTTACCATGTTCCAGCTCCATCACCTTTTATGCATCGGTAATCTGTTCCCTTACATCATTCTCAAAATTTGTTCGAAGCAATACCAAAGCCACATCTTTTTCCTTTTCCCACGTTTTCATCGCTTCACGAAGAGCAACGTCCTTTACCTTTCGAGCTTCCATCTTGTAGGTATTTAGCATTGCATTCAACTCCTTATCTTCGATCAAAGCTTTTCTCCCTCGTCAAATCTTTCTTGATGTTTTTATATCCCAGAACAAAATTTACAAGTTCACTATTACCTACAATGCTATCTTTCACCTCCGTTAACAACTTCTTGATCTGCATTACATTCATAAATTGAGTATTCGAATGGCATACCACTTTCTTTAATCGAAGAAAAGTAGAAAATTTTCTCACCTTCGACATGTTTCGGTGGCCCTCGCTGAGAAATGTAATCAAGCTCTCAGACCCAACTAAACAATCATCAACTTCAGCCTGCAACACATTCGTCCCCGACATATAAGAATACATCGTCCTCTGGACTTCAATCTCGGATTCCACGACATTGACCGTCGAGAATTCCTCTTAGAAGGAAGTAAAGGAGCAATAACTTGGCTTGTTGCCCTTTTCTTCTTACACTTTCCCAATGTTTCAACAAACATCGAGTCTATCTCCGTAGTCATGGAGTCTGTCGTGTACCCAGCCAAGGAAGGATTTTCTAATGGAAGACTAGACTTTGTGGCCCTTTTATTCTTAGCCGATATCTTACCATCGATAACTGGGACTTCTGACCCTTTTTCCCTCGATCTTTTTAAACCTACCTCTTGGAAAAGAAAACTCTCCCGCTCTTGGTCAATGAGAAGATTGTCGATCCTACCAAAAAACCCCTTCCTGATCTTGTATAATTCTTCTTGTACTTCAGAATTCCTATTGACCTCCTTCAAAGCTGTACATAAATGAAATACAGTTAGAAACAATTCACATCACATTCAACACTTCAAACATCGACATTTACGTTACCTAACCTCAAACCTAAGTGAAAAGTATTTTTCTTCAAGGGCTCTACAAGGTCTTTCTTGTCGAACTCATAGTTTCCAGACACGAGTAAACGTTCATCACTATATCACCCTCCTATTGAAACCATGTCATACAGCAGCGGTCTCTTCAAAAACCTCGCCAAGTAGCGATACTTTCTTCGGTTTCATCTTGAGTGTGTAATACACACATAAATCGTCAAAAGTGATCAACTCTGCCCCCCATGACTTAAATCGACCATTTATCATCCTACATATGCGAAACAGGTCATATACATTTAGATTGAACTAACCAGGTGCCACATTAAAGAAATTCATCAACTTCTTCTGGACAGTTCGAAGAGGAAGCTTCAACCCCTTTTAATTTTTTCTCGATGCACGAGAATCCCGCCCAAGGGTAGTTCCTGGTCAATCATATCATATTGGTACTCCACTAACCTAATATCTCAAAGAATATCATACTTTTCTTGAAACTCAGTATTTACTTCGTTTTCGGACCCTCTCCATAACAAGCTTCAATACCCTCCTCCACATCTTCTTCCCCACTCCCGCTACCTTCTCGATTACTAGCTTGTGGCTTGTGATGCACATCAATCTCGGTAGCCTCCTCAACAGACAATTTGACAATCCTAGGTGCAACCCTAAACTGGTCAACACAAACTAAGCCTACACTACTCGACCCTACCCTATATCTACCTCCCAACTATTGTACACATGTAGCTATATCGATCATTAGGGGCTCTACATCTTGAAGATTCTTGTATATATCTTTATCATCAATTTGAGTTGGTTCAGCCATTTTTAAGAACCTGAAAATCAGATTATATTTTTTACAACAATTGGTATCTATCGTATCTAATATATATATATATATATGTTCATATGTTCATATTCGCATAGTCGTCGAGTTTAACCTTCAACATATCATTCTTGCATTACTATCATTACTATTTACTACTATCATTACTGTCAGTTTAACTAACTACATTCAGGTCTCGATACAATTTAACAATTTATTCATTAAGTCATAAAATATCGATTACTGTACTAATTTTTCTTTTGTCAAAGTTTAGGAATCTCAAGAGTTCTCGATTATACTTTACCTGTTTCCCACCAAAATACTATCTTTGAAAAAATACGAGACATCACCATCTCCGGCGTAAAATCCTGCCAAATCAAACCTAACAAGAAAGTCGTTTCCAACAATCTTACTGAAATCCTAACAAATTCCTTACAGTCGCGTCGCAACCATCGTGACACCCACCAATCCCTCTCTCTACTCCTCACCACCAATTAATTACATATCTCCTACCACAACACCTATAAAACTCATTACGACTCTGTTTCCCTAGAAATGGCACCCATAAATGATCACCATGCAACCTCTGCCATCCAAACCCTAACATAGTCGAATCTCAATAACTTCCAATCCATCTAACCTTATACAAATTCCTTTTACCAATACACTTAACATACCTACATCTACCAATATTTATAAACAATTAATAAAGAAACATATACAATAAACACAGTTACTAACCTTGTACTTGCTGCTTTGGTATCCCTTTATTTTGTCCACTTTGCTCTCTTAATCAAAACACTGATCTCCTCCTTCCCAATTGCTGACAACGATTCCAATGTTGCGCACAAAGAGTTTGCACTTGAAAGGATTTTTTTAGAGTTTGTAAAATATGAACAATCGCCCACCCCAGAACTATTTATAGACCCCACGCAACTGTTTATCGCACCGCTTTGCCACCATTCGCGTAATCTAGCATAACGTCTTAAACGTCTTTTCTTGAAATCTTTGATTCTTCGCCTTCTCAATACCAACAAACCACTACATTGTTACTCTAAACCTTCCATATCTTGAAGAACTTCCTCTGACATATTCATACTCAACAAAGCGTAACCTATCTTATCACAAAGATGTTGTACATCGTCTTCCTTATACTTCAAATTTTCACCTACAGAAACAAACCTTGCCATGTTTAATAATCTCACTACCTACACACATTTATACTTTATTTACAAATCCCTATATCTACAGAAAATCTCCACCAATCAGATCAAATTTCAAAATTTCATTCGATATTATAAATGCCAACAAACCACATTACTACATTCCATAATTTTACCAAGTCCAAAATATATTTGATAACATTACAAAACATCGACAACTACATTCTGACATCAAATTCTATCATTATTTCTTCTTCAAACATAATTTGACCATTACATTTAACTACTTCTACAAATAGAATTCATAAATTCCCAGCTGCAACAGCATCTTCTTTCTTAATTAACATATTCGCATGGGTATACATGTAACTCACACGTTCAGGTGGACTCCAAAATTGCAGTTGACGGTGAAACTAGAAATTTTCTTCAGCATCTTTTGCCACTGCCTCACTCATCCCTTCATAATTTGGTTCAACAAGATCTTCTATGTGAATGTTAGCATTCCGATTACCAAAGTACCGACTATATAATTCCCAATACTTAACTTAAACACGGCTGAACACCTTATTCCGTACTTAAGATCTAGACTTCACCATTTCTTCAAACACAACTCTTAATTTAAAAACATCCTATGGATACTTATAGTCCTATACAGTCTAAGTCAACATAACAAACATTATTTCTCCTTAGAACTTTACAATTTAAACATTTAAATCAATTACCCTCGTAATCTATTCCTGACCCCAGATAATAAATTATACTTCAGGATATGTTATACTCAAAATTATACGCAACACACATTTTACTTCGACATCATTCAACTTCGTCTAAATTGTTTATTTAACAACACAAAACGACAAAACAAAGTATATTCATTGAACTATCAATTTCAATTTACATTCGACAAATCTTTACTTCGATTACATTACATCCAAATGCAATTTATTCTTTCCATTAGACTTAATTGGCTAGTTGATAACATCATTTCACCAGAATCTGACATTATTACATCTTTTCACCAAAATCTGATATTTTCTGCTTCTTATCACTAGAATTTGACATTAGCTCTGGCATCAGAGGTAACGATATCCTAAGAAACTCAGGTCAAGGAACTTCTAAATAGCGTTGCTCCTACAAGAGCGCGGTAGCAGAAAATTGTAATAAGCCTCCTTCATTCGATAAGATACCTGAACGCCCAATCAGCCTTCACATCCTCATCTTCAATATAAACAGTACCCCCTCCCCTAATACCGTGGTCAGCTTCCATACCTTCATCAATAGCAACTTAAACCAACCCAAACAGATACCCTACGTAAATACACTCTCTAACTCTACCTCCTCCCACTCTCTATAACATGATGAAATCAATTACAAAATCACAAAGCAACAGTTTGGGATAGAATTTTACCTTAGCTTGGTCATTATGGTCAACGACTTCATCCTCAAGAAACTTCCTACGCCACACTTGGGGTGGTATCTTTATAATACACCACCACCAAATCATTCTTAACACCTTCTATTTATAACCCACTTTTATTTACCAGGTCTAATGTTCTGCATTAATTGCTCCTCGGGAAAGACAAGACCATGTTCACTTAACTTTCACCTCATAAATAATACCAGAAAGACTTTTAAGGACATTCGGCAACCTTTTCGAATTCCAACTACTTCTTGACACAACCACAAGTACTTCTGTCGAGAATGGGGCGATTGTAGTAACATATTTCCCACATTCGGCAGGGATCAGCCGGCATAACATAGTTGAAGACAAAAAACATTCAAGAAGATACCACAAGTCCTCGACCTACTAAAATAAGCCATTGTGCCTAGTTAAGAAAGAGTTGTTAGAGATCCGTGAAGTTTGCCCACTCCCCTCGAAATAGGAGACTATTTCTTTCTTTTTGTAAACTGTTTATATCTACTATAAATATAGGTAGATAATAGATTATTCAGATCCGCAACCCTACTATACTTACTTCCTTACCTTATAGTCACTCAAAAATTTATAATAACTAGTAATACATTAGATTTTATCTTAAAATCCCCCTCGAGGTTATGGTTTTTCTCAACCTTTACTGAGATTTTCACGCAAAATCTTGCTTGTTTAGCTTATTATTGCACCTTCCTTGTGAAAAGTATTGGCAAAGATTATCCTTCTAGAAAAAACACCATTACATGATCGGATGAAGATGTTAAACTACCTTCCACCTCAATCATGCAATTTTTGTTTCTTTCCACGAGATTTTTATGGGGTTATTTGAGTATTTGAGCATTTGAACAGAAACTGTTAACAAGGCGTTTGAACGAGATTTCTTGTCGTTCGAACAAAATTGGGTCTGTTCAAACATAAAATGTTTCTATTCTAATAAACCACACCGAACATTTTTTGTTCGAATAGAAATGGGGTTTGTTCGAATAAACTTTGGAAAAACTTTATTTTAAGATTTATTTGGAATCCTTGACTTGCCTTGAGATTTGAGCGATAGTAAATAGTTCCCCTAGTATATAAAGGGGGACTTAGGTTCTTTTTGAGCCAATGCTTTGGTGAGACCAATTTGCGAGAAAATCCTTTAGAGAACCTCTAATTGCTTGAGTGATTATAACTTTGGGATCTTGAATAAACTCTATCTCTCTTTCTTGTACGGTGGACATATGCAATTTGCCGAACTACCTTAAACTTGTGTATTGTGTATTTTATTGATTGTTGTTTGTTTGTGGCTAACCAAATCTAGTTGGAGTTTCGGCTTTCGGGCTTGCGACTCAACAATTATTTTATCCTCTAGTGATTATCTTAGATTTCTTCTATCATTTTCAACCGTAAGATACGATTTCTTTCCTTGGATGGGGTAATGATTTCAATTCCTTCCACCACGATTATGATTTCCTCTTTCTCAATTGGATTTCTTTGTCCTCGAGTGAATTGTATCTTTCCATCAGTAGATATCTTTATCCTCAAATAATTATCTCTCCTCAACATTACCTCAAGTGATCCTCTTCATCGACTAATTCCCTTATCACGGTGTCTCTTCAAGATATTTACATTTCTCTCGGGTGGGAAAACTGGCAAGTCAGTTAGTGCCACCAATTTCACAAGTACATGTGGGAAAATGGCAAGTCGGAATGCTGTCGATTCCACAAGGGATATATAAAGCTTTGAAGTATTTCTATTAATGCAAAAGGATTGTCTAGAAGAATTTTTATATGCTTTAGGGGGAACCTTGGTTTCTTTTATTAGTGAGGGTTTCTTTTATTAGTTTCTTTTATGATGGACTATCTATTTCTTTTTCTTATTATAATCCACCTTGACACGAATATTATATGTTTGTATCAACGTAAGGGGGAGTGTTGGAGTATATGATATGACAATATGAAGCACAATAGTATGGTGATGCGTGCTATATAGCATCAAGTCAATGAGGTTACTTTCTATGTAAGTTAATTTTTAGAATAGACTAGAATATATTATATTTTTAGTAATAGTAGGTTTCTCTCTATGAAACTTTCTAATTCAATGGGACACTCTATCATCTATTAATAGAGATGCCTCCTCTCTTTGTAATTATTAATTTATAATCATTAAAATTACTTTCTCTTATTTATTACTACAAGTAGTCCTTAATTTGGCAATGGGTTTACCATCCTGGATGGTAGGGCATTGTACACCAACTAAGTTTTTCCTTGTGTTTTTTAGCCTAGGTCCAAAAGTGTAGCCCAGGAAGAGAATTTAGCCACATTGGTTTCCTTATGAGGGTAAGTATCTGGGTATATCTAAGGCAAAGGTGTATCTTAGGCTGTATGGGTGATTTCCATACCCATATGTAGTCTGTACCTCTAAGGATTTGGGTTTTTTCCGTAGAAACATGAAAGACATGTTTCCTGACACATTTGTCTTCTAAAATTGGAGGTGGGGTATACACTGAATAAAGATAGGTCAACAACAGTTAACATATATGTGAGCTTGACTATAAAACTCAAGAATATTGCTTTGCATATAACTTTATATGTAGCCATATAGATTATGTCTTTCATGAAATTGAAATTCACCTCTATTTAAACCTTAAGATTTTGTTGTTTAGCTATGATTTTAAGGTTTCATAGGTTCATTTGTTGCTGACTGTCTCCCGAAGACATTAACTGTCCATACAGCTTTTCTATTGAGAGATGAAGCAAATGATTATTCTAGGCTTTGAGGGGTCAGCCAATAAAATCGGTGCCGGCATTGTAACCCTTGATGTGTTTGGTTACAGCTCAAAAATAGACGAAGTCATTCGAACAAACTTAAAGTCGTTTGAACGAGACTATATTTCGTTCGAACAAAAATCGTAGTATTTGTTTTGTAAGTTTGTATTGAAGGAGATATATTCCAAGGCGATGGTTTGTCTCGTGATGTGTGCTTCGCTAATGACATAATAGAGAGTCTATAAAAGCTAGGGCTTTGATAGACTATTTTATACAATGTGTGAGTTAAAAGCCTTTGTGTGTGAGAAACTTGAAATCTAGAAGAGATGTAGCCTTTATGATAGACCTTGTAAAGAGTTGGTCTTTACAAGGAGGAAGGTGGAGTGTGTTCTTTAGGGATTTGACGGTGAGAGGAGAAGTACCTCTTGGTTGCTAAGATGAGAAATCAATGAAGAGAGGAGATTAAAGGGTCAAGAAGAAGGTATGCAACATGGTCTTTGTTGAGGTAATCTTTAGGTTCTTGATAAATCTCTTATTTTATTCTTCTCTTGTAAATCTATGTGAGGGTATTATGAGATTAGAGAATTTCATGTTCGTTGGAATCTCTTGAGGGCTTGAAATTGAACTTGGATACATAGTGAATTTTTAACTTAGTAGTAGGGAGTAGCCTTAAAGTGAACCTCCGGTAAATATTGTGCTTTTCGTGCATGTTAACTATTGTGTCTATGTTTCTTGTTGATTATTTATATGCCATTAGGATAACGGATAAAATCAAATTGCGTGTGGGGATGTATTCCTCACTGTTCTCCCAACATGATGAAACCATCTTGTCGAACCCACGTCACACCTATATCACCCCTCCAGGTCATGGATTCCTCCCACGAGAGATTACTCAACACCACTTGTAACACATCCTCCCACATGTCAAATCCATCCTTAATTTTACCCAGTGAACCCCTGACGCAATTAACTTCTTCTACTACACCAAAGGCCCCGGCATGGGTGCTCCTCTTCAGGTTTCTACAATCGCTGTTCGCATTCTTTTAAAACTGTGGAAAAACCTATTGTTATTGTCAACCATTGTGTCATATACATTTAGATGGGGAGAGTCATTACTATGGCTAAGGATCCTGTCGTTTTATATGTTAGTGGTGGAAATACACAAGTAATTGCTTATAGTGAGGGCCGGTACTGAATCTTCGGCGAGACCATAGACATTGCCATTTAAAATTGTTTGGATCTTTTTGCTCAGGTTTTGATGTTCTCTAATGAACCCTGTCCAAGTTACAACATTAAACATTGCAAATAATGGATCAAAGTTCATATATATTCCTAATATTGTTAAAAGGCATGCATGCTTCTTTTAGTGGGATTTTTAGTTATGCTGAAGCTACAGCTGTAGAGCTACTAAAAAATAATAAATCCACCTCTGTAGATTTGTGTTACTCTTTGCAGGAGACTATTCTTGCAATTGAAATTCTTGTGGAGATTACTGAAAATGCTATGGCACATTTGTGATAAGAAAGATATGTGGAGAAATTGTATTTTTTTGGGCTTGGGCGTTGGTCGTTCGTACAACCCTTGAATCTGTTCGAACGACCCATTGAAAACTCTCTGGAATTTGGCCCAAGAGCCCAAGTCGTTCGAATGACTTGATATCTCAATCGAACGACCAATGTTGAACTCCCTAAAAATTTGGCCCAGACGCATATTTCGTTCGAACGACTCCCTATTTTGCTTAAACGAAATCTGGTAACTCTATTTTTTTATGGTTTTCAAACCTTTTGTTTGACTCGAGATTTGAGCAATTGTAAAAGGTTTTCCCAAGTATATAAAAGAAAACCTAGGTTCTTTTAGAGCCACCCTTTTGACAACCCTTTGGTGAGAATATTTGGGGGATTTCTTGAGTGAGAAACCCAAAATAGGGCTTGAGTAATTGTAATTGGGACCTTGAATAAACTCTCTTTCTCTTTCTTGAAAGTGGACGAAGGTAATTTTTCAAACCACTATAATATTGGTGTTGTGTGTTTCTTTGTTTATGTTTGCTCATTGCTAACCCAAATCGACTTGGAGTTTGAGGCTTCCAGGCATGCGGCTCAATAATTGGTATCAGAGCGAGGTTGATTCCTCAGTTGTGCGTGATTATGAGGTAACTTAGGGATTTTCAATTTCAATTTGGCTATTGATTTGGTTAGTTCATGAAAATTAGGGGAAACATGGGAGACGATGTTGAATCGAGTTCTTCGTCCCCGAAAAGAAATATAACAATGATGTTCAACAATGGAAAGATTGATGCTGAGAAATTTAATGGCACCAATAACTTTAACATGTGGCGATGCAAAGTTATTGATGAGCTAAGTCAATTGGACTTAGATGAGGTATTGGAGGATAAGCCGGATGAGGTAGAGGAAAGTGTTTGGAAGAAGATGAACAAGAGAACTTGTGGTCAAATTCGCTCAAGTTTAGCCTGAGACATTAAATACCTTGTAATGAATAAAACCTTGGCAAAGGAAATTTAGAGGATTCTAGAGGAGAAGTATTCAGTGAAGAGCATCCAAAATTGACTCTATTTGAAGAGGAAGTTTTATCAGCTCAAAATGAGACAAGGAATTAGTATGTTCGAGCACTTGAACTATTTTACCAAGTTATTAGCCGACTCAGCGAATCTAGAGGAAAAGGTTGGCGATGAAGACAAAGCATTATTGTTCTTAAACTCGTTTCCCGAATAGTACAAGTATTTCGTTACTATGATAACGTACGGGAAGAGTTCATTGTAATCTACGGATGTGACTACGGCTGTTGTAAATCAAGAGTACCGGAGGAAAGAAAAGCATGAGTCAGGGGAGTCGACATCCGAGGTATTGGTGACTAAAGGGAGGTCTTCAGACCAAAAGAGCTCGAGACATTAAATACCTTGTAATGAATAAAACCTTGGCAAAGAAAATTTGGAGGATTCTAGAGGAGAAGTATTCAGTGAAGAGCATCCAAAATTGACTCTATTTGAAGAGGAAACTTTATCACTTCAAAATGAGACAAGGAATTAGTATGTCTGAGCACTTGAACTATTTTACCAAGTTATTAGCTGACTTAGCAAATCTAGAGGAAAAGGTTGGCGATGAAGACAAAGCACTATTGTTCTTAAACTCGTTTCCCGAAGAGTACGAGCATTTCGTTACGATAATAACGTATGGGAAGAGTTCATTGCAATATGCGGATGTGACTACGGCTATTGTAAATCAAGAGTACCAGAGGAAAAAAAAGCATGAGTCCGGGGAGTTGACATCCGAAGTATTGGTGACTAGAGGGAGGTCTTCAGACCAAAAGAGCTCGAGATATTAAATACCTTGTAATGAATAAAACCTTGGCAAAGAAAATTGGAGGATTCAAGAGGAGAAGTATTCAGTGAAGAGCATCCAAAATTGACTCTATTTGAAGAGGAAGCTTTATCACTTCAAAATGAGACAAGGAATTAGTATGTCCGAGCAGTTGAACTATTTTACCAAGTTATTAGCTGACTTAGCGAATCTAGAGGAAATGGTTGGCGATGAAGACAAAGCACTATTGTTCTTAAACTCGTTTCTCGAAGAGTACGAGCATTTCGTTACGATAATAACGTACGGGAAGAGTTCATTGCAATATGCGGATGTGACTACGGCTATTGTAAATCAAGAGTACCGGAGGAAAGAAAAGTATGAGTCCGGGGAGTCGACATCCGAGGTATTGGTGACTAGAGGGAGGTCTTCAGACCAAAAGAGGTCGAGTGGTAATAACCTTCGATCGAAATTGAAAGGTTACGGATTTAATAGCATTGGGTAAGGACCAATGCGCGTTTTGTAAGGAAACGGGTCATTTGAAAATTGATTGTCCCGCACTTAAGAAGGAAAAAGTGGGATAATTGGGCTCGTCTGCAAATTTGTCTCAGGATACGGAAATGGGCGGTATTGATTCGGATTAATCTTTTACTATAACTTCTAGTACATGTGTTAGTGATACAAAAGAATGGATTTTAGATTCGGGTGCTACCTATCACAGTTGTCCCGAAAGGGGTTATTTCTCTAGTTTGAAAATGCTAGAAGATGAAGCGGTGTTGATGGGAAATAATAATCCTTGCCACATCTTGGGGATAGGTACCATTCGACTAAAATTGCACAATGGGTTAGTTAAAGAGATTGATGAGGTTTGGTATATTTCGACGATGAGGAAGAACATTATCTCGATGGGTTTACTTGAAGCAAAAGGCTACAAGGTTGTATCTGAGAATGGGGTGAAGAGGGTTCTTAAGGGAGCCTTGGTTTTATTGAAGGGCCACAGAAGAAGTAACAACTTGTACTATTTGGATGGTACAGTTGTTCTTGGTGAGGTTACTACCGCGGGAAAAGAGGAGACCACTTCTATAGATACCACTCGGCAATGGCACATGCGTTTGGTGCATACTGGGTAAAAGTCCTTGAGAGTTCTCGTGAACCAAGGGATATTGAAAGGTGCCAAGGTGTGCAAATTGGAATCTTGTGAAAACTGTATACTGGTGAAGCAGACAAGGGTAAAGTTTGGCACCGCTATCCACAGTACTCGCAAAACCTTTTATTATGTCCACTCTGATGCTTGGGGAACCTCCAAGAATGCATCGCCAGGGGGTAAGCATTATTTTGTGTCTTTTGTGGATAACTTTTATCGGTGGGTATGGGTATATACAATGAGGAAGAAGGATGAAGTCCTAGAAATTTTCATGACGTGGAAGAAGTTGATTAAGACTCAAACTGGCAGAAAGATCAAAGTGCTCCATTTGGATAATGGTGGGGAGAACACTAGTGATCCATTCTTGCAAGTATGTCAGGATGAGGGGATTGTTCGATACTTCATGGTTAAAGAGACACCGCAACTAAACGGGGTAGCTGAGCGCATGAACTATACTTTGCTGGAGAAGGTGTGGTGTATGTTGTCCAATTTTAGGTTGGGCGAGGCATTTTGGATTGAGGCTTTATCATATACATGTTATCTCGTTGATAGGTTGCCTTTGGCTATAATTGAGGGTAAGACACAAATGGAAACTTGGTCGGGAGAACATACAACAAATTATGATACACTTCGTATATTTGGGTGTCCGGCATACTATCATGCTAAGGATGGAAAGTTGGACCCATGAGCAAGGAAGGCCATTTTCTGGGTAAGAAGGGTGTGAAAGGCTAAAAGTTATGGGATACGAGAGACCGAAAGATCATTCTGAGCAGAGAAATTACTTTTGATGAGGCTTCTATGATGAAGTCACATGGCTTTGAGCACACAGAGGAGACGACCAACGAGGTATTACAACGGGTGGAGATTAATGTGTCTTTATATTGGCCAGAGAGTTTCGTACCTAGAGGGGTGTCATCTACCAGTGTGACAACGAGTGATGAGCCATTAGTATATGCTCCAAATGATGAAGACACAGATGAAGGTGGAACATTTGGTAGTACTGAAGAAGAGATTTCGGTGGCGGAGTCAATTGCAACTTGTAAAACAAAGAGGAATATGGGTAGGCCAAAAAGGCTTACAAAGGACATGGTACTTCCAAAGGCGAAGACCATGGTAGCCTATCCACTACCGATTGTTGAAGGTATTCCTTCCACGGCTAAACATTGGGAGGTAGTAAGGATGGAAGAGATGTATTCTCTTTACAAGAGGGTGATTGGTGGTAAATGGGTCTACTAAAAGAAATAAGGATCTCAAGATAGTACTACGCTTCAAGGCAAGACTAGTGGTAAAATACTTCTCCAATTGCATCCTATTGGCTTTGGTAGCAAATTTGAATTGGAATTGCAACATCTTAATTTTAAGGCAATACTCTTAGATGAGATGTTGAAGGAAGGGATCAATATGACTTAGCCGAGTGGGTTTACTACTGCTCGAGAGGAAGATGTGTGTCAATTGATGAAGAAATCGCTACACGGTTTGAAGAGGTCTCCAAAACAATGGTACAAACGGGCTCTTGATAAGGAGATTCATAGAGAAAGAGAGAAGGGTTTCTTTCCTATGGATTGACTTGGTCCCTCATGGAAATTGTGTGAACTACGGGCGACTTGATCTGCGGAGGTATGTAGGCAGCCATTGATTTTGTGTAGTCAAATTGTGTTCCTTAGGACAATTGGTCAATTTTTGGTTCCTTGGGAAAATTGGTTTGGATTTGGTCCTTTGGGGCGTCTGGCTTGATTGATTCCTTGGGACACCTGGTTTGGATTTGGTTCCTTGGGGCACTTTATTTATATTTGGTCCTTTTTTGGGGACGCTTGGTTTTGGTTGGTTTCCTTGGGCCGTTTGTATGTTTGGGTTATTGGGGGCATTTGATGGAGGAGAGGGTTTGTTTGAGTTTGTTTGGATGTTGGCGATGCTCAGCTCAAATTTCAGTTTGTGTGGTTTGGGAAATCTTCACCGAGGTGGAGAATTGTAGAGAAATTGTATTTTTTTGGGTTTGGGCCTTGGTCGTTCGAATGACACCTTGACAACTCTCTCGAATTTGGCCCAAGAGCCTAAATCGTTCGAACGACTTGATATCTCATTCGAACAGCCAATGTTGAACTCCCTGGGAATTTTGCCCAGATACATATTTCGTTCGAACGACTCCCTATTTCGTTCGAACAAAATCTGGTAACTCTTCTTTTTATGGTTTTCGAACCTTTTGTTTGCCTTGATATTTGAACGATTGTAAAAGGTTTTCCCTAGTATATAAAGGGAAACCTAGGTTCTTTTAGAGCCACCCTTTGGACAATCCTTTGGAGAGAACATTTGGGGGATTTCTTGAGTGAGAAATCATAAATTGGGCTTGAGTTATTGTAATTGGGACCTTGAATAAACTCTCTCTCTCCTGAAAGTGGACGTAGGCAATTTTCCGAACCACTATAATATTGGCGTCGTATGTTTCTTTGTTTGTGTTTGTTAATTGCTAACCCTAATCGACTTGGAGTTTGAGGCTTTCGGGCTTGCTGCTCAACAAGATGTTCGTATTGTTAGGGGCAAGGGGTGTAGTGAGAGATTGCAAGAGATTATGAGAACTATGTGCACAGAGGGGTGGAAGGATGTTTACAATGGATGATAGGTACTGCATTAACAATGGTGCAATGATCGCTTACATGGGTCTAGCTCTTTTCTTACGTCCATGGAATGGTGACTCTACTAGAGGAATCAACATTCGCGCAAAGATTCTGAACAGACAATGTTCAAGCTATATGGAGAAAGAAAAGTTTATTGCCTTCACCAAGTTAGTCAGTCTTGAGAAGCAAGTGCTTTGATGCATTGCGCTAAATTAACATCCCTTCATGAAGTAGAATTGTATATTTATCAAGGAGCAGCAGGGGAGAGCTCAGACAACAGATTTCGTAAGTATTTAATTTATATGGTTAATGTCAAGTCAACTCAACTTGTTTTAAGATAAAATCTCGAATTTGGTGTTTATTATTTCATTGTTTGTTAAATAGGCTCTATGTTAATGTATGTTATATCATGAACAATTGGTGGCTATAGTAGCCAAGAACATTTAGACATTTTTCATCAATCAAACGCTTCTTTCTGCCCTACATTTCCAATCTCCAGAAGATATCCCAACATTCAGACTTACAAGTTTGATTTAGTCAAGAGGAAAAAACACTTGCTATCTGTTTTTCCTTGCCATGCATTATAAGTGAAAAAGTTTTTACTTCTCATCATTGTTATAAGTTATAACCTTGATTGGCATAACCCGAAATGGAGAGCCTCTACGTTATTCACCACTTTTCCACTCACACTTTCCTTTAACAAACTCTGATCTCTACTTGAGAACCTAGTAAAATTGCAAGTGAAGACCATCTATTCTTTGGCTTCCCTGTGAGGCAGTCAACGACCCATTAAAACTAGTCACTCCTATTTACCTTTTAACATATACGCCTTAAGTAATCTTGAGCTTGGGCCTGGAATTCAAGATATTATCCATCAATATTTTGGTACAGATTAGAAGGGGTGGGGGTGACTAGTGAGAGAGTACTCATGTTGGTATCTAAAATTCTTAGACGCTTGAGACTAACCAATTTCAATTGTTTTAGGTCTAAATTGATAGGTCCTAATTTCTTTGAATTAATGGTCTACGCTTAACCTAAATCAAGTTGATTCAATTAACTAATGTCAAGCAAACAGTTGGAAACATAAAGACACGGGCAAAGATTGTTAACCCTGTGGGAAACCTTTCCAGAAGAAAAACCCACAGGTTGTTGTCGAATCACTCGACAGCTAAAAATTCTACTATTGAAAAAGAATTACAAGAGTTTGACTACTTACAGACTCGATAAACACATCCAATGCTTACCTCTTTTCTAATCAAGCTCCAGGCAATTGATTCCTCGTTCTCGCAATGCCTCACCTCAGATAACGCACCAAAGCTTCAAAGCTTAAATCGCTCAAGTTCTTCAATCAATAATTAGGGTTTCTTGATCAATGATGATTGATTCAAGATGTGAGTATTTTAATTCTCTCTTGAATCTCTCAAGAGTAATCGCTCCTCACTCTGAAAAATAAGCCCTAGAAAAAATTAATTTTTGAAGAAGAAAAGTTTGAAAAAGTAAAAGTTGTCATTTATTAGAAAATAGAAATCACGTTCTCTATTCGAATAGAAATCTGGTTGAGCCAATCTATTCGAATAGCAAAGAAATCTATTCGAATAAAAAGCAGACTGAGGCATTTCATTCGAATACAATAAAATCTATTCGAATAGAAATGTTCTCAGTTCTAATCGAATAGAAAAGAATCTATTTTAATAGAAGTTTTGTTATCTTAAAAAGGACATACTTATTACCTGGGCTTGATAATTATAACAAGGAGTTAGAAACCCACTTACCTATTTATTGTCAGTCCAGTTATAGTCGATCCACGTTCACTCACTAACGTCGGATAACCACGAGTTAGTGCTGACACCTACACTAGACACTAAATGAAACAAACTCCAAAATGGATGTTTCAATCTCCCCCTTTGGTTCATTTTGTGTTAAAACTAAAACTATAGGTAATAAACAAAAAATACATACTCGATGGACTAACTCACTCACTGAACATCCATTCATAAAAGCATATCCGTTGAAATCCCTACACACTAAGCAAGATACATCACGTAACCGTTCATATTCAAAATAAGAAATTCAGAGGACACAAAGTACTTACCTGACTTACCTGAAGAACCATCTTTCCCCCTTTTTGACACAGAAGAAGAAAAGGAAATTAAATAAAAAGAGAGAGGAAAGTGAAATTAAATTATAAATGCCAAAATATATAACAGCTATGGAAGAGTAAATATCATGGAAGAGAATAATCATATAGCAAAAGCTTGATAGAGTATCCATGAAAAAAAAACTGTTAAAACATAGCAAAGTCAGATAGAGCATCTACATAGAATATACATGCAATAAAGAGAGTAGACTCAAAAATAGTCACTGAAAAGATAAAACACAGAACTATCTAAAGTGCAAAAGATAAATCCAAAGTCACATACGACCTAAGACCCCAAATCTGTATCTGCAGTGGGAAGACCACTCGATGAGCCTCACACTAAACTGCTTAATCCATCCACAGAAGTCTGGAGCCGACCTATATCATCCCTGAAGAGCCGAAACTGAGTTTGTATCTGAGTATTCAGGCTAACAAAATGAGTCTCCATCTGAATGTCCAGCCTAATAAAATGAGACTCCATATAGGTGTACATAGAGGTAAAATTATGCGGGACCAATCCAGTATAAGCAGCTGTAGAAACATTAGGCATGGATGTAGTAGCAGGCCTGGAAGCAGAGGGCTTAGCTGCTCACCTAGCTGTACCAGGTACAGCCTTACTCTCCAAGACCTCTGCACCCTCCTCGGACTCAAACTCTGACTCAGAAGGTACCATATGCTTTCTGTTTTATTCCTAATAACGAGAATTAATCACTTTGTTCCTTTCGTCCACCTCCTCATCCACACGGATAACATGCCCCATCCTAATCAAAGCTAAGAAATAAACCTGCTATACGGCAAACCCGTGCCTGGAGATCCGGGTTAGACATAAGAATCATCTCGTGCATAATAATTTGCACCAAATCAACATTGTACCCTTGATGCTAAATATATACCAAATAAAGCATATTACCAACCAGAACATTCTTATTCCCCAGTTGGGGAATAATGTTCCTATGAGAAATCATATGAAAGAGGCATAGTACTTTGCTCAGATTCCTACGCTTGAGATATGGGCCCCTAATTTTCCCTGTGACACAAAGCCCATCCTCCATCTCCTTCTAAGGAGGAAAGTTACTAGGAACCAGAGGTCACTCTAAAAGTTTTGCATCTTCAACTGGAGGCTCACCCAGACTAAAAGCGTGCTGGATGTCATCCATCCCAATATGTAACTCGAAACCATCAATGGAAACTTTGAAACTCTTGTCATCTCCCGTGCCCTGCACATCACGGAGAAAAACATAAAAAAATCGCACCAAACGTGGATAGCACAACATCTGGGGATGAATAATCCCAGTCCAACCAAGATCAGCGAATACATCAAAAACCTACGAGATAGTGGGGTATCGCAGACACAACTCCTCATCATTAAGTGATACCTCCTTTTGAAAGTTGCGACACTTAAAACCTTATCGCGGGGTAGACCAATGGGAGGCGTTAGGATGCATACCGTGATTCCCCCCGTCATTGTCTCGTGAATGTATACAAGACACCCCAGCACCACTAGATCTTCCACGTCCAGAAGCTTGATGAGCAGCATTACTAGGACACGTCCTAGTTCCTTATATCGTCAGACCCCGTATAACCGTACCACTCGAAACGAGATTAAGGGACGCAGTCTCAGGGCATTTCTCCCTATCCATAGCAACTAATTCCCAGAGAACTCACTTAATCTGCAAGAAAAATACCACCACTTCCCTAAACCTAACCAACATGGTTAAGCAGGGAAACCCAATGAAACACACAACCAAATCTTTACCACTGCAAGCAAGCAACCACCTAACAAAACAATCCCAATCACTGCAAGAAGCCAAATACCACGCTCCAATCTCGCAGTTCTTCACAAAAGCAGATTCCACATCCAATTTCAAAACCAAACTGAATTGCAAATTCCAATTATCAAACAAATCCAACTCCAATTGACAGTTACAATTCCCAATAAAAATCAAAATCCAATTGACAGTTCTAATTCGAAACAACAAATCCAAATCCAAAGCACAAATTGACAAATTGAGCAACAAACTTGAAGGAGAGAGAGTAGAACAAGCTTACCAATATGGAGGATGAGTCCAATCACAAAATTAGGGAAAAAAATACTAAGATCAAACCACCAATTTGGACCGCCAAGCTTCGAACTATGAAACCCCAAACTCAACAATGAAAAATGAGGTAAAAAGCACAATAAAATTTAAACAAGGATGTCAAACTTAGAAGGATTTTAGAGAGAGAGAGAGAGAGAGTGCCAAGTTGTATTCAAACAAAAAGAGAGGGAGTAAAAAAAATTAGATTTTAAAAAAACATACTCTGCAAAATATATTCTAATAAAAAAAATTCTATTCGAATATAAAATAAGCTGCAGAGAAATATTCTAATAAAGATATTCGAATAAAAGTTATACTCTTATTAAAAAGACAAACTAGAGAAAAATATTCTAATAAAACAAGAAATCTATTCGAATAAAAATTGCGTTAAGGCAAAATATTCGAATAAATTTTTTTTATTCAAAAAGATGTTTTTGTTTTTTTATTTTTCAACTAGAAACAAAAGGAAGTAAAATGACAAACAAATCATTACTCCCCCTATCTACTCTACGTGAGAGACTAATCACATGTGATATGAATATCAGATAGGAAATCATTCCATATAAAAGCTAGTCAGAATAAGTATTTACTCAGTGTGTGTGTCTGCGTAGTGAACGTAAAACAATACCATGCATTCAACAAACCTAATAACCAGAAATAAGACACTATAAGAAAAATTGTTTCAACTTAGGCCTCTCATGGTGGTCACTCAAAATCAGTGAGAATTGACTAGCTAGCACTCTGTGTCAAATATGAATATGAATATAACGCAAAAAAATCATATTTCTTCATAAAAACGAAGCACTGTGAGATGGAAGATCTCATGGAAAAAAAACCCATTTATCACGAATGGTGTCAAGTTTATACTAAGTTAGATTCCCTATTTCCAATCTCCACTAATATTAACTAAGTCGATCTCAAGATCAAATAGGTCTTTAAATAGGTTATAATATAGGCACGAGTAGGTATATGATGGAGTAGGTGTTTTTGCTAGAATTTTCAGACTCCAGTTACACTACTTCTCTGCTTTTCTTAAAACCAAATTCACCTTTTGTTGTCCTCTTTCTTATGACGTACACAAATAAACATACCTCTTCACATCCACTTTATTGAATTTTGATTGAGATAATAAAAAGTCATTTGGGGACTCATTGTATTCTTCTCTACATCTTCCCCCAAAAATCACATATTTTTCCTTCTTTTTTTTTCACTGAAAGGTCTCAGAACAATTAGGTAAAAAAATGAAGAATTTTGGAAAAAAAATGGAAGGGCATATTTTAAGGCTCAACGGGCTACAAGTGAAGAAAACTAAGGTTAGAAATAACGAAGGCCAAAAATGGGAGAAGAAAAAAATGCCTATTATCATATCTTTGGTTAGACACAGTCATTTTTTCGCCTCGAATAAAAACAGGAAGGTTTCACTAGTATAACTTGACTTTGATGGTACCATTTGACAATTGGGTAAGGAAACGAAATGAGATCACAAAAAAACAAGATCAAAAAGAATAGTAAATGTCATAACACTCGAAGCTCATAAATAAGGTCAGATCTTCACATAATATTAGGTACGAAGTCTCTACATGCATCCTAAAGTATAATATCAATTAGTGCTTATATATCTGAGCATGCGATAGCTAACTGTCATTAAATAAAGCAAATCTAAGTAAAGACTATACTGAACTGTCCTAACACGGAATTAGAAAATGTATTTGACCAAGCATATATCACCGTGATAATCTAACAAAAGAGTATAAAGATGAAGTAAGAGGCATACCTAATCAATATAGCAAACAACAATTGACCGTCTCAGAAGCTCAAACCTCATAGCATCTACAACTTGGTGAAAAAATTGGCCAACTGACTATTTGTAGGAACATGCTCAACACTGACTATCTTGCGCTCAACAAGATCACGGATGAAGTGGAAGCGAATGTCGATGTGCTTGGTTCTGGAATGTTGTTTAAGATTCTTAGAGATGTTGATCGCAATTGTATTATCACAAAAAACTAGCATCATCCCCTAGACTATTTCATAGTCATGCACCATCAGTTTCATCTAGATCAATTGAGTGCAACAACTACCCGCAGCAATATACTCCTCCTCTGCAGTGAATTATGAAATGCAATTCTACTTCTTGCTTTGCCAAGCCACAAGATTATTCCCAATATAATAGCATCCACCCGAAGTACTCTTCCTATCATCTATATTACCTGCCCAATCTATATCGGAATACCCAATTACCTCGAAAGTTGTGTCATGTGAGTACCACAAACCAAAATCAGAATCCCCACATACATAAAGAATAATACGTTTAACAGCCTGTAAATGGGATCCTTTAGGATTACCTTGATAATGAGCACAAATACATATACTAAGCATAATATCAGGACGAGTAGTAGTAAGATATAGTAAACTACTTATCATACTTCTATACATCTTTTGTTCAACATCCTTACCTATCGAGTCCTTACTTAAATTTGTAGTGATACTCATGGGTATCCTGGCATTCTTTACAGAAGAGAGACCAAACTTCTTCATAAAATCCCTGGCATACGTGGATTGAGAAATAAACATTCCTTCTCCACTTGACGTATTTTGAGACCAAGGAAGTAAGTTAGTTCCCCAACCATGCTCATCTCAAATTTACTTTTCATTAAAGTTGTAAAAGAAGTGGTTAGTGAACTAAAAGTAGAGCCAAACACAATATCATCTACATATACCTGTGTAACGTGCATCCCACCTCCCTTTTGTTGGATAAATAGTGTTTTATCAACTCCCCCTCGAACAAAACCCTTAGCTAAGAGAAAATTGGAAAGCCGTTGATACCATGCTCGAGGGGTTTTCTTCAAACCGTAAAGGAATTTCATCAAGTAGAACACGTGATCAGGATGATGAAGATCCCCAAACCCTTTTGGTTGGGCCACATGCACTTCTTCCTCTAAGAGGTTATTCAGAAAAGCACGCTTCGCATCCATCTTATACAACTTGAAATTTTGATTGCAAGAAAGAGTAAATAGTAGGCGAATAGACTCAAGCCTTGTAGTAGGAGCAAACATTTCAGCAATATCAACCCCTTTTACTTGATTGAATCGTTGAGCGACCAATCTAGCTTTTTTTCAAACTATATTCCCAAGTTTGCCATATATGTTCTTATAAACCCATTTAGTCCCAATGATATTTGTACCTGACGGTCGTGGAACCAAATCCCAAACATCTTTAGGTCAAAACTGACGAAGCTCATCTTGCATTGCATGCAGCCAATATTCGTCTGAAAGAGCTTCCTTTACCGTAGTTGGTTTTATCACAGAAACATAACAAACACTGTACACCATCTCATGGTATTGGCTTCTAGTCTAAACCCGAGAGGTAGCATCCCCGATGATATCGGCATTTGAGTGATCCTTATGAACTTGCTTTAATCCGGGTTATGGCATACTTGGGATGGGAGGGGGTGTTGGAGCTGGAAGTGGTAGGGTAGGGATCGATGCAAGAATATCACTAGTTGATGTTTCTGGATTTTCCGTTGTACTATCATCTTCGCTCACATCTGCAGAACCAATGGTGCAAGTATCATCCACAACCACATTACAAGACTTCATCATCACGTTGGACCTCAAATTGTAGACTCGAAAAGCTCTACTATTATTTGTTGAGTGGCCCAATAAAATACCTGTTAAGAAATGAATCGAACTAACAGTAATATTTCTTCAATCTCCTTGAGTTCCAAGGATTTAGAATCATGACTCCTTCCTCTGTCATCAAGTAGTATAAACCCAATCTGGTTCTTCCTACTATTATAAATGGTCATTCCCAGTTCTCTGCGAGCTTCCCAGCATTCGGTTTTTTTTATGCTCTGTGGGATTTTCCTGAGAACTAAGTCGTTGATTTTAAATTTACGAGGTCGATCTATTCTATTGTATGAGTTTGCCAGCATGTTGTGGTACCTGCTTAGATTTGCCATAACTCGATCTTTTGTCTCATTTATTCAATTCATGTTACATGCTAACTCGGACTCATTTTCTTCGTCAGTTAGTTCGTGATCTCTAATTGGGTGGTGATACTCTGTTGGAATTACAGCCTCAGTGTTGTACGCTAGTAAAAATGGAGAACAACCTATTAATTGCTTTAGTGTCGTCCTGTAGTCCCATATAATATGTGGCAATTCCCTTATCCAGTGCCCTTTCTTTTCCGTTTTAGTCACTTCTTGAGACCATCAACTATGGTTTTGTTTGCGATTTTGGCATGTCTATTTCCTTTATGGTAGTACGGATTTGATGGTGAATGTATGATGTTATACTTGTTCAGGAAACTGACCATCTTTTCTCCAATGAACTGGGGCCTATTATAGATCTGAATTAGGTGTGGGCAACCAAATCTTGTGATAATATTTTTCTATATGAATTTAAAAACCTCTTCTTCTCTAGTTCGACAAAGTGGAACTGCTTGGACCCATTTGGTAAAGCAATTTGTTGCCACGAACAAGAGCTTTCTATTACCTGGCATGTTTGGAAATTTACCTACAAGATCGAGAGCCCATCGCTTAAATGGCTAGGGCACCGTGATATGGGAATCTTACATGCCCCCCATCTTAATCTACGAACGAGATACCAGTTCGCCTCTGGCTTGATTCAGGTAGCAGCTTGGTTTCTTTCTTAATTACTGTGAGATCATGATACTATATTAATCTTCTTCTCTTGAATCTAGTCGAATTGTTGATCTGATGTATCTCGATCATGTGGTTAATGTAAAAGTGATACATGCGCTTTTCTTTTTAATCTCCTTCAATTTGAGTGATGTCGACCTGCTTCTTGTAATTTTCATTCTTGTATCCTTCAAGGTCGATAATATATTCATGCATATGTCAGTGTTGTGATGTGTAACCTTATGGTGCTTGCAGTAAGGTTTTCCTTCAATTGGTTTTCGAGGTTGAGCGTTGCGGAAGAATTTGTCCTTTGCCAGTATCAAGTAAATTTCCAAGAGCTTAACATTTAGGACTGGCTTTGATAGTAAGCTTCTCTTTCGGGTCTTACCTTCATCTGTTTTGGCTTGCTTCTTATCACCTTGATCAACACTGCTTCGATCACTATTTTTATCTGTGTTTGAACCTTTTGTGGTTAGGACATTTTTAATAGATTTGTGTCTTTCAGGCATCATTCATTCTAGGTCAATAAACCCATTTACCTAATTTTTAATCATTTCTTCCAAAGTAGCGGGTTTGTTTAAAAATAAATGTTTTTTTGGTTTTGCAACCAATCTGCAGAGCGTTGGTGAAGGCCAATACAACAGTTTTCTGATCTAAGTTATCTACCTTTATGGCAAGTTCAGGGAACTTCTTGGAGAAAACTTCGAGCTTCTCTCCCTGAGCCATTTTGAGGCAGATTAGAGTGTACAAATTATCATCCCTCTCATTTTTGTAAGCATAACTCTTCATGAAGAGTTTTGCAACTAGTCAAAAGCATAGATTGAATCTTCCGGTAGAGAGTAAAACCATCGAAGTGGCTCTCCCTGAAGACTTGTTACGAACATTCGGCAGATAATGTGATTCAAGTTCGAATATAATCCCAACGAATCACGAAACTATTGGATGTGTTCACCTGGATCGGCGCCTTTGTTTTTGCAGATCTTCAGAGTGTGGAATCCTGTTAGAACTTTATTTTTAATAGTTCTTTAGCAACCGAACTTTCCTATAATTTGCTAAATTCGCCTTTGTTGTAGAGAGTTTGGGCTTCTTTTAGTTCTTTGATTCGTTGATCTATGTGCTCTTGTATTACATATAGATGTGGTGTTGGAACTAATTGTTGTGCAGGTCTTGGATTATGATTTCCACTTCCCTCGCTCATTCTTTCCTTAACTGTACCCTGGCTGGAGGTTGTAGCTCCTCTTCTTGACATTTCAAGTGCCGACGTCCTCTACTAACTTCGGGTTGATCTTCTCGTCCCAGATGAATTGAGGCTTCTGGTTCATATGGACTGTTACACGGATGTCTGGTAGCTCCTCCACTCGTGGCATCTCGAGATCCAGTCTGTCACGCGCTGATATTTTGGAATGAGCGGGCATGGCTTTTTTGTCCTTGGAAGCTGATCCCTATTGATTGTCTTGCAGGGGTTTCAGAGCGGCCTGCAGAGTGGTCATCTTTTCTTCATGTCGTTTGGATTCTAATTGTCGTGTTCTTCGCTCCTCCTCCAGCTTCCTGTTGCGAAGTTCTCAATCTTGAACCAACTAGTGCTCAAGATTGTTCTGTTTTATTATTTCGGCGTTAAGGTTCGCCGTTAATTCTGCTAATTGTTCTAGTTTTGTTGAGGTGATGTTATGTTGAACTGTTGAAACTGCTCGCTTGACATTTACCATGACAACTGTTGATGATATCTAAGTCACTGTTGGCCTTAGGATTTTGTGGTAAGTGTTGTGTTTCTACAGACGGCGCCAATTGTAAGGACCTAAATTCGTAGCTCAAATAGTCTCTTATACCAAATGTACTTGCAGCACAAATAATTCTAAACAAATAATTGAGAGTGACACGAATTTAACGTAGAAACCTTTGAATAAGTAAAAACCACGACCTCAGCTCGAGGATTTAGAAAAATAACTTTATTAATCGGATATTACAAGTTACAAATGTTGGTGCTCTGAGATTAGACTGGTTGGGTATTTCCTATATCCAAAAACTTATATCTCTGCTTCCTATCACCCATGCCCTATTTATGGATCTCATCCTTAGCTCATGGGCAACAGCTCGTTCTCTTGGATTAGGGGAAGAGTGGCGGAGCTTCTGGAGGTCGTTTTCTATTTGGCCCCACACACAAACAAGAAAAGAAGAAGAAAGCCTACATAATTCTTCACTATTCAATTATATATGAAATTACAAAGTTGTTTTAGTACAAATAGATATGGTCTTAAATTTGTTATAGATAATAGATATGGTCTTAAATTATGTGGGCCCAAACTTGCTGCTGGGAGTGGGTTGGGTTTTTTGTGAACTCCCTCCCACACCCAAACCCAAATTTTCTGTTGGAGTTACTCTTAACAGGATGGTCTACATTTTGAAACAGTATATATATAGTGGGCGAGATTAAGATTGAGATTGATCCATCTAGATTTTGGCAAATCCAAAGTGGCATAGTAGAAGAAGTAGTTCTAGTTTAATAATGGCAACCAAAAAACTGGAACAGGCATTTTCATTCGAAAGTACAGATTGTTAAAGAGTACTTGAACATCGAGTCTAGGCATTCTCAGGCATCTTGCTACAAGAAATGTATCACTGGGGTTTTCAAATAATCTTTAAAACCTGATGGGCATGACATAAATTCTCCAAATGACCCAAATATCTCCAAAAATATAAAATCTTCACTATGAAAAGAAAAGCCCACAGCTAGATTATGTTCACAAACATGTCAAGTAACTTTAACCCTTATGTTATAACAAGAGAACTTTTCAAGAACAAGACAGCTTAAAAGTAAGAAAAACAAAAACCCACTAAGTGGAGGCTTTCTGAGGATGGGGTGAGGGTTGAGAATGGGAGAGAGATGATTGTTAGCATGGGACATGATGGAAGCAAAATTATTAAGCATGAGCATGAGCATGAGAGGTAATGATGATTCATCCCATGAGATTGAGAGTGAGAGTGAGTGTGAGAGAAAAGGAGTAGAGTATGCTAAATATTGAAGTACAGTTTACCCCACAGTTTACACATAAAATAGTGTACTAAGCAACATTGTATATATTAAAAGACGACATCTATATATACTTTGATTTATACTAATTGATTTTTGATGATGAAAGTCAAGTGCGAAAAGAACCGTAACCGCCCCGCTTAGTTCTCCGCCCTAATTTCTCTTATCATCTCATGATAGGTTAATATATTTCACACTGAAAGAAGTTGACATTTAGTTACCGCAGTGTCACAAACCTTCATAATAAACGAAAATGCTGTAGAAACTTATAAGAACGTGACCGAATAAATATGGATTAACTGACGTCCCCAACGTGGTTGCCTAACATCAGACCAGGTTTGATAGAATCATTTCCAGACTTACGTTTTAGTTGTAGTCTCATATAGCATCATCATAGAAAACATAATCTAACCCTATTAGAGACTTCGAGGATGATCAAACCCCAGGCGAATTATAGTTGAGTTGTGTGGTCTGATTATAGAAAAGTTCCCTTCTTGCCCTCTACCTTATTCTAAGAGGAATCCTATGTTGATATTCAAAGAGGAATCTTATGTTTTAGCTCCTATTTGATTAACAATATGGACCCATGCACATTAAATAAAAATTCTTGTGTTGATGCTTCCTAGAATTATTGTGACGATACATTTTGTACGGCATATTTTTTTAATTTTTTTTTATGAACAACGAAATTTTGAAGCATCTTTTTTCATAGTTTTGTCTGAAATGGTAGGGTGTTCAAAATTATTTTAATTTTGAAAATTGACAGAAAATTTGTTAAAATGTATGAAGTCCTATTAAAATGACCTCTATATTTCACAGCGTCGTTCACTTATCACAGGTTTAAGCCATTTGTTCCCGCAGAAATACAATATCATGATAACATTGCTTTGGGAGATGAAAACATGGCTCTGCATAAATATTTCAAGAAAAATTAATATTTTACAGATTTAAGCCTCTATATTCCTGTCGAAATATCATTGATTACTTCATTTCTGGAGATAATAACCATGGCTCTAGCTAAACATGTGTTTACATGGTAATACTTATCACCCCACAACACCATAACAAAATGTTCATCATTTACAACTAAGTGGGGGATATCCACTGCAAGTTTCAGTTTTAATTGTGTTTGTGCTTTCTAGTACAGCATGGCACTCAAGCCATACCTTACTTGCAATCCAAACTAAGAATCCTGCCGCCCTGAGATGTAGTAGTAGTGTTTGGTGCCAAAATCTCATGAGAATAGAGGAGAAGAGCAGTGTTATGGTCCCCCTGCATGGAACAAACCACGTGCATAGATGCATCAAAGTTTGTAGTGAGATCCTAAAATTATAAAAAGTAAACAACGATACTAGAAGATTTTATAGTTAGATCCTTAAGAAGTGACTTGTAAAGTGTGAGTGAGAGAGAGAGATGGTTTGAGGCTTTCAACTTCGACCACCCTTAAGCCTAGGATCCGATGCACACACATTATCATATATACATTATACTCTCTCTCTCTCTTATATTTAACAAAACTTAGGAAAAGCTAAGGTGGTGAAGAGAAGAGTCTGAGAGAAACCACCAAAGAATATAACAAAAAGATGGAGGTTTGATGATTATATTCCATGAAAAGGAACACTAACAAACATTCTCTTCTCAGTTCTCACTCATATACTTATATCTCTCTCTCACTTTGAGCTTCTTCTCCTTGTAGTTTCTTTTTTTTGTTCCATATTTTGCTATTTTCTCTTCATGTACTCCGAATTTGATCCTATTTCCTTTGTGGGTATGCCGAATTCCAACTCATTTCTCCTCAAAAAAGATCTTGAAGAGAATATCGACTTAGCATTTCAATTGGAACCCATGATGGAAAGCCAAAATGAACATCCACTTGTCGCCTATGAAGATAGTGGACGAGAAGAACATAAAGAAGACGGCAAAAAAGAGAAATGTGCGAGCTTTGTTTCTTTAGAGCAGCCCGGGAAGCTGTCATTGGAAAAATTTGAGGTTGATGATGGCAATGATGGGTTCCGAACTCCTACGTCATTGGATAAGAGAATTCCAGTAAAACTACAATGCCCACCTGCACCAAAGAAAATCAAGTCCATGCCATCAAGAAAAAGAAAATCATCAACCACATTCTACTCTTCCAGAATCGTTCTTGACAAAGAGGTCGAATTGTTGTTTAAACCGGTGGATCTTGGTCGTAAGATAAAGAAAGTTAAAGGAGACTACAATATATGATCTTGGTAAACTAATGCTTATTATCTAAGCGAAATACGTTAATGTGATATATGCGTGTGGGGATTTCCACATAAGATCTTACTAGCTACTTATAACGTAATCGTGTTGTTGTTATGAATACAATTTCATCTTATTTACGGCAATTTATCATCTTCTTAGTTGTATTTTTCCTTCTTATTATAGATTGAATTGAGGTCTTAGTAGTTTGATATTGGCTGCCAAGATCTATTAGATAAAGAAAGCTATAGGAGAAAAGGATGAAAGCTGAAGTACAAGCAATTGCAAAAGTTTGATACTTAAGACTTCCTACTTTCTGCAAGACCAGGTTCTTTTGTGATCAAGGTTGTAGGCTGTTCCTATATATAGAAGAGATTATTACTCCTAATCTACGATATCGTAGTAAAGTAGTTCCTAGCAGTCTTTAGATTCCTCGTAGTCATAGGAGAGAGGGACCGAATGGCTTCAATGCTACACTAAGGTATAGAGATCTTTTGGGGTTGGGACTTGCACCTCAGGGAGCGATAGTCTCGAGTTTACTATCCGTTCACGCAAAGGAGCCGCTCGTCAGGGGAGCTCCTGTCTAAATGGCATGTATGGTTAACAGGAATTGTAGGTGCCCAGGTTAATACATATGTGGGTTCCAAAACTTTGAATAACCTTACAGCCTTACAGGACATAAAACAGTATACATCTTTGTAGAGATTGATATTGTACCTACTGTAATTACAGTAAATCTCCTCTAAATCAATACCGTGTGGATGCAGTTTTCTGCCGTTTATAAATGGGAAGATATCCGCATATGAAATTGAGTAATATAGGAATGGGGTTCAAGTTTGTTGTTTAGACCCAAATCAAATCTTGACCTTAAAAACCAATGGTGACAACCCGTATATCCTCCGGCTACACCTATTGTTCTTAATAGCAAACCACAAGCCCAATGACCAGTTAGTAATTGCCAAATCACCCGAAATCTCTCTGATCATAAATATTTCTGGTGTAATAAGCAGGCATGATCATTGTCGGTTGTGTTCTCCGGCAATTACTATGTCAAGCTATCTTCTCATTTATAACATCCGGCAGGTACCCCCAACATGTAAGCGTGCCCCAAAATATTGCGTGGGATGACTCTTTTCTGATAACCTTAGCAACAACTGTGTGGGATGGCCTTTTTCTGATAACCTTAGCATGGCAAATTAAATCTGAGATGGGCTCTCTTCTTATAACTAGGGCTGCATATCGGTCAGGTTGCTTTTCTCATAACCAATCCAACCCAATTTCGGGCTATAAATTCTTGACCGTGACCAACCCAAACTTTGCCCAAACATGTTCGGGAGGACTAAATGACCAAAGGTATTCGGGTTGGTTAGTCGGGTGGTCAATCGGTTAGTTATGTTCGACGTCATTTACATAAATTTACCAACACAAAATTCAATAAAAAAAACTTCATTCAATACACAGCTTCACTTCAAACATAAAGTACACTATCATCATGTGATGGGAATTATGTGATGAGTAAGGAGTGAATCAAACTCTTATAGCGACTTCAAGCTCCTTAGTTTATGTGAGAAACACTTAAAACTAAAGGTTGTAAAGTTGCTTAAGAAGTTAAACCCAAGTAAAACCTAGATATGTATTAAATACCTTTGATACTACAGTGGCTTATTCCGCATCTCGAACTCAAGCTTCATCTTCGACCATCATACGACCACTCGACTTTGTCATCATACACGTGACACATTTGTGGCATATTACGAAACAGCTAGAGTTTTATTCATCATTTTCGACCTTTACATCAACAGTTCGAGTCAACAAGCACTCCGTCATTATTGAAGCCATTACAAAACAGCAAGATCATACCGTTACACAATCAGTTCAAAGACTATCAAATATATATTGTAACGTTCGTCATTAAGAATCATAATGGTCGTCAAACTGTCATATTATAAGACCTATAAATAGGACCATAGGATTCTAGATGAAGGACGGATGAATTCTGACTCGAACACTATACAAAATACTCATAACATTTCTTGTAATAGCTAGCAACTACCAATAGCATCTCTCTTTATAAATCCTCAAGAGGGCCGTGGTCGTGGTTTTTAACCTATTCAAAGATTTTCCACGCTAATCTTTGTGTTGTTATTCGCTCATTACTCATCTAAACGCTCTGATTATCATTGGTATAAAGACTAAATTCGGATTACGAAATTAGGCTATACATTTGGCCTTGTCTATGGGAACAAAGTTCTCAATCCTATTGTCTCAGAAATAGTTGATTATCTTTCTACAGAATGACGCTTCCAGAATTTCTCCAGGAGACAGAAACACCATACTAGCAGAATTATGGGCCACTCTAAACTCCAAAACAGAAAGGTGAGCCATTCTAGAACAATAGCTGGCAGGTGTAAAAGATATGTTGAAGGTTCTACAGCGTAAACAGATTGCATCCCAGAAGAATAAAGGCGTGCTGCCAGCTGCTTCGCGAGTTTCTGTTCTAGACAAAATATGACCTCATGCCAACAATATAGGAGGTGACATTCGATGTAATCATAATCAACCTAGAGGCAAACCAGCTCTGGTACATGAAGTTCACCAAGAATTTGATGGAGGCCTTGCTGTAGTAAACAGAAAATCTACCCCTTGGAAGAGTTTGTATTCCAGCACGTGATCAACTAAATGAAGGAAGTGGCGACTATAATCCTCGCGAAGGACGCATACCATGCCCGACCATCACAGCTCGTCAGTACGTGACTCAGGAACATGTTAAAAAGAATATCAAAGAACTGTTCGATAGTTAGGCTCAAACCACTAAAGGCATTCACAACAGACTACTGAAAAGCTTGATTGCTCAGGAACTATTGGATGGTGAAGTTTCCACTGGATTCCATACCCCAAAAATCTAAAAATACAAGGGAAATGATCCAATGGAGCACGTTTAGGAATTTTAAGGCGCTTTAGGCTTACATTCTACATCCAACCATATTCTATGCTGGCTCTTTCCTACCAGCCTACAAGGCGAGCCTTTGCGATGGTTCTACTCACTAACAGAAGGGTCCATTACAACTTTCGAACAATTATGGGAACTTTTCGTCAAAAACTACTCGCACAACAGAGACAAATAGGAGAATTTGTATTCTCTGTTCAGCCTTAAACATGTACTAAGAGAGAAGCTCAAAACTTTTACTAAGAAGTTCTTTGAGTTGGCAATGAAGTTGGACCGACTTGATCAGAAAATTACTATTTCGGCCTTCACCAATGCTCTGCTCGTGGATAGAAGGGCAAAGGAGTACCTTATTTTAAACAAACCTATGAATTTGGAGGTCATAATAAAGAAAGTTAACGGATATATCGATCTCCAGAGGATAGACTTTGAAAGGCACAAAACCCATAAATCTACCATGACCAGAGGATAGACTTCGAAAGGCACAAAACCCATAAATCTACCCATAAATCTACCTATGAATTTGGAGGTCATAATAAAGAAAGTCAACAGATATATCGATCTCCAGAGGATAGACTTCGAAAGGCACAAAACCCATAAATCTACCTTGACAGCAAGGGATCAATCCGTAGACCAAGAATTCAATCGTGCTGCAGATCACGGAGGAGACAGGAAGTGAACCAAATTTAATGACGATCGAACTTGGAGAGGTAGTAATATGCCCAAGCCTTGTCTTCCCAAGACCGTCACGTAGCCAACATATATCCTACACTTCAAAAGGATAAGTTCTTCTGTAATGCCCAATATCTTCAACCCATTGAGAATAAACCATATTGCATACACCGCAAAGTCCGACATCATGACACAGAACATTACTTTGTTTTACAGCGACTGTTAGAGTATATTTTTGTAGACGGACGAATGTATAAGTACATAGTAGACGTTGAAAGTTACAAGTATACTATCGAGATCGTACAGATTGAAGAAGCAGCAGAGGAGAAACATTTATACCATATCTCCCTCAGGCACTTTATCGAGAATCATACCATTAATAGGTCGATCAGATACAAAAGACGATATCTTAGTCAATGCCACGATTTGTCCATGGCCGATAAAGAAGCTCAATTACTCCACGCATCTAGTTCCCAACGAATAGGGATCTCCTTTAAAGATTACGATGTTTGTCATGTCAATTTTCCTCATCACGATGCACTCGTGATCATGCTAAAAATGAGAAATGTCGCACTGTATACAATAATGGTGGATACTGGCAGTAGCATCGAATTATTTTTCCAAAGCACGATTGATTAAATGGGACTGACCGACAAAGTACAACCTAGTAACGCCGACATAAGTGGTTTCAGCGGCTCTAAGGAAGAACGAGTAGGAAAGATCATACTTCCTATTATAGCTGGACCGACAATGGTTGACGTAGTATTTTACGTTATCAATGCAAGATCCTGCTATTTGGGAATCATGAGATGTTGTTGGCTACATAACATGCGGGTTATCTCATCGACCTATTATTTGGCGCTACAATTCGATTGGAATGGTGGCATTTACAAAATCAAAGGTAGTCAGAAGCTAGCTCAAGCTTGTGAACATTTTGTTACCACCGTGACAGAACCATCGATACCACAGCTCGCATAGTAATTACAGAAAACCATAGAGAATATTACAGAGAACTTTACAAAAAATTGGCTGCCAAGTATAAAAACTATAGAATACATCGAGATTAGTGGAGACAAGCAGGGTACCTACATTGGAACTCTTATGCCCATAACAGAGCGCAATACTCTTATTTAATTTCTTAAAGACAACAGTGATGTCTTCGCATGAACGTTCACGAAATGTTAGGCATTGATCCAAATTTGGCTTGTCACAAGCTTAGTTTGAAAGATAAAGTTGAGGCAATCAAACAGAAACATAGAATGTTAGCACCAAGACTCTAAGAAGAAGTCAATAAAGAGATCTATAAACTTATTAAAGTTGGTTTTATCGAAAAAGTCAACTACCAAGAATGGATCTCAAACATTGTAGCAGTGCCAAAGAAAAATGGTAAGATTAGAGTGTGAGTGGATTTCACAGATCTCAACAAACATACTCCAAAGGATAGTTTTCCACTTTCTATTATAAACCATCTACTCGATTCTACTACGGGACACGAACTTGGATACCAAGGCTACAAGAAGAAGTCAATAAAGAGATTGATAAACTTATCGAAGTTGGTTTTATTAAAAAAGCCAACTACCCATAATGGATCTCGAACATTGTAGCAGTGCCAAAGAAAAATGGTAAAATTAGAGTGTGAGTAGATTTCACAGATCTCAACAAACATACTCCGAAGGATAGTTTTCCACTTTATACTATAAACCATCTACTCAATTCTACTACGGGACACGAACTCTTATCCATGATGGATGCTGCATCATGGTATAATCAGATACCTCTATTACCCGAAGACCAAAAGAAAGCAGCTTTCATCACAGAGCATAATTTGTATTACTGCAGGGCTATGCCTTTCGGCCTCAAGAATGCAGGAACCACCTATCAAAGACTAATGATGTAGATGTTCAAGGATCATCTTGGTAAAATAATGAAAGTTTACATTGATAATATGTTATGTAAAAGTCTCAAGAAGGAAAACCATATCGCAGATTTACATACGACCTCCGAAATTCTTTGATTTTACAAAATGAGACTAAATCCTGACAAATGCCAGTTCAGAGTCCAATCAGGCAAATTCTTAGGCCATTTGATCAGCAAGCAAGGTATCGAGGATGACCTAGATCGTATTCATGCATTATTATCTATGCATTCCCCAAAGACAATGAAAGACCTACAGAAGTTAGCTGGCAAGATAGCAGCAATAAATTATTTTGTCTCCAAGTCTTCAGACCGGTGTCGATAGTTTTTCAACTTACTGCGTGAAGGGACAGAAAAAGAAACCTATAAAAAATTTTAAGATCGATTGGACTGCCAAATGTTAGGTAACGTTTCAAGAACTAAAACGCTATTTGGGAAAGCTGGCAACAATGAGTACACCCAAGGAAGGAGAAGAGCTCGCCATATATCTTGTTGTTACTGATGAATCACTGAGTTAAGTCCTTATTCAACTTGATGAAAAGATGGAGAAACCTGTCTACTTCATCAGCAAAACTCTCACTCTAGTAGAAATACTGTACATTAAGATTGAGAAGCAGCTTTTAGCTCTCATCTTCACATCGCAGAAGTTAAAACAATATTTTCAAGCTCACTCAGTTTGAGTAATGACAAATTACCCTTTGCACAAAATCTTATCCAAACGAGAGAAATCCAGACGAGTCCAGCAATGGTCGGTTACTCTTGGTGAGCACGATATACATTTCGAACCACGGCATTCTGATAAAGGGCAAGCTGTATCAGATTTCCTTGCAGACTTTCCAGTAGATGATCCTGATTGGGAAGAATATAGTACCGACATAAATGAGAAATAATTTGAGAAAAAATCAGATTAGATATCCATGAAAGGTTGGCGCCTTCTAACTAACGATTCTGCCAAACCTATTGGTTCAGGCATTGGGATCGTTCTTATCACGCCTTTCAATAACAAAATTGAGAAAATAATTCAGCTCAATTTTGAACCCACCAACAATGAGACCGAATACGAGGCACTAATCCACGTTCTAGATATGGCTCTTGAGATTGGAGCCCCTGAGTTATCTGTATACACGGACACTTTACTCATAGTGAAACATTATACAGACAAGTTTCAAAAAAATAAAAAAATAATTGATTACGCCGCAGTAGCCGACAGGATGAGCAGATTCAAGAAGACTACCATCGAATATTTGCCCCACGGAGAAAATAAAAATTTTGATTTCCTTGCCTATCTTGCGGGATTCCTCAGAACAAAAACTTGATATTTGAAGGTCAAAATAATATTCACCCCCGTCATTAACATCATCAGCTCAAATTCTGTTAATACTAGAGGTAGTAAAAAGGACGAAGACGATTGGAGATGACCTCTCCTCACATACATCGGCCCCAAAAATCCTACTAAAAGAAGATGTTTGCGGGATAATGCTAAGCGATACGTTATTGCTGATAACTTCCTTTATAAAAAGTTGGTAACAGAACCCTATCTCCAATGTTTATCTGATAAAGAGACCCATGACTTCCTGCACGAACTTCATGAAGGTACTTATGGATCCCATACAGTAGAACGATCTTTAGTGAGTTGAGCTCTTACTCAAAGAGTCTTTTGGCCTAAAATAAAAGCTCAGGCCATCGAATATGCGAGAAAGTGCGATGCCTGCAAACGACATGGACCCCAAATTCGAGATCTTGCCTTGAAACTCCATTTTAGCAAAGTTGTCTGGCCATTCATAAGATGGGCCCTCGACCTCGTGGGAGAATTCCCAAGTGCACCAGGAAAATGGATGTACCTCCTAGTATCAACGGACTACTTCACCAAATGGGTAGAAGCAGTTCATTTGTGTCGAACACGAGAAGACGAAGTCATCAAGTTTATATGGGAAACCATTATAATACGGTTTGGCTGCCCGCACCTCATCAACATCAACAATGGACCTCAGTTCATTAGTTCCAAGGTTGTTGAATTCCTCAACCAGCACAACATCATCCACTCTCCTTCCAATTCGTATTACCCACAAGGAAATGGTCAGGCCAAAATCACCAATCGAACTATCATCGATAGAATCAAAAAGCGCTTGATAGAGAAGAAGGGTATTTGGGTGCAAGAGTTACCGCATGTGTTATGGGCATATCGAACAATGCCTCGAGTATCAGCTAGATATACGTCGTTATTGTTGGCATATGGTAACGAAGCAATCATCCCCACTCAATATCATCACCTACTACATGACTATACCATGACAGATGAAGAAAATGAGTTCTAGTTGGCATGTAACATGAATTGGAACGAAGAAACAAGAGATAGAGAAATCATGAACTTGGAAAGATACTATCAGGCTTTAGCAAAATTATATAACAAGCGAGTTCATCATAGAGAGTTTAAAATTAAAGATCTCATCTTACGAGAGGTACCAAAATATTAAAAGGAACTTAATGCTAGGAAACTCACAAAAAATTGGGAAGGACCTTCTATCATTATTAGAAAAGGTAGACTTGGTTCTTATGATCACGCCACAGAAAATAGATATCGAGTCCCAAATCCTTGGAACACGAGGAGATTAAAGTTATATCGTAAATAATATTCTATCACAGTGTACTATTCTACAATTTCTTCCAATTGTGTACTTCCATCTTACATCAATAAAATACTTATGTTTGATCGCCATACATCAGTGTACTTTCTACAATTTCATATAGTACTCTTCTACTATCCCAATGATTTTGTATGTCAGTCTTACATCAATGAAATACTTATTTTAATCACCCTACATCAGAGTACTTTATACTATTTCATACAGTACTCTTCTATATCTAACATTTTTGTACGTCAATCTTACAACAATGAAATACTTATGTTTGGTTGCCCTACATTACAGTACTTTTCTAATATCTCATACAAGTACTTCTACTTACGACATACACTTCTAATGATAGAGGTTGACAATAGGTTTACCCCTTTTTACTATTCAAGATCGTTTGTTGCTACAGCTAATCTGATCTTCTATTACGTACAAATCGCTTGTTGCTCCTGCCAATCTGATCTTTTATTACATACAAATCATTTGTTGCTCCAGCCAATCTGATCTTCTATTATATACAGATCATTTGTTGCTCTAACCAATCTGATCTTCTATTACGTATAGATCGTTTGTCACTTCAGCCAAACTAATATTCTAACAGTTCGCTTATTACTTTAGACAATTCGATCTTCTATCATACCACAGGTCAGCTATTGGAACCATAATATGGCTAACAGACTTCTACCCCACCATTGGTTTATCACAAGGTCAGTACAAATATGTATAGGTCAATAATTCTATTATCAGTTAAATTTTGCTGCATTCTATCTACTATATTTTAGTTAGTATAGTACAAATAATTCTTTTTTTATATTCATAACACCTCCTCAATCACTCGAACTATCAGCCAACACATCACCACGTGAACTTTCCCCACTCTCTAAAAGTTGCAAACGTATCAGCTCTGGTATCCTCCCTGTCATAATTTGCCTCCCTTCTTTCAACTTACTCTTGGTTAGAGTACCAACTTTTTCCATAATACGATCCAGATACTCAGTTTGCACTAGCTTTATTACGTGCTTCCATCACCGTCATGAATTCGTCCATATGTGCCAATAAAGACATCGATTCCTCCATTACAGACTCATGGTAACTTCTCTCTACAGCCCCTTCACCAAGATTTACTTCAGCCTTCTCAAGATCAACCTCCAACTTGGTCTCCGTGCTAAGCAGTTCCCCAATTTCCATTTGGTGTGCGAAAGTATTTAACTCCAAAGTTTGAACTGCGTCCTCTAAAGTCCCTATCTTAAGCCAATACTTTTTTAATAATTCGTTCAGGTCACTATGGAATTTCTTTAACTTTTTGACCCTTATATTAGTGGCATACCACAATTCTTCATGTAATGGCCAAATTCTACAAGCTCGAAATGGCTTGGAATTCAGTATGACACCAATGAACCTACAACAATATTCTAATAGAAAGTAATAAATGATATAAGTAATTTTAGCATATAAAACCTCTGAATAGCTAAAAAAACTACGACCTCGAGTGGAGGATTTTTGTAAAAGTATATTTATTCCTTGAGGCGAATATCTTATTACAAGTGATATCTAGATATAAAAATGCTTGAACCTTGTAACTAAGAAGTTTGAATGTTGCTGGGAATCTAGAATAAATAGTTTCTTGACGATCTCTTGTAAAAAAAATTTGTTCCCTATCTCTTCTGGAACTTTTCCTTTATATAGGCCTTCTCCGCAGCTCTTCATCGTGCTGGAGCACATTTTCTAAACAATGTGGTCAGTGGCGGTTGACTGAGTTACTAACAAGTTTGTGAGAGACAAGTGTCTTTGACTGGATAAGACTTTTCGGTTTAAATTCTGTTCACGTTCTTAACTAGTTTGTGGGGCAGGTTAGAATGTTGATTGGGGAAGTTATGTTAAAAATGAGTGAGTCTGAGATAGAGGTGATTCGAACTGGCGACAGCTCGTCTTTAGGTGAGATCGAGGGATACGTCCCTACAATCGCCCCCTCGCAACTGAAGTTACGAGTGTCTTTGGTTAAGAAATGATCTGTTGTAATTGGTATTTGGGTTGAAGTTCTTAATAATTGAAATAGGGTAATGATGGCTTTGATTGTGTAGAAGTTACGCGGGTTATGGGGAAATGGCATATATTTAATGAGGATGTGGATGCTGATATATGTGACGATTATGATTTTGAAAAGTTGCGTCGTTAATGAATGGTGACGCTTGGTAAAATGTACCTGCACAATAAATGTAGGGTTATATAAATAGTATCTGTATCGAATCCTTGAAGCAGAGTACATTGGTAATTTATCATATTCTCTGGGCTATTAAAAATGGTGAAGATACGGAGGATGGTCGTTGGAGAGAGGATTACGTCTGAAATACAGAGGTTATAGTTGAAATACTTTGGTGACCAGTCCTTGGAGATGTCGATACCCGCACCTATTCCTCTGAATTGTCAAGGCATGTCGGAAGATGAAGCAGTTGAAGCTGAGGAAGAATTTTACTGTAAGTGGAGGTTTCATGTCGTCATCTTGACAGGGGAGGAATGTTGGGCTTGTCTTCGTACTCTTGCGGAGGACAAGGTTAGGGCTTCATATGCCTGGATAGGTATAACTGCGGGGCAGTTATGCTGAGTTCTTGTATCACCATGGATTCTAAGGTCGGGCCCTCTTTATCTCAACCAACTCTACGGGGGTTGTAATTATAGGAGAGGAAGTGATGGCAGTAGAGGAGCAAGAAAAGAAGTAGGAGTCTGTTTCTATATTTCAATCACTTCTTGGTGCTCAGAAGACCTTCAGTTTGAAGAGTTGGTGCCAGCACTGTGTCTACTGCTTGCATAGTTTCTATTTGAAGTTTGACAAGACTTTGACCAAACTCATGTGAGGAAAGCTTAGTGTTCGTCCGGCTTCGATCACTGAAGCAGGACGAACTGAAGCATTTGATGTGTCAGAGTGCCTGAATGACCTATTACTTGCAAAAGGACTGAAAAACTTGTTATTTATAAAATACCTGAAGTTGGGCTATGGACAGATTAGGTCTCTATAATATATCTGAGGTCGATTACTGAAAGACTTATTATCTGTAAAATCAAGTGTAATTTTATTTACATGAATAAAATTTGTCATTCAATTACTTGTGTTTATGTAGATAGAAAATAGCTCGTAGAATCGAACTGAAATGTTTGAAGGATGTATGACATGAATTGAAGTTTATGAGTACCGAAAGTATTGATATTGTAATATTCAGACTGAGATTAATAAGTTGAAAAAATTTATGTGTTGTTGTAAGTATGATAAGTCTGCGTGTTAGAAATGTGGGAGATAAAAATTGTAGGAAATCTGTAATGCAAAAATTTGAAATAATAGAGGTCGATAGAAGAATAAATCTTGAAAAAATAAGCCCGACTTGAAAAATAATGGAACGTATGAGTTCGAGGGAAAGGATAAGTTCAAATAGTTTATCTTAAGATTTTTTGGGTTTCTATTACGAGATAAAAGGTCAAAATCACGTTTTGAGGGGAAAGTGTTGTACAAATGTATAAATAAGAGTAGAATTTATTTTTGAATATGGAGAAGGGATTATGATGGTGCGGACTCAATCTCGGTGAATTCGTCATACCGCTGAAGGACGATTGGCCATAAAGATTACTAAAGTACGGGAGATGATTTTTAGATTGTTTAATTATAATGCTGAGTTACTAGTGAGAGAGTGTCAACTCGAAGGACTGGATATAAGGGGTAGGGAACTTGAGTATCCCCAGTATTTCTATGAGGTATGCCTTCGTGAATTGGTGTGGGGTCCTGCAGATTGAGAAGAGGTGATTGGATTGATTGTTGACGTGGAGATCGAATTTGAAGATGGGATGATCGATGGAGGAGATCTGATCGGATGTGGTCGCCCAGGTCATTAAGGCTGTTTTAAATGTAATTATATGTAAAGTGTTATAATAAATAATTGTAAGGTTGTTGAATTTAGGAGAAAAGTTAGAAGTCAATTTGATCCTCTATAGTTGCAAATGACGTTTGAGACTGTTTAGACAAAAAAAAATTGAATAACTTTAAAAAAATTGTTAGCTTTGAAAATGACGTCACTAGTACTATAAGTATAAAGAACAAGAACAAAAAATATATAGGAGCTTCTAGTTTTGTTTTTTATGTAAAGCTGTAAAAATCTGATATTGTAGAGTGTGAGTCATCATGATTGTGGGAAGGTCAGATAAAGATATGGTAACAAGAGATTAAAATATGAGGGGAATGGTATTAATAGAAAAATGGCTTTATTAAGAAGGTACAAGACGTCTGACATGGATAGTAGAAAGGATACCTCGATTCCAAAACCGAGGATGGGTCGTGCGTGGCGCAATAACTGTATGCCATTAGAGAGAGAAAGAATAAATAGTGCTTCATCTTCATAATTCAAACGTTTTTCAAGTTTTAAAAATTTGGAAATTACAGAAAGAGAATCGCAAAAAAGTTGTAGAGGATTTGGTAAGGATTTATCTGAGGGTGATCAAAAGTCGAAGAGAGTTACAGGCACTGAATCACGTAGGTGGCTATATAGCAGCGTTGTGAGGGAAAGACTTGGAGCTACTGCAGGTTCTCATTCTCACACTGAAGGTTAATAGAGGCGTGTGCTATATTTTTTGCAATTCGTAATCTGTTTTAAGCAAATCTCTAAGAAATCACTATTTATAGCAACCTATGATATTTGACATATAGAAAGAATATTTAAAAAATATGTTGCATATGAATGATCGATGTGTATGAAATAATGATAGATACCTGAACCTGTATGTAGGCCAAACGTGAGAGGTATTAGTGTAGGATTAAAACTTTGCCTGTAAAATTATAGCTTGAGATGGATAGTTTGTCTATTAACAAGGTTTCGACCTCTGGTAGGACGGTAGAGTCTGATAGTGAGGTTGAAGTAGGATTGGAGCAATTTCCAGGTTTCCCTGGCAAATTGGTCGCCTATCCCCCAGGTTTAGATGCATTTAAAGAATTTTGTTAAGCTAAGGCAGCCGTAGGAGGAAAATGGGGTAACTGCATAGAAAATATTGGTAGACTGTTTAGGGGGTGTACTGTAGCGACGGGGGAGGAGTATTTTTATTTGTTGGCCGACTTGGTAGAGGAAAAATGAGATAGGGGTATAGATGAATCGATTTCGTTAGAATATTTTGATGGGAGTGTTCAGAGTGACCTTTCAGAAGGTTTTTTATATTACCTGTCTCAATTAGAGTACGGGTTGAGTCTTCCCCTCACCAATTTGGCTAAGGGGATTATGAATATGATTGGGGAATGTCCTGTTTAATTGAACGGGAACATGTGGGAGGTAATAAGTGTTTGCGACCATCTAAATGTAAAATGGGAGAATGAGGGGAAAGTTAGGAGAATATCCCTTGAGGACGTATTGTAATTTTATGGTGTAAAGAATTATCACACCAGTGGTGGGGCATATTTTTGTGTGAGTGCAACTCGGCGTCGCTTCTTCGATATGAATTCAGCAGGTCGAGCCTGGAATGACAACGCAATATGGGTGAAGGGTAATTATCTTCAAAGAGATGATGAAAAACCTTTGGATCTTTTGTTTAGAACTGTAAAACAAAGTAAGTATAATATTGATATGTGTGAACTGATGATCTTTTTTTTATAATAACAAATGTTGAGCATGGCAGGCCTGAAGTCCCGAGTTGAGAGGAAAGATTCATTGTTGGACGAAGTTGCGGAGGAAGAGGTTGAGCTCGAATTTGTGTTAGAAGGACTTAGCCTTAGCAGAAAGAAGAGGTTTGGGAGCAAGTCAAAAAAGGTTCAAAAATCTCAATCGACCAGGCTGATGGCGGGTGTTGATTATGGGAAGAAGAGAGGAATTAGTGGGGAAGGTCGAACCAATGTGGCCAAGACCCCTAGAATAGACAGTTCGGCTGAGCCAGAGTTTATTACGTCGAGATAATTAGCCCGAACATTTCCAAAAAAATAGATGCTGAAGCGTCCGTCGACCTCTGGTACCACCGGAAGTGGTGAGGTTGTCAAAAAAGAGAAAATGAGAAGGATCAAACCTTCAGGGAGGTTAGGGGAAGAGGCCGCTGAAGAGCGACCTTCTGCTGAGGACGATCTCAAAGAAGTAGAGGAAAGAGCCAGGCTGGCGGCTCTTCATGAAGAAGAGGACATGAGAAGGATGGTATGTATTTATGTCCGATCATGTGAAATATTTATTTATTGCATTTCGAACTCACACTGAGGTTAATTTTTTTGTGCAGGTTGCTCGTTTGGTGAAGGGGATTTGGCTTGGAGTGGAAGAAGAAAAATCCGACCTGATGAAGATGAGGGTCCAGCTTAAAAAGAAGGTCACTCGAGCAAAGGTTGATGCTCTCAAGGAGGCAAAGAAGTTAGAGGCCCTGAAAGCCTCCCATGCAGTGGCGATTGGCCATCTACAAGCAGAGACGAGGGTAAATCTGGTGGAGGTGGAGGCGGAGCGTGAAAGGCTCGGGCGCCACCTGATGTTGATGGGATATTTTGAGGATAAGGTGGATGCCATTAAGGCAGACACCTATGTTAAGGAGGGTGATGATGAAAAAATGTGGAAGAGGTGGCGGTGGGAGTTATTGATGCGCTAGACGGTCTCCCGCCAGACGGTGCTAGACAATCAAGGGGACGACACCGAACTTACAGAGGGCGAGAATGGGAAGGTAGGGTAGAGAAATGACCTTGTATGAATATTTTGGAAGTGTCTTGTAAATTTTTGGATTTGTGTGTGTTGAATTGACTTCTGTAGGTTGATCCCCTTTTTTTGGAACTGTCTTGTAGGCACTTAGAGAAATGAGTCTCAGAATAAAAGATCTAGAGGCTGGGCTTGCCAGGGAAAGAGAGATCTTCACAGCTTTCCTATCTTTGCAAGCGGAGTTACAGGTTAGATTGGAATAGGTCATCTGACTTGTATGCTATATTGACATAAAGCTATTAAGTAAATAAAATAACATAAAGCGTGGAGGCAGACCAAAAATTTACTACCAGTTTTAGGAAAATAATACTAATACAGTGCATAAGAAAATTCAAAGTATGTAGATAAAGTAGCATATAGAAAACATGTACCTTAGAATTCGAAATATATGTCATGGAGCACCTATCTGAATTGTACCTCGACCTTTAAGTCTAAAAGTAGTTGCGCACAGTAGATGTTAGAAATTATATATCTTTTTAGAAATGAAATATATATCATGTTGATGGGTGTTCCGAATCGGGCTGTATATAATGTATTTATTATTGTGCAGGTCAAATTGGATTCAGTTCGCTCGCGCGAAGATGAGGTGCTCAAATGTAACCGATAATTTTCGAAGGAGTTGGATAGGGTGAGGGATGCGAATGAGAACAAAGAAGACCAACATGTAAAGGTACATTTTAAATTTGTTGAGGTATCGCAAACTGTCGTCGACCTCACTCACAAGATCGAGGTGAAGGATGCCAAAATTGGCAAGGGGCTAAAACAGCTTGCGGAGATTAAAGAACACGCCGCAAAGCTTCAAAGTTGGATTGACATACTGATGGTTAATGGTAGGCAAGCTGAAATGGCTTAATACCGTATTCAGGCGCTAGAAAGATTGTAAGAACAATCTCGAGTTGATCTTAAGAATTGTAGAAGCGAACTGGAACGACTAAAATAGAAAATTATTGAAAAAGATAATAAGCTGAAGGTGTCTCGAGAAAATCTATCAGCCTCGAAAGCTGTAGCCGAACATTTGCATATAGCCCTACCCGCAAAGGATATAGAATTTCGGGGGATACAACGGAGGTGTGGCGAGTTAAATGAGAGGGTGGTACGATTGAAGACCGGATTGGCGCAAGCCAACGTGTGTGTTAAGAAAGTCGAGGCTAGATAGCACTCAAGGGGGAGTAGAAATGATGTTAAAGTTCCTCTAGTCCAAGGCGATGTAGTTAGCCTGTCAAGTCGAATTAGAGAGCTGGAAGGTGATGTAGCTCAAATTCAGAGGCATGTGCAGAAAGGGAATACAAACTTAAGGGAATGCCAGTACAAGTTGGATGTTTCACTTGTTAGAGAGAAGGTCTTAGAAGGGGAAATCAGGGCAAAAGAAATTTGGATGAAGAAAAAAGATGATTTGTTAAGGGATACTTCGGCCAGGGAAGAACTGAATGAAGAAATTGAGAGACTTCGAGCCCAGGTGGTGGACCTAGAGGCCATTAATCAGACTGAATTAGCAAAATTTGTAAAAAAATTGGAAGAGATTGTACCTTTTGATGCTCGGACAGAAATAGAAATGGTACATCATAAGAAACTGTACGCGACTTTGGTGTCACACCTCGAGAAGGTGGGATTTCACTTTTTAAGGATCATTGTAGCTCATGCGCCACGCGCAGACCTATTAAAGTTGACTGTTGGGTATTTCGTAGAGGAAGTAAAAAGACTTGAGTTAGAACGAGATACCTTGTTCAAAAGTTTGTCTGAAAAGGAATGCATTTGTAGAGTCAATATTGATCAAGGGAGCTGTATGGCCTTCATGGAAACGAATTTAGGCCCTTGACCTGCTGATTTGATAGAGAGGGGCAGAGTTGTAGTAACTCGCAAACTAAATTTTGGTCGACCTCCTGCTGAAGGGCAAAACATGGTTGACATCCCAGCAGCAGAAAAGAATCCATTGTAATGTTACCTGAAAATAAATAGTATCTATCGTAGACATATTGAAATAGATGAAAGCTAGTATGACCCTTGCCTTATCTTATGTCTAGTTGGATCTTTGATATAAAACAAGTTTTTACATTTGTTCTAATTGCAGAGATGGGTTGAGCTAGCCAAACCAAGTGAATCTTGATTTAACTCTAGAAATACTGCAGACATATTAAAAGAGATGAAGACTAGTATTACAATTGCCTTATCTTATGTCTGTTAGAGTCGTTGATATGAAACAAGTTTTTACATTTGTTTCAATCCCAGAGATTTAGTAAAGTCAGCCAAACCAAGTGTTATCCTTGATTTAAATGGTATAATATCCGAAACAAGTTGAAGTAGATGAAGGCTAGTATTACCTTTGCCCTATCTCATGTTTGGTAGATTTTTTGATATAAAACAAGTTTCAGCATTTGTTTCAATCACAAAGATTTAGTAGAGTCAGCCAAACCAAATATTATCCTTGATTTAACTGGTATAAGATCTATTAAAAACTAGTATTATCTATGCTTTAATCTACAAAATATGGTGGAATCTACCTAAGTAGAGAGATGTTGTAAAAAACTTAGAAGTTTTATTGATCAGTTCATAATTTACATTGGATGGAGATGAAAATTTTACTTTAGGAATTGAGAAAACAAAAAATCAAAAATGAGTAACGAAAATGGAGTAGTAAGATGCCTAACGATAGTACCGCTTCAGTCGCCTAGTATTCTAAGGATTTGAAATGGGGATTCCCCTTTCTGTCATGAGATAATAAGATCCCAGGCCTGAGAGACCTGTGATAATGAATGGACCCTCCCAATTGTAAGTTAATTTTCCAGCGTGAGGCTCTTGGCGATGCTGAGGAATCTCTATGAGGATGAGATCATCAATTTGGAAGGTACGGTTTCTGACTCGGCCGTTATACGACCTGGCTAGCATATGATGATATCGACCTAGGTTAGAGATGGTGCGTTCCCTGGTTTCATCGATCATATTAAGGTTGCAAGCCAATTCGAACTCATTTTCCTTGTCAATCAGCTCGTGATCCCGAACAGAATGATGGCATTCAGAAGGATTGATGGCCTCAGTGCCATAGGCAAGAAGGAATGGGGTGCATCCTATTGATTGTCTGGGAGTGGTACGCCCATAAGACATGAGGTAGTTCTCGAACAAAATCCCCTTTATTCTGTGAGTGAAGTCATTATTTGAGTCCATCCACGATGGTTTTGTTGGTGATTTCAGCTTGGCCATTGCCTTGAGGATAACAAGGATTGGATGGTGAGTGGATGATATTGTGTTGGTTGAGGAAGGTTATAAATTTTTTTCCAACAAATTGGGGCCCGTTATCGATACGAGTTAGGTTCGGGCTCCCAAAATGAGTGATGATGTGTTCCCAGATAAAAGAGATGACTTCTTCTTCTCTGGTTTGATATAGTGAAACTGCTTCTACCCATTTTGTAAGATAATCAGTAGCTACGAGTAGGTGACCGCGGTTACCTGGAGAGTTAGGGAATTCGGTAACGAGATCAAGTGCCCATCTTTTGAATGGCCAAAATACCTTGCTTGCATGGAGTTCGAGCGCAGGGGCGCGTATCATATGTCCATGTCTTTGGCAGGTGTCACATCTACGTGAGTACTCCTCTGCTTGCTTGCGCATGCCGGGCCAGAATACTCCTTGTGCAATAGCTCTATTTGCTAGCGATCGACCTGCGGCATGGGAGCCACAAGTCCCTTCATGTAATTTGCAGAGCATTTCATCTGCTATTGGTTGGCAGAGGCACTTAAGGTAAAGCCCCGTGACAGAAAGATGTATAGTACACTATTTAGTTAGTGTAGCACTTCGAGTTGTTGATCAGCAGTCGGCGCTCTTTTGGATCTGCTGGGAGTGGTCTGTTACAACTGTTGTTGACATCAAGGTAGGCTAAGAAAGGCTTTTTCCAATTATCATCTCCCCCTTTATCACCCCCAGTGTTGATCATGCATACAGAAATGTGATTAATGTTGGGGGTTGAAATGATTTCGATCTAGAGATATCGAGCTTCTGTACCCAAAACTTTGGCTAGATATGCCAAGGAATCAGCGTATCTATTTTCACATCAAGGAAGATAATCGAGAGTTACTTTTACAAACTTTCTCATCCTATCTGCAATGAGGGCTGCGTATTCGATCATTTTTCCATTCTTCTTGCATTGCTCAGAACAATGGTGGACGATGAGTAGTAAATCTGTGTAAACTGAAAGTTCGGGGACATCGAGCTCAAGAGCGAGGTCAGGTCCATGAATGAGAGCTTCATACTCGGTGACATTATTAGAGGCCTCAAAATCCAAGCGAATTGATTTCTCAATTCTGTCATTGGAAGGGGTAATAAAAACGATTATGATTCCTCACCCTGCGGGCTCTATTGATCCATCAGTGAGAAGCTTTCACCCCTTTACTGTAATCCATTCAACTCGCTCGTCAAATATTTGGGGGTTAGATCTTCGGGAGTCTCTTCTGTAAGGTCAGGGTCGTGCTCCTCCCACTCAGGATCCTCCACTATAAAATCTGTAAGAAAATCAGCAACGGCCTGACCCTTTTTGAAATGACGTTGTTCAAACTTGATATCATGTTCTCCCAAATTGGCTGACCACTCTTGCACTCTCCTAGATTTTTCTTTTTTGGATAGAACTTCCCGAAGTGGGTAGTTCATCATGACTCTGACTGAATGAGCTTGGAAGTAGTGTTTGAGTTTCTGTGAAGTATAAGCAAGAGTGAGAAGAAGTTTCTCAATTTCAGAGTACCTCATTTTGGCTGGAGTTAGGGTTTTGCTGATGAAGTAGACTGATTTATCAATTTTCCTTTCAAGGCAAATGAAAATCGAGCTTAGGGAAGTATCTGTGACTGCTAGGTAGATAGTCAGTTCCTCATTATCTACTAGGGTGTTCATTATGGGAGACCTCCCCAAATAGGTTTTGAGATCCTGAAAAGCTACTTCGCATTCTGATGTCCATGTGACCTCTACATTTGGCTGAACTTATCCTCGTTTGGTTCAACCGCAGAGAAATAGGAATAGCCAATGACAGCGGTCTGAAGATTTAGAAATAAACCGTTAATAGCGGCAATCTTGTCGACAAGTTTTTGAACGTCCTTTACTATTTTTGGAGAGGGCATGTTGAGGAGGGCCCAAATCTGATCTGGATCGGCCTCAATCCTCTTCTTGTTGATGAGGTGGCCAAGAAATCGGCCATAATGTACCCTGAATTGACATTTATCAGGGTTGAGATGCATCCTATAAGATCGAAGAATGTTAAATATAGTGTTGAGATCTGAGATGTGATTGACTGACTGTACGCTCTTGCATAAGAGATCATCGATGTAGACTTCAATGACTTTCCCAAGATGTGCTTTAAACATAGTAGTCATCAACTGTTGATATATGGCACCCGCATTTTTGAGTCTGAATGGCATGAATTTGTAGCAATAAAGACCTCTTTCAGTGATAATAGTTGACATTTTTTGATATTCTTCCAAAAGTAGAATTTAATTATACCCGAAGCAGCGTCCATCATAGATAGGAGGCCATGGCCTACTGTAAAATTAAGGATCTGATGAATGTTAGGAAGTGGGAAACTATCATTTGGAGTATGTTTGTTCAGATCGGTAAAACTACGAAACTTGGACTTTTCCATTCATTTTTGGGACAGCGACAATGTTGGATATCTAGTCTGGATATTTGGCTTCTCGAGTGAATCCTACTTTGATCAATTTCTCGATCTTGGTGTTAACTTCATCTGGAAGACGAGGTGACAGTCATCGCTGTTTCTGTTTGACCGTTGGGATATTGATGCGGATGGCTAATTTGTAACATGCCTAGGCTGGATCGACCCCAGGCCTTTCTTCGAAAGACCACGTAAAAATGTCTCAATTTAGTTGTAAGAACTAAATGAGATCATCATTTTCGCGCTGAACTAGCTTAGTACCAATGAAAGTACTTCTTCTAGGTCCATTAATGTTGATATATTATGTGGGCCCCTTCGTGGAAGGTTGATCGTTGAGGTGATCAGCTTCCTATAATTGTTATACAACAAATCTGTCAGAAGTATTTAGGATAGCAGAGACAGTTTTTTCACAAGCTCATAAGAGCTTTTGACTACCCCTGATCTCATAGATACCATTGTCGTGTTTGAATCGGAGTGCCTGATGATAGATAGAAGCAATTGCTTCTATGTTGCGAATCCAGCAGCGGCCCATAATCCCGAGATAATGGAATTTAGCATTGATGATATAGAAGATGACGTCGATGGTGGCTGGTCCTGCGATAATAGGTAAGATGATCTTACCTACTCATTCTTCTCTGGAACCATTAAACCCACTGATATTGGTGCCGCTCTGAATAACTTGGTCGACCAAACCCATTTGGTCGATAGTGCTCTGACAAACTTATTTATTTTGAGCATTATTACTAATGCATCATGATGTAGAAATTTGACATGGCTAGTATCGCAATCTTTGAAGGAAATCTCGAGTCGGCGATTGCTCGACTCAGGAAGAAGTTTGGCTTCTTTGTCTTGAGGTGTGAGATAGCAGCATTCTGATAATCTCCTGCGCTTGGATCTCTTAGAATTGGTGATCTGATTGATTTTTATCATGTTATTGTGGTGCATATGGTAAAGATGCTTCTCCTCAGCTTGATCATTGACCTGAATAACTTCAAGCTACTTCTTATAGCTGTCATCTTTGTATGATTCCAGGTCGACAATATATTCGAACATCCGTCCCTCTTTAAAAATGTATTCGGGCAACCTCTGTAAAGCATATAAATTATCAGTAGAATGATGGTTTACATTGTAATGCAGGCAATATGGTCGACTATCGATTGGTTCCAGTGGTTGAGAGACGCGGTAGAGCTTATCCTTCAAAAGTAGTGGAAAAATTATGGAGATTCGGACGTTCTTCTTTGGGAGGATGGGCATTTTTGGTGGACCGCCTTTCCGAGGGTAGCTAGTGTTGCCCTTGATACGCTTCAGATCTCCCTATTCTTCCTTTGGTTCAGTGGTTCGATCTGTAGATGGGCCTTTGGTGGAGAGGAAGGATTTAGTTGATTTTTGTTGCTCAGACATCATCCACTCTAGGTTGACATAACTGTTGACTTTGGTGATCATCTCCTCCAAGGTCGCAGGTTTGTTGAGGAAGAGGTGTTATTTGGCCTTGCAGTCGAACTGGAGCGCATTGGTGAAAGCAATAACAGTTGTTCTCTGGCAACTGATCGTAACCTCAGGCAGGAGGAGCCTGTTGAATATTTTGTAGAGCCTCTAGGGCAGTCTACATTGTTGTCATCTAGTCTTCATGTCATTTGAGCGCTATCAAACGAGCTTGTCGATCTATGTCGTGCTCTTTCTCACAGAGCTCCCGATCCTTAGTTAACTGAAGTTCGAGCTTGGCGCGTTTCTCTATTTCAGTGTTGAGATCCGCCTGTAACTCTGTAAGTTACCCCAGCTCCATTGAGACATCGAGATGGGTTCCTGTAGCCGGTCGTCTGGAAGTAACCATTATTAAAAGTTGTAGTGAAAAAATGCCTTAGGATATCGTGGAAATGTAATCTTTCCCACAGACGGCGCCAAATATAATGGCCAAATTCCATAAGCTCGAATGGTTTAGAATTCTCTATCACACCAATGAACCTGCAATAATATTCTAATGGAAAGTAAGAAATGATACAGGTGATTTTAGCGTGGAAAACCTCTTAATATGTAAAAAATTATGACCTCGAGTGGAAGATTTTTGTAAAAGTATATCTATTGCTAGAGGCGAATATCTTATTACAAGTGATCCCTAGATATAGAAAAGCTTGAACCTTATAACTAAGAAGTTTGAATGTTACTGAGAATCTAGAATAAGTAGTTTCTTGATGATCTCTTGTGTAATTTTTCTGGTCCCTGTCTCTTCTAGAAATTTTCCATTATATAGGCCTTCTCCGAAGCTCTTCATCGTGTTGGAGCACGTTTTCCGAACAATGTGGTCAGTGGAGGTCGACTGAGTAGCTGACGAGTTCATGAGAAGCAGGTGTCTTTGACTGGATAAGACTTTTCAGTTTAAGTTCGGCCCACGTTCTTAACCAGCTTGTAGGGTAGGTTGAAATGTTGACTGGGGAAGTTATGTTAAAAATGTGTGAGTCTGAGATGGAGGTGATTCGAACTGGAGACATATCGTCTTTAGGTGAGATCGAGGGATAGGTCCCTACACTTTATATTTACAAGCACGCCCATTTGCCTCCCTCACAGCAGCTCGCACATTAGTTATTTCCGCTTGAAGAGAATTTATCTAAAATTATAAATATTTAACACTATCTTCTTCTTTCTTCAGCACCGCCACCAACTCTGTCATTTTAATTCGCGTATATGCTAGTTCAGCCTCCTTATCTTCCAGTTGTTCGGTCAAACGAACCACTGTACTTTACTCTTCCGTTACTCTCGTCTCCATTTTTTTATTTAATTTAGTTTTTTATTTAATTCAGTAGTACTTTTTAGTGCTTCATGATGAAAATTTAGATCGGTGTTCAATTATTCATTTAACGTATACAATACTTCACACTGGCTTTGAATTTCTACCAGTTCAGCCCACAACAACAGTTAACTTTCGCATACATACTAGTTCGTGTATCCAAACAGTTTACATATCACAGTTAACACTTTTACTCAAGAACAATAATATTTGAGTATCGATCCGCATCCCTACTTAATTATATCTATATTATTATCACAGAAAACAAATTTTATATCATCAAAACAGTGTATAAGCATATAATGCCTATGCAAGTTGGTAAGAACTTGACTGCTTTACTTTCACTTTCTCGAACTACGAGAAGACTGCCCCCTCTCTCTCGAACTCTTTAATCTATATAACTGCACGTTCAATGGAGCTATAAAGGTTACCACCTCCTGCTGGCATTGCTTTTCCCATGACTGAGGTATTAGGCTCTCGACCTCCACCTTGTCCTCTTCCGACAAAGTTTCTTTCGATCTAGGAGTTGATTTTTCAACAACCTTTTCCTCATTTTTTTAAACCACATATTTTCAGGCTTTTCATTCTCTATATCAAAATCATTCCCACAATCCATCACATACTTCTTAAATTCATTCTCTACCCTCGCCAACTCCTCTCCATAAAACTCAATCACAGTTTCTATATTACATTCATGGCCCGTTCGAGCTGCGACCTTTGCTCTTGATGAATACAAATGCTCCATTAATTGCATGTGCGACTTGTGCAGAAACTTGTGCATTTCCTTTTACAATACACCTAACTCTCTCAAATCACCTTCTATATTCTTTCTAGTAGTTGTTTCTTTTATTAATTAATTTGATAAGGACAATTTTTGCACCATACTTTGCGTCAACACGTTTTGAAATTCCTTTACCTCACCCTCTAATTTCTTTTAAACCTCTATTCGCTCTTTTTTTATCCTGAAAAGCATAATCCTAATTGTTCTTCGGTCCTACATAAAGCTAAGAGCATCAGGTAAGGGTCCTACATCACCCCATATAACAGACACACCAGCCCGAGCTGAGCATTTTTTTCGCTTTTACACTATGACTATTATGTACTTCTTGAGCTAAAAATATAACTCAAGCTCGGTCAGGTACTACACCCCTTTCCTTCAAAAGTTCTATATAAGATTCTTTTAAACCCCGCTCACTATCTACTTCAAACTCAAAATACAGTGTCAAAGCTTCCAAAAGCTTTCGACACCTAGCCTTATCACTTAGGTCAGTAAAACAACTCAAGTCTTTCGATTTACGTACTAATACCCCCATCTCCTCTTCTTTTCTTAAAACTTCATCCATTTATATTTTTATCTTAGCATATCTACACTGGAGGTTATATAATTCATTAATTTTTTCCGAATTAGACTTAAACTGCCTTCTCTCATACTTAATTTTATTTAGTACCCGTTGAATACGAGCCACAGAATCCCTCGCTCTGCTCAACGATCTTTATAGCTCATAAACCATTTTACTTCCTAAAAATGTGAGCGGGGTTTAGACGCTGGTAGGCTATTCATGTGTACTATTCTTGGAGCTATTTAAAAATGGTAGGGCGGTATTGTCTTCGACAAGAAGAATCCTTGGTAAAAAAAAACCCTCACATTTTGAGCCTCTAACTACTTAAAGTTTGGCCTCCTCAATCAAATAGCCTAGTGGAAGGCTACAATTCGACCTCCGGTCCCTAAACGTGCTAATGATAAACATGTTAGGACTTTAAATGGACAGTATTCAGAGGGCCGAAACTACGAGAGTTCAGAGGAGATAAGCAGTGCCTTTCTTTTAGCGAAAGGTCGTAGAAAGAGGGGGCAGTCCAAGACGTAAAGCATCTAGAAAGAAAGGCGCCCATCAAAAACACTATAAAATTTTGGAAATCAAACGAGTTTAGTAGTTTTATACAAACTCTATTAATTCCCCGCTCAAATTAAATGAAGAGAAAACCAATATACCCGCGCAAATCCAAAATCAGGATCTAATCAAGTTGGGATTCCTTAAATCTCTGAGGTAAAGTTGAAATCTAACTTCCAGATCCATATATCTCTCTGCGAATTTGTCTCTCACGGGAAATTCTATAATTCCCTCTCAAATACTAACCCCGCACAAATCGATCAATCTCCAACAATTCTGCCACAATCTGATCAGTTAAGGTTTCTTCAAAAATTTATAATCTCAATTTTATCTTAATTACCCCACTCTTTATCTTTCTATACATCTTACCACTACGAAAAAAATAACCTTTTATGTCACTTAAATAACGTCATTTATATGAAAAATGACATAATAAGTCCAATTTTATGTTTCATTCCCGTGAGTTAACGTATTAGTTTACTCTAGAACATCATTATCCCAAATAATGACTTCATTTCTCTTTCATGTTAGTTTTGGTAGTGACTTGAAATTATATGTGATAACATTGATGTCGTTTTTGGTTTAATTGGCATTGATTAGTTATGCATAGGTCAAAATTGAAGATTATAACCATAGAGTTTTAACAGGCCATAAGAAAAAATCATCATCTCCTCCATTTCTCTCACTCCGAAAAGCCTAATTTGCTCCAGTAATCTTTAATCAGTCAAAATGAATCTCTTCACCCCTTATTTATAATTTTCTCTCTAAAAATCTTTCCCTCACTTTATTTGGTTTGTAAAAATTCTTGCAAGAAATGGAGCCAACAAGTATAAATTGGAAAAACACCAAGTTTGCAATCCACATCTCTGTTCTCAAGCACATCAATGCCACCAAGTGGATTGCTTTCTCCGTTCACAAAGACTTAGTCGACGACAACGATTGAAACTTTGTTGTTCTACAAACCTCTAGTAATTCTCCTAAATTATAAAAGAATCACATTTTTTTAATTTTTTCCAGATTGCCAACCCCTCATGATTGTCAAGGACTTGAAGTGTCCTGAAATTCCCTCATTGAGAATTGAAATTACAAGTAATGAAACAAACCCAGATCTTTTTTATTACTTTGGATCGAATTATGTTCAGTAATTCATCATGATCTTGTGTTTTTTTTTTGTTGCTATTTTTAAGAGATAATAGATTGAAGAGAACAATACTAATTTAAGTACCCAATGAAGATCACTTTGAGAATGAGAACCTGAATATGTTCTTCACTCCTAATCGCTACCATAAAAATCTGTTGAAGATCAAATTGGTAGTGGTGACGTAAACGGAGTACCCATCTTCCTTAATTCACAAGAACTCTATCTTCTTGCAACTGGTGGTACTCTCGTCGACCGTGAAGCTATTGAGCGATTACTCAAAATCTCTTCTTTTAAAGGTTCGTATTTGATGTTTATCTATGAGTTCATTTGGGGGTTTATTTGCTATTCTTATTTGTGATTTGGGATATGAAGTGGCAAGTGTTTATTTATGGTTCTAATTTATGATTTGAATTGTCCCCTTTGTATTGTAATTTTGGCTTGTTTACTGCCTTTCTTCTTCCTCATTACTTTTAGCCTTTCATTCACAGTTTTTGTGCAATATGGGATGTTCCCATTTAAGGTGTTTGTAAGATGTTTGTTGTCCATGACCACTGTAAAGTGTCCATCTTCATTATTTATTTAGCTTTGTTTTACGTGTAGGTGAGAAGGAACATTGATATAGTTTATGGAGGTTGGGGAAATTCTCTCTTTGCGACTTTTAGTGCCATTTTGACATGGGCAACGTATTGGTTTTAGTTACCTTGTTTCAGAAAAATATAATGAAGAAAATGCCATGGGTACAACAAAACTCCAAGATTCTTGGGTTCACCATAAAACTCATGACTCAAAAGTGGCCTATCCAATTTCATTCTTTCAGGATTTGGTGCGGCCACTTCTGTAACATATTTTCGTTCTGAGGTGAGTTATTCTCATTGTTACTTTTTTAATTTCTTTCTGCATATATAGATATGGAGTTATTGGCATAGGACTATTAATCTCTTGTGGTGGTTTCTCATGTGCATTTTATCTATTTTCATGTTAACCAAAATCCCATAAGTTGTACTTATCTATAGATATTGGAATCTTATTAGATTTTCTTTGAATACATTTTGGTAGGTGTTTATGGCAGATATACATCATGGGCATGAAGACATCTTCAACACTCAGGTCAGTATGTTGTTAGGACTCGATATAACAAGTTTGTTGGTAGATGCTTAAATTTTTAAAAATATTTTTGTGCAAATGTGGTTTATGTCCATGCGTGATGCCTAAATTCTTATGCGAGATAACAAGTTTGTTGCTTCATGCCTATATTCTTGAAATCCTTTTAGTGAATGTGGATTATGGCTTGCTTTGAATAGTGCACACCTGTGTAGAATTTGACAAAATCTGATAATATGGTAGAAAGCTGTAAAGACGGGCATTTAAAGTTTGATTTGGAGTACTAACATGTCTCTCTCTCTCTCTCTCTCTCTCTCTCTCTCTCTTCTCTCTCTCTTTCTCTTTCTCTCAAAGATCAGTTTATTTACCATTTGATATATATATTACTAATTTGGCTATAATTTTACGTCTTTTATAAATAAGGGTGATCTCTTATTTGATTAATGTTTAGAGTTAACTCCACACGATTCTTGCAGGGTTTTTCATGCACTGAAACAATGTGTTTTTCATCCTCGGTTAATTCTTTTGCTAGTAACTAGTAGCTGGTAGAGAAGATCTATTTAAGGAGGCAGATTTAGACTGTGTAACTCTAACACTAGGAGCTTTAGAGGCATTATGTTTCAAAAACTAATCTGAACAATTTATTTGTGCGTGATTCTCAGAAGACCTTGTAATTCTGCCGCAAAACTCAATTTGTCCTTCTTCATCTACTTTTTCTTTACGTTTTAATTATAGTTTTTATTATTTAATATTAACTTCGTACTATTTCAATTTACTTGTAAGGAAAACGATGTTTACCACCACCTCCCGATTCATCGAGCGGAAATTCATGCATATTGAAAGATATGTTTGATACTAATGTTGCTTACGGAACTGTGCAGTTTAATACAACTGCACCTGAAGGGTTTTACAGTGTTATAATCGATGAAGTTATTCGTGAAGAGGCGTGTTTGTATGTTGAGAGTCATACCCTTGGTGATGTCTCTGCAGGTGAAGTCGTGGCTTGGCTCAAGATTTTTACCATTATCCAGTGAAGAATTTTTTTGTATTTTTTTTTAGAATTTAAAGCCAACCCTGGTAAGTTTTTTGACATTTCTATTTCCATTTTGGATATTGGTAAGCTATTTGACATGATCTTTTAATTGGAATTTCACTATCTTCTTTTTATTAAAAATTGCTTATATTTATTGCTTTATATGTTAGTTGATTGTGTAGCTTGATTATTTAAAATTCATGAGGGCTTGCCTGAGATGCAAAAAAAAATAGAAAAATTAGTAAAATGCAAAAAATAAGCCAGTACCTACAATGTTATCTAAGTCATTTATTTCATGTGACACATAATATGACTTATGTGTTACAAAGTTTTATCAAAAACGATGATTGTAACAACCCTTATTTATGTCATGTTTTGTATGACTCTTAATACGACCATCATCTTTGTCGTAAAAATGAAAAAATGTTATGTATTTGACAACTTATAGCAGAGTCGTTATAATTCGACCAATAAAACAACAACAATATCAGTTATAAATTGCGGTAAATGCGACGAATATTACGACTCTTATTTATGTTATTTAATTGTGACGCATAAAGCGAAAATCTAATGTGTCGCAAAAATTGTAAAAAATGACGGTTTTTACAACTTTACTTTCAATCGTAATATTACAACTCAAGTAAAAGTTGAGAACAAAAAACTACTGTAAAAAATGAACAAGTCGCTTTAGGCAAAGAACGACTGACTTGCAAAGTCTTTTACTCTTTTTTACGTAGTTACAAATATTTTTGTTATCATACAGAGCACAATAAAAAGCGTCTATCAAACTTAATAAGTTTTAAACCACACAGAATATAATTTCATCAAAATCAAGACAGAACAGCATAAGTTTGAAACCGAATACCACAGACTAATTAAACATTTTTGTTAGTCTCTACCTCAGATGGAAGATCCACCTTACTATCGGCAGCTCAAACATTTTCAGATTGGGAAGCAGATACAGTGGCTGGAACAGGAACATCTTCCACCACTTCATTTTTGGCATCTGAAGTAAAGACTGTCTCCTTATATTTTCCAGCTCAGCCCAGCTCTCTATCAGCATCCGTCAACCCAAAATAGCGATAAGATTGGACCAGATGGTATCTTTCCGCCCATATCTCTAAGAATGCTTGAGAGATAGTCTCCTCGCACTCCGACAACTCTGCATACCGTGCTTCAGCCACTTTCAACTCTTCGGCCTTACTCTCTTCCTCTTTCTTGAGCTTATCCTCAAGCTCCTTCACGCGATCTATTTGAGAATTGAGCCTGTGAGTAAACTCTCCGAACTTTTGGCCCCTCTTCTTAAGGAATTTCGCAGCTTCCTTCAGCAACATCAAGAGATGCCCATACAAGACACAAGATCAGTAAGACATATATCAAATCACAAATGTAGCACATAAAGAATATTAGTACATACCCCCAGAGTCTGCTCTTTAAACATATAATCAAGCTGTTGCGGCTCAGTTCCACCATCGTAAAGTATTTTTGCTCCATTTCTCTCAGCTTGGTTATAGCCTTGGCACTAGTATGATCACTACCTTTACATTCATAATATTTCCTTTTCTGTGACCCCTTGTCTGCGTCTACAGGAGCGACCTCACTCACCACCTGCTCCTCCACTACATCTCCAGCATCAAGTTCATGCCCTCTATCCCTCGGGCCACCACTACAGTAAAAGAAGAAGCTTCTGGTGCTATCTTTTTCAACCTCTAAAATGTCTGCCTCACATTCGTACTCTCTGGCTCAGGCGAAGGAAGACTAGTCAGATCAACTAAAGAAAGACAGACCTTCTTCTTCTTAGCCATAGCTCGATTCTCGTGAGCTCGTTGTACCTTGGGCACTCTGGAATCTACCCTCTTGTCCCTACGGATACCTAACTCACTGAATACTTGCTTTAGCTCGACCTACTAAAGGGTTACGCAGTCGAAAAGGCTGGTGTTATCAATCAGAGATTTTGGATTAGGATCTGACAAATAAAAATAAGGAAATGGTTAGTAGCTCAAAGATAAACTGATAGTTGGTCAAAGTTGACAGATCTTACTTACTCGGATTATAATACTTATGGTTCAGGACGAGCGTTGGTTCATCTGGAACCTGAATACAATTGCCCCTACCCATACAAGGTGGTTGTTCCATGGTCTACCCACAGATTCGAAGTCAAAAAACTTTAGCCTAGAAGAATTACTACATAGGTAACCGTTATTACGACTTTTGACAAACTTCAGTCTATAAAATTTTAGCACATCATCTGCTTCAAACTGCTTGGCAGTCCCTTTCCTTTTCCACTTATCATTCAGTGCCTCACAAACCCTCATCATTTCAAATACATTCCCATTTAATTGGGCAGGGGAGCACTGCAATATATTTATAACCCCTTTTTGAAAGAAGGTCAGAGGAATCATAAGGCCGTATACGACCTGATTCATATAGCACAAAAACCCATCATTCGGGCATGCCATCCCTGCACCATTGTAGTACGAAATTTCTACATCTTTCGGAATACCTTTCTCCTTTTTCCACTTATCCAGGCAGTGAACTTGGTAGTATACCTCTTCCTCCCCTTTTCCTGGTACATAACTCCTAAAACACTATCCTTGTTCCATCACATAATTTCCCCACTCTCTTTTTTAACTTCTTATACTTCAAAAAAAAATCCATACATCTACTCCTTCAGGATACATGCAAAATGATTTATCTTTCACATTTGTATCATCTTCCTCTACAACCCTATTTACTAAACTGGATTCTCCAACCTCTATACCTACAGTCGCTTCAACCCTATCTACACTCTCTTCCATACCACTACAATCGTCCTCCCTACCTGACGATGATGTTTCCATTGAACTAGATGATACTACAAATTTACTCATAGGCTTTATATTTCTTGAGCGTATACTGAACCTACAGGTACACATAATATTTTATCATTTTCTCTACATTACATGTTGTACCATACATACAACAGAAACAACCCTACCTATACTTTTTATCCAGTCAAGTCATTTTTTCCAAACTTTCCAAAACAGCAAAAAATCATTTTTCAACTTTTCCTCTTCTTCTCCAAAAACAAATTATCTCTCTCTTCAGTTTGTTCCCATACCCAAAGCTTGTGTCAAATAGTAAAAATACAGGCAAACAATTAGTTCTTAACCCCTACATTCTCAACTTTCATATCCCCAAATCAATCTCTTACAAAGATGATGAACATTCAACATCATATACAGAGTACTAGACAATACAATCAAAATAGAGGAACAAGTTACTAACTTGTACTAGAAGACCCACAATCTTCTGTTTTACCCACACTTTTTACAGAGATTGATTGTTCCTGTTGTTTCTCTAACAATTTTCCCTCATCAGACGAAGCTTTCTCAACCAAAATATACTCTGAAATCAAACGTTTCTTCTCTCTTGAGACAATGGTTACACCACTTTTCTCTCTCTCTATAACTGTAGATAATTTATGAAGGAGAGAGAGACAAGTTTTTATACTCTCCCTCAGTTTGTGAAACGACGGCTCTTTCAGATACGTGTCAGTCACCCCTACAGCCTTTATAGGCACGTCTTTTCGTCTCACTGCATCATCATGACTTCTGTGATAACGTCTACTATCATCACGTCTGTCTCTACCTTCTGCCATTAAAAAAATTTGTCCTCTTTCCCAAAAAAATATACACGACCAATCACCTTGCTTTTATACTCAACCAAGATCGTACCACAATATAATGTCATTTCCTAAAAATAGCAACATATTCAAAATTTAAAATTATCTGCACAGTTGTTAGAATTAGACAGCTCTAATCCACAATATTTTCTACATGAACAGTTAACAAGCACATTGATTTTATTCATCTCAATTCGCAGATTCAATCTGTATTATTCTACATTCAACATATAACAAAACAGGACACTGCAAACAGATTATTTATTTAGAGCTCTCAAAATTTGAGCTTACAGTCACAAGTAATTAAAATTAAAGCAGCCCGGATGATTCACTACACCAGATGGTATTATCTCCCCTCCTGCTGCTCTTTCATCTTCTTCAGCAAGCTTATCCCATGCGATCTCTCGAACAGCTTCTTATCGCAAAGTTGTATCCAGTAGCAACTCAAGGAACACGTCACACTAGAAAAACTGATCATACTCTGCACGCCTGCCTTCGTCATCTAGCCCGCCTAACTTCAACGGCATCTCGGTAGCACAACATTATAAGGTAGCAGGCAAAAGTACCGCTCACGAAGTTCGACCACTTTAATATTCAACCGACCTTCCGCTGCATGACGAACATACTAAGAACTTGTCCTCACCATGGTCACTTCGAAACAATCAGCAACACGCTTTTCCTGCAGAAGATACAAGATATAGTAGATCACGATCAACATCTTATATAGACAGCACGAAGATTTATTAACACCATCAAAATCGCCCCCCCCCCCTCCCCCCCCAGCAGATTTTGAGGAAGGATATATTTTACAATAACAAATTTTCAGAAATAAGATTATCAGAAGAAATCTAAGAATATTTTGACAGCTAATACCTTCCATTTTACAAAATATCTCCTTAGATCTTATTCGCACAGATAACACATCTGCAAAGAAGGATTTCGCAACAAACAGTCAAGTACCTCCAGCAGTAGCTCCAACAAACGTACCTACAGACAGATATAATTTCCCTAACTACATCAATACATCTTTCAGTCAGTTCCAATCAACAGCTCGTGAACATACCAATATTTTAAACTATGTCCAATCATCCTAGCCACTTATTTGATTGCATTCACCAAACACTCTTATTACATTTTCGGACTCCTCTCTCTTCAACCTCACTTTCCACTACCTTTACTGATATACGTATTGAATTCCCTACAATTCGATTTGTTCAAAGATATTCCACAACAATTTGATGTCTGTCACACCAACATATTTCCCGAATTCATTTCCATTATTTTTACCTTTTCACATTTGGATTCATATGCAATTTGAATTATTATGCCCAACAAGTCAGTTCGCAAGGAATACTATACATATAAAGTGAAATATAACATAAAGCTGGCATAACAAAGATATTTCATTAGCTCGAATATTTCTTATATCTCAGACTACAAAATACTTTACAGATAACAAGTCTTCAAAACATTCTTTACAGGTTGTTTTGCAAATTACATTACATCAATTTGCACTCTGAAACTCTTCCTCAAGAAAACTTGAAGAAGATGAAAAATTAAAGCATGCTTCCAAACTCTAGTCCCCTGCAAGAATGGCCCAGGCAATCTAGGAACTGAAAATCACCAAGGAAGCTACAATGTCTGGGATTGATCCAATCCTCAGCAGAAGGATCTTCTTCACGACAAGAGACGATGATTGTGTGGAAGAAAAAATCTTTCCACCACCGTCTCTTCCACCATAATCCCCACCACCCCAGGTAACAGAAAAAGAAGCAGGGTTCTATTTCTTAGGTAGGACCCACTCAGCATCAGAGTACCAGCGAGACTCCCTCAGACGAACACCTGCCACTTCATCTTCAGTTTTAACGGCTTCCTCTACCAGCAGATTCAGCCCATTCCTGCGCTCCTCCTCCGATGTCAACAGATAGTGAAAATGCACCATTTGATGATGATCTTCTTCTGCCTCCATCACCTCTTCGTATGTCATACCGTGAAACGTAGGAGACACCGGAATTGGCGTAGGCAGGCTCAAGGACTGGTTTCCAAAGTATCTGAAGTGAAATTCTTCCACTTTTGCAAGAATCCTTGCCTCCCGAGATTGCTGCCTTGTAGTTACCATCTTCCCAACAAAAAGGAAGGATAAGGATACAGACAACAACAAGAAGATTACAGAAAACAGAAGGAAGAATACATAAGGCAAAGTTCAAAGAAACACTTTGTTAATCACAACTGCAACCACAAGCCAGAATGCTATTTATACCGCAATCAACATTCAAAATGACTTTCCAAATTCCCAACGTTAGAAGGAATTCCCATGCAACAATATTGACCAGAACCATTGGTTTTAGGAAACCCAACAACCAAAACAGATATTCATGAAGACGCATTGGAAATGATTCCCTAGTATTAATTATAGTATTAATGAAGCTTCTCAACCAACACCACTCTACCATACTGGTTCTTGTACTATTGGCTGAGAGGGGGCGGTTGTAGTGGCTTACTCCGCATCTCGAACTCAAGCTTCATCTTCGACCATCATACGACTACTCGACCTCGTCATCATACACGTAGCACATTTATGGCATATTACGAAACAGCTAGAGTTTTATTCATTATTTTCGACTTCTACATCAACAGTTCGAGTTAACAAACACTCCGTCATTATTGAAACGGTTACAAAACAACAAGATCAGACCGTTACACAATCAGTTCAAAGACTATCAAATATATATATTGTAACGTCCGTCATTAAGAATCATAATGGTCGTCAAACGGTCATATTATAAGACCTATAAATAGACCAGAGGATTCCAGATGAAGGACGGATGAATTATGACTTAAACACTATACAAAATACTTAGAGCATCTTTTGTAATAGCTAGCAACTACCAATAACATTTCTCTTTATAAATCCTCAAGAGATGCCGTGATCGTGGTTTTTAACTTATTCAAAGGTTTTCCACGTTAAACTTTGTGCTGTTATTCGCTCATTACTCATATAAACGTTCTTATTAACATTGGTGTAAAGACTAAATTCGGATCACGAAATTAGACTATTACTGATACCATTTTTGGGTTTGGGTTGGGCATTTTATTTTTGTAACCACAGCCGACCAAAGATCGGGTTGGGCGTGGGTTGGTTGGGTAAAACCCACCCAACTTGCAACAGTACATATAACTAAACACCTTCAACACTGTCAACATCATAACACACAGGATAAAAAACTAAAGATAATAGCATGAGCCATATGGGGACTTTTGTCTGGAATCTGGATATTTAGATGAGAGTAAATTACTATCAACATAGTTACGGTTCTTGGAAATTGGGCGACTCTACAAAACAAGTATATAAATCCAGCAACTGCAAATATACTTTAAGATTATGCATGTAATTTAAAAGTCAACCTGTTGTGTTTTTATATATATTTTCAATTTAATTTCCAAACATATTTATTGTACGAAAAAAATAAAAAAATCTGGAGTCTGCATATACACCATAAAGTAAGATCCTAAATGTATCTTCAAGTGACAATAGCATACATGGTAAATGATGTAGAGGCAAATATTCCTAACAGGTTAGGATTATACGACATGTAGCATTATAGCACTTCGAGAGAAGGTATACCATATATTTGACAAACATCCACCTTAAACATCATATGAAGCATTGAAGATGCAAAGCCGTAATGGCAAAATCCAGGCTGAAGATTTAGCTAAAGTAAAGTTTACTTGGAACAAAAGAATAAAACAAACCAGACAGAAACTTCATAGACGACCTAAAGAATAACACATAACAAAGCAGGGCATCATCATACTAAATAAACAAGAGGCAGAAACTCCCAATATTGTAATCAAAGGAAGTAATAGCATTTTAAAACAAGACAACAACCTGATCTAATCTGAGTTGTTCGTACGAAATAGAGGTAAGTTCTATTACGTTTGTCTGACAAGAATACGCTCCGCGGATCTTAAAATGGTACTGCTGGACTGCAAAGATATCGACCCAAAAGCAGGCTTTGCTGACTTTTTAGAGGAATGGAGGAAGTATAACCCATCTTCGTGGATATTTTGGCCTTCCGTCTTTCCCATCAAATAGCTGCAACCAAAAGAGTACACATTTAACAAAAACATACATGATCATAAGAAGGTAGGAGATCATAAAGTAGAGTACGTTGATGATTCTCCTAATGTCCAAAAAAAGACAAATTTAACAATATTATCAAGTTATATGTCGCATTATTTTGATTTGACTGATAATCAGGATATGATGGGAGTCCATGATCTCAAGGTGAAGTTTCTGATTTGTAAAGTGCGTATGATATACACAAATGTTATGAGAATTTACCTTCTTCAAACGCCTATGCTTTGCAAGGGCCCAATTAGTCATGATAAAAGCAGCGACTGCAAGAAAGACGTAACCTGCAACTGTCTGTGTTGCGATATTGAAACCCAACCACTGGCAGATCTCCGTAGTATAATTCGCACAAGTCACAATATTGAACAAAAATCCACGAGGGATTTGGTATCCACCCTTTCCACTAGGGCTTCGAAGGTTTCTCAGTAGAATATGGCAGTAGAAATTAGCAATTTGAGATACGAAAGCCAACCCAAACCCAATCTTCATTTGGAGGTCACTCACAGGAGTATAGAATGGGTGGTTCACATGGTAAGCAATGAAGGCACCAAAACTCCAATAGTAAGAACAGTTTCGGAACACGTTGGAGAGAGGTGAAGTTGCGTGGCTGAACCTGTGGACGAAGAATGTCTCCATTATACGTTTGAAGTAGTGGAAGCACCAGCAATACATGGCATAGGTCTGAACCGGTTGAATTACACGCTCCCCTTTGAAGCCAAGGTACGAGTACAAGTTCAAGTAGTAAAAGATGGGGTAGATGACTAGAGGGCCCAAGTATTCAAAGAAGAAAAGGGTACTGTAGTACACCTGTGTACCAAGATCCTTGAACACCACAGTCAAGTTATTCGTGTCTGCATCACAATAATCTTGGATTTTTTTCCCAGAGCTGAGGATGACTGGTTTTTCCTTTGATCCGGGCTGGACGGGAAGAGTGAGACGTTGCCGAGAAGGATAATACTTTTTAGCTGTAAGAAGAAAGAAAGGAAATTATGCAAATGTATACAGGCCCATTTCATGAACAAAAGTTTTTTTTCCCCTAAAGCGGCTCACAATGTATACAGAAGTTACAAATACCAATTACTAGCTTTATTTAGTGGGGTACCTATTCTTCTAATTTAGAATTGGGTTACCAAAGACAACTTTACTAGATTGCAATACTGCCAACGGCGACTTACTTCTATGAAGGACTATACTAATGAGGTTTATCTATTATCCTCTAAAGTGACGACATATGAGACTGAGGCTCAGAGGGTCGATATAGAAACGGGCTGACTAAGAAGTTACAGGATGAACTTGTAATGCTCAATATTTTCACTGTTGCTGAGCCAGTTGAGTTCCTAAAGAAGGCTGAAATTAAAACCAAAACATTTGGGTCCACTCCATTCTTACTCCAGTTTCAGACCAAAACATTCTACTATAGCCTTGAAACCCGCAGCTACAAGCAAAGGGTTTCAATGCTTCGGCTGTGGCAAGTCGGGTCACTTAAAGAGAAATTGCCTACTGTTGATGAAAATTTTCAAGACTCTTGACCCAAGACGAAGAACCAGAAATGAAAGTGAAGTACGCAAGGCCCTCCTCGGGTGCCTGTCGCCCACACTAAAATTCATGTCGAATTTTTCTAAGGAGTAGATAGTTGATATAGTGCGAGTCATTCACCAAGCCCTCTCTATTTTCCTATTTAGAATAAATTACTTTTAGTGTCTTCTCTATTTTCTAATTTTGGTTAGGAAAGAATTTCCCACTTTTGTTAGGACTCTTTAATATATAAAAGAAGTCCTTAAACTAGAATTTGATAGTAGTTTTGCTTGAGAGAATGAATTTTAATTTATAGTAAGTTTTGGGAGATTTCAATAAACTTTGTTTATTTCAAACTTGAGTGTGTATTATTGATTAGGGTTGTCAAAAGCTATTGCTTCCGCGGCTTTGCCCTATCACCAAGATTCTAAAGCTCATATGGGTAAGATATCATGACATCTATCCAGTATTGATAATGTGATTTTGATTAATCGAATTTGACTTGATTCAAGAAGAATATGTCGAAGAATTTTAATGATGAGGGCCCAATGGACTGTCTGATATAACAACAAACTTAAGAATGAGAATACGATCAAATTCAGTCAGAGTTTACAAACTTGAGCTGAAGAGGTTTGCTATGACATCATTAGTATGGCTGCTAACATCTTTTGGAACCAATGGTTATAAGATCAAGATTCACTTACTATACCGGAGAGAAATCATATTCTTACGAGTCTTAGGTTGAGGTAGTTTTATCTTCTTCAAGATGCCTCTGGAGGATCATACTATCACAACAATTTTCTATTCAAATAGAGGTTCTAAGGCAGATGGTAGAAATCAGGAAACTGAATCAGTCAACAGGAGACTTCATAAGCAAACAAGGAAGAACTGATGCAGTAAAATGGAAGATAAAAGAAACCTTCTGCTCAAGCAACGGGCACATCATTTACAATTCCAGGCTTTAGTTTGGTTTGCATCAGTGCTCAGCTTAAATACAAATGAAAAGATAATAGGACGCGATGGATCATGAAAAGCCGATTCAGCTCAAATTGAGATTGGCTCATTGAAGTTAACAGGAAGAATACTTGGAAGCCGCAGTCGAAGCCCACACGCAATCTGTTGCAGCGCCTACCATTGCAGGCTCGATTCCTTTTTTGTTGTTGTTGTTGCAAGAGTTCTCATAAATCACACAGACGGCGAAATGCTTCATTCCATGATCCTTGATCCACAAGAAATATCATCCACCCTTCCGACGGCAGTTGCCTCACACCTCTGTATCGAATTATCGAGTTTAAACGGGAGGTAGAATATCCTATCCTATCCCATGATATTAGCAGTAAATTTAATTTTAACAGCTATTCTAATTGGCCTTAGAACCAATAGTCTGTTTTTATATAAAATATTGGCCATCTCCCGCTCTCTCACTCAAAGTTCAGTGTTTTAGTTAATTTTGACGATTTTTAACTGTAAGCTTGACAAAAATGTTGAGAAGAGAAGGAAAAATTCTCTCCCATCTCTCCAAAGATTAAGTATTGAAACCACAAAGTATTATATATCAGGTCTATGGATCATAAGGGAACGAACCAATGATTCTCATCACCACATCCTTGGAGTTGATAAATATTAAGTAAATGATCTGTTAAAATAGACCAACAAACTATTTCTAACTTAAGAGATGCATCATCTTCATAAAACCCTCATTGAATTTAAGAACATGACTGGCCTTGAAACTAACCCCAATAAATCTATGGCCTATTTTTCTGGGGTGTTCAAACTGATATTAAAGCTCAAATTTGTTGTGTTCCTGGTTTCAATGAGGGTTTTCTTTCTTTTAAATATTTGGGTATCCTCCTCATTCCACTAGGCTCAAATACAGAGATTGTGTCCCTCTTATTGAAAAATTCACTTCCAGAGTTCACTCTTGGCACCACAGATTTCTCTCCTATGCAGGTAGGTTGCAGCAGATTCAATCTGTCCTGGGCAGCATTCATATTTACTGGATCGACATATTTACTCTTCCGAAAATGGTAATCCGGGGCATTGAGAGTATATGTTCCAAATTCCTTTGGCATGGGCATAATACTTCCAAGAAGATGGTGCCTATCTCCTATAGAGGGCTCTGCTACCCAAGAGCTGAGGGTGAGCTTCAGCTTAGAAACTTAAGCTCTTGGAATGCAGCTGCCACTATGAGGCATACCTTCAAACTTGCAAAGAAGGCTGAAAATCTGTGGGTGCTCTGGTCACACAAAAACTTACTTAGGGGTCCGCAAAGGTCCCAGTGATTGTTCCCACCATTGGAGAAGAATCTTGAACTCTAGAGACGCTGCAGTTAAGCTCACTCTGCATATCATAGGTAATGGCAACAATACCTATTTTAGGTTGGACCCTTGGCATCCAAAAGGTACACTTATCTCACATTTTAATGAGAGCTTCGGTATGACTCTACTTTACCCCTTGATGCTAAACTTAGAAATATCATAACTGATAACAAATGGTCTATTCATGATCATACAAGCTTTGCTTTAGGGCAAGATATCATGAGCAAAATGTCTACTATATGTACTGTTCCTGGAGCTGTTGACAAAGTGGTTTGAAGGCCTAGCACTACAGGTACTTACACTATGGCCTCAACTTATGAAGCTATCAGGAGCACTCGAGAAAAAGTGGATTGGTACAGAATTTGCTGGTACAAACTGGTTATCCCTAGACATGGCTTCACTACCTGGATGATGAAATCAGAGCTCCTCAATACTCAGGATAGATTTATGCATAGACTAACAACTGTGAATAGCTCTTTATGTGTTTTTTGCAAAGCAAGTAATGAGAGTACTAATCATCTGTTTATGGGCTGTATTGTTGTAGATTGTCTTTGGAGTTCTATTCTTTGTAGATGCAGGAGCACTAGAGCTAGAGGCAACCTTCAACATGAAATTGATTGGATCTTAAGTTTGGGCAATGAGGACCTTATGTTCCAGATTGTTGTTGCTGCTTTTACCTGTTGAGGGCCAGGAATAATAGCATTTTCAGAAGAGAGCAACAATTTCCACACATTTTACTGAGCAGAATGATGAATGAAATTAGAAACAGGTTAAATGTTATGGGATTTAAAGCTCAAGACTTTGCTAAAACAAAAAGCTTGTGTGAAGATTGGGCTATTCATCCAACTTTTACTGTTCCTAAGAGCATCTCCAACAGAGTGGTATGCTATTAAGGTTTTCTCATACTCTTGCAAAAACCCCTTCCAACAGGAGTATGGGGTTCAGCATACTCACCCCCATACCCCTCCAAAGTATGTGAAACCTGAACTTGGGGAGGAGTATGCGCATACTGCCTAGGCGCTGAACCGTTGAGCGCCCAACACTTTTTTTAATACAACTGACATCTCTCTCCTATCACAACTTTTCTCGCCTGCCTAGGCGCTGAACCGTTGAGCGCCCAACACTTTTTTTAATACAGTTGGCATTTCTCTCTCCCATCACAACTTCTCTCTCCTGCCTAGGTGCTGAACCGTTGAGCGCCCAACACTTTTTTTTAATACAGCTGGCATCTCTCTCTCCCATCACAACTTCTCTCTCCTGCCTAGGCGTTGAACCATTAAGCGCCCAAGAGAAAAAACGTAATTTGCTGTTGGACGAAAATAGTATGCGATTCTGGAATACCAGTATGGTAAACCAGAGTTGCATACTCTTCTGTTTGAGATGCTCTAAGCCTATCACTTGTAAATGGGAGGCCCCTTCTATTGGCACTATAAAACTCAACACTGATGGATCTCTAAGTAATAGTGCCGGGGCTTTGGGGGCACTTTTAGAGAGCATGATGGAGGTATATTCTTCAGTTTTAGTGAAAAATGTGAGCCTGTTTCAATCCCTTACCATGAGATGCAGGCCATTGCTAGAGGCCTTCAGTTCACTACAGAATTTCAAATCAAAAAGCTTCAAGTTGCTACAGACTCTACTCTCATGGTTACTTATATCAAAAACAAGAAGGTCCCTCCTTGGCAATGCCGTAATATGGCTTCAGGAAATTTAGCACAAGATCAAAAAGCTGGATTTTTCTCAATTGGCCACACCTACAGGGAAACCAACAAAGGTCCTGATTTTCTGGCGGATCACCTCACTCATATAGGGGAGATCACTTACACTTCTGACTCAGCTCCTCATAAACTGATGGCTATTCTTGACAAAGATGCGGCTGGCACTATTTTTACTAGAGGCTAGGCTTTAGTTCCTTGCCTTTTCCGGTTTTCCTTGTTTATTCTTTCTAGTTTATCCTTTTCCCTTTTGGAGTTCAGGTTCTCTAGCCAGTCAGTTGGCTTTAGAAGTAATCCCAACCTCGTAATTGGTTTTTTTTTTATTCTATTTAATGGGGGTTTGCCCCCCAGCTTGCCTTTCAAAAAAAAATCATCTTCATAAACATTTTCCTAATCTCATATTGGCCAGTCAAGTTACATACACAAGTGTTTCTTTAGGAATGTACACATACTATTTGGGCCGTCAAACACCATCATGAACATGCTAAATTAAGGTTTTTCATGGCTGCTATTTGTTTATACACCAATTTCGGAATTAATGCAAGTTATGCTTTGTCATTCTTCCAGAATTACCACAATATGCCTAGATCCCTATGTTCTATTCAACCAACTTGGGAACATAGCAGATTATAATTTCATAATCTTTTTTTTTCCCGACAGTGTGGCTCCTTGAAACTTAATCACTTGCAGATACATTCACCCACTCATCAGATCAGCAACTCTTACTCTCCCCCAAAACACCGAGAGTTTAGATTACAAAAGAAATGTGACTAATCTAACACTACCATTCAAGAAAAACAACCCCATGAATCCACTAGTATAAATAAACTAACTAATTAAATATTGCAACAGTTAAAACATTTAATGAGCCAAAATTTAACTACTTACTTTGTCGATAAATAACGTCTTGCAGATCACTCACAGTAGCCTGTAAAACACACCAAAACACCACAATCATTACTAAACCACAAAATCTAAATTTATACAATACAACAACCCCAGATCAAAACATAACTCACCGAGTCATTGAGCTCAATTCCTCCCTTAACAACATCTCGACCGCTTCGAGATACCACATTGACCTTCATCTTGTTAAAACAAGGGAAACCTCAAAATGGGGAAGTTTGAGAGATGAGAGAAATGGGAGTCAAATTCAAGAAAACCCCAATTAGTAAATTGATCATTCAAGTTGAGTGGGATATGAGATTTAGATGTGGGTGGGAGTTGGTTGGGTAAGGTTTAAATGGGAGATGTGGTGTGGGTCTCTCTCTTTCTCACTCACCTGTTTATGGTTTATGTTTATTGTGTGTGGTTGGGGTAGGGGAGCAAACTAGGTGGTGAGTGAAAGCTCCAGAATTTTAATGGTAAATGGTATTAGTTTGCACAGTTTGAATCGGAGCTTTGGATGTATGGGGCCATAAGCCATTAACATTTTGGCTTATAGGTAAGAGTATTTTCAATGATTATGAGTGTAGAGAACAAAAGTACACTAGTTATCTAACCCCGCAGACATATAAACACATACATATAGAGAGAGAAACTTTTATTAAAGAAATTTATTAGGTTAAGGAGCATAACCCTTATATATATATATATATATATATAAATATTTCTTTATTATAACGGGGCGGTGTTTTTACCGCTTTGGACAAGTCTGCCTTATGTCCAGAGACAAAGAGGGGCCGAGATACGATATGGGTGCCTCGAAAATCGCACATGAACGGGCAGTTTTGGAAGTTCAAGTTTTAAGTTCAAAAACTAAAAAAATAAACCCTTGTTAGGAGTTGGGTCCAAGCCCGAGCTAATAACCCAACAGGGTTGGGGTATCTTATAGGACTCCTAACAAGCCCATTGGTCCGATAGGGTTATGGGGAGAGTTTGAGTAGGTTAGGTAACCTTTGTTGTAGGTTATCCTTATATTAGTGTATTACGTACAGAGAACACTATTCAGAATCAATAAGAAATTCTCTCTTCTCTCTCTTTTGTTCATAAGATATAGTACTGTTATATTACTCTATATCGATTATCTCTCTACACGTTATCAGTACGCAAGCTCTAGGAATGAGGAAAGCAGAAAATTACATTATAATAAGAGTTTTCAGGGAAACCTTGCGATCAAATAAAGGTATTTTACAATTTTTGAATGCATATTCAATTCCTTGCTATTCTATAGTATATTATAGATTATCATGGTTCAAAAACATATTTTCCCTATTTTATTCGGATTAAAGATTGTTACCCTTAAGAAAGGGTTGTATTCAAACTTGTATATCTTTTTCTGTGGACATCAGATAGAGGCGAGACCACTTCAGTTGGATAGCCTACTCCGAGAGCTTTCTAACGGTATTTGACACGTCTTAGGAAGATGTCTCAATTGCCAGAAATAACACATTAAAACTAGGTAGTTTCACGGCCAAAAATGGCATTTTTTTGGTCGATGACGTCAGAAAGATAATAAAATATTTTTATTATTTTATTTTTATTTTTAATAATTATCTGATGTTACGTCATCATTATCCATTATGACATCAGCAGTGACACGTGTCGAAGACACGTGACATGCTGACGTGGCGTGGCACGTGTGGCATGCCTGGCACATGGGAACGTGCTGTGACATGTGGCAGTCACAGACTATCTCCGGCCGAACGTCGGAAGTTCGTAAGAATATTCGCCGGATGGTCACCGGAGTTGTCGTCGGGAAGCCACCAGAACGGTCACCGGAGCAGTGACGTGGTAGACACCTGCGAGGCATGTATAACAAGTGTGCGTAGAACGTGTGGCACTCACGTACGTGGTACGTGTAAAGCCCATGCGCGTGGCACGTGTGGCAGATACGTGCGCAGCCCGTGCGTGTGGTGCGTGAGTGGCACGTGGCAGACCGGGTCAGACCGGTTCAAACCAGTCAACCTGGTCCAGGCCTTTACTCAGACCGAGTCAGACCGATCCAGATACTAAAACGACTATAAATAGCCCAATTTTTTAGCTAAATTGAGCGTAATTTTTTAAAAAAATTCCTATTGACTAGACCTACCCCGTGGGGGACCCATTTTAAAAAAAAATTATGAAAAATATATTTTAAATTTTTTGGGAATAGGTGCCTCGTATAAGAACATTGGCTTGCTTATATGTGAAATAAGTAAATGGTGTAATACCTATTTAAGTATCTTACGATAGCTAATAAGATATTACTGGTATGCCCCTAGAATACTCATTAATATGATCAGGGATCACTAATAATACAAAACCAAGACTAATTTAGAATACGACGAAGAGTCATATCTAAATCACAGTTAATTGTCATGAGCAAATAACTCGAGCTCAATTAAGAATTGACTTAGTCTTATTTCTAATAACTTGGTGTCTAAGGAACCAATTTTTTGTATCTAAGTGCAATTAGATGTTACAAAATAATATTTAGATGGCATATAAGCAATAATAGCAACCTATAGTACCCTAGAATATTAGTTCAAAGACAGGCATAATCAACCTATATTGTGAACCCAACAGACTTTGGGGTAGGACCACTTGTTAGCTAAACATCTAATACACCTTATATTCGTAGCAAATAGGGTAATTTGGCTAGAATATACCTACCTTTATAGAACTAAAGAGCTTAGAACACCCTAGTTCTCAGAATAAGGAACGCAACATCAAGTGGTTTTGAATAGCTGTCTTGCCTAAGACTCTATTAAAATGCACTTTAAGGTTAAGATCACCATTTTATGGGGAAAATTTAGGATTTGACGCTTAATAGAATATGAACAAGGTTCACCTATAAATAATGATTGAGAATCACTGACTTGTATAGTATGAATTGCCTTTAGTAATGATAAAAATTTATATACTTAAAAAGGATTTCATCAGGAACGCACACATCTGGTGGTTTTGAATATCAATCTTGACTAAAATTCTATTAAAACGCACATCTAAGATTAAGATTGTCATTTTACAGGATAAATTTGGGATTTAATCATTATAAAAGAATTTCATGAGTTTTAGAATATGAACATGGTCAAACTATAAAATGATTAGGAATCATTTATTTTTATTCTAAGTACTATGATCTGTCTTTAATGCAATTGATATGTTTATCAAGAATCGACACTAATTATGATATATATTTTGCATAACAGATGTCTGCCAGTCCACATTACGGCTATGAATCATTGCGGCTTGATGGTTCCAACTACCTGCCTTGGTGTATGGACATAAAACTCCATCTACAAACAATGAACGTCTCAGAGTTGATTGTTGCAGATAACACCATCTCTGAACCACTCAGGGTACATATCATGTTGGCTATGCGCGCCCACTTTGAGCCGAAGCTGAAGTTTCAGTACCTCTGTTGCAGAAATCCATATGAGTTATGGACGAGCTTAAAAGAACGCTTTGGTCTACAGTCGGCCTTAACAAGCTATAAGAATCATAACCGCTAGAACAACTTGAGGCTATGTGACTTCAAGACTGTAGCTGCCTATAATTCAGCACTACAAAGATTGTTATAGCCAGGAGGCTTAATAATGATTATGTCTTCAATAAAGAAGTTTTGTAAAAGACTATTTCCACATTTCCACATTCACAGACTGCTCTTAGGGACCAATATGCAAAAATGGAATTTAGTTGTCCTAGAGATCTAATCCAACTCTTGCTTGCTATGAAACATGATGGCACATTTGTTTTTGGGAAAAGCAGGAGGTTTCCTCCTTGGAGGATAAAACCAGCTGCACGGGAGATCTTATCTCATGATAGAGACAAACCATGAATGGAGTTCTGGAAGTGCATGAGACGGCAATTGAAGTCAGGAATCGGGGATTCTTGGGCCCTCAGAAACATAATAGGTTTGAAAAGGTTGGAACGCTACAAACATCAAAGATGATCAAGAAGCCAGATTTTGAATCTCCTTGCTTGAGATGCGGGGCAGCTGGACACTGGTTTCGCGACTACAGGACACCATGGGTACTTAGAGTTAAAGTCTAGACTAACCACATCACCACTGACATAACTTCTATCACTACGAAGTTAGTAGCGTCAGACTTCTTTGGCGACACTGATGCAAGCATGGATTAAGATACAGAGTAATCTGTAATGATATCTCAGTAGATATGTGATGTCACATTAGAGAGAGCACTTTAGTTTCTTTTCTAGTATAGACTTGATTTACTATTGTTTTTGTTGTCAGTATTTTTGATTTTGTTGGGAACATATCATTTATATTTCAAAAAAGTGTTCGTGACATACATGCGATTTCCAATTTGTTATAAATTGTGATTATTCGAATTTATTGCTTGGGAAGTAGTTAAATTTTATGTATGATAGTTGATGTACTACATAGAACACGCTCATTGAATATGACCGATAATTGGATGAGTGACGATACATGTCTAAGAGATATTAGTACAACACACTCAATCCTTTTGAGATATTAATATATTTCTTGTCTAACCTTGTGCATCAGGGATGACACGAATATTATTGGCTCAACCAACATGATAGAACACATTGAGTGCGTCACGCTATTACTCTTTAACGGTACGATACAAGGTATCTAGTCCACTTTATAAATTAGTAAATCCAGCCAGATTTTACTAAGTTTAGGGAGATACATGATAATACTTATCACATAATTACTATCGTAGAAAATGACAGACAAGGTTCTGTACATTTACTTCATGCTTAAAAGTTAGAACATGCTATTGGAATGGTTTCCAATACAATCCTCAGTGTTCGGATAGTAAGGAGAATTATCGGGATTATATCTTAATTTTCCTTAAAAGGAGAAAAGATCTAGAGAGTGTACGTGTAACGATTGCTTTCAAGGAAAGTCTATTATTTCATCCTAGTATGACCAAGGTGGAGTGGGATCTCCAGCCTTTGCTCCAAACGCATTCATGAAGACACATGTAGACCTTTTCATCCACATAGTAGCCCACTTGAATATTTATGGCCATAAAAGACGCATCTAGGAGATGGTCTTACGTTTGCATACTCATAAAATCTATGAATGTAACATTAGCATGACTTCTCATTTAAATCATTCGACTGCATGTTTAGTTTCTGGATTAATCAAAGTCGATCGATGTGACTTGACGGGAGATTGACAATATGACTAACAGGCTTTTGATGATTATTTTACCGCTAAATGGGATAGATGATTGAGCATCGAGAGTATCCCATATCATACCCAACTCGGAATTGGCAGAGAACCTAATCAAGCGATTTAGAATAATCGCTAGGCCACTATTATTACGATCACAGCTTCTGGCTTGTGTGTGGGATATGCATTCTTGCACTCATAACACTGATTAGGGTTCGTTCCTTAGCAAATCATCAAATTATTTTTTCCCAAAAGCGACTTGTAACTGGGTCGGAGCTCGATGTTACCCATCAATGAACATTTAGATGTTTCGTATAGGTGTTAATCGTACCACAATGTATGAAAATGGGACCCTCAATGTCGGCCTGGTATTGTAGTAGCATATTCCCCAGATTTGACAAAAGTAAGCCAGCAAAGCGTAGTTGAAGATAGTCATACATGATTGAAGATACCGCAAGTCCTCAAGAAGCTACCTTAAGTCCTCAACCTGCCAAAGTAGTCATTGTGCCTAGTCAAGAAAAGAACAGTTAGAGATCCGTGAAGTTCACCCACTCCCCCCGGAATAGGAGACTATTTCTTTATATTTGTAAACTGCTTGTGTCTACTATAAATGCATGCAGAGAATAGATGAGAAGAGGGGAACAATCTGCAAACCTGACCATTTTGTTACTTTAACCCTACTATAATTCCAAATTCTGTAATAACTAGCAATATATTGGATTTTACATCAAAATCCTCCTCGAAGTCGTGGTTTTTCCCAGCTTTTACTGAGTTTTCCACGTAAAATCTTGTTTATCTAGTCTTATTGCATTCACTTTACGAATAAGTATTGGCAAAGATTCTCCTTCCAGAAAACATGCCACTACAATTGGCGCCATCTACGGGAATTACCATACTTATTTTTGCCATCATTAATCTAAACACCATCCGATGACAAACGTGAACCGGAAAAGCCATTCAAGTACCATCAGAGATCAGGAAATACTAAGAGTTATTGATCTACATGGTGTAGTACTCAAGCTTCAAAAGAAAATGGCTGCAGAAAAAACCCAAAGACTGGAAGATCAGCGTGTCCATGCTTAAGCTCTTCAAACGGAGAGAGACGAACGGAGGAAAGCCTTAGATCAACAGAGTAAAACATATCAGAAAGAAATCGAACGACTGAGGAGAACACAAGATTGAATTACTGGTCAACAGACGTCCCCTCCACTCGCCCGGAGCGAGCATAGATCAAGAGCAATTCAACGCAATGATTTACCAAGGGAAGACAAACTACGGATTTCTTGATCCAGATCTGGGAGCCTAAACAGATCCTCTCAATATTTTGGTTTAACATCCTCAGCATTGACAACTTAAGGAAGTCGATGCACGCGTCATCAAACGCCCCACGCCCCCTCCCCTTAAAAGAAGACCAATCAGGGATCGATTAGACCAGAAGGACTGAGAGATTTTGTTCCTCATGTTGCAGCCTTACCATTTCCCCCGCAACAGTTCGTCACCTTAGACGACCTCAACAACAGGATCCAGGCCATAAACTTTGACATTCTAGGCTGAAGATCTGTACTTGATAGAATCGAGACAAACCCCATCTCCCCTTATCTCAAAATTATGCGTATCCCATAAATTTTCCATATGCCCAAATTTATTCAGTATACAGGCCTAACTGACCCACTTACACATGTTTGACATCTCAATGCTGCAGTTAGGTTATATTCCAAACTCGAGCACATGCTATGTATGCTATTCAACATGAGCCTAAAGGAAGAACCGCTTCATTAGTTCTATACTATTCAAGAGGCCTCTATCACCACATTTAGCCAGTTACAACATCTTTTCGAATCCAATTACGCTCATGCTAGATAGCGATATATTATTGTCGATTCCTTATTTTACTTTAAGCAAGGCGCGAAAGAGACCCTGATAAGCTTTTATAAACGTTTCCTACAGGAAACAAGGAAAATTGGGAACTCAGACCCTAAAATCATAGTTCCAACATTCACCTCCACCTTGCACATTGACTTAAAAGTTTAAGAAGAGCTTACTTTGTACAAGCCACGAATAGTCACATAAATGGTTGATATAGTTAATAACTGCATCGAACTAAAGGGATCAAAGAAAGATAAGATGAATAGCTTATCTGCCATCCATTCTCAAGAAACATCTTCGACCCCATCCCAACGAACAGTCACTACTGAAGTGCCCAAATAACGCGACATAAACACTGACAATAATAGAAGAAGGGACGGCAAACTCGACAGACCTAGCCCAGTTCTACTGCCAATGACAACAACTCTCTCCGTTATCTTACCGACGATAAAGGGAGATGAGTGTTATCGTGCACCACAAACTATTCATGATCTTCCCAATAGACCACTATGCCAGTATCACAATGTACGTAGCCACGAGACTGACACCTACTACTTCCTCATACGAATCTTTCATCGTATCCTATTAGCTGGAAGACTCCACAATTATGTCATCGACATCCAAAAGTTTCTCGAGAATAAAGCAAAAAATAAAGAAGTAGAGCAAAATCAGGCCCATGGGCAAGCTCGCCACCTGTATATATGATCGAGATTGAGAAAGGGAAGAAAAGAAAACAAGATGATTGGATTACATCTTGCTATAAAATAACCTCCTTAAACAAATCAACAAAACTTCTTCCAAGCACAAGCAAATCGAAACGTCCTTACCAAATCACCTTCGAAGACTGTGACACCAGCAACGTTAAATACCTCATGATGACCCTCTCATTATTATGCTCAAAGTTGGATAAGACTACCTACATACGCTTCTCATCGATATCGAAAGTGTCATAGATGTATTGTTCAGAGGAGCAATTGAAGTCCAAGGCCTTATAGATTCGGTAAAAGCTTCGACAACAACAATCATGGGCTTCAATGGTTCGAAAGAATCAGCCACATGAGAGGTTGCTCTACTAGTTCAGGCTGGTTCAGAGACTACATTTGTAAAATTTATTGTCATCAATGCTGAGTCCAAATATTTGGGAATTTTGGGACGCAGTTGGTTATATTCAATCAAAGCAGTGCCTTTTACTTATCATCTAGTACTGCATTTTTCAATAGATCACGAAATATATGAAATCAAAGGCAGCCAAGCAGTTGCACGAATGTGCAAAAATACTACAACCAACCCTCATACAATCAAACTTCTCAAAGCATAGCAACTACAACAAGATGAATCACCCATATTCGAACAACATGACACCGAGATGGTCGAATCTGTTGAACTCGATGGCCCAGGATGCACGACCTTCATCGGCTCCAAATTATTAACCGACAAAAAAAGTCCATGATACAGCTACTTAAGAAGAACATCGACATCTTTTCCTGGACATTCCATGAAATGCCTGGTATAAATCCTTCAATCGCTTGCCACCGACTTAACCTCCTTCCAGACAATAAAGCTATCATTAAAAAATGGTAGAATCTAGTTCCCCGACTCCGCGATACAGTAAACGAAGAAATTGACAAACTTCTTCGGGTAGGATTTATTTGGGAAGCTAGATATCCAAAGTGGGTTGCTAATATCGTAGTGGTACCAAAGAAAAATGGCAAAATCAGGGTTTGTGTTAACTTCACAGAACCCAACAAGTTCACACCCAAAGATAGTTTTCCGCTACCACTAATTCTACGACTTCTCGACTCAGTCGCAGGGCACGAACTTCTTTCTATGATGGATGAAGCCTCTGGTTATAACCAGGTTCCACTTACCGTAGAAGATCAGGAAAAAATAACCTTCATCACCGACAGAGGTCTTTACTGTTATACGGTAATGCCTTTCAGTTTAAAGAACGCAGGCGCTACTTACCAGAGACTTGTAACTACAATGTTCAAAGATCACCTCGACACAATTATGGAAGTCTACATCGATGATATGATCTGCACAAGCTTGAAACGAGAAGACCACTCCAGTAACCTCCAAACCATTTTTGATATCCTTCACAAGTGCCAGATGAAACTTAACCCAGAGAAATGTCAATTCGGAGTCGCATCTGGTAAATTCTTGGGACATATAGTCAGCAAAAGAGGGATAGAAATTGATGTAGCAAAAATCAAGGTACTCATCGCGATGCCATCTCCTCAAACAAAAAAAGATGTTCAAAAATTTGCAGGCAAGATAGCTGCTCTCAAAGTCATCTGATCGATGCAAACTCCTTTACCTCCTTCTTCGTGGCAACCCCACTCCTCTTTCGAACAAACAACAAAGGGAAGTCATTTGGACTTCTGACTGTGAGATGGCTTTCCAAGATGTCAAACGATACTTGGAGCGTCCTCCTATAATGAGTACTTCAATTGATGGCGAATCACTTACAATGTACTTATCCTCAACTGAAGATTCAATCAGTTTTGTCCTTATTTGAGAAGATGGCGGAGTAGAAAAACCAATCTAATTCATTAGCAAAATACTTATTCCTGCTAAAAAAAGATACACAACAACATAAAAATAGTTACTCGCCCTGGTATACAGTTCTCAAAACTTTATCCCTACTTTGAAGCTCATCCCATCAAAGTCATCACCAAGTACCCTCTCAAACTAGTACTCTCTAAAAAAGAAAAATCTCGAAGAATCTAGTAATGGTCTATTTCTCTTGGAGAATGCGACATTTTCCTTCGAACCCCGAATATCAATCAAGGGACAAGCAGTTGCCGACTTTTTGGCAGACTTTCCCATTAAGGACCCCGATTGGGATAAACTCGAAGAAATTTTTACAGATGACTCAATAGAAGAACCAGACGCATGGTCTAAAAGCTCAGGTTGACAATTTTTTACAAATGGGTGAACAGAACCACAAGGATTCAGAATTTGCATCATCCTCGTTATGCCTTCCAATCATCGAATCGAGAAACCTATCAAACTAAGCTTCTATGCTACCAATAATGAGACCGAATATGAAGAAATCTTATACTGTCTTGATCTCGCACTTACTCTCGGAGCAGAAGAATTAGCATCTATGTCGACTCTTTACTCGTGGCAAATCATTACAATAAAACTTTCAAAACAACGGGAATAATGGTTAATTATGCAGTTCTGGTCGAAGAAAAGATGCAGAAATTCAAACATGAAACAATTTCTTACTTACCTCGACAAGATAATTGACATGCCGATGCGTTAGCTTTCATCGCTGCCATGTTGGGGGACAGTGAAAAAGGTCTTTTGAAATCAAAATCATCAAGAATTATAGCCTCGATAAACTGTCAATACTCCAGATCACCGTTGCTAAAAATGAAGACCCTGATGACTGAAGAAAGCCATTTTATGCGTACCTCAACTCCAACATCCTCCCCAGTAACAAAGAAGAAGCTTGATCACTTTTGGCCAAGTGCCCAGATTCACCGTTCATGATCATATCTTATATCGAATCACAGGAGGGGGACCACTTATCGAATGCATTTCTTAGAAACAGGCTCAGATCAAAATCAGAGAACTTCGTGTAGGTATCTATGGCGTACATATTTTAGGAAGATCATTAGCTCTACGCACTTTCACACATGGATTGTACTGGCCCAAGATGAGACAGGATTGCGAAGACTTCATTCGAAAATGCTTCAAATGCAAAATCTATGCCCAAGACATCAAAAGTCCATCCTTAGACTTGCATATCAGCAATATCCTCTGGCATTTAAACGATGGGGAATCGACATCATTGGACCTTTCCATCCATCTTCGAGAATCCAAAGGTTTATCCTAGTCGCCACTGATTACTTCACAAAATGGACTGAAGTAGTTCCTCTCTGCCATACTGATGAAAATGAAGTCATCAAGTTCCTTTGGGAACACATCATCACCAGGTTTGGCTGTCCGTATATGATACGCTCCGATAATGGCAAACAATCATCAGTGCCAAACTACTTGCTTTCCTCCATAAATACAAAATCCAACTCATAATATCCATACCATATTATCCTCAAGGAAATGGACAAGCAGAAGCCATAAACAAAAGTTTCAAATCAAGATTATGCAAGCGTCTCGACGAGAAGAAGGGGCGATGGGTGGATAAATTTCTCGTGTTCTCTGGGCCTACCGAGCCACTCCTCGAGTCTCAACAGACTGCACTCCATTCATCATGGTTTTTGGTATCAAAGCAGTCATACCTTCGGACCTCGATCTACCAAGTACTCGACAAAAAATTCTAGATGAAGACAATGAACTTGGTTTCCTTTGCAACCTCAATTGGATAGAGGAAACCAGAGACAAGGCCATTATGAATTTGGGATGATAGCATGATACATTGAAAAAAGTATACAACAAGAAAGTTTGAAAATGGAAATTTGGTACTAGAGACCTTGTCTTACGACGGATCCAAGATAGTACAGGCCTAAAATTTTTAGAAAATTAGGAAGAGCCATACATTGTCAGCAACAAAACAGATAGTGGAACTTATTGGCTGATGACTGAAGATAAAATATAGTTTGAATATCTATGGAATACTGCTCAACTAAAATAGTTTTATAGATGAGACACTATAACTGTTTTCATCGATTCAAATAAATAATTTTTGTTATCAGTTTACTCCTTACTATTTCGATTTGATCTCAATCCAGACTTGTCAAGTATGCATCAGGCAAACAATATACTTACTATTTTTATTTGATCTCGATCTATACTTATCAAGTATACCTCAGATAAACAATATCCTTACTATTTCGATTTGATCTCATTTTATACTTGTCAAGTATACATCAGATAAATAATATCCTTACTATTTGATTTGATCTCGATCTATACTTGTCAAGTATACGCCAGACAAACAATATCGTTACTATTTCGATTTGATCTCAACCCATACTTGATAAGTATGCATGAGATAAAAAAATCCTTACTATCTTGATTTGTTCTTGGTCACTACTTAACAAGTACAACTAAAGACTATCATTCAATTTTACGCGAACAACATCCAACTGCAGGATATTCTACTTCGCGCTCTTTACTTATCAAATAACCTATAACGGAGCTCTTGTTCTTCTCAAATCTAAATCCAGATACCCATCTAAGGATATACATCTGGTACTTATTTTCATTACTTGCCATTTTATGGCTATCTTTTATATATCACGTAAACAAGCGTTCCTTACCTATTTGCTCGAATCTGTAGTCACATTCGATAAAATCACTTTATCAAATCTGCTACTTAGAATTATTTACAAAACAAATGTACAAAATTATTTCACAAATAAAAATATTCCACAACATAAATATTCACCACAAACTTCAAATTAAATTTTTTTGGTCCCAGTGACCATTTTTACATCCTTTATCAACATAGCACTGCTTACACAATGTTTAACATTTCAGAAGGAGATTTTTCTTCATTCACATTTAGGGTACTATCGGGTACCTGCACATCGGCTACCTCACCAGGACGAGAACCATCAGTCTCCATCATCACATTATCTTCGATAACTTTGGTTGCCCCGTGTACATCAGGAGTCTGGGGTACATCATTTTCTAAGCTATCATCCAAAACGGCCCCACCTGATTTTACAAGCCCCTTGTAGAACTTTTTCCTTTCCTCCAATTCCTTATACTGTCCAGAAAAATGTGCCCTCACTTCCCGATATTTTTCCAGTTTTTTAGCATTCATCTGAGCCCTCACCTCACCGAGAAGTTTGCTTTGCTCAAGCTCCATTGCTTTCTGAACATCTGCAATTTGCTCCTTTACATCTTTTTCAAAGTTGGTCTTCTACGCCAAAGCCTCATTTATCTCTTTTTCTGCCACTTTTTTTGCTTTACCAAGCGCAGCTTCCCTTGTCTTTTTTGCATCGGGCTTATACCTATTCAGCGTTGCATTCAACTCAGCCTTCTCCGTGATCAAATCCTTCTCTATATTGTTATAGGCAACAATCTGATTTGCCAGCTCACCACTGCCCACAACCCAACCTATGGCTTCAGTTACCAACTTCATAATCTGCATCAAAGTCATATATTGAATATTCGAGTGACCTACCAATTTTTTCATTCATAGTAAAGCATTAAAATTTCTCACTTTCGACATGTTCCTCTGACCCTTGGTAAAATATGTATTCAAGCTCTTAATCCCCACCAAACAATCCTCCATCTCCTTCTTAAGCTCATCCATCCCAGACTCTTCGACAAATTTCTTCTTCGACGTCTCGCCACTACTGGTCTTCTTCAGGACCACACTGCCAGAACCCCGTGGAGGACGCCCTTCCACCATAACTGCTAATTTAGATGTGCCAGCCGCCTCCTCCATTATCAATTGTCGAGTAAGCCTCTTATGAGGAAGCAATAGAGGAACATTCAAACTCACCACCCTTTTCTTTTTATTCCTTCCCAGAGACTCTCCTAGCATAGCATCAATCTCTATATCAGTATTATACCCAGCCAAGGAATGATTTTCTAGTGGCAAGATAGCATCTGCGGCTTTCTTGTTCCTCGCCGACATTGTTTCATTAATAGCAGGTGCTTTAAAACCATTTACCCTCGACCTCTTTAAACCGACCTCTTGGAATAGCATGCTCACAAGATCTTGGTAGATGACCAGGTTATCAATCCTACCAAAAGAATCTTTCCTTACCTTATACAACTCTTTTTTTACTTGTGATTTCTTGTCGACCTCTTTCAATGTTGTAAACAACATAAAATAGCTAGAAACACTTCACATCCCATTCAAACACTTCGAACATCAACAATTACAATTACCTAACCACAAACCTAAGTGAAAGTCTTTCTCTTTTGGGGTTCCCCAGGATCTTTCTTGTCGAACTGATAATTCTTGGTGATATGCAAGCATTCATCGGTGTATCGCTCCCCCCCTCCCCCTCCCGTTAACACCATATCATAAAACAACGGTCTTTTTAGAAACCTCACGAAGTACCGATAGCCTAACTTCTACGGGTTCGTCTTGAGCGTGTAGTATGCATATAGATCATCAACGGTTATCAACTCCGCCCCCTTGGACCTAAGTCGACCATTTATTGCCCCACATACCCTAAATAGGTCGTACACATTCAAATTAAACTGGCCAAGGGCTACATCAAAAAAGTTTATTAACTTTTTTTGGTCCGCTCTGAGGGAAAGTTTCAACCCCTTCTTCATTGGTTCTCGATGCACCAGAATACCATTCAAGGGTATTTTCTGGTCGATCATTTCATGTTGGTACTCCTCTAACCTTATATCCCCAGGAATACCGTACTTCTTCTTGAAGATTAATATCTCTTTGGTCTCTTGACCCTCTCCATAATATGCCTCTTCGCCCTCCTCCACATCTTCTTCCCCATCCCCACTACCTTCTCGATCACTAGCTTGAGGCTCGTGATCTACATCCGTCTCCGTGTCCTCATCATTAGCTAGTTCGACAACACTAGATGCCACCCTAAACTGTTCCACACTACCTAGGTTTGCACTACTCGACCTCACCTTATATCTCCCTCTCAATTGTTATACACAAGTGCTCACATCAATCATCAGGGGTACTACATCTTTGAGATTCGCGTATATATCTTTCTCACCATTTTGAATTGGTTCAGCAATTTTAAAACGAACTTGTACATCAGATTCCATATTTTTTTTTATACAGTTAGAATTTATCATATGCGATACATATATATGTTCATAAGTTCATATATTCATAATCATATCGTTGTCGAGATTACTCTCCAATACGCCATTTACTTTACTGTCTGTTACTATCATTTTGCATTTATATTTAATCCTACAGTTCTCGATGCAATTAATATGATTTAATTCATATTCCAATCTTCAATTAGTAACAAATATGCTCAGTTCTCGATGCCTTTTTATTTTAATAATAAACATCAAAAACTTGTTAATCTGGTTTACTTTTGGTCAAATTTCAAGAAACTTAACAGCTTCTCAAAGATACTTCACATGTTTCCTGCCAAAATACCATCATTTAAAATTGAGAATTTCCCTTCTCCAACACAAAATCTTGCCAAATCCCAACAAAAAACAAAGTCCCCGACAATCTCGCCGTCCCAAAACTACTTCTCTACAATCGTGTCGTAACCACAACGTCACCAACCGATCACTCTCTCCACTCATCTCCACCCATTTATCACACCACTCACGCCAAAACCCATATATAACCCCCTATGACTCCATTTCTTCCACCATCACACCGATAATAGTCACAACTAAATCACAATTTCATAATCCCTCTGTTAAACCCTAACACTATTTTATTATCTCCTACTTTCAAATCATTAACTTTAAATCAAATTCACTCTACAACATCATTACACATATTTAAATCTTGTTTGTTTAATAATCCATAATCAATAAAACCAAAAAACCACCAAAACCAGAATTACTATCCTTGTTTACGTGCTGCTTCCGTATCCCTTTCCTTTGCTCACTTTACTCTTGCAATCAGAACGCTAATCTCTTCCTTTGCAATTATGGATAATAAATCCAACGAGAGTAAAAGCAATTTGCACTAGAGAAAAAAATTATGAGTTGGAAAAGTGTGAACAATCTCCCACATCAGAACTATTTATAGACCCCATGTGACTGTTCATCACACCACTTTACGACCGTTCAATTCCTTGAACGCAACGTATTCTCCTTCTCTTCCCAGTCTCTTTAATACTTTGCCTTCTCAGTGCCAACAAACCCTTACACTCCCACTCTAATCCTTCCATATCTTGAAGAATTTCTTCAGCTACATTCATGCACAAAATAAACTTAACCTATTTTGTCACAAAGACGATGTACATCATTTTCCTTATATTTTTTACTCTCACCAAAAGGAGCATATATTGCTATAATCATTATTCTTGTTAGTTCCCCCACTTCTTCTTGACCTACAAATTCCTATATTTTTGGGTACATATTCGACAACATACACAATATCATTATATTCGACATTGTACCAATTTTCTTTTTTGCTAAAGCTATTTTCCATTCCCAAATTTTGACAAGTACATATTCAATTCGATAAATAAGCATCACATTACTTCAATCGACAAAACATCCTGACCACTACTTTCATTACATTTCGCTAACCATAACACCTCCATATAGAAGACCTACTCCTACACATATTACTCTTCATAAACCCCTAGCTGCAGCTTCATCTTCCCTCTTCACCAATAACTTCGTTCAAGTCCATATACCACCACAGCGTTCAGGAGGTCACCAAAACTACAATTTAACACGAAACTCAAAGTTCTCCTTAGCTTCCTTTGCTTCTGCCTCACTCATCCCTTCGTAATTAGGCTCCTCAGGATCTTCCATATGCATATCACAATTTTGAGATCTAAAGTATCTAGTGTATAGTACCCAATACATCGCCTGGACATATCTGAATACCCTATTCGGGGCCTGAGATCTCGTCTTCACCATCTTGCATGAATGTATCACATTTGCAGAAATAAGAACTATTTATACCCCCTCCAGTCATGATCCAACTCACATGTATTTACTCTGCCTTGGAACTGTACAATTTCAAAGTCAAATCAATCAACCTTGAAATCTATTCCTGGACCCACTCAGTCTAATACATTCGATATATTATGGTAACCCATCATCATTTTATGTGCATTCACGTTCGATATTTGACCTTCGATTATTTACAAACTACAATTTATAATCAACAGAATACAAGAATAGAATATCAAAGATATTAACTTTATTTATTATGAATTAGTTACATTTATTATTTGACAACTTCATCCTTCGATTACATTACATCAAACTACAATATATCTTTACATTCGACTTGCATGACTAATTACTCTGTGTTTTCTTTTCACCAGAATCAGACATAAAAGCCTCTTTCTAGTGCTAATAAACTCAATGAATCTCAAGTCACTGAACTTCTAAGGGCTGCTTCTACAGATAAAGGCAGTAAAAAATTGCAAGAACCCTCCCACGTTCGACAAGATCCCTGGACACCCATCCAAGCTTCAAATCTTCATCATCAACACGAACAGCTATCCCTTCTCCCCTAAACTGATGTACTCCATTACCTTCACCACCGCATGATGACCCAATTAGTTCCAACAGATACTACCATCCTCTAACAATTCCTTCCCTTACCCTCTACACTGTGACATAATTTACGAAACAATCACGAAAGCCTACACTGGGGAAACACTTTATCTCTAATTCCTTACCATCTTCATCCTCCAGTAGTATATTCTGCCACACTTGGGGCGGCATCCTTCCAAAACTACTACCATTGCACCCTCCTTAACCTCTCAATTTATACCTAATTTCACTCTACCAGATACATTATACCACATTAAATGCGCCTCGGGAATGATTTGACCAGATACAGCTCACATCGGCCTCAAAAATAACAAAGGCGACTCATCTTCTAATTCAGTAATCTCTTCAGCTTCCAACTTCTTCTCGACACAACCACAAGTGCTTATGTCGATAATGGGGTGATTGTAGTAGTATATTCCCCAAATTTGACAAGTGTAAGCCAACAAAGTGTAGTCAAAGACAACCATACATGATCGAAGATACCTGAAGTCCTTGAGAAGTTACCTCAAGTTCTCGACCTGTCAAAAGTAGCCGTTGTGCCTAGTCAAGAAAAAACTGTTAGAGATCCGTGAAGTTTGCCTACTCCCCCTGGAATAGGAGACTATTTATTTCTATTTGTAAACTGCCTATGTCTACTATAAATACAGGCAGAGAATAGATGAGAAGAGGGCGACAATCTACAAACTTGACCATTTCGTTACTTTAACCAACCTATCATTCCAAATTCTGTAATAACTAGAAATATACTGGATTTTACATCAATATCCTCCTCGAGGTCGTGGTTTTTCTCATCTTTTAATGAGTTTTCTATGCAAAATCTTATTTATCTATTCTTATTGCATTCACTTTACGAATAAGTATTGGCAAAGATTTTCCTTCTGGAAAACACGCCACTACAGGTATTATGTGGGTTATAATTCGTATTTATCACTGGATATCTGGATCCAATGGCAACGTATATATTGTAGGCCAGATAATTGTCACTTTAATGAGATGATATTCCCAGCATTAAGGGAGATATGACAGTCAATGTTGAGGATGTTTCCAAGAGGTCTTTAAAAATACTATCGTTGTCACATCTAGATCCCTATACATAAGGTAGCTGATAATAAGGTTTAACGGATAACAAACCTCCAATTGGTCGTAAATGAATTTTTAGACACCTTCATAGACACTATTAAAGTACCGTAAGTATATGTATATGTAAGTAATGTACCTACACAGTAGAACGTTCCAGGGGAACTAGAACATTCTAGAGGAACTAAAACATTCCAGGGGATTTAGTACCACACACGAATCTGTGTCTCGCACTTAGTGTAGAGCACCATTGGAAGAAAGTATTTTGAGCCGGGTAGATACAAAATACGGGATAAATATGACTAATGGTGTAGTTGGTTCATCGAGGATGGAACCACCCATTGACAATGTATTCATATTTGCTACTATACTCACCATCAAGGATGAGGATTCAGAACCACTTATTGTAAACTACTATTTATTGATGTACATTAGCAAAAGTGAGCGTCTGGAATCCAAGTGGAGCTCAGCTTATGGATAATACAACATGATATCATTGAACCTATCAGTTATAAATGGGAAAGGTACAGAAACACGATTAACTAGGCGAGATAATTTGGCCAAGGTAAGATTAGTTGCCTTGGAAATCTTTAAGAGATCTGGCATCGATTACAGTATGACCTATTACCCGGTTATGGATGCTATAACGTTTCGGTACTACTTAGTATGTCAAGTTGTCGAAGATAAGCTAGACATGCGTCTGATGTAAATACCACGTATCTATATGGGAAACTAGATATGGATATATACATGAAGCTACCTTGGGAAATATAAGCTTCTGGAAGCAATTAAGCCCGACACACAAGGTATGTATGTAATAAAATTGGAAAAGTTATGATTGCCTTGAAGTAATGGGCCCATGTGACGTAGTAAGTGTTGACTGAGTATTAGAAGGTCGTGGACTTTGCAAATATCCTTATCTGTCCATGCGTTCTTATTTAGAACACATAAATTAGCTTCAGTATCATCATAACAGTATACTAAATGATTTGGAAATCATTAGACCTCTAGGGGAGATCGCGAGAGCCGCCGAATACCTTGGGAAAGAATTCGAAATCTATGACCTTGGGAAATTAAGAGTGTCTCAATTTATAGATCGAACATCTTGATAGTGGTACTCATACACCGAGCAATATATATCGAAAGAATTATCTAACACTTTGATATGGATGTAGCACACGGTGTTAAGCCGTGTATTGCGCGTCCATCACTTGGTGTAGAGAACGACATCTTCCACCACTGTGATGCCATAGCTAGGAGGTGCTTTGCTATAGTTAGCTGGGTATACTAGACCCAATTAATCATTCGCAGTGAACTGTTTAGCTTGCCATAGTTCTGTTCCTACCCAAAGGTACATGATTGAGATCAGGCACATTCTGAGGTACCTGATCGGTATGAAAAACTAGGGTCTGTTTAACTCAAAATGGTAAACGTAAAAGTATAGAGTATACCGATTCAGAATATTTCCTAGACCCACATAGAGGCCATTGTTAAATAGATTATATTTTCATGTACAGGGACACATAAAGATTCTTGAAGATTGATGAAGTAGACGGTGGTAGCTATATCTTGAGTTACAAAGATTCTTGCACTTCATGATGTTGGGCAAATAATGATGGTTGTGCTCCAAGATACATCTCATCAACCGAAGTTGTGGTTTATTCTATCAAAGATAAAGCATCGACTATGTATGAAGATAATTTAGCTTATATCATTCAAGTCAATGCGATTTATCAATGGCAACAAAACAAAACACATTTTACAGAAGCCATTCCAACCTTATGAATTATAAAAGGCGAATAAGATTGGCATTGTCAAAGATATTTCAGAAGGCATCTTTGCAATCTATTCATGAAGACCCTTGCACTACTTTTGTTCAAGCAGCTAGTACATGGAATCGGTATGTAGAAGATTTATTTATCAATATCTCTGGTAGATCGACGTCAGGGGAAGTAGTCATAACCTGATGTGGACACATGCGTACTGTAATTAGGCAACCTTTGTTGTAGGGTTATCCTTATATCACTGTATTACGTACAAAGAATACTATTCATAATCAATAAGAAATCTTCTATTTTCTCTCTTTTGTTCATAAGATATAGTACTGTTATATTACTCTATATCGATTATCTCTCGACAACTCCGACTACAAACTAATCGTCTCCTCCCCTGATACTTTGTTCTCCAAAACAAAACAATAAAACATAACAAAGAAAAAACCTCAAAACAAAACCAGCACTCTCTTTGTCTCTCTACGCTTTAAAATTCTATAGATTTTCTCACTCACTCTCTCTCTCTCTCTCACACCATGAAGCCCTAGCAGGCGTGATTCGATTTATCCTCATCACGGTTTATGATAAGAAATTACAAGGGCTTAGATCTGTAATAATTAATGGTAGAATTATCCTCATTCTCCCCTAGTTTCTGCTTTATATCCATTATCATGGATGTCATAAAAGTTGAGTAGATTCCTGGTAGAATTACTCGCGTATAAAGTGATCTGGATACTCAGTATCATACCATTAGGTTGTAATAATGTTGTACTACCAGTGCCTTCTCTCATGTTGGCCAAGTCAATAATAGTCATGACATCTTCGATGCACGGGTTCAGAGATGAGAAATATTTCTTATCTCGTAGGATTGAGTGTATGGTACCACTATCTTCCAGACAGTTGTCGATACTCCTTCGATTATCAAAAAATGCTCGATGAACAAAAAGATTGATATGGGCAACCTATCTATAACAGATTTACTATCATACAATAAAATTATCTACTTTGCCAAACAAAAATTCTAACATATAGCAATTATAATAGAAAAATAAAGATCTCATAGATGATGATACTAAATGTATGTAACAACACTTATTAAACTAAACCCACCACTATGTTTTAAATATAATCTAGAAAAAGAACTAACAAAGCAAATCTACTATTAGTAACCAAGCAAAGAAACTACTATGTACTCCCTATATGTGATATCATTCATCATATGAGAAGGTGTTACTGACTACTCTTGAGTCTGGTCCATCACTGCATTAGTATCCTTGAAGAAACTCGTCACTGAAAATTTTATCGCAGTAGAATTGACATCAGCAGCCATATGGTGGGTTTGAACACGATCATCCTTGGCCATCTTAGGTAACATATAGTCCCCGCGCCCATGCAATCCCTCCACAGTTAAAGTACGAAGTGCCTTTGTCAGGCTATTTATTTTTCCTATCCCCTTTCTTGCCAGCTTGTTTATTCATCTTTCCTCATTGTAGGGTAAGGAAATTTTGATTCCTACCCTTTCTCCCGCTGTGTCCCCATCGATTTTGTCAATTGCCATGACCGCCCCCTGGTCGCAATTATTATTGCCCTGAGTTTTGACTTTATGTACCTCAGGTAATGACTTGCTCCCAACTGGCCTCATCTCATGATTTCCCACGAGGAGTTTGTTATTCTACTTTGAGAGCAGTAGAGCCTTGATAAGAACAGAGTACATCTTAAATCCCTCTTGCCTATATTGCCTTTAGAGGGCAATATATGAGGCATAGAAAGTGGATAAAGTCCTCTTTATCATATTTTCATCAATAATCGGTGCCTCACACAACTTATGTATGGAAGTAATATTATGAATTGTTGAGTCGTAGTTAGAAATAGTCCTAAAACCTTAGCATGTTCTATTGGTACCTTGCTCTGGGAAGCAAAACCATTTTATATTCTCCAAAACGTTGCTTCAAGTTGGCCCAAAGGTCACTGGGTTCAGTCTCAGTGAGGTAATCCATCTTCTAATCCTCCTGAATGTGGTGACAGAGAGCGACCAAAGGCTTTGCCTTATCAACGGGAGTCTTAGTGTTTTTGTTATCAATTGTTTCTTCAAGTCACGGAGCTTTGAGATGCAACCTAGCGTCCAAACAGCAAGTGTGGTAGTTGGCTCCAGAAAGCAGCAGTGCGAGAAAGTCGTCATTCTTGAGTTTCATAGCCATCTGAAAAGCAACATGTAAATCTTGATTCAATAGCAATTTAAAGATAAACATTCCCATGTATATATAAATGTCATAGTAAACTTAGAAGAAAAAAATAGGGAAAGTAATTGATCCCCAATCAAGTTAATATGTGTACCTAGTTCATATTCAAGTACTCATGATATTTGTTAAATCACTAATTTACCAAGTAAATAGTTGATCTTAATATAATTAGTGCGTTTTAATATGTCTTAGCCAAGATAATGTATTCAAAACCACTTGTTGTTGCGGCCTTAATTAAGTATCCGGAGTTTCCTAAACTTTATAGTTCTCTAAGGTCTGCATAATATAGCCAAATGAACCATTTGCAACGAATATATAGGGATATTAGATGTTAAGCAGATGAGTAGTTTTATCCCTGAACTCTGTTGTGTTCCCTTGATATGTATTTAAAACTATCTTGGAACTAATGATCTATGAGTATATCAGGGTGTTATAATGACATATATATACTTCTAGATGTTAGTAGGTAACATCTAATTGCACTGAGATACGAAAAACTGGTTTTTAGAAGACATGTATTTAGAAACATGTCTAGGTCAATCAGCGATTTAGTACTCAATAATATCCTGGATATTAGAGTGTATTAAGAAATGACTCTAAGTCATATCTAAATTAGTCAATGTTCCATTTTATATTTAACCTCCAGTTAGAATAAATAGTAGGCATACTGCGTTTTAAAACTCTACTAGCTCTTGTAAGAAACTAGGGCATACTGTGTTTTAAATTAGTCTATGTTATGCTTAAGCCTGCCCATTTTGTTTATTTTAGGTCAACACATACTCTGACGAGGTAAATTTTGTTGAGGTTTTAGGGTGTACAGGTTTGGATACCTTGCCATCTAGGCTTGTACCTATCTTACAAAATAGAGTGTGTTGGGGATCCCGACTTCTTTGGATGCCTTGCTACCTTGGTTGCCTTGCCTTTCTTGTCAGCATCTGATTCGGCATTGGCGGGTCGTATCAGAGACGGTTTACTTATCCCTTAAGATCTACCAAATTGTATCGCGAGGATCACTTTTAGTGATTCCCCCCTTTGGTTGTTGGGGGCACTGGTTGTTTGCATACATTATCTGGACATGCTTTGTATTATCTGTTTGGTGTGGGTAGACGATTCTATCCCTACAATAGTTATCTTCCATTGTTTTGATGCCAGGTAATCACCTCTACAAGTCCAGGTCGAGGTGGTTAAGCTCGAGGGTAATCGGGCTTGATTATTTGATGGAGTTCATGATGTGTTTGCGGTTGGCTTTTAGATGGTCAAAGTTTGGAGTTGTGTAATAGTTCAAATGTATTGGGCTTAAATGCTTCCTTGTCATATCTGATCCTGTGGTGTTTGGCTTCTAGATGGTCGAGGCTTCGAGTTGAGTAACAGGGAATATACCGAGCTTCTATATGTCTTTGTTACATTTGATACTGTAGTGTTTGGCATCTAGATGGTAGAAGTTCAAGGGTGTTAGAGATATATACGTTATGGGTATTTTTGGTTATTAGGGTTTTCATGCTTTCCTATAAGTATATGTAATAATCTAAGTATTTTCTATTGAATAATATATTAGTCTTTTGCAATTGTTTGACATGGTGTCAGAGCAAGGTTTGCAAGGAATCATATTAGTGACTCTCTCTCTCTCTCTAATCGTAGCAGCTACCTCTTCTCTCAATCTTAACACCCACTCTCTTTCCCATAAGCATCTCTTCGATAAGCACATATCTTTTCACATAGCTCTTGTTCCTCTCTCTAATCGATCTAATCAAATTTCCACCTCGTTTAACCTGCCATAGCACCCCATCAGTTTAGGGTTTTGTAAGCAAGTTGCTACAATCAATTTTACCAATCCAGGGTTGGTCGTGGTGATGGGACGTGGTAATCGTTAGTAAATGTGTTAAATTTTCTAAAAATGAATAGGTGAATGTAGGTTTTATGTTTTTATTGACTGGTGATTGGGTAATTCTCTCTCTCAAGTTTTATTTGGATTTTGAATCTAGTTTCTAGGCTGGTTTCTGGTTTTATACAATCTGGTTTGTTTACTTTGAAATCTTGCGAAACCTAATTTTTGTGGGTTTCGTAACATAGCTTCTATTGAATCGTGATATGCTAGTCTTCATTTTTGGGCCTAGTGTTTAAAATTAGGAAATAAGAATTGGAATTTGGAATTTGGATTGAATTTTTATTGATATGGCAATTACTAGTGAGGATTCGGTTCAAGCGATCAGTTTGAAATTAACAAGTGATAAATATGCCTATTGGGCATATGTTATGAAAAAAATTTAATGGGTAAGGAGATGCAGGGTTGCATATTTGGACTAACTAAAGTTATATCTGATAGTAAGGAGGAGAATTTTAAAAAATTGTTGGGAACTTGGGAAAGTGATAATTCAAATGTTATTACTTGAATTAACAACTCTGAAGAGATTTCAATTGGGGTTCATCTAGCTAAATTTGAAAGAACTAAAGAAATTTTGGACTATTTAAACAAATTATATATGTGCAATCCAACTTTGCAAAAAGATATCAATTAGAATCTGGTATTTGTACTGTTCGGCAAGAAGACAAGAGTATTCAAGAATTTTATTATGTTTTAACTGGTCTTTAAGATCAGTTAGCACTCATAGAACCTACTAGACTTAACATAATAGAGTTATATACTTGGAGGTTGTTTCTTTTTTTTGCTGATTCTGATTGCTTATTCTGATTGCTGAATCTAGCATTTGAAGTTCAAGTTGAAATGTAAAAAAATATGTTTGTTTTTTTTATGAATCTAAAGTTCTAATTGTCTAAAAACTGTCAAATTGTCAAAAATACCCAGTTCTCTATTTTTTGCACAACATGCTTTTCAATAATCGCATTTAAATTTAAGCTAAAATTTTAAACGGCTTCGATGAGGAATGGATTCTTGAAAATTCTTCCCATTGTCCAATAGTAATAATCACTTTGTTCTTTCATATGTATATACTTTTACTTGAGGATGAAAATATAAACTAAAATACTTAATGAATAATTTCCCAAACATATTGGATCACCTTGTTCTTCCCATAATTATACACTTATATTGAATCACCTTGTTTTTCCCATAGTTATACACTTCTATTAAATTACCTTGTCCTTCTCATAATTTCCCATGTATTGTTTAAATAGAAGTGAAAAAGTAAATCAAAATAACATACGATGAAAAATATAAGTCTTTTATAAGAGCATCTTGGCATCACTTCTTATTTTTTGATCAAAAAATAAGGCGGGGATCGATGGATATTTTTGCAAATTTGGGTTTTAAAGAAGGTTGCCAAGAACCATATAACTTGAAAGGTTTGAAGAGAATGAATGCTCAAGCCCCATGACCAATTAAATCCCTAAATTATTAAAAGGAAAAACAAACAATTTTTTAACATGCAGATCTAAAATCTCTGTCATCACAAATAAAATATTCCCAAATTAGCCAAATCTAAAGTCAAATTTTTATTGTTTGAAGAACAAAGATCGAAGATCATCACCATCATCAAAATAAACATAGATTTGGTATAAATCGAGCTCAAGTTTGAGTCGCAGTGGTTAGATGATAAGACTTTAAAACATGAAAACTCTAATAACCTTAAGTACCTATAATACCCATAATATATGTTTGTTAGTTAATTAAATAGATAGGGCTTTAAACAAGTACCAAAAGGTCAAGCGAATATGAATTTAAACACTGTAGCTGACCTTTCCCCTGCCCATGCATGTGCAACGCTTTCAATATTTTTTAATTGTGCGATTATCTCAACATGCTATGTCTCTCACGATAATTAAAAAATAAAAATATATTATTTTCCTCGTGTAAGTCGGCTCACCAAGCCAATGTATTACACTTCCTAGCTTTTAATTGTCGCCCAGCTAAGCAACGTTATGTAGTAGAGATTTGACAACAATTTAGTGAGGAAAAAAAAAGCAACACATTGGATATCTCAAAAAAAATTCAAGATTATGAACACCATTTTTAAAAGCAAATGAGATTTATTAAGCCAGGAAGGGCAATGCAGAAATGACAAAGTCAACATGGTCTTCTGTCTCATGAGGCATATTACAAATAAAAGGTTGCGAATGTGATCCCCATGTTGCAATAGTGTGAGCATCATTATTACAAATGGGATGCTAATAAAAGTATGTCAGGGGCCAAACTGAGAGCTCCAAAGAGAGGTTAGCAAATTTCTCCTCGAAAGCCTTCACAAGATACTGACAATCTGAAGCCATTAAAACATTTTCAACGCCTACTACCAGAGTTTCTTATATCCCTCTGAAGATAGTTGTTGTCTCTGCATCCTCTGCATCAGTTGGTTTTAAAGAGTCATAACCTACACATACAATTGTGGAATTAAATCTAATGACAAATCCAAAGCTGCTAAACATTTTAGTTGGGGACCAGGAGGCATCCACATTAACAAAATGCCACCCTTCTTTAGGAGCAGGGAATAATGAAACATGGGGTTTGGGGGGATCAAGCTTATGACATGAGGCAATAAGGCAACCTTTGGCAATTTTAACCACTTCTGATGGATTAGTTTTTTTTGCAATTGCAGATAAGGCAATTTCTACTATTCCAAATGGCAAACTTCATGACACTAGTTTTACTTAATAAAGAGAGTATCTTTTCCATAATAACTTTTATTAACCAACATGTACATCACTTTTTAGAGGGAGTCATAATAAGGCCAAACATTGTTATTTAGAAAAAAAATTAGAAGCATACCGGATATCTTTAATGTTCATACATTAGAAGAGCGCGTGGGTAGTAGACTCGCCTTCTTTTCGGTATTTAGGGAATATAGTGTTATCCCTAATATTACTTACATACCAAAGATACATCTTTGTAGGGAGGCTTTCTTGCATTGCTCTCTACATAAAATACTGGATCCTGAAAAGCGTGTTAAGTTTCCAAATAGAGATCCTAGTGCTATCCATATAGGCATTGGAGATATCACTCCTCTTAGGGACTAAACTTTCTTTGACAAAAGAAACAAATAAACACAGTAGAGAAGCGGAAAACTTATGCAATACAGTTCGTAATCTCCAAGATACTCGATAGGTCGAGAACCAAAATCATTCCAGACGACCGACACATTTGAGGATGTCAATCTGTGAATGACGGGGGCCAAACCAGCAATAACAACAACCAAATCCAGTACATATTAGAGCAGTCGAATCAATATAACCAACCTCGGCAGTATCTATCCACTTAGGAGTTAATGCCTCCGAGGGGTCGAGCGACTTCACCCTACGTTCAGGCAGAGATATAACGTGTCAGCCTGTAAATGACTGACTAGGTAAGTGAAAATTCAGATTATCAACCATATCATAAACTGTACCAAGCGACATCGGTAAAGTCACCCCTTCGAGTTACATACACCATGCAAAGAGATCTCGGTCATAGCATAAGCGAAGCCATCAACATCAGCTCGACCCTTATCCCTAATTATAATAGTTGACTGAACAACCCAATCTGCAAAGACCTCCTCAGTATCGAGGTCCCATCAAACTTTCACGTACCCAAAATTTGCAAGTACAAGAACACCGACCTTGAATATCATATCCTTGAGTTCCAGAACTCCCTAAGCCTCTACGCAACATCCGACCACATCTTTTGTCGAGTATTCCCCTCCAGCCTCTCTAACAACCCCCTAAAGTGGTACCATAGTCTACACAATGGCTCGATCCATAACCTTGAAGACCTGTCCAAAAAATTTATAGCTAATTTTGCACAAAACAAAGACAGAGAAGTCTGGGTTGACTCTTGGTTTAATATCAGGCAATCACAGGGCAAAATACTTCAAATATTTACCAAATGTTTGCTGAACGAGTCTAGAAAGGTTCAAAACTTCGATTCGTTTAATGTCATCCTAGCGTATTCAAATACACTTCCCAGCAACAGCAAAGTCAAGGAATACATCGTGCTATACAAATCCTCTTCCTTTGAAAAAATTCTTATCAAAGTTATGGGTACATAGACTTGGAAAGAATTCAAGGAATTAGTCGACAAACACATCAACAACTAACACAGCCTGCTAAAACCAAGTCGATGGTAGCACCTGTCCATACTGGCAAGAATAATAGGAAGGGACCTAGTCAAAACCAATAGACAGGTCGCCCACGGCAGAAACTCCCTATGCTGGTCTTGCCAAATTTAACGGTTAAACGCACCTAAATCTACCACCTCGTCAAAGCCGACCCTATCTGACGAGCTCCCCAACCGACTGAGGTAAAACCCGAAGAACCCTAATGCCTAAATCATAATTGCTGAAACCACTATGCAGAAAGGTGCTATGTTCTCAAGAAGACGTTGAAGCTTATTTTTAAGGTCGGTTGCATACATGACCTCAACCAATCCTACCTTCAAGCCCATTAGCCACAAAATGAAGCCCAAAAGGAGCTGTACATCTACCAGACACACATGATTGAGGTCAATAACATTGATAGTGGCAACATGGTTTGCAAGTGGTAAAAAGTCAAAGAGTGCGTCAGATTAACCTGTGAACAAAAACTCCTAGGGCTCCTACCCGAATCAAGCCAGCATCATATACCAGTCGACATCTCTTTCGCTGGTTACGACATATCACACATCCATTTCCCACATTCTAACCCATTAATTCTCATACTCAAAGTTGAAAACATTATTCTACATACTATGCTACTTGATATAGGAAGCGCGAAAGACGTACTCTTCTTCACAGCGGTTAAGGCCATAAAAATAGAAGAATGAATCATGCCAGCCAGAGTTGAACTTAAAGGCTTCAATAGGTCTACTGAGGCGGCCGCTAGATGACTTTGCATTCCAGTCACTGCAGGTCCTGTTATCCTCCCAAGTAAATTTATTTGTAGTTGAAAAAAATTGGAATACCTGAGCATTGTCGGCCGCGAATGGCTACACACAATGAAGGCAATCCCATCAACTTATTATCAAGTGTTTCGAATTACAACTAAAGATGGGACCTTTGATATGAAAGGATCATAAAGGTTTGCCCGATCTTGTGAACATCCCGAGATTAAGATGATTCATAAGTTAGTCAAAGCATAACAGCTACAGAACCTCAGCGCTTCCCGCAAGAGCATGCCAATGGTAGAAACAACCATGGTCGAGAAGCAGTTGAATGCCTAAAAATTAACGGGGCCAACAGAGGGAAAACATCATAATGGTTCTGGACAGTTTCGAGAAACAACTCCTCGTTGACTTTCTCAAACAACACAAAGATATTTTTGCATGGAACATCAAAGAAATGCATGACATCAATTCAAAGCCTCATATTCCACAAACATCATCAATTCAAAAATGCCACATAAATCAGGCAAAAGATATGCAACCTCTCACCAAAGTTGTGCGACGCGATAAATGCTAATATTGACAAGCTTCTTGAGGCAGGGTTTATACGAGAAACATCCTACCCCAAATGGATATCAAACACCGTTGCGGAACCAAAAAAGAATGGAAAAATTCGCGTGTACTTTGATTTCAACAATCTCAGCAAAAGTAAACCCGAAACAACTTCCCACTTTCAAAGATCCAGAGGATTCTTGATTCTACAACGGGACATGAACGATTGTCCATGATGGATTCAACATCGTGTTACAGCCAAGTTTCACTCGCAACACTCGACTAAGACAAAATTGCTTTCATCACAGGGCGAGGGCTCTACTGCTTCAATGTCATGGCGTTTAGACTTAAAAATATGGGGGCAACCTATGAATGGCTAGTAACCAAGATGATAAAACTCCTTCTAGAGATCACAATCGAAGTGTACATCGATGGCATGTTGTGTTGCTTTAAAGCCTTAAACAAACAACCCATATCGACGATCTTACCCAAGTCTTCTATATCCTTCAATCCTATAACATGCGATTAAACCTAGACAAGTGCCAGTTTGGCATATCCTCAGGAAAATGCTTAAGTCATATGATCAGTAAGAGATGAATCAAAGTCGAACCTCAGTAAATACAATCCCTTCTCGACATGTCATCACCTTGAAGCAAAAAGGACGTTCAGAAGCTCGCAGGTAAAATTACTGCGATAAACCGTTTTATATCCAAATAATCATATCGTTGTAAATGGCTTTTCTCCCTCCTCAAAGTATAGTCGATCAATAACTATAATAAATAGAACTCAGACCCGAGTACTAGCCAGCATTCCAAGAATTGAAAACATATCTCCGTTGACCCGCAGTTATGAGCACACTGGTAGAAGGTAAAACATTATCACTTTAACTTACTGCCATACACCGACTCGGTAAGCTCCATCCTAATTGGGGTTGAGAATAATGTTGGGAAACTCGTATATTTCATCAACAAATTCCTCACTCCAGCAGAATCAAGGTACACAAAGCTAGAAAAACTATTACTCAACCTGGTCTATACTTAAATAAAATTAAAACAATATTTTCAAGCACATAAGCTGAAAGTAATCACTAGTTACCCTCTTCGCGAAGTACTAAAGAAAAGTCGAGAAGAATACAACAGTGGTCACTATTTTTGGGCGACCACGAATTTTCCTTTGAAAAGAAAGTGTCAGAGAAATGGTAAGCGGTAGTCAATTTCTTAGCCGATTTCCCCATTGAAGATCTCAAATGGGAGGAGCACAATGAAGAAATTCTCGAGGATAGGCTACAACCTGTCGACACTTGGAACCAAAGTGTAGGGTGAGGATTCTTTACGGATGGGTATGTTGGACCAAATGGGTTAAGAATTAGAATTGTCCCGGTAACTCCATCGAACTATAGACTAGAAAAGACCATCAACTTAGGTTTCAAATGCACTAACAACGAAGCAAAATATGATGCCCGTATACATGACTTGACTTGGCTCTTAGCTAGCGTACCTCAACTTCTGGTTTCTACAGATTCTCAGTTGGTCGAACAACATTACTCAAGGAAAAACAACACAAACAGATGGATGATTGACTATGACTAGGCTATTTAATATTGAATGGAGAGGTTCCCATAAAAGTCTACCATAACCTATTTTTTTACGTGGAGAAAATAGACATGCCGACGCATTGGCATATATAGCAACAATGTTCGACCGATCAGAGCCACGACAGTTTCACATTGAGGTTGCCAGTCATCCCAGTATTGACCACATATACGTCAATACCATTTAAAAAAGACTATGGATGTCAATGCCAAGAATTGTTGATTACCATTCTTATAGTATTTCAACCACGACATTCTCCCCGATGATCCTAAGGAGAGACGCTTTATTCTTGACAACAACAAAAAATATTCAGTCTTAGGCGATAAACTTCACAAACACACAACAAATAGTGTCTACCTGAGATGTCTATCCGATACCGATGCCCAAGACACATTAAAAGAACTTCAGTAGGGACACGCAGAGCACACACAATGGGTAGGTCGCTTTCCAATAGAGCCATCACATAAGATCTATTCTGGCCTCATATATGACAACAGGACATAAAATATTCTCGACAATGTGATAAGTGTTAGTGCTACGCACATGATGTTAAAAGCCCCTCTCACGATCTACAATATAGTCAGTTCTACTAACCCTTTAAGAGATGGGTGATCGATCTGATCAGGCCTTTTCCCAAAGCCGCAGGCAAAAAGGAAGATGTACTAGTAGCTACAGATTATTTTACTAAGTTGGTCGAAACAATCCCACTATGTCAAACTTGAAAACAAGAAGTCATCAACTCCCTCTGGGAAAGCATTATAACCCATATTGGATGCCCACACATGATTCGATGTGATAATGTACCTCAGTTCGTTGGAGCCAAGGTTCATAATTTTCTGAAAGACATCCTTTCGCCCTAGACCCCCTATTACCCACAAGGTAATGGTCTAGTCGAAGCCATTAACAAAACAATTGTAGATGGGCTAAACAAATAAGTAGATAACAAGAAAGAACGATGGCCCCAAGATCTACAACATGTCCTTCGGGCATATTGAACGACTCCCAAAAAATTTATTGGATGAACCCCTATTTTATTAGGTTACGGGACCGAGGCAGTATTACCTATGCAATTTCAGATTTACCTAATGAAGAAAATGAATATTAGTTAGCCTATACCATTGAGTGGACCGAGGAGACACATGATCGAGTTATCGCAAGCCTAGGATGATATCATTGTTCTCTGTAGATGACATACAACAAGAAGGTGTGACTAGGAAAGTTTGAAATTGAGGACCTGGTAATTAAGTGGGTAACCCAGTCTTCAAGGACAAAGAATACTGAGAAACTAGCATACTCATAGGAAGGTTCTTACATCATCCATGACAAAATCGTGAATGGGTCGTACTACCTAATAATAGAGGAAGATGAACCTCTAACCTATCCATGGAACACAATGTACCTTTTTGAATACCATTTATAACATAGCCAATGCAACACATTGTGTACCATGAAAGTTATCAATAAAAGACCTTTTTTATCCAACTTACATATATCTCTACACTTACACAGCCCCAAGTATTGGATTGAGTTAGTCGACTTGAATCGTACCTGGGGGCGAGCTCGACTCTTGAGCAACATTTATATTTATACAATCCCCAAGTATTGGATTCAGTCTGTCGACTTGAATCATACCTGGGGACGAGCTCAACTTTCAAGAAATATTTATACTTAGACAATCCCCAAGTATTAGATTTAGTCAGTCGACCTAAATCATACATGGGGACGAGCTCAATTTTCGAGCGGCATTTATACTTACACACAATCCCTAAGTATTGGATTCATTAAGTCAACCTAAATCATACCCGAGGATGAGATCAATTCTCAAGTAACATTTATGCTTATATAATCCCCAAGTATGCAATTCAGTTAGTCGACCTAAATCTACCTGGGGATGAGATTGATTCTCGAGCAACATTTATATTTGTACAACCTCAAGTATTGGATTCAGTCAGTCGACTTGAATCATACATGTGGGTGAGCTCGATTCACGAGCAATATTTTTACTTACAAAACCCTTAGTACGTGATTGAGTTTGTCGACTTGAACCATGCCTAGGGACGACCTTGACTCTCAAGTAACATTAATATTTATACATCACTCTAACTAGGGTTGTTCATGACAACCTGAGAAACCGAGCCGAGCCAACCAGTTCGGTCTTGTTTCTAATACTTTTGGTTTGGTTACTATATGAGATCCGATATGAAGTGTTGGAGAATATGTAATTACGAATTAGTGTTAAAACCCTGCATCTAATTGCAAATTATGAATTAGGGTTGGAGAACATCTCCCTTTTTCTTTCTCTTTTATTTCCCTATATGATAATGGGTGTTTGATTGATTTTGACAATGGTTTTTGGTGAAATAGGATGATTTAAAAGTGATCGGACCAGATTGGAGTTCTTTGGACATGTGTGAGAGAAGCTCGAGTTCAACCCCAACCAGATCTGACCACTCCAGGTCGATTTTGGTTTAGGTATTAAAATAGATCAGATCAAGTTCGGGTCTAAAAAATAAAGACCCCATTCATCTGGGTCAGATCAGGTTCATGAGGTAACCTGAACTGATCCGACCCATGAACAACCCTAACCATAAGCACTATATTTAGACAATCAAAGTGAATCATACCTAAAGCAAGTCCAATCATCACATCATATGCTAACGACAAACAAAATAAATACTTAAACAAGACATAAAATATATCAAAAGTTCCAACAAATACAACAACGCCTACAGATAATTCGATCATAGCCAAGAGACACTTCTTAAAATAGATAAACTTGCTATAACAAACTTACTCCTATCAGAAGAATCGCCTAGCCTTCAATGTATGCACTTTGTCAGTCGCGGTAGGTGGCACACCTTTTCTAGCCACTTTGACTAGGTTCTCTGTAGCGTTGGCATGAACAGGGAGAGAAGCGTCGACCTCAGGATTTTTCTCCACACTCTCCTCTTGATCTCCACCGCCAAGACTCTCTCGATCTCTACCAGGCTTGGTACCCTCTAATACGAGAAAAACTCAGACTTTAAATGCCCCTCTCAAAACTATGGGTATCGTAGGCAGTACGGGTAAGCGGGGGTCAATTCCACGAGGGATAAACTTATTAAATACTCAATTTTCCTAATTTTTACTAATAAAGACTCTAATTTAGAGAAAAGGTTATTTGATTAATAACTAAATCTAACTGTGAATAAACTATAAATTTTTGGTACATTTATAAAGTAAAAAGCCTCGACATTAGACTCTTCCGACATAGCTTACTATATAATTAAAAAGCAGTAAATTTTCTACTCACGATAGCCATGACTAGGTTTATCACGGGTCAAAGAACAAGGGTATATGGCTAAATACTAGATAATAATTACTAATGCATGACCAATCAAATCTAGGGTATGCAAGCTCCCTCTATGGCTAGGCAGAGAATTACAACCTAGTGATCTCTAATTCTCTGGAGCGTGAAAACAACCAAATATGGCTAATCTTGTGTTTTCCTCACATTTACAGTAATTTGAAGTTATTATGGCTAGATAACTCCCCTTTACTATGAATCAGATAATTTTTGAGAATTCTAGATCCTATATACTACCTTCATTTTAGCGATTTAGCTCATGTTGTGGGAGGGTCATCCTTAGCCAAGGCTTAGGTGACTAACTTCTATATTTGGTGCTCTATCATAGCTTAAATCTAAGAGCATAAAGTAAAAATAAACTAAAAGAGGGAAAGAGAGAAAACTAATGTAGAAACAACTTTATTACTCCTTGATGAGATGAAAATTACATAGAATTGCTCTCCCATTTATAGGAGATAGGAGAGACTTGTTTACATTTCTAAAACTCTATCTCTAAGTATAGATAAACCCGATCTCAAATAAATTCTATCTCATTTATACCCTATCTTCTATCTAGATAATTTGTCTCCAGCTAATCCTTGTAGAGTCCATGATCTTCATTCCTTGGAGTAAATCTATAAGTACATTGAATGTAGAGATCTTTCTTGCACCTGAGAGAGACTATTGGAGATGTTTAATCTCTTTGTACCTTCAATTAGCTGCCTTTTTCAACTTATTAGTACCAATAGTTATAAATGTCTTAAAATAAAAAAAATGTGACTAACATTAGAAATTAATAAATTAGGACTAACAAAACAATATTTTTAGGCGTATTAATCCTACATATTTCTACGTCAATCACCATCTGCATCATCACCTTCTACTTCCTCGGTATCGTAGTACCACAGAGTTTTGGGATTGATGTCTATCTCATCGAGATAGATTGCAAGCTGATCCGCCTCTTCCTACTTTTCCTTTACGAGATTAAGGAAGGTCGCCTTGTTCTTAATAAATTGGGCTTCATGCCCCACGACTGCATCGTGATCAACCTTAAGGGACTCCATCGATCGCTCGATCATGAGCACCCTTCAGTTCTTCTTCTTTGGCTTTCACCGCAGCCTTGGCTTTCGTCTGGGCCAATCTTTTGGCAAATGCTAAGGTATTCTCTTGATCGGCCACACGTTAATCGAGCTCTGCTACCCGAGAATCTTTGCCAAAGTTTCTTCTCAAAGTACAACCCACAGACCTGTAAGAGTAGCACAGCACGTAAGCAACATGTATACAGTTAACTAAAGTATTGCCAAATCTATTTATACTACAACACATACCTCGCGGAAACAATGGTCAATTTGATGTAGCATGACCTCAGGGTCCTTCTGAACTAAGGCCCCCATGCGTTGGTCGGCCACAATGGCCATCGGGGAGAATGACCTCACATCCGGCCGCTCTTCCATCGCCCCCGTACTCGAGCGAGATTCGTTCTTTTTTATCTTTTGGCCAGCCAAAGGGATTTCCACCCTGACATTCATTTTAGACACCTCCAACTATTTTCCTGCGACCTTCTTCCCCAATGTTGTCTTGTTTGTGGTTGAATTGCTCCTACTCCTTGGTCGCGGCTGAAAAGTGATCTGAACCTCATCCAGCTGGTCAACATCCATAATAATTGCTCCACCAACAGGTCCTATTTTTTTTTCTTTTACTTTGTTATCTCGTTTCAACTATAACACCCTACAATTTAGTCTCCTTATTGCTAACTCTAACCCTGGAAATTTCTAATTCAGCAAAGATTTTGTTTACTCGCGCATCGTCTTCCAACAGGCAGTGTCGAGATAGCTTAGCTCCAATGGTATATCCAAGGGTTGAGGAGTTGTACATTCAAAATAAAGTTTTTTAATCAAGTAACAATTAATCTATGCACAATAAATTCTAGGACGAAACCTACCAATTTGGTATACTCGATTATTTAAAGCTAGAGTGGGCTCACGCAGCTATTATTCCCAGCCACTCTTTATCATTACCAATATTTCTAGTGTCGACCATTGATACTCATATCATAAAACCATTGTTGACTACAATCACTTTTCACGTGGTAAGTATTTTTATTGGGTTGAAAGAAATTTCATAATAGGTGACGATATCAAGCGATGCTATAGTCAGCTCGCTGCCTCAAATAACTATTTAACGTATCGATCACCCATATCACCTCATAAAAATTTCCATTCAATTCATCCGGCAAGGAGCCACATCGAAGAAGTTTAATATCTCCTTCGCCAAATTACTAAATGGGACAATCATATTTAGCCTTAGATGGCCGATGTACACTAGCACGCCCGATGCCATGCAGTAGCGCAAATCACCATTGTAAAGCGTGAGGGTGATCAACGGGCTTACTTGGTACCTTGCTCGTTATAGCTTTAATCTCTTCTCATGAAAAGATTCTACTGGGGTCTCCTTCACATTTCCATCGTCGTCTACATCATCTTCCCCCTCGTCGTCTACCTCCTCCTTGTCCATGGCCAACCCGAATCACGCGCTGATCACTACCTTTAACATCCCATCAACCGATGTCTTCCTTAGTTGCCTCACTATTATCTTTGAGTTCTAATATTCTCATTGATCATGGTTGGGAAGTACCTTCCCCTTGCAATCTCGATAGAGGGGCCGCATTAGAAAAATCCATCATTATTAAGTCATCATCACTATCTTAGGGGTTATGTTGATCAGACGTTGACAAACTACTTATATTTAGGCAGACTATTTTGAAGTCTATCAACCTATTAATAGGTTTCCTGATGCACATTTACCTACAGAGATAAATAAAGGGGCGATCAGGTCTATCCTAAACAAAAGTTACCTATGGTCGAATCTTTATAGGTTATGTCAAAATCCATATCAGTGTTGCAGTTGTTGGGCTGGCATCCGTTGAAGATAAGTTAAGCCGATCTACACATGCAAATTTCCTTAAAAATAGACAAATTTCATTTTATACTTACAAAATTCATACCCCAAAATATGGATTCAATCCTTTAATCAACAGTCGCGTCGATTTATCCTAAGTACGTAAAAGGTCGATTGAACTTTACACAGGACCAACTTAACCCAATCTATCAAATACCCATTCTCACGTATGCAAATCAAGCCAAAAGCTTAATCCAACAAACAAATTGTCACTCTCATTCACAGGTAACCCGTCCCAACTCCATCCACTCTCCCTTACCCTACCACCATCACAGTTTAAGGTCTACCATTAATGGCAGACCAAGGTTTACTCAAGCAAAGTCAGTAATGACAAAATGCAGGGAAAACTAATAACATATAGAAGAAAAGGATAAATAACACTCACTGGTAATTAATGCAGCCTTGGCAATTTTGTTGACGGCGTTTAGGCTCTAAAGAAATTTTTCTCTCCCGGCGCCACATCGTTTCTTTGATGGTGTGAAACAAGAATGGTTAAGTGTGTTTTTTATTTGAAGAGCAGACGAAGAGTTGGGGAGGAAATATTGATGAGGTATTAGTTGGTTAAGTGGTTCTAAAATTTTTTTTCTCTCTCGGCGTCACATCGTAATGGCTATTACCCCACTAACACCTCTCTATCCCCCCCCCCCCCCCCCCCCCCCCCCCCCCTTTATTAATTTCAAAATAAACCCCTTCAACTTCCCTAGCCCCTACCCTCGTTTGATTTTCCCTAATTTCTCTACTCTCTTAGCCTTTCTAGTTTTCTCTACATCTACTAACGTAGTAACTTCCCCCCTTAACCTTTATACAAGGCCCACATCAATCAAGTCTCATCTCCCCAATTCCAATACCAAATAATTATTAAAGTACCCAAGGGAATCTTTTAATGCAAAACACTCGAAACATGGGTCCAACCCCTTTTTGATAGCACCCCTCTTATAGACATTCACTCTAGACATACTTTGACCTAAGGTCCAAAGCCTATATATACTCTACCTCTAATTTACATAAAAACAACACCTAGAAGACAAATGACCCTCTGACAATCGACAAAGAGTGGCAGTGATGTTCGAATCGACCGTTGAGGCAGGCACTACATAAAATATTAATCATAATGGGTCAGGGTCTCATGGACGAAAGGGTCGATTCTAAGGACATGATTTTTACCTTATCTGCAAACACAATACTAATGTAGGTCGATGATATCTCTACTAGCGATCGCCAATGATTAAGGATCAAACAGGAAAGGCCTCAACAAAAGCACGTCTTAGATAAACATCACACAAACTGATCGCACTTCGATTTATTATTAGGCCATCAATCCCATTCAGTCATATGCCACCCAATCCAGCCTAGACAGATTCGCACAGTTCATCAGTAAATAGAGGTTGGAAATACATACAGCAAAAGATAAATAAAATCGTAGGTAACAAATGCAATTTTTATTCAAAAGCCCGAAAGGCAGAAGTACAAGCATTATAAAACAAAAAAAAGAAGAGAAACGAATCTAAGTACCATCAGATCCCGCCCCACTTGCTGCAGATTGCTAGTCTTCTTTACAAATGGCATCTTAGGCAATCATTCTAAAGGAAAGTTTATGGTAAGGAACTTCTACGATCTCATCATGAAAGGTGGTGTACCAGAACATATGGTCAAACTCTGCCAGCTGCTCTACGACTTACCTTCCCTTGACATTAATTGGAGTTGGCCTGGGGATGCGGGCACTAAGAGGTAGAGTACCAAAATACCTTCCCCTCAGTTCTGCAATCTTGGTCGCTAGTTGACCTTCATGAGCATGACAACGCCTTTGGGATCGCGTTCTCACCATGATCGATAAGAGAGGGCAGAGCACTTAGCAAATGTGATTACAAAAATAAGAAAGTTATTGGCCTTTTATAGATAAAATTTTATCACCTCATTTAAAGCACAAGCGCAATCAGTATAGGACATTTATGACCTAGTTATCTATGGAGGGCCAGTCAAACCTATAATTCCCAAGATTCTCTCTTCTCAGCTGCAACCCACTCTTGCAACTATACTCTCGTTAATCGCAGCTGGGAGGGGGCGATTGTAGTAGCCTTCTCGACCATAGTTCCCTGCAGGGTTGTCATGATCTCAAGACTCACTAGTGCAATGGTCGATACTCGGTTTAAGCATACGGTTGGCATTGACTAAGCCCGGCCGCCACAACCATAGTTCATGAAAGGAGACAACTAAAATATCGATCTTCGTTAGATCGAGTCGAGGCTGCTACCTAAGTGAAGCTAGTAAGAGACAACTGTAAAGTGAAATAAACAAGTGTTGTACATTTGTATTGAGGGTATAATTATAATTAAACATCTGACCTATTTTCTCCTCTCCTTATGTTCTATAAATAGGGGTAGAGGGGAAAAGATGAAGGGGTCCAGTTTTCCTCTCCAAAGATGGCCAGAGCATTTATCTTAACTATGGTTTAAATAGTCTTTGTAAATCCTCATCAGAGGTCATGGGTCTTCATTATTAACGGAACCCACACGCATACATTCTAACCCATACTCCTATTTTATTTCCAACCATACTATTGTAGGGTCGATTCACCATTATTCGGAATTATGCCCTTACAAAGAAGGATACGACAAATATGCTCGACAATACAGTCTGAGAAAATTGAAAAGATAAACTCAACCTTCAAAGAATGTGATATACGGCAAATGAAGTCTGCCACTTTCGAAATGATCCTATTATTAGGGACATGATTCACTAGTCTTCCAAAAAGGATGCTAGAGATCCAAAGCCCCAACCAAACGTCCATCTCTTTACTGTTACCAATGTACCAACAAAGGTAGAGTCAAATTCTATTTCTAGATTTTATAATACCTTTGTCTAATTGTTTATACCTCAACAAATCATGGAATTCCATTTATTTCTTTGATCCAATGGTTAGCGGCAGCTTGATCAAGAAAAATAAATGGAATTTTGTGGATGTAAGAGCATCAAGAGCAGCTAGGTGAGTAAATTTGCCTAAACCCACCCCAAACCCAATCCACCCCACAACAGTTTTGGACTAAAATAAGGTAAATATTACTCACCGCAGTTTAAAATTGTGGGGGACAACCAACGTTTGAGATCTAGCCGCGTGTCTCCATTGTAACACTTTAAATCACACGCACAGCTCTGAACTGCAGGGCATGAAAGCCAATCAAATAGTGCCACATAACTATTTTTGATTTAAATAATACTGTGGAAAACTGCCCGGTATTGTCGGCTTAAAAAAAGCCACTCCCTCCCCCTCATACTTTATTTTTTGTTCCCCAAGTTTCCCTCCAAACAAAAAAAGCTCAAAACTGTTATATTTCGAATCCCACCCTAAACTCACATTTTACCACCGAATTGGACACTGTTAAGACCTACATAATATTAGGAGATTCTAGTTTGCAGCCAGGGCTATTTATATCCCAAAACATGACGTAACGTAAGCTCCAAAGTTAAGCGAAGGGGGAATGAATTGGTAACCAACATGTGGCCATTACATCTCATAAAAAATGATCCCTCAACCCACAAGGATTTGTACCAAGTTGATATTCTCTTGGACAACTAGGTCTATATTTCTGCTGGATCAGAGGAAATGCAGTAAGCTTTCTAGATAAAATTTAAGTGTTATTCACATTATTTACGAAATGTTCGACAAAATGCCATAATGAATATTTAAAGTGTTAATGTATTTTTTTTTTAGAGTTGAGATCAAATATAATGTAGGGGATCACTGGATAAGGTATTAAAGTGGTACCAATGGATTGCCAAGTATTTGACAATGAAGTGGTTGGCTGACAATATGGGTTTCAAAGAGTTTTCCTCGATTAAGGCAGGAAACTCGGATAACCGCTTGATTTATGCTCTCTTAGAATGGTAGTACCCGTCTACCCATACATTTCTCTTCCCTTGCAGGGAACTTGGCTTTAAGCCATTAGAATTCATCATGCTAATGGGCTTATTTTGTAGGATGGGTCTCGAACTCCCATACGACGATAAGTACTCGATTCTTGATGAAGTAACAAAGATGTTCCTCAGAATCAGAAGCAATGACATCAAGTATGGTAACATCACTTTCGTGTATTTGAAAATGTGGAATGTGGCTTTGAATGCTGAACCCAACAATTATAACCAAGACATGGATATAGTGTATGCAAGGGTATTTATTGCGTATATGATGGGTAATATTTTTTTCTCAAATACTAGCATATCACTTCCGGTGGGTTATCTTGAAGTTTTGACAGACTACCATATTATAGGCACGTCGAAGTTTGAATGGGGTACTCTGATTATGGCAGCTTTATATAGGAGACTAGATGAAGTATCAGTTCTGAAGAATGGGAAGGTGAAGAAATCGGTCACAGGCTTCTATGTGATGTTGGAGTTCTAGTTCTTTTAGTATTGTCTGATTAAAATGTATTTGGTGAAGGTTTCAAACTTCAACCATCACCATAAAAAGATGAGTTTTAGCAATGGACTATATCCGTTGCAAAAGCCCTTTCGCAACGGACAATGCCCGTAGCATAAGTGTTGCCATAGAGGGTGTTGCGGATGGGGCAGCAATAGAGAAAGTCTGTTGCAAAATGTAATCTTTTTGCGATGGATAAAGTCCTTTGCCAAAAGTAATGTTTCTGCGACGGATAAAGTCCATTACTGTTGTTAGACTTTTAGCAACAGGTTTAGTCCGTTGCAACAGCTTTGGCAACACTGCCAACAGCAATGCATAAACTCTGTTGCTGAAGTTATTTTTTGTTACTGATAAGATGTATTTGGTAACGGCCATTGTCTGTCGCAATTTTTTTTTCATTTAATAAAAATAATAGCAATGAAATCACCAAAAAATTTATTATTACACAAAAAATACATTCAGGTAACTTTATTAATATCTCAAGACCTTCATCCAACAATTAATGGAGAAGACTATATCATATTCTCTATTTCTAATTAGGCTATAACTAATAGATAAAAAAACCATTTAACTTTGCTTCTTCGTCCTTGTAATGGAGGCTGGATCAATTATCCTCGATCTAAACTACAATACCAAATAACAAATCCTTATTAAACTAGGTGAACTTTTATGCATATAGTATGAACCTACAATATTCGAGAAGGTATGGAGCAATTACATACCTATGATGTACAAAGTATTTCCCTCTTCTTTTTGCCATTAAAGACATAACAATACTCTCAAAGGGCAGCATGAACAACAACATCCAATATCCATGACCTAAGAATCATAAAAGAACTCAGTGCTAGCTTCAAGTAAAGAAGCAGAGAAAGCATAGACAAAGCATAAACAGGCATAGAGAAAGGGCAGCTACCTATTTAATAAGCGGTGCAACTAAGATCCAAAAGGCATTGCGAGGGATTCTCAGAAACTTATTCTACTGAAGAAGTGACCAAGCATTTGGATTAATAGAAAAACACTTCTATATAAGACCACAAGAGGGCATTCTGGAGGTGGGGTATAAAGAATGATTTTGAAATTCCTTTACTAGCTCATTTACACAAAGCCAAGCTAATAAAGGGCAAGAGAAACAATTTCAATAGAGACTTGCCGAGAGTCGAGGATGGTCACGTGGGTCACAGACATCGCAAGCTCATTGAGAAAAGCTTGTAGCATAAATTAAGATGTATGAAGAAAATATAGTGCACATTTACCTGGAGAACATCCCTCACATCTCTCTTTGACAATTTTTGTTACCTTAATAAAAATTTAAAACCTTAAGAAAAAATTGCCCAATGTAAATTCCAAGTCTAACCAGCTAACCAGTCACATATCACTACCGCATTCGACCATTTTTACTTCAACTTTTACACTCCACTTTAACTTTTCATCGGAAGAGTTTGAAGGAATTAGAAAATTAACTAAATAGCCCAGATTAAGTAACAAAGGAGGCTTACTTGAAGACTATATAATCTAGATTCAAGTTTTCTGTTATATCTCTCCTCTTCATCCATCTGTAAGTGTACCACATTTTATCACGATTACGACGTTAAATTTGCAATGGCCCTGATTCTCAAAGAAAAAAGATAAAGAACTGTACCTCTAAATCATCAAACTCAAGTCAGTCCATTTGTTCAATCTCTGCTTTCACTCTATCTGAATACCTGCAAAAAATTAGAAATGACCAGATGAGTAAATATATTTATACTTTTGCATACGAATAAAGTGTATAGTTGTTAGGAAGATTGAGAATGTGGCTACTAGGCCTAACAATGACCTAGCAATTTGCATGCGCCATAGCTGAGTGTGATAACATGTAAGACATGCAATTTGCAATAAGGAATATTTTTTACTAATACGAAGGGGTGTTTTATAAAATTCATAAGATAAATTCATTCTGGTTTTTTTCCAATATCTTTCTCCTATCTTTTGGAGAAAGGATACTGGACCTCCTTGCTACCACAAACCATTACAGTGAGTGGTCAACTATTTCCAGGGTCTCATTCCTTCTTTTTTACTCTGAAAAGAGGGGTATTAGATCATATGGAAGACTCCAGGCATGAACAGTTGCAAACTAACAAAAACACCAATGACAATTCTTAATACCAATGACATTAATAGAGAAAAAGTAGCTTAAGAGATTACCACTCCTATCTCGTGGCTCACACAAGCCATGTTAATCCGTGATTGGAAACGGACACTTGGAGGCTTCTCTGGATAATCTTTACCACGGAATAGTTTCAATTGATAAATTCAACCTTCATGCACAGACTGAAATATAAGAAGAAAAATAGAGTTCGTAAACCATCTGTAAGTAAAGAAAAGAAGTGCACACTATCCAGTCCGAAAATAGACTAGACATAAATAAGCCATCCATATCACAAAACAAGGATGACATGTCCAGTTAATTTTAATTTTCTTTACTTTATAAAATTTATGGCTTGGACTTAAACGTATTAAGATAGAATCAAGCATCGAATCAAACTTTCTATATACTATATAGGAGAAAAGAACAAAACCCTCTTGACATAAACCAAAAGTCACCCTTCAACTACTAAAATTATAGTTGTAATCAGAATTGTAAGATACTATACGGTATGCCAAAAAAATTCAGTAGGTGAAATTGGGAGTTTTTTGAATCGTTTACATGAATAAGACCTACTTTGGACTTTGTTGACAACTTCTCAATGCTAATATTAAAATTTGACTATAACGGTGCAAGAGGAAGGGGTTCTATAGAGGTCGATTACTACTCAAAATTGCTCTATTATGGAAAATTCCTTTTTTTTGACTGGTAACATGAAAACATTATCTAAAACTAAATGCAAAAAACTTTTGATGAGCAATGCGGATGGATTTCTTCCTTGACTCTTCAAAGTGGGTTTCCATAGAGAATAAAGATTAATATCAACCTTTAATGGCCCACATGGAACTTCAAATCAATCCGAGGTTTCCCACAGAATTTGGGTTGATTTTTTCATAACCTCCCACATCCAATCATTAAAGTGTGATACAACAGTTTAAAGGATTTATTTTGTTAGCTTTCGAAACCTAATGTAGGAGTTTCCAAAAGAGTAATGTTTAAAAAAATATTCAGTGTGGAAACAAGTAGTGGCGGTAAGTATTAATAAAGGCAGTACTGGAACTCCTAAAAGGCTGAGAGCCTGAGATAACAATCAGAAAAGTTAACAAGTCAAATCCCACAAATGTTATGCCTCAACACATTGTTGTGGTACAGAGAACTCCCCATAGGTTAGAATCTAGAAGAGAGAAGCTTAGGGGTTTTATGATAGATAGAGACTACTATAATTTTAGCAAACTGCAATGGCCTTATAGGAAACATCAGTAGACAGTAGATAAACCCCACAATATAAATCTTGTATTAAAGGCATATAGGTGAAAATATTTCTCAAATCAGACAGCTTAAACCTTTTAAATAATTTATAATTATCCTAGAGTTGTAAACTTTCTAACCTGACCTGTCTTTCAAAATCTCCAATCTTCTTCTCATCCTCTTCTTTGAGATATAACATTACCAGCTTCCTACAAGCGAGATCACATTCAAAACCCAAACAACTGAAAATATATTAGTAGCAAGAAAAATTAGTGGAAGTACCTCAGCATGAATCATGGGCATATTTACTGTAGCAAGTTAAGTCCCCAACTATAGTTTCAGCAATTTCATTAATACTAGATAGAAACCAAGAACAACAAATTATAAATTATTTAATTAATAACACTAGTTGATTGACTCACTAATTTGATTGAAGCAATTGTAAACTTCTTCCATTTCTATTAGCCCCATATTGGCGTTAATACCATGAACACTAGTCCTTCTCCATCCTCCTTTATCCGGGCTTGGGACCGGCAATGCAACCATATAGCTCCATTGGCAGAGTTAAAAAAGACTTTACCTGCAAGAAAATAATTAGTCAGTGACAATGAAACTGCTGCAATTCAAATAACATATGTATATATTGGAAACAATAGCATTATAAACAATTTTTATTTAGATCTAGAAACCCAATCCATAATTAAATCTCATACACACTATCACGTAAGGATATGCGAGAGATCTAAACATTAACTAAACCAAAAATTCCCAAATTCTTATGATATCCAAGAACAAAAATTTATAAAAAAGCTCTCAATCCAAAAAGAAATAATCCCTAGAACTATGAGGAAACACCTAACGACTTGACATATCATTTGTCAAACTCAAGGCACCATATATCCCAAGCAACATAAGCTCCTTCCCCAACATCACCTAGATCCTCTGAGTACCCATCATCTTTACTTAATGAAGTTCTATGCTTCATTACTTTAGACAAGAAAATCTTATAAAATCCATCACCCAATAGAACATTATGAATAAGAGTATCTGGATCAATCACGGACACCTCGCCACGAGCAACTCCACGATCCTTCTGGCTGTTCAAAGTACATTTTTTATTGAGATTACGATGAAGCACCTAAATGTTATAACTAATAATTAGTATAATCTACAGGAAATTAAATGCTTAATTAACAATATACTTAGAGAACTTTAGAAAGTCTATGCTGGTGATGGATGTTGACATGGTTCCACAGATGGTTTTGATGATGAGCTACTCATAATCTGTGAAGTCTCCTACAATCACATATATGTATAAATATCAATCATCTATATGTACTATTAACTGCGATTTTACAATAAAAGAAAATATAAAAACAACTAGAAGTTACCATAAAAAATTTCAAAGTGTCTGTGAGTTTGGTTATGTCAACCTCCAGCTTATCTACCATATTAATCATTTGCAAATTTTCACTGCGTAGATATTCATTTTGTCTAATCAAGTGTTTCATCTTTTTCATGACTATTGGACAAACACCTACTCTAAGTCCACGCATACGGCCTTTGTTTTCTTTCTTTTGCAATGCCTATAAATCAATAGATCTTAAGTTCTATGAAATTGGGAATATGCACCAAATGGTACAATTATGCATAGGATTGTCAATGAATCAAATTAGATCTGTATCATATCAGGTTAGTGTTGATTGTGGTCTGATCCGTTAATATGGCGAATTAGATTTATATAAATGAAATGAGAAAATGATTCCAATCCAATATTAACGCATCGGACTGAATGGGATATGGGATTAAATCAAGTCCATTGACATCCCTAGTTAATTAGAGTTTTACAACCTTGAGTTAAACACATACCTTCGCAAGGGAATCATCTACACTTGCAAATTTCAGATGAGGCTCTAACCTCTCAATCGCCATTTTTTTCTCCTATATAAATTAACGAACATGGAAAACATTATAGGAAAATACTACGAATTGCAATTTTAATGCAATGACTGAAAATTTTACTTACAGCTAGTTCAGGACATTGAACAGTGTTATCTCTTTTTGTATGAGCTGTAAGATACACTTCAGACCTCACGACCAATGCGTCACGATTGAGTTTCCTCTTCATAACCTGAAGTCTAAATTCAATAATATTAAATATAATTGGAGGTAACTACATGTAAAAATATAAATGAACATGAATATATGAATAGGGAATGTTCGCCGCTTATACCAGCATATGATGTATAACAGGTAAGCTCCTTCTTCATACACATATCGACGTTTTTAGTTTACTCCGATTGACATTGAACCTTGCACTAGAAGCCTACGCAAAAATAATGTATAAGTCTTAGTCATTGTAACATTAATGACTACTAGCATTATTGATTTACAGTTGTACATATTATATGCTTTGCAGAATTTATAAATATTAACAAACATGTGCCAGTCATCATCAAGGACTAACGGAGGGGTAGGACGAGCTTTAACATCCGCAAGATCATGACCAATAATATATTTTGTTCGCAATCTACTCTTATTAAGCCTCCATGAAGATGCAATTTTCTTTTTCAAGTAATCATCCGATACAAGTGACCTTTCAAAACCTTCCCAAACATGGTTTCGTTCACAAATTAACAAAAAAATCATTAAAATAATGTAGGTTGAAACATACCCATTTTTGATATGATTTAACTTCATAAATTTTACCTCCAGCTTTTTTAGGATCCTATTAGTAAAATAAGCAGGCACAAGTCGGATATCATCGTAAATTATTGGTATGTCAGTACGAGCCAATACACCAACGTTTGTGACAAATGCGATCGTATCTTCATCAACACCATTTGGTTGCCCTAAATGGTTGACACTGACATTTCTTTTCCGTCCATCTGGTAAACTAGCCGGACCCCGAGAGAGACCCCTCTTCTTCTTAGCTGCAAACGACGAAAAGTAGGAAATCTAATACATTAGTCACTAAAGATTTCCAATTACTAGATGGAAAAATCAATTTCTTACCACTGCCAACACTACCAAGTATATCATTTCCAGTTGTGGTCTTAGAGTCCCTAAATCTAAAAACCACTTGTCACATAAAGAAAATATAGATAGATAAAATAATGGAAGGCTAACATAAAGTTGCATAAACATAATTCATAACGATAGTACAAGATATAAGATGTAATTATAATCTAAAAATAAAGGGACATGGTGATGTTCATTTTATCAACATAAATATCAAAGATTAAAATGAAACTGAATTTTTATGCATAAATAAATTTACTCTAAGACAAGAATTCCAATATAAGTCAAAAATCAAATAGAATGTAATATTTTGTGAGTTCTAATGAATGAAAACATAACCTAAAACTACACGTAAGCCGAGAATAATGTAGTTGTCCAATAAAGTATATTTTTTTCCTCATTTTCCAAGTTTTCTCAATTACCACAAAACTATCATTGAGATCGTCGGATATTAACTCATCTTCAGCTATAGATTCATTATTCCTTGGATTTAGATCTACAACTGCTAAATTAGGTTGTTCTGACATAAGGGATATTTTATCTTCAACATAAACTTTTGTTAGAGTTTCCAATACTACGTGCCAGTAAGGATCTAATGGATCCTTAGAGTAGAAAACCTGTTTTTCATGTTCTGCCAGAATGAATAGTTTATCCCCTACTTGGTCTGAGCTAGTAAAGTTTAACAATTTGACCAATTTTAGCTTTGCCTCCTCATCTACTTTGACGCTTTTAGTCACTTTTCCCCAATCACACTTAAATAAGACAGGCTTGTATCCTTCCCGGTACTCTAATTCGACTATATCTCTAAGAATACCATAGTATGTTGCGGACTCGTATGTCAGATCTTTGTCCTTAGAACTGGAATGAAATGTCGTAACACAAGTCGTGCTAACCCCACTATTCTGATTTACTTTAGTTGCCTTGTAGTCTTTTGTGACAAAGAGGAAGCCGTTAACATAATACTTATTATACCGTGTAACAAAAGCCAATGGTCCTCTCACAATATCATGAAAATCCATGTCATATGATTTGGTAAACTCAGCCTGAAAACATAATTTACAAGTTATTAGAACATTCATCTTTTGGACTCAATAACTTATTTATAATTCATAATAACTATGTAATACCTATTTTTTCAACTAGGGTGTAAACTCTTCTTCGTCAGCTACTCTAACATGCCCCGACTTCCTCTTTCCAGCTGTCTTGCAGTGCTTTAAGAAGTCATTATGCCGACTATGTCCACAAATTAAGACTTCAACTATAAAGATTTATAAGGTTTAAATTTTTTTTAAGAGAATATATGAAAAATAGCATACCTTTTCCAATCATCAAAATGAGGATGGCTACCGATTGCCCACTTTCGAGCTTGTTCATACTCAATACCGGATAAGGCCAAACTTTTATCAGACCGACCGGCCAAAATCACCACCATATTCATTTTCATAAATGTAATCAATTTCCCCATCTGGCAAAGAGTTTGATCCATCCAGAGACACCTCCAGTCCTTACAATAGGCTTTCAGTACCTTTACCTTTATATTCGGTGCAATATATCAATGTTTCCTCTTGTATGTACCTTTCTGCTATACAACCTTATGGTCGTGCTTTGTTACTGATGTACCCCTTTAACGTCTTCATTAATCTTATAAATTAAAGAATAAATTAGGAATTTTACTAAATAAAATATATATTATTGAATGAGTTGAATGAGAATATCGCATACCTTTCAAAAGGATACATCCATCTGTAAAAGACAGGGCCACATAAACGAGCCTCGTATGCTAAGTAGATTGGGAGATGCATCATTATGACGAATACTGAGGGAGGAAAAACTTTTTCTAGCTCACATAATGTTCTTTTCATTTGTCTCTCCAATGTGATCAGGGTATCTACATCTAAAGTTCTTAAGCATACTGCACTAAAGAATGTACATATACTATGAATTAGTGGACGAATTTCCTTCATATCCTTAAATGCATGCTGAATCAAAATCGGAAGTAGATGTTGCATCAAGATATGATAATCATGAGACTTCATGCCCTTTAAATCCATGTCACCTTCCTTAACAATATTCTTCCAATTACTACTGAACCCATACGGGACACGTAAATCACGTAGAGTTTTGAGGAACAATTTTTTCTCCTCTTTTTGTAACCAATATCGACCCGGTTTCAAGATCTTTTTGCCATTTTTATTTTTCAGCCACAAACCCTCATTAATTTTTAGACACTTTAAGTCTCTTCGAGCGTTTGCATCATCTTTTGTTTTCCCCTTCGTATTCAACATTAACGCCACAAAGTTTTGACAAACATTGCTTTCAATGTGCATAACGTCCAAGTTATGTCTTAAAGGAAGATGTCTCCAATAATCAAGATAAAAGAATATTGATCGTTTTTAGAAACTTGAAGATTCCTTATTGATATCATATTCTTCAAAATATTTCTTACCCCCTTGTTTTTTCTTTTTTGCCTTATCCCACTGCACATTTAAGCTAGCAACAATCTTCTCAACCTCTGTCCCATTTAAAGGCATTGGTCCCCATCGAACCTCCTCCATTTTATTGAAGGTGCTAGCACATTTATCTTTTCGAAGTTCATCTATGAATGCCAACCACCGTGTATGACTCATGTAAATGTTTTTTTTTCTATGGTGCAGTCTCAATGAGTAAGTTTATGGACCACACAAAGGACATGCAAATTTACCTTTTGTTCGGCATCCAGACATGTTCCCATATGCCGAAAAATTGTGGATAGTCCACAGTAAAATGACATGCATATTAAATTTTTTATTAATGTATGCGTCCATAGTCGTGGCTCTTCTATCCCATAACTCCTTCAATTCGACAACTAGTGGTTGTAAAATGACATCGATGTCATTTCCAGGTTGTTTGGGACCTTCAATGAGCAAAGTAAGCATCGTAAACTCTCACTTTATGCATAAACCAGGTGGAAGATTATATGGCACACAAAAAATGGACCAACAACTATGACTTGAGCTTAAAATGCCGAAAGGATTAAACCCGTCTGTAGCTAGACCCAAGCAAACATTGCGTGGTTCACTTGATAACTCTTTATATTTTTCATCAATGGACTTCCATGTAGGATATTTGACCGGATGTCTCATTTTTCCGGGTGACATGCGCCCAGTTGAATGTCAAGCCATCTCCTTTGCAACCCATGGGACACTGCAATAGGACCCAAGCATGTAAAAAATTAAGCGCACTCCCTAATATAAGCCTTATTTTAAGTAAATGTTAGATTATTTAAGAAATATGACAAATAAATACACCTGTACATCCTTTGTAGCCTAGGCGTTTACGGGAAATATCGTAACACCTTCGCAGGGACTTGCTTCCTAAACAGAACTTATTTATTCCTCGAATTTGGACCCTACTCTGTCACGGTCTTATACCTCTAGCTACCGCAAGTTGGAAAGATGGTCTTCGAAGCATGTTCCTTCTAATAAAGAATACAATCGTTTGGGCATGCATATATTTTTTCATAACCAAGACCCAAGCTTGTTACAATCTTCTTGACGCGGTGCGTATTATTTGGAGTCTTATTCCCCGATGTTAGCACCTTTTGGAGTAATTGAATTAGATATGTAAAACTCTTTTTACTCCAACCATTTTCAACCTTTATGTTGTACATCTACAAAATGAAACTAAGAACTGTGAAGTCTTTGCAGCCATGGTACAAATCAGTCATAGCCTTACGTACTTTAGAATCAAAGATATCAGGGGCAATACACTCTGCAATGTCTTCCAACGTTAAATTTGGCTTAGCTTGAATAACCTCATTTAGAATATCTTCGGCCTCTTGAGGTACTGAGCTCTCGTCATACACTGGTTGGAAAATTGGTGGTGCAAAACTATCATTGGTAACTACTTTCTCACTGTGAAAATCCCAAACACTATATGTCGATAGGAACCCATTCTTTAAAAGGTCATATCTTACTTCTTCGTAAGAAACTGGAATCCTTCGGTTTCCACATCTAACACATGGGCAAGAAATATTTCTCTTTCCAGGAAGATGTATACGTGTAAAGTCAAAAAAGATTTCAATGCCAGCCAAATATTGTGAGTCAATAGGGGGAGCCAATGCCAAGCCCTGAGAAGCCTGAAAGGCAGCTAGGAGATTCTAAAGTAGCAAACATTTGGGGCTTCCACTTTTGTTAGAAAGGTTGGTCGACCTTAAAAAATTTCTTGGGTGCCGTCAGGAGAGAAAACCCTCTCTTGAATGCTTGTGAGGCTGAAAAGTTAGCTACTTTCCAACAATGTGAGAATCTAAGCTTCTCAAAAGAGTTCTTCAATCTATTCCACATAGCTTTATGGATCCAAGGCACTTGGTTTTTTGCGAAATCTATTACAGCCGTGAGAGAGTCTGATTCGATCCATATATTTGTCCACTGGTTTTGGCCTGCCCAATTCAGAGCTCCGATGATTGCTTCGCAATCAGAGAGGAATAGAGATGAAATGCCAATCCCTTTTGTGAGGACACCAAGAACATCCCCAAGATGGTTTCTAGCCACTGATCCTGTACCTGCTCTTCTAGGAAAACCTAAGACAGCTGCCCCACAATTAATTTTGACTTCCTGAAACCAGGGAAGAGCCCAAGTACAGCTCTGGATTCTGGGAAGAGGTCTGGCCTTAGTGGGAACACCCAATGCAGCAACAATTTCGAGTTCAAGATAGTTGTTTGCCATGCATCCTCAAGAGAGGCTTGCAGCATCTTTAGTGGCAGCAATCCTCTTGATTTCTGTTTTGTTGAAACAAATCCCTTCGAAGACAGCATCATTTCTAGCTTTCCAGATAATGTAAAGCAGATTCAGAACAGCTGCCTTCCAGATATCTAAAATATACGAGCTCAGATGATTACAAGACTCCAGGGAGGTCTTTAAATTTGTAAAGCCATCTAAAATTTTAAACAGAGATGCCATCCAGTTCCTGATTTCTGAAGACAATGGACAAAGCCAGAACAGATGCTCCATGGTTTCCAAATTACACCTGCAAAAAGAGCATCTTGAGATGATGTTTAGACCCCTTTTAATAAGATCTTCTATTGCAAGTGAATTATGACAGACTCTCCAAAAGAAAGAGGCAGGAAGAATGACATTATTTTTTATGTAAGGATACCATCAAAATTTAGGTCTATGAGAGCTGATCTGATGATAGGCGCCTTGTACTGAGAAAATACCATGAGTGTTGTGTTTCCAAACTCGAGAATCAATTTCTGAATTGTTAAGAGTAATGACATTCAGATCTATGCCAAGACTGGACAAAAACTCTACAATTTCAGGAGGGGCTGACCAAGAGTGCTGATGAATAATCTGGCTGAGTTTTGCCTTGCAGTGCTTCCAGGTGCTTGTTGGGATGTCAATAAGGTCAATAATAGCAACTTCTGAACCCCAACAATCTCTCCAAAAGTCTATATCCTTTCCAGAGCCAATGATCCACTTTGAGTTAGCTTGAGCCATAACAATTGCTTCCTTAAGACCAGGCCAGATGGAGGAGTTCTTGTTGTATTGAATTAGAAGCCCCTCTTAAGTCAAAAACTTTGCTCGAAGGAATTTGACCCAGGGGTCTTGATCATAGAGAAAAGCCTATCCCAATTTCAAAAGCATTGCCTTATTTGTGTCACGCAAACCGTGGATGCCGATGCCCCCTTCACTAGGGTGTTTGCAGACTTTATCCCACTTAATAGTAAGAATTTTTTTTTGGCAGGATCGCCAGACCACAAGAAGTTTCTGATAATTCTCTTGCCCTCTTTGACAGCAGCCATCACCTACTTGTATATTGCCATATTGTAAATAGGGAGGCTTGTGAGTATAGATTGGACAAGAACAACTCGACTCTGGAAAGATAGCAGCTTCCCACTCCATCCAGCAGCTCTAGATCTAATCTTATCAATAAGTGGAGCAACCGTCGCTTTTAAAACTCTGCCTTGCACCAAAGGAATCCCAAGATACTTCTCTGGGAGGTTGCCCAAACCAAAACCAAAGAGTGAAGCAATGTTATTCAGCCTAAAGGGGGTCAAAGAGCTGGCAAAAATTTTACATTTTTGTTTGTTGATCCACTGACTTGATGATGATTGATAAACCTCCATGAGGATTTTTAAGGCCTTAAGACCTTTAATATCTCCTTTAGCAAAAATGAGAATATCATCGGTAAAAAGAAGATGAGTAGGGCAAGGAGTATTCTTATAGATAACCATAGGTTTAAGAATCTGCTTGTCGCTTAACCAAGAAATTCCCCTGCAAAAGGCATCTTCCACAAAGGCAAAAAGAATTGGAGAGAGTGGGCATCCCTGTCCGAGACCTCTCGAGGCTTTGAAAAATCCGCAAGGCCCGCCATTAATGAGCACGGATATATGTGCACTATTAAGAATCACCCTTATCCATCAATAGAAGTGATAGGAAAACCCCAATCTTTGAAGCACTTGGAGAAGGAAAGGCCAACTCACTGTATCAAACGCTTGTGAAATGTCGATCTTAAGACCAACGTTCCCATTCTTTCTACACTTTCTCAGTTCGTTAGTCATCTCCGAGGCTAGAGAAATGTTGGAATGAATGGACCTGCCAGGAACAAACCCACTCTATTCAGCTGAAACAATGTCTGATGCAATCTTACTTAGTCTTGAAGCGAGGATTTTCGTTATTATTTTGAATGCAAAATTACTCAAACAGATAGGTCGGAAGTTCCCCATTGTGCTTAAATCTTTAGCTTTTGGGATAAGAACCAAGAAGTTAGAGTTAAAGCCCTTTGGAATAGTAGAATCTACAAAGAAAGAGATCACTGCCTTGCTTAGATCACTGCCGATGACATCCCAAAACTTCTGGAAGAAAACCCCGCTAAACCTGTCTGGCCCGGGACTACTATCTCCACTGAGAGCAAAAGTAGCTAGTCTAACTTCATCAGAAGAAGGACAAACACTAAGCATCAAATTTTGTTCAGCTGTAACCATCTTGGGGAGCAAGCCTAAGAGGTCTTCATTAATAGATGAGTGAACATGGGTAAATTTGGTTGGATAATACTCCACGATGTGCTCTTTAAGCTCGGCCTGGGAGGATAAAATAGATCCATTGTCAAGAGTAATCTCAATAATAAGACTCTTTTGAAGTCTGATCATGTGAAGAGCGTGGAAATATTTTGAGTTTCTCTCCCCGCTGGTCAGCCAAGAGGCTTTTGCTTTCTGCCTCCATACAGCGTCTTCAAGATCTAATAGACTGTTTAGGGAGAGTTGTTTAGTTGCGGCTTCTTTCATCAATATGTCAGAGTAGTTCTCGTCCAACTGGAGCTTCAGATCCTCAAGTTTAACTGTCGAAGTCTCGTTTTGGAGTTTTAATCCCCCCAAGTTTTCAGTTCTCCAGCTCTTAATAGCTGCTTTGAGGCGCTGAAGCCTCTTCATTAGTACATATAATGGATCCCCAGTTAGACTTTCTCCCCAAGAGTGAACCACCAGATCTCTGAAACTAGAGTCCGAGAGCCAGCAGTTAAGGAATCTAAAAGGGATGTTTTTGGGCTTCAGAATTCCTTGAATCCAGCCAATCAATGCCGAGTGATATGAATTTTCTCGAGCCAGGAACTTGCAAGACCAGCCTTTATACTTTGCAATTCAGTCGTTGTTGTAACTGTGCAAATTACCTGCCTTTCAATTTAACATACATCACAAACATGATTTATAATCAACATTGTAGTAATGAGATGTATAGGCTAGACGCAATAGAATCCATAGTTAAATTGGCGACAAAAATAAAACAAGTACCTGATTCAAAGCTTTAATTCAAATATCTATATCCTGAAAAAATAAATAAAAGAAAACAATATGATTAATACATACATAGAATGATACAATCTTTTAAAAATAACACAATGAACAAAAGCACAAAAATCAAAAGACCTCAAAGACTACATATCATTACTTTAAATAACACCCCTGTATCAAATCCTGAACTATTCAAAATGGGAGATTCATAAACAAAATCCAACTTGGCAATGCTCCCTTTTTTATCAAATCACAAACAAATTGCTTTCTTAAGAAGAAGAAAAAAACTGCCAAAATTTGTAAATGTTGGAATTTTGAGCCGCACATAGTGAAAGATAGTGAAAGATTATAACCTCGACATGTTTATAAACCAAGGTTCAGCCGTATTGAATGAAGTTTTTTTAAAACCAGATCACTTTAGTAGTTACAATGGATCAGCCGTTCGTAGCCATAGAATGCAACCTCGACGTGTAAAAAGAAACACTTAAGATTAAATGAAATTTTTTCTGGATCATCCAGAATAAATACCCAATAATCATATAAAATCAAGTTATATCAGCACCGCCAAATGGAAGAGAGCTCATCTGTAAGGTTCTTCCATTTCCCAGCACAAGAAAAGCTTTTGACTCTCTTAGTTGGAAGTGAAGTTTATCCAGCACATAATTTTTTACAAGAATTATCAGTCAGATAAGGCTTGAATTCCTGCTTTTTCTATTGATACTAATGGAGCTACTACAGAACTCTTCACTAGTTCCAATTGGATTAGGCATAGAGATCCCTTGTCTTCCTACCTATTTTTCATGGTGATGGGGGTTCTCCCAGTGCCCTTAATCAATGCAGTAGTTCAAGGTCAAATTTCTCTTTTCCCATCTTGCTCTAGTTATTACAATTTTTCCTCTTATCTTTGCAGATGACCTCAACATCTGTTTAAAGGCTGAGATAAACCTACTGTGATAATTTCAAGAAGATATTAAGTAATTTTTCAGAGTGGTTTGGATTGAATATTTATCCTCAGCAAAGCTCTATCAACTATTCTAATTCTATTGAATAGGCACTGCAACAATATATCACTGCTCAGATATACTTCACTACTGTTAAGTTACCGATGAAGTACTTGGTTTAGCCCATATCTATACTACACTGAAGAAAAGACTGCAGTCCTATATTACAAATACGAATTACTAGCCAGAAAAACAGAAATCTCTCCACTGCAGAATAAGGCTAGTTGCTGAATTCTTTGCATCGATAGAAACTATACCAATAAGTAAGTTCTTTTAGTCCTTGACTGAGTACCTAAAGGGCATTCAGATCTAGGTTGAAACTTAAAATTGATATTGCTCCCTTCTTCGGCATTTGCTTTGGAAGGATCCATAACTGACAAGAAGTGCCCTAGAAATTCCTCAGGGGAATATATCAAGAATTCTCACTGACTCACTCAAGATACTAAAATTAGTACCTCATCAACAACACCCATTGGGAAGTTATTAGTACAATATTCCCATAAGTAAACCAAACGATGAAGGAAATGTGTGTTATGCACCCTCCTAGTACACTCCACGAAGACCTTATAGTGTGGAAGCCACTTGCGGATAAAAAGTTCACAACAATACTAGCATGTGAATCAATTAGATTGAAGGAAACTAAGATGGAATGTCTAAGGATTACTTGGGAAACAAAAAATCTACCTAGAGGATGTGTTTCACGAATGACATCACAAAATCAGGTTGTATGCACAAATTTAATAGCTAAGATTGGTAAAGTTGAGAATCCTAAGTATTATATTTGTGGTGCAGAAAGGGAACACAAAAGTCACCTATTATTTGAGTGGCCTTTCTCAAATCTCATCTCAAAATCAATCTTGAAACTATTCACCTCTAATATAATTCCTTTTATGTGGTCTAAAAAAATTTCTTGGAAAAACTAAAACGTTGAGAAAGATTCTTAGAGTAGCTTTAACCTTTACTGTATATCCCCTTTGAATGGAAAGAAAATTGAGAGAGCTTCCACATTTAATTTTATTGACTCACCAAAAACAAGAGACCTACTTCTAAAAATGAGACTTCCATGTTATCTTCCCCGATTTCACCTATCAGATGGGTAGCTAGGACTCATATATATGAAAGGAAATGGATTTCAATTGTTGATGGTTCTTATGCTAACTCCAAAGCACATTTAGACATATTATTCAAAAGGTCTAGGAAAAACCACTTATTATAGCCTATGGCCCACCAGTAGAAGCATAAGCTATTGTGGTAAATGAGTATATGGTTATTTTATTTGGGATGAAATTGATAAAGAAACATAATATTACCAGCTTGGATATCATTTCTGACTCACTATATGCCATTAATATACTTACAAAAAGAATCATGCTCCTTAAAATAAATTCATATAGCTAGAAACATCTTATCCATAGCTGAATCGTTTGAGAAGACCGTGTTTTCACGCACTTGGAATGGAAGGGAATACAGACCGCAAATTATTTTACCCCTAAGGATGTTGTAAACAGCTTTTTTACTATTTTTCCTTCTTCATTTCACGGTGATTTCCTAAATATTGTTGAGGGAGATGCTAAGGGTTGTAAATATCCTAGGATGTAACAGCTTTTCAGGTCATTAAATAGGTAGAGGCATGCCTAACCCCAGCTTTTCTGATTTGGAAATACCCGAGTACACTGCAGGGTCCTATCATGATGTTTTTATTCTCCTTTGTGATTTACTATACTTCATCTCTTCTAGATGATTGTTATAAAGCAGGAGATCCTATTTCTAGGAAAAGAAACTACACTTATATGGATGCTGTTAGATCCAACCTTGGTAAATATTTCTAGTTTTTATATTATTCTAAGAAAAAGTACAATATGGGGGTGTATAAAAGTTCTAAAGGTTTTTGTGTTGTAATTTGTATTAATGAGATGTATAAGCTAGATGCAATAGAATCCATAGTTAAATTGGCAATGAAAATAAACAAGTACTTGATTCAAAGCTTTAATTCAAATCTCTATATCCTGAAAAAAATAAAATAAAAGAAAACAATACGATTAATATATATATATATATATATATATATATATATAATAATACAATCTTTTAAAAAGAACACAATTAACAAAAGTACAAAATTCAAATGATCTCAAAGACTGCATATCATTACTCTAAATCACACCCTTGCATCAAATCCAAAACTATACAAGATGGGAGATTCATACAAAAAATTCAACTTGGAAATGCCCCCTTTTTGTTAAATCACAAACAAATTGTTTTCCTTAAAGAAAAAAAACTGCCAAAATTTATAAATGTTGGAATTTTGACGCGATGAAAATTGAATCAAGCGAGTATAGTATAATGAGTAAGACTATTAGTTATAAGTGTCACTGGCTCTTGCTCTGCAATTTCAATGGAGGAAGTTGAGGCAAAGAAGCCGAAGAAGATAACAACTACTAGTAGTCATAATTGGAACTATTACAACAACCTATAATTAAAAACCATAAGTGATTACCCTAAACCCCTAATTTCATAAAATAAGTTGAATTGGAACCCAACTTTATCAAATATAAATTTGATTGATGCTTAGAGAAGAAGGAAAGGTAAAGGGAGATACCTTTGATTGCAGGGGAGTGCGAGAACCACCAGTGAGACTATAATCGAAGAAAGAGATGCCACAAAATATACAGAATCTTGGGAAAAGGAGGATTTGGAGAGAAACGTGGGGGAACAAGAGGTTATCCATAACAGATTCACTTTTGAATCGCGGAAGAGAAGAGATTTTTGGGGGGAAATCTTTGAGAAAGAGAGGGAAGCTTTTGGCCGGGGAATTTGGGGGAGAGACGTGAAAAGCATAAAAGTATTTCGGGCTACTAATTTTAATAGAACATTAGCGCAACAGACTTGGAGATATGTCAATGGACTTGGACTGTTGCAAACGTGCGATAGACATAGTTTATTCCCAAAAGTTATATATGCGTATTGCCAAAGGCCCTTTTTTTGGTAGTGCATGTTTATCCCCATATGGGTGCGTAAAGAGATGAAATAGACAATTTAGGGTCTAAAATTCATCATTCTTTTGCTGTGATCAGAGAAATGATTGAATGGAAGGACATAAGCAACATTGATTGGCAACCATGGGTGAGGTCTAGACAATCAATCCGTCCAGAAGTAAGACATCCCAAAATGCTTAGTTCGAAGTGGGTTCCATTGGATTCAGTCCCATACAGAAATGGTACGCTTTGGTTTTTAGGAAACCGACGTATGCATCAAAGCATCGGGCATGATAGTGTTCCCTATGACCCCTCCAAATGATTATGGAATTTCCATAGTACGATTAAGAGTTCTATCAAGGATTCAAAGATGTAGACCTCTGTAATGGAGACATTTATCTCATTGATGACATAGATTATATATGACATGTTAGCGTCTGGCTCAACCAAATCCCAGGGTATACTTTAGTCAAGAGGGCCAAAAATATATAAATGTTTGGGCGTGATCTAGTTAGGCCCGATGTACGGGTGCCACCTACTTTGAGTTTAACTGCGCCTTCTCCGGTGGAAAACTATGGTATTGATACGACTGATGATGATCATGATATGGGATGGTTCATGGATATGACGGGAACCAGCAGAGAACATAGGCGGATTTTGATCCCGGTCATTCAGGTACCATACCCGTGTCCACCTAAGTATATTGTGGATGAGTTATGGCATCAAACTATTAGAATGAGGTATGCGGTATTTGAAGAGTCCAAGTAATACATTGAAAGCACAGGGGAGTTAGAGAAATAACTGTGCCAGTCATAGGTTATTATCTGAGTCACGGGAGAGAGACTAGCTCATATGTCCATCAACTACCAGGTAGAGCCTCATGTGAAATGTACCTATGACGAGAGTCTCGCACGTAGCAGATGCACCTGCTAAACGAAGAGAGGCCATCCCACTTAGGCTTCCGTTTATTTATTACATTTTGTTTACTTGTTTAAAGTACGTTTCTAGTATTTCTTTTTCCATCGTACTTTGATATGCTATGTTTAAACTATGTTTAATTAATTATACATTTTTTATGTTTCTAATATGTTGGTTCAAATAGGTTTGTCCATCAGTTGTCCATCACATACCATACTTGGTTTTTGTAAGTGTTTGAAGAAATATCTCATCGAGAGGAGGTCAGATAACAACTAAGTTATGATAATTTTTGGGTAAGGGAAGGTGTTTGAGGAAATTCCTAAATGAAAACCACAACAACAAAAAAACTAAGTATGGAGAGGGGAACAACATGATTTCATGCAGGTACTTGCCGTGTAGTTCTGAACTTTGAGGCAAACATGGGAGATACGTGGCTCCATCAGAGCTGTCTATCTAACTCATAGTTTAGAACTGCAAGGCAAACTGGGAGATCAGATTAAGCTACGTGTCCCCTATATTTGTCCTGCAATTCAAAACTACGCGGCAAGTGCCTACATGAAATCTTGTGTTCTCTTCTCCATACTTTGTTTTTTTTATGGTTTTCTTTTAAACATTTCCTCATACACCTTCCCTTGCCCAAAAATTATCATTACTTAGTTGTTTTATGACCTCTTCTCTATACTTGGTTTTTTTGGTGATCAAGCGCGGTTAGTTCCTGCATCAAATCTTCTTATTCCCCTCTTCATACTTGGTTTTCTTGGTGATCAAAACTGTTATATTTTTGGGCAAACTTGTTAACCAAGTAGCTTAATGGTTAATATTCTTGGGCAAACTTATTAAGAAAGTAGCTCAATAGCTAGTTTTTTTAGGCAAACTATTTGACCAAGTAGCTCAATGGTAAGTTTTTTTGGGTAAACTTGTTGACCAAGTAGCTCAACGATTAGTTTTTTGGATAAATTTATTGACCAAGTAGCTTAACGACTAGTTTATTTTTAGGTAAAATTGTAGACCAAGTAGCTCAACGACAAGTCTTTTGGGCAAACTTGTTGACCAAGTAGATCAACGACTAGTTTTTTTGGGTAAACTTGTTGACCAAGTAGATCAACGGTTAGTTTTTTGGGCAAACTTGTTGACCAAGTAGCTCAACAATTAGTTTTTTGGGCAAACTATAAAGATCATTCATCTTCTACACTCTCCTCCCTCCCTTAGCTTACAAACAAAGCCACCATGACATTCTCAAGCTTCCAATCTAATTCTCAAAACCACTCCCAATCCTTCAATAGGAACAAACAAGGGAACTTATTTCTTACTCAATTCGGTACATTTGATTTGTTACAAATGCCTGACCCTTCCTAATATCACAATCACCATATTCGACAACTATTCCAACCGCCTAGCATTCATTTTAAATCTCAATTTGATCCCCAAAGAATCAATTATAACCCTCATTACCAAACCCAAGGATATTACCCTCAATTTGATGCTCATACAAGCTCGTACTCACAACCGGGGAATCCATATTCTTCATCTCTAATTAATTTCATCGGTGAAAGTTCGAGTACCAACAGGATAAGAGGTACATGAGGTTTAAATAATTTAAACCTCAATACATCACTGGTTGTATCTTTGGTTGTATCTTCGGTTGTCAATCCGGTTCTCATGAGAAGTAATATGCGTGGAAAGGCGAAGCCTAAATGAATGACGACATCAACACCTATTATAGTTGAGGATATAGTTGAGGTTGAGGATGAAGTTGATGATGACAAAGGAAGATACCAGAACTTCAAAAATTAGACATCTAATGACTTCATGAATCTCGCATGCGCTTGGTCCCAAGTGTCTCAAAACCTCGTTACTACGAATAACCAAAAAGCCGTTATATTTTGGTTCAAGGTGTGTGACCAATTCAACTCATTATATAATGACCAATCGATGTGGTGATCATACAACGGTTTCAATTGCGCATATAAGGGGCAGCTCAATAAGGATTGTCCGATCTTTAAAGGCATCATTTAAGACCTTGAAAGCTGACATTTTATTGTCAAGGGATCGGGCGACGTAGAAATTTTTTGGAGCAATACCCAAAATGGTTACAAATTCATCACATTGGGCAAACCGGCCATAATGTCAATGAGAAGTCAAATTTCAGCGATAGCCCGGGCAACTCCATCAACACCAAATCATCTACACCTACTTTTGGCACTTTAAATGTCATAATTCTAGATGATTCTACCGATATGGATGTTCTACTATATGCTCGTAGAAAGTACGATCGGACGGCAAAAGAAGTGACAAAATCAAGTCTAGGCTATTGGGGGAAGAAGATGTTTGAAGCAATGAAAAACATGATGGCGATATAGAATGAGGGAGACGAGATGAAGAAAAAGGAAAAGGAAGCTAGAGCTAGAGTACGAGAGGAACAAAAGTTTGCTAGAGAGGCAGAGATTCAAAGGAAGCGTAAAGCAAAGCTAGCTGAAAAGAAGCTATCGAATATCAAAATTTGGTTAAGGTGATGACAATCGACACAACAAACCTACTACCAGCACAAAAACATTGGATGAAGAAGTAAATTAAACTTTATTCCAAGAAGTTGAAAGAGCAATGTCCAAGTGATGACGACATTTCTTGTAATGAAGATTGATGTAATCCTTAGTATTAATAGTAGTTCTTAAGTTCTATGTTATGGTTTATTTAAATAAAAAAATTTATCAATCATTTTATTCTATAAAACATACGTCAATCAAGTATAGAAAATACATTACAACTTTAACGTAAAACTACAAACTTTAAAAAAAAATACATTACTTTAGAAAATAAAATAAGAATCTTCATGTAATGAAACTCTACATTACTCGGGCACTTTTTGACTCCACAAATGCGCGACAAGTTCATTTCGTAATTATAAATGAGCACCATCATTTCTAATTGCATGAATCTTCGTGATGTACTGTGTCATAGTGTTGATAGCGTGTATTGGATGTAATATGTAATTCCAAGAATCTACAGATTTTCTAAATTTTGGATCAATATTCACTTGCCAGATCTAAGTATGACGTTCATCTTCGACGGTCAAATTATGTAAGATTATACATGCGTACATTGTTCCTAGATCACTAGGCCTCCAAAATCGTATATCGTATGTTAATATTTTGAACCTAGCTTGTAACACCCCAAAGCACGCTTTACGTCTTTTTGGCATGTTTTTTGCATCTTTGAAAAATGTCTTTTGGCATCGTTCAGCGGATTTCTTATGGTTTGAACAATTATTTGCGGTTAGAGCCTAATTTCGTATCTCAAACTTAGTATCTTATACCAAATACTATCAGAACGCTTGCAAAAATTAAGTAATCATTAACACAAGATTTAGCATGAAAAACCTTTGAATAGGTTAAAAACTATGGCCTCTCTTGAGGATTTTGAATTAGAGATCTTTATTGATAGTGACTAGTTATTACAAAAAATACTTTGAATTCTTTAGTATAGAGTTTCTTGATAGGAAAAGTCCATCCTTTAATATGTTGTTCTCTTGTCCTATTTATAAGTCTTATAATATGACTGTTATATCACTTTTTGGGTTTGCTGCAGTGGTGTTTTCTAAAAAATACTTGGGTAATCCTTTGATTTAAGGGAGGGTGACTGGAAGTACGATCTCTCGACTTATTGAAAAAATTCGAGCCAGGGCTTCAAAGTGGAGTGGCAAACTTCTATCCTTTCCAAGCAGAGTAGTTTAATAAAATCTATCCTCTCTAGTATTCCAATATTCAACATGGTTATCTACAAATGGCCAACAGCTTCAATAAAAGAGGGGGAACAAATCATCCGAAATTTTCTTTGGTTAGGGGATCCTTCGATCTGGAAGCTTGTGACTGTCTGCTAGGATAAAGTGTGTAAACCTGAAGAAGAGGGTGGTCTGGGAATACATTTGCTCAAGGACATTAACCAAGCTATGCTGATGAAAATGGGTTAGGGTTTCCTTTTATCTAATGAGCCGTGGGCTGAATTCTTTCGAGCTAAGTTTACAAAAAAAATATAAGGAACCTATTGATTATTACAAAGTTTCGACTATTTGGCCTAGTCTGAAATGGGTGCTTCTTATGGTTAATGATAACTCAAAATGGTTGATTGGCAATGGCAGCAATATAGACTTCTGGCGAAACTGTTGGGGGTCAAATACCTCTCTAGAAAACTCTGTCGAGGTTGACCCGGGGCTCTGGGGCTATTGCTCAACTAAGCTGGATGCTATAATTGATAATAATGGTTGGTGTGCTCCTACTGTGGTTGCTGAATTCATTGCTGATTATGGAATCGATTTAAACAACTTGGATGTTAACTGTAACATGATCGACAAAAGGGTTTGGAGACACGACTCACAAGGTAATTTCTCGGCTCAGAGCGCTATGGAAGCCATCAGAAACACTAAACCCATGGTATGGTGGGCTAATCTCTTATAATATAACTCTTTGCACCCAAAATCTTGAATCTTCTTGTGGAGAGTTTGTCATAACGTGCTTGCAACTGACGATAATCTTCGTCGACGAGGACTCTCCTTCCCTTCTAGATGCTATCTCTGTCTTATGGAATCTGAATCAGTTAACCACCTATTATAGGAAGGTGAGGCAGTGGTTCTGATTTGGCACTGGATTCTGGATATTTTCTTGTTTAATAGCTACCCCCAGTCTATGAAAGAAGCTTTGGGGATGGGAGATAATCTGAGTACGTATGTTATAGACCTGTGTAGAAGCGCAGTAATTAATCTTGCCCATCTGATCTGGCTTTCAAGGAATACAACGATATTCAACGAAAGGAAGGTAAACAACAATAAGATTAAGGTGACGCTGCTGGCTCTAGCCAAAGAATCTTCTTGTTTGTCTCAATGTAGTATGCATAATACTGTGACTGATCTGCAGATCATCTCGAAGCTGGGAGTGTCTACAAGAGCTTGGCCAGCTCCATGTATCAAGAGCTGCAGATGGATTCTTCCTTGGTAAGAAGAGATTAAACTAAATTGTGATAGCTCCCCAATAGGAAACCCTGGCAAGGCTAGTTTGGGGGTGATTGCTATAACTCATACGGGGGATGTCTTGGGAGTTAGAACTATAGGAATGGGAATTATGAACAGTCTTGAAGCTGAGTGTTTTGCTATTATAGAGGCGCTGAGCTGGGCTATTGAAAGGGGTTGGAAGAAGGTTTGGATTGAAGCAGACTATTCTGCTGCTGTGATATCATTTAACGTTAAGGAAGTGTCGTGGAAGCATCGAACAAAGTGGGTAGGCATGAAAAACAAATTTATTGCCATTTGTATCTCGTCCACCTGGAAGGAAGGGAATTTTTCAGCCGATCAAGCTGCCAAGAAAGGGTGTTCGTTGCCGTATTATGAAAAGGAAGACTTTATGGGATCTCCTAGTTTCCTTACTAGGATTGAAGAACCTTTGGTTGACTATTTTTGAGTTTCTTAGCATGTAATTTTCTTTGGGAGTTGGCTTTGCCTTCCCTTCTTTGTTTGTTCTCTTTGGCTTTTATAAATTCATATCTTTCGCAAAAAAAAAAAAAAAAATGTTAAAACAGGATTTTGATGAATATTCATAATGGTAGCGTAACATTCTGAATCTTCTGTCTTGTAATAGCTTCATTAAATGACATCATATGACAATGAGTTTAAGCTATTTCCACGGAGGTCAATATCTTATCCCTGTGAGACCGAGAGTGGGAATTAGCCCTTACAACTACCCCTTCTTAACCAAGAGTGTGAGTAGTACTAGTTGAGGAACAACATTAGCGAGTGGCATTAGTTTAGAAGCATCATTAGTGTTGCATTAAATGTGTGGTGATCATTCCCAACGTGTAATCTTGAATATTTATCTTGACTGGACTAAACTTTTAGATTTTCAAAAATCATTGATGACATTCTTGTTGATTGTTGGGGCTTCCTTTTTACTTTTTTTTTCTTGTTATACGTACTGATACAAAGTGGAAAAGTAATCTTGACCTGTGTTAGGTAAGTACAAGAAGGTTTTCTCGAACTATTGTTTACGAACTGTTGCAGGGGTCTTGATCCATCCTCTTGGAATTGTGGAATGGTATTTAATATGGCGGTAATTTCTAGCATTTTTTCTTACGTATCCGATATTGCTTTGACCAGGTTGTTTGGAGTTCTAATGGTCATTAATTGCAGTCTTTTTGGATATTGGGACTTTTAAATCAAACTTGGAAGTTTACAAATATCATGTTATAGAGAGGCAACTATATCCTATTCTTTCTGTAACATGGTAAAGACTAGAGCCTAACTCCGTCATGAGGACTTTGTAAGGCGTGTAGAAGCCAAGTACTAGGAACTTAAGATACAATATTTTGATTAATTGTCGTTGTCAGCCCGTATGCCTGTACCTGTTGAACCGATCTACGCGGGAATGAGTGAGGTAAAGGCAAAGGTTGCTAAAATAGATTTGTTCCTCCCCTGTTAGTATTACTACATTCTTCAGACAGTGGTAGAATGGATTAATAGTTTTTGTACTTAGGCCTATGAGACTGTGGAGGATGAAGATGCTTTTGCTGCTAGGGATAATTGTGTGGGCTATTTTGATGGGTATCGAGGTTATAACAAGGCTATTTAGATAACAACTGACCTTTAGATGCTGAAATAAATTTGTCATTTCCTTTCTTTGCTATTTGTTGTTATTCGTTTTTCTGCAAAATATATAGTTTTGTTAGGAATTGTAGAAAATTACGTCGACCTTGGTGATGCAACCTGAACTAAAATTTATCGAACTGGGTAGATGGTGTATCGGGGGGGCTGAGCCGAACTGTGGAAAAGTTCCAGAATTGTTACGCTAGAATCAAGGGCAGCATTTAATAATCATTCTTCGGTACTAGAAATGAAGCTGACTCGTTTATCAAATTTCCAAGGTATATTGGTGGCAGTATGTTTTGATAGTTTGGGATTTTGAGCCCAAATTTGAGAGCTATAAATATTTCTTGTTCATAGACTAGTTTTCCTATTCCCTCCTATTTAAAGCATGGCGAGAACTGTGTTACAAATTCACTGTTATGTGTTGGCTGCTCGTATCCAGGAGAAATTTGAAGAGCTTAGGACGGTTTTTTTTTAGCAATGATCATTGTCTAATCCTATGCCTGTACCGGTGGAACCATTGTATGAAAGGATGAGTGAGGCAGAAGTAGAATTATCGGAGGAAGATTTCTTCTAGGGATGTCAATTCTATTATAACATTCTAACGGAGGAGGAACGAGTAGATAGTCTTCTTTCTTTAACCGAAGAAATTGTTGAGCAAGAAGACAGAATTATGGTTTTGGATGCTTAAGAGAACCGTTCATGTACTTGTTTTTGTTGCAGATGTGTATTGGTCGCTGATTTTAGACATAACTATTGTTGGGTAAATAAGCTTCTCATTCCTTGCCTTGCTTACATAATTGCCTCTCAGTAGTTATGAGATGGTTGGTAGGCATGTACGACATGTAGAACGTTGTCCTCAAACTATTTAATGTGATGGAAATAATGTCTCGACTTGTTCATGCAAAATGTACAAGATATATTCATTATGTAGTAGATCAAGTGTATTGGATTATCTTGAACTGTTACCGCTGAACTATTTTGGACTGCTTGGCAATGTTGGAGTTTGAGCATTATGGGTGCAGTCTATGCATTGAGTCAACTTTTCTCCATATGATGGTGAGCCTGAGCTGTCTGATTTAAATAATCCCTTCTTGTTCACTACAACAAATACCCTTTTTTACGTCATTAAAAAAATGACGTAAAAGGGATTTAACGTCCTTTGTATAAATAACGTCGAATACGATGACGTGGAAAAGTTAGGACTAACAACGTCATTAAATAAGTAACAGGGAAAGCTAGGCACTAACGTCATTAATTAAGTGACGTGGGTTTCAAAAAATGACGTTATTGATACCCAATTTATATAGTTGGCCGGCTAATGAATTCAATTGACGTCACTAAATAACGTTATTAAAAAATGACGTAGTTGAAATCTTTTAACGTCATATTTGAAGTAATGTGGTAGCGTTTTCATATATCAACAATGACATTTTTAAAATGACATCAATACCTTGAAAAATACATAAAAAAATTAAAAATCAAATATTGTCAATCCACAACCCTGTCCTCATCTCTACATAACCACCACCATATTCTAGAAAAAGATAAAATATTTGGCTAAATTATATTACTTTCATTCAATATAAAGTGATTGAACTTAATCACTTTATTAATTGAATTACAAAGTTAAATCAGTGGTAAACTTAACCAATGCACAAAAAATCTAATAAAGTAAAGATGGGTCTCAAATGTTTCACTGCCAGAATGCTTACAGCCTTTAAGTGCCTTTGTGTATTTCCTTTTCATCCATGGCAATTCTGAACCTACAAGGAAGAATAATTAACATACATTAGTCATAAATATTAAAAAAACTAAAGTTCTATCCTTAGCCATTTCCATGTATCAGAGATGTACACCTAAATTAATTGCTATGAGAAAGTTTAGCATAAAGGCTTTATGAAATCCTTATGCAAAAGTGATTTGATATGAATACACTAAATCTTAGAGAACACAATACCTGTAAGGAAAGGGAAGCATCAAAGGGCACATAATGATGGACTCTTTTGTGTCTGACTTGAATTACTAATAGCTCTTGAGTTTGAAGATTCCCTTCCAAGTGCTTATTCATCATTATAGATTAAAAATAGATTCCTGTAGACACTACGACAAAATTAGCACCATTTGTTTTGAATAACTTTTCTATACTAGTATGAAGAAACAAATTCAAACAAACAACCATTGTTAAATGAAAAAAAAAATGGGCTTGTACCTATAATCGCCTTCCGTGCATCCTACCTGGAAAATTCAAGCTCAACCTGACAAGAAAATAAGGATTTCATAGACTACAAAAGCAAGTGTGCAGATCCTTTATAAAGCATAACATTTAAAAGTTGTCATGTCACTTAAAGACGAAAACACTAACATAATTCTAGTATAAAGTACTCAGTACTATCTAGCATTAAGAGCAGATCTTGGAGACATTTCTTGCACTTAATCATTCTTTTTGAATAATGACTCTACTATCAAAAATAGTCATGATTTCATTAACCTTCTCACCAATTTGGAGGCTTGCAACTATACAAAAGCATAGTCCAGATCTTGAAAGACTATAAGAACTAAGGCCATGCTTTAATCAAGTATTTCTGAAGTGTCCAGAAACTCGCTTGAATGTTTAGTACCGCATCATTGGGTTCCTTGTGAACCAGATGGGAAGGTTGAAATCTTAGTGTTGAAGTTTAATTTTGGGGTTTCACCATTCCCCTACTTAATCATGGAAATCTCTTACTACATCAGGGAGATTATCAAGTAAAGGAACGGCAAGATCCAATCTTTTATTGCCATAGTGGTCCCTGTCGCATTTAGGCCTTATACAAAGCGTACAAAGAAAAAGCCAGTGGTTGATAAATCTAGCAAAAGTTGCAGAAGTAAGAGAAGATTCGAGCAACTTTTTGATTTTATCCTATAGCTGATTACCCAAATAAAAATTACTTACCAAAAGTAGTAAGCTTTTTTGGTTTTACCGCATTCTCCCATGCCCCCATGAGGAAGCATTTCCCTTTAAAGTATATATTTTACATATTTACACCAGAGGCAATGTATTGATCCATTCTTAAAGCATAGTTAGCAAATAAAAAAAGACAAACAAAAAGAAAAAAAAGAAAAAGTTAAAACACATACTTTATTTTCTTTTCTTTTAAAACGCCCAAAGTTAATCCTCTTTTGCAAATGTAGTCCAATGCAATCTACAGAACCGTGAGAGACGACATACCCACTATAATTGAGCTCATCTCCTATCATCACAGAGTGAACATTGTGAACATCAATCAAAGGAAACAAAAAGATTCTCACAAAACTAAGACGGGAAAGGCAAACATACCTAGTTTTATTAATCTCATTTAATATTCCTTTTAGCTTACCCTCTACCATATCCATACTAAGAATATCCCGTTGTACATAATGGCAAAGACCTGATGACATGATTCTACAAGGGTTATGTTTTATGTACAGACTTTAAAGCGCAGATATAACAACACCCAAATCAAAAACCTCGGCAAGAACATATAAGCAGCTCTTGGCTTTGTATCACAAATGTTTCTTCTAAAGAAAGAAGAAGTAGCTCCATCGTCCGAGTAAAATTAACCAAAAAGAAAGAAAACAATAACACACTTGACAATCTCAAGTCAAAGAACCTACACCAGCCTTACATTGCCCAGCAAACTTAGCTCACTTCGCGTAAAACATTCCCGGATTATCAGTTGTTTGTAAGTATAGAGGCCAAAATATTTCCTTCGTCCCAGAATAAATTTTGTAGGGAGTTTGAAGCCTATAATTTCACAAAGCTTGCTTCTACATAATCTCCCTTACAAACTCAGGATCCATCAAGCTTTTGCTCTGAGATTTTTTTTCAACAAAACCCCTGGAGCTTTCTAAACACAACATTAAACATACAAAGGAGGCATGCTATATACATTACACGCTCGATATCTTTCTGTTGATAGTGTTGGAAGTGATATAAGTTCCATAAATGATAGTGAAGTGTCAAACACTGGGGTGATATCTAATTTACTAAGTGACGAAACCTTTTACTTTAGTGGCACTAAAACTTCAACAAGCAGAGATTTAGAGTTTCCTGAAGATATTCAAATAGCTCTTCTATTGGATCAATGCCATAAATTGAACAAGGTTCTTATGACTATGTAGAGGAGACTAGCTACTGCAAAAATAGACATGGAGGATCTTATTGCACGATTGAACCAAGAAATAGCCGTGAAAGAATATCTTACAACAAAGGTTAAGGACTTGGAAATAGAACTCAAAACTACTAAACAGAAAAGTAAAGAAAATCTTCAGCAAACTATCTTATTTGAAAGAGAACGATTTACCTAAATGTAGTGGAATATGGAGGAACTCAAGAGGGAGACATTAGACATGGAGTCAAAGTTCAAAGTGCAACAGGATGAGAAGTTTTGTACATAGTCAACAAAGACATCTGATGTTAGGGAGAAGGAATATCTCACACTGGAGTTGGATTCTACAAAAAAAAAACTTGCAAACTTGCAAAATTTTCATTAAGAGCTCTTGATGAAATCCAAAGCTGATACTAAAGTTCTTGTTAAAGAGGTTAAATCTCTTAGAAATTCTCAAACAGAATTGAAGCAGGAGCTTGGTCTGTCATTTAAGGAAAACTTTGAACTAGAGAAAGTTCTTCAAAAGGAAAAATATAGAACAGAATATGCGAAAAATTCTAGAGGAAAGTTACCGCATGAATGTGGTATTCTTAGACATCGGCTTCAAGAATGTAGTGTTAATTTTCTTACAGAGGAGGAAGATAAATTTACCATAGATTCTTCGCTGTCAAATGCTTTGGATCTCCTGACAACTTTTGACAACCGAATAGGCCTTCTCCTTGCAGAGGCACAACTTCTAGCACAAGATGAAGTAACTAGTTTTGGTAATGATGTAAATGGAGATGATCTAGGAACAACAGATAACAAAATTAGGAAGATACTGACAGATTTATTCATTGACAAGGCCAGATTAGGGAAACAAGTCAATTTTGTGATACGTTGTGCTCTGAAAACTACAATTACATCTAAAAATTTCGAAGAGGAAACCCCATCTAGAAAAACTGTATTAAACATGTTCTTAGAAAGATGAAATTTTGGGGTGATAATGTACACAAAACAAATAGTATTAGAACTGAGATAGCTATCACCACCACACCCACACAACTAAATCATTTGCACTTTCCAATATTTGACATTGGAAGAATTGCATAGCGGTCAGTCATGTAAAAAAAAGAGGCATGCTACATACAAGATTTCAAGATATCTCGAGTTAATCAAGCATTCAAACAAACAAACCCCATAAGTACTTAAAATAAAACATGGGGCTTTTGATCTTAATAAGAATCTTAATTCATCAAACCAAGAAATCGAAAAGCATTACAACAAATATAGAAATCATTAGAGAAGGAAGAGTTTTGAATTTACTAACCTGCTACTGGAGATTTTTGTTTTCAAAGCAATTTCCCAATTCAAAAAGTGGTGGTGAAGATATGTATTTTGCCTTCTAAAGGAGTGATTTGAGGGAGGTAAAGATTTCATATGGTATCGATTTGGGGATAGAGATTTCCTTAAAACCCTAAATTATCTTCTGTCTTTCTCCTCCCCTTGAGTTTCTAGATCTTTATATTATGTGTTAATACGTTTAACGATTGTTTTGAATCGATATCAGTTGATTAAAAATGACATAAATGTTAAGCGTTCAACATTAAAGTAACTTATGAAATAATGTGAAAAAAAAAATTAACGTCATCGATGAAAATAATGTTATTTTAAAAAAAAACTATATTTAACGTCATTTTCTAAAAAAAAACATTATAACCCAATTAAGAAAGCTATGTTCCGGGGGTAAAAGATTAAATAGGACCTCTAACGTCATATTTAAGATAAATGACTTTATTTAGATGATGTAAAAGGCAAAAAATTTGTTGTAGTGGTTAATGATAACGATACATGGGGTAAGAAGATATTATGTTTCCAACAATCTGTTTGGTTAAAAATATCTCGTCCCCAAAAATTTTTTGTGCAGAATATATATTTCCCAAAATCAATTTTGGATGATCTTGTGGTGGGGCATGATGTTCTTGTTTGTTATAAAAGGTTCTTGACCATCTTATCCATTGTACAAGAAATTTCTCAGGGACGCTTGAAAGCTTATCATGGCAAGAACATGCTCCCAACGTGCGCAACATGTTGTGGATGGTAGGTTAGCTATTAAGGTGGCAGAGCTGCATGAACATTACTTTCGTCTGCTGCCGTATGATGTTATCTTGCCTATGTGGTCGTTGTAGTTGGAGGGTTTGGACGATGAGGGAAAGCGTGTAGATCTGGGTCGCTACCTTTGGTGTGGTATTTTTTGTTCTCTGATTTCTGATATAATGTTGAGAGAGAACGCAGTTCGAGAAATTACGCTAAACAAGCTTGCGGAAGAGGATGAAAGCAGGTGGGAAGATAATTCCGTGTAGGGAACCAAATTACCTGGGCTATTTTAAATGTAACTACCTTGAGATGTAAACTCAATTTGTCAAAATCGAAATGAATAAACAAACTTTTTTGCAAAATTTTGCGAACTGTTAACTGTTGACTCGTGATATGTAGTAATTTTCATACTAACTGGCAGAACTGATATGTATGTTATGCTTTCTCTAAGGTAGTTATGACGGGTGACAACTGTGGTGGGTGTTAACAGCTGTCTTATATATTTTTCAAATTTTGAATTTGTGTTATATATAGTAAGAAGGGTTGGAGTAGTACGAGCTGTTGAGCAGAGTGTGTAATCATACAGATTGTCTCGGGAGGGAGGAATTAAATTTTTTAATGGCTAATGTGAGAAATAGACGTAATAACATATCTCGTTATCCAAAAAGTAATGATGATACTATGCATCAAAAAGACGCGTCTGTAGTGGCAATAGGGGTGACTGATACGTGTCTGAGGGAGTCGTCTTTTTAAAACCCGAAGGAGAGTATAAAAACTTGTCTTTCTCTCCCTCATAAAGTATCTACAGCTTTAGAGAGAGAGAAAGTATTTAAAAATAGTACACTGAGGGAGAGGAAAGGTTTGAGTTCTAATCATTGTGCATCATTGTTTACGAAAGCTTCGTCTAGTGTTACCTCTGCATTTGAAAAATAGTGCAAGCGAGGAATCTTTGCAAAGGGTGTGGGTAAAGTAGAAGATTGTGGATCTTCGAGTACAGGTTAGTGGGATTCTTTGCATTTTTCTATTTTGTTCAAGTGAAGAGGATTCTGTATATTTGTTTATATTATGTATGTAGAATATTAGGACGCAGGTGATTAAGAAATTAAAGTTTATTTGCATTGTATTTGAATTGAATTAGTGTAGAGAGGTCTGGCTTGAAGTATTTTCTTTATGAAATTATTGGTTTTGGGTTTGTTTGGAGTGGTGTGTTGTAACTATTTGTGGGATAAGAGAGTGTTTGAATAATTATTGTGCAAGGGGTGAATTGAGTAAATATTTGTTAAAAAAGGGTTGCTTGGGAAAGAAATAAAAATATATGGGTGGGGTTGTATTTTATCTTTTGTAGATGCTAGTGTGATGAATGTCGGGATGAACTGAATAAGAAAAAAATGTTTTTATTTGTAGGTCGAGTATGCGCTCTAAAAACTTAAACCTATGAGTAGATTTACAGTAACATCGAGCTCGGAAGAAACATCATCGACGAGTAGAGAGGACGATGGTGGTGAGATGGAGGATGTTGGGGATAGTAAGGATGTAGAAAAGGGTATTGTAGAAAATGTTCCTAGTTAGATCGAGGATATAGTAGAGGATGATGCCGAAACAAAGGCAGAGGATGAGGAGGAATTTTTTGTATACCCAGAAGGAGTAGATATAGGAAAAAAAAATTAAAATATAAAAAGAAACTAATATGGAGATGGGGGGACTATGTAATGGAAGGCGCGCGATTTATGGTTTTGAACATTTTTTTTCCGGCTCGGGGGGACAAGGTGTATTACCAAGTCCCGTCTCTTGATCTTTTGAAGTTAAAGAGGGGAATCCCAAATGATGTTGAGATATCGTACTATAATAGGTCTGTAGTGTTCAGCCCGATTGATGGGTTCGTGTGTTATTTGAATCAGTTGGTGTATGGTCTTAGGGTACCATTAACTTATTTCTAGAAGGGGGTTATGAATATATTACATTGTTGCCCAGTATAGTTGAATGGGAATGTGTACAAAATGATGAGGGTTTGCGAGACATTAAATGTACTGTGGAGAGCGAACAGGGCTGTGAGGCAATTCGTTGCTGCGGATGTGATGAAGTTTTACAAATTGAAGTATCTGAAGGCTAGTAGAAGTTGCTATATATATAGCGATTATGTGAGGCCAATTTTTTTTATTTTGATTATGCTGATCGACCGTGGAACGACCGTTTGTTATTGTTTATGGGCAATTGCATGCAGGTCACAGATAAACCAGCGCTCATGCTGGAATTTAAAATTTTAATCTAAGTATCGTTTGCTACCTTGGGTAAATATCTAACTGCTTTCGAGCTACTAACAAGGTTTGTATCCTTTTTCTACCAGGTCATACGGCTGCTACCGCTCCTAATCCTTCAAGTTCATTTGACTGTGTAGGTTGGGAATAGAAAGATTTAAAGGAAGTGCTTGGGGATCTGAATATCTGAAGGGATAAGAGGGTAAACTCAAAGATACCAAAAGTTCAGCGAGCAAATTAAAGACACGATATGGCAGCTTGAGTAGATTCTGTGAATGAGGATTTGTCGTTTATGTATGATTTGACAAACATCCCTCTTCTCTCAAGCTCAAGTGGTGCTCGAAAGTTTAAGAGATAAAAAAAAGTAACCCAAGAATTTTCTCGGTCTTCCACCAAGGTTCCAAAAGGTGCTAGATGTTTCTAGTGCTGAGGTGTCAGAGGTACAAAAGTTTGGTGATGTGGTCTCATCAGAGAAGGAGGTGGTGCTATAAAAAAAAGTAGCATGAACTGGAAGGTAGTGACCAAACTCGGTCAAAGGCAGTGGTTAAACTGAGGTTGGTAAAAAACCAGTGTTTCTCTATTGCTGGGAGTGATCCGATGAAGCTCAAAGAGATTGTTCAGGAGTAGACGGGATAGGTAACTATTAGTATGATAATATGCTTTTTTATGGATAGTACTGTATTCTGATTGACTTTTCTTTTGTCAGTTGTCTATGCTTGTGAAGGGATCCTCCAAGTTTTTTGTTAAAAGAAAACAAGGAACAATTGGAGCTTTCCCAATAGGTCGGGATATAAAAAGGAGAAATTGCAAAGCTGAAGAAGCAATTGAGTGAGCTAACTGCTCACTACGAGAGAGAGAAATATGTTGCAGTAGAAGCTGCAAAGGCTTCAATGCACTCTGAGATGCGTGCATAATTTATAGAGTGGTAATGAACTCTAGAGGAGGTCGTAGATAACGAAAAGGTTGGAAGGGACAATCTGATTCAGTCTTACCACTTTTTTGGTTTGACAGAGGACATATTACGCTCGGCCTGGAAGGCAAGTATGAAGAGATAAATTTTCCTATGGACATGGAAGAGAAGATCGAGGTAGAGCAACCAGAAGATAATATCACTCCTGAAGACGTTGTGAATGTGTCTCATCCGCTTACCGTTGAGCCCACTACAAGTGTTGTTGGTGGAGCCAGGTCGAATATAGAAGTAGAGCTTTAATACAAATTATTTAGTTTTATTCTGCATGTTTCGGACTGTATTGCTGTTCTGTTGAAGTTTTTCTTTGGTTTATGAAGTTGTAACTTGTTTGGTGTTAAAACTATAAGTTGTGATAGAAATATAAAATTTCAGATGAGATTTTTTGAATATTGTTGATAATTGAAAATATTACAATCTGTGCAGAAGGTAGAGCGCTTGTGGGCATCTATTATTACCATGGTGAGAGTGTTGAGTAGAGCTAGGGATTCCGTGACTCACCCTCAGCAGGTATTAAATAAAATTGAATATGAGAAGATGTATTTTAAATCTATATTAGAGAAGAACTTTTGTGAATTATATGCTCTTCAAGGTAGATATGCTAAAATGAAAATAGAGAGGGATGAGGTTAAGAGAAAAGAAGATGAGAGGTTTGGGTTATTAAAAAAACTATAGCAGAGGTTCGTGTTGCTGATAATAGTAATAAAGCCAGGTATTAGAGAGCGTTGTTATCTCTGACACTATACTTTGAGGCCAAAGTCGATAGTGAATAAGGGTTAAAGATGCTTATGTAGATATTTTAAAAGAGAGGGGTGTGATACCAGATCCAGCTCGAGTATAACTTTTGGCGCAGGAAGCCTGAAATCGACATAGCGTAGAGGCTAGAAGATGTTCAGCTCTAGTTGGGATATCTATTATATGGGGTAGCGTAGGTATATTACCCGAGGCCTGTGGTTTTGCGTAGGGTCGCAGGGAGATGTAGATTTTATTATTTAATGTGAATAAAGAGCAACAATCAATCCGAGTTAGTTTATTGAGTGGTTTGAACAATTCGCAAGAAAAGTTGAAGTTGCGCACTGAACAGAACGTTCGTCTTCCAGCTCGAGTTACCGAAGAAATAACCTTGAGAAAGGAGGTGGAAAAGAAGTTGAGGGCTTTTGAAGTGGCTTTGAAAGAAAATTGTCGTCACTTATTTGATGTGCATAAGGAGTTAAGGTGATTTTGTATCCAGTGCAAGCACAAGTGGATGGTTAGAATGCTCAAGAGCGTCACCTGGACTCAGTGATTAGTTTCTTTGGAGGTGAGCAAGCTAGGGTGGAAAATGAATTTAGAAAATATATCACTGATTGTGGGAAAGATTTTGACGTGGAAAATTCAAAGGATGAAAACCAATGGTTGATGATGGATAAACGCGGGAAAGGTTTTGAAAAACTAGCTCCTACATGTGTAAATTGGTTAGTGGAAGAGGAGAATGAAACTAAAAATTTAATTCCTCGTTTTCAATAGAAGTGTCGCAAACCAAAAATAGTGAGGTTTCGGGAAATTGAAATCGAGTAGGAGAGTAGTTCACGGAGAGGAGGAAAGAATGTGTATTTATGAAGCTCAAAAAAATAATGATCGTCTATATGTACTATTCGACTGTTTGAATAATATGTGTACGTTGATCATTATAGTAAAGTAAAGTTATCTTTGAAAATATGTATAGTAGATGCAATGAATGTACTAAGTAGATGATGAATGTATAGTAGAGATGTAGGTGATCAAATACAAGTATTTCATTAATGTAAGAACGGCGTACATAAAAAAATTGTTAATAATAGTAGAAATAAGAAACTGCGATATAGTAGAAAGAAAAAACTATGAGATGAATTTATCTACGATAAAGCTTCAGTAACTACAAGAAAAAACATATATAATAGCATTCGAAAACCGCTATGAAAAGCTACAATAGCATTTTTTTGTCCACTCTATTATGAAATGCTATCCTTTTTTCAATAGCATTTTTATACATGCTATGAAAGCATAGTATTCTAAGAATGCTATTGTAAACTTTTTAACAGCAGTTGTTGAAAGTTGTTGTTTGCTTATAGTAGCAGTCAAACACCACTATGGATAGGTTAGGATAACATTTTTTGCATGCTATAATATGCAATGCTATCCTTTTTATAATAGCTTCTTGTTACATGCTATTAAAAGAATTTTTAACAACGTTTACTTATTGTTATTGTTTACTTAACATAGCATTTACTGAATGTTATTACAAATCGACAGTAGATAGCATTTACTTTGTGATATTGAAACTCTTTCAATAGCATTTAGTAATCATTATCGTCTACTTATAATAGCATTTGTAAACATCATCATATATCCCCTGTCTTAATATTTTCTATTTTATAGGTATTTTGTAATATATTATGCCAAAATTTGTAATACTTTTATTTCTGCTATAATAATCAAGCAGATCTAGATGGATTCGAACCATCATCTTCTCAAACTATGAGTGCTCTTACCGATTTAAACTATAGATCCATCGACATACAAGTATAGCACATATAAGTACTTAACCTTGTAAAAGATACCTAATAACTCGAAAAACTTCAATAACTAATACTTAATAAAATCTCAAACTCTCTATTTATATCAAGTAACCAAAAAATAGACATATGTACACATGCACTAAAATAATACCTAATTATCTAAAGAAGAGACTATAGTTTACTATAATGGCCAATTCCGCAAGTTCGAAATGGCTCAAAATTAGCTCTTACACCAATGATCCTTTAACAAAAAACTAATGTGAAATAAGAAATGACATAGGTGATTTAGAGTGGAAAACCTTTGAATAAGTAAAAAACCACGACCTCGAGTAGAGGGTTTTAGCAACAGTGACTTTTATTGCGTGAGGCTAATATCTTATTACAAGTGATCTCTCGAACTAGAAATACTTAATCTAGTAAATAAGAATTTTGGTGTTTAAGAATCTAAAAAATATAGCTTTCTTGGTAATTTCTTGTATGTTTTTCTGGTCCTTGTCTATTCTAGAACTTTTTATTTGGATAGACCTTGTCCGCAGTTCTTTATCGTGCTAAAGCACGTTATCTGAACAATATGGTAAGTGGCGGTTGATTGAGTAATTGCTAAGTTTATGAGAGACAGGTATCTTTGACTTGTTCATGCTTTTTTATTGTGCTCGACCAATGTTCTTCATCAGTTCATGGTGTAGGTGTCATTGTAGACTATTTATGTCACATGTAGAATGCATGAGTCTGATATGGAGGTAGTTCGAATTATAAATAGTTTAAATTGGGTAAGATCAAATGATAGGTCCCTACAATCGCCCCCTCATAATTGAAGTCATGAGTGGCTTTGGTTGAGAAAGAATTTATGGTTATATGGGTTTTGGAAGTTGAAAAGAAAGGATGTATTAATGTGGAGTTGATTGTATGAAAATGTGTATATCTTTAAGGGAGGATGTTTTTGTATTGAATGGTGATGAAAATATTGATGTACGCGACGCTTGAGGTTTTGAGAGTTTTGTCTGTCTTGAATTATGACGCTTGGGAAACGTACCTGTGCATTAAGTATTAGGGCTATAGAAATACTACCTGTACCAACGATTCTGGTAAAGTACATTGTTTATTGCAAAATTCTCTGGAGGTCTAGATTGATAATAGTGAAGACCCAGAGGATGGTTTATGAAGAGGTAGTCTCTGCTGAGATGCAGAAGTTCAAGTTGAGATATTTTAGTGATCAGTCCTTGCAGATGTCCACCCCCGATCCTGATCCACTGACGTATCGGGGTATGTCGGAAGAAGAAGCGGCTGAAGCTGAAGAAGATTTTACTGTATGTAGATATCTTATTATGTTGTATTAACAGGTAAGCAACATTGGAGGTGTCTTTACATCCTTGCAGAAGATAAGGTTGAGGAGACAGATGTGAGGGCCAGTGCAATTGCAGGGCAGTTTTGCCAATGTCTTGCGCAGGATTAGATTCTAAGGTCGGGCCCTCTACTCGAGTTTTGCCAATGGAGCGAATTTTTGACTTGTTAGATTATGATGCTGACTTGCCAGTGACCGAGTATCAGTTTGAAGGTTTAAATTAGAAGGGTAGGGAACTTGAGTTTGGACGTCGCTTCTACGAGGAGCTATTCTGGGAAGTGGTTGTGGAGCCTTTAGCTCGAAAAGAGGCTATGAGATTAATTGTTAAAAAAGAGATCGAGTTGGAAGATGTAAGGATTTCTGGAGGCAAACTGATCTGGTGTGGCTCACTAGGACATCTGGGGTGTTTCAGGTGTAATTATATTTAAGGGAGTGAATTGTATGAGTTCGAGTAACTGTCAAAGAAATGTTATAAGAATGAAGTTTGAATTTTTCCTCTTTTGTTGCAAATGTTATTTATGACTGTTGTAAAAAATGAATTTGAATTTTTGAATTGTGAGAGCTTTGAAAATGAAGTCAGCACTTCTATAGGTAGAAGAAGAAAAAATATATATAAAAAGTAGGTAGCTTTTGATTTTGTTTCTGGTAAAGGATAAAGAAGATCTGATAGAGGAGAATAAGAAGTTGGAGGTGAGGTTGGGGAAGTACAAACTATAAGCCAAGAAGGTGAAGGAGGTTACCCTTCGCGAGGGTAAAAAAGCTTGGGAAATGGAGAAGAAAAAAGAGGCCAAAAAGATAAGGGCCGATCTTGCGAGGGAAAGAGATGAGGCGCTGTCTTTACAAAAAACCAATTTTAAAAATGATGTTCATGAACAGATTACATCCTCTCAGAGGGCGATGGAGTTGGATCATGGAAAGGTCATGGAGGAGGTGAGGGTTAAACTTATTTAAGATAATCTGGATGCGCTCAAGAAGATGAAGTCCAATTTTATTGGACAGTACGAGAATTTGGAGAACAATAAAGAATTTTACAAGAAGTTAGCGATTGTTAGTAACCAGTTTTTTCTCGACTCAGATGTGGAGGACAAAGTTCCAGAAATGCCTGAAGTGCCTTAAATACTTGAGGCACCTGAAGTACATGAAGCTCCTGTGGTGACTATCCCCAAGGATATTCTTGCCGAAGAAATATTGGATGAGCTAACTTTAGATGTACCTGTGAAAGTTAATTCCTCCATCACTCCCGCTGCAAAGTAACTGATGTTCTAAAGTATTTTTTAATGAAAGGTGTAAAAATGGTCGATGGGACTGAAACAATATTTTGTTTTTTGTGGAATGCTTATGTTGATGTGTTGTCGGAGAATATTTTAAAACTAACGTATGCATAGTTTTTGAAAAATTTATCCTAAGTGTTTTATTCGACAAGATCGATAGCATTAGATAGTAATGGAAATAATATGTAGAATGTTGCTTTGAAGCAAGTATCGGAGATGATTGCAAGAGGGCCATGTAATGGCTCATTTTGAATGTAAAATAATGACTAAACGTTTTACCTCGATGGGATATCTGGGTATGCCGATGTGAAAGAAAAGGACAAAAACATGACATGTTCGATAAGTAATGAAGTATAAACAAGGTTATCCTGTAATTGGATAGGCATTTGTCGAAGAGATAAAAGTTAGGGATGATGTATACTTGTTAAGTATGTATCGATACTAAATAAATGATAGTGAAAAAGATATAAACGATAGTAAAGATGTTTTTATTTGATTTTGTCAATAGCGGTTACAGAGGTTATTTATAGAATATTTTCAGCTGGGCTGCATTCCACGGTTATTCAAGCTATATTTTATCTTCGGTCATTAACCAATAAGTCCCACTATCGGTCTTGTCACTGATAATATATGGTCTTTCCCAGTTTTTTGATAACTTGCCAAATATTTTAGGTCGAGTACTGTCCTGGATGCACCGAAGAACAAGGACACCAATGCCAAACGTTCACTTATGAACCTTCTTGTTGTAAGCTTTCTTGGGAGTGTCATGGAACTGCCCCAAGTTTACAATGGCTTGGTCTCGGGTTTTTTCGATCCAGTTGAGGCTGCAGAGGAGTCCTAGTTCATTGTCTTCATCTGTAATTTTTCTTCGAGTACTTGGTAGATCAAGGTCTAAAGGTATGACTGCTTCAGTGTCGAAGGCCATCATAAATGGAGTACAGCCAGTGGATATTCGAGGAGTCATCCGGTATGCCCATAAAACACTAAGGAGTTCATCCACCAATCTGCCTTTCATCTCGTCGAGGCATTTACGTAATCCTGACTTAATGCTCCTGTTGATGGCTTTGGCTTGGCCATTACCTTGAGGGTAGTATGGTGTTGAAGTAGACAGTTGAATCTTGTATTTATGCAGGAAGCTGAAGTACTTTGCGGCTGATGAATTGCTTGCCGTTATCTGATCGTATCATTTCTAGACAACCAAATCTGGTTATGATATGTTCCCAAAGAAACTTGATGACTTCTTTTTCATCTGCGTGACATAGAGGTACAGCTTCGACCCACTTGGTAAAGTAGTCTGCTGCCATAAGAACGAACTTTCGGTTTCCCGATGTTGGGTGGAGAGGTCCAATGATATCGATTTCCCATCTTTTGAATGACCAGAGGACATTACTAATGTGCAGGTTGAGTACTGGGCTTTGATGTATTGAGCGTGGATTTGGCATTTGTAGCACTTGCGAACAAAGTCTTCGTAGTCTTATCGCAACTTCGGCCAGTATAACCCTTGAGTGAATATCCACAGGGCCAATGATCATCCCGAAATGTGAGTTACGCAGATTCTTTCGTGAAGTTCTTTAGTTTTTTTTTGGCTTATTTTTTATAGATGCATTCAATAAGAGGTCCTCTTCCTGTGATGCGATATAAGATTTTATTATGAACTGTGAATCTAGGGCATTTGGCTATGAGTGATTTTGCCTCTTCTTTGTTACTTGGGAGGATATTGGAATTGAGGTATGAATAGAATGGTCTTCTCCAATCTTCGGTATCCTCATCTTCAGTAATATTGATTTGCGTCGTATAGCTTATATCGAGACTAGAATGTTCGATGACCTCGATGTCCAAAGTTCTATTTTTACTGCCTTCGAGCATTGCAACAATGTATGTTAACGCGTCAGCGTGGTGATTTTTGGCTCGAGGGAGGTAAGAGATTGCTGCTGTTTTGAATTTACTCATTTTCTCTTCGAACAGGGCAACATAATCAACTATCTTGCCTGATGTTTTGAATGTTCTGCTATAATGGTTGGCGACGAGTAATGAGTCGACGTATACAGCTATTTCTTACGAAAGTACTATAGTATGATCCAGTCCATGAAGGATAGCTTCATATTTTGTTTCACTGTTGGTGTTGCAGTAGCATATTTCTCAGATTCGGCAAGGATCAGCCGGCATAACATAGTCAAAGATGGTCGGCATAACATAGTCGAAGACAGTCAGGATAACATAGTCGAAGACATACAGCATTCGAGAAGTTACCATAAGACATCGATCTGCCAAAAGTAACCGTTGTGCCTGGTCAAGAAAGAGTTATTAGAGATCCGCAAAGTTTGCCCACTCCCCCCGCAATAGGAGACTATTTTTTCTTTTGGTAAACTACTTGTATAAACTATAAATACAGGTAGAAAATAGATTATTCAGATCTGCGACCCCTTCTACTTTTACTTCTTTACCCGATAGTTACTCGAAAACTTGTAATAACTAACAGCATATTAGATTTTACAACAAAACCCCCCTCGAGGTCGTGGTTTTTCCCAGCCTTTACTGAGTTTTCCATGTAAGATCTTACTTGTTGAGATTATTATTGTACCTTTTTTATGAAAAGTATTGGCGAAGATTATCCTTTCAAAAAATATGCAATTACAATTGGCGACGTCTATGGGAAATACCATACTTTTCTTTACCACCATAGATCAGAAAAAATTCGATGACAAATAAGAATCTCTGAAGCGATTCCAGTACAGTAAAAGATCATAAGATCAATCCGATACCAAAAACAGTCGATCTGCATAGCGTAGTGATCGAACTTCATAAATAGATGGAATCAGAAAAGGCCAAAAGATTGGAAGATCTGCGCATTCATTCTCAAGCTCTTCAAGTGGAAAGAGATGAAAGAAGGAAAGCCTTAGACCAATAGAGTCGAGCACATCAGAAGGAGATGGAGAGATTAAGGAGAACCCAAGATCGAATCACTGGCCATCAAGCGTCACCACCACAAGCCCAAAGTGATCATCGGTCAAGAGAAACTCAAAGAGACAATCAGCCTAGAGAAGATGAATTATGGGCTTCGCGATCCAGATCTAAAAATCCAGACAAGGCTTCTCGGCATTTTGGTTTGATATTTTCGGCATCGACAACTCAAAGAAGTCGACGCACGCGTCATCAAACTCCCCCACCACCAGAAAGAAGACCAATCAGGGATCGATTGGGACTTGAAGGACATGGAGATTTTGATCTACAAGTTATGATATTACCAATTCCTCCTCCACAGTTTATCACCTTAGATGACATAAGCAACAGGATGCAGGCCATACACTCTGATAACATAGGCTGAAGGTCTATACTTGACAGAATCGAGACAAACCCCATCACCCCTCATCTCGAAGTCATGCCCATTCCAGAAAATTACCACAGGCCAAAATTCATTCAATATGCAGGGCTCACTGACCCGCTTACCCATGTACGACACTTTAAAGCTGTTGTGGGATTATACTCCAAACTCGACCATATGTATGCAGGCTATTTAAGATGAGCCTGAAAGAAGAACCTCCCATATGGTTCCATACAATCCAAGAAGGCTCCATCACCACATTCAGCCAATTGCAGCCTCTCTTTGAGTCCAATTATGCTCACACTAAGGAGCAAGAAATTACTATAGATTCCTTATTCTTCTTTGAGCAGGGCGCAAAAGAAACATTGGCGAGCTTTTAAAAGCATTTCTTACAGGAATCACAGAAAATTGGGAACCCATATCCCAAAATCGTTGTTCCAGCCTTAACCTTAGCCCTACACATCGACTCTAAGGTTCCGGAAGAACTAACTCTGCACAAGCCCAGAACGGTGATAGAAATGATTGATGTAGTTAATAACTAAATCTAATTAGAACGATCCAAGAAGGATAAAATGAAAAAGCTCATTTTCCATCCATTCTCGAGAAACAACTGCTTCTACACCCCGAAAGTCGACCACTACTGAAGCACCCAAACAACATGGCAGAAACACTGATAATAACATGAGACCCGACAGACCTTTCCCAGATCTACCCCCCATAATAATGACTATCTCCGCTATCATACCAACGATAAAGGGAGATGAGTGTTATCAAGCACCACAAACAATTCCTGATATTCCCAACAAACCTCTATGTCAGTATCACAATGTGTATAGTCACAAAACTCATAACTGATACTCTCTTATTTAAATCTTTCATCGCATCCTCTTAGCAGGAAGGCTTCATAATTATGTCTACGGCATCCAAAAGTTCCTCGAGGATGAGACAAAGAACAAAGACGTTGAACAAAATTAGGGACAAGGGCAAGCTCGCCACCTTTATATGATCGAAATTGAAAAAAGAAAGAAAAGGAAACAAGACGATCGGATCACATCTTGTTGCAAAATGACCACCTTTGATAGATCAACGAAACTTTTTCCCAGCTCGAGCAAGTTAAAACGTCCATACCATATTACCTTCGAAGACTATGACACCAGCCATGTAAAATATCTTCATAATGACCATCTAGCCATTATGCTCAAAGTTGGACAAGACTGCCTGCACACGCTTCTTGTCGACACAGGAAGTGCCACAAATGTTTTATTTAGAAGGGAAATCAAAGTTCTAGGACTCAAAGATTATGTGAAAGCTTTAACAACAACAATAACCGGCTTCAATGACTCAAAAAAATCAGCCACAAGAGAAATTACTTTGCCAGTTCAGGCAGGATCGGAAACCACATTCATTAAATTCCTAGTCATCGATGCTGAGTCCAAGTATTTGGGAATTTTAGGACTTAGTTGGTTACATTCGATCAAAGCAGTACTTCATTCATATCATTTAGCATTAAGATTTTCAACAGATCACGACATCTACGAAATCAAAGGAAGCGAAGTAGTTGCACGAATGTGCAAGGATACCACCACCAACTCTCACACAGTAAAATTTCTTAAAGCATAGCAACTACAGTAGATAACACCCCATACATTTGAGCAGCATGACACCAAATTGGTTGAATCTATTAAACTTGATGGACCTGAGTGTCACACATTCATCAGCTCCAAGTTGTCAACCGATAAAAAAGAAGACATGATCCAGCTACTTAAGAAAAACATCGACATCTTTGCCAGGACTTTCCAAGAAATGCCTGGCATTGATCCATCAATCGTATGCTACAGACTGAACCTCCTACCAGACGGCAAAGCAGTCATACAGAAATGTCAGAACTTAGCTCCCCGCCCCCGCGAAGCCATGAATGAAGAAATTGATAAACTCCTTCGTGTAGGATTTATTCGAGAAGCTAAATATCCAAAGTGGGTTTCTAACCTTGTGGCAGTCCCAAAGAAAAATGGGAAGACCAGGGTTTGTGTTGACTTCGCAGAACCCAATAAATTAACACTAAAGGATACTTTTCCGCTACCACTGATCCTACAACTCCTCAACTCTGTCGTAGGACACGAACTTCTTTCAATGATAGATACAGCCTCTGGCTACAATCAAGTTCCACTAGCCGAAGATGATCAAGAAAAAATAATCTTCATTACTGAAAGAGGTCTCTATTGTTACACACAGTGATACCTTTCGGGTTAAAGAATATAGGAGCTACTTACCAACAGCTTGTCACTAAGATGTTCAAAGATCATTTAGGCAAAATCACAGAAGTCTACATCGATGATATGATCTATAAAAGCATGAAGCGCAAAGATTATTCCTGCAACCTCCAAACCATCTTCGATATCCTTCGCAAATACTAGATGAAACTCAACCCAGAGAAATACCAATTTGGTGTCGCATCTGGAAAATTTCTAGGATACCTGGTCAGCAAAAGAGGAATTGAAATTGATCATGCACAAATTAAGGTACTCGTCGCAATGCTATCTTTGCGAACAAAGAAGAAGTCCAAAATTTTGCATGTAAGATTGCCGCTCTTCACAGATTCATCTCCAAATCATCAGATCAATGCAAACTTCTTTATCTCTTTCTTTATGGAAATCCCATTACACTGTCAAAATAGTAACACAAGGAGATCATTTAGACTTCTGACTATGAGTTAACCTTCCATGATCTTAAATGATACTTGGGGCGTCCGCCTATAATGAGAACTACAGTTGATGGAGAAACACTCACGATGTACTTATCCACAAGTGAAGACTCCATTAGTTCCAACCTTATTTGAGAAGATGAAGGAGTAGAAAAACCAATCTACTTCATCAGCAAGAACCTCATGCCTGCTGAAAAAAAATACACAACAACAGAAAAGTAACTACTCGCCTTGGTATACAGCACTCAAAAACATCATCTATACTTCCAAACTCATCCCATCAAAATCATTACTAAGTATCCCCTGAAACTGGTACTCTCCAAAAAAGAAAAATCTCAAAAAATCCAACAATGGTCAGTTTTTTTTGGTGAATATGATATCTCCTTCGAACCCCAGATATTTGTCAAGAGACAAGCACTTGCTAATTTCTTGATAGATTTTCCAGTCGAAGACCCTGATTGGGAAGAACTCGAAGAAACCTTCACAGATGACTCAATTGCCAAACTAAATGCGTAGTCGCGAAGTACTGAATGGCGACTCCTTACAGACGAATCAGCTGGACCATGAGGATCGGGAATTGGCATCATCCTCATTACACCTTCAAATCACCACATCGAAAAAGCTATTAAACCAAACTTCTATATCACAAACAATGAGACAGAATATGAAGGTATCCTCCACGGACTCGATATAGCACTCACAATAAAACGTGGCAGTTTACGTCGACTCTTTACTCGCAGCCAATCATTACAACAAAAAACTTCACACAACAGGAAAAATGGTCAATTATGTAGTCCTGGTCGAAGAAAAAATGAATTAGGGTTGTACAGAGAAAACCACGAAACCGTGAAACCGAACTGAACCGGGACAAACCGATAATTTTTTCTGGTTTCTAACATGGCCGATTCGGTTTTCAATTCAAAAAGTGGAGAACGGGCCAGCCCGGTTTGGTTACGGGTTACCCACCCTGGTTAACCGACCAAAACGAACTGGGATAGTTACAATTTAACTTGAAAATATAACTTGCAATCTGATCTCTCTCTACCATTACAAAGAAGTGGATGAAGTCTCCAAAACCCAACTTCACTTCTCGTCAATATCAATCACCAAGCCCTCCTACAAGAACAACCTCGATGGCAAAGAATCGTGGAATCATCAACAAGACCTCTCTCCACAAACCTTCAAATTGGGATCAAGATAGAGAGATTTGTATGAATCCGCGTCTGTGTTCTTCGAATCTCTCAAGTTTTGATTTATTTTTCGAAGGTATCGTGATATCGCCGGTTTTCCAAGTTCATGAAATAAATAATAAACTGTGTTTTAACACTTGCAGGCTTACAGCTACCTTTATTTGTCTATCGAGTCATGCGTCTTGTCTGTCGAGTCACCAGTTGCAGGCTTAAAACTACCTTTATTTGTGATTTCTTTTTGTTCTTATACAAAAGAAAACATTAGATGCCTTTCGTGGGGACCACATGATATTTTAAGATATTCATCCAGTATAAAGCATTTTTATTTTGTGATATTCATCCAAACAAATCAAAGTATTTTGTTTTCTGTAAGATATTTTAAGAAGTAAAATAATCGTGGGGACCACGCGTGGGAATCGTGGAAATAGACTTTGGGAATCAGACTTCGGGAATCAGATTCAGACCTCTTCTTTCATATTTTTAGAAGTAAAACGAAGACGATAAGGAAGGAGAAGGCGTGGGCTTCGATTCCTTCATCAGGTCCGAAGTATCAACCGTTGGATAAAGTGAAGAGGGGGGTTGATTTAGGGCTTGAGGTGAAAGGGGAGGGAGATTTTGGGTTTGATTGGATAATGTTGTTGGTTTTGTAATTAGAGGGAGCTATTGTTGTTGTTGTTGTTAGTTTGATTGGAGATTCTGGGTTTGATTAGAGGGAGCTATTGTTGTTGGTTTTGTAATAAGGGTTTTGAGATTGAGATTCCATTGTCTCTCCCTTCTGAACTTTGAAACAACGATTAGTTTGTAGTGTTTGCAGATTCCATTCTTCCACAAATCTTACTAAGAGAGATCATGGACTAATATTCGATCTGAAATGGGGTGATGTACGACTGAAAATCGAAAAAGAAACCGAGACTAATATTCGATCTGAAATGGGGTGATGTACGACTGAAAACCGAAAAAGAAACCGACTGAAAAACTGTACTGACCGATTCATTTTTGGTCTGGTTATTTTTTAGGCCAGTTCAGTTTCGGTTCCTTATTGTCATAAACCGGGGTACCCCGGTTCGGTTCACGGTTTAGGGCCAAAACTGAACCGAACAGAACCGAACCGTGTACAGCCCTAAAATGAATAAATTAAAACAAGCATCAATTTCCTACTTACCTCGACAAGAAAATTGCCATGCCGACGCATTGGCTTACATCGCCGCCATGATAGGAAATAATAAAAAATGATCTTTAGATATTAAAATCATCGAGCATTCAAGCCTCGATATACAGACAATAATGCAATTCACTATTACTGAAGATAAAGACCCAGATGACTGGAGAAGACCATTCTATGCATTCCTCAACTACAACATCCTCCCGAGTAACAAGGAAGAAGCTTGTTCACTTTTGGCCAAATGCTCCAGATTCGCAGTTCAAAATAACATCCTATATCGTCTCACATGAGAAGGACCCCTGATTGAATACATCTCTCAAATTAAGCTCAAGTAGAAATCAAAGAACTTCATGAAGGTATTTGTGGAGCTCACATTTTTGGAAGATCATTAGACCAGCGGGCATTCACACAAGGAATATATTGGCCCAAGATGAGACAGGACTGCAAAGATTTTGTACAGAAATGCTACAAATGCAAATCCATGCTCAAGACATCAAAAGTCTAGTACTTGAGTTGCACATTAGCAATGTCCTCTGGCCATTCAAACGATAGGGAATTGATATTATTGGACCTTTCCATCCAGCATCAGGAAGCTGAAGGTTCATCCCTATAGCCACTGACTACTTCGCAAAATGGGTCGAAGCAGTTCCTCCATGTCATATCAATGAAAATGAAGTTATCAAGTTCCTTTGGGAGCACATAATAACTAGGTTTGGTTGCCCACAAATGATACGCTCTGACAATGGAAAGCAATTAATCAGCGACAAAGTCCTCGCTTTCCTCCATAAGTACAAAATTCAACTATAAACTTCCACACCATACTACCCTCAAGGCAATGGACAAGCTGAGGCCATCAACAAGAGCATCAAATCAGGTCTACACAAGCTCCTTAACGAAAAGAAAGGCAGATGGTTCGATGAACTACACAGTATTATCTGGGCATACCAGACAACTCCCCGAACATCTACTGGCTATACTCTATTTATGATGACCTTCGGTACTAAAGCGAACATAGCCTCAGACCTCGATCTACCAAGTGCCTGAAGAAAAAATTTAGGTGAAGATAACGAGTTGGGTCTCCTCTGTAACCTCAACTGGATAGAAAAAAAACCTGTGACAAAGCCATCATAAACTTGGGACGATACCATGTCACATTGAAAAAAGCCTATAAAAAAAATTCAAAAACAAAAATTTGGTATTGGCGACCTTGTCCTTCGACGAATCCAAGATAGTACTCGACCTAAGAGTTTTTTTAAATTGTCTAAAAACTGGGAAGGGCCCTACATTGTCATCAATAAAATAGATAGCGGGACTTACTTGTTGATGACAGAAGACGAAGTCTAACTTGAATTTCCATAGAACGCATCTCAACTAAAAATACAGATAATAGCTGTAACAATTATCATCGATTCCGAAAAAGCAATCTTTACTGTCATCTTTCTATCTTTACTCTTCTCAACCCATACTTGATAAGTATGCATCAGACACTCAATCATCTTTATTATCTTTACTTATTCTCGATCCATACTTGATAAGTATGCACCAGACAACAATCATCTTTACTATCTTTACTGGTTCTCGATCCATACTTGATAAGTATGCGCCAGACAACAATCATCTTTACTATCTTTACTTGTTCTCGATCCATACTTGATAAGTATGCATCAGATAACAATCATCTATACTGTCTTCACTTGATCTCGATCCATACTTGATAAGTATGCATCAGACAGCAATCATCTTTACTATCTTCACTTGGTCTCGATCCATACATGATAATTATGCATCCAGCAATCAAACATCTTTATTATCTTTAATTAGTCTCACACCATGCTAATAAGTATGCATCCGGGCTATTATTCTATTTTATGCGAACATTATCTAATCGCAGGATACTCTACTTCGCATTCCTTACTTATCAAACAAAATATAATTATTTTGTTCCTTTCGAATCTAAATCCAGATATCCCACTGAGGATACACATCTGGTAATCCTTCGCATTACTTGTCATTTCATAGCCATCGTTTACTTATCACGCCAACAGGCGTTCCTTACTTATCTGCTACGAGTTGCAATCACATTTAACAAATATCATTCTTATCGAATTTAACACTTGGCATAATTTACAACATATATACATCATAAATTTTCAAAAAAAAAAAATCTTCCAAAACAAAAATTCATCATTCAAAACATCGCACAATTAAAATTATTCAGGTCCCACTAACCACTTTTACATTTCTCTTTAAAAACATCATAATGTTTACACAAATTCATTTACACTACAAAAGGAGACACGATGTCATCAACCTTCGCTAACCCCACAACAGAAAATACTTCCAATAATTCCTCAGGATGTAACACATAAGCTTCAATCGTCACCACATCATCGATGACTTCCGTCCCACTAGGAACTTCGGGAGTCTCCAAAACATCGTCATCTAGATCTGAATCATCGAAGACAACATCACCAGACTTGGCAAATCCTTTATAATGATCCTTCCTCACCTCCAGCAACTCGTACTGCCCTACATAGTGGGTCTTCACCTTCTTATAAGTATCCAACTTCTCCACCATTAACTGATCTCTAACCTCATCTAAGATCTTATTTCAGCTTTATTGCCTTTCGCGTATCAGCAATCTGCTCCCTTACATCATTCTCGAAATTTGTTTTAAGCAACGCCAAAACCACTACACATCAAAAAATTTGGGATATCACCTTCTCCGACGAAAAATCTGGCCAAATCAAAACTAACAAACATCATTTTCGACAATATCACTAAAATCTAAACAAATTCCCTACAGTCGCGCCGTACTCGCTGCGACACCAACCAATTCCTCTCTCTACTACTCACCACCAATTTCTCACATCTCTCTTACCTAAATACATTTATAAACTGCTTTACTGCATTGCCTTTGAATGAACACCATTAACAATCACTATTCAACCTCTGTCATCCAAACCCTAACACAGTCGTATATCAATAACTACCAATCAATCTAACCTTAAGCAAATTCCTTCTACTAATACACTACACATAGCTACATCTACAAATACTTACAAACAAATAATCCAGAAGCTTACACAATCAACACAGTAACTAACCGTGTATTCACGCTGCTTCGATATCCTTTTGTTTCGCTCACTTTGCTCTCTTAATCAGCACACTGATCTCCTCTTTCCCAATTGTTGACAATAAATCTAATGATAAGTACAAATAATTTGTAAAATGTGAACAAACGCCTACCTCCGAGTTATTTAAAGACCCCACGCGACTGTTCATCACACCGCTTCACGACTGTTGGAGTAATCAAGCATAATGCCTTAAACATATTTTCTCAAAGTCTTTGACTCTTTGCCTTCTCAAAACCAGCAAACCCCTACATTGTTGCTCCAATCCTTCCATATCTCGAATAATTTTTTCTGACATATTCGTACTCGACAAAGCACAACTTATCTTATTACAAAGATGATGTACATTAGCTTCCTTATACTTCCAAATTTCACCTACAAGACCATACCTCGCCATGTTTAATTCTCTTACTACCTCCACACATTTTTACCTTACTTACAAATCCCTATATCTACGAAAAATCTTCACCAATCTGATCAATTTTCAAAAATTCATTCAACATTGCAAATACAACGAGTAACACATTAATACATTCTACAATTTTACTAAGTCTAAAATATATTCGATGACAATTTAACATAACAAAACATCAACAACTACATTCTGACATCAAATTTTATTATCATTTCATTTTCAAATACAATTTGACTATTACATTTACTAGTTCTATAAACTCAATTCCCAAACTCCTAGCTACAGTATTATCTTCTTTCCTAATCAGCATCTTCGCATGAGTATACATATAACTCACACATTCCGGAGGACTCCAAAACTCGAGTTGGCAATAAAACTAAAAATCCTCTTCAACATCTTTCGCCTCTAGCTCGTGCATCTCCTTATTATCTGGCTCAACATGCTCCTCCATCTAATAGTTAATATACGAGTTTCCAAAGTACCATTTATACAATTCCCAATACTTCACTTGAACACAGCTGAACACCCCATTTGGTACTTGAGATCTAATCTTCACCATTTCTTCAAACACAACTCTTAAATTCAAAACATTCAAGAAATACTTATAGTTCTACACAGTCCAACTCAACACAAGAACCATTTATTTCACTTTGGAACTTTATATTTTCAGCTGTCAAACCAATCAACCTCGTAATCCATTCCTGGCCCCACACAATAAATTATACTTTGAGATATATTATACTCAAAATCTTAGACAATACACATTTTACTTCAACATCATTCTACTTTGTTTAAATTGTTTATTTAACAATACATCAAAAATAAAGTTTATTCATTGAAATAACTGTTACATATTACATTCGACAACTCACTCCTTCGATTACATTACGGAAAATTGTATTACTCTCTTTATATTTAACCTCAAGGACTAGCTGCTCTACGCATCTTTTCATAAAGATCTGACATTATTGCATCTTTTTACTAGAATCCGACATTAGCTCTGACAGCAGGGGCAACGATATCCTAAGAAACTCAGGTCAGGGAACTTCTAAATAGCGCTGCTCCTCCAAGTATACGGCAAAAAAAAATTGTAAGAAGCCTCCTTCATTCGACATAATCCCTGAACGCCCAACCAGCTTTCCCATCCTCATCTTTAATATAAACAGTACCCCATGCCCCAACACCGTGGTTAGCCTCCAAACCTTCACCAACGGCAACTGAACCCAACCCAAATATATACCCCACGTGAATACATACTCTGACTCTACCTCCCCCAACTCCCCCCACCTTGATAACATCAATTACTAGACCAAAAAGAGAATACTCGGCTAAACATCTTACCTCAGCTTGGTCTTCACAAATACTATCTTAATCCTCAGGCAACTCGCTACGCCACACTTGGGGTGACATCTTTACAATCCACCACCACCAAACCCTTCTTAACACTGTCTATTTATATACCCTACTTGAATTTGCCAAGACAAATATCCCGTATTAATTGCTCTTTAGAAAAGGCATGATGAGGTTCACTTCACTTTGACCTCAAAAATGACAACAGGAAGACTTTCAACGGCATCGGCAACCTTTTTTAATTTAAAATTCTTCTCAACACAAGTACTTCTGTCGAGAATGGGGCATTGTAGTAGCATATTTTCTAGATTTGGCAAGGATCAGCCGACATAACATAGTCAAAGACAGTCAGCATAACATAGTCGAAGACATACAAGATTTAAGAAGTTACCATAAGTCATCGATCTACCAAAAGTAGCCATTGTGCCTGGTCAAGAAAGAGTTGTTAGATATCCATGAAGTTCACCCACTCCCCTCGAAATAGGAGATTGTTTCTTTCTTTTTGTAAACTGCCTATATCTACTATAAATACAAGCAGAGAGTAGATTATTTAGACCCGCAACCACTACTACTTTTACTTCCTTACCCAGAAGTCACTCAAAAACTTGTAATAACTGGCAGTAAATTGGATTTTACATCAAAACCATCCTCGAGGTCTTGGTATTTCTCAGCCTTTACTGAGTTTTCCACATAAAATCTTACTTGTTGAGGCTATTATTGCACCTTCTTTACAAAAAGCATTGGCGAAGATTATCCTACCGGAAAATATGTCATTACCGATGACATAGAACTTGAGTTTAATTGCTTTCTCAATGCAATGAATAGAAGGTGTAACAAGGACGATGCCAATTCCTGATCTTCGCGGTCTAGCAGATCTGTATATGGAGAGTCACTATCCTGTACATTGTGACCATGCATCTGGTTCTGCTATTGAGTCATCAATCAATACTTCTTTGAGTTCTTCCCAATCGGGATCATTGACTAGAAAATCTATTAAGAAATCAGCAACTGCTTGTTCTTGTATAGATATCTGAGGTTCAAAGGATATAAGTCATATTCGCCGAGGAATACAGACCATTGTTGAACTCTTTAAGATTTTTCTTTTTAAGGGAGTACAATTTGAGAGGGAATTTGGTAATAATTTTGATAGAATGAGCTTGGAAATATGGTCAAAGTTTCTGAGAGCTGTAGACCAAGGCGAGTAGTTATTTTTCAGTTGTTGTGTATCTTTTTTCAGTAGGCATGAGAGACTTGGTGATGAATTAGATTGGTTTTTCTACACCATTGTCTTATCGAATAAGGACATAGTTAATGGAATCATTGGTTGTTGATAAGTACATGCTTAGCATTTTTCCATCAACAGGAGTACTTATTATAGAAGGATGCCCCAAGTATCTTTTAAGATTTTGGAAAGCCAATTCACATTCAGGTGTCCAAATGATTTATTTGGGCTATTTTTTGGACAGTGGTGTTGGATTTCTACGAAGGAGGTAAAAAAGTTTGCATCGATTAGATGACTTGGAGATAAACATGTGAAGAGTTACAATCTTGCCATCAAATTTATGTACATCATTTTTGGTTCGAGGAAATGGCATGGCCATAAGTACTTTGATTTGTGTCGGATCAATCTCGGTTCCCCTCTTACTAACCAAGTGTTCCAAAAATTTACCCGATGCGGTACCGAATTAGAATTTTTCTAGGTCAAGTTTCATCTGGTAGGCACGAAGGATATCGAAGATGGTTTGGAGGTTGTTGCATTATCTTCGCATTTTAAGCTTTTACAAATCATATCATCGATGTATACCTCCATGATTTTTCCCAAATGAACTTTGAACATTTCAGTGACAAGCCGCTGGTAAGTGGCTCCTGCATTCTTTAATCCAAAAGGTATTACTGTATAACAGTAAATACCTCTTTTTGTGACAAAAGTTGTTTTTTTTTATCGTCTTCGGCGAAAGGAACCTGATTATAATCGGAGGTTGTATCCATCTTAGAGAGAAGTTCATGCCCTACTACAGAGTCGAGGATTTGTAGGATCAGTGAAAGAGGAAAGTTATCTTTTCGTATGAACTTGTTGGGCCCTGTAAAATCGACACAAACTCTGATTTTCCTATTCTTCTTTAGGACCGCCACTATGTTAGATACCCATTTTGGATATTTTACTTCCCGAATCAATCCTACACGAAGGAGTATATCAATTTCTAGATTTATGGTTTCACGAAGGCAGGGAGATAAATTTTAATGCTTCTGTACAACTACTTTGCTGCCTGGAAAGAGGTTGAGCTTGTGACATACGATCGAGGGATCAATGTCAGGCATTTCATGAAAAGATCATGCAAAGATGTCGATGTGTTTCTTTAGGAATGGAATCATGGTTTCTTTTTCATCGGATGACAGCTTTGAACCGATAATGGTATTTCGTCAGGGTCGATCGAGTTTAATGAAGTCTACTACCTCAGTATCATGTTGTTCAAACATAGGGGGTGTTTCTTGCTGTAATTACTATACTTTTAGAAGTTTAGCCGTGTAAGAGTTGGTAGTGGTATTCTTGCACATACGTACAGCTGCTTGAATCCCTGTTGGAAATCGTAAGGCCAGATGGTATATCGAAGGTACTACCTTGATCGAATGAAGCCAACTTCAACCTAAGATTCCCAAATATTTAGACTCAGCATCTATGAAAATGAATTTGACGAAAGTGGTTTCTAATCCTGCTTGAACTGGCAAGTTGATTTCTTTTGTGGCTGACTCTTTAGAACCGTTAAAACCTGTGATGGTGGTTGTCAAAACTTTTACCGAATCTTTGAGACCAAAAACATCAATTGCTCTTTTGAGCAGAATGTCTGTTATGCTTCCTATATCAATGAGAAGTGTGTGTAGGTACTCATATCCTACTTTGAACATAATAACCAGAGGGTTATCATGAGGGTACTTGACATGGCTTGTATCGCAGTCCTCGAATTAAATATGGTAGGTACGTTTTGATTTGATGGAGCTGGGGAGAAGTTTTGCTGACTTGTCTGAGGATATTATTTGGCAACAAGATGTAATTATATCGTCTTATTTTCTCTTTTCACCTTTCTCAATCTCGATCATGTAAAGATGGTGAGCTTGTCCTTGTACTTGATCTTGCTGATCGCCGTTTCTTTTAGTTCCTTCTTCGAGGAACTTCTGAACGTCGTGTACATAATTGTAAAGTCTTCTAGCTAGCAGAATGCGATGAAAAATCCAAATTAGAGAATAACAGTTGTTAGTCTCGTGGCTATGTATGTTGTGATACTAGCATAAGAGTTTGTTGGGTATATCAAGAATTGCTTGTGTTTCCCAAAATAATTCGTCTCCCATTATCGTTGGTAAGATAATTGAGAGTGTGGTCGTCATAGGAGGTAAAACTGGGACGGGTCTGTCCGATTTTCCGTCTCTTCTTTAAACATTGTCGGTGTTTCTTCCACGTTGCTTGGGTGGTCCAGTATTAGAGGTGGCAAACGGGTCGGGTTTGGGTTATACGGGTCGGGTCATAACGGGTTCGTGGGTCATAAATACAAACCCAAATCCAGCCCGTTTAGTTAAACGGGTCAAAAATACAAACCCAAACCCGACCATAATTTAAACATGTCAACCCAACCTGACCCTTTTGACATGTTTAAGTATTAATTCAGTTTTGGGTCGGTCATGGGTTTAAATATTATCCAAACTTCTCAAAATTTATCCAAGCAGTTCGCCAAAATTATTGCAAAATATCCGCGTTCATTAAACGTGTATTGATATATGGATTAATAGAGAATTTATGGCAAGGATTTAACGTTGTTTGGCTAATCATTTGTGTATGTTCAGAAGAAATAAAGAAAAAAATATTGCCATTATCAAATTATCTCTAACGATACTTGAGGCTCTGAGTTATTTAATGCTTAATGCCCCATAGATGAGCTCCATGTAGGATAAATTTGCTTCAGCAATACTTCAAGCAGCCTTAAATTAGGTCTATCTAGCAACCCTAGTCATATGCCCGAAGGTCTTATTTCCTTTTTCTACCAATAAATAGGCTTTTAGTGTATGATTCTTAGGCTCGTCACTTTTAAAAAAAAGTAATAGGCACATAATGTGTTTATTTTAATTCTAAAGAAGATAGATGTGCAAGTCTTATGCACGTCTTATCTCTATTTAAAGAAGGTAATGCAAGAACATTTATTGAACTTGTTTAGTCCCAAACGCCATTGACAAGCTCGTGTATTGAGTTACTTACATAAATGTTTTAGCCAAAAGGTGTTAACTTTTGGAAACACCAAGATAATTCTTAAGCATAAAAATCATAGATTATAATTGGCCCAAATCAAACTAAAACTAGTCACGGGTTAACCCGAACCGCATAAGGTAAGCCCTAACCTGGTCCATTTATTAAATGGGTCAGACGGGTTCAGGTCAAATGACCTGCGACCTATTAAGGCCAAACCCAAACTTGCCAAAAGCAGGGTTAGGTCGGGTCTAGTTGGCAGGTGGTAGGTCACTTTGCCGGCTCTATTCGGTATTGGCTGACTTTTGAGGTGGCGATGAAAATGCTTCATTGGAATGGATGACTAAGGAGTTTTTTATCATATCCTTTTTGGATCGTTCTAATTCGATGTATTTATTAACAACATCAATCATTATTGTCACCATTCTGAGTTTGTGTAAGGTAAGTTTTTCATGAACTTTGGAGTCGATATGTCTGAGCTGAATGCTGGAATGACAATCTTGGGATCTAAATTCCTAATCTTGTGCTTCTTGCAAGAAACGCTTGTTAAAACTCGCCAAAGTTTCTTTTACACCTAGCTCGAAGTAGAACAATGAATCCACAGTTATTTCTTGCTCCTTAGTATGAGCATAATTTAACCCGAAGAGGCACTGTAATTGGCTGAATATATTGATAGAACCTTCGGGCATAGTATGGAACCATCTGAGAGGTTCTTCTTTTAGGCTCATGTTGAATAATCTGCATAACATATGATCGAGTTTGGAGTATAATCCAACTGCAGCTCTGACGAACTTGGGTGAGAGGGTTAATGAGACCTGCATACTAATTATATTTTAGCATGTGGAATTTTTTTTAAATGGGTAAGATTTCGATATGAGGAGAGATAAGATTTGCTTTGATTCTATCGAGAGTAGACCATCAACCTGGGATGTCAGAGTTTATGGCTTGGATCCTATTATTTAGGTCCTCTAAGGTGAAGAATTGTGGTAGAGGATTTGGTACGCTGTAACCTGTGGATCAAAGTTTCTCTATCCTTCAGGTCCCAATCGGTCTCTTATAAGTCGTCTTACCGGTGGTGGTGGAGTTTGATGATGTGTACGCCGACATCCGAGAGTTGTTGATGCTGAGGATGTAAGTCCAAAATATTGAGAAACCCTATCTATATTTCTTGATCTGGATCGAGAAGTTCGTACTCGTTCTTCTCTTGGCAGGTTTTCTCTTTGGGTCATCCTGGAGCTATGATCACTTCAGGCTTGTGGAAGTGGCGTTTAACGGCCAGTGAGCCAATCATGGGTTTTCCATAAATGCTTTATTTCTTTATGATGTATCCAGCTCTGTTGGTCCAAGGCTTTTCTCATTTCGTTTCTTTCAACATGAAGAGCATGGGATATATAGTATGGATAAATGAATAGTGAAGTTGCAGATCCGAATAACTCATTCTCTGCCTGTATATATAGTAGATACGGGCAGTTTACAAAACGTAAAATAGTTTCCTATTTCGGAGGTAGTGGACAAACTTCGCGGATCTCCCAACAAATCTCAAATTAAGTCGCAGACGTGACATCTTCACGAATGATGGAATGCCTTCGACTAAGGTCTGTTGGCTTCTCTCTGTCAGATCTTGGTCGAGAATTGAGGTCATAAATCTGATTTCTTTTCGAATGAAAGAATGCCTTTGATTAAGGTCCGTTGGCTTCTCTTTGTCAAATCTGGGCAATATGCTACTACAAAACTCTCTATGTCGAACTCTTTTGTTGTAGGATTTATGCCAATGCCTGGTGATACCTTCCCAAGTTCATAATTGCTCAATCTCTTATTTTTTTTCTATCCAATTCATGTGGCATGCTAATTAAAATTCATTTTCCTCATCTGTCATTTTATGATCACGTACTGGGCGATGATATTGTGTTGGGATGACGACTTCTGTTCCATAGGATAATAAAAAAGGTGTACTCCCCGTGGATACTCGTGGTGTTGTTATATATGCCCATAGTACATGTGGCAATTCCTGGACCCAATTTCCCTTTTTCTCGTTCAGGCATTTTTTTTATTCTGTTGACTATGGTATGGTTGGTTATTTCGGCCTGACCATTCCCCTATAGGTAGTATGGATTGGAAGGAGAGTGAATGATGTTATGCTTATTAAAAAAATCAACCACTTTGGTACCCACGAATTGTAGTCCATTATTAATGTAGATTAGATGGGGGCAACTGAATCTGATGAAAATATTTCCCAGATAATCTTAATGACTTCGTTCTTTCGTGTTCGACACAAAGGGATTGCTTCGACCTATTTAATGAAGTAGTCAGTTGCTACCAAGAGATGTCGTCGTTTACAAGGTGAGTTTGGGAACACTCCAACGAGATCGAGGGCCCATCTTTTAAATGGCTAACATACTATGCTAAAGTAGAGTTCCAAAGTCAAAGCTCGTATTTTGGGTCTATGTCGTTGTCAAGCATCGCATTTACTGGCATATTCAATGGCTTGAGCTCTCATTATTGGCTCCTTGAGTAATAGCTCGATTTGCCAAAGATCGTCATGTCGTATATGACTCGCAAGTGCCATCATGCAAGTCTTGTAGAAATTCGAAGGTTTCTTTATCAGATAAAAATTTCAGATACAGTCATGCCACTGATTTCTTGTAAAGAAAGTTATCACTTAGCATTGTCGATCGGTCTTCGTCTTTCATTGGGATCATCGGGAAGCGTACCATCAAACTTGTTTTCTGGTCTGATATATGTGAAGAAAGGTCATCTCCAATCTATTTCGTCGTCGCCCCTTGTATTAATGGTATTTGATTGGATGATGTTAATGTTGGGGGTCGATACAAATTCGATCTATAGATATCGAGCTTTGGTTTCGAAGGCTCCGGGGAGGTAAGCAAGGGAATTCGCGTACCTGTCTTCTCCTTGAGGTAAGTACTCAATAGTTACCTTTTTAAATCTGCTTATTCTATCGGCTACTGCTATGGCGCAGTCCACCATCTTGCCATTTTTTTGATATTTCCCTGTATAATGGTTAGCGATTAATAAGGAGTCTGTGTCGATTAAGAGTTCGGTCACTCTGAGCTCTAATGCCATGTCCAACCCATGGATTAATGCTTCGTATTCAGCTTCATTATTGGTTTCCTCGAAATCGAATTATATTGATTTCTCGATTCTATTATTTGAGGGTGTGATAAGAACGATATCAATCCCTGAGCCTGTTGGACCCGCAGATCCATCGGTTAAAAGTTGCCAGCCTTTCTTTGATATCCAGTTTGATTTATCTCCAATTTTTATTCTACGAGATCGATATCCTCTTCTTCCCAATGAGGGTCGTCAATCGAAAAATCTGCAAAAGAAATCGGTGTCTACTTGACCCTTTTCTAAATGCCTTAGTTTAAATCGAATGCCATGTTCTCCCAAACTAACTGACCATTGTTGTACTCGTCGGGATTTTTCTTTTTTTGACAAGACCTCTCGCAAGGGGTAATTTATCATTATCCGAATCGAATAAGCTTGAAAGTATTGCTTTAGTTTTGGGGAAGTATACACGAGGGTTAGGAGTAATTTCTCGATCGTGGTATATAATGTCTTTGCTGGGGTAAAAGTCTTGTTGATGAAATATATTAGTTTTTTTGTTTTATCATCAAGTCAAATAAGTACCAAACTTAATCAGTTTTCTGTGACTGCAATACTGTAAGCTCCTCACTTTCTGTGGGGCTACTCATTATTGGCGGCTTACCCAGGTAGTTTTTCAGTTCCTCAAAAACTACTTCACATTTTGCATCCCATTTAATCCTTGGATTCCTTTTTGGTTTTCCCTTTCTGCATTCCCTCCCATAGCAGGTCGAACAGCCACCTACAACGGTATAAAGATTTGGATACAATTCGGTTGATTACTGTTATTTTTCCACCCAACTTTTATACGTCTTTCTTTATTTTTGGTGAATGAATGGATAAAAGGGCGTGGATGCGATCTGGATCAGCTTCAATTTCTTTCTTGCTAATCAAATGCCATAAGAATTTCCCTTATTGAACTCTGAATTGACATTTCTCAAGGTTCAGCTTCATCTTATATAAGTGAAGAATTTTAAAAGTAGCGTGTAGATCAGTTAGATAACTTTTCTTTTTTAGACTTTTACACAACATGTCATCAATATAGACCTCTATTATTTTCCCAAGAAGTTTTTTGAATATTTGGGTCACAAATCTTTGATAAGTGGCTCATGTATTATTGAGTCCAAAAGGCAGAACTTTGTAGCAATATGGACCGTGCTCTGTAATGAAAGCTATTTTTTCTTAATCCTCAGGTAAAAGGGGTATTTTATTATATCCTAATGTAGCGTCCATCATGGATAAGAGTTCATGTCCAGCAGTTGAATCGATCATATAGTTAATGATAGGGATGGGGAATCAATCTTTTGGCGTGTATTTATTAAGATCTGTAAAATCTACACGTACTCTGATCTTACCATTTTTCTTTGGAACTGCTACAATTTTGGAGATCCAGTCAGGATAATTTTCCTTTCAGATGAAACTGACCTTGATAAGTTTGTCAATCTCCTTGTTAACTTCCTCCCTGAGTTGCGGTGCTAGTGTTTTCTATTTTTGTTTGACTTCCTTGGCCTTGTCGTTTAAGCAAAGTTTATGGTAAACCAAATAGGGGTCAACTCCTGGCATCTCATGAAATGTCCATGCGAACACATCACTATTATCTTTTAGGAATTGATTAAGAGTATTGCATTTTATGATAGGAAGGAGAGTTCCAATATATGTGCCTCTCTTATTCCCACTGATTTTGATGTATTCAGCAATTTTTGTACTTGGTGATTGGTCGACCGTGGGCGCAGTGTTTTGTAATTGCTATACCGCGTGTTCTTCGAAAGGTTCGGCCGTGATAACAATTGTGTTCTCACAAGTGCGAGTGAGCTTCTATCTACCATTGATCTCATATATCCTACCATTCTATTCGAATCGTAATGTTAAGGGATAGGTCAATGGCATCGCCCTTATATTGTGCAGCCAACATCGTCCCATTATTCCTAAATACCATGATTTTGCGTTTATAACATAAAATGTTACGTTGATAGTTGTTGGTCCTACTATAATGGGGAGCACAATCTTGCCTACATGTTCTTCCTCAGACCAATTAAAATAGGTAATATCAATGTCGTTAGCTTCGACTTTATATATTATGCCCATCTCGTCGATTGTGCCTTAAAATAGTAACTAATTACTTCTCCCAGTATCTACCATCATCATGTGTAAAACCAGATTTCTCATTTTTAACATGACAACAAGTGTGTCATAATGAGGAAATCTCATGTGGTCGATATCATAAACTTCAAAGGAGATCCCTAAGTATCTATTACTGGACTTTAGATATAAATGAGCCTCCTTGTAGACTATAGGCAGGTCATGACATTGGAAGAGGTGACGTCTTTTGAATCTTACCGATCTGTTAACTTAGTGAGTCTCGATTAAATGGCTTAGGCGAACATGGTATTAATGTTTCTCCTCTGCTTCTCCTTCGAGCTAGATGACATCAATCGTAAGTCTATAACTTCCATTTTGATAACTTTACGGGTCGACGATAAACTCATGTAGTTTTCCATTCTTAAGAATACACCCCAGGAGTCTCTTCAGAGTAAAACCAAGTTCGGTATCGTGGTGTTAAAATTTATGGTGCATGTTATACGACCTTCCTTTGATGAGCTGAAGAAGTTGGGCATTTCAGAAGAATTTTCCCTTTTGGAGTGTAGGATACATGTTTACCAGCGCAGTGGTTAACGTTGGAAGACATGGTTTTGGAAGGTCGTTGCCTTTTCGGGGTCGATCTCCATTAGATTTAATATGCTTTTTGTCCCCTCCGGTATTTGTTGTTCATTCAACTCTCGATCTGTAGTTTGTCATTTTATTGTAAGGATTGCCTTCATGGTTTTTGTAGTTCGTACATCATCCTTTCGAAGGCAATCTAACTGTTGACTTTGTCAATCATGTCTTCCAGGGTGACAGGCTTATTCAAGATAAGGTGTTCCTACACTCAGCTTTCCATAAGTAGAGCGTTGGTAAAGGCTAAAACGATAATCTTTTGGTTGAGGTTGTCCACCTTTCTTACCAAGTTTAAGAATTTCTTGGTGAATGTTTTGAACATCTCTCCTGGCATATGTTTAAGACTAAAAAGATAGTAGAGATTTTTTTCTTTGTCCTTGTTGTGTGAATAGTTATTGACAAAGAGTTCCCACAATTGTTTGAAAGTATGAATTAATCCTTCCTTTAGTAAGTAGAACCATCACAAGGATTCGCCTTGTAGACTGGCAGGGAAGAGGCGACAAAAGATGTGATTTGATATGGAATGCAGACCCAATAAATCTTGGAATTCTTGAACATGTTCTATGAGATCAGTTTCTTTGCATTTTAGGTTTTTTGGCGTGTGAAAGTCGGTTAAAACTTCTCTGTCTAATTGAGTTTGTGCAATCAGACTCTTCAGTAACCTGTTGAAGATGTTTTTCCTTGTGTGTACATGGGCCTCCAGTAGTTCTCTGATGTGCTTGTCTACATTCTCTTGCGTGATAAGCTATCTAGCTATGATCGTTTGGCATTGGATTTATCCTTCTTGAGGGTTGTGATCTCTACTTCCCTCGCTAAGTCGTTTACGCATAGGGATCTGAGTCCTTCCCCTTTATGGATCTTCCACTTGTCTAAGGCCAGTAGGTATTTTTTTGACTTCATTTTGAGCGTTCAGAATCAGTATAACCTCATGTTGGCACTGGTTTAGATCTGATCTAATGTCTACTCCATGGCTGTAACCTCGAAGATGTCCTAACCTATCTCAACTAAAACTCTCAATATGGCTGACAGTGCCTCCTTGTTTTTATGTGTTGTCATTTGTTGTCCTTGAAGAACTTCTAATACATCTTGTACGCCTACCAATTGCTGTTCCAGAATTGTCATCCTTTATGTTTTGGAGTTTAGAGTGGCGTGTAACTCTGCCATCACGTCTGCTCCTCCGTTCTGGCCATTTTGAGGGATTTAGCTTATGCTCGGCATTTTGTGAGTTGTTTGGCTTTTGAGTACTGTGACTTATTACTCGCATTTCCCATAGATGGTACCAAATATAAGAGCTTAATTTCGTATCTCGAACTTAGTATCTCACACCAAATACGATTAGAATGCTAGTAAGAAATAAATAATCACTAACATAAGATTTAACATGAAAAACCTCTGATTAGGTTAAAAACCATGACCTCTCTTGAGGATTTAGAATTAAAGATCTTTATTGATAGTGACTAGCTATTACAAAGAATGTTTTGAATCCTTTTGTATAGAGTTTCTTGATAGGAAAAGTTTGTCCTTTAATATGTAGTTCTCTAGTCCTATTTATAGGTCTTATAATATGACCGTTATATCTTTAATGATAAACGTTACAACAAAGTTTTGATGAACCTTCATAATGGTAGCGTAACGTTCTGACTCTTCTGTCTTGTAACGGATTCATTAAATGACATCGTGTGGCAATAAGTTCGAGTTATTTCCACGAAAGTTGATATCTTATCCCTGTGAGACTGATAGTAGGAATAAGCCCTTATAAAGAGCGTGTATTGGATGTAATGTCTCATTCCTAGTATATATAGATTTTCTAAACTTGGGATCAATATTCACTTGCCGGATATAAGTATGACGTTCATCTTCGACGATCACGTTGTGCATGCTTATTGATCGATTATAAACCGATGTCTTAAAAGACCCTCAAGCGCACGGTGTACCGTTGAGTACAAAAGAAAGCGGGGTCGTATCCCAAGAGAATTGTGGTGCGAATTATACTTCGAGCTACTAGTTTTATCCAATAACGGGTTTGTGTAGGTTTTGAAATAAAAAGAAGAACGAAACAAATTACAAGATAAATTGGAGTGGAAACAAAAGCATCGATTCCACTCCACCCTTTATAACCGTTAGATAGCATAAATAATTAAAGCAAATTACGAGTTCCCGTATCGCATATCCTTGATCGGGCATATGTAATACATCAAAAGATACAAGAGATTTAGTAATTGGGAGTTACCCATAAACCAACTTATTCAACCATGGTCTGGTTGATAAGCATGGATTATATTATCTTCTCCATGTTCCTAACCTATCTTGTTATGGTCAAACAATATGATTACTAATATTCCTTATTCCTCCTAATCCTAGCAATGGTCAAGCCTAGGATGAAGGAATACAAATATACAATATTCTGGGATAAAGAGAAAGTAATTACTCTAACTAAGCTACACAATCTACACTAAGGCTACATTGGGTGGAGCTTCCTCTAGCCTTGGCTAAGAAGATTAGCTACTCATCCATTTGATCATTGCCATACTACTATTACTACGAAAAAAGTAAAAGATAAGAAAAAGAGAAAGAATAAGCTTTATTGCTATGAACTTTGATTTACACTCTCCAAGATAATCTCTCATGGGTAGGATTCCCCTTCTATTTATAGAGTATAGGAAAGGTTACTAAAAATCACCATTAATATAAAATCCCCTAAACAATGCCTAAAATCATGCATTACAACTCATGAGAATAATATATATATATATAATTTTCTTCAATGGGATTCCATACATGGGCCTTTGGTTGACAACTTCAAATGAGAATTATTGTTGGAATGTATTACCCTTGTTCTTCGTTAAAATCTAGAAAATTGTACGACTTGTTTATCATGTGACCGATTTCTGTAAATACAAACAAAAGTACTATTAGTGTCACATTTATTTAATAAATGACTAGGTAGATATAAATTTAGGAGTTGTTTACATAAATATTACGTGTCTAACACTTATACAAGCGTACATAATATTTCCTAGATCACTAGGCTTTCAAAATCGCGTACCGTGTGCCAATATTTCGAACCAAGCTTGTAATTCCTCAAAAGCACGCTCTACGTTTTTCCAGTATGCTTCTTGCATCTTTGCAAAATATCTTTCGGCATCGTTCGACGGATTTTCTATAGTTAAAACAATTGTTTGGCATTTTGGATAGACTCCATCCGCTAAGTAATAATCTATAGTGTGCGGGACCGTACCTATAATGTAATTACATGGATGTGCAACTCCATTAAACAAATTGTTGAAAAGCCACCCTTGATGCAAACAGTTCATGTCGTTGTCAGAACTAGGTACCCCAAAGAATACGTGTTATATCAAAAGATCTTGCGATGCAACCGCTTCTAAAATCATCGTTGGATGCTTTTTATACCCAATATATTATCCTTCCAACTTTGTAGGATAATTCTTCTATTTCCAATGCATACAATCTAAACTACCTAACATTCTTGGGAAGCCTCGCGATCCATTCACTTCTAACAACTGTAATGTATCATTTTCATCAGGAGATTTAAGGTATTGAGCTTTGAATCGTGTTATAATTATTTTACAAAATTCTTTCAAACTCAAATTACCTGTAGATTCCTTAATTTAAACATATTCGTCTTGGGCTTCTGCGCTCGTATTATAACATAACATGCGGATTGCGCACGTTATCTTTTAGTGTGGCGATAAGCCCATCGTTTTAGCAGCATTTTCTTTTTGAACAAAATAAGTGTTCTAAGAAATAAATTGATCATAAATATGTTGATACACACCTTCGCTCATACAGAATCGACGCCAAAATGGGATGCCTTTGAAGACTGGGTTGGAACCGAAATAATCTCGATTAAGGTTAAACTCACCCAATTTATGATCACACTTTTTTCGCTTGTTAATCCTTCCCATTTTACTACTCCTCGCCCCCGTGATGATGTCGACTCTTGCTCTTATTCTTCCGCTTCTCCCATCTCAATGAGAACTTTGTTATACTCATGTATAATCATAATTTGATGTCGGAAGAGCTTTTCAATTCCAGACAATGATGATAAGGATGAGAGTGATAGGTCAGACATGATTAGGCTAAATTAAGGACTATAGTAAAGTGTACAAGATTAAGATAATAGTGTAGAGTGTAGAAGCGTAAGAGAATAGAGTGTAGTGGATGAACAACTTTTATAGATAAAAAAAACTAGCCGTTGAGTTTCTTCTTGAACAAGTTTATGAAATAAATTAGTCGTTATGCTACTTGCCAAACAAGTTTTCCCAAAAATATAGTCGTTGAGCTGCTTGCTAAACAAGTTTGCCAAAAAATAGAGCACTTGAGCTTCTTGTTGAACAAGTTTATGAAATAAACTAGCCGCTGAGCTACTTGGTTAGCAAGTTTTCCCAAAAATATAGCAGTTTTGATCACTGAGAAAACCAAGTATGGAGAGGGGAACAACAAGATTTTATGCAGGAACTTACCACGCAGTTCAGAACTGCGGAGTATTAATTACCCATTACAAATACTTTAAACTACAGTCGTTCACGTGCCTCAATCATAAGCATAGAACTGTGGGGCATGAGAGCCACTTAAATCTTGACAAATATCATCATGTAATTGGTTTATAACCTACGCGCAGTTCAAAACTGCGGCGCATCAATCCACCCAAAATCCACCCTGAGAGTGGTGGGTGGACACGTCAGCAGAGCCACCTAGCTGATGTAGGTGAATTTGTGATCAAACAAGGTGAATGATGGCTTTTACCTTACCATATTACCCTTCACTAGCTGCTACAGATGCTCTAAGGTGAACCTAAGGCCATGTTTGTTTTTTGGACAAGGGTAAGAAGAGGTGTGATCTTTTGGAAACTTTTCACCCTTAACATGTTTGTTTTTTGTTTTACTAAAAAGTTGTAAATCTCTCCAGAAAAAATAAAAACTACTTCTAACCTCAAAACATCAACCCCCCTGTAAAGTTTTTTGGCTTGACTTCTAACCAAAAAACTTCCAGTTTCCCTTTGACTTGGCTTTGACTGGTCGTTTCCCCGCTATAGCGTGGTTTGGTCATTTCTTACCTTGTGACCGAATTAAGTGGGGGTATTTTAGGGTTTTTAACCCTAAAATACTCAAATCTGTCGAATGAAAGGCCACCCCTACCTCCCCAAACTTGACAAATCAAAACCTAACAAAAAAAAACAAATTGCTCATCCCTCAGCGCCTCCCTCGTCTCACTCGTATCGCCTCTCCACCCTTTCTGTACCCTCTCTTCATGCCTTTCTCCACAACGCCTGCCTCTCTCTACCCTTTTTTGTGTCTCTCCACCTTCTCTTTACGTCTCTCCCTCAGCGTTTCTCCACCCCCTCTCTACGTTTTTCTACCCTCTCTCTGCATCTATGGTATTTTGCATTCTCTCTCTATGTTTATTGGTTAGTTTATTTACGAATTACATTGTGATGATTTTATTGGTTAAATTGTCATGATTGTTGGGTTTCATTGTTAAATTGTGATTAGTTTATTTGGTTGGTTTATTGGTTGAATTGTTAGGACATTGGTTGGGTTTCATTATTATATTATGATTGGTTTATTTAGTTGGTTTATTAGTTGAATTGTGATAATTAGTTTATTGGTTGAACTGACCATGGTTTATAGGATCGATCATTATAATGATGAAACATTAGAATTAGAAGCTGTTAGTGTGGTTGCAGCCACTGTAGTTAACCTAGTATTATTGTTGGTTGAGGCCACTCAATATGATAGAACACCTTCTGTTAATAGGAGGTGGCACATGAATGCAAACTTACGTTGGTTGCATGATGAAAGTGATAGTATCTACCATAATATGTTGCGAATGAATAAGGCTTGCTTCATTAGTTTTTGTGATAGGCTGAGATGGAAGGGTTTGAGAGCTAGCAAACATTTAAATATTGAAGAACAGGTGACAATATTCTTGTTAATTATAGGTCATGACACTAGGTTCAGGCATGCCCAAACTTCGACCATGAGCTCATTGGAAACTATTTCCAAGTATTTTCATGTTGTTTTGAAGTATGTTTTGAGGTTGAGTAAATACTTAATCAAACATGCAACTCCTGACTTGTCTCTTGCCACTAAAAACAATCATCATGCTTGGGCCAACACTTACTTCAAGATATATATATTTACTTTAAAGTTAATATTTTAAGATATTTTTGTAATTGTTTTTATATTTGATGGCATGGTTTATTTTCTTTAGGATTGTATTGGAGCAGTGGATCGCACATTCATCCCTACAACAGTCCCCCTTGAAGATCAGCCTAGGTATCACACTAGGAAGGGGGATATAAAGTAGAATATGTTTGTTGTGTGTTCCTTTAACATGAAAATAACAGAGATATTTGCTAGATGGGAAGGTTTAGCTCATGATAGTAGGATCTTGAGAGTTGTAGTTAATGATGACATGTATCCGTTTATAGTGCCTAGAGGTAAATGATAGTATATTTATAATATCATCCCCAATATTTTACTTACAATTTTTGGTTTGCAATCTTATTATGCACAATTTAACTTTTCAGATCATTACTACTTGGGGGATGCTAGATTTCCCCAAGCTCCTAATTTTTTAGTTCCCTATCAAGGTGTACGCTATCGCCTTAAGGAACATCGAGAGGGGAATAGTCCTCTGACTCCACAAGAGTTATAAAATTATCAACACTCCTAGCTAAGGAACATCATTAAGCGTTTGTTTTAAGGTCATGAAGAGACATTTTGTCTGTTTGTGCACATAACCCCATTATGATGTTGAAACTCAAACACAGGTTATTGTTGCATATTGTTGCATCATTTACAACCATATCATAGAGGTAGATCCAAATGACCACTTAGAAGACCCAAATGCAAAGGAAGATGAACATAGAGAAATGCCTCATGAAAAGATAAGAGCATTAGGGGGAACTGAAGCATGGACCAATTTTAGGGACCACCTGTGTGCAAACATGCGGCTTGAGTATATCAACTCTGGCCACTATCATCCTGCCTGAGTCATCTATTTTGTACTATTTTTATTTGTTTGCTTACTACTCTTTTATTATATCATTTATTATGACTATGGTATGAGATCACTTTAATAAGTTTGTTTGGTATGTCTTTTGTTTGGTATTTATATTTTGGTTTTCACTATTGTTATGACTAGTATTATTGTTTGGTATATTATATGTCTCTAATATATTTGATAGTGTATGTAGATTAGCAGGTTATTATGTGTTATGACATATTGATGATTTATTATTTTGCAGGTGTGATGGCTAGGCATTATGTGGTTTTTGTAGGGCGTGTACCCAGAGTATATGAGACATGGGAGGAGACACACCCCTAGGTCTTAGGTTTTCGAGGAGCTATTCATAGGAGAGTTAATTCAAGGGCAGATGTTGATCTTTTGTTTGCTGCATTTGTTGAGAAGGAGAGGCATGTTCAGGGGGGGGAGTAGCTCTGGAGAAGGAAGAAGCCCCACCAGTTGTTGAGGTCGAGGAAGCTGAAGATGTAGAGGATCTAGGTGGGATGGTTGTGGGGGATGCGTATGGTTGGATTTTCTGTCTTATTTCAGCTTGTGTTGGAGTGGTGTGCTGTAAAGGTAGGTAAGTGAGTATTTTTATTTTAGAGGTGCTCATCGGATGGTATTTTTTTGTATGACTATGAGGAATGTTTTCTTCTATATTTGGTAATTTGTATATTTATGAATTAGAGAGGAAAATATGGTTTATATCTATTTTTGATATTTTTGTGGAGAAACTTCAAATCTGTGGTCAAATTAGATGGTTCTGCCAAACAGACTAGTGAAATGTTGAAGTTAGAAGTTAGGATTTTAAGTGCAACTTCTAACTTTCAGCCATACGCAGATTTTTTTTTAATCTTCTAACCTTAATCTTTCTACCTTTTCTCACAAAAAAAAAATCGGAAATTATGAGAATAAATACTAGTTTTTGCCATCATTACAAAATTGATACTTTGGCAAGCCTCTTCCAAAATCGATACTAAAATTAACAAATCGATAATGGTCCCACCTACTACCCCCTAGCTGCCACCCTATTCTCTAACATTAAATGTTGATGGGTAGTCTAATCTGCTACACTAATAAATTTACCAACTCACAGAGATTACTTAACAAATGACAAAGCTATACCAAAACAATTACAAAGATACACACCACAAATGACAAAGTTCTCGCATAACCAATGATAAATAATGTAGGAAAAAATGAGAAACTATCCCACTGGAGTTGCTGAGTAGTCTAATCTGCTACAATAATAAGAACAGTAATAAGAGGGAAGATTCTCCTCTAAATACACTACCAACCTTAAAAATTAAAGCTTCTTCTTCTTATTATTCTTCTTCTTCTTCAACAACAAAGCTTCTACAAAAATCAAAGCAGATTCTCCTTGATATACTGTTTGTCTCCTTCATGTGCCAAGTCTTCCAACTATCGTTCTGCATTCATTAAAGTCCTCTCACAGAGGTCATTGAGGAGGAAAAGATCGTTGTTATCATATGTTATTCCCATTGCCAAAGACCGCTGTTATCCTTCTCTTTGACCGTTAAAATAATTGCTACACTAAATATCATTTCTAACTCTGTATCCATCATCTCTAACTGTGTATCCGCATCATGATTTGTCCCATTTATCTTAAGAAAAAATGTTATGCAAGATGATACAATTTGTACATAATCATTTTTCTTTGCCTTTTTAATCATTTGTCTTCTGCTACTATATCACCAAAATTGTTCATTGATATCATTTATTTTAGGATTCCTATCATTTGTTCGAGGGATTGCTGGATTTTAGTTTTATATCATTTTTCTCATTTCTTTTGTGTTACTTTATCATTGGATTTGTTTGATTATATCATTTTCTTCAGGGATGAATAGAGTTCAGCTTTATACTATAGTTCATTTTGGTGGGAATATCGTATGTCCAAATATCAAATCAATTGTTAGTTATGTTGGAGGAAGTACGAAACTTACCTCACTAAGAGAGTACTCCTCATATGAAGATTTTCTCACACTCCATGAAGAAACAAACAAAATCTATAGTGAGGATTGTAAGCTGTACAACTTCGTCCATGGTTGTGCATGCGCAATTTCATCAGTCCAGGATTTTACCGTAATGATCAATATGCATAAAACCAATCCCGGCACACCCTTTTACATATGGATTGTTAATGACCTTAGGGTACCTTCCCAGAACTTCCAGAACTTCATTTCTAATTTTTGTTCTTCGAGTAAATGGTTGTCCACCACCAAAGATACTGGTTTAGGTAAACGTTTGTCCACCTCCAAAGTCGGGAAGACCTTTGTGTCATAACTCATTTCCTGATCCTGAACCAGAATACAGGGGTTGCCCTGAAGCAAATGGCAGAAGGCTTGATCCATGAAGGTTTGGACCTTTTGTGGATGATGATGATGTTTCTCAATCAAATGATTCTATCTAAACTATCCGTACTGATGTTTCTCCCTCAAATGAACCTAGTATTCCTCAATCAAATGTTCATCTCTCAAATGAGTCTGTGTTAACTAATACTCCTCAATTAAATGAACCTTTCTAAACTATCCCTACTAATGTTCCCCTCTTTCAATTGAACCCGAACCTATCATTGGACAAACTGAAACTTCAGGTAAGTTCACAAAATTTGTCATTTGCGTGCTCTGGTTTAACATTTCTTATCCAATTTCTATCATGCTAAGTATAATATTTCTCATGTGTTCAGCTGAATTTTGGTTTGAGCCATAGCCAGAACAGGTGAAAGATCTTCTAGATTTTTGGTCCAAATCTGCGGCGTACACGGAGGATCCCTATGACTTCAGTAAAGAGTTTAACATTGGTGATCTATATCAAAATAGGATTGAACTCAAGAATCGCATAAGAGCTTATGCAGTTGTAAACAAGTTCAATTTCGAACACGTTCTGAGCAACGAATATAAAATTGTGGTACGTTGTAAAGGTCATAAATGCTCTTGGAGGATTTATGCGATAGGGTTGTTCGGTTCTGCCCTATTTAAAGTAAATACTTATTGCTCCGTGCATACTTGCATCCGAGTAGAAATTGAAGGTGGAAACGCATATAGGGCAGCATCTAGCAGATGGGTTGTTTCTATAATCAAGCAAAAACTACAAAAAGACCCAAACTACAAACCTTCTGGAATTATTGATGATATGCAAATTCATCACAATATTGATGTAACATACAATCTTTCCTGGCGTGCGAAAGAAAAAGCCCACGCTGAGATATCATCACTTTATATGTCATTTGTTCTACCATACAAGTCATTTGTACAACATTGTTTATCATTTTTTCTCATATCATTTGGTCGACTCACTGTGTCATTTGTACTTTCCATACAAGTCATTTGAAATACAATGTCTATCATTTTTCTGCTCTACAATTTCATTTGATCTACTTAATTATTTCAGATGCGAGGCAACTATGAGCACGCATACCAACTACTTACGAGTTACTTTACGGAAGTGAGGTTGGTTGACCCGAATTTTGTATTTGACATACAAACTACGAGTTGTAAGGATAAGAGATTAACAAGGTGTTTTTGGTGTTTTGGTCCCAAAAAAAAAATTATAAACTATTGAGTAGAGTTGTTGTGATTAACGGAACTTTTTTAAAAGGGAGATATCGTGGGACTCTACTAACAACCATCGCCATTGACCCAAGTAATCATATTTTTCCACTTGCATTTTCGATAATAGACTCGGAGACCACCAAAAGTTGGACATACTTCCTGAAGATGTTTGGGTATAATTTTCACGGTTATGATACTAGATTCGCCGTCATTTCTTACAGGAACCCCATAATTATTAATGTTGTACCCAAAGTGTTTATATTTGCAATTCATACATTTTGCGCCTTCCACATATCTAACAACATTAACACTACCCTCGAAAGCACGAGGATCTCATTTAGGATGGCAGCAGAGGCCCTAACCAGCATTGATTTCGATAAACACATGAATATTATCCGGAATACAGATCCAGTGGGTCTCCAATACATACTAGGTATTCCCAAGGAAACATGGTATAATCTATACATTCCAATGAGTAGGTACGTTGTCACTTTTTATTGGTCAACTTATCATTTGTGATATCAAAAAAAGTCATTGAAACTCTATTTACATTCTTATTTGACATTTTTTCCCGATTATTTCTCATCAGTTCTTTATTATTCCTTTTACAGTTGTATGATCACATTTTTCATTTCTTTATGCTCATTTGGCATTTAATTTTTATGGTTTGTCATTTTTTCAGATACGGAGTCGCTTACACAAATCATGTCGAGAGTTAGAATAACGTTATTTTAAAAGTAAGAGATCTCCCTATCCATGTGTTTATTGAGGAATTGCGTAAAATCTGTTCGGAAATGTCCTGCACGTATAAGGAGGAAGTTGAGAAGAGTCAAGCTCGCTTAACGTCATGGGCTACGGATCACTGTAAAAGTAGAAAGTTTGTGGCAGATTCACTAACTTGCAGGGTTCGTGCATCACGTCACCATTTTCAGATGACTAGTTATGGCAGAACCGATTCGGTAAATATTGAAGATGGTACTTGTTCTTGTCGTTAGTGGCAAACGATGAATATACCTTATGAACACGGAGTATGCGTTTTGGGTCTTGCTAATGTTTATCCAACTGCATGTATCTTTGAGTACTTCACAAATAATACATATAAGGTTGTTTATGAACCTATATGGATTCCTATAAGAGAAATTGAGTAGTGGAAAATTTTAAAAACTGATCTACGTGTTCGTGCTTCTATTCCAACAGTTCGAGTCGGTTGTCCTCGCACGTAAAGGAAGAGAAGGAAAAAAATGCCCGGTCTTGTTACCAAACTAAGATTTTGCAGTAGGTGTCAAAAAAACGGACACAATCATCATTTTTATAATCTTCTGCCAATCCCATTCGACGACAATACACGTCTAACAATGGCACCGTCTTTTACGATGAGCACTGAGCCACCTGAAATCCCAGATGAAGATGCTACAATGAGTCTACACTGATGATTTTGGGTACTCTATGTATCATTTGTTTGTATAATCTTTATCGCCAGTGTTGACAAAGTCATCATTTGTCTATAAAAATCCTCATTTGTCTGTTTCCATTGTATATTTATTTAGAACCAAACTGCCATTTGTACAGAAAAGTTTATCATTAGTTTGTTTGTATGATCTCATTGTTTGCTTCTGAAGTGTCATTTGTGGATGAATACTTTCTCATTTGTTTGTTTCCATGATATCATTGTTTTATTCAGAACTGTAATTTGCTCTTAAAGAATTTCTCATTTGTTAGTTTCTATTATATCATTGTCTGCCAATAATTTTTTATTGTCTGTTAGATTTTTATCTTCGGTTTTGTTAAGTTCATCATTAAACTTGTCCCCCCTATATCATTATTATTTTCTTATAGAACTGTGATTATTTTGTTTGCCACATACCAAACGGAAACCACTACTTAACAGCAAAACGTAAACGAAATAGCACCAAACAAAACATCTTTTCATTCATATAAAGGCAAAGTACTAGTTACCACAAAAAATGAACAAACGAAACACCAAAAAAACACAATACAAATATTCAAAGAACCAAATAGACCATAGATGGTTAACAAATGACAAATTATTGCTAACAAATAACAAATAATAGCTAACAAATGAAAAATTATTTATACCTAATTTTTTTAAGTTTAAATGAAGTCTATTAACAAACAAACACAATACAAATGTTCAAAGAACCAAATAGACCATATATAGTTAACAAATGACAAATCATGGCTAACAAATAACAAATAATGGTCAACAAATGACAAATCATTTTTTTCAGTACAAATGTTGTCTACTATCATACAAACACAATGCAAATGTTCAAAGAACCAAATAGACCATAAATGGTTAACAAATGATAAATCGTGGCTAACAAATGACAAATAATGGTCAACAAATGACAAATTCTTTTTTTCAGTACAAATATTGTCTACTATCATACAAACACAATACAAATGTTTAAAGAACCATATAGACCATAGATAGTTAACAAATGACAAATCATGGCTAATAAATGATAAATAATAGTAAAAAAATGACAAATCATAGTCAACAAATGAAAAATCTTTTATAATAAATGAATAATCGTATTTTTAAGAACACATGTTGTCTACTTAAAAACAATCACAATTTATTTAAACCAAATCGCCCATTCACTTACATCAAATGTTGTCTATCTACAAAACAAATAATATATAACGAATGATATATCATAAATAACTAATAACAAATCACGATAACAAATGCCAAAATCATATATAACGAATGATATATCTATGATAACAAATGCCAAATTATAAATAACGAATGATATATCATAGATAACAAATGACAAATTTCTGATAATAAATGCCAAATAATACATAACGAATGATATATCATAGATAACAAATGACAAATCTTTTATTACAAATGCCAAATTATACATAAGAAATGAAAATTCAATAATAATCCAAGTATACAGACTAGCCACTCTAACAAATATGTAACATACGAATGACAAGGAAGATATAACAAATGAGAAAGATCATATAATTGAATGATATTACTTGTTTATAACTTTACAAAATTACATAAATTATACATTACAACAAAATAGATGTTAAAGTTTTAAAAACTCCTCCAGCTCAACTCCCAGCCTCAATATATCATAAGCAGCTGTGTAACGATATTCATTACCGTTTATCAGATTTGAAAATTTCATTCCCCTTAGGAGATTATCTATAAAGACAAGCATATAGACCTCGCAGTCATTATCATTTGGCTGTATTGGACATTTCCCAAAACGAGTTATCCATTTGTAGTTTAGACCATAATCATTTACCTCTGAACTAGTAGGTGACATACTATTATTAGCAAAATCTCTCTATATCAATATTTTCGGGAAGATCGTTGATATCTGATCTTCAATAAGCTGGTGTCCAGGAGATAACTTCATCTTCTTCCGTGCATTTGTAATTTTCGAATCCACCATTAAATCGTAGATGCATATTTTTCTTACCTTAAAGAACACAACACAAAGGACTCAGTGGCTATCATTGATATTCCAGGGAATGAGTATTAATTTTAAATTGACCACTTTTACATCTCCGCGATGGATGCAATTAGAAAATGTATGATCCCATTGCATAGATGTAATTTGTTCCCAAATTGATTTCTTCTTCAGTTCCACACCTTCTGGAGAGGACATATTACGAGTTCAGACATTGAAAGCCTTACCAATATATTGACAGGCAAAGATATCCATCAGCACAATCCTTTTGTTATCTGGGCGGGCACGATATTGTGTGTCAAAATATTAAATCAGGGCTTTAATGTACACATCAATGACCTGAACAAGAAAACAAATTAACAAATTAGATAACAAAAATGATAAAGTTCAATATTACAAATGACAACAAAGGCAAAACTAATGATAAAGTGCAAATGAATAAATAACAGACAATATAAAAGCAAATGGTAGAGACTCTTATACAAATAACAGAGGAAATGAAATAAATTATATAAATACCTCATTGTCCAACCATTGATTTGGATATAAGTTGTAGATAACGTTAGGGCAAACAGTTTCTTCACCTATCCTCATATAGGTACTACTGTTGTCCTTCTTAGCTTCAAGAGATATCCATCTTTCCTCAGTGACCAGACTTGGTCTACCTAGTTTTTCTTATCCTAGGAGATGGGTCTTTGAATAAAAGATTCCAATAACACTCCCAGAAAAAGCTCGTCAATGTGAGCATGCAATCGGTTCATTTCATAAGCCATTTTGATGGCTCTTTCATTAATTTCTTCCTCAGTTAGCCATGCCTCTACTTTAAGATGACATCCACTTCTGACTCCATTAAAACAAGCTGGAACAGATATGTCGAAATAAGAAAAAAATATATAAATGTGCTTATTACATGAGAATGAGTAATAAACCAGTTGTTTGGTTTAAAAGTACATCATACATTGGTCTGGTCAACAACTATTTGTTTTATTAATTGCTCAGGGTCTGGTTTATTCTATGAATTTCCATCATCATAATCCTTATCTTTAAACACCTCCTTTTTATTCTGTTCCACCTCCACTTTACTCTCTTTAGTCTGTAAATAAACAGACTATAAATGATTAAAGTCATACAAGATATGGGAAAATAAATAGAAGAAAATGAGAAGTTACCAGCAAACAAATGATAAGTTACATGACTAGCTTCACCAACATCTTTCTCCTAGTGGAAGATTACTACGTCAGTTTGTGCAACCTCTATAGTCTATTCTTCGATAGATACAACAATTGTTTAGCTGCACTAGCATGTAAATAAACAGACTACAAATGATAAGAATGATACAAGATATGGGAAAATAAAAGATAAAAATGAAAAGTTACCAGCAAAGAACAAATAAGTTACCTGACTAGCTTCATCTTCAGTTTTTTCAACCTCCAGAGTCTGTTCCTCGACAGATACAATAGTTGTTTGGTCAGCACTAGCCTGTAAATAAACAGACTATAAATGATTAGAGTGATACAAGATATGGTAAAACAAAAGAAGAAAATGAGAAGTCAACAACAAACAAATGATAAGTTACCTGATAAGCTTCACCAACAACTTCCTCCTGGTTGAAGAATAAAATATCAGCTTTTGCTACATCTGCAACCACCATAGTCTGTACAACAAAGGTTAAAGAAGAAACAAATTAAAAAAATGGTATGGATAGGTGATGTTAATATTATGGATAGCTCAATACAAACAAATATTAGTTGTAGTCAGGTAACTTGAGGTTATGAGTCCTCTTGTTCAGCAAATACCTCATTGTCATGTTGTACATCTTTTTTTCTAGTATAATACACCACTACAGTTGGTTGTTCTGGATCCTCTTCTTCAGCAACATCATCAACTTTCTCATCATCATTCTTCAATTCTTCCATTTACAAAATAGGATATACATACTATGAATGGTAAAATTAAATGAACAAACAACAGGGTAACAACAAATATGGTAGATAGCTCAAAACAAATGTTAGATAGATAAATACCTCTTAAACTTTCTCTTCTTCAGATTTAACTTTCTCCTCAACATCTTTCTTATCAGCATTATCTTTTTCGTCACCCTTCTTCCACTTCACATACAACAAATAAAATGAACAAAGACATCAAAAGAAATGAAAGTTTTGGAAAAGAGAATAACAAAGACAATCTCACAAATGCCAAAATATACTGAACAAATGACAAACTTCTAAAGAAATGGCAAATTGCATAACCTAAATGCCAATATTTTCAAACAAAAATGTCAAATAAAATCATATAAATGATAAGAAGTAGCAAACGGATAATACCTCAAGAAGATCACCACTATATTCAGACGATATCTCATTGAAATTTACTTCCCTCCCAACTTCAACATCATCATCTACCATTAAATTATTTACCACCTCCAATATCTCTCCAGGCACTACTTGTTGAAGCAAATTTTTGGCAGTTGATTAAATATTCTGAAGTTCTGGGAATTCAACCCGTCTCTTCCTTGGCACTCTATTAGCCAAGCCCTTCTTGGGGATCTTAGGGATTAAGGCTTTCAAATGGATCAGTGGGACATGATCAAATTGTTCATCAGTCAAAGCTTCTTTCTTTGGGCCTTCAACCTTTTTCTTCTTGTTGGGCACATCAGCTTCTTATGCCTTCTTCTGCCATTCTCCCTTACCTTTTTTTGTTCTCGGCTCCGCCTTCTTCCTTTTCCCATCTTATTTCTCATTACCTCCTTCTCGCTCGTGTTTCACGGTTTTCTTAGGAGTAGAGAACTGGTACTGCCCAAGGAGTGGGGCATCTCCAAGTGGTAGAGTACTGTCTCCCATAATAGACTTCAAAATTTGTTCCAATATTTTACCATGATTATGCAACATTTTGCCATGGTCATCCAACTTCAGTAACATTTTACCATTCACCTCCAACTAGGAGCATACCCTAACCACTACAGCTCCAATCTCAGTGGCAGAAGAACGGCTACCTATTGCAGGTGCACCGACTGCAGGTGCACCAATTCCAGGTGCAGCACAAATTGTAGGTACTTCAATTTGATGTCTCTGAAATATTCAAACAGATGACGATGACAAATGGCAACTTAAAAATGACAGGATATACTTTAACAATGATAATAGGCATATAACAAATGGCAAAAAAAGACTTCATAATGACAGAAAAATCTAACAAATGTCAAGAAGAGAATACAAAATGCTAAAACTAACAAATAAAATGATATGAAACCTAAATTAAATGGCAAAAAAGCAATAAAATAAATCAAGATCATACAAAGAATGGTAGATTACCATGGCCTCTTGCACAAGATTTTGTTGCATGTCAGTCTCAGAGGGCTTCATAGCTATTACCAGCAAATCGGGGTTAGAAAAAACTTTTTAAACGTCGCAATTTGGCGACGCTTAAAGGATGTCATCCTCTATCCCTGTAGCTTAGGGAACAAATGTATGGATTCCTCAATTCTTGGAAACTTCAGGCTGGGAATAGAAAGGAAAGTCCATATCATCAACACCCAGGTACATCAGTGAAGTGATAAAGCTTTATTTGATTTTTTATCAGCGGCCGATCGATATTTGGCAAACTCTACTATTTGCCTCTACAAGAAATTATAGACTTGCTCACCCCAGGGGAATCTATTGAACTGTTGTAGATCATCTACCAGATCAACATACTTCACCCAAACGTTTCTCCCCTTGTTCGGGAGGAGAAAGGATAGTATAATTTTTAACAAATTTAATCAAAGAACATCTTCTGCAAAACAAAATAATGCAATGTAATGATAAGAACCTTAGAATATAATGAGCCCAAAATGGCAAATACAATACAAATATTGGAAGGGTGAGAAATACAATGAAGGACGATGATAAAGAATACAACACAAATGACAAATTAGAGCCTTACCCTGATGCCTTTCCAATTTTGCCTGTTTTAAAGCATCATCAATTTTCTTCAGCCCATATGTATTCTTCTTCTTGGGGAATCACCTCATTCTAAATTTTTTCATATACTCAGGATCAACAAATAAGAACTCGTTTGTAATAGGCGAGACATGTAGCCCCAAAATCAGGCAAACATGAATGGGCATCATCTGAATTATCGTCTCCCCAAATTGGAACTTCATAACACCGAGATGACCTTCGAATATTTTCACAACCAACGTCGACATCGTCGCTATTGGATCAATCAGCAGTAAGGGTACAAAACAAGTGGCACGAAGAACACCCTTCTCCTCTTCAGGCAGAGCTGCAAATATTTTGTGAAGTCCCAAACCTGTACACCGAGAGGTGTAATTTTTAGCATTTGAGGTGCCCTTCTTGGCTCTACCCTCCTGTGTTTGGTTCTCGTCGTCAACTTGTTCATTCACTTCTTTATCAGACTTCATTGTGGAAGAAGAAGAAAAAATAGACTTTGATCAAACACCTGGTAGGTAGTAGTCACACAGATGATTTGCCACTTATATAACACTGAAATTACACAAACACACAGATGATTTGCCAATGATTTTTGAGAAAATGGTTTGTGCGACTAGGACGGTTTTTACGCTCGTCAATCACACACACGATTTTTAAAAATGGGACGATTTTTGTGGTTTTTGCAGTGGTCGTGCAGGAAGAAAGTGTTTGAGGAATATGAATGGTTTTTGGCGTCAAAAGCTAAATGAACTCGTGTGAATCGTACTTTTTACCTAACCCTAGAGAACAGTAAACAAATGCCAAATAATATAACTGATGGTGACAGAGTCTGCATTAGCCAATATAGCTGATGCTTTAACGCTTGACAAATTGGTTTCAACAAATGACAACAAATGCATGTAATGGTGATAGGGTCTGCCTTACACGTCTTGAAATAGTAAGGACACGTGTAGATCGAGGAACGATTAAAATTGGACACGTGGCGTGATAATAATATTTTTAAATGATTTGAATTTATTATTATTATTAATTATGAAGTGACATTCGAACTAGAGTAGCCCACGATCTTATCTGTTGCCTTACCTGTGGAGCCCACGACATAGAATCCTACTTTAATATTCAAGCAGTTGATATTTTCGAAACAAATGGCAAAAATATTTAAAACAAATGACAAAAAAGGCTGAACAAATAGGAAAGTTACATAACAAATATGATAACAGTTTGTTAAAAAATGACATAGACGTCTGCAAAAATGCTAGAGTTGAACTAAATAAATGACATATTTTTGTTTGCCGCAGCCGTACAGACGATTTGCCATCGTTTCTTCCACGAGTTGAGTACAATAGAGTACCATCATTTCCTCAATGCTCAAGGAGTAAAGTACCAGTCTTCAATCAAACACTTAGAAAGCAGCAGTCACATAAACAGTTTGTGACAAATATTTAGGACGATTTTTGCGGTTGAGTAAGAAGAAGAAACTGTTCGATGAATCGGGATCGCTTTTGGCTCCAAAAACTGGACGAACTCCTGTGAACCGCAGGTGATACCTAACCTTAAACTATGAGAAATAATAACAAAATTGGTGAAAGAGTCTCCATTCTTATAAATAATAAATTTGTTCAAAGGTAGGACAAAATGTACTACAACAAATAACAAATAATTCATGAGATGGTGACAATGTCAGCCTTCCACGTGCACGTGGCTTGATATAATAGTTTTAAATGAGTTATAATTTTTTTTACAATTTTTTATTAGGTTGGATGTGACATTTGTACTTGTAGAGCCCAAAAACAGTGGTTGTTTGCTGTAATATTGAAATTTTAGTAGGGGCAAATATAATTTTTCCTCTTGCCATTATCGATTTTGGAATTTATTGTTCCTGAGTCTGATTTTTTGTAAAGGTGACAAAAACTACTATTTATTATCATAATTTCGGAAAAAAAAATAACATTAGAAGTTGCTACCAACAATATTATCTGTTCTGGGTTTCACTTTCACCCCTCTCTTCTTAGACTATCTCCCGCCCAATTTGATTTCCAAACTCCAATCACAGAAACCCTAATCGAAAGCAACAATGGCGTCCTTCGACAAGGACCTCGACGATGCAGAGCTTTGGGCAGTGATCGACTCAGCGGCAGCCTCACATTCCTCTTCGAAACCTCGAAAACCCCTAGCATTGAAGCACATAACTCCTCAATCTCACAGTCCAGTTTCAATTTCAAGTCCCTTCTCCACCCCAAAACCCTCCAAAACCCATTGCAATCACGGCGAGGCTGTACAGGAGCCGTGGATTAAGCACAGGCCTCAAAAGATTGCTAGATCGAGCGGTTCGTGTGTTGTTGAAGAGAATCGGATGGTGGTTGTGAAGCAAGAGCAAAGGACTTCGACCACTCCGACACAAATGTATTCTTCGCCGGATTGTGGAAGGTTTATGGTGCAGGAGATTAGCCCTAGCCCGATGCCAGGTAATTCGCTGATGGGATTTTGTCAGAGCGAGGGTAAGGAGAACACTGTGAGGCATAGCTTATTTGGTCAATTCCCTTCGGTTTCGTTGTTCAAGGAGTACCAGAATGCGGCAATGGCGGTAATTCACTTATTCCTTTTTCGTAATAATTTTATTGTATTGCACTATTGCATGTTTAATGTTTGTGATTTTTTTATTTATTTTATGACAAGGTATATCTGAAAACAAATTACTGTTCATGAGCTTTGTCCGAAATTTAATTTTATTACTTTTGAAATTCTTAGGGTAGTACTGCTAAACACAGATGTTAGGATGAAAAAATGAGGAGATTTAAGATGGGGAGTTATTCAAGTTCAATTTGCGGGAGGTTCCGTTCGAGGAGCAGTGATGACATAAGTTTTGCAGGTGTTGTTATGGTCCAAATAATTAGAGTTCAGAGGCAGATTTTGGTCGGTGGGGGTGCTTGGTTTAAGTGACTACGACATGCTCAGGTCAATAGATTGTGGAGTATCAGAGGTACTCTGTCATCTTTTTATTTATAAATGTGTGTTTAGAGGATCCAAACACATTTTTTTAATAGGTTGAAAATGTGGTGGGATTCCCCTCATTTTTTTGGTAGGCTGGGCTCATGTGTAGTTTCACGCTCAGTAGTTTACTGGAGGTGTGCGAGAGTGAAACGTAAAGGAATTAGGAGGTTTGATATTAGAAAGTTGAAACTGATTGATGATATTGATGTTTAAGTGGAATTCAGAGGTCTGGGTAAGGAGGTGATTAGGTGTGCGAGTGGCAGATATTGATTATCACATAGTAGTATAGACAGGAAATTTCATGGAGACAGATGCCTAGGGTGAAGTGGCTGAAGTAAGGTGGCGAAGGGAAGTAAGGAAATTCCTTGAATCCATGAGTAAGAAGAACTAACTCTCTTGTTTGCACTAGAGAAGAGAAGCTAAAAGAGAATTATAACTCCTGAGCAATTTACTTGATTGGGAGAGTGAATAAGTTCCTTACAATGCCCAAGGAGGCCTTGATCCATAGGAAGAGTCTTCTTCTTCAACAATGAAACAAAGAATAGAACATTTTCTATTCTAAAAATGAAAGAGAATCTTTTCTCATTGGATTAGGAAACTAAACAAATAGAGGACTTATGATTAGTTTCCTAATTTATTTGAACTTTAACGTTTAACTAACATGATTTTGTCAAATGGTGTTTCATGTTTGATAACATTCCCCTCGGTTAAGAAGGGGGAACTGATGTTAGCTTACATCTTTTTCTGTGCTCCTGCTTGTCTTTTGGCAGAGTGTTATGAATTGTTGTATGGTAGTGCCATAGTGATTCAAGAAATTTATAAATTATCTTGATCAAGGTGGACATGGTACGTTTCTAAATATGATTCTTGAGACTGTAATAGTCAAAACTTTTACAGTTGGCATTGAGGCGAGTTTTTTCTGATCATCTTCTTGGAGGACCAAGGAAATTTTTTTGGGGCGGATTTTGGATGAAATCTTGAGTGCGTAAGGTCGATTTGAAAAGGCTTAAGGCCACATTAGTTGGTCTTACTCTCTATGTGCTGGCTAGAAAAGGGTTAATGTTAGATGTAATCTGTGGGTGAGAAATATATTTACTGGATTATATTTTCTATTCTCGTTAACGTGTGACAACTACTTATTTCTGGTGTACAAATGGTAAGCTGAGGACGCTGTCTCTTTTTTCCACTTCATTGTTATTGCTAAGGCGTTTACTGGAATGATTAAGAGAGCTTTCTACTTAGGCGTTATGAGTAGGGAAACTTCTTACAGAGGGTTGAATGGCGAGCATTGGCCATTTAATCTCGAGCTTATTTCAACAGCTCTGAAATATAACTTTAAGGAAAAGATAACAAGATGAGCTTTATAAAGTACAGACACTTATAAAGACTTTGGAATAAAATAAAATGTACCACATAAGAGAACTATTTTTACTTCATATATATGAATGAATAGTGTTCTATGATCATCTCACTTGTAATCTTTTCAAAGGTATCTTTCTCAATGTTTTTCAGCATACAATCATTCATCCTGTCATCTCCCATTCGGTTACGAACATGGTTCTTTATATTGTTCATGGTTTAAAATTCCCTATCAGCCGGTGGCAACTGGTAGTATTAGTGCGAAAGCTACGAGCAAACTATCTTTTTTGTCGCAATCATCTTCACAAAAAGGTTGGTTGTCCTGTTCAAAGCTGAAACCTGAAAGCTTCATAACGTCCACTGTAGAAAACGATACTTCATATAAATGACTGAATAGTGTTCTATGACCGTCTCACTAGTAATCTTTTCAAAAGTATCTTTCTCTATGTTTGTCAGTATACAATCATTCATCCTGTCATCTCCCATTGTTACGAACATGGTTCTTGTTCTTTATATTGTTCATGGTTGAAAACTCCTTATCAGCCGGTGGCAACTGGTAGTATTAATGTGACAGCTGCGAGCAAATAAACTATCTTTTCTGTCGCAATCATCTTCACAAAAAGGTTGGTAGTCCTGTTCAAAGCTGAAACCTGAAAGCATCATAACGTCCACTGTAGAAAATCGAATTTATAAATGAAATCAGTGCTGCAAAACAACTGTTTCTTGTTTAAAGCAGCAAATTAATTGATTAGGTTCTAGAATGTTAAACAAAGAAGCCACTTGGTGTTCACCTCATTAAGTTGTTTACTCAACCTCATAGTTTGAAAATCAATCTAAGCACCCGATCAACAATGCAGGATGATAGTATGAATAATTTGTGCTTACTGCAGCGTTACGTCGCGATTGGTCTCTAGATGCAACATTATCGTCCATGATAGTGAGGATATCATATTGGCGACAAGCCGACAATGTACTTTAACATCCTTAGTAAGAGAAATCCGCTCATTATATTTCATCACTTGTAATCATTCCTCGGCTATTTAAATAAAGATCACGGTGTCTGTAATGCTTTTGACTTGTTGATTGCCAATATACTTGGCGTCAGAGAGGTGAATGAGTTCATAGACGCCACTTGATAGCTAAAAGAAACGAACTCTTATGGTGGCATTAGTTGCCTTAAAGAGAAATGGCATTTATAGTATATTTATGAAGTATCAAAATCTAAAAGGCTGTTTGCTTCGACCTTTTGCTTTAAGTTCAAGTTATGAACCACGTCAGTAGGGGCATTCCAATCACATATGAAAACATATGAATCAAGCTCAAAGAGTATCATACTGCAATACCCTATATATATCGCCAGGTCAATTGAAACTAGTCTGCTAGTTCAAACTTCGCCTACTTTCTATTTTTTATTTTTTCTCGCTTTACTGACTTTTACAGCTTGATGTCATGAAGAATATCTAGATGCTTGCATGAGGATCCAGTAACATTTCATGTGCTAGTATTTGTTCTCAAGGATATGGCTAATCATCATCGATTATGTTTTTTCACAAGAATAATAAATGTAGTTATAGTGGATATTGCTAGCCCCATCATAACCTTGCTCATGTAGTTATGAAATACTCAAGCCTATGCTTAGAAAATGGTTGGTCGATCGCAATTTTGAGAGACAATGAAGTGCTCTCTTTCACATGCTTAAAAGCGAAAAAACCGTTCAAACCAACAATCCTTTTTGTCAATAAAGCAGAAAGAGACCGCCATATTAAGCATCATGGGTTCCGAGTTCCTTAGTGATAGTATCCGTTGTCTCAGCTAAATTCGTAATATCTTTTTGAACATCAGGGACGGTCAAATGTCATTTTAGGCATTTATAAGGACGAACATCAAGTATAACATTGTAAAAGATGTTGCATTATGTTTACCTTGCTATCTTTTTTAGTCGGATATCAAAGAACAAGGTAGTCAAACAAAACTTGACAAATCGAATAATAAGGGAAATTTTAATAGGCACGTGCTCGTAATCTAGCATATCTGAAAAGCCACAATTTGATGAAATCTCATCAAAGCATTCAAATTTTTGTATCAAAACATTCAACTTGAGCAACGGTCTCACTATCTAATTTCTTCTACGTGTGGGATAAGCTTTCGGGATCACGATAAGTCAGAGGGCCCAAAATTCTGGTGAAATTGTCCTTAAAAAATGCTCTAGAAAATGAGCAGTTGACCTTTTCTAATATCAAAAAGACATTTTAATTGATTTACTCTAGTAGGCAGCAGCTTGTCCAAAAAGACAAGAGGTTCAGTACCAATTTTGTTTTGAAAAAGACACTATATATGATGTAACTCTGAGACGATGTATTTTATCAATATGGAGCTAGGAGATTTGCCAATTTTCATTTTGTTTGAGAAATTCTGAGATATCTCAGTAAAAGAACAAATGGCCGTCATTTGTGTCATGTGGATAAGAATGGATCATTGGTGAAACACACTTGTAGTTATTGAAGATTTTAATAGGACCATTTCAAATTGAATCAAAATGGCGATTGGCTAATACTCTTAGAAGCATAACGTTAGTATATCATAATTACGTGGTGTAGGTTATAATGGGGTTAGTAGTGTGGAAGATGAATTTAAAAGCCTTAAGGCATTAACAATGAATGAGAGTAAATCTGCATGTTATGTTCATTATTTTGCTTGTACTTTAACCAGCTCTTCTTTTTGTTGTTGTTATTGTGAGAAAGGATACTTGAATAACTTTATTCTTCAAAACAGTTACTAGTGCATCAAATGTTATTGGTATTCTGCAAGCATCATATCTCATGATATACAAGTTGCTAAGGTCATTGAGGCATTGGAAAATATGGAGTATGCAAGTAGACTGAGTTTCAACTAGGATACTAGTTTTAGCCCGTAAATATATGTTCGGGGCCGCATCTTGAGATAATTACTTGTCATTGTGGGGTAGTAGGAATATGTTGATAATTGTGTCAAAATGTCGGCTATCAACAAAGATCAAATCCGAAGTCTTTATTTTTTCGTATAGGCCGGCCTTCTTCTAGTCCTCAAGTGGCGGTAGAAAAGTGATACGGCTAGTGAAGGGGGAAAGAAAAACCAAAAGGGTAGTGATAATGTGTAGAAAAAGCAACGCAACATAGGATACGGTTAGACCGACGTTGCTTGATGGAGTCACAACAAAGGTAAAGTGGCTTGTGGTTTGTGACTTTTATAATGAAGTATGGGGCTCCTTTTGATTTTGACTTTGTATTCAGTGGCCTGTGGATTTTGATATTAAATACTCAAGTTTCTAATAGGTATCATATACACTCATCTATGTATATCATGGTTCCTATTGTGTGACGTATCTTATAATTATCTAGTATTTAGTATAAGAACTATACATGGTATATGTTAGGAAAAGTTTTTATAAGTACTTGTTTATGTATAGTTGTAGTAGGGAGGAACCTCGCCAATTAGTTTAGTGGGGTCTTCCTTCGCTTGCCACGCCGGGGCATGACTATTTTAATGGTATTACAGCATACCATTTGGTTTGTATCGGAATAGGATTAGGAGTAATAAAAACTTGAAAGAAATTAGAAGTCTTATAATTTAAAATACATAGTATTGGTTTCATGTGTTTGAGTGATGTTTGTCATGATTAGCTTGGAATATTATTGGGTCGCTTGTTCATGCGTTCAGTAAGGAGAGGGCTAACACTAGGTCCAGGGGTTGCGGGAGAGTTGCAGTGTCTCCCCATAGACAAAGAAGATGTAGACTAGCAACAAAGAGTATTGTTGGGAGATAGACTCTTGTTGGAGATCCGAGATTCACACAGATAATTGAAGGAACTTGAAAACGTGGAAGCACAACTGCAAGTACTTTAACCACCTCTGCCAGTGATACAAGAGGTTGTGCCCGAAATAGTATCAGGACAAAGGAATGATGTTTTACCATAAGCATAGGATAATAGACTGAAAGACGAGTTGTACAGGTTGTCAGAATTTAGAGTATTGTACTCTAAGGAGTCTGGGATCTCAACAGTACATGAAAATGCCAATGAATGGATTAAGTTGCACCAGTGGTTTAGACCCACATCAAGATTCTTAAGTTTGAATTTCAATCTACTTGTCGCAGAGGGCTTTTTTGGTAAAACCTCACACTTCCTTGGGGGATGGTTAAGTGGGAACAATATCGGTGGTGCGAGAGTGGGGTCGTGATACTTCTCAAGAGTCAGTTTCTATATCTTCCCATCTATTGTACGTCCTTGTTCAATATGGCAAACAAGTTGGTGAAGAAAATAAAGAAAGTCATGACAGGTGTTTGTGGTACCATTTATTTGGATAACTATAAATTTCAAAATATAAGGTGGAAAACAGTATTTTTCTGGGAAAGTGTCGTGTTTATGGATTCTAATAGCGTGGTGGGAATTTCCTTTAGCCACGTTTTGGCTTTCCCCTCCTGGATATCGAGTTACGCTAGTACTTATTTTAGTATCAGGTAAGTTCTGTTTGTAGATGTAGGAAAACTCTAGTCTAACTTGCACATTCTAAGTCTATTAACATAATGACACTATATGGTGCCAATCAGGTACACCGTAGCTACAATGATCACGACATACTCTCTCATATGCACTTTATAGCATCCCTATTGTTCATATTTTAATTCATAACATTTCCACAATTGATATAAGTTATCGTTGTTAATAACTGTCATTGTACTTCCTTTACAAGTATCAATTTTCAAAGAGCTCACAATGATCACATCTGACATCTGCCATGATCCTTATATATAATTATGAAATCTGTCTGTAATACTAGTAGACCGGGTGCCGGTGGGACCAACCGCTAGATTTTTGTATTCCAATGTTTTTCTCACAATAACACGCTTTCTCATTATATTTTGAAAATCTATGTTCTTACAAAATGATTATCATGTTCTATGTAGCGCACAAAAAGAATGATCTTAGCAATAACATAGAGATATAGTACTCATGGGTGATAAAATGGGAAATGAGGCCCTTATTTTACACCCTTGTCTCAATAGTCGGCAGTGGATGAGAGAGAGAGAGAGAGTATTTGCAATTAGATGAGAGAGAGAAAGAGAATTTTAAGGAAGAGAGAGATATATGCAGAGATAGGGAAATGCTCTATATAAATCTAACAAAAAAGAGAGTTGTTGGAGAGATTATAGGAGGAAAGAGTGGAGAGAAACATGGGAGTAGGAGAGGTATTTTTCTTTACCCAAAATGCCTAAAAAGTTTCACTTTACTTCTTTTTCCACGACAAACATGGAGTGTAAATAGAAAAAAATCAAAAGGGTAATTAGGGGTTTTGAAAAAGCTTCAGTCGGACTACCATGTAACTACTTGTAACCACCCGACTACATTTCCAGCCCAAGTCGTTTGTAAGTGACCTCCTTATCGGTCGGTCAGATAATGCAGTTACCTGTTTTTAGATCTAAAATGATACCTTTTCGCACATCCTTGTTTCGTGGCTGCTACTCCCTTTGGAATTAATTTTGTAGTATATGCATCTTAAGTTCCCTGTTAAGGGCATTGTTAAACAGATCTTATTTATGACATAAGCTTTACTATACTCTATAATTAAAAAAAGCCATTTTTTATTACCGTTTTATTTCCTATTCGATATATCATGCTTGGAAATAATAAAGTTTACATGTATTTAACATGTGAATATACAGATTCTCGAGAAGACTGATTACACAATGATTTCAGGGAACCCATTTATCAAGAAATCAGGTAATTTCTTAGTAGTAATATTTGAAAGTTGCCTGGAGCTGAAGTTTAGATTCCTATACCTTATCTATTTCAGCTTCCATGTATACAGAAAGCTTGCAACTCTTGAGTATTACTCTGGAGTTTAGATCTTATAGTTATTTCTCTCTATTTAAGGCTGTAATTGCTGCTTTCTTGTTAATGCACCGAGCCAGGAGTTTGACGGTTTGGCCATTTTGTTTTACAGGATGGAGAAAGATATCATTTTTCTTCAATCTCTCATATGAAATTAAAGATAAGTTCATTGAGTTTGATGAGGGTAGAAATGTTCAGCGTGCCGAGTTTGTGGTTCGAGCTTATATGCAGTATGCCCTTTGACTTCTTCAATTACTCATGAAAAAATAGTCCAGTTGATTAATTGTTCATAAGGATGACATTTTGTTGAATTTTTTTCCTTAGAGGTGGTAGGTTCTCAGACGGATGGGGATCATGTGACCGCCGTGAGAAAAGGTTCTTAAAGCCAAACCATGACATTCCCAGCACAGCAGAAACAAGAGCAAAAAATAAAGCATGCCAAGTAGGTCCAATTTATTTTTCTCGCTTGATTTTATAATTATGAAATTCTATCCATATATTGTTTAGTGTTAGTTGGATTATCCATTTTTATATTCGGTTATTATTTTAGCACAGTGTTTATTGCTTTGAAAATTTGAAATCCCACTTTGCAGCTTTAATTTTGTGTGCTAACTAATGATTTAATTTTTCCTAGCAATATGGTTTGCTAGTTCTTTCTGACCTACACTGATGTGCATATAGAATTCTACATATATATGTTGGTGTTGTTGTGTATGATTCGGAGGTCTCAAATAAAACCTTAAGTCCAAAGGGAAACTCTTGGGGCACGTGAGTATAGAAATACTTTATTTAGGATGAGAAGAAAATAGCGTAAAATGTGAAACATTAGTAGATGGATCCATTGTTTTTTTAGAAATGATGTTTGACACAGACACATGTAGCATCCCAATATAGGAATCTTTTTTACAGGTAAGTATAATCCTCTAACGATAACTATATAGCTGTTTTCTGGATATATCCCTTTGTCCTCAGTTAAAATATATTTCCTTGCAAGAAATAAAATGTTTCTGGATATATCTAGGTATAGAACTTCATCATAGCCATATCAACCTAATTATGTAAAATCTTGATGGTTTCAACGCCTTTGCTGGGGATCTCTTAGTGCAAGAAAAATTTCTTAATAGCCATGTTCTCAGCTTGGAGATCACATCGTTTAATGACGAGGCAGAAAGAAAGATGAATTAAAAGAGAAAGGCAACTTGCAAAGTCCTCGAAGCTTACTTCTGAATGAGAATTTGGAAGGTTGTGGAAGAGTCAAAAGGATGACATGCTTTTCAAAAGTTTGCTACCAAGCTCATAACCCATTTTAGCCATTCTCAAAGCTCGTCACTTGTGAGTCCTTGATTATCTGAATGATGCACAATTGAGTTTTCCTGCTATTACCAAAATCACTCTTGAACTGTAGGGGTGGCCCATTCACTCGTACCAGTGTGAAGTTTGAGGTCCACAACTACTATTAGGCCATGTCTTAGGGGGATGTTTGCATTCTTTCAAGGCGTGTTTGACATTTTAATTAATCATAAAGAGCAAAGTGCGGAGGTGGTTGATATTGTGAGATTCTGCAAGAGATTTAGCGGATGGAAGCTGAAGTATCTTTCAAAAAGAGGAAAAACTGACCTTATCAAACAACACATTTTTGAGTTTTGTAATCTACAGTATATTTTTGCTTCCTTTACCAAGGGTGTGGAGAGGAATCTTTAAACTACAATGAAAAGTTTCCTTTGGATGACATGGCAGAGGACCATAAGATTCGTCAAATTGTGTGGAAGCAAGCATGTCAGACTAAGGAGGAAGGAGGTAGGGGACAAAGAAATTATTAGTGACGAATAAGGCGTTGCTAAGTAGGTGGTTGTGGAGGTCAAGGAGCAAGAGTTGTGGATAAGTATGACTATATCGAGATTTACTGTGATAGAGTCTTGGTGGAGTGGGAAGGAAGTTATTAAGAGCAATTTAGGGTTTGGAGGATATGATGAAGATTAATGAGAACTCTGGTAAGCGAGTGAGGCTTGTAGTAGGTTTCGGAATCAGAGTGAGATTTGGGTTGATTGTTGGGTGTTGTCATATATGGAGATGTTATTGTTCACGTCGGACATTCACAATCTCTTTGTACAAGATATGAGGAATTTTTATCATACAATGGTGTTTTGGGATCTTGTATTTTATCACACCAAACTTGGAATTAGAGATAAGCTAGTCAGTTCTTTTACTTGAGATGAGACCTTGTGATGTGTTGGAAGGATTTAGTTATAATGGATCCGACTTGATGTTGTGTGACCTTTGTGTTGATTTTCTTTTTCCCTTGCCTTCAGGTCGTACTCTTTCCATTTCAGTTTATTTGAGGTAATTAATAAATGATTTTCACCTACTAAAAAACTGTGAATTCTTCTTACTATATAAAAGACCCCATTAAAAGAGAAAACCATGTGTCAGATATATAAGGCGTTGGATTACATGGCTATGCTCCTGCACCAACCTTTTTAAGAGGCCTTCGCTAGCAAAAACCATCATAATCTTATCATCTTTTGAGCAGAAGGAAAAACGAGCTTCTCATCAGATTGCGGGTTTGCTTGAAGTCATGTTTTTTTGGACAAAGTACTCAGAATAGACACTTATAAACCACAGGTTTGCGGTTAATTGTTATTGTTCTATGTGGAAGCTCTATGAAGAATCCTTCGACCATCTTTTTCTCCTATGTTCTTTTCCAAAGAGTATTTGATTTGACTTGTTTACTAATGGAAACTTCCAGTGGCCGTGTGTTAGTAATACCCAGGGCTATTGGCTTATCGGAAGATGACAAATCTTAAAGAATCAAGTATTTATTAAGGTTCTGCTTTTTGACATACGGATGAGCTACGTGTGTGATCTGGATACTATAGTTACCATCTAATTTTATTATCCTGCAAAAGGATTCAACCTAGTATAGTTGCCATGGGGCAGTTGAGTTATGCCTCAAACAGATAGGACCATTGGTCGAGGTCAGTGTTGGTAACTGATGAAGCGACGGCACAAAGTTTGGCATTGTGAGATTAAGAAATGATTAGATTGGCGAGGCAGTTGAGTTTACACTGTTTAATTTACATTTCCAAACAAAATAGTTGGCTCACTTTCCTGGGACAAAGTTGGTGGCAAAGGACCAAGCATTATTGTTTACGGGATCTCCCAGGTGATCTGCGAGGTTTCCTAAAGGCCCCTTGCCGGGCACAATTGCCTGAACAAAAACCCTAAACATGGAGAACATGGCCAACCTATCATTTTTAATCTCTTTCACCTTAAGTTCAGCAAATGCCTCGGGGTCATCAGCCAGTCCAAGTGGGTTGAAGCTCTCACCCGGGTACAATGGGTCAACTACCTCACCAAGTGGGCCACCGGTTACACGGTAACACTCAACAACACCCATCAATATAACCTGTGTAGCCCAAATGGCTAGAATGCTTTGTGCATGGATTAAGCTTGGGCTACCCAGGTAGTCCAATCCACCCTCACTGAATATTTGTGAGCCAGCTTTAAACCACATGGCTTCATCAAACTTGACACCGTTACGGGTTATTAGTTTGGGGAAGACGTAACCAAGAGCTCCAAGCATTGCCCATCTAGAGTGGATGGCTTCAAGTTCACTGTTTTTGGCGGAGGTCTCTGGATCGGCTGAGAGTCCAGCAGTGTTCCAACCGTAGTCACCAGGAATTCGCCAGTGAGGTAGGAAGGAACCTCACCAGAAAGTGGTCCCAAGTACTTGACATGGGCATAGGTCCGTACCATGGGGTACCTGAACATACCGACTTAGACTTAGCTGCGGTTTTTCGCATGGTTATTCTCCCTTGACCGAAAACCTCAGATGCTGTTTGGCAGAGTTTAACTGCCTTTCCTGCTAAAGTGGGTGAGGAGAGTGCCATTGAAGAAACAGCCATGGATGAAAAGTACTGAACGTCTTTCAATCTGAAAGAGGGTGGATGGTTTGTGTTTAGAATGACTGTTCGGTGTTGTGGATAAATAGGTAAGAAAATGTATTAGTAAGAAAGATACATGCTAGGAGTTATCCATGGAAATCTGTGAGCTTGATAGCATTGGGAGAGGCTTTTTGATATCTTTTATAGTTGCACAGTTTTGTGCCACATATATAAAGATTGAGATTTGATAATCTGACATGGCAGTAGCTATGTTTTTTGTACATATGCATATCTGTACCATGTCCATGTGTATAGATATGTGTGGCTTGAAGGACTTGCACCTGCCACTTGACCATATTGTGCCACTCACACTCTGGCACTCCCATTAGTGACTGCACTATACTACATTAGCCTAAAATAATTTATATGTGAGTAGAAAGCTAGAGAAGTAAAAACTAAAATGAAAGAAGAAGAACAGCTGTTATCTGATCGAAGCCCTATAAACAAGCAAAATTAAGATGAATGAGCAAAGAACGCGAACTAGAGGAAACATCAACACATAATGCGAGATTGGAATCTTGGAATTGGTGCGCTTGATTGGAAGCGCACGGGCCAACCTAGTTGGGATGTATTGGTTTCTTTAATGATGCTTTTGCAACTCCTTGTTAGATGGTTTTTGATGTACTTTTCTTTTTTCCTAGTCTTCTTTCTAACACTTTTTTTTCATGTATATAAAAATTCAGCTTAGCTAGCAAAAAACAAAACAAAACAACAATACATAATATGAGATTTATGTGGAAACATAGTGGGAATAAACCACAGAAATCATTTGTGATATTGCTAGAATCATTGATGATGTTCAAATTCATGAAGAGTGCAGTGATGAGGTTGTCTGGTGAACATCAAGTGTTGCTACTTACAGGCCTAAAAATACTTATGTGAAGTTAAGCACACTGAACGGTTGAATAACTTGGGGTAACTTAGAGTTGTTCTAGGGTTGTATAACAAACACTGCATTATCACCTCTATGGTGTTTCATAAAGCTGTAAAAAATCAAGACAAACTGATTTTGTGGGGGGAATTCAAGTATCTTTTTGCGTTTCACACGGTGGTGCAAATGAGAATAAAGAACACTTGTTTTTTGAATGTACTTTTTTCAGGTGTATTTGAATTTCTCTGTATAAGCTACTGGGCTACAATAGATTCACGGGGAATTGGGACAGTGAAGTTACTGCTTTCCATCAATAAACTTTCTTTGAACTCCTTTACCATTTGTGCACTGAAAGAAACACCAGGATAAGGGTCATGGAATGTTGATGCTCAGTTCTATATCAAACCGCAGATAGAACCAGTGCCCTTGGCGGTTTTCATTTTGAATATTGATGAGTCCTTCAAGATTAATAGTGATGGTTTTGGAGCTCTAACAATGATGATACTCTTATTGCTGCTGCGACAGGTACAATGAATACAGTGGTCGAATTGGAGCTTAAAGCTATTGGAATTGGTCTTAGGTTGTTATTAACAAGGCAATCTTTGCTAAAAATCAAGAGGCTTTGGGTGCTTACTGATTCTAAATCTGTGATTGAGTATATTATTAATGCGGGCAATATTTCTGTAGTGTATTGACTTGGTGGCAGGAACTTATCCTAACATTTAATCTATTGAGGACACACCCAGTTCTTTCTTTGAAGAAATAATTAGTATACTGGTGGACAGTTGACTAAGTTGCTTTAATTTACATGTCGAAAAAGGGTAGGTTTAATCCACAGTAATCTAATGCAAGATTCAATCTCACTTTCCTGGGACAAAGTTGGTGGCAAAGGACCAAGCGTTGTTAACAGGATCGCTGAGGTGGTCTGTAAGATTTTCCAAAGGTCCCTTGCCGGTCGCAATTGCCTGAACGAAGAACCTAAATATAGAGAACATGGCCAACCTACCATTCTTAAGGTCTTTCACTTTAAGTTCAGCAAATGCCTCAGGGTCATCAGCCAGTCCAAGTGGGTCGAAATTCCCACCCGGGTACAACGAGTCAACTACTCACCAAGTGGGCCACCAGCCATACGGTAACCCTCAACAGCGCCCATCAATATAACTTGTGTAGCCCAAATGGCTAGAATGCTTTGTGCATGGACCAAGCTTGGGTTACCCAGGTAGTCCAATCCACCCTCACTGAATATTTGTGAACCCGCCTTAAACCACACAGCTTCACCGAACTTGACACCATTACGGGCTAGTAGTTCAGAAAAGATGCAACCTAGAGCTCCAAGCATTGCCCATCTAGAATGGATGACCTCAAGTTCATGGTTCTTGGCAAAGGTCTCTGGGTCAGTAGAGAGTCCTGCTGTGTCCCAACCATAGTCACCAGGGAATTTGCCGGTGAGGTAGGAAGGAGCCTCACCAGAGAATGGTCCCAAATACTTCACACGATCAGGACCGTACCATGGGCTACCTGAGGATGCTGGCTTAAATTTGGCTGCAGTTTTTCGCATAGTTATTCTACCTTCACCGAAAATATCAAATGCCGATTGGCGGAGCTTAATTGCCTTTCCGGTTAAGGCGGGAGAGGAGAGAGCCATTGAAGAAGCAGCCATGGAATAGTGCTAGATGTAGCAGACAGCTTTCTGTTAAGAGAGAGGTGGATAAGTTCGGGCTGAGAAGGAAAGTGTTAGGTTCTTTGCTTATAGGTAAAAGAAAAGATTGGTGAGAAAAGATCCAGAATAGCTTGTTATTCATGGGAATCTTTCTGTTTCGTATCATTGGTGGAATGATTTTGCGGTTGTTCATAGTGGCACAGTTTGTGCCACGTAATATAAAGATTGAGATTGTGATCTGGCATGGCAATTCCTATGTCCATGTGTATGGATATTTGTGGTTTGAAATATTTGCAGCTGCCAAACTGTTGCTAACCCCAACGTACCACTTGGCGGCAGCCAGATTGTGCAACTTAGGTTCTGGCACTCCAGTTAGTGACATCTATCCTCATACATTACTCACATGAGTACATCTGTTTTATCGTGATATTATCTGTTTTCACTATTCTCTGTTTTCTGCTATTTGTTTATCTAATATGTGGCTTCCTTAATTTTATTATGCTGTTTGAGTAATACTTTTATTTTCTAAACCTGTTTGAGTGATACTTGTATGCTTTTTTTTAAAGTTTGTTTTCATAGGCCTTTTTAGGAAGTTTCGGCATTTTGTTTATTTAATATGGGCATTTCGTAATAGTTCTTTTTTAGGTGTATCCCATTTTTCTGATATGTTTGAGTCAGTTTTTTTTATATTCTATTTTCATAGGTTCGAAGTTGAGGAGAAACTACACATTATATTGTAATTGTCGTGCATTGTTTGTTTTGAACCATCTTTCCGGTCTACTGCTCAGTAGGTACTATGTTACGGATCTTGGTCTTGGTCTAGGTCTAATTCTCTTTTATGCACTATTTGCCAAACTACTGTTGTGCCTCATTATCATTTTGGGAATTTGTACAATACTGAATCTGCCGTGAATAATTTTCCGTGCTCTAGAAAATTAGAGAAGCAAAAACCAATTTGAAAAAATAGAAACCAAATATTTGTAGCTAATCCACAAGCCCTAAAACAAGCAAAAATCTGGATAAAAGAACAAACAGTGTAAGCTAGTCAGCTAGAGCAAGCATCAGCACACAATACACGATATACGCGGAAATGCTTTCAGAAAGAAAACTTAGTCTCACAGTCCACTATTAGGGTAAATAAAGGGGTACAAAATCTTTCAATATCTTTCTCTTTTCTTCCCTCTTTATGTTAAGAGGAAAAAACCAGTTAGATACATTTCCATGTACGTAAAACAAAGACCCTGAATAGTCTTAAGGTTTCTGCAGAGTTAAGATGAGGATAAATACCCTCAGTGGGCTTTAAAAGTGACCAAAATTAATAGAACTTAATTTGCGAAAAACATCATATTCGAATCAAAATCAAGAAAACTAGGGTTTTTGTGAGTTTTCCTTAAAATTCACATTCAACTTCTCTAAATAAATAAATAAATAAACTAACTACCTACTACTAAAGCCAAGCCCTTATTATCTAAAGCAAACACTAATGAAAATAGAAAGTGTGTCCCATTCCTGTGTGAGAACGGCCACATGACCTATCAACTCTCTCCCACTAAGAAGAATTCGACCTCGACTTCTCACACGCCTTGTAATCATCATAGAAAACTTGATCTAACTGCTGGAAAGTAGCTTGAAAAATCCACGACTCCACCTCAGGCGACCGGTTAACCCAACGAACCTTGAACACGGAATAAGTACCCCGCTTAGCCGTAGTTTGAACATCTCTCTTTAAGACTGTTGCAATGTGATCCCCTTGCCTGATGCCTGGTGGAAGGGTGATAGGTGGAATCCCCTCTCCGTGGTTTGGTGAAACTGGTTTGACATTCATAACATGTAAGCGCGTAACTCTGGAGGCATGTCAAGCTTGTACGCATTTTACCAATGCGTTGTAAAATACGGAAAGGACCTGTACGGCACAGTAAAAGCTTGGACGCCACACCTGCAAATCTTTGCTTCTCAAGGTAGAACAAAATCAGGTCCCCTTTTGGAAAACCACATCGCGTCTATGGTGATCAATTCTCTCCTTCACTTTAGAGATGTGTCGCTCTAGACATTGGCAAACATCCTCATAAATATCTCAGATTGAGGTCGCAAAGTCAACAGTTATGGCAGCGACAAGAAACAACTGGGGTGTACTAAATAATGTCGCGAATGCAGTGCACGTACTACAGCCAAGAGCTCGATGTCGTACGTCGAGTACCGATACTGAGCACACCAACTTCTGGCTGAAGTAGGCTACTATGCGACCCCCCCCCCCCCCCCCCCCCCCCCCCCCCCCCCCCCCCCCCCCCCGAGAAGAACCACGCTCCAATGTCTGTCTTGCATGCGCCTGCGGCGGTAACCTCAAACATTAGGCTTGAAATGTGGTAATGCCAAAATGGGAGTTGAAGTCAACTTCCTCTTAATGCCTTGTTCGCTTTGGTGAACTAGACAAATGGGACATCCCCCATGAGATACGTAATTGGTGGCATAATCGTACTAAACTAGTAAATAAATTGACGGTAAAATGTGGCTAGTCCGTGAAAGTTCTGAGCCTGTGTCGTGGATGACGGAACAGCCAATTACAAATCGCATGTACCTTGGCTTTGTCAACCCTAATACCGTCAACGAATACAACATACCCCCAAAACTCAACTAAACCCAGCATGACGACACACTTCTTCAGCTTTAAGTATAACTTAGGCTTGCTCAAAACCTGTAATACCCGCTCAATGTGCCTAATATGCTGTTCCTCTGATCAGCTGTAAGTAAGCATGTTGTCGTAGTAGACCACTACGGATTTCTGTGTAATGCACTCTCCTTGAACCTCAGTTATCAGTCGCGTAAAACTGGAGGTCGCATTAGGCAGTCTAAACGATATCACCAACTATTCGTAAAGTCTCACAACAAACATCACTAAACTTTATAATAATAGGTTGCAAATTAGTTATAACGAAGGGAGAAGAATCAAAATTATACCAACCAGGGCATATGCATACCAGTGTGCGCAAGCCTTGCCTGGTGTGTGGTGTGTGGTGTGTGGTGTGTGTAGGTGTTTTGAGACTCACCGGTGGTAGACAAGTTAAAATAATCCGCTTCCATTTCCACATGAAGAAAAAGGTATTATCTTTGCTGATATGGTGACTATTTTGCACAAGTTGCTATAGCCTACCCAATAACAAGTGACAAACATCCATGGGCACAATCATAAAGTGTATGGTGTCTTCACATGACTGCCTAATTTAATTTTCGATATACACTGTTGCATTGCCCTCTTTTCACCGCCCTTGGATAACTAGTGAATATCAAATGGTGTAGGGTGAGGGATGAGTTTACACTGGAGTTTCACTCCCTCTTCCTTTGAAAGCAAATTTTCTGTTGATCTCCCATCGATAATAACCTCTAGTAGTTTTCCGTCGGCCAAGCACTGCGTACGAAAAATGTCCTCAATAACCTGTGCGCTAGACCCATAAAAGGGTGTTGCATGTGACATGTACAAGTTGCCCATTTTCTAGTGTGGTACCACGTCAATCGTAGTCGTTGGCTTTTCTGTTGAATACCTCGCTGTTGTTCCTGTATTTTTGTCCCCTCCTCAAGCACCTCATATATCGAAGGTAAGGTAGTGGTCGCCTTGGGCTCCGCTCCATGTGTTAAAAATGTTCGAGTTTTGGGGGTGACAGTTACTGCTTGTGTCGGAACTATGGGACTGTTGGTTGCAGTTAGCACCGTTGGCACAATTGGGAGGGACATTAGAGCCCTCAGCAAGACTATCGCATTTTCATTGATTGGGCTGCTCGTCGAGCTGACGCCACTGGGATCGGTCCGGCCATGATGGACGAGCGGGTCTGGGCCATGGGTCTCGGGTTCGGGCATCAGCATGGGTATGTTCTTTTGCGGGTACGGGATCCTCGTGTGCGACTCACAAGGGAGCCGTTAGGGTTTCATCACTGCTGTCCCCCAAGAGGTCAGCCTGTTTCAGATCCATCAGCCGGACGAACAAGTAAGTCCAATGGAGCATTAATGGCAGGGTGGCCTGTCCAAGCCGATTGCTTGATAGTGCAACGAAATGCACCAGAGGACTAGTCGCCACACATCTATACAGACAAAATGACAGGTGAAAACCAACTCATCCTGTAGATTCCTTTGTAATTAACATTTTATGTATTTTTTTTCTTTGATTTATGACCATCTTGGATAGGTTTCTTTATTTAAGTCTTTCTAGTCTTTAGGAACTTCTTTTATTATATAGAAAGCCTAGTGAGCATTATAATCAATCAGATAATCTACTATTTTCTGTTGTGAAATCAAAAACTAATTACTTGTGAAATCAAGGAGATAAGGCTTCAGCGTCATCAAATGTGGATCATATACATTTATGATCTATATCTAGTACTGTTATCATTATGTCATTTCCCTGCAATATAATAGGATTCAACCTAGTCTAGTGCACTGAGGGTCCATCATTTTCAATTGAGGCTGTTGAATTAGGTTTCAAGTAATAGGTACTTTTTTTACATGAACTAAATCCTAAAAATTACTGATCATTGGTTAGAGTCTGTGTTTGTAGTTCTTAAAGTGACCGTGCAAAATAAAACATTATGATCTTCAAAACATTAAGTAGTGTAACTAAGAAAAAATTGGTAGAACGTTAGGTAGCCGAGTTTAAATTACTTTATTTACAATTCTCAACAAAATAAGTTAAAACCACAGCAGCCTAATACAAAGTTCCAAACTCACTTTCCTGGGGCAAAGTTGGTGGCGAAAGACCAAGCATTGTTGTTTACAGGATCACTGAGGTGGTCTGCGAGGTTTTCCAATGGCCCCTTGCCGGTCACAAATGCCTGAACGAAGAACCCAGACATGGAGAACATCACCAACCTACCATTCTTAAGCTCTATCACCTTAAGTTCAGCAAATGCCTCCGGGTCATCAGCCAATCCAAGTCGGTCAAATCTCCCACCAGGGTACAATGGGTCAACTACCTCACCAAGTGGTCCACCGGCTACACGGTAACCCTCAACAGCTCCCATTAATATAACTTGTGTTCCCCAAATTGCAAGTATGCTTTGTGCATGGACCAAGCTTGGGTTACCCAAGTAATCCAATCCACCTTCACTGAATATTTGTGAACCAGCCTTGAACCATACAGCTTCACCAAACTTGACACCATTACTGGCTAACAGTTCAGGAAAGATGCAACCAAGAGTTCCAAGCATTGCGCATCTAGAGTGGATGACTTTAAGTTCCCGGTTCTTGGCGAAGGTCTCTGGGTCAGCTGAGAGCCCGGCTGTGTCCCAACCTTAGTCACCAGGGAATTCGCCGGTGAGGTAGGAAGGAGCCTCACCAGAGAATGGTCCCAAGTACTTAACACGGTCAGGACCATAGCATGGGCTACTTGAGGATGCTGGCTTAGCTGCAGTCTTTCCTGCTAAGGTGGGAGAGGTGAGAGCCATTGAAGAAGCAGCCATGGAAGAAACACCCTGGGTAAATTGTTATCTATGGAAATTTATGTGTTTGATAGCATTGGTGAAATTATTTTGAAATCTTCTTTAGTGGCTCAGGCTGTGCAACAAAAAGAAAAATAGATTGAACAATCTGACATGGCATATCTATTTTTATTTGATGTTTGCATATTTCTAGCATGTCCATGGGTATGGATATTTGTGGTTTGAAAGATTTGCACCTGCCAAACTGTTGCTTACCACTACTTGGCCACAGTGTGCCACTCAGATAGTCACACTCTGGCACTCCATTTATCTAACACAACTTCTTACATTTTGAGAATTTACCTTTATTTGTTACTTTCTGCAGTTTTCACCATTTGGTCACGCTATATTATTATGGTGTTTAAGTGATATATTTTACCTTGATCAATTCTAGTTTAGGACTTCAATGGTTTATTTATCTCTACCAGTGAATTTTATAATCTTTTTTCTTATTCTAACATTTAAGTCTTTTTTACTTAGGTATATGCCATTTTGTGTTTGTTTGAGCCTTTTCTTTTTCCCGTATGGTTCAAAGTTGATCTCAAAAAGGAAAGTTTACATTTACATTTTTTATTGCGGTAATTTTCATTGGTTGTTTCGAATGCTCCCTGTGGTCTATCCGCAATTAGTGCCACACCAAGAGTCTTGGAGTTGATCTATTCCCTTTCATGCTGTAACTGCTAGCTCTACTTTGTTCCCATTTTACTATTGTGTTTTTTTTTTTTCTGTGAACTTGCCTCTTCTTAGTTTAAAGCTCCATTTACTATGCTAATAGAATATATCCATTACCTGGATGATGCAGGACCTGCTAGGTATTGGAGAGTATCGACCTGGTGCGGGCAATTCTCATCGATGAATCTAAACCATCAGTGATCAGCTCATTGTACAAGAAATGTCTGATTTTGTTGTAACTGAAGAAAGGAAGAAATAATAGTCCTAGTTCTTTCTCAAGCGGTTCCTGTTGTGTGTTTTTAATATCATTTCATTGGGAAAAAAAAAAAAAACTCTTGAAAGACTTTTCAGATGAGTTTTCTGCAATGAGAGCTTACAATTATTTTGCCAGGGATGGCTTGCATTGTTAGCACACCATGGCTGGTTCGACCTCAATTGTTGTATGCTTGGGATGTATGGTAGTAGCTCATATTACTCCATTCTGTTTTTCAGTCGTCTCAAGAGGTTCGACACGTTCACCTTAATGTAATTATGATTCATTGTTTGCTTGTATTTCTTTTTTTTCTTTCTTTCTACATTTTGTTGGAGCCAGGGGTTCAGGGCTTTAGTAATGTCAGATCTGACCCAATACCTCCCTTGGGAACTGATTTACCTAGATAGCAAGAATCAAACCCATTAAAACAGAATCACATTTCAAGTCCAAACTTTTTCTTAAACGTCACCCATGTTGTGATGCTTGAGCTATGAAGACACATTTCTAGTGAAGACACAAAGAAGCCATAATCCCGTATGCACTTCAGCTTTTCTATCGGTTATCTCTAATTAAATAGTACTGCATTGTTGACCACATTAACTGATCGTAGACAGCATACATGGCCGTACATCCCTATGTCTCCCGTATGTTTCCGCAGGTGACGCTTCTTTGTAAATCTTCACCTGAGCAAAAATAAAATAATTAGGCTCTGATTATGGGCCAAAAGTGTTGGCACTAAAGATGGATGTGGGCCCAACTAAAAGTGCACTTGACGGTAGCCTCTCTTTTGGGCTTTATTGGATTCTCCTCTTCCCCCCTATCACAAGGACTTTCTTTTAGGACTAATTGACCCTCAATCTTTTCAGAAAATGTCTTACATGTCTCTTTATTTTCCCAATAAGGAATATTTGGGTGTTCCAAACATGTGTACCTCTCCATGCAAAATCTCCTCTTTCATAATCATAGGGGACATCAATTATTAGATCAATCTTATCAAGCTAGATTCTCTCATGCATTACTACTATTATATGATTGGAAGTTTTTGCTTAGAGCATCATATTTTTGATGTTCCCCCATGACATATTTTAGTGAATATTGAAGAAAAAAGGGTCATTTTGTGTTTTACCAATACCACTAATGTAGTGTCTCTGTACATAATTATTCTGTTTCTTCTTTGGGTTCTTGTCAACAAAGTAGAGTGTGATATGAGTATTTTAGTACAAGTGTAAGGTTTTTCTCTTTCTCTAGTAGAAGAAATGGCAGTTCTCTAACTGAGGTGACATCACTAAACTTCTTCAAGCAATGGCTCAACAGGTATTTTCATTTGTTTTCTCCTTTCCCTTTTAGTGTTTTAATTTTTGGATATTCTCAAAAAATTTCTTTTCTTTGTGATCCACTGAATGTGGGGTTTTGTGATTTGCCCATGAATGTGACTGATGATAATGATGATGGGGAACTTCTCTTGACCTTAAGAAAGAGTTATTATCTATGTGACTAATGATGGTGTTTTATATTCTGATTTGCTTCAAGTAATTTGTTTTTTTGATGTATTTGGAGAATGCAGGAAAATGGGTGGCCTCTTGGTTTGCAACCACTGAATATAAGAGCTGGGTTAGTGGGACATGGTGACTATTCTGGGTCGGTTTCATTCAATACTTTACTTACTGGGTCTCCAAGTTCCTCAACAAATTCTTCATCAGATTTGGATACAGAGGTCAGATTAATTACCATATAGATAAGATAAATAAAGAAACACTAATGCAGTAATGTTCTTTCTTTCATATCATGCCATTTTCATGTTTTCTATCCCCACTGATGAAGAACTGAAGCAGCAAAAATTTTGGCCATAAATGCTTGGTATTTGGTACCTTTGCAAATTTCATCTGCAAAGCACTGGGGACTGCCTGAAAAGTAGAGATTTTGATAAACCCATTGGCAGCTAGTTGTAGTCGTACCAGCCAAGCAAGGTTAAAAAGAAACTTATGGAATAGAGAAAAAAAATCTAATTACTAATACAATATTTATTTGGAAATATAATAGCATGCAATCCCGTTTTCAATTTCTCCCTTTAGTTAGATAATAGATGCCATCTTTATTAATTAGAAGTTTTCTAATTGGGCATGACGGCATTATTCGTTTCATGCTTCATGTGGATTATCTAAGTATAGGCAAAAAATTGGGTTTGAATTTGATGAATGGGAGAAAGCTATAGAAGTTTAGTTGGATTTTATCATTATAATGGCTTCTTAAAGATAAACCTGTTTTCTCGGAAAAATTGAGAAATACATGGTGGGGAACAATTTAGATAGAGAAATGGTGAGGGATGAAGGTGGAGATCAATGAGACAGAAGAATCTTAGAAAGAACAATAGGAGGCCGGAAAGTAATTAGACACGTTATAGATCAGCTAGACCACTTCCACTGCTTCCAATTCCTAGAAGCTGCACATACATTTATAGGAGTTAGAAAGGCTTCTATACAACTAAAGCCTCCTAAGTTGGAAACAACATAGTTTTCTACAGAACACATACACGTGTGCGTACGATCAGGCATACACAAAAAATAAAATAAAATATTACCGAAGTGTTCAACCACCAACGGCTCATCGTTAGAGAGACTCTAACATATTTGGTAGGGAACGACCACTTGAGAATAAGTGTTGAGCCGCGCCGCGGAAGCCGAACTTCGATTTGATTCGATTAGATTAATTACAAACAATCTAAACGAATAAACACAAATATAAGAGAACACACATGTAAGGTGTTCGGCAAGTTGCCTACGTCCACACACGAGAGAGGGAGAGAGAGGGAGAGGGAGAGGGAGAGGGAGAGAGAGAGAGAGAGAGAGAGAGAGAGAGTTTATTCCAATGATTCAAGGCTACAATCTCACAATAATTGAGGTTTTTTCTCAAGAATTCCTCTACCAAAGATCTCACCAAGGGTAGCTCTTAAAATACCCTAAGTCTCCCTTATATACTTAGGAGACTTATTACAACCAACACAGATCTCGAGACAAAACAAAGGCTTTAAAACAAAACTCAAAACTAAGTTTTCCCGATGTCTGTTTGAACAGAGGGGCCATCTGACTAATTTGTTCGAATAAACATTGAGTCTATTCGAACAGACTCTGTTCTGTTCGAACAGACTCAAAGCAGAACTCAAAGCAGAAACAGAGCAGCCTCTAGAATTCTTCACCTCGGTGAAGATTTCCCCAAATTTGAGCCGAACTTCGCCACCAACCAAATCGAACCCAAAACGAAACCTCTCTCACCAAATGTTCCCAAGGACCAAAAAATCGACTGTACCAAATCAATGGTTGCCTACGTACAGTGGATCAAGTCGTCCGTAGTTCCCAAAATCCAATTAATCCATATGAAGAATTTGAACCAAGTCTAAATAATGATTGAACTTAATCCCCGAAACAAATTTCGTAAACATATCCGCCGAATTATCATTGGTGTGAATCTTTTTCAACAGAATCGCATCCTCTTCCAGGAGTTCTCTGACAAAGTGATAATGCACATCAATATGTTTCGTGTGTTGATGATGAACATGATTTTTGACCAAGAAGATAGTACTCTGACTATCACAGAAAACATCAAGATGATCTATCTTAATGCCCAAATCGCGCTGAAGACCTTTCATCTAAATAAATTCTTTGATCACTTTAGTCACCGCCATATACTCTGCCTCAGTAGTAGATTAGGCCATCGTTGATTGTAGCGTAGATCTCCAATTAACCGGTCCTCTACCCAATGTAAAAACATACTCGGTAGTAGACCGCCGTTTATCCAAATCACCCATATAGTCAAAATCCACATAACCCACACAAAAATGATCAATCGAATTCTGCTTACGAAATTCCAAACCAATATCTACAGTAACTTTGATATACCGTAGAATCCATTTCACAGCTCACTAATGATCTCTTCCCAGATCAGGCATATATTTGATAACCATACCAACCGCCTGTGAAATATCTGGCCGAGTACAAACCATAACATACATCAAGCTACCATTAGCGCTAACATAAGGAACTTGACTCATATAATCACGTTCCTCATCGGTTTTTGGAGACATAGAAGCCTTAAACTTAAAATGAGGAACAAGGGACGTACTTACAAGTTTTGTGTTCCCATCAATACTAAATCTCTAAAGTACCTTCACCATTCCCTTCTCTTTATCTCTATGAATCTCCATTCTAAGAATCTTCTTCGCATCACTGAGATCTTTCATTTCAAATTCTAGACCCATTTGCTTCTTCAACTTATCAATCTCGCTTTTGTGCTTACACGCAATAAGCATATCATTCACATACAAAAACAAGTAAATAAATGACCCATCATGTAGCTTGCATAAGTAGACACAGTGGTCATAATGACTCCGTTTGTACTTCTGCTCAACCATAAGCTGATCAAACCATTTGTACCATTGTCTTGGAGACTGCTTCAAATCGTACAACGATTTCTTCAACTTACACACATAATCTTCCTTCCCAACAACTTTAAACCCACTCGGCTGAGTCATATAGATATATTCTTTTAAATTCCCATGTAAGAACGCCGTCTTAACATCGAGTTGTTGCAACTCCAAATCAAATTGCGCTACCAAGGCCAATAGGATACGAATGGACGAATGTTTTACCACCGGAGAAAAAACTTCATTGTAATCAATCCCCTCACTTTGAGCATAACCTTTGGCTACGAGTCTTGCCTTGAAGCGTATCTCATCATCTAGAGATCCTTGTTTATTTGAAAAGAGAATACATCTCTTCCTTCATCGCTCCCTTTCAATGTTTAGCCTCGAAACTGTAAATAGCTCCCTTATAGGTGGAAGGAACATCTTCTTCAACGACCGGTAGTGCATAGGCTACAATGGCCTTCGCCGTTGGAAGCACCATGTCCTTTGTAAGCCAACTCGACTTACTCACATTCCTATTTAGTTTACTAGTTGCTATTGATTCCACCACCAGAGTCTCCTCATCTGTACTCCCAAATGTTCCACCTTCGTTTGTATCTTCATCATTTGGAACATGAACTAGTGGCTCATCACCCGTTGTCACACCGGTAGATGACACCTCCGTTAGTACAGAACTCTCTGGACAATGTGAAGACGTATTAATCTTCACCCGCTGCAAAATCTCGCTTGTCGTCTTCTCTCCGTGCTCAGAGACATGCAACTTCATCATAGAAGCCTCATCAAAAGCGACATCTCTGCTCAGAATAATCTTTCGGTCTTTTGTATCCCATAACTTGTAATCTTTCACAACCTTCTTCTTACCCCGAAAAATGACCTTCCTTGCTCGAGGATCCAACTTACCATTTTTGACATGATAGTATGCCGGACACTCAAAAATACGAAGAGTATCATAATCTGTAACAAGTTCTCCCGACCAAGCTTCCATTGGTGTCTTACCCTTAATTGCAATCGAAGGCAACCTATTAACGAGGTAACATGCATATGTCAAAGCCTCAGCCCAGAGCGCTTTGCCCAACCTAGAATTGGACAACATACATCGCACCTTCTCCAATAAAGTACGATTCATGAAGCTCTGCTACCCCATTTTGTTGCGGTGTTTCTCTAACTGTAAAATGTCGAACAATCCCCTCATCCTGACTTACTTGTAAGAACGGATCATTTGTATACTCCCCACCATTATCCGAATGGAGCAACTTGATCATTTTGCAAGTTTGAGTTTCTATCAACTTCTTCCACGTCATAAAATTTTTTAGGACTTTATCCTTCCTCCTCATGGTATATACCCACACCCGCCTAGAAAAATCATCTACAAAAGACACAAAGTAATGTTTACCCCCAAGTGATGCATTCCTAGAGGGTCCCCAAACATCAGAATGAACATAGTCAAGGATTTCACGAGTACGGTGGATAACTGTGCCAAACTTTATCCTTGTCTGCTTGCTCAGAATACAATGTTCACATAAGTCTAACTTGCACGCCTTAACACCCTTCAATAGTCTTTGGTTCACAAGAACTCTCAAGGGCTTCTCCTTCGTATGCGCCAAACGCATATGTCATAGTCTAATGGTATCTCTGGAAGTGGTCTCCTCACTTCCCGTAGTAGTAACCTCACCAAGAACAGTTGTACCATCCAAATAGTACAAGTTACTTCTTCTTTGGCCCTTTAATATAACCATGACTCCCTTAAGAACATTCTTCACCCCATTCTCAGACACAACCTTGTAGCCTTTTGCTTCAAGTAAACCCGTTGAAATAATGTTCTTCTTCATCGTCGAAATATACCGAACCTCCTCAATCTCTTTAACCAACCCATTGTGCAACTTTAGACGAATGGTACCTATCCCCATTATGTGACAAGAATCATCATTTCCTATCAGCACAGCTCCAATTTCTAGCCTTTTTAAACTAGAAAAACAACCCCTTTCGGGACAAATATGATAAGTAGTACCCGAATCCATGATATACTCTTTTGAATCAACAATACATTCACTAGATGATATAGTTAATTTTTTTTTGGAATCATTACATCCATTTGTCGTATCTTGAGTAACATTTACCGAAGAGCCCGCTTTCCCACCTTTCTTCTTCTTAAGAAGTGCGGGACATTCATTTTTCCAATGACCCGTCTCTTTACAAAATGCACATTGATCATTTCCCAAGTTGTTGCAATTTACACCGCAACGTCTCGACTTCGATCGAGAGTTGTTACCACTTGGCTTTCTTTTGTCTGAAGACCTTCCTCTAACCGTTAATACCTCGGACGTCGACTTATCGGACCCACGTTTTTCCTTCCTCCGATACTCATGGTTCACCACCGCCGTAGTCACATCCGAGTATTGCAGATAACTCTTCCCGTATGTTATCATCGTAACGAAGTGTTCGTACTCTTCAGGAAGCTAGTTTAAGAACAAAAGTGTTTTGTCTTTATCGCAAACAATCTCTTTTAGGTTCCCCAAGTTGGCTAATAACTTGATAATATCATTTAAATGCTTTGACATAGAAATCCATTGTCTCATCATGAAGCGGTAAAACTTTCTCTTCAAATAGAGTCGATTTTGGATGTTTTTCACCAAATACTTCTCCTCAAGAATCCTCCAAATTTCTTTTGCCGAGGTTTTATTCATTACAAGGTACTTAATGTCTTGAGCAAGGCATGAGCAAATTTGACCACAAGCTCTCTTTCTCATCTTCTAAACACTCTTCTTTACCTCATCCTGTTTGTCTTCCAACACCTCATCTAAATCTTGTTGACTAAGTGCATCAATAACCTCGCATCGCCACATGCCGAAGTTATTCGTGCCATTGAATTTCTCAACCTCAATTTTTGCATTGTTAAACATCACCGTAGTGTTATTCCGTTTAGGCGCCGTCGAAGAACTAGGTGCCATTGAAGAACTAATTTCATCTCTTTCTACCATTGTTCCCCCAAATTTCATACACTAATCGAAATCGAAAAACCAAAAACGAAACCGAGATAAGTCGACGCTACCTCAATTCCGAGAACCACCAAGGATACAACCTCGCTCTGATACCAATTGTTGAGCCGCGCCGCGGAAGCCGAACTCCAATTTGATTCGATTAGCTACAAACAATCTAAAGGAATAAACACAAATACAAGAGAACACACATGTAAGGTAGTTCGGCGAGTTGCCTACGTCCACACACGCGAGAGAGAGAGTTTATTCCAATGATCCAAGGTTACAATCTCACAACAATTGAGGTTTTCTCTAAAGAATTCCTCTACCAAAGATCTCACCAAAGGTGGCTCTTAAAATACCCTAAGTCTCCTTTATATACTTGGGAGAATTATTACAACCAACACAGATCTCGAGACAAACCAAAGGCTTTAAAACAAAATTCAAAACTGAGTTTTCCCGATGTCTGTTCTGTTTGTTCGAACAGAGGGGCCATCTGACTGATTTGTTTGAATAAACATTAAGTCTATTCGAACAGACTCTGTTTTGTTCGAACATACATTGAGTCTATTCGAACAGACTCAAAGTCTATTCGAACAGAAATAAAGCAGCCTCTATAATAAGTTCTAGCCAATTCTCGAACGGTGCCTACTATGTCATATGTTAAAGTCTTCAGGAAAATAAGAAGCTATGAAAGTTAACTCTCTTGCCCCCTCCCTGTCTTATGATCAGCCCGACCATGAGGGTGTGCGACATGTGCGAGGGCACAGGGCCCGAAAGGAAAATGGCCCAAATAAGAAGAAATTTTTTTGCCTAGCCCAAACAAAAAAATAAATAAATATTAAACCCAACCCAGTTGAGATTCGACCACAAAACCAAACTCATTATACAAGGCCCACAAACCAAATACCCCAACATGGCCTATTACTACAAAAAAAAAAAAAAAAACCAAATAAAAAAGGCCCTAGAGGACGCCAAGCACTAGAGGTACATTAGGTTGTGATTTTACTGTTAATATTTATTCATCCTGGTTGTGATCCTGTATTAATCTCAGTTTTTCCAGCAAAAGAAACTCCCTTTGGCCTTTGGTAGAGTGCCATTCCAAACTTTTTTAGTTGCAGACTTGCAGACATCCTTCCAATTCCAAAGCTGCTTTGAAACTTAATTATGTCTAGGAAAGTGCCCTGATTTTTGTGCTGTGGTTATTGAAGTGTCAATGTAGTAGAAAACAACCTTTGGTTACACAGACCATTGGGATAGGTGATAAAGGGCCCAAAAACCTTGCAGCCCATATCAAAAGGTAGGCGCCCCTTATGATAACCTGCCGAGAAAAGTTTATTTGGCACTAACGCATATATCCCAGAGGAACAAAGTAGTCAGCTGATATTTATCTTAGTTCAGGCCCTAACACATTGTTGATATATCAAAGCTAAGCTATCCTTCAGATATCGGACGCTTTGAATGTCATGGTTCTATGATTATTGTCTACTTTCAAAATTTAATGCAAGAGTTCCACATTTTAATCCCTATTAACTATCCTGTTTTTCGGTTGCAGTCCACTGGGTCTTTCTTCCATGACAGGAGCATTACACTCGGGAACCTCATTGGTGTCTCTAGCTTCCTAGAACTCTCAGGCAGATCGGGTAGGGGAAGAAGATCAGACTCATTAAGACACAAGAAGAGTTACAAATCCAAAACTTGGTTATTCTCCTTATGCTCGAAAACAAGTTGCTATACAGTGAGCGAGAAAAACACTCCTAGGGAATCCTTTGGGCATTTTCTTGAAGTTGAGAGAAGAGCTGTTAATGGCTACCAAAGAAATCAAAGTCCGTTTATTTATGAGCCTGGCGACTTCTCTGAAGCCCATCCCGTCTCTGAACCTAACTCACTATTTGTTAATGGGCATGTTACACCTCCTCAATCAAGTCCATGGCTCAGTTCAAATGTCGAAAGGATGCACAAGAGAAATTTATCCCATGGCTCTGGGTGTGGTGTTCCTGTACTGTTATCATGTTGTATGTGTGCACAAACAACCAATTGAGTAAGAAACCAATGTCTTTTATGTGTGCACAAACAACCAATTGAGTAAGAAACCAATGTCTTTTGCCTTTTTCATTTATGGTTTGGATTTTGTATTTCTAGCAAATAAAATGTTGATCTCATTTCTTAATTACAACCATTGATTAGACTTACTCCGGTTTGGATTTTGTATTTCTAGAATAAAATGTTGATCTCATTTCTTAATTGTAACCATTGATTAGACTTACTCCGGTTTGGATTTTGTATTTCTAGCAAATAAAATGTTGATCTCATTTTTTAATTGCGACCATTGATTAGAGTTACTCCAATGTTTCGCATAACTGTCTACCCAAGTTATCTTGGTTGTCTTAAAAAAGTATCAGTGTCCTGTGTTGCGTGCTTGCTCTTGTACTCGTAGTGCCGGCCAATTTCGGTCCTTTGCAGACAGCCTCAGATATAAAATCTAATAAAAGCGAAACACTGTACTATATAGGTGATATGCATTTGGTGAGCATGACCAAACTGTAATGTATATTGGCTTGAGTGGGGCAAAAAGGGTTTGCCATTAGGTGAGGAAATATTCCCACTGATCAGACCGACCGCTAGGGAGGTCTCTTTTCCCTTTAACTTGGTTGCGAAAATTGGGTGAAATGTGCATCGTCGTGCCACCTTTGATGAATGAGACCCTGATTTGACCTTTGATGAATCATCCCCTTGATTTGAGTGATTCAAGCAACATTATCTTCATAAAGAGCAGTTGGTTGATCTTGGATAGAACGCAGATTACAACTGACATGGATATGTTTAACTATGGGCCTCTACCAGAAACATTATTTATTTCACTGATCTCCATAAAATATTTGTATTTCCATTCGTAAACACATAACGTGGAAACATGCTCTATGTGGATTTCGTAAATATTTTACATCCACGTTCCCAGCCAGTTTTGTTTGCCATACGGTAAAAATAAACATTAGTTTTTGTGCCAATCAAATATCTAAGAATGTGCGTAATCCCCTTCCAATGCCTCAGGACAGGGAATGAACTATGGCGAGCCAAATAGTTTACCACGAATGAGATGTCGGTCTAGTACACTGCTAAGTAAATTAAAACACCAATAGCTCCTCAATAAGGCACCTTATGCCCTAGGAGTACTTCTCCACCCCCTCATTTGAAGGGCAAAAATGGTCTTTCTCCACATTTAATGAACGAACAATATATGTGAGCTCAAGGTGTGAGCCGCATCCATATACCAAAGCGTTTAATATCCCTTTCAATAAATGTTGCCCGATGTACGAGTTCGTCGCAACTGCAACCTAGTTGTTTGATCTGCAAATTGAGACAAAATTTAATTTTCTCGAGGTCTATTATCTCGAATTCCTTCCCATGGTATTCGGTGACTTTCTGATCTTCTTTGGAGTTTCAATGACATTCAAATCATTCACATACACAGCTATGATTGCGAAGTCAGCCTATTGCGCCACATAAGCCCCGATTGGTTCAATTTATACATTAACTTATCAAATATTCTTACATTAACCCACTCTCCGCCGATGGGTTTAATTGCTTCTGAATGCTTAGACCCCTATGGCACAGTTTTATGTAGATATATGTATCTAGTTTTCCGCAAAGATACATGGTAACCACATAAGACGCATGTCCAGCTTGACTAATAAAGTACTGAGACGCTATAGTTTCCATGGCTAGAGAGTAGGTTTTATGGTAATCAATACCAGGTCTTCGTGAGAATCCTTGAGCAACTAGTCTTGCCTTGTACCTAAGGACCTCTTTGTGTTCAGTACGTTTCCATACGCATACCCATTTATAACTGACAGCCCTAATGGCATCATGCCGACGAATAACAATTCCGAGTACGTCTCGTTTTGATAACGAGTTGAACATCGCTTGGATCACAAACCCACACATTAGCCAATCTGAATGGCAACGACACTCGTCTACACTACAGTAGGTGATTATGTATCCCCATCCGCGATGGCAAGCGCAACGACGATGGTGACTACGTTGTCGACAACTACTTTTGGGCATGACCAATCATGTTATGTGATGCATTTATGCATCGATTGACCGCGTAACTACTATTGTCCCGTTAATGGGTAGTTCCATCCCCGATGAATTGGCTAGACCATTAGTCATCGTTTCATCGGCGCAAAATTTTTACTTCCTTTGAGGCGTTCGCATTTAGCGTGAGCCTTGAATTTGTTGACAGGAGGCAAGTTAGTTCCCTTTGAAATGTCCAACCATGCAAGTATACTACTTGTAGTTGTAGGTACACATGCCTCACTTTAGCTAGGTCCAAAACCAGAGATCTAGACTAGGGGGTACCGGGGTGTTGGGGGCGGAGCCCCCTAAAAAAAGTAGTTAATTGATATTTTATCGATTTTCCTTACGAAGTTAGAAAAAAAAAGAGTAAAGTGAAGAAATAGAGAGAGAGGGAGAAGTGGTGAGAAAAATTAGGCTTAAAAATCAATTGGAATGGCCTTTGAGGGATGCCAAACCCCCTTGCTTACATAATTTTTTATTTATTTTTGGTTTACATGCAAAAAAAAAAAAAAAAAAATCTAAAAAAAATGTGAGGGTGTCGGGCACCCCCGCCCCTCGCTTGCTCCCTTCCCTAAAAGAAATAAAATCCGCCCCTGACTTTAGCAATGTTGTTTAATGTATCTTGCAATTCATTTGCGACTTGTTGCAAGTGAAGAATCTGTTGGACCTTGTTGCCGCTCTTTATTATTACAGGATATTGATGATGTAGCAATGGGTCTCCCAAGTAATCTTAAAACCTTCATGGCATTTAGCTGTCATATCTCCCCCTAATGTCGGGAACAATGTCTCATCAAAGTAACAATTTGCGAATCTCACAGTAAATGTGTCGCTTGTAGAGGTTTCTAGATAGCGAATGATAGATAACTAATCATAATCTACATAAATACCAATCCAATTTTGGCAATCGATCTTTTTACATTATGGAGTTGTAATCGACAATTTCACGACACATCCAAATGTGGGATACAAGCCAGTTACTAGTTGCTTTTAGGAAAACTGATGATTCGCTATCAGATGAACAAAATAATTATAATAACAATGGATGAACAATTAATTACAATCACTTGATTCAGTTCTCTGCCAAACCATTCCAGGTATAGACATAGGGTATTGGATGTTCAACATTTATCCCATTAGCGGTACAATAATAATCAAAATTCTGGGAGCTAAACTCACCATCTCCGTTAAGTTTGTTTATTAGGGAGATGTGGCCACAATCAAATTGCAGTAACATATTTCCTAGATTCGACAAGGCATACCAATGATAAGATCTCGAACATATATCATCAGTCAGATAAGTACATAACTCGTGAAGACCTTGGTCTATAACTATAGAGGTCGACTACATCTAGCGGCTGCTACACTTGGTCAATATAGTGGTTGCTTGTACCCCTTAAAGTTTACCCACTATCCTAAATTATAGGGAAAATGTTTCAAATTTGTAACTGCCTACATCTAACTATAAATACAGGCAGAGAGTACTAGAAAGAGGATAATAATACATCACTCGCAGTTGTCATTCATATAATCATAAGTGTAATAGTTAGCATCATAGTGAAGTTCTTATCAAATCCTCGACGAGGTTGTGGTTTTTGTGGTTTTTCGTAATATATCTGAGTTTCCACGCTCAACTCTCTGTATAATCTTGTTAACTGGGACTTATTTCCCTTACTAATAAACTAAAGTAAAGATGAAGTTTACCTACCAGAAAACTAGCCATTACAATTGGCGTCGTCAGTGGGAAAATTCACTTTTCTCTACCAAACACTCGATCTCCCAGGCGATGCCATGAATAACACGAACCTCTGATGTGCCTCTAGCATACAATAAAACAACGAGGAGAATCCAGACATGGCATTGCCAGAAAACTCCAACTTGCAGAGTACAATTCTCGAACTCTAGAAGCAAATGGAATACAATAGGGCATAGGGACTCGGAAATCTGAGACTTCATACGCAGGCCCTTCAGGTCTAAAGGGAAGAATGAGGAAAAGCTCTCGAACAATAAAGTAGAACCCATCAGAGGGAAATAAAGAATCTGCGCGGGCAGCAAGATCGACTCACTGCACGACAAGGATCGCCAATCCTAGCCCAAATTAAACACAGATCCAGAACGTCTCGAAGAGACAATGGTTCACCGAGGGATGGGCGAAACCAAATTTTTAGGAGCCGATCAAGAAACCCTGACAGAGTGTCGAGATACTTTAGGCTCACATTATCAGCCTCGACTACCCATGAAAGTCAGAGAACGCATTACCACATTCCACCCCATCCGCTTAGGTGACTAGTGAGGGAATGGTTTGGACTCGGAGATCAAGGTGATTTTAACCCTCGCCCACCTACCATGGCACCTTTAGCTGCACAACAATTTGTCACGATAGATGACTTTAGTAACAGAATCCAGGCGATCAACACAACCAATCCAAGTCAAATATTAGCACTAGATAGGATTGAGACAAACACTATCTCTCCCCACCTCGAGAACATGCCAATCCCTGATAATTTCTACATGTCAAAATTTCCTCAATACACAGGGCTCACGGACCCGTTAACTCATGTCAGGCATTTTAAAGCTGTAGTTGGACTATACTTTAAACTCGACCACATGTTTTGCCACTTGTTTAATATGAGTTTCAAAGAAGAGCTTCTTAGGTGTTTCCATACCATTCCCGAAGGATCGATAACAAGTTTTTACTAGTTACATATCCTATTTGAGTCAAATTACACACATACCAAAGAAGAAGTCATAGTAGATTTGTTGTTCTTTTTTGTACAGGGTAGAAAGGAAAGCCCGACGAGCTTTTACAAGCATTTTTACAAGAAACATGAAAAATTGGGAACTTTGATCTAAAAATCATGGTCCCAGCTTTTACCTTTGCCCTCTACATCGATTCCAAAGTTTGAGAAGAGTTGACCCTGCACAAACCAAAAATAGTCACAGAGATGATCGACATGGTTAGTAACTACATCGAGCTTGAAAGATCGAGAAAGATGAAATAAAGAACATTGTCCGTCATTCATTTCTCTGATACTATTCCAACAACCATCTCTGAACTCTAAAACAGTAATGGGAAGGGCAAGAGATGAGGATGACCAAATGAACATACTAAAAGTCAAGATGGAAAAAAGGACAGACCAATGCCAGTCTTACCTCCCATGACCACTACCTTGTCAAACATCCTGCATATAATGAGAGAGGACGAGCTCATAAAAGAATCTCAAGAAGTTCCTGATTTGCCGAACAAACCCTTATGCCAATACCACAATATGCACATTCACGAGATAGACAACTACTATTCCTTGACTCCACGAGTATGTTATCGATGTCTAGAAGTTTCTTAATGAAGAAACAAAGAAAAATGAAGATGAGTAGAGATAAGGCCAAGCCCGACATCTTTACATGATTGAGATCGAGAAAAAGAAAAAGCGCAAGAAAGATAATCGAATTACGTCATGCTGCAAAATGATTTCTTCGAAGAAATTTGCGAAACTCTTACCAAGTTATAGCAAGGTAAAACGTCCTTATCATATTTTCTTCGAGGATTGCGATACCAGCCACGCCAAGTACCCACACCATGGTGATAATGCTAAAAGTAGGGAATGATTACCTCCATACCCTCCTTATCGACACATATAGTGTTGCGGATGTACTTTTCAAAAGGGCATTCAAGGTACTTGGCCCTAGGGAGTAGTCAAAGCATCGACTACAACAATCACATGTTTTAATGGCTCCAAAGAACTAGCAATGGGAGAAATTACTCTACCAGTTCAAGTAGGACCAGAAACAACCTTTGTTAACTTCATGATAATTAATGCCTGTGGTTCCAGAGATCTTCTTAGGGATGACAATAAGTTGCTCTTAGTTTGGGGCTTGACACATCTCACCAGAGGAGGGCACCACTCAACTCTTTCTTGGTCTCTTCTTCCTCTTTCTCTAGAGCTGTTAGGGTTTAGTAGACGAGGAGGAGGTTTTAAAAAAAGGTCCCTTCTTAGGTCCCCTTCCCTCCCTATTCCCTATAAATAGGGAGGGAAGGGGACCTAAGAAGAGACATTTTTTCAGATTCTTGACCTAGAAGTAGTGCTCAGGCTCTCGTGACGTGTATAATTCCTAAGATACCTTTATGAGGTTTTAGGCCTTACCTTTCCACATTAGCCTGACATAAAATGTTTGTCAGTATATAAAATGATTTTTTCATGGCTTGGGGGTCATTAGGAGAGCTCCCCCTAAGACGTGCTCGTCGAGGGGTGAGGAGGTCACCCAACGACCTCTGAGCCTCGTAGGTAGCAGGAACTTGCTCCTATAATCACACCCCTTAGTTCTTGCTCGTAGCAAGGGAGAACTGAGACAAACATGCGAAGGTATTTATTTTTCTTGTCGTTGAGGCACGAGGAACAAATATTTGTGCCCTATCATGCAAGAGGATCGTACATGCATTTAAGAACTTCACCTCATTTGACGAGGGAAAACGGTAGTTTTTTTTTAAATTTCAAAGGTCTCTGACCTATCTGGGAATCTGTGACCTATCATTATTGTCTGGGGATTTTGAAAATAAATAAAGTAATAAATTTTTGTATAAATCAATGTAGCATACAGTTACGGTGATAGATATTGGGCAACGCATCCTATCATGGCGCAGAGGGTCCCATTAATTGTGCAAATCATCCTTTTATCTCCTCTATATATAAAAGAGAGAGTTACACCCCGGAAGTCATTTTTCATTTCTCTGTTCCCCTGGTTTTTACTTCTGCTTCTTGACTTTTTTGCCATTGTTGTTGCTGCAGTCTAAAGCGTTGGGATTCTACATCTTTTTTGGTAAGTAGAAGTTACACTTCCTTCGCCATTGTTTACTTGTAATTTTCTATATTTTCATGGCGGGCAAAAGTTAGACTTCTTGTAACCTTCCATTTGCAATGAGGTTGGAAAGCTAGTATGATTTTCGAGTATGATTAGGTTATTTTACTTTTATTTGCTTAGCCCTATTCAATCTTCATTATTCTAGGACCATAGTTGGTAGGACGACCGCTCCTAAGCTAGAGGTACCCTGGGGACGATGGGTCCCTTAGGTTGCCCTAGTTTATGGACTTTTATCCCTTTTTTATATAGAGTTATTAAATAACGTGGTGATTGTCGTTGTTTATGAATGTGTTCGAACCATTTTTTAAGTTTAACCGTTGCATATGGTCTATGTAGGTACGACCGCTCATATTTCACGAGTCGTGTGTGCTCTTGACCTAGAATCCTTACGACGAGGGATGGAATTATCTAGGGATGAGTCAATGGTGAAAGGGTCATCTATAAGACTCCCGTGTACTGTACCCTCTACGTGGGAAGGCCGCCACGACCATTTGGTAGGCACTTCAGCCCTGTGTGATTTAATGACTGAGTCTCGCATGGATTTTTTGCCGTGATAGAAGGTATTGGGGGATTTGGCCCACGAGGCTATTATTAGTGGTTGTGCTAGGGGTACCTCAGAAACCTTTTGGCCTTACCCTAGTGAGTGGAGGCCACCTACTACCCTTGCCGAGTACAAGACCGGCGAGATAAAAATAGAATATCTAGACGTTGTCAACGAACATACCAGGGAAAGTGGGAGTGGCGAATGGATATGGCCAGATTGTGAGACTTTAGTAATGAACTAGTGTATCTGCTAGTTTGCCCGCCAGTTCAATACTGGTCTTCGGTTCCCTTTGGACGATATGACAAAGAAGTGTTTAAAATTGTTTGTAAGATCACCCAGTTAGATAAGTGAGAATTTTTATAGGGTAATGGCGGGTTGTCAGTTAATTAACCAGTCTGTACTTCCTTGTTACAACGTGGGCTGTCTAGACATAATGGTGGCTTCTAAGATTGGGCGCTATCCTCGGTAATGGGATTATGTCCCCATAGAGCCTGTAAATGAGGGTGAGGGATTGGGTACTTTGGACGAGCCTGTACCTTCACCTCGCGTGACTCGTGCTCGATCCAAAGCATACCCGAGAGATGCCAAACCCATTACTCGGATAAGGAGAGGGTGGGAGGTAATGTTAAGAAGTTTCCTATTAAGAAGAGGAAAGCTGAACTGAAAGTTTAGAGGGTCATGCGTACTTGTGTTCCCTAGTGAAGGAACTGATATTATATTGCCCGTAAGACAAGTGAGCCAATTTTTTTTACCCACTGGGGGTATTTTTGGTATCGACACCTATTCTTGTGACTGTGGATTTTGATTTTGACGACAGTCCCAATCGTCGTCTCCAGCACAATGTATTTAATACTAAATATATGTGCTATCTTCTTATATTTGCACATTCTTTCATCATTGATACGTGATCTTATGTCCTATCTATTCCTCGTAGGTGTTACCCTCACATGTATCACTTATAAGAGCTCCAAGCTTCGTTGGTTAGGTTTTCAAAATTGAGAGTATCACGTGCTAAACCGTATTTTTAACGGGAAGATTGAGGCGGATAGGTACTGGTCGCCAGCTAAGTGTGGTGAGATGTGTTAGCTAGCTTCGAGTAATACTATATTTGTTCAAAGTACTCATGCTTATAAGTTTTCTGAGACCGTTGAAATGAAGCCTTGTTATCTTACTGCAAAGGGGAGGGACTCTGCAAGTTCCTCGTAGTCTTTTCCTCTTGTTCCTGGTGTGAACCCTAGTCTAAGGGGTATCGCATCCATTCAGAGAAGGATGCACTAAGCATCAAGCACCATAATTCTATGCCATGGAGGCTCGTAGATAAGGAACTAGAAGATTTGAGGGGAAAGGAGGGATTGTCGTTATCTCAGTCTTTCATAGAGGAGACAACCCGTTCAGTGGGTAGGGATAAGTTATTTTTAGGTAGCTTGCTAGAGGACGAGGTCCAGAGTATGCCTTACAAGGACAAGTATAAGGCTCACTTGTTTGAGGCCCTTGCGGATCCCGATGCTCGACGTGCTGCGGTCATAGTTGTAGTTTAGGAAAGAATTTTAGTTATACATGCTTTTATTCGCATTTATCTTATGTGTACATGACTCGACCTTTATGCACATTTTTACTTTATGGTTTGTAGTGTATGTTGACTCTGGAGGCGACCCTTTAACATGGCAAAAATCTTGTTAGTCATAATGATGGCTTGAAACAGTGCCTCGCTGATATGTAGGCCCACCAGAAGGAGTTTATCAAGGAGGCAGTCCAGCGCGAGCTGACCGAATATGTTACCTGCTAAACATAGGCACTGATGGATGAGGCCAAAATCCTAAGGTAAGAGAAGCTGACATTCCAGTAGGACTTGGAGGCTGCCAACGGCCGTGTTAAAAACCTGGGGTTAGAAAAGGAGGCAACCGAGCATGAACCCCGTGGGAAGCTCGAGGGTAAAAAAATGGTATTATCCAACTTGTAGGGCTATGTGGGGAGCTCGTGGACAGCTTGGCAAATGAGGAAAAAAGAGTTTCGTTTATCCACCAACTGGTGGGTCATTACGTTTGCTTCTCCTTTGCATTCCTTATGCGTAAACCAAGATGTCCCCGAGCTGCGTCACCTTAGAGTTTTAGGTTAGCAGGGTCCTATCCCAGCTGGTTTGGCAAAGGACATCACTGCTAAGGAAGAGGCAGATGTTGTTGCAGAGGATACTGCTGCGGATGCTACTGTGGATGCCGCAACGAGCCAAGTCCCGGAAGTTGGCCCGTAACGAGTTTTCTTTATGAATATTATTTTTATGCTTGTAATGGTGATGTTGTAATATTGGGTTGATACTTTCTGCAACACCGTAAACTGCTAACTTTGGTCGTTTAACCTTTGTATATATTTTTATTAGTGCGAACATTGCTCTATATTTTGATGTGCATGTTCTTTGTCCTCATTGGATTCCTTCCACCGGTTATTCCTGCGACCTAGAAAAAATAGTTATATGCAAAAAATTCCCTAAGTATTTGTTAAGTTCTCACGAACCCATTTACTATTCTTTGTTAGACTATTAACATTGGCCGCTATGACACCTAATGCAAAATAGACTTGGGGTTTTTAGAGTTCCCACAAACTTGTTTTACTAGTCCTCATTAGACTATTAACATTGGTCTTTATGGTGACCTAATGCAAGATATACTTGGGATTTTTGGAGTTCCCATAATATTATTTTACTTGTCATCGTTGGACTATTAACATTGGTCGTTATGGCAGCTTAACGGAAAATATACTTAGTAATTTTAGGGTTCCCACAAACTTTTTTAGTAGTCCTCGCTAGACTATTAGCATAGGTCATTATAACGACCTAACGCCAAATATACTTGAGCTATTTGGAGTTTCCATAAACTCATTTTAGTAGTCCTCGTTGGACTATTAAGCATTGGTCGCTATGGCGGCCTAACGCCAAAAATACTTGGGGTTTTGGAGTTCCCATAAACTCTTTTATTAGTCCTCATTGGACTATTTTCATTTGTCATTACAGCGATCTAAAGCCAAATATACTTGGGGCTTTTGGAGTTCCCACAAAATTTTTTTAGAAGTCCTCGTTGGACTATTAGCATTGGTCGCTATAGCGACCTAATGCTAAATATATTTAAGGTTTTTGGAGTTCTCATAAACACTTTCTAGTATTCATATTTTGACTATTAGCCTTGGTAAATATGGTAACCTAACACAAAGTATACTTAAGATTTTCTACGACCCCGTGGAAAATTACTTGGGGAGTCTTCGTTACCATTGGTTGCTAAAAGGACCATGGGAGAAAAGATTGGGAGTTATGTGTTCCTAATATCTATGTATCGTGGGAAAGAGTAAGGTTGACTTGGTCAAGTCACTTTTTTTGAAATTGATGGTACTGAGTTTGTTGTCATATTTATTAACAACATTGAATGCTCTTTCTATAAAAAAGGGGGTGGCCTGTCTATTCCTGTATTTCATTTTTACTTTTTTTTTCCTATTATTTTGGTGAGTGTGATGAAGACTCGATCTGAATCTCATTATGAAGATCTAGAGGCTCTGATCGCTTCGGTGGTCGAAATGTAGACCACTTTCCTTTTTGGGATTAGGGGCATGGGCGATGTTCTGCAATTCTGCTAGTGCCCTATTTTGGAGTCATTCCCTGAACGTGATCGGAAGAAGGCATAGGAAGTGTGGAGCTTATATGTTTTGTTTTGTGATACTATGCTAAACTCCTGCTGTAATGGCCAAATTCCGTAAGCTCGAAATGGCTTAGAATTTGCTATCACACCAATAAACCTGTAATAATATTCTAATAAAAAGTAAGAAATGAAATAGGTAATTTTAACGTGGAAAACTTCTGAATAGGTAAAAAACCATGACTTCGTGTGAATGATTTTTGTAAAAGTATCTTTATTGCTTGAGGCGGATATCTTATTACAAGTGATCTCCAAAAATAGAAATGCTTAAATCTTGTAACTTAAAAGTTTTGATGATTATCAAAAATCTAGAATAAGTAGCTTTTAGGTGATCTCTTATGTAATTTTCTAGTCCCTGTCTCTTCTGGATCTTTTCTTTTATATAGGCCTTCTTCACAGCTCTTCATCGTGCTGGAGCACGTTTTCCGAACAATGTGGTTAGTGGCAGTTGACTGAATAACTGACGAGTTCATGGGAAACACGTATCTTTTAACTGGATCATGTTTTACGGTTTAAGTTCAGCCTATGTTATTAACTAGTTCGTGGGGTAGGTTGAAATGCAGACTGGGGAAATGTGTTTAAAATGCGTGAGTCTAAGATGGAGGTAATTCAAACTATGTGAGCTCGACTCTGGGTAAGATCGAGGGACATGTCCCTATAATGGCCCCCTCGCAACTGAAGTCACGAGTGGCTTTGGTTAAGAAATGATCAACTTATAATCTAGGTTAAAATTCTTGATAATTGAAATTGAATAATGATGGTATTGACTGTGTGAAACTTACGCGTGATATGGAAAATGACGTGTATTTAATGAAGATGTGAATACTGATGTATTTGACGGTTATGATTCGAAAAGTTGTGTCTACAATGAATGATAACGCTTGGTAAAACGTACCTGCACATTAAATGTTGGCTTATATAAATGATACCTGCATCGAATTTTGAAAGCAGAGTATGCTTATCCTTTACGAAATTCCTTAAATTTTTTTTACAATGGTAAAGACTCGCAGTATGGTCCTTAAAGAGATGATTACATCTGAAATGCAGAGGTTGAAGTTGAAATACTTCGGTGATCAATCCTTGGAGATGTAGATACCCGCTCCTGTTCCTTCGACGTATCAAGGCATGTTGGAACGAAGCGATTGAAGCTGAGGAAGAGTTCTACTGCAAGTGGAGGTTTAATGTCGTCGTCTTGACAGGCGAGGACCAGTAGGTCTGTCTCTTTACTCTTGCAGAAGATATGGTTAGGGCTTCATATGCAGGGATAGGCATAACTGCAGGGCAGTTATGCTGATTTCTTATATCATCATGGATTCTAAGGTCGGGCCCTCTTCATCTCTGCCAATTTTTGGAAGTGACAGTTTTAGAGAAGGGGGTGATGGTAGTGGAGGAGGGAAACAACAAGTGGGAGTCTGCTTCTGTATTTCCATTACATTTTGGCGCTCAGAAGACCTTTAGTTTAAGAATTTGGTTCTAGCACTGAGTCTACTGCTTGCATAGTTTCCATTTGAAGTTTGATTAGCCTTCAACCAAACTGATGCGAGGGAAGCTCTTTGTTGGTTCTAATTTCTACTTTGTATTAGGGTAAAAGATCACTGAAGCAAGAAGAACTGGAGAAGTTGATGCGCCGGCGCGCCTGAATGACCTGTGACTTTTAAAAATAGTGAAAAACTTGTTATCTGTAAAGTACCTGGAGTTCGGTGTTGGATGGATAATGTTTATGTTGTGTACCTGAGATTGATGCACTGAAAAAGTTTTTATCTGTAAAATCTTATGTAATGTTCTCAACATTTATAAAAAGTTTTCATCCAATTACTTGTGTCATGTAGATAGAAAATGTCTATTAGAATATAACTGAATTGTGTAGGATGTATGAAATGAATAGGAGTTTATAAGTATTGAAAACACTATTGTTGTGATGTAAGTAGATTCTATTCTGTGTGTCGAAAATGTTAGAGGCAAACATTTCAAGAATTCAGTAATGCAAAAATTTGATCTAATAGAGGTTGATGGAAGAATAGATCTTGATAGAATAAGCTTGACCTTGAAAGTAATAGAACAGACGAGCTCGGAGGAAGAAATAAGTTCAAATAGTTTTATCAAGATTTTGGGGTTTTCGTTTACGAGATACAAGCTGAAAATCATGTTTTAAGGGGAAAGTATGTGAAAAATGTACAAATATGGGTAGGATGATTTGTGAAAATGGAGAAGAGATTAGGATGGTATGGACTCGATCTCAGCGAATTTGTCATACAGTAAAAGGACGATTGACTATAAAGATTGCTGAAGTGCGGGAAAGAATTTTTAGTTTGTGTGGCTGAGTTACCAGTGAGGGAGTGTCAGCTTGAAGGATTAGATGTAAAGAGTAGGGAACTTGAGTATGCCCGTTATTTCTATGTGGTATGCTTTTGTGAATTGGTGAGGGATCTGGTAGATCAAGAAGAGATGGTTGGTTTGATTGTTGAGGTTGAGATCAAATTTGAAGATTGAAGGACTGACAAATAATGTGATCGGATATTGTCGTCCAGGTTATTTAAGATTATTCAAGACATTGTATAAAGTATTTATAATAAGTAAAGATAAGTTTGTTGAATGTAACAGAAAAGATGTAAATAAATTGGATCCTCTATAGTTACAAATGCCATTTTAAGGCTGTTGTGGCAAATAATTTTAAATAATTTTGATAATTTTCTCAGCTTTGAAAATGATGTCATTATCAATATAAATATGATAAATTAGGACAAAGAAACAAAAATGAGGAAATACAAAACCTTATAGCTTTGTTTTGTATGAAAAGCTGTAGAAATCTGATATCGTATAGGGTGAGTCATCATGAGTGTGGGAAGGTCAGAAAAAGATATGGAAATAGGAGAGAAAAATAGGTTAATATATGAGGGGAGGGGTAATGATGGAAATCCAGTTTTATTGAAAATGTATAAGACGTCTGAAATGGATAGTGGAAATGACGCCTCAGTTCCAAAACCGGGGATGGGTCGTGTGAGGCGTAATAACTACCAACCACTAGAGAGTTAAAGGATAAATAGTGCTTCCTCCTTATCATTCAAATTTTTTTCAACTTCTAAAAATTTGGAGAGCAAAGAGAGAGAGAAGATGCAAAAAGATTATAAGGGATTTGATAAGGAGTTATCTGAAGCTTATCAATGGTTGAAGAGAGTGAAAGACACTGGATCATGTAGGTGACTATACAGCAGCGTCGTGAGAGAAGGATTTGACGCTACTACAGATTCTTATCAGGACATTGAAGGTTAGGAGAGACGTATGCATTAGATATGTGTTTGTGCAAATCGTAATCATTTTTTAAGCAAATTTTGAAAACAACTATTTATGGCAATCTATGTAATTTTGACATATACACAAAATATACTAAAGATATATGTTGTACATAAATGATCGATGTATACGAAATAATGATAGATACCTGAACCTGTATGTAGGTCGAACGTAAGAGACAATTGTGTAGGGCCGAAAACTTGCCCGTAGAAATTGTTATTGAGATGGATAGTTCACTTGTTACTGAGGTTTCAACCTCTGGTTGGACGATTATGTATGATAGTTAGGTTGAAGAAGGATTGGAACAATTTTCAAGTTTTCCTGGTCAACTGATATCCTATCCTCTGGGTTCTGATGCCTTTAGGGATTTTTGTAAGGCTAAGGCGGTTGTAGGAGGGACGTGAGGTAACTGTGTAGAATATGCTGGTAGGCAGTTTAGTAGTTGTACGGTAGCGGCGGGGGAAAAGTATTTTTATATGTTGGCTGACTTGGAAGTAGAAAAACGTGATAGGGGTACAGTTGAATCAATCTCGTTAGAATACTTTGATAGGGGTGTTCGGAGTGACCTCCCAGAGGATTTTTTGTGTTACCTGTCTTAATTAGAGTATGGGTTGAGTCTTCCCCTTACCAATTTGGTGAAAGGGATTATGAATACGATTGAAGCATGTACTGCTAAATTGAACGGGAACATGTGGGAGGTTATAAATGTTTGCGATCATCTGAATAAAAATTGAGAGAATGAGGGGAAGGTGATGAGGATATCCCCTGTGGATGTATTACAGTTTTATGGGGTGAAGAATTATCATGCTAGTGTTGGGGCATATTTTTGTGCGAGCCCAACTCGGCGTCGCTTCTTCGATCTGAATTCAGCAGGTCGAACCTCGAATGACAACGTCATGTGGGTGAAGGGTAATTGCCTTTAGAGAGATGACGAAGAACCTTTAAACCTTTAGTTTAGAGCTGTAAAACAAAGTAAGTATGACCATGCATAAATAATATTATTACTATATTTGAACTGATGCCTGTAGTTGATAATAAAAATGTTGTGCATGGCAGGTGTGAAGTCCCCCGTGGAGAGGAAAGAGTCATTATTGGACGAAGTTGCGGAGGAGGAGGTTCAGCTCGAATTTATGTTGGAAGGACTTGGCCTTAGTAGAAGGAAGAGGGTTGATGGTAGGTCGAAGAAAGTTCAAAAAGCTCAGTCGACCAGGTTGATGGCAGGTGCTGACAAAGGGAAAAAGCAAATAACTGGTGGGGAAAGTCGAACCAACATGGCCAAGACCCTTAGGATTGATTGCTCGGTTAAGCCGGAACCCATTACGTTGAGCAAAATAACTCAAAAATATCTGAAAAATGGATGTTAAAGGCTCTGCCGGCCTCTGGTACCACTGGAAGTGGTGATGCCATAAAAGAGAAAAGGAGAAGGATTGAACCCTCGGGTAAGTCAGGGATAAAGGTTACCGGGGGGAGATCTGCTCCGGTGGACAACCTCAAAAAGGTCTAGGAAAGGGCCAGGCTGACGGTTCTTCATGGAGAGGAAGACATGAGCAAGATGGTAAGGTTATCTTAATTATGTGAAAAAGTTATCTAATGCGTTTTGAGTTAACGCTGAGGTCGATTTATGTTTTGCAGGTTGCCCATTTTGCTAAGGGGATTTGGGTCGGAATTGAGGAGGAAAAATCTTATCTGAAGAAGATGAAGGTCGAGCTGGAAAAGAAGCTAGCTTGAGCTAGGACTGATGCCCTGAAGGAAGCAAAGCAGCTGGAGGCTCTGAAGGTTTCCCATGCCGTGGCAATTGGTCAACTATAGGAGGAGGCGAGAGCCAATCTAGAGGAGGTAGTGGAGGAGCATGACAGGCTGGGGTGCCACCTAATGTTGAAGGGCTATTCTGAGGAGGAGGTGGATTCCATTAAGGCGGACACCTATATCGAGAAGGGAGATGACAACAAAGTGGAAGAGGTTGTGGTGGGGGTCATTGATGGTCAGGACAGTATCTTCCATCAGACGGTGCTTGACAATCAAGGGGACGACACCGAGCTCCCAGAGGGTGATAATGAGAAGGTAGGGTAGAAACATGCTTTTGTATGAATATTTGTAAACTGTTGGATTGTGTGTATGGAGGAGACTTTTGTAGGTTGACTTTTTTTTATAAACCTCTTGTAGGCACTTAGAGAAATGAGTCTCAGAATAAATGATTTAGAGACTAGGTTTGCCAGGGAAATAAAGACCTCCACAACCTTGCTGTCTTCGCAAGCGGAGCTGCATGTTAGATCGGGATAGGTCTTTCGACTTGTATGTTATATCGACATAAAGCTACCATGTAAATAAGATGTAGATACATATTAAAAAAATTTGCTATCAGCTTTAGGAATATAACACTAATATAGTGCATAGAAAAATTCAACGCTCTTTATATAAAGTAGGATATCGAAAGCATGTACCTTAGACTTTGCAATATACCTCATGGAGCGCTTATCTGATAATGTACCTCGATCTTTTAGTCTAAAAGTATTTGCACACCGCATATGTTTGAAATTATATATATATATATATATATATATATATATGAATATTGATGGTGTTCTGAATCGAACAGTATTAATATCTTTATATTGTGCAGGTCGAATTGGATTCAGCTCGCTCGGGTGAGGACGATGTACTCCAATATAACCGGAAATTTGTAGAGTAGTTGGATAGGATGAGGGAGGCGAATGAGAATAAAGAAGATCAACACATAAATGTGCATTTTAAACTTATGGAGGCAACCCAGGCTATTTCTGACCTCACTTATAAGGTCGAAGAGAAAGATGCTGAAATAGGCAAGGGGCTAAAAGAGCTAGCTGAGATAACTGAACACGTCGCGAAGCTTCAAAGTTGGGTTGAAACGTTGATGGTTAAGGGTAAGCAGGCTGAAATGGCTCAATACCGTATTCAGGCGCTAGAAAGATCAGAGGGGCAATTTCGATATGATCTTCAGAATTATAGAAATGAGCTAGAGTGACTGAAACAAAAGATGGTTGAAAAAGATAATGAACTGAGGGTAGCTTGAGAAAATCTTTTAGCTTTGGAAGCCGCGTCTGAACACTTGTATATAGCCCTACCTGCCAAGGATATGAAGTTTTGGGAAATACAACGAAGGTGTAACGAATTAAATGAGAGGGTGGCACGATTAAAGACTGAACTGGCGCAAGCCATCGCGCGTGCTAAGAAAACCGAGGCTAGAGAGTGCTCAAGGGGAAGTAGAAATGAGGTAAAGGATCCTCTAGTCCAGGGGGATGTAGTTAGTATCTCAGGCTAAATTAGAGAGCTGAAGAGTGATGTGTCTCGCATTCAAGGGCATGTTCAGAGAGGAAATGCGAACTTAAGGGAATGCCAGCAGAAGTTGGATGTTGCTCTTATCAGGGGGAAGGTCATGGAAGGGGAAATCAGGGCAAAGGAAATGTTGATAAAGAGGAAAGATGAAATATTAAAGGATATTCTGGCTAGGGAAGAGTTGAACGTAGAAATCAAGAGACTTTGTTCCCAGGTAGTGGATCTAGAGGTGATGAACCTGGCTACATTAGATGGGTTGAGTTAAAAAATTGGAAGATAATATAGCTTATTATGCTCAGGTCGATATGGAAATGACTCATTAGAAGAATTTGCATGCTAGATTGGAGTCACGCCTCTAGAAGGTGAGAGCAAAATTTTTAAAGATCGTTGTAGGTCATGCATCATGGGAAGACCTGTTAAAGTCGACCGTTGCAAATTTTGCAGAGGAAATAAAAAGACTTGAGTTAGAACGAGATACCTTGTTGAAGAACTTGCCTGACAAGAGATGTATTTTTAAATTGAATATAAATCGAGGCAACTGTATGGCCTTTATGGAAACTAATTTAGGCCCTTGACCTACTGATCTAATAGAGAGGGGCAGAGTTGTTGTAACTCGCAAACTGAAGTCTATTCGACCTCCTTCTGAAGGGTAATACATGGCTGACCTTCCCACAACAAAAAGGATATTTATTATAATAAGACCTAGAAATAACTAGTATCAGCCGCAAACATAGTGAAATAGATGAAAGCTAGTATGACCTTTGCCTTATCTTATGTCTGGTGGGGTCTTTGATATAAAACAAGTTTTTACATTTGTTTCAATCACAGAAATGGGTTGAGTTAAACTAAGTTAAAACTTGATTGAACTATAGAAATGTTATAGACATATTGAAAGTGATGAAGGCAAGTTTCTACACTTGCTACAATCGCCGAGATTTAGTAGAGTCAGCCAAACCAAGTATTATCCTTGATCTAACTAGTATAAATGACCCAAACAAGTTAAAGTAGATGAAGGCTAGTATTATCTTTGCCCTATCTGATGTTTGGTAGAGTTTTTGATATGAAGCAAGTTTTTACACTTGCAACAATTACAGAGATTTAGTAGAGTCATCCAAACAAAGTGTTATCCTTGATCTAACTGGAATAAGATTGATTGAAAGCTAGTATTATCTATGCTTTAATCTATAGAATATGGTTGAATCTATGTAAGTAGAGAGATATTGTAATAACTTGGAAGTTTCATTGATAAGTTTAGAATTTACTTTGGATGGAGATGCAAATCTCACTTTTGGAATTGAAAAAAAAAAAAAACAAAAGCGAGGAAATGAAATAAAGTAGTAACACGCTTGACGATAGTCCTGTATTAGTGGCCTAGTATTCCAAGGATTTGAGATGGGGATTCCCTTTTCTGTCATGAGATAATATGATCCCAGGCCTGAGAGACTTGTGATAATGAATGGACCCTCCCAATTGTCGGCTAATTTTCCAGCGTGAGGCTTTTTGTGATGTTAAGGAATTTCTCTGAGGATGAGATCTTCGATTTGGAAGGTACGACTTCTGACTCGGTTGTTGTACGATTAGGCAAGCGTATGATGATATCGACCTAGGTTAGCGATGGCGCGTTCCCTGGTTTTATCTATGATATTGAGGTTGCAAGCCAACTCAAACTCATTTTCCTTGTCAATAAGGTCGTGATCACGAACCCATAGGACATGAGGCAGCTCGCGAACCCAATTTCCTTTTTTCTGTGAGTGAAGCCATTTTTTGAGTCTATCCACAATGGTTTTATTGGTATTTTTGGCTTGGCTATTGCCTTGAGGATAGTAAGGATTGGATGGTGAGTGGATGATATTGTGGTAATTTAGGAAGGTTACGACATTCTTTCCCACAAATTGGGGCCATTATTCGATACGAATTAGGTGGGGGCACCCAAACTGAGTGATTATGTGGTTCCAGATAAAAGAGATGACATCTTCTTCTTTGGTTTGACATAGTAGACCTGCTTCTACCCATTTTGTAAAATAATTGGTAGCTACGAGTAGATGACGACGATTACTTTGAGAATTTGGAAATTCGCGGATGAGATCTAGTCCCCATCTTTTGAATGGCCAGTAAACCTTTCTTGCATGGAGTTCAAGCGCATGGGCGCGTATCATATGTCCATGTATTTGGTAGGTGTCACACCTGCGGGAGTACTTCTCTGCTTGTTTGCGCATGCTGGGCCAGAATACTCCTTGAGTGATAGCTCTGTTTGCTAATGATCAACCTGCGATATGGGAGCCACAAATCCCTTCATGTAATTCACAAAGCAATTCATATACTTTTGATTTGGAGAAGAAATTGAGGTAAGGCCCTGCGACGGAAAGGCGGTATAACACACCATTTAAATTAGTATAACGCTTCGAGTTGTTGATCAGCTGTCGGTAATCTTTTGGATTTTCTAAGAGTGGTCCGGTCTAATTGTTGTCGACACCGAGGTAGGCTAAGAAAGGCTTTTGCCAGTCGTCGTCTCCCCCTTTATCGCCCCCAGTGTTGATCGTGCATACAGAAATGCGATCAATGCTGGGGGTTGAAATGATTTTGATCTAGAGATATCGAGCTTCTGTACCCATGACCCCGGCTAGATATGCCAAGGAAGCGGCGTGTCTATTTTCACCTTGAGGAAGATAATTGAGAGTTGCTTTCGTGAACTTGTTCATCCTATCTGCAATGAGGGCTGCGTATTCGATCATCTTCCCATTCTTCTTGTATTGCTCTTAGTAGCGGTGGATGATGAGTAGTGAATCTGTGTAAACTGAGAGTTTGGGGACATCGAGCTCAAGAGCGAGGTCGAGTTCATGAATGAGAGTTTCATTCTCGGTGACATTATTTGAGGCCTCAAAATCCAAGCGGATTGATTTCTCAATTTTGTCATTGGAAGGGGTAATTAAAACGATCCTGATTCCTAAACCTGCGGGTCTTGCTGATCCATCTGTGAGAAGTTTCCACCCTGATGTAGTGATCCATTCAGCTCGTTCGTCGAATGGCTTGGAGGGTGGATCTTTAGTTGTTTCTTCTGTAAGGTCAGGGTCGTGCTCCTCCCACTCGGGATCCTTCACTGGAAAATTCACGAGAAAATTGGCAACGGCCTGACCTTTTTCAGAATAACGTTGTTCGAACTTGATATCATGTTCTCCCAAACAGACTGACTACTGCTGCACTCAACTTGATTTTTCTTTCTTAGATTTCTTCCCGAAGCGGGTAGTTCGTCATGACTTTGATTAAATGAGCTTGGAAGTAGTGTTTGAGTTTCTGTGAAGTGTAAACAAGAGTGAGAAGAAGTTTTTCAATTTTAGAGTACCTTGTTTTCGATGGTGTGAGGGTCTTGCTGATGAAAAAGTTTGGTTTCTCTATTTTCTCTTCTAAGGGGATGATAACTAAACTGAGGGAAGTATCTGTGACTGCTAGGCAGATAATCAGTTCCTCATTATCTACTGGCGTACTCATTATGGAAGACCTCTCCAAATAGGTTTTGAGATCCTGAAAAAGCTACTTCACATTCTGGTATCCATGTGACCTCTACATTTTTTTGAACTTTACCTTGTTTGGTACATCTGCGGAGTAATAAGAATAGTCAATGGCAGTGATTTGAAGATTTAGAGGCGAAATGGTTGATAGCGGCAATCTTGCTGGTAAATTTTTGAATGTCTTTAGTTGTTTTTGGAGAGGGTATGTCAAGGAGAACCCAAATTTGATCCGGATTGACCTCAATTCCTTTCATGCTGATGAGGTAGCCTAGAAAGTGGCCAGAATGTACCCTGAATTGACATTTATCAGGATTGAGACGCATCTTGTAAGATCGAAGGATGTTGAATATAGTGTTGAGATCTGAGATGTGATTGGCTGACTATGCACTTTTGTACAATAGATCACCGATGTAGACCTTAACAACTTTCCCTAAGTGTGTTTTGAACATAGTAGTCATCAACTGTTTATATGTGGCACCTGTGTTTTTGAGTCTGAAGGGTACGACTTTGTAATAATAAAGACCTCTTTCAGTGATGCAAGTTGTCTTCTCTTGACTTCTTCCAAAAGTAGAATTTGATTATATCCCGAAGCTGTGTCCATCATAGATAGGAGGTCATGGCCTGCTATGGAATCGAGGATCTGATGAATGTTGGGAGGAGGGAAACTGTCCTTTGGAGTATGTTTGTTAAGATATATAAAATCTATGCAAACTCGAACTTTTTTGTTCTTCTTTGGGACAACGACAATGTTGGATATCCAGTCTGGATACTTGGCTTCTAGAATGAATCCCACTTTGATCAATTTCTTGATCTCGGTGTTAACTTAATCTCAAAGACGAGGTGAAAGTCGTCTCTATTTCTATTTAACCTCTGCGGCGTTAACATTAATAGCTAATTTGTGACAGGCCATGGCTGGATCAACCTCAGGCATTTTTTCAAATAGACCATTTGAAACTGTCTCGATTGAGTCGTAAGAACTGAATGAGAGCATTTTTTTGTGCTGAACTAGCTTAGTACCAATGAAAGTACCTCTGCTAGGTTTATCGATGTTGATATATTCTGTGAGCTCGTCTGTGGATGGTTGATCGTTGAGGTGATCAACTTTCTCTAATTGCAATGCAGTAAATCTGTCTGAAGTATCTAAGATACCAGAAACGGTATTTTCACAAGCTCGAGGGAGCTTCTAACTTCCTCTGATCTCATAAATACTGCTATCGTGTTTGAATCGGAGTGCTGATGATAGGTGAAAGCGATTACTTCTATGTTGTGTATCCAGCAGCGGCCCATAATCCTGAGATGACGAGATTTTACATTAATGACATAGAAAACGACGTCGATAGTGGCTGGTCCTGTAGTAATAGGTAAGATGATCTTGCCTGCTTGTTCTTCTATGCAACCATTGAACCCATTAATACCGGTGTCACTCTGAATAACTTGGTCGGCCAATCCCATCTGGTTGATCGAATTCTGAAAAAGATTCTCAATACCGCTTCCTGTATCGATCATCATTATGTGCATGACAAACTTCTTCATCTTGTGCATTATGAGTAATGTATCATGATGTGGAAACGGCTAGTATCGCAATCTTCGAAGGAGATCCCGAGTTGGCGATTGCTCGATTCGGGAAGAAGCTTGACTTTGTTGTTTTGAGGTGTGAGATTGCAGTATTCCGATAGTCTCCTGCATTTTGATCTGTTGGAATTTGTGATCTGATTAATTTTGATCATGTTCCTGTGGTACATATAGTAGAGATGCTTCTCCTCAGCTTGATCTTTGACCTGAATAACTTTGAGCTGCTTCTTATAGCTGCCATCTTTTTACGACTTAAGATCAATAATGTATTCGAGCATCCGTCCCTCTTTAAAAATGTACTCGAGCAAGCACTGTAGAGCATAGAAATTGTCAATAGTATGATGATTTACCTTATGATCCAGGCAATATGGTCGACTATCGATTGGTTCCTACAGTTGAGTGATGCGGTAGAATGGATCCTTCAATAGCTCTGGAAAAATTGTGGAGATTCGGACATTCAATTTTGGGAGAATGGGTTTGTTTGGTGGACCGCCTTTCTGAGGGTAGCATGTGTTACCCTTGGTGCGCTTCTGATCTCCCTGTTCTTCCTTGGGTTTGCTGGCTCGATCTGTAGATGGGCCTTTGGTGGAGATGATGAATTTAGTAGATATTTGTCGCTCAGACATCATTCTCTCTAGGTCAACGTAACTATTGACTTTGGTGATGATCTCCTCCAAGGTCGTAGGTTTGTTAAGGAAGAGGTATTCTTTGGCCTTGCAGTTGAGCCGTAGAGCATTGGTGAAAGTAGTAACGACCATTTTCTGATCGAGGTTATCCACTTTTCGCGCGAGCTCTAGGAATTTCTTCAAGAAATCTTTGAGCTTCTCTCCATGCAACTATTTAAGATCGATAAGAGAATACAAGTTCTCCTTTTTGTCTATATTGTGAGTATACGTATTGATGAACTGCTTCTACAGCTGGTCGAATGTGTAAATGGAGTCCTCAGGGAGAGAATGGAACCATCGGAGTGGTTCCTCTTGTAGACTTGTGGCGAATAGACGGTAGAGGATGTGGTTGAGATTGGAGTACAACCCCAATGAATCACGAAATTCTTGAATGTGCTCCTTCGGGTTAGTACCTTTGTATTTGTAAATTTTGGGAGTATGGAAGCCTTTCGATATCTCCATATCAAATTGTTCCTTGGAAATCGGACTTCCTTATAACTTTGTGGTATCGTCGGTAGTACCCAGAACTTGTGCTTCAATCAACTCCATAATCCATTGGTCCATATGCTCTTTTGTGACATAATGAAGTGTTAGTTGAATCGCTGGACGAGCTGGCTGTGGATGATGAGTGCTCGTATCTTCACTCAGGCAATCTCGTGTAGGAACTTGATGTTGTGGTCATTGCTCTTTCTCCTGGCAGATGGAAATTCGGTGACCTCGGCTGACTTTGGACTGAACTTCACCCCCCAAATGTATGAAGGGTTGAGGTTCGTGTTGTAGATTTCTGGAAATAGCTTTATTGGCGATTCCCCGTAGTCCCAATCTTTCCCTTGTTAAAAAGCAGGAGGTCTCTGGGAGCTGATCATGACCTCTGGCTGGAGGAGCCTGCAGAGTATTTTGTAGAGCCTTTAGGGCAGTTTGCATTATTGTCATTTAATCTTCATGCCGTTTCAGCGCTGTCAAACAAGCTTGCCGTTCTGTATCAAGATCTTTTTCCTGAAGCTCCCGATCCTTTGTTAACTGAAGTTTGAGTTCGGCACGTTTCTCTGTCTCAGCGTTGAGATTCGCCCATAACTCTGTGAGCTGCCCCGACTCTATGGAAACTTTGAGCTAAGTTCCTGCAGCTGGTCGTCTGGATGTAACCATAATTAAAAGTTATAGTAAAAGACTGCCTTAGGATATCGTGGAAATGTAATCCTTCCCTCAAACGGCACCAAATATAATGGCCAAATTCTGTAAGCTTGAAATGGCTTGGAATTCGCTATCACACCAATAAACCTCTAACAATATTCTAATGGAAAGTAAGAAATAAAATAGGTGATTTTAGCGTGGAAAACCTCTGAATAGGTAAAAAACCACGACCTCGTGTGGAGGATTTTTGTTAAAGTATCTTTATTGCTTGAGGCGGATATCTTATTACAAGTGATCTCTAAAAATGGAAATGCTTGAATCTTGTAACTAAGAAGTTTTGATGATTATCGAGAATCTAAAATAAGTAGTTTCTAGGTGATCTCTTATGTAATTTTATGGTCCTTGTCTCTTATGGATCTTTTCCTTTATATAAGCCTTCTCCGCAGCTCTTCATCGTGCTGGAGTATGTTTTCAGAACAATGTGGTTTATGGCGGTTGATGAATAACTGACGAGTTCGTGGGAGACAAGTGTCTTTTGACTGGATCAGGTTTTTTGGTTTATGTTCGACCCACGTTCTTAACCAGTTTGTGGGGTAAGTTGGAATGTTGACTGGGGAAATGTGTTTAAAATGTGTAAGTCTGAGATGGAGGTAATTCGTACTAGGTGAGCTTGACTTTAGGTGAGATTGAGGGATAGGTCCCTGTATCTGCCACCACAGCTTCGAGCTGCAAACAATGGCATTGATGGACCTTTAGGATTTAAAAGGAGTATTACTATGGCAAACACTGCCAGTCACTTAAGAAGAAATATGGGTGTCCTGGGTATCTTGCCTAAATAAAATTGTATTGTTATCCCTAATATCATTAATAAAATGCTTTTTGTTTCATTTGTGTGGTGTATTTTATTTTGCTTTCTCGTATTTCCACTTACTAACAATTTTTCTTCAGATCGACCCTTGAATTTGGGGAGTGCATTTTAATTCAAAAATTCCCCCATTTGTGGGGAGCTCGGTATTACTTTAAAAAATGACTTCGGTATTTGGGGTGGACATTTTACTTTAAAAGCGCCCCCAGTTTTGGGGAGGTAATTTTTTCTTCAAAAAACGTTACAGTATTTGGGGAGGATATTTTACTTCAAAATTGCCTCCAGTATTGGGGGGCTTGTTTTTACTTCAAAAAACAACTCTAGTATTTGGGATGACGTTTTACTTCAAAAACGCTGAAGTATTGATGAGCCCGTTTTTACATTAAAAAATGACTCTAGTATTTGGGGAGGATGCTTTTCTTCAAAAACGCCCCCAATATTTGGGTGCCCATTTTTACTTCAAAAAATGACTCCAATTCTTGAGGAGGACATTTTTCTTTAAAAACTCCCTCAATATTGGGGAGCTCGTTTTTATTTAAGAAAACAACTACAAGGAGGTCATTTTACTTCAAAAATGGCCCTAGTATTTGGGAGCTCATTTTTACTTCAAAAAAGGACTTCAGTATTTGGGGAGGATGTTTTACTTCAAAAAATGACCACAGTATTAGGGAGTTCATTTTTTCTTCAAAAAACGACTCAAGTATTTAGACTTGACGTTTTACTTCAAAAATGCCCCTATTATTTGGGGAAGGCATTTTACCTCTAAAGCGCCCCCAGTATTCAACAATGTTTATATCAATCAAAGCCATCATTGAAGTTTCGTTAAAAAAATTGTACAATGGGGGGCATTTTACTGGTTCCACTTACGGAGATTTATTGCATTCCAAGGAGATTTTAATTCTTTCTCGTCGTTGCTCATCAAGTAGTAGACATTTCCGTATACTGCCCTTTAGATATTGCACGTCCCCTCCCAGTATGGTTGAAATTTTCCTTTATTGTGGTTCTGTATTGTAGGGAATATTTCATCACGTATTCCCCTCTTAAAATTCTCTTGGGTGGATTCGTTTGTTAAAATTTTGTTTTTATGTCTCCTGGTACCTTAGCATTTAAGATGAGGCCTCCTTTCTTATTTCGTCAATAAAGTCAAAGTATTTTTACAAGGATACGCTCGTTGAATACACTGCATACAACCATAGATCTTGTTATATGGGTTATGACCTTTGTAGGCAGTACTGCCTCAGACCAGTAAGTAAGCATGAGCAGAGTGAAGCCTTTCAATTTTTAAGGAGTTATTCGGTAGGACCATAACACATGTGGCAGTACATCGACCCATCGGCCCTTGGCGACATCAAACCTCTTGCTAATACCATCGATTATTATTTTGCTGATCACCTTAGCCTGTCAATTCCCTTATGGGTACCTTGGGCTTGATGATAGTATTTTAATATTGTAGCGGCCTCGAGGACCTTACTACCCACGAACTGAGTACCGTTGTCTATCATGAGGACTGCTGAGACACCAAACCTTATGATAATGTACTTCCACAATAAACTTATCACCTCTTCTTTCCTTATACGAGTGAGGGTAATGGTTTCTACCTATTTGGTGAAGTAGTCTGTAGCGACCAACAACCATTTACGTTTCCCACTTTCTATTGGAAGTGCCCCGACTATGTCCAGTCTCCACTTTTCGAATGGCCATGGGCTTGAGACTGTATGGAGGATTACAATGGTGGCGTGGATAAGATGACCATGGAACTGGCATTTTTCGTACTTCTTTACATATTTGATGAAATTTTGTCTTACTATTGGCCAGTAAAGTCCCTGTGTTCGCACTCGTTCGTCCATGGGCCTACCCACTGTTTGTGCTCTGCATACTCCCTCATAGATTTCTTTGATGACCGTCATCACTCGCTCTCCTACAATGCAGGTGAGATGTGGGGCATACAGGCTTGTCCAGAAGAGCTCATTATTTATCATTGTATATTTCCATACCTTGTTTCAGATACTCTCAGGGCCGACCGATCTGTAGAGAGGATGTAGAGTTCACCCAAGAAATTAATATGTAATTTTTTCTAGTCATATTGCTTATTTGGGGCCCTACTATTGATCTGCATTACTTCTTCCGTATGTTCCAATGTGCTTGTCTTGTTAAGGACTTCAACTTGGATAATTCTTAGTCGGTCATCGATGATTTTTGGCAAGTAAGCTAGGGCGTCAAAATGCCTATTCTCGCCTCTGTGGATGTGTTTGAGGTTGACTTTTTTGAACTTTCTGATCCTTTGCTTCAAGATCTCCATCTATTTTACCATCTCCCCGTTGCCTTGGAACGTCCTGCTATACTAGTTAATAACTAGTTGCGAGTCGGAATAGATGAAAATTTCTTCCACGCCTAGTGCCAATGCTGTATTTATTCCATACTATAGTGCTTCATATTTGGATTCATTATTACTTAATGGAAACTTAACTTTGATTGCTTTCTCTATCTTGTCGTTATTTATAGTGATTAACATGACCTCTAGGCCTAAGTTGCCAGCATTGACTAATCTGTATATGTATAACTGTCACCCCCATGTAAATGGTGCATCAACATCATCTAGAGTAGAAAATTGGTCATTATCTTCCTCGTTGACCCAATTGTCATCGCTAATGGGGAGGTTGGCCCAAAGGTCTACAATGACCTGTCCCTTGATAGCTACCCATGGCTAAAACTGAATATCAAACTTTCCCAGGGTAATTTCACAATTTTCTATTCTACGAGCCATATCTTTCTTCACAAATATCGAAACAGTGGCTGACATTTGTACGAGGCTTTATAAATTAAATGACTGAGTGTTGTAATTTTACCTACTAGTTTTGAAATTGCTTCAGTATCTGAGGTGATGGCATACATGTTAGGGATCATATCTGGTCGGGGCCGGCCTCTATCCCTTGTTGAGTTACCAAGTGCCCTAGGAACTTTCCCAATGAAATGCCAAAGCTTGGTGAACACAGTCTCTAGGTCAGGTAGATGGTTGTTTTATAACTTGCTTTTGACGAGCATGCCATCAATGTAGACTTCTATTAATTTTCCAAACTGTTCTTCAAGCATCGTCGTAACTAATCACTGGTATGTGGATCTTGTATTTTTCAGGTTGAAAGGTATCATAGTATAACAATATAAGCTCTACTCTATTATGAATGGCATACATTCTTTGTCTTCAATAGCCAGAGGTATTTGGTTGTACCCCGAGTAGCCATCCATAAATTACATTTGCTTGTAGCTAGCCGTTGAGTCCACTAGTCATGTTATGAGGGACACGTGCAAACTATTTTTTGGATAATTTTTGTTTAAATATGTAAAGTCAATGCAGACTCGTGTTTTGCCATTCTTCTTTAGGACTGCCACCATGTTGTCCACTCATCGTGGACAATCGACAATCATATACCCAGCTCTCAACAACTTTTAAATTTCATCATTTATGTCTGTTCGTAGTCTTGGAGCTATTTTTTGTGGCTTCTGGTTTACGGGTGTCGCTTTGGTGTTAACTTGCAACTGGTGGTAGACAATGCTAGGGTCGATGCCCTGCATTTCCTTGAACGACCAGGTGCATACATCTTTGTATTAGCGTAAGGGGGTCATGAGGTTTGAACATTCTTCTCTTGGCGAGAGTGAGCCAATATATGTACTTTTCATAGGGTCGTCGAGGCTAATCTTATCGACTATTTCTACGAGAGACAGTGTCCATTCTCTGCTAAACATGTTTATAATTACATCATTTTGGTCAGGGGTATGTTGTGTATCAACTTCCATCATGTCTAGATGGTTACGGATGAGGGATGAGTCCACTGTCATGGTCTCGTTCCTTGTTCGTTATTGTTCCTTAATTTTAATCTTTCCCCCTTCTTTTTTGAATTCTCAAGTGCGACCAAGGTTTTCTTAGAATATTGGCGTAACAAATATGAGCAGTTACTTGCCAACTTCGTATTTTGTATGTTCTAAAATTTATCAGGAAACATATTACCTGGTGGTAGGATGATGATACTGCCTTCATTCCATAGATCCATTCCCTTTCGAGGATGCTATTATAGTAGATCGAGGGCCTATTCAATATGATAAAGGTCTTTGACATTAACACAGGTCCAGCCTGCACCTGAGTGATGAGCTCCCTAATCCAAATCTGTAATCCCATCCATATATACATCCCCGTCTTAAAAATCCCCACTAGAGGTTGTGGAGGAATCCCATTCTAGGACTCCATGCAAGTGCGTTCATATAAAGCTTTTCCTACACCTGTTAAACCCCTAGCCGAACATAAACCTTATGGCATAAGAGTTTAGTCTCCCCACTACGAGATTAATCCCTTATATTTGGCATCGTCTATGTTATACCCCCTATTTTGTCACGACTATACCAATTGAGCAAGCTTCCAATGGCTCCTACCCTCCGGTCCACCTCAGCCATAGTCGAAGTCTCTGCCGATGACATTGCCGCTCAATTGGCCCTGATACGAGAGTAGCTTGCTCAAGCTGAAGAGTACCATACAAACCAACTTCGCTATGCGTGTGTCGCTCGATGCTAGGAACTTGAAACTGAACGACAGTATCGCGTTGAAGAAACAAAAAGACATCATTGTGACTTTTATAAGATGTACAATTCTCTTCAAGGCCGGTATCAGGCACAAACTCAAGATGCCCATGTTCGGTCCAGAGCCACGATACCTTCGCAAGCGTTTAGGTCCTCACTCCCATACTGAGGCACCCCTGGTCCATCTAGGCACCGTAGGTGTCTCCAATCCCATACCCGAAGGTTCGATCTACATAAGTGTCCCAATTTTAAAAGATTCCAGCGACTCCACACTTTGAACATCTAGACCCTCTATTTGGCGACAAGCTTGAGTGAAGCTAGGGGAACGCAGTACCAAAGATACCCCCGAGCCGAAGCCGCATCGACCGTGAACACATCGTTCTCCCCCTCGAGCAGCTTACCTCACACAATAGAAGCTTGACCCGCAAATCAAAGTAGTCATTCGCATTAGTTCAAGCCCAACCCCAAACTTCTGGAGCATACTCAATAGTCTACTCTGTCAGGAACTTCTAGCCATCGAGGTCCCTCTAAATTTCCATATCCCAAAAATTCACAAATATTGAAACACAGACCCACAATCTTACATCTTCGAGTTTTAGAACTCGCTAGGCCTCCACTCATCGGCAGATCACATCCTTTGCCGAATGTTCTCCACCAGCCTCATGGACAGCCCACCAAAATGGTACGATAGCCTACCCAACGCTTTTATCTGAAGCTTCTAGGAACTGTCTAGTTTGTTGTTATCTCATTTTACCTTCAATAAGGATTGCGAAGTTCGAGTCGATAGCCTTTTCAACTTTCAAAAGCGCAAGTGAAAACACTCGAGAGCTTTAGCAAATGAATCTTAGACGAATCTCACAAAATCAAGAATCTCGATTGCGCTAACGCCGTTTTAGCATATTCTAGCACCCTATCAGACCATAGTCAGGTCAAGGAGTACACGTCCTCTAGAAACCCTAAACCCTCAAAGAAATGCTATCTAAAGTCAATGGTTACATTGACCTCGAATGTCTTCATAAAAATAATCGACAGGGACAACCTCAAACTAGCAATCACAGTAAACCTCGACAACTGAGTACAACAATGGTCACTTCTGGTTTATAACGAGACCGATAACCAAAAATGTGGCAACGAAGAAGAACAATCTGATAGGCCTCGAAAGAAATGCCCGATACCCATCCTACCCAGACTCAACATCTCTATCAGCACTATTCAACCAATCATCCAAGCCGATCCAATATAGCAAACTCTATGCGCAATCGAAGTCAGAAAGGATGAACCATATTGTCAGAACTACAAGTACAATTGCCATCCGACAGATAACTGTTATGTTTTGCAACAGTTACTCGAGATGATACTCAAAGCAAGATGTCTACACCAATATATCGTTGACCTCCCCAGTTACCTTAATGGGTTATACCTCAAACCCCAAACGGCCCCGAACAACGGACGAGATGAAGTACATATCTTCCAAGCTAATATGATTGAAGTCAATAACATTGACAACGGTCATACCCAAAGTAAAATGAATAGGGTCAAAGATTGTTCCAAACTTACCTATCAGCATAAATTACCAGCCTTCCAATCCGAAACTAACCAGCATCCTCCACCCGAAGGTATATCCTTGATCGACTGTGACATCTCTTCGGTCAGATTCCCCCATTCAGACCCGTTTGTCAGCATAGTAAAGGTCAAACACATCTTCCTACACACGATGCTTATCAATACCAAAAGTGCTACAAATGTCCTCTTTCTCCAAAAAATCAAGATAATATAAATAACGGACCGCATTACCCAGGTTAATGTCAAACTCAATGGTTTTAACGGGTCCATCAAGGTGGCAATTGGATGAATAAGCCTCTATGTCACTACCGTCCCGGTGGTGTTCCAAACTAGTTTCCTGGTCATCGATAAGAAATCTGAATACCTCAGCATCTTGGGTCACGACTAGATGTATGCCATGAAAGCAATACCCTCGACCTACTACCAAGTATTATGATTTACTACCCAGAGTGGAACCTAGGACATGAAGGGGTCCCAACGGCTTGTACGATCCTGTGAACACCCAAAAATCGACCTTACTCAAAAGTTAGTTAAACCATAGCAATCACAGTAACTTTTCCTTACCGCATCATCGTCTACACCCATCGAACCACCAACCATCGAGCCCACTATATATATCAAACTCGACGACCCCAGACGAGGAACATTTATTAAAAATTCCCTGACAGATAATAAAAAATAACAACTTACCCTGTTCTTTCGATCTAATAAAGATTTCTTTACGTGAACCTTCCATGAAAAGACTGGAGTCGATCCTACCCTCGCCTGTCACCGACTCGATCTAATACCCAAGTGTATAACAATCAGGCAAAAGAAATATACCTTATCCCCAAGAATTCGAGATGTGGTTAACCTCAAAGTAGATAAACTTCTAGCCACAGGTTTCATCCTTGAGGTTAAGTACGCAGACTGGATCTCGAATATCATAGATATTCCCAAAAAGAATGGAAAAATCAGAGTCTGCGTCGACTTTACTGATCTCAACAAACATACCCCAAATGATAGATTTCCCCTCCCCATTATCGTAGTACTCCATGACGTAATAGCTGGATACAAGCACCTCTCGATGATGGACACCGCCTCAAGTTATAATCAGGTACCCCTTCTGCCTGAAGATCAAATTAAAACTTCTTTCATTAGTAAACAAGGGCTATATTGTTTCAATGTCATACCCTTCGGGCTCAAAAACATGGGCACGACCTACCAGTGTCTGGTTACCATAATGTTCAAACCATTGTTGGGCAAGTCAATTAAAGTCTATATCGATGACATGCTATGCAAAAGCCTCTTCAAAATGACCTAAATCCATGACCTAACCGGAGTCTATTCAATCCTTCGATTATACAAGATGAAGTTAAACCCCGATAAGTGCTAGTTCGATGCTTTTTTGGGAAATTCCTCGGCCACTTCATCTACAAGAGAAGTATTAAGATCGGCCCTACGTAAGTCAGAGCCCTAGTCAATATGCCCTCCCCTCGAACAAAGAAAGACGTACACAAGGTTGCAGGGAAAATTACTGCCCTTAATTATTTAATTTCCAAATCCTCAGAAAAATGCACCTGGTTATTCTCTCTCCTCCGCGATCAAGGCGCCCACAAAACCAATAAGGAAAACCTAAGCATCGATTGAACAACCGAATGTGAGTAAGCTTTTTATGAGCTCAAGACTTACCTCGACCAACCACCAATAATGAGTACCCCAGTCGAAGGAAAACTACTTTCCCTCTATCTCATGGTTACAAATGAATCTTTAAGTTTGGCCCTTATATGGACAGACTGAGGCATCGAATAACCAATATACTTTATCAACAAAACCTTAACCCCAGCCGAAACCAGATATACTAAACTCAAAAAACTCTACTTACCCTTGGCTACATTTCCAGAAAAGTCAAGCCTTACTTCCAAGAACATTGAGTAAGGGTGAGTTACCCCCTTCGAGAGGTCCATACCAAAAAATAAAAATCTAGATGGGTACAACAATGGTTCCTCTACCTAGACAAACACTGCATCACCTTTGATAAGCAAATATCTCCGAAAGGCTAAGCAGTTTTTGACTTTCTAACCAATTTCCCAGTCTATGACGTCGAATGGGAAGAGCATGAAGATGAAGTATCAGACGAACACACTGAATAAAATGACCGATGAAACCCTAATACAGGATAACAATTATTCACTGAAGGCTCTGCAGGCCTGAATGGTTATGGAATATCTATGGCATTGGTCATACCGAGTAATGATTTTCTAGAAAAGGCAATCAAGCTCAACTTCAAGTGTACTAATAATGAAGCCGAATATGAAGCTTTAATCCATTGTCTTGATATGGCCCTCGAACTGGGCATGCCAAAGTTATCCATGTTCACTAACTCATAGTTAGTCCAAAGACAATATACCCGTGAGAACCAGGCGAACGGTCGAATGGCTTAATACGCCGATCTTGTTCGCCAACGTATGGATCGTTTCCCTAAAGGATCTTCGATAACACATTACCCTCGGGGCTAGAATAGATACACCGGCGCCCTCACCTATATTACAGCAATGTTCGGCCAGTCCAAACCAAGAAAACTCAATATCGAAGTGCTTGAATGCCCAAGTATAGACCGAATGAAAATTAATACCATCAATATTGGGGATGAGAGTATCGATCCCAAAGACTGGCGTACCCCCATCCTTGTTTATTTCAACAACAAAACCCTACGGACCGACCCCAAGGCAAAACGTTCATTATTGGAAAACTACCAAAGGTATACTATCCTCAAAGGCGGTCTACACCGAAGAACACTGAATGGAGTATACCTTAAATGTATATCTCTACAAGAATCTGCTGCCATCATCACAAAGTTACACGAGGGTAGCTGCGGAGCACATACTGCAGGCAGATCTATGGTGCTACGTGCGATAACGCCTATTCTAGCCGAACATGAAGAAACAGGCCGAAGAATATGCGAAGCATTGCGATAAGTGCCAGTGACACGTATCAAGAGCCCCTCTCAAGATCTCTATTACAACCAAGATTTTTGGCCTTTTAAACGATGGGCAATTGACTTGGTAGGACAATTCCTAAAAGCTTTGGGTAAAATGGAACACATCCTCATTGTCACAGACTACTTTACCAAATAGGTTGAAGCCATACCATTATGTCGAACTAGAGAAGAAGAAATAATTAAGTTCCTATAGGAGAACAGAATTACATGATTCGGATTCCCTCACATAATTCGATGCGACAACGGACCACACTTCGCAGGCAATAAGGTCAGAACATTCTTAAAAAAGTATAACATCACCATTTTTCCCTCTACGCCTTATTATTCACAAGGTAATGGCCTGGTCGAAGCCATTAACAAAACCATCATCGACAGTCTCAAGAAGTATGTCGATGACAAGAAGGGACGATGGGTTTAACAACTACAACACGTCCTTTGGGCTTATCGACTAATACCAAAAAAAGCAGCGAGTTACACTCATTTTCTACTTATATACGAAACCGAAGCAGTCCTACCAACTTAGTTCAAAGTCCCTACAAGGGACCCTAAACTCCCAGACGATGAAAATAAGTTCTAATTTTCCTGCAACATGCTGTGAATTGATAAAACCTGAGACTAAGCTTTGGCTATTCTTGGTCGGTACCACATCTTGCTAGAAAAATCATACAGCAAAAGGGTTCATCCTTGAAACTTTGCAATTGATGATTTGGTCCTTCAAAGAGTCACCCCATCCTCGAAATGTATATAAATTGGCCAAATTGTGGGAATGATCATACGTCGTTTACGAAGATGAAGATGATGAACCCCTGCCAAACCCCTAGAACACGATGTAGTTGGTCTTGTACAATAGAAGATGACCACAGATACCTACCATAGTTGTAACCAAAGTATCGTGAATCAATAAAAAGATTTTATTTCCAACTATCATTTTACCTGTCCATCTATCATAAGCTTCATAAGCTTCTTAAATCAGTTTAGCCTAAGTATCAAGTCAGCCCTTGGACCCGACTGATACTTGGCGGAGACTTCAACGTTTTTCAAGGTTCCTGATATGGGCAAACCCAAGTGGCATGAATAGTCAAAAGATTAAACACTTCGGTGTGACCTCGAAGCTGACCACGTCTGGTTTTGTTTAGGATCAAGCCCAAGGATAGAAATACCTAGGGGCGACCTCGAAGCTTCATGAACTTCTTGAGCTGGTCTAACCTATGTATTAAGTTAACCCTTCGACCTGATTGTTACTTGGGGGTGACCTCGAAGATTTTCAAGGATCCCAATTTGGGCAAACCCAAGTGGCATGAATAGTCGAAAGATTAAACACTTGGGGGCGACCTCGGAGCTGACCACGTCTGGCTTCATTTAGGAAGAAACCCGGGGATAGAAATACTCGGGGGAATCCTCGAAGCTTCATGAACTGCTTGAGCCGGTCTAACCTAAGTATAAGGTCAACCCGTCTACCCGACTGATACTTGGCGGTGACCTCACAATTTTTTAAGGTTCTTGATTTGGGCAAACCCAAGTGGCATGAATAGTCAAAAGATTAAAACACTTGGGGGTAACTTCAGAGCTGACCACGTCTGGTACCGTTTTAGACCAACCCACAGATAGACATACCTAAGGGCGACATCGAAGCTTCATAAACTTCTTGAGTCCGTCAAGCCCTTAGTGTCAAGTCAAACCTTAGACCTGATTAATACTTGGGGGTGACCTCAAAGTTCGTACAAAATTCACTCGAAACAACTCAAGACAGCATCCCATTTTAATCAGTTCACATTCAGGCAGAAATAAAGACAGCCAACAACAGTGATCGAATAAAATGGGTATACAAACAAAACAAGATGAGGTTAATCTCAACCAGTTCTAAGCCAAAGTAGAACAGAAGTAACATACCACTCATCGTCACAACAATAAATAACTTATTATACAAAGGGATTACTTCGATCCTCCTTATTCGTTTTAGCAGCAGCCGCACTCGGGTTCAAACTAGCATCTGAAGCAACAACCTCATTTTCGACGGTCAGATTCTCCACTATAATAGTCCACTCCACCTCTTCAGCCCAAACCGTGTTATCCACCCCAGGGATCTGAAGCTCATCCGAAGGATAACACTTGAAGGTGTCTGGATCAAAGTCTAGCTCATTGATAAACTGCTTAAGGGAAGATGTCACAAGGCATTCCTGGTCAAAGTCCACCTAAAATTTTACGTGGTTCTCCCTCAATTTTTCCTTGAGCTAAGCCACCTTCATATTGCAACGCTCGACCACCGCAAGATTTGCCCTCGCCGGATCAGCTTAGGACTTAAATAGCTGGCACTCCGCTTCAACTACCCGGGTGTTCAACGACATTATGGTCCTTTTCGAAAGCTCCATACCTTCCATTGTATCCTTCAATAATTGACCGGATCCCTTTTAGGCCATCTTAAAATAAATGAGCCAAACATGCACTTAGAACAACAAAACATAAAGTATTCAGCGACACAATCGAAGGCAGAAACCAAGACGAATGTGTTAAAACAAAAATGGGGGTCTAACATATTTTGTACTTGCCTCATTGCCACCTTAACATGAAACCCAACTTCATCAGGATTGGGTGTACACAGATTTACCATAAAATCAGCAGTAGCTTGGGCAGCATCCTCTTGTTCAGCAACGAGATGCCTGGCTTCGGATAAAGTGGGCACTTTCTCCATTTGGTCGTGCATCCTCTTACGAGGTATCGTATCTGTTGCCTCTGAACTCTAGCCCTTCCTAACTTGTTTACTTTTACCCTTTTAAGTTGTCTGAGTCAACTCTTATGAGGTAGAATCCTGCCAACCTGCGGTGGGTAAAATTTCCTGCACCCATATTCCCACGCCGAGCCCTCGGCACAGAAGTAGCCTTCGGCCTTATCTAAGTATTGTAATCCATGTTACTCGAAGCTTTTTGTGGAGCAGTAGTTTTTCTCTTCATCGAAAGACCTGTCGAACTCGAAGGACCTTTGATCAGAGTATCAGTTTTCTTCTTTCTCCAATGCAACATCTTTAACCTTTAAAAGACCTTATTGATTCGATCGCCATTCTCATCGATCAGATCTTCCAGGTAGTGCTAAGTGTTTTCCAGTACTCCACTCAAATGCCTTGTAGAGCACACATATTCAAGATGAGAATATGGTCAAAGGTAAATGCATTACAAGGTAATCAAATAACACTTACTAGGATTAAAAACCCTATTTTTTAAAGAAAAATCCTTTTCACCCTCGAGGTACTCATAGTGCTCCTTCACCACCACCAAATTTTTATCCCACCCGTGCCCAGTAGAACAACCAAGGTTTTTTAGGATGACATTGTATGTGGAATGTCCCCACCTTTGGATTACCCTTCCTTGAGTAAAAGGTCACGATGTCCTGGTATTCTATGAGCAGCCTACCTTCAACTAATAGCTTACTATTCAGAGCCCTGATGACTTTCATCATCTCATAAAAATTGCCATTCATCTGGCAAGGCGTAACATCCCAAAAATTTTACATCTCCTTTACAAGATGTCGAAGGGGCAGCACATGCCCAATTGAATCTGACCTTGAAAGGCCATAATTCTTTTGGCTGGTTCATCCTCAAAGGTAAACCTTGTCCCATAGGGAATTAAGAAAAATCTCCTTCCAATAAGTTGTGTTTCTTCAGAAATTACTCAAGTCTCGCTCGCTCATGAGGGGGGACATCTAAAAAATTGACGCCATCATCCTCAATCTCTTCGTCCTCCTTCTGCCCACTACCACCCTCCCCATCTTCCTCATCATCTCTCTCTTCGTCTTCACCTTCATCCCCAATATGATTGGTGTTTACCTCCTCCTCCTCATCCTTCTCCTCACCACTCTCCCTAACAACCCGCACCCTTCTCTGACTTCGGCTTACTGAGTTGATGTTGGGCTCCATAATCATAAGAGGAACATCGGTGGCAATATGCGACTCTTCGACATCACTACTACCCTCTTCCTCTCAAGCAGAAGTACTTGACTCATTTCGTACATCGTCGATCTCATCCACTAGCCTCATCCTCGAAGATTTGTGGGAACGCATTAATACCCAGCAGATGAAGAGGGAAGATGTTAGCTCGATATATTTGAGCTAAAACCCTTGAGCACGCCAATTCTTGGTGACTGACTCAGTATTACCTACCAGACATTCATATATCTGGACTCGAAGGCACCGCACAAGGCTAAACCACATACTATTCTACCCCCCCTCCCCACCAACCCACCACCTTGAAGTTAAGCTTAAAAGGATCTTAAACATCATGTACTACTGCCAATCACAACCATCTTCCTCAAATACCCAACATCTGCCATTAATGGTGGACACCAATTTTTTTTTCTCCACAACTAATTGTCAGACCATAGAAGATCACATAGAAAGATAACAAATCCAAAGACATCAAAAGGGATATACCTTAAATGATTGTTCCTCTCCTCTCTTATTAGATCTCTGACCAAATAAATAGTAATCAATAGAATCCTTAGATAATCAGGATCAAAAGATTTAAGATTTCCCCTCTCTTCTTTAGACAAACGTAAGTAAGAATGAATATTTTTCTCCTCTTAAATAAACTATACTAAAGCCATATCGATTTCCCAAACCATAATCATTACACCTACTAAACCCACTATCTCACCTCTCCAACTTGCCTCCATAATTTTAGTTAATCGCCTCTTACAAAAAATTTCCCGCCTCTTTGAACACTTCGACGACCCACATTTCCTAGATTCATGCTCAAAATTTTCTTTCGAACTCCTGAGAACCCATTAAAACAAACCCTCAACTAGCAATCACCAGACCTCACTAAGTAGACCCACATGAGCTTGCCATCCCATCAGTAGAAGAAGTAATAGGGCTTGCTTGCCCTCCATGGGATAAAGAATATTTGGCATTAAATACTTGGCAGTTTAACTTATCGAACATACATATATATAAGCGATTTTGTTATTTTTAAGGCTTTTGGGTGTAGAAGTTTTATTTCTTTAGGGTTTTTATTTTATTTTATTTTTGTTATTGTAAACTTGACTGATTATATTTATTGGTGTGAAGGTACTCCAAGAGGTCGAGGAGGAAAAGGTCAAGGGAAAGAGGCAACTCTCAAGAAGAATGTGCAAGGGTATGCAAAGCCCTATGTAGTAGCATATTTCCAAGGTTTGACAGTGATAAGCCAACATAACATAGTCAAAGATAGCCCAGCATTCGAGAAGATACCACGTCTACAACCACAAGTTCTCGAGAAGATACCTCCTATGGTTCCAGATGCCGAACCACACTTTAGCATCCTATTCCATGGAAATGCCCAAGCTGGCTTGCTCGGCGTAGTGGACTCCGGCACATTCATAAAGTCCACTCTAGAGGCCTTGTGTAATGACCCTTATTTTTTATTTCAAATTATTACTCTTTATATTCCAAATCTGCATATTCCTATTCTTTAACTTCCGCATATTCCTCTGCATCATACTTCTGCATATTATCCTATCCTTAATGCAACTATAACTGTTCTTAGTGCCAGGTTTGGTATGGATTCCTTCTTGGTAGAGTTTTGGTGGTTTGATGGCTTTGGTAGTTTGGTGTTTTAGCTCGATTGTGTAGTGTGTGTTCGGAGGGCGGTTTCTGTACCCGTAAGGGGTTTTCTGCTTCTCTCCTCCATGTGGGTTATAGTGTTTTCGATTCCGAACGTTTCTGGCATTTCCAATTTTTGTTTTGGGGTGGAGAAATTGGGATTAGCTACCCCTGGTTTCTCAACGCCTATCAGACCATCGTTAGAATCTTTCGGTCCATTTCATTCCTTCCGGTTAAGTTTCTAGCCGTTAGATTACTTTTTTAGGTTTAAGGAGTTCTGGTGGCCGTTCAGCGGTAGAGGTGGTGTTAGACCTTGGGAACCCTTTGTGGTGGTTGCTCGAGTTGTTTCAGTCTTCTGAGGGTCTTGGAGTTGGGTGTGTGTGGTTCAGGAGGACCTCAGAGTAGACTTTCCCAAAATTGTCGTTCAAACGAGGTTCCTTGTCGTTCGAATGAATCTTTGTATTTTATGATCTTTTTCTGTGTCTTCTGGACGTTTTGGCCATTGGATAGCATTGTCGTTCGAACGAGATTTATTATCATTCGAACGCGTTGACTAACCTCCTGGAATTTGGCCCATTACCTCTTAGTCGTTCGAACGACTTTCGTCTGTTTTGACTACTTAAGTCTTCCATCCTCATTTCTTTTTGTTGGTGCTCAGTGAGGCACTGCTTGAGACGATTTTAGAGAGAGAGAGATAAAGTTCTAGAGAGAGGATTCTTCACCCCAATCATTCCCTCTCCTCCATTCATCACGTCCTTATCTTCCTCATCATCCTCTCCTCTCCCTAACCTAATGCCCTCACCTCAATACTCTTCACCTAATCTTTTCCCTCACTCGTGAATCCTTGCCGAGCTTTGCTGCGATCATCTCTCCTATCCTCGGTAAGTGATTCTTGTTTCCCTTCTGTCAATTTTGCTTAATTTGGTATAGGTTGATTTCTAGGGTTTGATTTTTAGGGTTTGGGTTTTATTATCGTTTCTTTTAATTGATTGAGTGTTTGTTGTTCTCAATGATTGTATTGGCTTGCCAGGTATTCTGCTTGTCGTTCCGCGGACTTTAGTTGAGTTTCCGGGTTGATTTCCGTAGGGCTTGGGTTTGTTATCAGGCGAGTTCATATCCCAACTTTACTAAGTTTCTTTACTAGTTCCAGTATATTGTATTAGAGTGTAGTATTGAACTTAAATACATTTTGTGATTAACTATAGTTTAACTTAGAGATTATTCTGCTAGAGTTGTTAACCTATGGTTGGGTTATAGTTGTTAATCTGTGGTTGGGTTGTAGTTGTTAACCTGTGGTTGGGTTGTAGTTGTTAACCTGTGGTTGGGTTGTATATTGATTCTGAAGTTGGGTTTGGTTTGTATGGAACCTGAGTTTAGTTAGTGGTGGTTGGATGGTAATGATTCTGGAGTTGGTTTTGGTTTAGGTTTGTATGAGACCGAAGAGTAGTTGGTGGTGGTTGGGCTAGCGTTCCCGTGGGTTGCCCAGGAATGCCCCTTCCAGCCTTATGAGATTGTTGGTTTGGACGTAGGCGACGGTTAGGTTATTGTTTCGGCTATGCAGAGTCGGTGCAATAGAGTCCCTATCGATCCTGTTTGGGTTGCCAGGTTAACGGCAACCGGGTTGTGCTTGGGCACCGTTTACACATTATAACCTTCTGCATTTTCATACTTATTGAGATGGGATACACAAACACTCTACTTCGGTTGACCTCCGACGGGATCCATAGAGTCCATGAGATCGGGTTAAAATACACAGGTGAGATTGGGAATGACACTATCATACTTAGCAAAACCACCGCGGAGTGTGGATTGGTATGAGGCAGAGTCATGGAGATCCCAACTTATTCCTCGGTGAGGTTGAAATTCCTTGAAATCTGCAGGACTATTGTTTTGGGGTTTGATCCACCTTTCCACTTTGATCGAGTGCGACCATCCTAGCTTGGTCGAGCTTAAACAAATCGTACCAGTGTATCCCCTTTACCGAATCTCTTTAAGATAGTATTAGACGTTAGCATTATATCATATTGCATTAGGAGATATTTATGGGAATATCGCCGCTCGTCATATCATAACATTGCATCTAGGATAAGTATGAGATTATCCTAGTCATCACTTCATGGCATAGCATTGCATCATCATCATCATTCCCTCCTCTCACATTCTTAACTCTATTCCCTTTCTAATCCACTCTATTCTCTCTCTGCATTAACTCTATTCTCCATTCTCTTATCAACTCAATCCTTCTTTCCTTATTGATTTCTTAGTTCATTAATGGTTACTGATTATATTGTTAGAACTGTTTAGATACTTATTTCTTTATCGCACTCGTCATTACTCTATTTCCAGTACCTGTTACTACTAAGTTATTTAGTTCTGCTGGATTAGTGAGCTCGTTGTTTGCTCACTCTTGCATTTAACTTTTCCAGAGGTTGAGTAGCTTGGACTGCTGCGTGGTTAGCCGGCCCAGAGATTGATTTTGTCGCTGTAGATTCTTTTATTTCTAGATTCTGTAGGTTCTATCAGCATTAGGTAGCTGAGCTTGTATTCGAGATATTGTATCACGTTTTGACATGATATGTATATATATATACCTTTAGCTTCTGCGTTATATTGTTATATTGTTGTACCGCTATTTCTTTACTCTGATGATTATTGCTATATGTGAATAGCCGAGCCAGAATTTGTCTTCGGCTTGGCTATTTGTGGGGTAGAATCTTTAGATTCCCCGACCTGCACTACTTAGAGTCTAGTAATTAGTCTAGCTACCGATTACTAGATTTTGGGGCGTGACACCTTGGGCAAGACTACTCGCCTCTTCCCTAAAGCTCCCCTCTTCTTATTGTTGCCAGCGCCCGTCATTAGCCTCGTTGTTTGAAACTTTTAAACTTTCTCAAACTGGTTGTTAGCACTATTTTTTTCTGCTAATGCCAAGTTTTCTTAAAACAGCCTCAAGATCAATCCCTTCCTGAGCAACAGTATCTAATAGAGACTCCTTCCTCGTTACCTTCGATTAAGGACCTGACAATCAACAACACATTATCATCAACACAACAACATACAATTTCAATATTTTAATATTATACATTTTACATTATACATTGTTACACTTACTTTGTTTCACAGTTTAATACAGAGGTTCCATGGGTTCTTCATCTTCTCTTTGAAGGTAATCACCCTTCACCCATATCACATTATCATTCCACATTTGACCTGCTAAATTCAGATTGAAGAAAAGAGGTCGAGTCGAACTCGCAAAAGAGTATGCCCCTTCACTTGTAGAAATTTTTTTTACCCATAAAACTGCAAAACATCTTCAAGAGATATCCTGCTCTCAACCTCATTCTCCTCCCACAACTTATTCAAAATTTTTTAGACATTTATTACCTCACACATGTTCCCGTTCAACTAAATAGGACATGCCCCAATGATGTCCATAATCCCTTTTACAAGATTGTTGAGGGACAAACTCAGCCCGTACTTTAACTGAGACAGGTAGCAATAAAAACCCTCTCCCAAGTTTCCCTGGACATTTCTATCATAATACTCCAGGGAGATCGATTCATCTAATCCCATATCTTGTTTCTCTTTCTCCAAATCAACCAACAGAAAGAAGTGCTCATCCTCAAATCCTACAATACAACTCCTAAAATGCCTACCTGCATGTTCTATAAAATTAACCCATCTTCCCCCTATAGAAGCTTTGGCTTTACAGAACTCTCTGAACACATCAGAATTCGGATGATAGGATGCCAATTTTCTTGGGAAATCTAGAAATTAAATAACACTTGCTTTATCCTCACTATCAGATATTGTACTCTTGGACTCTGCCGATCGACCAGAGGTCGACGCCTCAATAATAGATGAAGTCTCCATATCAACTACAACTCTACAGATGATGTTTGATCCTACACAATAATCCTCACAATTTGACCTACATACAGGTCTAGGTATTCCGTCATTATCTTTTCATATACATCGCTCACATACATATATCTTTTATATCTTATTTTTACATATATATCAAGCAGATTTTTATATATTGTTATAAATAGTAATTTTTTAGATTTGCATACCACAAAAAAAGATTTTTGACAAAAATACATTCAAAGTATCACAAATCATCTACTAATCTTCAATGTCAGAATATGAATCTGACGCAGCGCCAAATCCTTCCCTCGTAACGTTGCTATATAACCACATTCGTGACTCAGTCTTTGCAACCCTCTCTCGCTTTGATTGCTGATCACTCTTGATAAATTTCTCATGAAATTCTATTTTATTTTTTCTCTTTCCACTCTCGTTGCTCATCAAGTTTTTAGAAGTTGAAAAATGTTTGAATAAGGAAGACGAAACATTCTTTATATATTTTTTTCTCTCTAACTACTGGTAGTTATTGGGCCTCATACGAGTTGCCCTCAGTTTTGGAACTGTGGCATCCCTTCCATAATTAATATCAGACGTCTTACACCTTTTCGGGGAAGACACCTTCCCATCATTGCCCCATGCCTTATATTTTAATATATTTTCATCTATCTTTTCCAAATCTCCCTCTGACCTCCCCAGACCCATGATGACTTAATACTTACACGCAATCAAACTTTCCATACTTTTTTACCATAGACAAAATCAAAAGCTGCCTATTTTTTATATTTTTTGCTTCATCTACTTATAGAAATACTGAGGTCATTTCCAAAGCTCTCAACATTTCAAAAATATTCAAATTCATTTTTTACAACAGTCATAAACAACATTCGAAACAATTGAAAACAGATTCAAACTTTTTCCTCATTACATTTCTTTAGCAATTATTTAAACTCGTATAATTACATTTAAATATACCGCCCCTCACTGTATTTACTTTATTACAATCTTATTTCAATTCACTCCATCACATATAATTACACCTGAAACATCCTAAATGTCATAGAGAGAATCACCTGATCAGTTCGCCTTTAACAATCCTCATATCTTCAAACTCGATCTCATCTTCAGCAATTCACTTCACAATCTCCTTTGAAGATGAAAACTCCATAATTCGTAATTATATTATATTCTTTCACAACAAAAAAACCCTAGTATCCTGAGAAAAGTTATTTGAACTTATCTATCCACATTGACCTCAATGAATTTGACCTAGTCTATATCAAACTTATTCTTTCCAAATCCAATATTTCGGAATGACCTCCTTGAGCTCAAATTTCCAATTCTTGTATATTCTAAAACTTCTACAATTATTATTCTCCCCCAATAAATTACTCAGTTCAAAAATCAATCCTTTACAGATTTCATGTTACAAACATATTTTTACAGCTCGATTACTATAACAGATTTTGAAGTTTCAATCTCATACATTCATCCTCTATTCGTAAATCTAAGAATTATTCATAGCTCAATTTCATGAGTTATTCTATTTATCAACACAGAGTTTGAATAACCAAATTTTATTCAGCTCGAATATAAATTAAAGGTAATTTATAGATATCAAGTCTTTTAGATACTTTATAGATAACAAGTCTTTTAAGAACTCTAAAATCTGGTACGTTATAGATAATAAGTTTTTCAGGTACTTTACAGATAACATTTCTTTCAGGTACTTCAAAACAACAAATCTTTTAATTCATCAAATTTTAGTGATGTTTCACTAAAAGAATCTTCTAAAGTAAAGTAGGCATTCAAATTACCAGATGTCCTTCTCCCTTCATACCATCTTATTTTGACCAGAAACTTGGTTTGGAGGAACTCTGGACATGAAAGCAGAAGACTCAGTGCTTTAACCAACTCTTCAAATAGAAGGTCTTCTTAGAGCTAAGAAACAATGATGGTACATAAGCAGACTTCCATTCTCCGCCGCCCTACTCCACTACCACCGTCGTCTCATCTATAACCATTACCACCGCATAGTTGGTAGAGATGAAGAGGGCCCAACCTTTAAATCCAATCTTGCGCAAGACATTAGCACAAATGACCCGCAATTACACCAACCCTCGCATCTGTTTCCTCAACCTTGTCTTCCGCAAGTATGTGGAGATAAATCTAATTTTGCTCGCCTGTCAGGACAACATAATGTAATCTCCACATACAATAAAAATCTTCCTTTGCTTCAACCGCTTCTTCTTCTACATACCCTGATACGTCGGTGGAACGGGAATAGGGGGGGGGCATCTCTAAGGACTGATCTCTAAAATATCTTAACTTCAACTTGTGCATATTAACAGAAATTCTCTCTTCGAAAACCATTCTCTGGGTCTTCACCATCGTCAATAACACTTCCAGAAAATTTTAAATCAAACAACGTACTTTGCCACAATCCTCAGTACAGGTACTATTTATATAACTCTCATATTTAATGTGCAAGAACGTTTCCCAAGCGTCATCATTCAAAACAGACGAAACCCTCAAAACCTCAAGCATTGCGCACATCATTATTTAATGCACAAATATCCCCCATAAAAATATACATTTTCCATTCAGTGAAATCCACATCAATACTTCCTTCATTTTCAAACTTCCAAAACCCGTATACCCATATACCTACAAATTCTTTCTCAACCAAAGACACTCGTGACTTTGGCTATGAGGGGGCAATTGTAGGGACTTATCCCACGATCTAACTCAATTCAAGCTATTTCCAGTTTGAACTACCTCCATATCAGACTCACGCATTCCACATATGACATAAATAATCGACATTGACACCTATGCCACAAATTGATGAGGAACGTGGGTCGAGCTCAATAGAAAAACATGATCAAGTCAAAGATACATGTCTTTCACAAACTTAATAGTTGCTCATTAAACTACCAGTTTTCACATTGTTCGGAGAACGTGCTTCACCACGATAAAGAACTGCGGAGAGGGAAGGACAAAAAAAAAGATACGAAAAATCACTAAGAAAACTATATTTTTGATATTCTCAAATACCTAAAATTTTTATTTACAAGATCAAGTATTCTAGTTCAAGAGATCACTTGTAATAGAGATATTAGCCTCAAGCAATAAACGTCACCATTACAAAATCCCTCAACTCGAGGTCATGGTTTCTTTCATATTCAGAGGTTTTCCACTCTAAATCACCTATGCTAATTCGTATTTCATATTAGTTTTTTGGTTTAAGGATCATTGGTGTAAGAGCTAATTCTGAGCCATTTCGAGCTTGCGGAATTGGGCCATTATAGTAATAGTGTATCCAAAGAGTAATGATATTATTCAGATAGTAATGATAGAGATGATAGTAATGATGAAATAAAACATGGGAGATACAACTCGATAAAGATATGAATATTAGCATATGAACATATATAATGTATCAGATACGATAGATATTAATTGTTATTAAGAAATGGAATATGATTTTTAGGTTTAAAAAAAGGTTGAACCTATCAATATTGGTGATAAACAAATCTATGCAAACTTGGCAGATATAGAACCCTTTTTAATTGATGTGACCTCTTGTGTACAACAGTTGGGTGGTAGGTATAGGGTGAGGTCGAGTAGTATAGATGTGCCTAATATCAACCAGTTTAAGGTGGCACCCAGGGATGTCAATGTTTTTGATGAGGAGGGTACTAAGACAGATTTGGATCATGAGCTATAAGTTAGTGACTGAGAAGGTAGTGGTGGGGGGAAGGAAGATGTTGAGGATGGTGATGAAGCTTGTTATGGTAAGGGTCCAGAAATAAGGGAGATTTTGAGTTTTAAGAAGAAGTATGATATTCCTCAAGATATTAGGTTAGAAGAATATCAGTATGACATGACTGATCAAAAAATCCCGTTGGACAACATTCTTGTCCATCGAGAACAAATCAAAAAGGGTTTAAAGCTTCCTCTTCGAGCTGATCAGAAGAAGCTGTTAAATTTCTTCGATGTGGCACCTGGTCAGTTTAACCCAAATGTTTATTACCTTTTTAAGGTATGTAGAGTGATAAACAGTCAATTAGAAGCATGAGGAGAAGAGTAGATCATAGTTGATGATCTATGCATGTACTACATACTTAAATAAAATCTTCAGAAGTTAGGATATTGGTACTTGGCAAGGTTTTTGAAGAGACCTATGTTTTATAACATGGTATCTATAATGGCTTAATTCTGTAAGCTTGAAGTGACTTAGAATTAGCTCTTACACTACTGTACCTATGAAAAAATCTAATAGAAAGCAAGTAATGACACAGGTATTTTAGAGCTTAAAACCTCTGAATAGGTAAAAAACCATGACACCGAGTTGAGGATTTTGGTAATAGTGACTTTTATTGCTTAAGGCTGATATCTTATTACATGTGATCTCTTTACATAGAAATGTTTGATCTTGTGAATAAGAAGTTTGAAGTTTTGAGAATCTAGAAAATATTGTTTTCTTGGCAATTTCTTGTATATCTTTTTTCTTGTCCTTGTCTCTTATGAAAGTTCTTCTTTATATAGGCCTTCTCCGCAGTTCTTTATCGTGTTGAAGTACATTCTATGAACAATGTGGTTAGTGGCGGTTGACTGAGTACCTATTGAGTTCGGGTGAGACAGATGTCTTTGACATGTTCAAGTTTTTTTGTTTGAGCTCGACCCATATTTTTCATCAGTTCGTGGAGTAGTTGGAAATGTTGACTGGGGAAATCATGTGGAGAATGCGTGAGTATGATATGGAGGTAGTTCAAACTGGAGACATCTCATTTTAGGTAAGATCAAGGGGTAAGCCCCTGGAATTGCCCCCTCGCAACTGAAGTCACGAGTGGCTTTGGTTGAGAAAGAATCTTTGGGTATATAGGTATACGGGTTAGAAATTTGAATAATGAAGGAAGTAATGATGGAACTTAACTGCATGGAAAATGCACGTATTATGGGGGGACGTACGTGCATTGAATATTGATTGAAATATTGATGTGTATGACGGTTAGGGTTTAAGGAGTTTCATATGTATCAAATGATAACATTTTGGGAAACATTCTTACTGGGGTTAGATATATAGTACCTGTATCGATGTTTGTGGCTAAGTTTGCTTGTTCTGGTACAATATTTTCTGAAATTGTTGAAGATGGGGAAGACCCGTAGAATGGTTCTTGAAGAGAGAATTGCTAGTAAAATACAGAGGTTGAAGTTGAAGTATTTTAGGGATAAGAGTTTGGAGATGCCCACTCCTGTTCCTGTTCCTCCGACGTATCAAGGAATGTTAAAAAATGTAGCGGCTGAAGCGGAGGAGGAGTTTTACTGTAAATGAAGATTTTACCACGTTGTTTTAACAGGCGAGCAATGTTGGGTTTATCTCTGCATTCTTACGGAAGGCAAGGTTGGGGAGACAGATGCAAGGATAGGTGTAACTGTGGGGCAGTTACGCTAATGTCTTGCGCTCGAATGGATTCTAAGGTTGGGCCCTCCTCACCTCTACTAACTCTGCGAGGGGGATGGCTATAGGAGAGGCGGTGATGGTTGTAAAGGAGAAAGACGGAGAGTGGAAATCTGTTGAGAAGACCTTCAGTTTGAAGAGTTGGTTCAAGCACTAAATCTCCTACTACTATAGTTTCCTATTAGAGTTTATCTAAACTTCTGCCAAACTCATGGGAGGGAGGATATTCACTATTTCCAATGTCTGCTTAGAATCAGGGTGAAAGATCACTTAAGTAGAACGAACTGATGGATTTAACATTTTAGAGTACCTGAAAGACTTGTTAGCCATAAAAGCACTCAAAAAACTTGTTATCTGTAAAGTACCTGATGCTTGAGTCCTTGATAGACTTGTTATCTGTATAGTACCTGTAACTTGATTTGAGATGAATAAAATTTGTAATCCAAATTCTGTATTGATATAGAATAGATTAACTCTGGAAATTGAGCTGTATGATCCAAAAACTTTCGAATATTGGATGAAATGAATTATAATAGATTAGAATGCATACTATATTTTTATAATAATCAAACTGTTAGAAATTTGTATGTAATATAAAAATATGTGTAAAGTGGCAAATATGATTCGATCTGGGGGATGGAAATTTATGGGAGAGAAAATTACTGAAATTTTAGAATGAAAAATTGATCTCAGAGAGGTCATTATAGAATACTAGTCTTGGCAGGAACAAACTTGATTTGGAATAGTAGGATATGACTGAGGTTGATAGAGAGAAATATGTTCAAATAACTTTTCTCAAGATATTAGGGTTTCTGTTACGAGATAATAGGACTTATGGGGAATTGGTAGTAAAAATGTATAAATAAGGGTGGAAGACCTGCCAAACAGGTGGAAGAAATAAGAATGGTATGGACTCGATCTAAGAGAATTCATTATGCCGTTGAAGGGCGGTTGGCGATAAAGATCGCTGAAGTGCGGGAGCTAATTTTTGGATTGCTGGCTTATGATGTTGAGCTGCCAGTGAGGGAGGTTCAACTTGAATGTTTAGATTAGATTGGGAAAGAACGCGAGTATGGACATCGATTCTATGAAAAGATGTTCCGAGAAATTGTGTTGGATCCTGCAGCTCAAAAAGTTTATGTGATAGAGCTTGATGTATAGGAGATTGAATTGGAAGATGTGAGGATTACTAGAGGATATTTTATCGGATATGGTTCCCCAGGTCATTAAGGTTTCTTTAGATGCAATTATATATGAGCTGAATAAAGAATGAACGTAAATAGAGGCGACAAAATGTATGTAATTATATGAATTTTAATAATTTGAAAGAAAATGGAATGAGAATAAAAGTTGAATAGATCCCCTATTTTAGTTAATGCTGTTTGTGACTGTTATGAAAAATGAATTTGAAAATAATTAAAAATTTGTTATGAGAACTTCGAAAATGACGTCATTGTTGTTATAAGTAGAAGAAGCAAGCATAGAAAAAGTAAGGAGCTTCTGACATGAGTTTGGTTATGTCATCATGAGTGTAAAAGTTGTAAAACTTAGTTGCGTGTAAGCGTGAGTCATCATGAGTGTGGTTATGTCAGAGGAAGATTTGTAAATGAGGGATAAAAATAGATTAAAATATAAGGCAAAGGGCAATGATGGGAAAACATTTTCAGCGAAAAGATTCAAGACGTCTGCATGGATAGTGGAAGGGATGCTTCAGTTCCAAAACTGAGGACGGGTCGTGCAAGGCTCAATAACTGCCAACAGTTAGAGTGAGAAAATACAAATACTGCTTCATCTTTGCCATTCAAATGTTTCTCAACTTCTGAAAACTTGAAGAGTAGTAAGAGAGGAAGGAAGAGGAAAGGCAAAAATAGCAGAAAAACTCGTGAGGATTTAATTGAAAGTGATCAACAGTTAAAACGTGAGAGAGTTGCTAAGACTGAATCATGAATGTGGTTATATAGTAGCGTTGTTAGGGAAAGATTTGGCGTTGCCTCGGATTTATATTCTGACATAAAAGGTTAGTAGAGGATTTGTGTTATATGTATGTATTTTTGAAGACCATATTTTATATTTAGGCAAATCTAAAAATTATTATTTATAGTAATCTATGAAAACCTGTGGAATATGATATATGAAAGATATTTGTATGCGAATGATGTATATGTAAAAGATAAAGATAGATACCTAGACCTGTATGTAGGTTGATTGTGAGAAGAGTTTGTGTAGGATAAAATTCCTTTCAGTAGTTAATATGGTGAGTTCCCCTGTTAATGAGGCGTCGACCTCTAGTCGGTCGGTTGAGTCTGAGATTGAAATATCTAATAGTTAGGAAGAAGTGGGTGTTGATAAATTTCCAGATTTCCCTAGAAGATTGGTATCCTATCCTCCTCGTTCTAAAATAATTGAAGAGTTTTGTAAAGCCAAGACTTTTGTAGGAGGTAGATGGGGTAATTGTATAGAATACCCTGGTAGGCAATTTAGGGGTTACACTGTAGCCACGGGAGAGGAATATTTTTATTTATTGGCTGATTTGGAGAAGGAGAAAAGGGATAGGGGTATAGACGAATCGATCTCTTTGGTGTATTTCGATGGGAATATTCAGAGTGAACTTTCAGAGGGTTTTTTATGTTACCTGCCTCAATTAGAGTATGGGTTGAGTCTTCATCTTAGCAATCTGGCAAAAGGGATTATGAACCTCATCGGGGCATGTTCTGTTCAGATGAACAGGAACATGTAGAAGGTGATAACTATTTGTGAATCTTTGAAAACACGGTGGGAAGGAGCTGAGAGAAGGATGAGGATATCCTTTGAGGATGTGTTGCAGTTTTATGGGGTAAAAAACATTTTTGCAAGTGGAGAGGCATATTTATTTGCGAGCTCAACTCGGCCTCGCTTCTTCGATCTGAACTCTGCAGGTTGACCATAGAATAATAATGTGATATGGGTGAAGGGTGATTGTCTTCAGAGAGATGACGAAGAACCCATGAAACTTCCATTTCGAACTGTAAAATAAAGTAAGTATAACAATGTATAATGTATGAGATTGATAGTTGAAATTGTATGATGCTCTGCTGATGATAATGTTTTGTAAATGACAGCTCCCAAATCTCAGGTGACAAGGAAAGAGTTGTTGTTCGATATAGTTGCTCAGGAAGAGACAAAGTTTGAGGCTATAATGGAAGAACTTGGCATTAGCAGGAAGAAGCGTGTTAACAGCCGAGCCAAAAAAGTTCAAATATCTCAGTCGACGAGGCTAATGATGAGCGCTGACAGTAGAAAGAAGATGAGAATCGATGAGGAAAGGCGAGTGAACTTGCCTAAGGCCCCTGGAGTAGACTATACAGGGTTACCTGAGTCTACTATGTCGAGCAAGCTAACTCAAACGTTTCCCAAGAAATAAATGCTGAAGTGTCCTTCGACCTCTGGACCCACGGGAAGTGGTGAGGCCGTAGAAAAGGAAAAAAAGAGAAGGGTTGAACCTTCTGAAATGTTGGCGATGAAGGTCGTAGAAGATCGACCGGTTGTGGAGGACGATTTGAAAAAGGTGAAGGAAAAAGCCAGGTTGGCAGCTCTCCATGGGGAAGAGAAGATAAGCAAAATGGTAGGTTCATATTCCAGAATACGTGATGAAATTTTAAATTGCATCTCTAGCAAATAATAAGGTCAATTTTGTTTGTTTTGTAGGCTGCTCATATGATGAAGGGAATATGCCTCGGGTCAAAGAGGAGAGAACTGAGCTGAAGAGGAAGAAGGTTGAGCTCGAAAGGAACGTAGCTCGATTGAAAACTGATTTTCTTAAGGAGGGAAAATAGGTGGTGGCCCTAAAAGATTTACAAGTGGTAGAGATCATCAATCTACATGCGGAAGCGAGAGCGACTTGGAGGTGGTGGTAGCTAAGTGTGAAAGACTCGGAGGTCACCTTATATCTAAAAGATATTTTGAAGATGAGGTGGATGCTATTAGGGCTGACACCTATGTGGAGGATGAGGAAGATGAAGAGATTGAAGATGCTTATGTTTGCATTGTGGACGACCTAGATGGTGTTTTTCCTTAAACGATGAGATACAACTAAGGGGATGGCAATGAGTATCCAGAAGGGGAAAATGTGAAGGTAAAGTAGTGTGATGGTTATGTGTTTCTATGAGAATTTGGGGATGTCGTAAACTGATGAGATATTGTGCGATGGATAGAATTTTGTAGGCTAAATTATTTTTTGTAAACCATGTTGTAGGGACTTAAGTAACGCGCCTCAGAATACAAAATTTAGAGACTGAGCTTGCTAAGGAGATAGAGACCTTTGTGTTCCTATTGTCTTCGTAAGCGAAGCTGCAGGTTAGAATAGAGTAAGAAATATTTGACTTGTATGCTTTATTAGTATAAAGCTACAAAGTAATAAATAGAGTGCATGTAGAGACGGACCAAAGACCTATTCTCGGTTTAGAGGCAATGGCATTGAAATGGTGCACAGGAAATACTAAAGTATTTGACAAATTAAAATATAAATAATGTGTACCTTAGACTTGGAAGTATACGTTATAGAGCATTCATCTGAGATTGTACTTCGACCTTATGTTTAGAAGTAGTTTTATACAGTAGATATCAAAAAATAGATATCTTGTTAGAAATGAGGTATATGTGTTGAATGAGTGTTCTGAATCGAACTCGATATAACATATCTATAATGTGTAAGGCAAATTGGAGTCAGCTCGCTTGCGCAAAGATGATGTACTCCAATGTAATCAAGAATTTGCAGAGGAGTTTAAAAGGATGAAAAAGGCGAATGAAGATAGATAAGATCAACATATAAAGGTGTACTTCAAGTTTGTTGGGGTGAGACAGACTGCTATCAACCTTGCTCGACAGATCGAGGAGAAGGATGCCAAAATTGAGAAATGGCAAAAAGAGCTTACAGAGTTTAAAGAACATGTAGTGAAGCTTAAAAGCCAGAATGAGGCATTGATGGCAAAGGGTAGGGAGGCTGATATGGCCCGTTACCGTATACAGGTACTAGAAAAATTAGAGGAAGGATTAAATCATTCGGTGGCCAGTTTGAAAAATGATTTGATCAAGAAAATGAACAATTTGGAGCAAATTCGAACTGATCTAGCGAACAACATGAGCGATTGAAGAAGAAATTGGTTGATAGAGATAACGAGCTGAAAAGAGCTCGAGATGATCTATCCGCGCCTGAAGTTGCAGTTAAACAATTATATGCAGCTTTACCTACCAAAGATATGGAATTTCAAATGGTACAACGTAAGTGTGATGAGCTGAACAAAAGAGTAGCGCAATTAAAGACCAAATTGGAGTAGGCTATTTCATATACTAAATACGCTGAGGACGGAGAGCGCTCAAGGCAAAATAAAAATGATGCAAACGTCTCCCTTGTCCAAGGAGATGTAGTTATCCTATCAGCTCGAGTAAGAGAGCTGGAGGGGGATGTCACTCAAATTCAAGGTCATGTGTGAAAAGGGGCTGAGCGGTTGAGGGAGGACGAAAGGAAGCTGAATGCTTCTCTTTCCAGGGAACAAGGGCTAGATCGGACTATCAAAGGGAAGGATATTTTGATACAACAGAAAGACGAACTATTACAGAAAATTTTGAATGTGGAAGAACTGAATAGGGAGATTAAGGTACTTCGTGCTCAGGTGGCAGATTTGGAAGTGATTAATCGAGCTGAATCAGTGAAAGCTGACAAGAAATTAGAAGAGAACATTGCTATCACAGATCGAGTAGATAGAGAAATGACATAGCTAAAAGAATAGTATGCGAGGTCAGAAGAATACCCTCAGAGGGAGAGAAAAAATTTCTCTAGGTCGGTACTAACCGAGGCATCACACTAAGAATTGTTAAGGGCGGTAGTTGCCTATTTTATAGAGGAGGTAAAAAGGCTTGAGTCAGAAAGAGATACCTTGTTCAACATTTTGTCAGACAGGGGATGTATTTACATAGCGGATATAGATCGAGGAAATTATTTGCAGTCCATGGAAGCAAATTTAGGCCCTTGACCTGCTGAATTGATAGAGCATGGCAAGATTACTGTGACTACTCGAGCTCGAGAATTTATGGCTGATCAACCTCTTGTTATTGGGGAAAGCGTAGCTAACATCCTAACATCATAAAAGAATCAATTGTAGAGTTTGTATATCTAACCTGAAATAAAAAGTAGCTATTACAGACAAGTTGAGTGATGAAAGCTAGTTTTACCTTTGTTTTATCTTATGTCTGGTTGAATCTTTGATTGAAAACTAGTATTACCTTTGTTTTAATCGCAGAGATTTAGTAGAGTAAGCCAAACCAAGTATTATCCTTGATTTAACTGGTATGATGTCACAACCATATTGAAGTAGATGAAAGCTAGTTTTTCCTTTGCTTTATCTTTCGTCTGGTAGAGTCTTTGATGTAAAATAAGTATTACCTTAGTCTTAATCGCTGAGATTTAGTAGAGTTAGCAAAACTAAGTATTATCCTAGATTTAACTGGTATGATGTCGCAACCATATTGAGGTAGATGAAAGCTAGTTTTACCTTTGTTTTATCTTATGTCTAGTAGAACCTTTGATGCATAACAAGTATTACCTTAGTCTTAATTGCAGAGATTTAGTAGAGTCAGCCAAACTAAGTGTTAACCTCGATTTAACTGGTATAAAGGTCGATTGAAAGCTAGTATTATCTATGCTTTAATCTATGTATTGTCTATGAAGTAGAGAGATGCGTGGGAGAAAAACATGTAAGTTTCATTGAATAGAAAAGGATGTATGTTGGATGGAGATGAAAATCTTACTTTTGGAATGGAAAAAGTGAAAAATTGAAATGAAGTAATGAGGGACTTAATGGTAGTACCGTTTCAGTCGCCTAGTGTTCCAAGGATTTGAAATGTGAACTCTCTTTTTTATTATGAGGTAATATGATCCTAGGCTTAAGAGACATGCGATAAGGAATGGACCCTCCCAATTATCTGCTAGTTTCCCAGCATGAGACTCTTTACCTTGTTGAGGTATTTTTTTGAGGACGAAATCATCGATTTGAAAGGTACGAATTCTGACTCGTTTATTGTACAATTTGGCTAGCATATGGTGATATCGACCTAGGTTAGCGATGGCGCGTTCCCTGGTTTCATCGATCCAATTGAGGTTGCAAGCCAATTCGAACTCATTTTCCTCATCAGTTAGCTCTGGATCTTTGACTGGATGATGGCATTTAGAAGGAATGACGGCCATGGTGCCAATGGAAAGGAGGAATGGAGTACGGCCTGTCGACTGACGTAGAGTAGTATGATATACCTATATGACATGAGAAAGTTCTCGAACCTAATTCCTTTTTTTCTGTGAGTGTAGACTTTTCTTGAGTCAATCCATGATGGTTTTGTTGGTAATTTTAGCTTGCCATTGCCTTGAGGGTAGTATGGATTGGATGTTGAGTGGATGATATTATGTTGATTGAGGAAAGCTATAACTTTTTCTCCAACAAATTGGGGGCCGTTATCGATACGAATTAGGTTGCGGCTATTATCTGTTTGGAGAGGCACTGAAGGTAAGGCCCGATGATTGAAAGGCGGTATAAGGTACCATTCTGATTAGTGTAGTAGTTTGAGTTGTCTATCAGCTGTCGGTGCTCTTTGGATCTACTGGAAGTGGTCCTTCGCATTTGTTATCGATACCGAGATAAACTAAGAAAGGCTTTCGCCAATCGTCGTCTCCCCCTTTATTGCCCTCAGTGTTGATCGTGCATGCAAAAATGAGATCAATATTGGGGGTTGAAATCACTTCGATTTGGAGATATCGAGCTTCTGTGCCCAAGACCCCGACTAGATATGCCAAGGAATCGGCGTGTCTGTTTTCTCCTCGAGGAAGATAATCCAGAGTTGCTTACGCGAACCTGCTCATCCTATCTACAATAAAGGCTGCGTATTCGATGATCTTTCCATTCTTCTTGTATTACTCAGATTAATGATGAACAATGAGTAGTGAATCTATGTAAACTGAGAGTTCTGGGACACCGAGCTCAAGAGTGAAGTCGAGTCCGTGAATGAGAGCTTCATACTCGGTGGCATTGTTTGAGGCCTCAAAATCAAAGCTGATTGATTTCTCAATTTTATCGTTAGAAGGGGTAATCAATACGATTTTAATTCCTGACCCTATGGGTCCTGCTGATCCATCTGTAAGAAGTCTCCATCCTTTTCTTGTAATCCATTCAGCTCGCTCGTCAAATGCTTTAGGGGGTGGATCTTCTGTAAATTCCTCTGCAAGGTCAGGATTGTGCTTCGCCCTCTCTGAATCTTCCGATAGTAGCATATTTCCTAGATTCGACAAGAGTAATTCAACAAAGCGTAGTTGAAGATAGCCATACATGATCGAAGGTACATAGCACTCGAGAAGATATCACAAGTTCTCGACCAACAAAAAGTAGCCATTATACGTGGTCATGAAATTGCTGCAAGAGATCCGCAAAGTTTGCACACTTCCCCCGGAATAGGAGACTGTTTCTTTCTTTTAGTAAAATTGCATGTATCTACTATAAATTTAAGCAGATAATAGATTGTTCAAGGAACGGAATCTACAAATTTACTATCCTTACTTCCTAAACCCTACTATCACTCACAAAAACTTGTAATACTAGCAATATTGGATTTTATATCAAAATACTCCCTGAGGTTGTAGTTTTTCTCAACTTTTACTGAGTTTTTACGTAAAATCTTATTCATTTAGCCTTTTATTGCATTTTCCTTACGAATAAGTATTAGCAAAGATTCTCCTTCTAGAAAATATGTGACTATAATTAAAGCCGTTTGTGGGAAAATCATACTTTTCTTTACCACCACTGATCTAAAAACCAGCCGATGACAAACATGAACCTAAGAAGCCATTCCAGTACCGTGGGAGATCAAGAAATTAATCAGATACCAGGAATGGTCGATCTACACGGTGCAGTAGTCGAACTTCCTAAACAAATGGCTGCAGAAAAGACCTAATGATTGGAGGATCAGCGTGTCCATGCTCAAGCTCTTCAAACAGAGAGAGACGAACGAAGGAAAGCCTTAGATCAACAGAGCCAAACACATTAGAAAAAAATAGAGAGACTGAGAAGGATATAAGATCGACTCACTGGCCGCCAGACGTTACCTCCACTTGCTCGAAGCGATCATAGATCAAGAACAATTCAGCTCGATGATCAACCGAGAGAAGACGAGTTACGAATTTCTCGATCCAGATCCGGGAATCCAAACAGGGATTTTCAACATTTTGAATTGACATCTTCAGCATCGACAACTCAAGGAAGTTGATGCACGCATCAAAAAAATCCCCCACCACCCGACAGAAGACCAATCAGAGATCGATTGGGACCAAAAGAACATGAAGATTTTGTTCCACATGTCGCGGCCTTGCTTTTTCCCCCGCAACAGTTCGTCACCTTGGACGACCTGAGCAACAGGATTCAGGCCATAAACTCTGATGTCCCATGTTGAAGATTCATGCTTGGCAGAAGATCCGCGCTATGTTAGTATCACAATGTGCATAGTCGCGAAATTGACAACTGTTATTCTTTCATATTAATCTTTCATCGCATCCTATTAACTGGAAGGCTAAATAATTATGTCATCAACATCCAAAAGTTTCTTGAAGATGAAGAAAAAAACAAAGAAGTTGAACAAAATCAGGTACAGGGGCAAGCTCGCCACCTGCATATGATCAAGATTGAAAAAGGGAAGAAAAAAAACTAGATGGTCGGATTACATCCTGTTGTAAAATGACCTCCATAGATAAATTAGCAAAACATCTCCCAAGCTCGAACAAATCAAAGTTTCCTTACCATATTACCTTCGAGGACTGTGACCAGCCACGTGAAATACCCTCATGATGACCCTCTCATTATTATGTGCAAAGTCAGGCAGGACTACCTACATATGCTTCTCGTCGATACAGGAAGCGCGATAGATGTATTGTTCAGAAGAGTAATTGGAGTCCTAGGCCTCACATACTCGGCTAAAGCTTCAACAACAATAATCACCGGCTTTAACAGTTCGAAAGAATCAGCCATAGGAGAAATTACACTGCCAGTTCAGGCAGGATTGAAAACTACATTCATAAAATTCCTTGTCATCTATGCTGAGTCCAAATATTTGGGAATTTTGATATGATGTTGGTTTCATTCGATCAAAGCAATACCTTCTACTTATCATCTAGCATTGCAATTTCCAACAGATCACGAAATATATAAAATCAACGGTAGCCAAGCAGCTACATGTATGAGCGAAAATACCCTAACCAACCCTCATACAACAAAACTTCTCAAAACATAGCGACTACAAAAAGAGGCACCCCCCACATTCGAACAACATAACACCGAGATGGTCAAATCTATTGAACTCGATGGTCCAGGACTTACGGCTCCAAACAATCAAATGGCGAAAAAGAAGCCGCGATCCAGCTACTTAAGAAAAACATCAACATCTTTGCCTGGACTTTCCAAGAAATGTCTGGCATCGATCCACAAATAACGTGTTACCAACTTAACCTCTTTCTAGACAGTAAAGCTATCATTCAGAAACGACAGAATTTAGCTCCCCGCCTTCACGATGCAATGAACGAAGAGATTGATAAACTACTTCGGGTAGGATTTATTCGGGAAGCTAAGTATCCAAAGTGGGTTTCTAATATTGTAGCAGTACCAAAGAAAATGGAAAGATTAGGGTTTGTGTTAATTTTACAGAACCCAACAAGTTCACACCTAAGGACAGTTTTCCGCTACCACTGATTCCGCAACTTCTCGACTTCGTCGTAGGGTGCGAACTTCTTTTTATGATGGATGTAACCTCCGGCTACAACCAAGTTCCACTCGTCGAAGACGATCAGGAAAAAGCAAATTTTACTATCAGTTTAATCCTTACTATTTTGACTTGATCACGATCTATACTTAACAAGTATGCATCAGACAATCAATCATCCTTACTATTTTAATTTGATCTCGATCCATATTTAACAAGTATGCATCCGAAAATCAATCATCCTTAATATTTTGACTTGATGTCGATCCATACTTTATAAGTACGCATCCAGACTATCATTCACTTTTACGCAAACACTATCCAAGACAGGATATTCTACTTCGTATTCCTTACTTATCGAATAAAATCTAAACAGCTCTTGTTCTTCTCGAATTTAAATCCAGATACCCATTTAAGGATACACATCTGGTACACATTTTAATTACTTGCCACTTCATTGTCATCTTTCACTTATCACTCAAACAAGCGTTCCTTACTTATCTGCTACGTTCTGCAATTACATTCGACATATCATTTTGTCGAATCTACTACTTAGCATTATTTACAAAATATATGCAACAAGTTTTCAAAATAAAATTTCTCCAAAAAATAAATAGTCATCATCCAACAAGATTAAAATTGTTTTGGTCCCACTGACAATCCACATTAACAAAACTTTGGGGTATAGGAGCATCTACTAGCACCCCAGGACGCGAGCTATCAGTTTCCATCATCACCACATCCTCCACGACTTTTGTCTCACCACGAACTTCAGAAGTCTCCGACACTTCGTCTTCTGAACTTGAATCATATACATTCGGATTAAACTGACCAGGTGATACATCAAAGAAGTTTAATAACTATTTCTGGTCAGCTCTAAGGGGAAGCTTCAACCCTTACTTAATTTGTTCTCGATGAACCAGAATCCCATCTAAGGGTATTTCCTAATCAATCATATCATACTGGTATTCCACTAGCCTAATATCTTCCGAAATAGCGTATTTTTTCTTGAACCTCAATATTTCTTTCATCTCAAATCCCTCTCCATAGGAGTTCTCCTCACCCTCCTCCACGTCTTCCTCCCCACCCCCGCTACCTTCTCGATCACTAGCTTGAGGCTCGTGATCCACATCCATCTCAGTAGCCTCCTCATCAGATTGTTTGACAACCCTAGGTGCCACCCTATATTGGTTCACACTAGCAATGTCTGCACTACTCAACCCCACCATATATCTACCTCCCAACTGTTGTACACAGGTCCTTGTTTCAATCATTAGGGGCACTACGTCTTCAAGGTTCCCGTATATATCTTTATCATCAATTTGAGTTGGTTTAGCCATTTTAAAGAACATGTAAATCAAATTCCATATTTTTACCACAGTTAGCATCTATCATATCTGATACATATATATGTTCATAGGTCCATATCTTCATATTCGTATCGTTATCGAGATTACTCTCCAACACATCACTCATAATTTACTATCTGCTACTATAATTATTACAGTTTATTTTAATACATGCAGTTCTCGATATAACTCATATGCCTTATTTCCTAAGTCATATACATCGATTACTGTGCTACATTAAGTTCTCGATGACCTTTTATTTGCTAAATAATAAACACCGAGTAACTTATTAATGTGCATTTTGCTCCAATTTCAGGAATCTAAAAATTCTCAAAAATACTTCAACGACTTCCCGTCAAAACCACTATCCTTCAAACATATAGATATCTCCTTTTTGGTACAAATTCCAACATATCAAAACTACTTCCACAAAAAAATCTTAGTTAATCCCTACATTCTCGCCGCAAACCCAACTGATCCCTACAGTCGTGCCATCCTCACCCCGACACAAACCACACTCTTTCAACCCCTCACCACCAATTACACATTTCTCTCATCCCAACCCCTTTATTAACCACTGCGACTCCATTACCCTTAAAAAAGACCATTAACAATCACCAACCAAACTCTGTCAACAAATCCAAACCCCAGTCGTATCCCATATAATTTATAATCTTCCTCACCCTACACAACTTCTCTCTATAATTATACTATATATATCTACATCTACCACTGATTACCAATACAACCAAACCAGAAACACAATAAAAATTATTGCAGTTACTAACCTTGTTTACGCAATGCTTCTGTATCTCTCTTTTTCTCCCGCTTTGCTCTTTTGATCAACACGGCAATCTCCTCATTCCCAATTAATGGAAGTGATCAGAATGACGAGAACAATGAATTCGCACTATTTTTTTTTCAGAGTTTGTAAAATATGAACAGCCACCCACCTCCGCACTATTTATAGACCCCACACAACTGTTCACCATCCCACTTCACGACCGTTCGAGTAATCGATCATAACGCTTTATACCTATCTTCTCGAAGTCTTTGACTCTTTGCCTTCTCAACACCAATAAACGCCTACACTGTACCTCCAAACCTTCCATATCTCGAAGAACATCCTCCGAGACATCCATACTCAACAATGCACACCCTATTTTATCACACAAATACTGCACATCATTTTCTCTATACTTCAAAATTTTACCCAAAGGAACACACCTTGCCATAATTAATTACTCTCATCTCTTCCCCCCAATATCTTTTTAATCTAGAAACCCCTATATTTATGCCTCACGTTCGTCAAAAACTCAAATTCAAATTCTATCAAACATCCCAATTACAAAACTTGTCATTCTTACATTCTAGAATTTACCAACTCTAATATTTATTCGACAAAAACTTCCATAAAAAAACATCGACAACATCATTATAGTAACAAATTTATATCTCATTCCATTTATACTACAAATTTGACCATTACATCTTCTACCTACAAATTCACATTACAAACCCCTAGCTGTAACGCCATCTTATTTCTTAATCAACATCTTCGCACAAGTCCACATGTAACTCACACGTTCAGGCGGACTCCAATATTGCAATTGGGACCAAAACTGAAAGTCCTCCACGGCATCCTTTGCCTCAGCCTCGCTCTTTCCATCCTAGATAGGTTCCACTGGATATTCCAAGTGGATATTCACATTCTGAAAGCCGATGTACCGATCGCATATTTCCCAATACTTTTCTTGAATGCGACTATATACCTCACTACGCACCTGAGATCTCGTCTTCACCATTTCTTCAAACCAAAACAACTCTCATTTCAAATACCAAGGATACTTATAGTCCTCCATATTCAAAGTTAACACAACACATTTATTTTGCCTTGGAGCTATATATTTTTAACAGTCAAATCAATCAACATTAAAATCCGTTCCTAGACCTACTCAGTCATCTATACTTTGAGCTATTTAGACAATCCAACAATCAATTTACTCATATTTTACATCGATTTTTTTTTAATAAATATAGTCGACAACAAGCACATATCAATACAAACGAAGTTGAACAAAATGTATTTATTTAATAAAGAAACTGTTACATATTACATTCGACAAATTGTATCCTTCGATTACATCACAGTATAATACTATCTTTACATTCGACTTGAAGGACTAATTCATTTGTACTTCTTTTTACCAGGATTTGACATTATTGCCTCTTTTTACCAGAGTCTGACATTATTTCTTGCACCAGGAGCAACAATCCTAAGAAACTCAATGAATCTTAAGACACTGAACTTTTAAGAGCTGCCACAACAGATAAAAGGAACTAAAAATTACAAACAATTCCTTCATTTGGCAAGATCCCTGGATGCCCAACCAGCCAACCCATCCTTGCGTTCACTACGAACAATAATTCCTTCTCCCACAAATTGATAATCTCTATTTCTATCAACACCGCATGATGACACAAATGGTTCTGACAGATGCAAATATTATTTGACTCTACCTCCCCCTGCCCTCCACATCGTGATAGGATCAATTGACGAATTACAACAAACTAGTTTGGGATAGAGCTTTACCTCAGGTTGTTCACCGTCTTCATCCTCAGATGACGTGTTATGCCACACTTGGGGCAGCATCCTTATAATCCACCACCGTAACACTCTCCTTAAGAACATCTATTTATACCTAACTTGAATCTCCCAGGTCTAATGTACCCCATTAATTGCTCTTCGGGAAAGAAATGACCAGATACAGTTCACCTTGACCTCGAAAATGACAATCTGAGGACTCGTGATAATATTCGGCAACCTCTTCAGCTTCCAATTTCTTCTCGACACAACCACAAGTACTTATGTTGAGAATGGGACAATTATAGTAGCATATTTCCTTGATTCGGCAAGAGTAAGCCAGCAAAGCATAGTTGAAGATAACCATACATGATGAAAGACATATAACACTCGAGAAGATATCTCAAATCCTCAACCTACCAAAAGTAGCTGTTATGCCTGGTCAAGAAATAGCTGTTAGAGATCTGCGAAGTTCGTCCACTTAAACATAAACTTTTGGTTGGTTCTTAACTTAATAAAAGGATATCCCAAGGCACCTTTAACCCCCTGGTGGAAATTTTTTGGAAGAGAGCGAATAGTTGGAATGGGAGTATGCTATCCTTTCAAGGGAGAATAGTCCTTCCCAAATCGATTCTCAATAGCATCCCTATTTACAATATGACCATCTATAAGTGGCCTCAATCCTTAATCAAAGAAGGGGATTCCATCATTCGTAACTTTATCTGGACTGGGGATCCTGCAAAGAGGAAATGAATTACTCTGCGATGGGAAAAGTTGTGTAAACCGTTCAATGAAGGTGGTCTGGGCATACGGAGCTTGAGAAAGGTGAATAACGCTATGCTATACAAGCTGAATTGAATTTTTATTCAAAGAGAAGAGACATGGGCTCAACTCTTACATGCTAAATTCTATACTACTAGTGGCAAAAGTATTTAATACCATAAATGTTCTTCTGTCTGGCCGGGTATTAAACATGCGGATAACATTACCAAACCTTTTATAGGATGGATAATCGGAAAGGGTACGAAGATTGACTTCTGGAGAGACTCTTGGGCATCAGACATCCCTTTACAAGAACATATTGATCTCCCTCACCATCTATGGAAGAATTGTACAGCTAGGGTTAGTGATTTCATAAACGCTGATGGATGGAACTTCCCTTCTGATATCTCTCTGGCCTTCTTGGCTATGGGAATAGACATTAATAATGTTCCTTACAACCCGAGTGTGGAGGATATTCAGATCTGGAAGCCAGATGTTCTTTGTGATTTCTCAGTGAAAAATGCATTCGAATGTACCAGGAAACGCTTAGACACAACTTGGTGGTGGAGATATACATGGAGGAAGTGTCTACATCCGAGTCTAAGTAGGTTTGCGTGGAGATTAATGAACCAAATCCTCCCCACTGATGAGAAAGTCCAGAGGAAAGGAATACATATAGCCTCAGTGTGCCTTCACTGCGGTAGAAAGGCTGAAATGGAAGACTACTTATTCTTTGAATGCCCTACGACCAAAGTGTTTTGGGTTTAGGCTACAAATGCTTTCCAACTTGCTACTATTTCAGGTACGGATGGTTGGAAAAATACTCTAGAGAAATGCAAGATGCATAGCTTGTACATTAATGACTTATGTATTACTATGGTGTTCACAATCTGTCGATGGCCTTGGGACTCGTGAAATAAAATCAGATTCGATGAGAGGAAGCTGACCATTAGAGAGATTCAAAATAAGGTTTTGGGAGACATATCCAATAGTGCCAAACTGTCTTCAAATAGCATGTGCAACACAACCTTTGAACTACAGGCTATAAAGGTGCTATCAGTCAACTATAAAATGGGGAACGCTCCATCCATTCTTAGCAGCGGATGGACTCTGCCGAACATCGGAGAGGTTAAGCTGTGTTATGATGGCTCAACATTGGGAAACCCTTGACCATTCGGGATTAGAGTTGTATATAGAGACTGGGAGGGCAGAGTTTTGGGCACACTCAGTAAAGCAGTGGGTTCCACCACTAACTACATGGCAGAAGTTCAAGTCATCGTAGACGGGGTAGAAAAAGCAATACATAGAGGATGGCAAACTTTGTGGATAGTGTCGGACTCATCGGTAACTATAAAAGCTTTTATATCAAATAAGATACCATGGAAATTCTAAAGCAAGTGTAGGAAACTACTCACATCCTTACAAGCAGTCCGTTTCAATTCAACATGGAGAGAAGCAAATTTCTCGGCAGACACCACGGCTAAGCGAGGATCTAAAGCTGACCTACCTTTTAAGGAATGGGTTAAGGGTAGACCAGAATTTCTAACAAGAATTGAAGACCCTCATACTGAGTACTTCCATTTTAGTTAAACCGGATTTTTTATTCAAATAATACTTCTCCTATTCGAATACACTCTTCCTTGAGTGATTATATTCGAATAGGTTTTTCTCTGTTTGAATACTCTGTTTCTTGATAGACTTTATTCGAATAGAATCTTCTCTGTTTTAATACATTCTTTCCTGAGTGTTTTTATTTGAATAAAACTCTATTCGAATACACTCTTTCCTGAGTAAATTTAATCAAATAGAATTTGCTCTGTTCGAATACACTGATTGATTTTATTCGAATAGATTTTTCTCTATTCGAATACATTTCTGTCTGAGATGTTTTATTCGAACAGACTACAAATTACTTCGAATACATTCTTATTCAAATAAATTTTTAGTCTATTCGAACAGGGCGTTATTCAGCTTATAGTTTGAGCTTTTAAGGGCATTTTTTTCCTTGGTTTGTAATTATCTCATACTTATGATCCAACATATATAAATATTCTAAACTTCTTGCTATAAAAATAGAGCCCAAATATGAAGAGTTGAGTGAAGTAGAGTTGAAGGAGGCAAAAGAGGAGTATGGATTCCATCTTAACTTGCAATTCCTGAGTCCTCTTGAACGCATCGCCAAGATAAGGATCGAGCCAAGGCTTTTGTGAAGAAAGAAGATGAGTTGGCTGGTCAAAAAGTTTGAGGAGTGAAATGAATGTTGGAATGTAATAAATAAGTATATGTGTAGGCGTTGTCTGAAAGAAATGAATATACTTGTTGTCGATGTGTATGAGTAAAATTTTCTCGAATAAGATTTGACTTATGTGAATGAATGAACTTTACTATTACGATGTTACGCAGGTATAGGAACGTTTGATATGTCGACCTTTTATAGTTGGTTTGTCGAATGAAATTTTAAATTTGAATATATGTTTTAAGATCTTCCCGAGAACATAAGAGAATTGGAAATAAGGCAAAATGTGTGTAGGTAATGATAGAATTAAAATGGTTAGGTATACCCTTGTAGGTGATATTTTGAAGTATAGGGAAATGGATGTACAACATCTATGTGATCAAATAGGTAGTACTTTGTCGAGGATGGATATATCAGAAGATTTACAAAGAGATATGGATGGTTTAGAGCGACAGTTCATGGGTTTGTTGGCTTTTAGAAGGCAAAGAATCAAAGACTTCGGTAAAAGACAGATAAGGCATTATGCTCAATTACTGGAACGGTCACGAAATGGTGCGATGAACAATCATGCGGGGTCTATAAATAGCCCCATTATAGGCGACTGTTCACATTTTATAAACTTTAAAAAAATTTCTTCAAGTGAAAATTCGTTGTGCTATTCGCTTGAATCATTGTCAATGATTAAGAACGAGGATATAAGTGTGCTAATTGAGAGAGCAAAGTGTGCAAAACATAGGGATACCGAGGCAGCGTGAATTCATGGTTAGTAGTTTGTGTGCACTCGTTTGATATTGAATGAATCTGTTGAAACCCTTTGTAGATTTAAACACGTTAGTGATAGTATAGGAAGTGATTGTAATTAAAAAGGATATAGTTGAAGTAATTAGAAAAATAGTGCGGTATGGTTTTTAAGAAATTGGTCGCGAGATAGAGTGATGATGGTACGATTCATTGAGATATTGCTGTCAAAAAGTTTATAAAGGGTGTTTTAGAGAGAGGGGTTGTTGGAAATGAGTGACGATGAGTGGAGAGAGTAATTTGTGGGCGTCACTGTCTTTACGGCGCGACTGTGGAGGCATTCCAAGTTTTGGTAGGGGTTTGGTAATGGAGTGCCAGATTATGTGTGATACGGCCGGGTTTTACTCCGGAGAGGGCGGAGTACCAATTTTTTGAATTGGGCATGTATTGGTGAGAAGCAGGGTATTGCTGAACTATCATCGAGAAGCTTCGGTACCTAAACTTTGAAAAAAAATGTTGGCGAAATAGAAATAGTTATCAATGTTTAGACATAGGGAAAATAGTAACCAAATTTTATATCATGAATCGGATGTAGTAATTGTAGGGACCTATCCCTCGATCAAACCTAATTTGAGCTATTTCCAGTTCGAACTACCTCTATATCAGACTTACGCATTCCACATCTAACATAAACAGTCAGTATTGGCGCCTACACCATGAACTGATGAAGAACGTGGGTCAAGCTCAACAGAAAATCATAAGCAAGTCAAAGACACCTGTCTCTCACGAACTCAACAGTTGCTCAGTCAACTGCCTCTTACCACATTGTTCAAAAAGCGTATTTCAGTATGATAAAGAACTACGGAGAGGGCCTATATAAAGAAAAGGTTCCAAAAGAGACAAGGACCAAAAAAAAGATATGAGAGATTACCCAAGAAAACTATATTTTCAAGATTCTCAAATACCCAAACTTCTTATTTACAAGATCAAGTATTTCTAGTTCAAGATATCACTTGTAATAAGATACCAGCCTCAAGCAATAAAAGTTACTATTACAAAAACCCTTAACTTGAAGTCATGGTTTTATACCTATTCAAAGGTTTTCCACGCTAAATCACTTGTGTCATTTCTTATTTCATATTAGTTTTTTGTCACAGAAACATTTGTGTAAGAGCTAATTCTGAGCCATTTCGAGCTTATAGAATTAGGCTCTTACATTTGGTACCGTCTGTGGGAAAGAAAACATTTCCACGATATGCTAAGGTATACATTTACACTACCACAAATTTTAATCATGGTTACTTCCAGACGACCAACAACCAAAATCCAGCTCGATTTTTCAGTTGAGCCGAAACAACTTACAGCTATGGGAAAATCTCCATGCCGAAATAGAGAAACGAAATGAGCTCAAACGTTAGTTTTCTCTTGACCGAGAGTTCTGTGACGTCCAAGCCGAGCGATAAGCTCATTTGACAATGATCAAACAGCATAAAGACCAGATGACAAGCATACAGACTGCCTTACAAGCTCTGCAAGACACACAATAGGCTCCTCCAACAAGGGATTGCGATCAATTGCCAGAAACCTCCTGGGTCTCTACGCAGAAAAGGTTGGGACCTCGAAGATCCACCAGCAAAGCTATTTTTAGAAATATTCAGTATGAACATCAACCTTTAATTTATTTGGGTGGTGAAGTTTAATCCAAAATTAGCCGAGGTCGCCAATTTTCCAAACGTTATGAGGAAGAACAACGACCTCAGCCTCAAATTCCGGCACGTGACCATTTGAGTGAAGGTACTGGTACTCACAATCCTCAACCTCCTCATCAAGCCACTCAACCGACACGTCAATATGTCATATAAGAGCATATGGATTAGCGTATCAGGGAGTTAATCAACGTATAAGTTTTGGGCACTACAGACGACCTTACCAAGTTACAAGGAAGTCTAATTGCCAAAGAACTATTCGATATGGAAATACCGAAAGGTTTCCATACAACAAAAATTTGCAAATAAAAGGGCATCGATCTAAAGGAGCACATTCAAAACCGAGATTCATTGGGGTTATACTCAATCTCGACCACATCCTCTGCCATTTGTTCAAAATAAGTCAACATGAAGAACTACTCCTGTGGTTCCACTCTTTACCTAAAGATTCTATACACACATTCGATCAGCTGCAGAAACAATTCATCAAGACGTATGCTCACAACAGAGACAAAGAGGAGAATTTATATTCTCTTATTATTCTTAAATAGTTCCACAGAGAGAAGCTCAAGGTTTTCGCAAAAAAAAAATTGGAGCTCGCGCGTAAAGTAGGCAACCTCGATCAGAAAATAGTTGTTACTACTTTTACCAACATGTTCTAGCTCAACTGCAAGGCCAAAGAGTACAGGGGGATGAGTGTCATCGTGCACCACAAACTATTCTGGATCTCGCCAACAGACCTCTATGTCAGTATCATAATGCGTATAGTCACGAAATTGACAACTGCCACTCTCTCATATGAATCTTTCATCGTATCCTATAAGCAGGAAGGCATCATAATTATGTCATCGACATCCAAAAGTTTCTCGAAGATGAAGTATAAAACAAAAAAGTTGAACAAAATTAGGTCTAGGGGTAAGCTCGCCACCTGTATATGATCGAGATTGAAAAAGGAAAGAAAATAAAACGAGACGATCGGATTACATCTTGTTGTAAAATGACCCCCTTAGATAAATCATAAAAACTTCTCCCAAGCTCAAGTGAATTGAAGTGTCCTTACCATATTACCTTCAAGGACTGTGACACCTGCCATGTAAAATACCCTCATGATGACCCTCTCGGCATTATGCTCAAAGTCGGATAGGACTACCTTCATATGCTTCTTGTCGATACAGGAAGCGCGACAGATGTAATGTTAAGAAGAGCAATTGGAGTCCTAGGCTTCACAAACTCGGTCAAAGCTTCAACAACAACAATCGCGGGCTTCAATAAATCGAAAGAATCAGTCGCAGGAGAAATTACTCTGCCTGTTTAGGCAAGATCAAAAACTACATTTATAAAATTCCTTGAAAATTGATGCTAAGTCTAAATATTTAGGAATTTAGGGATGAAGTTGGTTAAATTCGATCAAAGCATTACTTTCTATATATCATCTAGCATTGTGATTTCCAATAGATCACAGAATCTATGAAATCAAAGGTAGCCAAGCAGCTGTACGTATGCACAAAAATACCATAACCAACCCTCATACAACAAAACTTCTCAAAGCATAGCAACTACAGAAAGAGGCATCCCCAACATTCGAGCAGCATAACACCGAGATGGTCAAACTTATTGAACTCGATGGAGCAGGACGTACCACCTTCATCGGCTCCAAACTATCAAACGATGAAAAAGAAGCCACGATCCAGCTACTTAAGAAAAGCATCGACATCTTTGCCTGGACTATCCAAGAAATGTATGGCATCAATTCATCAATCGCATGCCACCAACTTAACCTCCTTCTATACAGTAAAGCTATCATTTAAAAAAGATGGAATTTATCCCCCAACCCCTGTAATGCAGTGAATAAAGTGATTGATAAACTCCTTCAGGTAGGATTTATTCGGGAAGCTATGTATCCAATGTGGGTTTCTAATATCGTAGTAGTACCCAAAAAAATTGAAAGATAAAGGTTTATGTTAATTTAACAGAGCCCAACAAGTTCACACCCAAGAACTATTCTATAAAGTGATTTTATTCGAATAGAATTTATTCTGTTCGAATACACTAATTGATTTTATTCGAATAGATTTTTCTCTATTCGAATACATTTTTTCCTGAGATGTTTTATTCGAACAGACTACAAATCTCTTCAAATAGATTTTTAGTCTATTCAAACAGGACGTTATTCAGCTTATAGTTTGAGCTTTTAAAGGCAATTTTGTCCTTGGTTTGTAATTATTTTATACTTATGATCCAGCATATATAAATATTATAAACTTCTTGCTAAAAAAAGTGGAGCCCAAATATGAAGAGTTGAGTGAAGTAGAGTTGAAGAGGCAAAATAGGAGCATGAATTTCATCTTAACTTGCAATTCCTGAGTCTTCCTGAACGCATCGGCAAGATAAAAAATTGAACCAAGGCTTTTGTGAAGAAAGAAGATGAGTTGGTTGGTCAAAAAGTTTGAGGAGTGAAATGAGTGTCAGAATGTAATAAATGAGTATATGTGTAAGACGTTGTCAGAAAGAAATGAATATACTTCTTGTCGATGTGTATGAGTAAAATTTTCTTGAATATTATTTGACTTGTGTGAATGAATGAACTTTACTATTACGATGCTGCACAGGTATAGGAACATTTGATATGTCGACCTTTTGTAGTTGGTTTGTCGAATGAAATTTTAAATTTGAATTTCTATTTTAAGATCTTCCCAAGAATATAGGAGAATTAGAAATAAGGCAAAATGTGTGTAGGTAATGATAGAATTAAAATGGTTAGGTATACCCTTGTAGATGATATTTTGAAGTATAGGGAAATGGATTTACAACATCTATATGATTAAATAGGCAGTGTTTTGACGAGGATGGATATATCATAGGATTTACAAAGAGATATGGAAGGTTTTGAGCGACAGTGTATGAGTTTGTTGGCTTTTAGATGGCGAAGAATCAAAGACTTCGATAAAAGACGGATAAGGTGTTATGCTCGATTACTTGAACGGACGTGAAGTGGTGTGATGAACAGTGACGTGGGCTCTATAAATAGCCTCGTGGTAGGTGACTGTTCACATTTTACAAACTTTGAAAAAAATTCTTCAAGTGCGAATTTATTATGTTCTATGCTTGAATCATTGTCAACGATTGAGAACGAGGAGATGCGCAAATTGAGAGAGAAAAGTGTGCAAAACATAAGGATACCGAGGCAGCGTGAATTCATGGTTAGTAGTTTGTGTGCACTCGTTTAATATTGAATGAATCTGTTAATACCCTTTGTAGATTTAAACACACTAGTGTGTAGGAAGTGATTGTAATTAAAAAGGATATAGTAGAAATAATTAGAAAAATAGTGCGGTAGGTTTTTAAGAAATTGGTCGCGAGATGGAGTGATGATGGTGTGATTCATTGAGGCATTGTTGTCGAAAAGGTTTTAAAGGGTGTTTTAGAGAGAGAGGTTGTTGGAAATGGGTGACGATGAGTGGACAAAGTGATTTGTTGGCGTTGCTGTCTTTACGACACGACTGTGGAGGAATTCTAAGTTTTGGGAGGGGTTTGGTAATAGAGTGCTGGAGTATCTGTGATGTGGTCGGGTTTTACGCAGAAGAGGGCGGAGTACCAATTTTTTCAATTGGGCATGTTTTGGTGAGAAGCAAGGCATTACTGAAGTGTCATCGAGAAGCCTCGGTACCTAAAATTCGATAATAAATGTTGGTGAAATAGAAATAGTTATCGATGTTTAGACTTAGAAAAATAGTAACCAAATTTTGTATCGAGAACCAGATGAAATTATTGTAGGGACCTATCCCTCGATCTAACCCAATTCGAGATATTTCCAGTTCAAACTACTTCCATATCAGACTTATACATTCTACATGTAACTTAAACAGTCAGTATTGACACCTACACCACAAACTGATGAAGAACGTAGGTCGAGCTCAGCCGAAAAACATAAACAAGTCAAAGACACCTGTCTCTCACAAACCCAACTGTAGGGACTTATCCCTCTATCTCACTCATAATCAAGCTCACGCAGTTTGAGTTACTTCAATCTCAGGCTCACGTATTTTTTAATACTTAACACTCCAGTCATCATCCCAACCAGCCCTACGAACTACTCAAGAACGCGGGTTGAGCTAAACCCAGAAAATGCTATCTAGTCAAAGATACCTGTCTCCCATAAACTCGTCAGTTATTCAGTCAACCGCCACTAATCCCATTATTTGGAAAACATGTTATTGAACGATGAAGAATTGTGGAGAAGCCTATATAAAGGAAAAGTTCCAGAAGAGACAGGAACCAGAAAAATTAATCAAACTTCTTATTTACAGGATTAAAAACATTTCTATATTCTAGAGATCACTTATAATAATGATATCGACTCCAAGTAATAAAGGTACTTTTACAAAAATCATCCATACGAGGTTGCGGTTTTGTACCTGTTCAAAGGTTTTCTACGCTAAAAACACATGTCTCCAATTCTTGCTTTATATTAGAGTATTGTTACAGGTTCATTTGTGTGATAGCTAATTCCTAATCATATCGAGCTACGGAATTTGGCCATTACATTTGGTTTCGTCTATGGGAAAGATTGCATTTCCATGATAGCCTAAGGCAGTCTTTCATTACAATTTTCAATTATGGTTTCTTCCAGACGACAGACTACAAGAACTTAGCTAAAAATTTATGTGGGTCCGGGACAACTCACCGAGTTAGGGGCGAATCTCCACGCAGAGGCAGAGAAATGCGCCGAGCTCAAACTTTAATTGATAAAGGAACACGACCTCTGAGAGAAAGTGCTTGATGCAGAACGACAAGCTCGTTTGACAGTGCTCAAACAGTACAAAGATCAGATGACAATGATGCAGACTTTACTCGAGGCTCTACAAAATACTCTGCAAGCTCCTCCAGCCAGATGTCATGATCAACTTCCAGAAACCTCCTGCATTTCAGTAAGGGAAAGGTTGGGACCTCGGGGAGTCGCCAGTAAAGCCATTTCCTGAAATCTACCACATAGACAGCAACCCTTCATCCATTTGTGGGGAGAAGTACAATCAGAAGTCAGTCGTGATTACCAGATTCCCATCCATCAGGAGGAAGACAGCGACCTCTACATCAAATTCCAGTACAAGATCGCTTGAGTGAAGGTACGGGGACTCATCATCCCCTGCCAGTACATCTAGAGATTCAACCAACACATCATTATGTCACAAAAGAACACATGGACCAACGATTTAAGGAGTTGATCGAGCACAAGTTCTGGATACTACCGGCGATACCACAAAATTACAAGGAAGTCTGATTTCCAAAGAACTATTTGATATGGATATATCGAAAGGTTTCCATACTCCCAAAATTCACAAATACAAAAGTACTGACCCGAAGGAGCATATTTAGCAATACCGCGATTCATTGGGGTTGTACTGTTCGCCACAAGTTTTCAAGAGGAGCCACTCCGATGGTTCTATTCTTTTCCTGAGGAATCTATCTACACGTTTGATCAGCTGTAGAAACAGTTCAAGAGGAGCCACTCCGATGGTTCCATTCACAAATACAAAAGTTATGCCGCCTGTTCACCATAAGTTTTCAAGAGGAGCCACTCCGATGGTTCCATTCTCTTCATGAGGAATCTATCTACACGTTTGATCAGCTGTAGAAATAGTTCATCAAGACCTATGCTCACAACAGAGACAAAGAGGAGAACTTGTATTCTTTTATCGGTCTTAAGCAATGACATGGAGAAAAGCTTGAAGACTTCGCAAAGAAATTCCAAGAGCTTGCAAGAAAGGTGGATAACCTCGACCAAAAAATGGCCGTTACCGCTTTCACCAATGCTCTCTGGCTCGATTGCAAGGCCAAATAATACATCTTCCTCAACAAGCCTGCGATGTTAGAGGAGATGATCACCAAAGTCAGTGGTTACATCGACTTGGAGAGGATGATATCTGAGTGACAAAAACTTACTAAGCCTGTCTTCTCCACCTAATCCCCACCTACAGAATGAACCAGCGAGCCTAAAGAGGAACAGGGGGATCAAAAATGCACCAAGGGAAATACTGGATACCCTGGGAGAAGCGGTCCACAAAACAAACTTGTTATCCCAAAGCTGAACGCCAGAATCTCCATAATTTTTACACAGCTGTTGGAAGACACGCTCTACCGCGTCCCTCAACCACTGGAGCCCATCGAGAATCGGCTATTGTGCCTCCACCATAAGGTAGATCATCATTCTACTAAAAATTTCTATGCTCTACAGTAGATGCTCGAGCTTATATTCAAGGAAGGGCAGATGCTCGAGTATATTATTAACCTGAAGTCATACCAAGATGACAACTATAAGAAACAACTCGAAGTTGTTCAGGTCAATGACAGAGTTGAAGAGAAGCATCTCTACTATATGAATCTCAGCAATATGATTGAAATCAACCAGATCAACAATTCCAACTGATCAAAGCGCAGGAGGCTCTTGGAATGCTGTGATCTTACACCTCAAGACAAAGAAGCCAAACTTCTTCCTGAGTCAAGCAATCGCCAACTCGGAATCTCTTTCAAGGATTGCGATACTAGCCATGTTAAATTTCCACATTATGATGTGTTAGTCGTAATGCTCAAGATGAAGCAGTTTGTCATGCACACAATGATGATCGATACTAAAAGCAGTATTAAAATTCTTTTTCAGAGTACGATCAACCAGATGGGTTTGGCCAACCAAGTTATTCAAAGCGACACAGTCATCAGTGGGTTTAATGGCTCTAGGGAAGAATGAGTAGGCAAGATTATCTTACCTATTACCACAGGACCAGCCACTATTGATGACATTTTCAACGTCATCAATCCCAATTCTTGCTATCTTGGGATTATGGGTCGTTGTTGGATACACAATATGGAAGCAATCACTTGTAACTATCATTAATCACTCCGATTTCAAGCATAAAAATGGTATTTATGAGATCAGAGGTAGTCAGAAACTCACTCGAGCTTGTAAAAATACTGTCTCTGCCATCCTAGATACTTTAGACAGATTGGCCGTCTAGTAATTACAAAAAAGTGATCACCTCGACGATCAATCACCTACAGAGGAACCTACGGAATATGTCAACATTGATGGACCTAGCAAAGGTACATTCATCGAAAGAAAGCTGGTTCAGCAAGAGAAAGATGTTCTCATTCAGTTCTTGCAACTCAATCGAGATGTTTTTGCATGGTCCTTCGAAGAAATGCCCAGAGTTGATCCAGCCATGGCTTGCTACAAGTTAGCCATCAACATCAACGCCATAATGGTCAAACAGAAACAATGATGACTTTCACCTCGTCTTCGAGATGAAGTTAACACCGAGATCGAGAAATTGATCAAACTGGGATTCATTCGAGAAGCATCCGGACTGAATATCCAACATTGTCGCTATCCTAAAGAGGGACAGAAAAGTCTGTGTTTCTGTAGATTTCATAGATCTGAATAGACATACTCTAAAGGAAAGTTTCCCTCTTCCCAACATTCATCAGATCCTCGATTCTACAGCAGGCCATGATCTTTTATCTATGATAGATGCTGCTTCAGGGTATAATTAAATCCTACTTCTGGAAGAAGATCAAGAAAAGACAACGTTCATCACCGAAAGTGGCCTTAATTGTTACAAAGTCATGCCCTTCGGGCCCAAGAACGTCGGTGCCACCTATCAACGATTGATGACTGTTATGTTCAAAGCACACCTCGAAAAAATCGCTAAAGTCTACCTCAATCATCTCTTGTGCAAAAGCGTACAGTTAGATAATCACATCTCAGATCTCAATACAATATTCAACATCCTTCGATCGTACAGAATGCGTCTCAACCCTGATAAATATAAATTTGGGGTACATTCTGACTGCTTTCTAGGCCACCTCATCAGCAAGAAATGGATTAAGGCCGATCTAGATCTAATTCGGGCACTCCTCAACATGCCTTCTCCAAAGGCAATAGATAATGTTCAAAAAATCACCGGCAAGATTGCCGCAATCAGCCGTTTCGTCTCTAAATCTTCAGACCACTGTCATTGGATATTCCTATTACTTTGCGGATGAACCAAATGAGGAAAGGTCCAGCCAACTGCATAAGTCACATGGACACCTAAAAGCGAAGCAGCTTTTCAGGATTTCAAAATCTATTTGGGGAGGTCTCCCATAATGAGCACCTCAGCTCGGTTTTCATTTTCCTAGAAGGGAAAATGGAAAAACCAGTCTTCTTCATCAGTAAAACACTCACACCAGCAGAAATAAGGTACTCTAAAATTGAAAAACTTCTTCTCACCCTTGTTTACTCTTCGCAGAAACTCAAATACTACTTTCAAGCACATTCCATCAAAGTTATGACGAACTACCCACTCCGAGAAGTTTTATCCAAGAAATAGAAGTCACGAAGAGTGCAACAATAGTCAGTCAGTTTGGGAGAACATGATATCAAGTTCGAACAGCGTCATTTCGAAAAAGGTCAGGACATTACTAATTTTTTCACGAATTTTCTAGTGGAGGATCCCGAGTGGGAGGAACGCGACCCAGACCTTACCAAAAATATGCCAGAGAATCCAAACTCCAGGCCATTTGACAAAAGAGCTGGCTGGATCACTATATCAGGGTGGAGGCTTCTCACAGATGGATCAGTAGGACCCGCAGGGTTAGGGATCGGGATCGTTTTGATTACCCCTTCTAATGACAGAATTGAGAAATCAATCCACTTGGATTTTGAGGCCTCAAATAATGTCACCGAGTATGAAGCTCTCATTCACATACTCAACCTCACACTTGAGCTTGATGCCCCCAAACTCTCAGTTTACACAGATTCATTACTTATCGTTCATCATTATTCTAAACAATACAAGAAGAACGGAAAGATGATCGATTATGCAGCCCTCGTTGCAGATAAGATGAGTAAGTTCGCAAAAGCAACTCTCAAATATTTTCCCCGAGGTGAAAATAGACATACAAATTCCCTGGCATATCTAGCCGGGGTCTTGGGAACAAAAGCTTAATAACTCTAGATCAAAATCATTTCAACCCCCAGTATTAATCGTATATCTGTATGCATGATCAGCACTGGGGGCGATAAAGGGGGAGACGACGATTGGCGAAAGCCTTTCTTAGCCTACCTCGGTGTCGATAACAAGTGCAAAGGACCACTCCCAGCAGATCAAAAAGAGTACCGACAGCTGATCAACAACTCAAAGCGTTATATTACCCAGAGCGGTTTGCTTTACCACCTCTCCATTACAGGGCCTTACCTCAAGTGCTTCTCAAAGTTAAAAGCAGACGAACTGCTCCGCGAACTACACAAAGGAACTTGTGGCTCCCATGCCGCAGGTAGATCACTAGCGAACCGAGCTATAACTCAAGGAGTATTCTGACCCGGCATGTGCAAACAAGAAGAAGAGTATTCCTACAGGTACAGCACCAGCCAGAGATATGGACATATGATACGCGCCTCTGCGCTTGAACTCCATGCAAGAAAGGTTTTTTAGCCATTCAAAAGATGGGCACTAGACCTCGTTGGTGAATTCCTTAACTCTCCAGGTAATCGCCGTCACCTACTTGTAGCTACCGATAAATTTACAAAATAGGTAGAAGCAATTCTGCTATGTCAAGCCAGAGAAGAAGAGGTCATCTCTTTTATTTAGAACCACATAATCGCTTGATTTGTGTACCCTCACCTAATTCATATCGATAACGGGCCCCAATTTGTGGGAGATAAGGTCGTAACCTTCCTAAATGGCAAAGCCGAAATCACCAACATAACTATCGTGGATAGACTCTAAAAACGGCTTCAGTCACAGAAAAAAGGAAATTGGGTTCGCGAACTACCTCATGTCCTATAGGCGTATCAAACCACTCCTTGATAATCCATTGGGTGTACCCCATTCCTCCTTGCTTATGGCGCTGAGGTAGTCATTCCTTCTAAATATTATCATTCTGTTCATGATCATGAGCTAACAAATGAGGAAATTGAGTTTGAATTGGCTTGCAACCTCAATATGATAGATGAGACTAGGGAACGCATCATCGCTAACCCAGGTCGATATCATCATATGCTTGCCAGGTCGTACAATAACTGAGTCAGAATCCATACTTTCTAAATTAGAGATCTCGTCCTCAGAGAAATTCCGCAACATCGCAAAAAGCCTCACGCTGAAAAATTAGGCGACAATTGGGAGGGTCCATTCATTATTATTGGTCTCTCAGGCCTAGGATCATACTATCTCATTACAGAAGAGGGAATCCCCATTTCAAATCCTTGGAACGCTAGACGACTAAAACGTTACTATCGTTAGGCGTCTTGCTACTCTATTTCCATTATTCGCTATTTGTTTTTCAATTCCAAAAGTAAGATTCTTATCTCCATCTTATGTAAATTCTTAACTTATCAATGAAATCTTTTTTGAACAATGTCATTCTCTTCAGAAACATTGGTTTACACTTTATAGATTCTAGCATAGATAATACTAGCTTACAATCAATCTTTTCCTAGTTCAATCAAGGATATTACTTGATTAGCTTCTTTTACTACATCTCTACAATTGTAGTAAGTGTAAAAACTTGCTTCACATCAAAGACTCAACCAAACAAGAGATAAGGCAAAGGTAATACTAGTTTATCTCTTTTCAAGTTGTTTGGGCCATTTCAGTAGGCTGGATCAAGGATTATACTTGGTTCAGCTGAATCTTTACATCTATGTGATTGTAGCAAGTATAAAAACTAGCTTCACATCAAAGACTCTACCAAATAAGATATAAAGCAAAGCTAATACTAGTCTTCATCTTTTTCAACTTGTTTAGGTCATTTCAGTAGGATGGATCAAGGATAGCACTGGGTTCAACTGAATCTTTACATATCTGCAATTGTAGCAACTATAAAAACTTGTTTTACATCAAAGACTTAACCAAACAAGAGATAAGACATAGGTAATACTAGTCTTCATCTTTTTTTAACTTGTTTGGATCATTTTAGTAGGCTGGATCAAGGATAATACTTGGTTCAGCTGAATCTTTACATCTTTGCGATTGTAGCAAGTGTACAAATTTGTTTCACATCAAAGACTTAGCCAAATAAGAGATAAGACAATGGTAATACTAGTCTTCATCTTTTTCAACTTGTTTGGATTATTTTAGTAGGCTGGATAAATGATGACACTTTGTTCAGCTGAATCTTTACATCTTTGGAATTATAGAAAATGTAAAAACTTGTTTCATATCAAAGACTCAGCCAGGCATAAGGTAAAGCAAAGGTCATACTAGCTTCCATCTCTTTCAATATGTTTATGACATATCTATAGTTCAAATCAAGCTTCAACTTGGTTTAACACAACCCATTTATACGATTAAAGCAAATGTAAAAAATTTGTTTTATATTAAAGATCCTACCAGAGACAAGATAAGGCAATGGTCATACTAGCTTTCATCTATTTTAATGTGTCTACGATAGATACTATTCATTTTTAGGTCAAATTCATATTATAAATTATTCTTTTAGTAGAGGGAGTGTCAGCAGCAATTCCCCACACATCAAGAGATCTCTCTTTTAGTTTGCGGGCCACTGCAGCTCTACCTTATTCTATTGATTCAACAGTTCGAGGGCCCAGTTGGGTCTCCATGACGCCTAGACAGTCCCTTCGATCAATCTTAGCTCCACAGATGCATCCCTTATCCGACAGAGTTTTGAACAAGGTATCTCGTTCTAACTCAAGTCTTTTTACTTCACCTACAAAATATACAACGATCACCTTTAATAGGTCAGATCGAGATGCATCAGGTACTACCATTATTGGAAATCTAGCATTCAACCTCTCAAGGCGTGACATTAACCTAGCGTAATCATTCTTCCATTCAAGTATTTCCGCATCAATCTTATCATGATAGATTATATCTTCTTCCAACTTGGCAATATACTTCGCTGACTCAACTATGTTTATGGCTTCTATCTCTACTATACGAGCATGAAGTCTCCCAATTTTTGCGTTCAACTCTTCCTTAGCTGGCATATCTTTCAATAATACTTCTTTCCTCTTCACGAGTGATTCCTTTGCTTTGATCTCCCCTTTCAGAACTTTCTTCCTAATAAGAGCAGCATCCAACTTATGCTAGCATTTCTTCAAATTCGCATTTCCCTTCTGGACATGCCCCTGAATACGAGATACGTCACTCTCTAACTCTTTAATTCGACCTGAGAGAATAACTACATCCCCTCAAACTAATGGATCTTTAACCTCAGTTCTACTTCCCCCTGAACGCTCTCTAGCCTCGGCTTTCTTGGCACGAGAAATGGCTTACGCCAGTTTGGCTTTAAGTTGAGCAACTCTCTCGTTTAAGTCATCGCACCTTCGTTGCATTTCTCAGAATTCCATATCCTTGGCAGGGAGGGCTGTTTGCAAATGTTCAGTTGCGGCCTCTGAAGCCGATAGATTTTCTCGAGTTACCCACAGCTCGTCGTCCTTTTCGACGAATTTTTATCTCATTCGCTCCTGCTCGTTCCTATATCTATGAAGATCAGATCAAAATTGTTCCTCTGATTATTCCAGTGCCTAAATACGGTATTGAGTCATGTCGGCCTAATTACCCTTCACATCTAACACTTCAACCTGACGTTGAAGCTTCTCAGCACGTTCTGTTGCCTTAGATAGCTCTTTTAATCCCTTCTTTATCTCAGAATCTTTCTCTTCGACCTGAAGAGTCAGGTCAGAAATGACCTGGGTCCACTTCACAAGTTTGAAATGCACTTTTCTGTATTGATCCTCTATGTTCTCATTCACCTCCTTCATCCTATCAAACTGCTCTGCAATTTCCCGATTACACATAAGTATGTTGTCCTCACATGCGCGAGATGAATCGAATTTGACCTGAGAAATATAACAAGTTTTAGTACAGTTCAATTTAGGGAAAGCCTTTGAATATATGCATACTACGTTTCAAATAGGACTATGTGGTTTCTAAACATTTGCTTCCAAATCCTTTTAGACTAAAGGTTTGGAGTTCGTTACCAGATGAACACTTCATGAATCTTCTTTCGGCAACAAGGTACATACTTTTAGTATATTACCCTGTATTAATAGCGTTGGATTTTTACCTTGAATTTCTATCCTATTTACTTGATAACTAAATGTTGGTGTAACATGCAAGTCAAAAAACCTATTCCGATCTAGCCTACGGCTCCGCTTGCATAGGCAGCAAGGCTTTAGAAACATCTCTTTCCCTGGTAAGTCCAAACTCTAGGTCATTTATACTGAGACTCATCTCTCTAACTACCTACAAAAAGTTTGTAAAACAAAGTTAATCTGTAAAAGTTTCTTCCCCACACGCAATTCAAATAATTTACAAATATTTATACAAAACACGTATCTACCCTACCTTCTCACTACCACCTTCTGGGAGCTCGATGTCATCCCCTTGATTATCTAGTACTGTCTGGAGGGAAACACCATCTAGATTGTCCATGATCCCCACCGCTTCTACTTCATCCTCAACGTAGATGTCAGCCTTAATGGCATCCACCTCTTCCTTGGAATAGCCCTTCAGCATCAACTGACGACCCAATCTTTCACGTTCCTCAACCATCTCGTCTAGATTGGCCTTTTTCCTCGACCTGTAACTGGTAGATCGCCACAGTATGAGAGGCTTTCAGCTGCCTAACTTCCTTCATGGCTTCAGTCTTGGCTCGAGCTAGTTCTTTCTCCAACTCTCTCTTCGCCTTCTTCAGCTCAAATTTTTCTTCTTCAATACCGAGCCAAATCCCTTTTACGAGGTGAGCGACCTAAATAAACCGAATCAATCTTAGTGATTAGCTTAAAACACCTAAAGCAAATATTTTCCGATCAATAGAACTTACCATCTTGCTCGTATCTTCTTCTCCATGGAGAGCCGCCAACCTGGCCCTTTCCTCGACCTCCCTAAGGTCATCTACTGCAGTAGGTCGCACCTCAGCGACCTTCTCCCAAGAGGAATGGACCATCCACCTCTTCTCTATTCCGACCTCACCACTTTCTGTGGCGCCCGAGGTCGGCAAAGACTTTAGCATCCATTTTTTTGGATATTTTTAAGCTATTTTGCTCGTCGTGAGATTGGGCTGAGCCGAAATGCCCGATCTAGGAGTCTTGGACAATTTAGTTCGAACCCCCTTACCACTTACTTGCTTTTATCCTTCATCAACCCCCGTCATTGACCCAGTAGACTGAGCCTTCCTAACCTTGTCCGACTTACTATCAACCCTCTATTTTCTACTCAGGGTGAGTCCCTTTAGCACAAGTTCAAGTTCAGTCTCCTCCTCAGCAACTTCGTCCAATAGGGATTCCTTTCTTTCCATTATAGACTTTACACCTGCAATACCAACATTTTTACTATTAGCTATAGTTATCAGTAAAACATTATAATAATTCTATCTATATGTAGTCTCTTTGTTTGGCTAGGGGACAACAATAATCGTTCGATGGATTGGGCCTGATACAGAGCCGGAGGAGGGTACCGCTCAACTCTCTCCAGTTTCCTCTCTATCTCTTTCGTTGCGTTCAAGATCATTGAGGAAGAGTAGAATGCTTGAAGAAGAAGAAGAAGAAGAAGAAGAAGAGAAGAAGAAGAAGAAGATCCTTTTGGTTTATCCCTTTATCCTTATTTATAGGAAGGATTTGACCTAGGAGCATCCTTACTCACGTGCTCTGAGAAATTCCTAGGCTATCCCTTCAGGGTCGCGGGTCTGGGTACTCCTTGGTACCGTTCTATAGTTGCTAATAATTGCTCGTTGTTTAGAGATACTTAGAGTAGTTTTGCTGGAGCGTTGGGGTCGTTGGAAGAGTTTGCTCGTTAGACTTCCCTAACTTTGTCACTTAGCGGGAGCGTTCTCCTAGAATCGCCCCCCACCCTCAGGTCTGGCTCGCAGGGAGGGAGATCTGGGGTAGTTCTGGTCGCATGTGGGGCTAGTCATTTTGTAGGCCGTGTGATAGTCTACCCGGCACTGTCTCGGGAGGGGGGCTGAATATTAAATTCGTGGGAAAGTGTGTGGTGTGAGACTACTGGTGCAATTTTCAAGAAAAAACTATTTCTTCACATGACCGTCTCTTCCACTATAAGAGCACTGATAGCTGTAAGCTTGAAGCTTCTCCTCTTGTTTGAAAAAAATATTTTCTTTGGAAGAACTAAACTTTGAGACATTTGGGTTGTGGAGCTGGAAGGATTTGGTGTTATTTATTTGTGCGTGGGCTTTCACAGGTTAGTTTTCCCTTTTAACTCATTTCATTTACCGTAATATGTTGTCTTAGATCTGCTTTGGAATCGTGTGAAAAGCCAGAGCTAAACGGGAGGTGTGCCACCTAACGGTGGTAACCATAAAGGCTGGGGTGACCGTGGCACCGGGGCGAATCGTGTTATTCGTCACGGAGTCACAATAACTTTCGGCGGCCGCGCCAGGGGATGAGAGTGAGGAGGTAGCCTATCCCTAAGGTGCCCTAGTAAGTTAGGTGGCAATTACGCCCTTCGTTCCCTTAGGGTTGGGCCTGACGTTTGCACTTGGCTTGTGCAGGGACATACGAGTGCTGAGCACAGGTCGAAATATAGATACGAGTGAAGGAAAGGTGACAAGGTGGCCTGAGAAATGGTTGTATCTGAGGGCGAGTCAACGACGGAGGGCTCTACGGCCGTGCCATCGTGTGTCGTGCCCGTGGGGTGGGTGGGCGGTCATGACCGTGAGGCAGGAACATCGGTGTCTCATGACTTAAGGGTAGAATCGCGTGCGGAATTCATGGTGTTAGGGAGAGTACCTGGAGATCTAGCCTACGAGGATATTTTAAGTGGTCTTGAAAAGGGGTTTTCAGAGTTGTTTTGGCCTTATCCAAGCGAGTGGAGGTTGCCTGGCACGCTGGCCATTTCCGAGAGTCCAGGAATCACGATGGAATTCCTGGAGGTTGTCAACAAGCAGGAAAAAGCTTGGGGTGGTAGTAACTGGATATGGCCGGATTGCCAAACATTAGCACCCAACCAATACATCATTTATTTCAGTCAATTTGACATGGGGCTGAGGTTTCCCTTAGATGATTTGACCAAAAAATGTTTGAACTCGTTTGGGCGTGCCCCGGGGAAAATGAATGGTAATTTTTATCTGGTGATGACGGGATGTCGACTGATTAATCAGTCGGTGCCTCCTCGCTAGAACATAGGTTGTGGGGACAAAATGGGCGCTTACAAGACAGGATGTTGTCTGCGTTAATGGGATATTGTTCCTGAGGGAACGGGGGTAGAACGTGATGGGGCTGAGGCGATAGAAGAGCTAGCGTCTCCTCGTGTTACTCATTCACGAACACAAGTGGGGCGGTAGGGTCGATAAACTTGGACTTTAGCCAAGGCAAAAAAGGTCGTAGGTAAGGCGACCCTAGGTAAGGAGGGTGATGCAGGCCCAAGGTGTCAGAGAATTATGCGTACTTGTACGCCTAAGTGGAGGCACTGGTTTTATATAACTCGTAAATCGGGCGAGCTAAAGATTTTTTGGTTACCGACGAGTGGGAATTATTGTTGTCGGCATCCGATCCTGATGACGGGGGCTTTTGATTATGACAATAGGCCTAACCGTCGTTTATATCATAATGTGTTTATTGGGAAGTGTACGCTCCTTGATATAATTTGTGAAAGTTGTGTGCAAGCGTTTGTTATTCGTTGACTAAATGATTGCCCATTATTCTATAGGTGTGACGCTTGCGAAGGTATCTTATAATTCGTCTCGTTTGCGTGTGCTTGGTCATAAAAATAAAGAGTATCAAGTGTTGACGAATATTCTAGACGGAAAGTTTAATTCTGGCAAGTACTAGTCAGGGAGCAAGTATAGCGAGCCTCGAACCCATCCCGCGAGCAATACATATTCTGTGGAAAGGGTACATAGTTATAAGTCAGTGGAAAGTAAGGGGATGAGGCCGAGATTCCTAAGTGCGAGGGGAAAGGATGTGTCTGGCCCAAACGCTGCCACGCCTCTTGTCGTTGGGCAGAGCCCTGGGCTACAGGGGTTCAGTGGTTACGCGGAGAATACCCCAGTCGCAAAGCGGCAGAGGTCAGTAACCATCAGGATTTTGGACAAAGATCCGGGACATCTGCGAGGCAAGGAAAATGAGCCGTTGTTACATTCCTACATGGAGGAAGGGACCCGTTCGGTAAGAAGCAACAAACTTTCTGGGGGTTGTTTGCCATATGGGGAAGTGCAGAGTACCCCTTACAAGGAGAAGGAAAAAAAAACATCTTGCTGAGGCGCTGGATGATTCTCGGGCTCGTCGTACCGCGGTCGTGGTAGCTGTCCGGGTAAGTTGTTTCTGTATTGGTTATACGTCTGTTATCGTCGAACTTATGAGGAGTAATAAATATTTTTGTTTATTTTATGCATTGTATCCTTACGCTTGAGGCCTCGTTACTCCAGGCCGATAACCTCGCCAGCTGTAATGCCGAGCTGGAATTTTGGCTTGAGGAAATGAAGGTGGTGCAAAAGAAGCTTGTAACGGAGGCTTATCATCGCAAGCTAGCGGAGCACGTTGCGAGCATGATTGCTGGGATTGATGAGCGAGTGAAAGCGCTGACTGACGGGAAGCTTGCGATCAAGGGTAACCTAGAGGTGACACATGGACGACTGAGGTTTTTGTCATTGGAGAAGGAAGAGGGCGAGCAGGCCCTTAGTGAGGAATTAGTGGGAGCGAAGCATGTGGCGGACGGGTTGTAGGATTGTGTTGCCGAGCTGGTAGAGGGAAACGCCCATTTAGAAGAGGAGTTTTGTTCGTCTACGAAGTGGTAGGTAGATACGTTGACTCCACCATTGCTAGTGCTGCCACAAACGCAAGACGTACCGGAGTTGCGTAGTCATCTGGGATATTCCGGACGTCAAGGCCCTTTTCCTCTCGGGGGCAAGATGGATATTGCCATTGAAGAGGTGGCACAACTTGAGGAGGAGGAGAGGGCGGCTGCTGCCCAACCTCCCGCATGAATTGTAAGGTCGTTTTGTAGTGCCCATCGTGAGGAGGGCGTAAAAGACTTTAAGCTTTTATGATATGATATTTTTGGTATGTAAATTATGATGCTCGTGGAGCCTTTGTCTGTAAAACTTTATTACTAAACTTGTTGTGTTGCTTGATATATTTATGCTGACGTATTTTTAGTGTATGCTTTATCGTATTAACGACGACGTGGGAGTATTCTCGCTATGATGATCTCGTATTGGCCACGTAGTGAGGGATTAATGTAGGCGAAATGTTATGTCCGCTATTAATGCGGATTGTGAGTTCCAAGGGGCAGTGGGTGGGGCAATTTGGGGGGACATTGGTAGCATAATTAATGAGGGGGAAGGCTCTTGGATTTCCCCAAGGCAATTAATGAGGCTTGTGGGGTGGCTTTGTATATATATTGGCTTGTGGGAGAGAGACGCCATCGCACCTCAGCAAACCAGTGGGAGGAGAACTTGTAATTTATCATTGATGCTTGGAATCGGAGGGCCAAACGTCAAGGGGAGAAAGATGTTGATGCGGTCAAAGGCAAGGTTCGAAGTGCGGGTAACCATTTGGATGGAGTTTTATAGCAAATTTTACTTTGGCGAGCGTGGGCTTGCTGGGAGGCCTTTAGTGCGAACTTATATCGAGCCGTCTACCCTTCCCATGCCTGAGAGGAAGACATATAAAAAGCAGCAGTTATGGTACCTTATTTTATGAGACCAAGTACAAAATTGTGTAAGCCGTGAAGTTGTATTGTGCGTGATGGCTGAGGAGGATGTCTGAGCGGCTAGTTGCGAGGGACTGGGCTACGGAATATGGGAGAGGTCGTGTCCATGTTGTTTCTGATGTATATGCTCTGAATCAAGTCTTTTTATGTTGTGTTTGGTCCTGTCTACCAGTTAACTTGCTAGAAATTTGTAGGGAATTGAATTGTCTTCTATTTTGAAATCATATCTGGCGACAAATAATATCTGTCGTAGTCGTTATGTTTATTAATTAACGGCAACTTTCCTGGCGGTCTTTTTAAATATTTATTTATTTAGACGATCATTAGTTTTTCAAATGACTAGGTCTTCTTAGTGAGGCGCGAAGGTTTCGTCAAAACTTTTTAAAGCAGTCCTCGTTGGACTAACTCGTGTTCATTATACAAGCGACCAGGTCCGTTGAGCTAGGCGCAAAGTACCCGCCAAAACTTTTTATGTAGTCCTCGTTGGACTAAATGATATTGGCCGTACAGGCGACCAGGTACGTTGATCAAGGTGCGAAGTGCCCGCCAACATTTTTAAGTAGTCCTCGTGGGCTAAGTTATATTGCCCGTACAGGCGACCAGGTCTGTTGAGCTAGGCGCGAAGTGCCCGCCAATACTTTATTTTTCTGTGAGGGCGGCCTACTTCTAGGACACCTTGAATTTCGTACTTGCGAGGACGACCTACTTGATGGATCTCCCCAGTAATGTGATTTCGTTTTTACGTCAAAAAATGGTTTTCATATTCTGCGAGGGCGGCTTACTTCAAGGACACCTCGACTTTCGTACTTTGCAAGGACAGCCTACTTCAAGGACGTTCTCAGCTATATGATTTTGTCTTTTCGTCAAAAAATGACTTTCATATTTTGCGAGGGCGGCCTTCTTTAAGGACACCTCGACTGTCAGACTTTGCGAAGACGGCCTACTTCAAGGACACCCTCAGTTACGGGATTTCGTTCTTACGTCAAAAAATGGCTTTTATATTGTGCGAGGGTGGCCTACTTCAAGGACACCTCAACTTTTGTACTTTACGAAGACTACTTCAAGGACACCCCCAGTTATGTGATTTTGTTCTTTCGTCAAAAAATGACTTTTATATTGTGCTAGGGCGGCCTACTTCAAGTACACCTTGACTTTTGTACTTTACGAGGATGGCCTACTTCATGGACACCTCGACTTTCGTACTTTGCAAGGACAACCTACTTCAAGGACGACCCCAATTCTGTGATTTTGTTCTTACGTTAAAAAATGACTTTCATATTGTACGAGGGCAGCCTACTTCGAGGATACCTCGACTTTCGTACTTTGCGAGGACGACCTACTTCAAGGACCCCCCCCCCCAGTTACGTGATTCGTTCTTACATCAAAAAACGACTTTCATATTGTGCGAGGGCGGCCTACTTCAAGGACACCTCAACTTTCGTATTTTGCAAGGATGGCCTACTTCAAGGACGCCCTAGTTACGTGATTTCGTTCTTACGTCAAAAAACGACTTTTATATTGTGCGAGGGTGGCCTACTTCAAGGACACCTCGACTTTCATACTTTGCGAGGATGACCTACTTCAAGGATGCCCCCAGTTACGTGATTTTGTTCTTGCATCAAAAAATGACTTTTATATTGTATGAGGGCGACCAACTTCAAGGACACCTCGACTTTCCTACTTTGCGAGGACGGTCTACTTCAAGGACGCTCCCAGTTACGTGATTTCGTTTTATAAAAATATTTTCATCTCTTTGAAGACGAGTGATCATATAACTGGGATCTACGTTTGGGATTGTGAGTTTGAAATTGAAAATATAATGAGCACGAGTGATCATGTACATGTGAGGTATTTCTAATGAACCCATTTGCGAAGGATCATGGAATTCCAGGGGGATTTGAGTTTCTCTTCGTCGCTGCTGAGTAGTTCGTATGTGTTACCATTGTAGACGTGGGATAAGAGATAAGGGCCTTCCCAGTTAGGATGCAGTTTACCCTTGTTGTGATTATGAGCTGTTGGGAAGACTTTTTTCATAACGTAGTCACCTTCGTAGAACTGCCGAGGGATTTCTCGCTTGTGATAGCTTATTTTCATTGTCTCTTGATACCGTAGTATTCGGGAAGAAGCTTTCTCGCTGGTTTCATCAATAAAGTCGAAGTTCTTAGCGAGTAGTCGGCCAATGATTGTACTGTCAACAATCAGTGACCTCGTCGTGTTAGCGATGACTTCAGTAGGGAGTACTGCTTAGGAGCCGTAAGTGAGCATAAACGGTGTGAAGCCCATAGTTTTCCGAGGAGCCGTTCGGTAGGACAACAAAATGTGGGGTAGCTCGTTCACCCAGCAACCCTTTGCCGTGCCCAGTCGTTTACTGATGCCATCGATTATGGTTTTGTTAGTGGCCTCGGCTTGTCCGTTTCCTTGAGGGTATCTGGGGCTCGAAGGGAGGATTTTTATATGATAAGGTCGTACGAAATCTATGACTTTTCTTTTTACGAATTGTGTTCCATTATACCGAATCGTGTGATGATGTGTTTCCATAGGAACGTGATGACCTCTTCCTCCCTAATCCGAACGAGGGGTATCGCTTCGACCCATTTAGTAAAATATTTTCTTGCAACTAGTAGCCATAGGCATCTTCCACACGCCATTTGGAGAGCCCCAACGATATCAAGTCCTCATTTTGCAAACGGTCAGGGGCTGGAGACTGTATGGAGGTCGACGGCTGGTGCGTGGATTATATGCCCGTAGAATTGACATTTATCACATTTTGGGGCATATGTTATGAAATCTTGTCGCATTGGTGGCCAGTACAGTCCTTGAGTACGAGCACGGTCAGCCATGGAATGACCTGCTGTGTGTGCGCCACAAACACCATCGTGGATTTCTAGGATAACGGTATTAATTTTCTTTCCAATGATATAAGTGAGGTGTGGAACATATAGGCTTCTACGTAAGAGTTCGTCATTAACCATCATATATTTGCAAGCTCTGTTGTGGATATTCACAGCCGTTGATCGGTCATCAGGAAGAATGTGGTATTCTCCGAGGAAGTCAAGAAGAGGTTAGCGCCAGTCGGGGAGAACGAGTAGGTCAGTTTGCCTGGCTGGTATTGGGTTAAAGGTAATGCTCGGTCTATCAAGGATATCAATCTGGATTGCGTATAGTTTATCGCCAATGATTCCTGCTAGATACGTAAGGGCGTCCGAGTGTCTATTCTCACCGCGGTGGATATGTTCAAGGTTAACCTTGTGGAACTTACTTAGTCACTGTTTTAGGGTTTCTATATAGCCAGCCATTCTGCCGTTGGCCTGGAACGTCCCGCTATGCTGGTTAACAACTAGCTGCAAGTCGGTAAAGATGGAGAGTTCTTCTACGTCCAGGGCCAACGCTGTTTCTACTCCACATAACAATGCCTCGTATTTAACCTCGTTGTTATTGAGGGGGAAATTGACTCGTATGGTTTTCTCGATTTTCTCATTGGTAGGAGTAACTAATACTATGCCAAGACCAGAGCCGCAAGCATTGATGGACCCGTCAGTGTATAGCCGCCATCCTTTAATATATGCTGGCTTGTCTACATCTATGTGGGCATCGAGGTCATCCTACTCGTCGTTATACCAATTGTCATCATCTATGGGGAGGTCTACGAGGAGGTCGGCTACTGCTTGTCCTTTGATTGAGACTCGTGGTTTGTACCGGATGTCAAACTCTCGTAGTGTAATTGCTCATTTTGCGATCCGGCGTGTTTTATCCTTCTTCGCAAAAATCTCTTGCAGTGGTTGGGTGGTGATGACCTTGATTTTGTGTACCCAAAAATATGGTCGTAGTTTTTGTGAGGCATATACCAGAGCGAGGGTCTATTTCTCCACAGTGGAGTACCGCAGTTCTGCTCCCATAAGGGTTTTACTGACAAAATATACTGGCTTCTCCGCTCTGTTTACTGCACGTACGAGGACTATGCTGAACGATTCATCTGTATTGCCAAGGTATGAACCCAGTAACTCGTGTTCGGTAGGGGCACTGAGGATGGGTGGAGTGGCTAAGTAATGCAGCATGTTTTGGAATGCCATCTCGTATTCATCATTCCATTGGCATTTTTTATTCTCCCGAATGCACTGAAATAATGGGCGACATTTGTAGGATGCTTTATAAATGAAGCATCCAAGAGCTGTAATTTATCCAAGGAGGGCTTGAACTTGCTTTAATGTCTGTGGTGAGGGCATACAGACGAGAGCACGGATTTGGTCAGGGTTGGCCTCGATTCCACGTTGGGTGACGAGGTGTCCGAGGAACTTTCCCGAGGAAATGCCAAAACTGTACTTCTCTGGGTTAAGATGCATCTTATAAGACCGTACTTTTGTGAAGACTGTCACGAGGTCGCTAAGGTGATCGGTGCTCAGTCTTCTTTTGACTAGCATGTCGTCGATATAGACCTCAACTGTTTTGCCCAACTGTTCTTCAAACATGGTGGTTACTGTAGGGACCAAATTTTGTAAAGCTCAAACTGGCTTGAAATCGATCTTTACACCAAGAACTACTATGCCAAGAATTAAATAAGAGACAACACTTGACACAGTGGATTTAACGTGGAAAACCTATGAATAGGTAAAAACCATGACCTCGAGTGGAAGATTTTGTGAAAGTAGTATTATTGCTTAAAAGAGTGGGAAAATCTGATTACAAGAGTTAATCAAATGATCGAACAGCTAGATATCAGATAATTGTATGTATATCCCTCCTCCCTTTTTCCCTAGGAGCTCTGCCCTTTTATAGACCCTACTCTCAGCTTGACATCGTGCTCGAACACGTTTTCCTGAAAGTGGGAGCCATGGGCAGTTGAGTGTGTAACTGTTAGGTCGTGGGAGACAGGTGTATGTTGATCTATTTTGTTTACATCTGTTGTGGATGATCCACGTCTTGCTTGAGTTCGTGGTCGATGTGTAACTGTTTAACGTGTTTGTGACTACGTAAGTCTGGTACTGGATAAGATAGAGTCTTATTGAGATCGAGGTACAGATGAGATCGAGTGTCCTTAGCTCGAGGGATAAGTCCCAACAATCGCCCCTTCGCAACTGAAGTCACGTGTGGCTTTAGTTAAGAAAAAACCCTAAAACTCGGACCTTGTGATGACGTAAGCAACGCTTGAAAAATGAAATGCCTGCATTGATAAGTAGGTTGCCATTATGATGCGTGAGTGTCATGGGCGGACTATTAGTTTTCCTGAGCGGATGACTGTTTGGAGAAACAACATTCATTAAATGCGGTATCGCTATAAATAGTGGATTTGTTTGCCGAATAACCTGTAATACATTTCGCTGCAGAGAAAAACAAACATGCCTGATTTGTAGAGTGAGAAAAAAATTATGAGTTTTTTGGAAGCGTACCTTTGTAAAATTATAGCTAAGATGAGGAATCAAGTGTATCATACCCATTTTTCTTTTATCATGGAGGGATTACGGATATGGTTTTGTGGTTATCAGAGTAGGGAGACTCCCTTTGTTGTTTTCTTGAAGGAGTGTTGTTTGAAATATTTATGGGTATTATGTAGCGTCTGTTTTAGTGGCCGGGGTGTATGCGATGCAAAATCCTTGGTCTCAAGTGATGTTCCATTTTCTAAGGTAGGAGTCCTTCTCAACTTCCACGAACTCCAGGTTAGTGTGGATAAGGAGGAAGAGACGGCGGTGGTGGAGGTAGAAGATGTATCGCCTTTCTCGGTGCCATCACTTTTCTTTTAATTCTTCCTGCATGGGAATGAAGGGGAAAGAGGTTTCTGACCTGTTGCAGTCTTGTACTTTCCGATCTGTGGTGGAGGTTTCTATGGAAGATCAGGAGTATCTCGGCAACGATAAAAGAACTAGAAACCTGTCCTCGTGTTTGAGAAAGTATCTGTAATATCGAGTGATTTTATAATTGTAAAGTAATGTTGTAGGAATAGTCCTGTAACCAGCTTGTTAGATAAAAATTGATTGTAATAAAAGAATATCTTGTTTGCTTTTTACTAGCGAAAGGCAGAAATGGTCGACATGTCATTGAGCTGTACATAATATGGGAGGGAATAGTTGGTGGTATAACATACCTTATTTTACCTCGTAAATGAATCGAGCTTCGCAAATGTAAATATAAAGCTCGAAATAAAATATTTAGAGATCTCGATTAAGAACAAAATGATAATAGTAAGTAACTCGAACCCGGGAAGAGTGGGTTACAGAAATTGAAATACCTTGCGTATAGTCAATCGAAAAATTAGTCATGTTAACTGAACAGTATAAAAGTGTGAATTGTTCTCTAAGAAGGTTATTCATTAAAAATGGTGAAGACCCGTTCTCAGAGGGCTGTTGAAGCGCGTGTGCTGAACGACTTGCGTTTAGAATTCAAAATTGATGAAATAAGGGAAGCTATTTTCGGGCAACAAGGTTACGATGCGGCTTTGCTCGAAACCCGAGCGAACTACGAGGGTAAGACTGAGGTAGAAAGGGGCGAGGAAATGAATTACGTGTACTGGTCCGAGTCCATGCATATCTGTTGGCGGTCTGTTAAAGATTGTAAAAAGTTTGTCCTGATGATGGCCAGGGAGGAGATCATTAATGAGGATATAGATGTCGTCGTAGGGCTGCTGAAGGCTTGTGGTGTTGTTGGGCACACCGGTTGCTTCAAATGCAAGTATCTCGGGGATTGGAGTGATTCACTGTTACATTTTATTAAATTTGAAATGTAATTGCCCGAATTTACTTGAAGAAAAAATCTATTCACGAAAATAGGCTATGACTAAGATTGTTTGTTGAAACTGAATTTTTAAATTTGTGCTGCTAACTGTTATTGGCGTTAAAGTCAAGTTGTATAAGTAGGGCAAACAAATGCACGTGAAATTTTTAAAGTAGAAAGTTCAAGGTCATGAGTTTGGGGTATTGTGAAAAAAGTTGGACTAAGAGGCTGAAAGATACGTTAGAGTATAATATGTGGTGTAATAATGGGAAGGTGTTTTCACCGAAACAGTACGACACGTCTGATAGGTTCAAACGAGCAGATGGCTCAGCTCAGGAATCGAGGACTGCTTACTGGAAAATAACAAACCGCCAGCGGTTTGGGGAAAAGTCCATAAGTACCCCCTCTCCTTCCTTTCGGAATACTGAAAACCAAAAAAAGAAGAGAAGGGTTAGAGAGAGAAAGAGATCTCAACTAACAATTCCATTACCGCCGAAGGAGGAAAGGATATGAGGAAAGCGGTGATTAAGAGTCTCAATTACAAACTACGAGAGGAGGCTGATATAGAGGAGGTTTTGAAGAAGTTGCAAAAATTGAACAAACTGGTGCGGACCAACGCGACAGACTCTCACTTGGGTGTTGAAGGTAAGTTTGTATTTGGGTTTACAAGTGTTTTTGTATAAATATCTTTATTATGTCGGGATAAGGATGTAATCCCTACCAAACACAAAAATAAAATAAAAATAACAATAGGAATAAAGACTGTGAGGCGATAAAAATCGTTTTGAGACAGTTTGTAATTGTATAAGTGATCAAATAGTGCGAGATAAAAATTGATAGATATACCTCGACCTATCTGTAGGCTTTGTTGGACCAGCGGTTTAAAGTGGACCCTTTACTGTAGATAAGTATGGCTTTGATTTCTGGTTGTGCAAAGGCTGATAAAGCAAACCTCGTAGGGCATTTTTCTCCCATTATTGGAGTAGGGGTTGAGGAGGATACTGTGGCCGAATTGATAGAATGGCCTCGTCTGAAGGGTTCTCGTGTTGAGTACCCAGCAGGCTCTAGTTGGTTTAGGGAGTTTTGTAATGCCAAAAGTAGCATAGATGGGATTTGGGGTCACGCCTTTGTATATAGGGGTAATTTCTTTAGGACCTGCAGTGTCAGTTAAGGAGGGGATTACTTGTAACGCCAAAAGTAGCATAGATGAGGAACCCCTAAAACTTAATAATAGAACTATAATAAAGGGTAAGTATACCATCAAAAATTGAACTATCATTTGTATGTTGAACTATACTGCTATAGTTGATCTGTATCTTACTTTACCGATGTTTATGCAGGAATTAATTGTAAAGTGTCGAGGAAGGAATATTTTATAGACGTCGTTTCCAAGGAAGGCACTGAGCTCGAAGCTGTGCTCAAAGAGTTAGTGATAAGTAGGTTCAATAGGGTAGCTGGTAAGGATGACAAGGTCAGGAGATCGCAAGCTAAGAGGAGACTGGTTGGGAAAACTCCAGGCTCAATGGAAGAAAAATTGACAACTTCTTAACTTAATTTCCCCATGAAGCTTGCGCGGCTCAATGAAATTCCGGATAGGCCAGTAGACATGACCACGGTCTCTAGCACTGTTGTACGGAACCTGGCGAAGAGGAAGGCCGTAAAAAGGTGGGTTGCTCCTCATTCTGTATCGTCGGTCAGTGTAGACAATAGCAGTAAGAGGAGGAGGGTAATTTCTCCCACAAAGTCGCAGGAGATGCTAAAGGAAAATGATAAGATCGCTGAGGGAGCGGACTTGAGGCTGCGTTTTGAGGTCGAAGCAGATCTCTTGGAGGAACAATGCCGGGCTAAAGCTCGAGAGAAGATGGTTGCTGTTATGGATGATGAGTTTAAGAAGGTTAGTAAAAAGTTGATTTTGTCGAGCTTTTTTGTTGCTCGAGCTGACATATTTCTTTTTGCAGTTTGCTCGCGATCTGAGGGACGTTCAGCTTGGGTCTCAGAATAGGTCGATGGAGCTGGAGAAAAAGATCTCCCAGCTCGAGGGGGAGAAAAACTAGTTGGAAGAGAAGCTGACTCGGGAGAGGGTAGATTTCCAGTTGGAGCGGGAGATAAAAAAGGAAGCTGCTGCCTTAAAACTGAAGCAAGTTAGGGCTGAAAGTGAAGCTGAAGCGGAGCAATTGGTTACCGCGTTGGCTATTTCCTGGAACAACCTCGCAGGGAAGCTCTACTAGCTGAGGTATTCGAATGCGGAGATAACGACATTTAGCGAATGAAATTATGAGGAGATGGAAATTATGGATGAAGAGGAGGTTGAGGAAAGGGAGTGTGGTCTGAATACTGCGGAAAAGGCCAATGCCGATAATCAGGAAACTATTAATCAGGTAGGATGATCGTGTAATGTAACATTGGTTGTGAAAAATGAAATCGATCTTTGAAACTTTATTGTCGTTTGATGCCAACAACATTTTACTTATGAAATTCCGTATTGTAGGAAATAGAAAACTCGCACCTCAGAGTTGTAGACTTAGAGGGCCTGCTTGAAGTGGAGAAAAAATCCTCTGCTGGATTGCAGGTTAGATAATTCAAATAAATTAATAAATAGATAAACAATAATAAAAGGATATGTACCTTGTATGTTTAGTCTAATTCATAATGTTTGTGTATGTATCCTCTGTCTTGTTCCCAAAACTTGTTGTTGTCGATAGGCTAAGGGGGAATTGGTTGTCTCGAGCTTGTAGGTGTCTGGACTGCAGGTTTATCAATATGCTTTTGTCTACCTGTTTCTCTATTAGGTACTGATGTTGTGAGTCCCTGCTAACTGTTATGCAGAAGGAGCTAGATGCTGTTAGGGAGAGAGAAGAGCAGACTCTTTTGTATAATGTTGAGTATGTAGAAGAATATGAGGCTTTGATTTCCCAGTATGAAGATCGATTGGATGATAATGTGAAGCTTTCTTTAAATCTCGAAGAAGCTAAGAGATAAGTCTAGGAAAAGACTGCAACAATTTTTTGAGCAGGGATTTGGCTTTGAACAAGCTTACCAGCGAACTTGCTGAGTTGAAGGAAAAGGATGCGTTAGGTTCTCGGCACGAGGCTGAGTTAGCCGAATATCGTATTAGAGCGTTAAATGAAGAGATATCTGATATGAAATGTAACATTCGTGCTCTGAACGAGCTGTTGTTAAAGAGAGAGATTGACCTGGATACTGCACAAACTAACTTGGCCGTGTCTGAGGCTGATTTTGAAAAATTGAGTAGTAGTATTGTGGGTAAAGATCGAGAATTGCGTAACTCTGAACAAATATGTGATAGTTTGATTTCCAGGTTAGATCGTTTGAAGGCTGATATACGTCGTTAAAAAGGGAAAGAGGCTCAGAGCAAGGCTAAGTTAGTAGAGATTCAAGCCAAAAACAAAAATTTGGTGGATGATTTGACCCATGCTCGCGGAAACGTGAGGAGGGCTATGCAATGTGAGAAAGAGATGAATGAAAGAATTAATCAACTTTGTTAGCAAATTTCCGAATCGGAGCGGGAGTTACGTGTAAGTGAATTGAAATATCAGAAATATCTAAAATTTGAATTGGATAAAAGGGATTGTGAAATTTCTTCTTGTGAGGGGAGTCGAGACATGAAGGAATTTCTTCATCAAAAAGAAGAGTTAGTGGAGAATATGCGTATTGATCTCGCAAATTCTCGGCAAAAGTCGATAGATCTTACAAGGCAGATGGGTGATCGTATTGATCAATTAACAGCTGAACAGGCTGAATAGAAAGCTCGTTGTTGGAAGGATAACAAGCGTGTTGCTGCTACTCACCAAACCTTCAAAGAACTAGTAGTTCATGAACAAGAAAAATGTGATGGGGAAGTTTTGCATCAACGGCAATTAAGCGCATTGGTTATATTTTTTATCAAGGAAATAAAATTCCTGCAAGTTGAGAGAGATTTGATGCAAGATTGCTTCTCTGGAAGCACTTGCGTATGTAAACTTGAAATCTTAAGCATAGATCCAATTGGTGTCATCGATCATGGTATCGGGACCACGACGGTTGAACATATAGCTCAAGGGAGAGAAATTGTTGTTGAACGAGCTCCAGAATATAAACCATCCTGGACTGAAATAGGGGGAAGCTTGAGTGTAGTCTCACCTACTCCTGTTGTGGGAGGAAGGTCGAGTGTAGTCTTACCTACTCCTGTCGTGGGAGGAAGGTCAAGTGTATTCTCACCTACTCCTGTTGTGGGAAGAAGGTCGACTGCTCTCCCATCAAAAAAATCCAGCAGAGTTAAAATGAAATAGAATTGAACTCTGAAAATGAGTACCTTTTGTATGTAGCAAATGTTGATGCTGCAGTGCTCGATGTAAGACTTTGAGAGGAGTGCTGTAATGTGAAATGCTGATATGAGAAAATAATATTTCCACACCTGCAGTAGAGTTATTCTCTGGTTTGACCCATTGTATTAGAAGAAGTCTGTGGGTGTAGAAGTAAGTATTATCTGTGCTTCAACCCTTGGACTTCAGGGAGGCTTAGCGGTAGCGAGCTAGTATTATCTTTGCTAGTACTTTAGGCGGTCACCGCAGGCTAAGAGGTTCTTTATGGCCCCCGCCCCGGATCTGTGTTTCCTCAGTGGTTCGGCTAGTATTATCTATGCCTTGATACCATATTGGAGAGCTGGGCTTATCGGCAGCGAACAACGTCTCACTCGTGCTTTAGGCCTGATCCGTAGGCGGAGGCTCTTTATGGCCCCAGCCCCGGAGGTTTTGTATCCTCAGGGGTTCGGCTAGTATTATCTATGCCTTGATAACAATGATGGATATTGGAGCTTAGCGGCAGCAAGCAAGTTTTTTCCTCACTCGTGCTTTAGGCTTGTTATCTTCTGGCTAAGAGGTTCTTTATGGCCTCTGCCTTCGGATGTATAAGAATCCTCAGGGGTTCGGCTAGTATTATCTATGCCTTGATATCAATGTTGGATGTTGGAGCTTAGAGGCAGCGAGTAAGTTTTTTCCTCACTTGTGTTTTAGGCTTGTTATCTTCAGGCTAAGAGGTTCTTTATGGCCTCCGCCTTCGGATGTATGAGAATCCTCAGGGGTTCGGCTAGTATTATCTATGCCTTGATACCAATGTTGGATGTTGGAGCTTAGCGGCAGCGAGCAAGTTTTTTCCTCACTCATGCTTTAGGCCTTTGGCAATTGGACTTCCTTGTAACTTGGTAAGGTCGTCGGTAGTGCCCAGAACTTGTACTTCAATCAACTCCATAATACGCTGGTCCATATGCTCTTGTGTGACATAATGACAGGTCGATTGATAAGTTTGATAAGGAGGTTGCGGATTGTGAGTACCGATACCTTCATTCAAACGATCTCGTATTGGAACTCGAAGTTGAGGTCGAAGTTCTTCCTCTTGACGTATGGAATATCGGTGACCTTGTCTGATCTCAGACTAAACTTTACCGCCCAAATGAATGGAAGGTTGAGGTTCATTCCAAATATTTCTGGAAATAGCTTTGTTGGTGGCTCCTTGAGGTCTCAATCTTTCTTACGCAAAAACCCAGGAAGCTTCTGGTACCTGATCGTGATCACGTATTGGAGGAGCCTACTGAGTATTCTGCAGAGGTTGCAAGACAGTCTATATTGTTGTCATTTGATCTTCATGTCGCTTGGGCATTGTCAAACAAGCTTGTCGTTCGGCGTCAAGCTCCTTCTCGCGGAGCTCTCGGTCGAGGGCTCGAGTTTTTTATGTTTCTATGTCTCAGTGTTGAGATTTTCCCGCAGCTCTGTAAGTTTTTCCAGCTCAACTGAAAGATCGAGCTGAATTCCGGTTGCTGGTCGCCTGGATATGACCATGATTGAAATTTGTAATAGAGTGAATGAATGCCTTAGGATATCGTGAAAATGATTTCTTTCCCATAGACGGCGCTAAATGTAATGGTCTAATTCCGTAAGCTCGAAGTGGCTTGAAATTAGCTCTTACACCAATGTACCTGTGAAGAAATCTACGCAAAAAATGACGCAGGTATTTTAGCGTGGAAAACCTCTAAATTGGTAAAAAAGCAAAACCACGACCTCGAGTTGAGGATTTTTATAATAGTGACTTTTATTGCTTGAGGCTGATATATTATAATTGATCTCTTGACTTATAAATGCTTAATCTTGTAAATAAGAAATTTGAAGTGTTGAGAATCTAGAAAATATAATTTTCTTGGTGATTTTTCGTATATCTTTATCCGCAGTTCTTCATCGCGCAGAAGTACGTTCTCCGAACAATGTGGTTAGTGGCGATTGACTGAGTAATTGTTGAGTTCATGAGAGACAGGTGTTTTGGACTTGTTCAGGTTTTTCTGTTTGAGCTTGACCCATATTTTTCATCTGTTCATGGAGTAGATGGCAATGTTGACTGGAGAAGTAATGTTGAGAATACGTGAGTCTGATATGAAGGTAGTTTGAACTAGAGACAACTCGATTTAGGTAAGATCGAGGGGTAGGCCCCTATAGTATTAATAGGTGGGTAGTATAGCGATGAATGTCTTCCCGTCTCGGGGACCTATGAGTTCGACAAGAAAAATCTGGGGGAGCCCTTGAAATGAAAGACTTTTCATTTTAGTTTGCAGTTAGGTAACAAATTTGTCAATGTTTTAGATATGTTTGTAGCTTAAATTTTTGTGTAACTGTTATTTTCTTCTTGTTCAACTTTGAAGGAGGTTAACCGAAATAGAGAAGCTATACAATATCAGGAAAAAAATTTACGGTAGGATCAACAATCTTGTTGTCAACCAAGGTAAAGTTGAGACTTTGTTTTAAGAGGCAGGTTTGAAGAGAACGAGGGTAAAAGGAGCAGAGGTTCCGGTTATCGACAGAACGATGTCTGTGAGGAACAAAAAAACTGCAGACTTGAGCTTGCCCTTGGATAATCCTACACTCAGTGGGTACACCACGGATTCTGTAACTACAGAAAGAGATGCAATGTTCACAAAAACCTTAGAGAAAGGTAAGAAGAAAAGGGCAGCCAGTCATGTTGTTGCTCCACTACTACCCCCGAAGAGGGCTTCTCGAAGATCAACATCGAAGAGGGGGCTAAAATCGAAACCTCAATTGATGTTTCTGATGAGCGACCTCCAAAGGCTTCGACAAACATGCCGCCGAAGAAAAAAGTATCTTCAGAGTCGGCGAGGAAAAAATTTGTCGAGGAGTCTGAAACCGAGGTCCAGAAAACCATGAACGCTTATGTGTCTGGGACAACTATGTTGGAGGAGGAAGTCGACGATTGTTTGGTAGGGGTAGAAAGTTTGATGACTTTTCTCAGTGAGGGTCACCGAAACATGTCTAAGGTGAAGAATTTTTCTGCTTTGCTTCGATTAAAGAATTTTATACCCCATTCGAATACTCATATTATGAATGCAATGCAGATCAAGAAGTTATTGACTGAGGCCCAACCTCGCATTTTTTGTGCTGGTACTTTGGCAAATCAGCTAGTGGCCTACAAGAATATTAAGAAAGATCTGGTGAAGGATAAAGATGAGCTGATTGAGGAGAAGAAAAAATTGGAGGCGAGGCTAGGTAGGTATAAGCTCGATGCTGGGAAAGCGAAGGAGGTTGCCCTTCGTGATGCGAAGAAAAGTTTTGGTAAATAGGTCGAGAAGATAAGGGTCAACCTTACGAAGGATAAAGAGGAGGCTTTGACTTTCTAGAGAACAAACTTTGAGAATGATGTGTGGGAGCAGATAATTACTGCTTGAAGGGCAATGGAGGTGGAGCATGGAAAGGCTATGGAAGAGGTGAGGGCTAAACTTATGCGAGACAGTTTGGATGCGTGTAAGAAGGTAAAGGCCAATTATAGAGGGCAGTTCCAAGTGATAGAGGAGAGAAAAGATTATTACGAAGGATTGGTCGTTGCTTGGAACTCGGCTTTTGTCGATTCAGATGTGGAGGACGGAGTTCCTAAAACCCCTGAGGTTGCTCCAGGTGGATATGTGAAGGTTGATGATACAGTTTTTCCACCTACAAGTAAATTATGTTTGAAAAAATAATTTTGTTTGATGAAAGATGTAAAAAGGGTCGATGGGCCGAAACAATATTTTATTTATTTTTAAAATGCTTTTGTTGATGTTTGTTGAATAATTTTGTGAAAAAAAATTATACATAGTTTTTGCTAAATTTATGCTAAGTGTTTTTGTTCGACAAAATTGATAGTAAGTAATATGATTGTAGATAGTGGCTGAGTATTGTTTTGTAACAAGTATTCAGATTATGAAAGAGGACCATATAATGGCAAGTATCTGAAATGATTACCAGATGTTATTCCTCGATGGGATATCTGGGTTTTGATTTAAAAAGAACATGACATGTTTTGTTCGATAAGTAATGAATGCAAACAAGAGTATCCTGCAATTAGATAGTGTTTATCAAAAAAATAAATGTTAGTTTTGATGCATACTTATCAAGTATGTATCGACACTAAGTGAAAGTAAAGATAGTAAAGATGAATGTTGGACAGATGTATGTGAAAGTAAAGATAGTTTTATTAGAATCAGTCATAAGCGGTAATAGTTGTCATCTGTAAAACATTTTCAGTTAGGCTGCATTCTACGGATATTCGAGTGGTATTTCATCTTCAGTTATCAGCCATTAAGTCCCACTATCGGTTTTGTCACTGACAATATATGGCCCTTCCCAATTTTCTGACAATTTATCAGATTTCTTAGGTCGAGTACTATCCTGGATTCATCGAAGGACAAGGTTGCCAATACCAAATTTTCGCTTTCAAAACTTTTTGCTGTAAGCTTTTTTGAGTGTGTCATGGTACCATCCCAAGTTTGCAATGGCTTTGCCTCAGGTTTCTTCGATCTAGTTTAGGTTACAGAGGAGACCTAGCTCATTGCCTTCATCTGTGATTTTTCTTCGACCACCTGGTAGATTGAGGTCTGAAGGTATGACTGGTTCAGTGGCAAAGGCCATTATTAATGGAGTACAGTATGTGGATGTTCGAAGAGTTGTCCGGTATGCCCATTGAATACTTAGTAATTCATCGACCCATCTACCTTTCTTTTCATCTAGGCGCTTACGTAGTCCCAATTTGATGCTCTTGTTGATGGCTTCAGCTTGTCCGTTACCTTGAGGGTAGTATGGTGTCAAAGTAGATAGTTGAATTTTGTATTTATGGAGGAAACTAAAAACTTTGTTGCTGATGAATTGTTTGTCGTTATTAGATCGTATCATTTGTGGGCAGCTAAATCTGGTTATGATATGTTCCCAAAGAAACTTAATGACTTCATTTTTGTCAGTACGACATAGAGGGACTGCTTCGACCCATTTGGTGAAGTATTTTGTGGCCACAAGAATGAACTTGTAATTTTCCGATGCTGGGTGGAAAGGTCCAATGATATTGATCCCCCATCTTTTGAATGGCCAGAGGACATTGCTTATATGCAAGTCGAGTGCTGGGCTTTTGATGTCTTGAGCGTGGATTTGGCATTTGTAGTACCTACGAACAAAGTCTTTGCAGTCTTGCCACATCTTCGGCCTGTATAACCCTTGAGCGAATGCCCGCTGGGACAATGATCGTCCTGAGATGTAAGCCGTAAATATCCCCTCATAAAGTTCTTTGATTTTTATTTGAGCCTGTTTCTAAGTTATGCATTCAATAAGAGGTCATCTTCCTGTAATGTGATAGAGGATTTTATCCTGAACTATGAATCTGGGGTATTTAGCCAAGAGTAATCAGGCCTCTTCTTTGTTACTTGGGAGGATGTTGGATTAAGATATGCGTAGAAAGGTCATCTCCAATCGTCTTTATATTCGTCTTCAGTAACAGTAATTTGCATTGAATAGTTTATATCGAGACTGGAATGTTTAATGACTTCGATGTCCAAAGTTTTTTTTTTACTATCTTCGAGCATTACAGCAATGTATGCTAATACGTCAGCGTGGTGATTTTCGGCTCGAGGAAGGTAAGAGATTGTTGCTGATTTGAATTTGCTTATTTTCTCTTCGACCAAGACATCTTAACAGATGTCTTGCTGTAATGATTGGCAATGAGTAAGGAGTTGATGTATAAAGCTATTTCTTCCACTCCAAGTGCGATAGCAAGCTCCAGTCCATGAAGGATAGCTTCATATTCCGTTTCATTGTTGGTGGAATAGAATTTGAGTTTAATAGTTTTCTCGAAGCGATGATTGGAAGGTGTAACGAGGACGATACCGATTCTTGATCCTCACGGTCCAGCAGATCCATTTGTAAAGAGTCTCCATCCTATTTTTCGTGACCATATGTCTGGTTCTGCGATTAAGTCATCAGTCAATACTTCTTCGAGTTCTTCCTAATTAGGGTCTTCGACTGAAAAATCTGCTAAGAAATCAGCTACTGTTTGTCCTTTGATAAATATCTGAAGATCCAAGGAGATGTCATATTCGCCGACGAATACAAACTATTGTTGATCACTCTTCGAGTTTTTTCTTTTTTAGAGAGTACAAGTTTGAGAGGATATTTTGTAATGATTTTGAGAGGAAATATGGTCGAAGTTTTTGAGAGCTGTAGACCAAGGTGAGTAGTTGCTTTTCGGTTGTTGAATATTTCTTCTTAACAGTCATGAGAGTTTTGCTGATGAAGTAGATTGGTTTTTCCATACCTTTGTCTTCTCTTATAAAGACAAAGTTAATGGAATCATCAGTTGTTGATAAGTACATTGTGAGCGTTTTGCCATCAATTGGAGTACTCATTATAGGAGGATGCCCCAAGTATCGTTAAAGATTTTGGAAAGACAATTCACAGTCAGGAGTCCAAATGATTTCTTTGGGCTATTTTTTTGGAAAGTGGAACGGGATTCCCACAAAGAAGGAAGTAAAGAAGCTTGAATCGATCAGATGAATTGGAGATGAACTTATGAAGAACTATAATCTTGCCAGTAAATTTTTATACATCTTTTTTAGTTTGAAGAGATGGCATCGCCATAAGTGCTTTGATTTGTACCGGATCAATTTTGATTCCCCTTTAACTAACCAGGTGTCCCAGAAATTTACCAGATGCAATACCGAATTGGCATTTTTCTGGGTTGAGTTTCATCTGGTAGGTTCGAAGGATATCAAAGATGGTTAGAGGTTATTACAATAATCTTCACGCTTCAAGCTTTTACATATCATATCATCGATGTATACCTCCATGATTTTGCCTAAATAATCTTTGAACATTTTAGTGACAAGCCGTTAGTAAGTGGCTCCTGCATTCTTTAATCCAAAAGCCATTACTGAGTAACAGTAGAGACCTCTTTCTGTGACAAAAGTTGTTTTTTCTTGATCTTCTTCGTCAAGAGGAACTTAATTGTAACCGGAGGCTACATCCATCATTGAGAAAAGTTTGGGCCCTACTACAAAGTCGAGGAGTTGTGGGATCAGTGGGAGAGGAAAGTTATTTTTCTGTGTAAACTTGTTGGGTTCTGTGAAATCAACACAAACTCTTATTTTCCCATTCTTCTTTGGGACTGCCACTATGTTAGAAACCCATTTTGGATATTTTGCTTCCCGAATAAATCCTACATGAAGGAATTTATCAATTTTGTCATTTACGGCTTCGCGAAGGCGGGGAGCTAGATTGCAACGCTTCTATTCAACTGCTTTACTATTTAGAAGGAGATTGAGCTTGTAGCATGCGATCGAGGGATCGATTTCGGGCATCTCTTGGAAAGACCATGCAAAGATGTCGACGTTTTTTTCTTCAGGAGTTGAATCATGGTTTTTTTATCGTCGGATGACAGCTTGGAACCGATGAAGGCATTACGCCCAGGCCCATCAAGTTCAACGGAATCTACTACCTCAGTATCATGCTGCTTGAATGTGGGGGTACTTCTTGCTATAGTTGTTATGCCTTTAGAAGTTTCGTTGTGTGAGAGTTGGTTGTGGTATTCTCGCACATACGTGTAATTGCTTGGCTGTCTTTGATTTCGTAAACTCCGTGATCTATTGGAAAACACAAAGCCAGATGATATGTCGAAGGTATTGCCTTGATCGAATGTAACCAACTCCGCCCTAAAATTCCTAAATATTTGAACTCAGCATCGATGACCACAAATTTAACGAAAGTAGTTTCTGATCCCACTTGAACTGGCTGTGTGATTTCTCTTGTGGCTAATTCTTTTGAACCCCTGAAACCTGTGATGGTGGCTGTCAAAGCTTTTACTGAGTCTTTGAGACCCAGAACGTCTATTGCCCTTCTGGACATAACATCTATTGCACTTCCTGTATTGATGAGAAGCGTGTGTAGGTAGTTTTGTCCTACTTTGAGCATAATGACCAGAGGGTCATCATGAGGGTACTTGACATGGTTGGTGTCACAGTCCTCGAAGGAAACATGGTACAGATGCTTTGATTTATTGGAGCTGAGGAAAATTTTTGCTGGCTTATTTGAAGATGTCATTTTGGAACAAGATGTAATTCTATAGTCTTATTTTCTCTTTTTTCCTTTTTTAATCTCGATCATGTAAAGATAACGAGCCTTCCCTTGTCCTTGCTCTTGGTCAACGTATTTTCATTTAGTTTCTTCTTCGATGAACTTCTTAATGTCGACTACATAATTGAGAAGTCTTCCAGCTAGTAGAATGCGATAAAAAATTTGAATGAGAAAGTAGTAGTTGCCAATTTTGTGGCTATGCACATTGTGATACTGGCACAAAGGTTTGTTGGGAATATCAATAATTGCTTGTACTTCCCGATATAACTCATCTCCCTTTATCGTTTGTAAGATAGCGGAGAGAGTGGTTGTCATAAGAGGTAAAACTGGGACGGGTCTACCTAGCCTTCTGTCTCTTCTTCCAGCATTGTCGGTGTTGCGTCCGCGTTGCTTGGGTGCCCCTGTATTAGTTAATTTTTGGGGTGGAGATGAGAATGTTACATGAGAATGGAAGACAGAGGAGTTTTCATCTTATCCTTCTTGGATCGATCTAATTCGATGTAGTTATTAATAACATCAATCATTTTTGTCACTGTTTTGGGCTTGTGCAAGGTGAGTTCTTCTCGAACTTTGGAGTGAATGCTGGAACGACAATTTTGGAATCTAAATTCCCAATCTTTCGTGTTTCCTGTAAGAATCACTTATAAAAACTTACTAATGTTTCTTGCACACCCTGCTCAAAGAAGAACAAAGAATCCACAGTTATTTCTCTCTCCTTGGCATGGGCATAATTCGACTCGAAGAAGCGCTGTAACTGGCTTAATGTAGTAATTGAGCCTTCGGGGATAGTATGAAACCATATGAGAGGTTCTTCTTTAATTCTCATGTTGAATAATCTGCATAGCATGTGGTCGAGTTTGGAATACAATCCCACTGCAGCTCTGAAGTGTCTGACGTGGATAAGAGGGTCAGTGAGGCCTGCATACTGATTAAATTTTAGCATGTGGAAATTATTTGGAATGGGCATAACTTCAAGATGATGAGAAATGAAATTTGTTTCGATTCTATCGAGAGCAGATCTTCGGCCTGGGATATCAGAGTTTATGGCTTGGATCTTATTATTTAGGTCATCCAAGGTGATGAATTATGGCAGAAGAATTGATACGGTAGCAACCTGTGGATCAAAATCTCTCTCTTCTTCAGGTCCCAATCGGTCTCTCACAGGCCGTCTGACTGGTGGTGGTGGAGTTTGATGGCGTGTACTTCGACTTTCGAGAGTTGTCGATGATGAGGATGTAAGTCCAAAATGTCGAAAAGCCCTGCCTGGATTTCTTGATCTGGATCGAGAAGTTCGTACTCGTTCTTCTCTTGGTTGGCTTTCTCTTTGGGTTGCCCTGGAGTGATGATCACTTCAGGCCTGAGGAGGTGACGTTTGACGGCCAGTGAGCCGATCTTGAGTCCTTCACAAATTCTCTATTTCTTTCTGATGTGTCAGGCTCTGTTGGTCTAAGGCTTTTGTCCTTTCGTCTCTTTCAACTTGAAGAGTTTGGGCATGGATTTACTGATCTTCAAGCCTTTGGACTTGGTCAGATTCTATTTGCTTCTGAAGTTTGATCACTGTGTTGTACAGATCGACAGTTTTCGGTACCGGGTTGATCTTGTGGTTCCTCAGCGTATTGGAGGCACTTCGGAGATTCATGTTTGTCATTGGACTGTCTTAGATCACAGTGGTAAAGAAAAGTGTGGTATTCTCACAGATAGCGCCAATTGTAATAGCGTGTTTTCGGGGAGGATAATCTTCGCCAATACTTTTAGTAAGGATGATGCAATAATAAGCTTAAACAAACAAGATTTTACATGGAAACTCAGTAAAGGCTGAGAAAAACCACAACCTCGAGGAGGGTTTTGATGTAAAATCCAATAAGTGGAAACTCAGTAAAGACTGAGAAAAACCACGACCTCGAGGAGGGTTTTGATGTAAAATCCAATAAGTTGCTCATTATTGCAAATCTTTGTGTGATATGAACATAAGGATGATCGAATAGTAAAGTTGCGGATCTAAATAACTCATTCTCTGCCTGTATTTATAGTTGATACAGGCAGTTTTACAAAAAAAAAAACTGTTTCCTATTTCGGGGGTAGTGGGCGAACTTCGCGGATCTTCAACGGCTCTTTTTGACCAAGCACAACGGCTACTTTTAGTAGGTCGAGAACTTGTGGTTGTAAACGTGGCATTTTCTCGAAGGCTGTCCTCAACTATGTTATGATGGCTTATCGTGTCGAACCTGGGAAATATGCTACTACACCCTCTATGCTTGAATCAAAAAGGATGTTGCAGTAAAGAACAAAGTCTCCGAAGAGATCGAGGAGGGGAAGGTAGAATAAGTCAAGAGCATGATGCAACTCCCCAAGAAGAAAGTGCAAGGGTATATAAGGCCCGCTGTTTTCGAATTAACAAGGACTGTGCAGTTAGAGAACAAAGTGTTGGAAGAGGTCGACGAGGAGAGAGTCGAAAAAGTCGAGAGCAAGAGCCATGAAGAAAGTGCAAGGGTACACAAAGCCCGCTGTTTTTGAATCAACACGGATGTTGCAGTCAAAGAACAAAGGAAATGAAATCACTAAGGTATGTAAGTAGAATCATCAGTAACAATCTCTTTGAAGTTATATGGTTTCATACTAATAATTTCCTTAATGCTTCGTATTATTAGGAACTGATTTGCAAGGACAACTAGAGCTCATATTTGGAGAAAATCAAGGCCACAAAGATAAAGCTTCACAACTCGAGAAAGTTCAAAACAACAAAAAAAGTTTGTGCACCCTTTAGTACTTTTTTTAGTTATGAATCATATGATGATAAAGTAGGAATAACTGTACTAACTTAGTGTAATCTTTTCTACAAACAGTGAAGAAGATAAAGCTCATCGAGTTGGACGAACTCCCTAAAGTGACTCTTAGCGGCAAAAATATCCCTAGGAAACCTAAGACTTTCAGCCGGTCAAATTGCTCAAGATCAGGAATCAGGATGCCAGTTGCTATGCGGCCTCTATGCGGTTTCAAGATGACAATGGTAGATATCTAATGCATAAGATAGAAAACCAAACTTGCTATGTAATCAACAATGCTATGTGGCCAACAATGCAAATGTAAAAATCAAACTACAAAGTACTTGATCCCCACGGCCACGGGATATGTAGGCAGCCTCTAAAGTGGCATGAGCTTCAATACCAAAAGAAAAAACACACACACACAATTGTGTTATACTTTTGTACGTTGTACTTATAGACTTAAAGTTCTACTGCAGAAAAGTTTTAATTGATATATAGATTGCAGCACATTCAAATAAGTTTTATGGGTTCTTTTTTTCTTAAGTTTTTCAAGATTAACGCCGATAATTAATGACTTTAGAAAGGATGAGAAGATTCATACGATCTAATCCGATCTTAGCAATGGTAGTTAGAATATGTCACACTAAAAGCATTACATACAGCGATCAACCTGCCCCTTGCCAGCCACGATTACTACCAAGGAAAGTGGCCTAAAATAGCTTACCCTGGTGGGATGAGGTAGTTTCGTGCGAGGCAAAAGCAGCTCCCAAGAAGAAGAAAAAGGATGCATGCTCTTCGGACATATAATCAAACTATTAGTGCAACACATGGTGTGTCTATATTTCCAACTTCAACCCTCATGTTAATGACAAAGACAAACCACACTTGCGTCAAAGTTTAGAATTTAAGAAATTAAGCTGTGACTGCACATAAAAAATACAGTGTACAATTTAGGCTAGTATAATTCAAATTTTACAGAAGACCATGAAACTGAAGGAATATTTCAAGTAGTAACACAACATAGTAAGAACTAAGAACTAATTGTTTTCATCTTCCTCGGCTACTTCTATGCCACCCTCTTTACTATCGTCTCCATCTTCATTCGGTACAACTGGTTCTTCCTCCAATTTCCTTTTCTTGTCCGCTTCCTTTGCTTTTGCGGCCCCTGCCTTCTTTCCAGCATTCCTTCGCCTAAAGTCTGCAAGGAAATCAAGAGAGACCTTATTTCCTGTTCATGTATAGAATTACGGTAAGTCATATTTGAAGTTATTATTTAATGCTTGGATTCTTCCGGTCTGGAAGTCTTTACCAGTACAGGAGACTATCTCTGTCAACAAAGGGAACCCAGGATGCAATATGTCAGATGTCATATTCATGATAGATCGTCTCACACCCCAACACTTTGGTCCAAGAAGATGAGGGTCAGAGTGGAATCACTATAAATGATGCCGAAAGTGAGTCAACAATCATCTAGACTCCAAAGAACTTACGAAAATCTCTGCCATTCAAGGAAGCGAAGAAGTGAATTACCAAACAAATACTCCAAGTATTCTCCCGCTACAAAGCCAGAAATTAAGTCCAGAGCCAACTCAGACGAAGGTTTTGAAAAGTGGCAGAAAATCCTTCGCCTTGATGCCAAATGTGCCAATATAGAACGGATCCCATCTTCCCCTACCCAAGCTAGTATGTCAGCGGAAATTGCTTATCATTCAGCCAAGTCAGTCTGGTTAAAGAACTACGACAACCTGGAGCCATGCAGGATACTCCATGCGGTCTGGTTGGTTTCTACCCTTGAAGCTTACGTACTCTATGATCCCATGATTGGATACTGTCAAGGAATGAGGCTTTCTGGAGTTTTTCTAGGTTCATGAGAAAAGCACGACATAACTGCATACTCCAGGGGATTACTTTACGATTATATCTAAGATCATCAATTCTAAAGACTCACACCTCTACAAGCATTTTGAAAAGCTTCAAGCTGATAATTGCATCTACATATACACAATGGTGGTGGTTTCATTCAGGAGGCTTTGACAGTTGAACAAACTTTGTGTTTGTAGGAAGTGATGTGGACAGACGGATATCAGGGTGGGGACGAGCAAATGCTTTCATCTCGAAGTACATAAAATTAATAGGAATAATTTTCATAGTATCAGCAAACAGAATAGCTTTTAGGTTTTGCAACATGTAGTTGAGTTTGCTTTTCTGGTCACACACACATTTCGATATACGATTTTATCAAGGATGTGCATTGAATGTAAAATGTAAATGAGAGTAAGATTGCTTTAGTTGCATTTTTTCCTTGCATTTATGATTATACCAACGAATTTGGTTATGTGATTTATGTAATAAATACGATTTTTTCATTAAATTACATTTGCGCTTTTATGCAATTATTAACGATGTCAATGTAGATAAAGCAAATTTCTCAGATGTTGGAAAGTTTCCTAAGTTTTTAGTTGAATGTGCTATCGCAAATACCACAGATACTGCAAGCATTAGAACTTGCAACAGAAAAAGGAGGCTTCTTGCAATTTTTGCTGGTGGCATGGGCAGATCTCAGACTGGGTGGAGTTAGAAGAAATAAAACGTTGGGGAGTTGGAGAGGAAAGAAGAGTTTTACAGAGGGTTATTCACTATAATAAATGGGGATGAAGACAAAATTGTACGATAAATTGAAGAAGGCCATCAACCATTACGTATTTTAAATTTTTGTGAAGGAAGCATTTTTTATTATGTTAATATGTGGAAAAGGAATTTAGTAGAATACAAGAATTAGATCAAACCCTCACTAAGAAAAGAAGTACCAGAATCATCATTTCAGAAGCAAAACATGACATTCCATCCCATGCTACCCATGAATGATTTGCATCTGCTCCAAAAAAAAAATACATAGTAAACATGGAGTAGCACATAGGGTTTCTCCACTTCTGGAATGAAAGTTGGTCTTCCTATATGATATCTATAGGCATTGGCAGAGAACCTGCTGCCTCTCCTAGCTGCTTCATCTGAGTTAATTCACCTCCCTCCATAGTTGGGTAGAAAGGTATGTTGAACCAGATACTTAGCTAGTCAGATAAAGGTTTTAATCTCTATGGAACATTGCTTATGTCAACTTAACTACCATAAGTTTGTGGGTCTCCTACCTATATATGGATATAATATATAACTCTTTGATGAACAACCTTCATTATTTAAGGAAAATGAAGAGAGAGAAACAACAAAAAGAGGCTCAGGAATTGTCTCTTCAAAGGAAAAAAGATTCCAACATAGTCTCAACAGCCACGCTAAAATCTTAAGGGAAAAAAAACACAGTAAATACCTAAAAACTCATTTCATCAAGCCATAAGATCCTCAAAGAAAACTCCACTCAAGTCAGTAGCTGCTTAGAACTCCTAAAATATCAAAGAATTTATCCATATTAAAAAAGATCATTGCTCCCTCTTTCCTTTAGGCTTTAATACCTTCCTTCAAATTTTTTTCACATACCTCTCAAGCAAAATCGTCCAAAGCGCCATAATATTAGCCACTACATCAACTTGCCCCGTCCAAAGAGATTTCTCAAGATAGGAGCTCCTTTACATCGTTAATATGAACCAAGTAAACCCGCATTCAGTAAGAAGATGAATCTACTCCAAACAAATGGGCAGGACAAGAATAGTCAATAGATTCCCGATCTTGTTAACATATGGAACAAATTCGTTATTATGATACTGTGAGGAAGTGGTGGTGGTGATGGTGTGTGTGTGGGGGGGGGGGGGGGGGGGGGGGGGGGGGGGCCGAGATAAATGGATGAGGATTAACTTCTTAAATAGACTCTAGGCCGAGAAAGTTGATAGAGATGTGTAGACAAGATTCTAATGGTAGTGGATTCAAAGTTGGCAGTACAAATGATGAAAGGTTCCTCAAGGCCAACCTGGATAACTAACGCCAAGAGTATTCAGCATCTTTCGCAAGAAAAAAAAACAAACTTTTAAAGCGAAATACGTGTCAACCAATATAAAGAAGCCATCCTCATCCACGCTCCCGAGTACGAGTGCAGACGAAAAAAAGGAGGAAAGGCAGGGAGTTAGAAATCCTGTTCTCTCGCTCTAAAAATTGTTAGACCAAAAAAGGTTTACTGGCAGAACAAGGCAGAGACTTTGTTTTATGAGTTCCAGATAGAGAACGTTGGGAAGAAAAAATAGTCCAAAACCTTCAGATACAGCTTTAATCCCTTTTCCCACAGGTAGTCTATTAGCCTACGGCCACATCTTGTCCAAGGAGATTTTTATGCAGGTTTCCAAGTTTCAAGTGACGATACAAGTAAATCCCTTGGCGGTAGTTTCTTAAGATCCATCTTGCAGGGTTGTGGGGGCAGATATTATTTTGCTACAAAGGCTACTTACACCATTAGGATTTATTCAGTAGAAGTCCGTGTTTTCTTTGTAATGTTGTTTGTTACTGTTTTGATTTAGCAGAGAACCCGAATAATCTTCCCAATAACAAACTACTAAAAAAGATTTAGAAATATGGTGCAACTGAACTTTTAACTCATCAGAGTTAAACTTGTTCTGTTCATCCCATCTGTTTCACTTTTTCTTCCACTATATATCATTATCTTATGAGTACATTTGTTCTTTTGGGAAGGCAAGCTGGGTTAGGCAGACCACCCATTTTATAATGATCTAACATAATGAATAGGAAAGAGGGGCTTCACATTAAGAAAAGAAAAGCAAAGAAGTATTTGAATAACCATTGGTACAATGTCGGGGTAGAACAAAAGTCATTTTCAAAAGCAAATTATATTGGAAAATATATTAGTATATGTAATAGCCTATTTTCGTATTGGACGAAGATAACGCCTTACACCCTTGAAATATAGAATGCTAGCTAAGAACTGAAAATAACTAACACGAGATTTAGCATGGAAAACCCTTGAATGGGTTAAAAACCACGACCTCTCCTGAGGATTTTTGGAAATAATGGTGTTTATATAGATGCTAGCTATTACAAAGAGAAAGATATTGAATATCTGAGTTTTGGTAGGGATGACTTTCTCTAAGAGTTTGTCGATCATCATCGTCCCCCCCGGATTCTAATCTCCAGGTCTCTTTTATAGGTCTTATAATATGACCGTTGGTTACATTGATGAGGAACGTTACAATATCAGGTTTTGATGAGTCTTCATAATGGTCTTCATAATGGTCGAGTAACGGCTTGAGTAACTCTTCTTCCTTGTAACCGCTCCATAATGTGTCATAAATGCGCCACGTGTTTGTTAACGAGGTCGAGTAAATGCGTGATGGTCGAATGCTGAGACCTGAGCTTGAGTTTCAGAACTGGCCTTTACATCCAATCGGGCTAAAGTTCGAAATCTGGGTTTAGGTCGAGTATTGGAAATAAGTCAACTACATACGCCCCGTCTCAGCCAATAGCACGAGAAGCATCAGGGGCGAGTGGTGTTGGTTGAGACACATCTTTGATCTTTGAATATGTAGACTGTATGGTTGGATTGGTTGAACCAATAACCAACTGTTCGAATGTTAGAGAATGTATGATAATGTAGTAGAATGTATGATAATGTAGTAGAATGTATGATGATGCAGTAAAATGGATGATAATGTATTAGAATGTATGATAATGTAGTAGAATGGATGATAATGTATTAGAATCTATGATTGTAGTGATGTTGTATTCTCTTGTGTATAGGTCGAATTGAACAAATCAATAACGAACTATTAAGAGATGTTTGTTTGTTGAAGTAGTAATGTATGTCACAGTTAAAGGTCGAATTGAACGAATCAATAAGCGACCGCAATGAGAAATATTGAATTTTGAATAGCTGTATAGCGTGTCTCGGCCAGTTCGAATTGAACATATCAATAAGCGACCGTGATGAGATATATTGAATGTTGAATAGTTGTATAGCGTGTCTCTGCCAGATCGAATTGATTGACTCAATAAACGACCTTCGGGACAGCGTGTATACTTGAAGAGTTATGTTGTAGGTCTCAGTTAAAGGTCGAATTGAGCGTATCAATAAGCGACCGTAATGAGATATATTGAATGTTTAATAGCTGTATAGCGTGTCTCTACCAAGTCGAATTGATTGACTCAATAAGCGACCCTCGGGACAACATATATACTGGAAGAGCTATTATGTTGTAGGTCTCAGTTACAGGTCGAATTGAGCGTATCAATAAGCGACCGTAATGAGATATATTGAATATTGAATAGTTGTATAGCATGTCTCGGCCAGATCGAATTGATTGACTCAATAAGCGACCCTCGGGAGAGCGTGTATACTTGAAGAGCTATGTTGTAGGTCTCAGTTACAGGTCGAATTGAGCGTATCAATAAGTGACCGTAATGAGAAGTATTGAATGTTGTAGTAATTGTTGTAGTAATTCTCCAGTATAGGTCGAATTGAGCGAACCGTAATGAGAAGTGTATTTGAAATGTTTGAATGTAAGCTGGACTGTTTGACCCAATAACCAACTTTTAGATATATAGCATGTGTTCTGTTTGGTCGAATTGGACGATCCAATAACCAAGCTGTAAGATTTTGGTCAAGCTCGCCCCAAGTATGAGTTAAGTTGATTGATCTTGAGCCTGAAGTTGAAGTTGAACGTTTGCATCTGAAGCTGAGGTCGGGTTCGTCCCGAGTATAAGCTTGAATAAGTTATAATCGCCTCGAGTACCTCGACCTCGAGCGCCTTCATAATGTGGTTTGATTAGTTCGATCATTAAGTCTGAATCTGTGATCGGGCTCGCCCCGAGTATGAGCTTGAATAACGAGCTCGATAATAAGTTGTAATCGCCTCGAGTGCCTTAATAATACGTTTGTTGAAGATTTTAGGCCGGGCTCGCCCCGAATATGAGTTAAGTTGTTTGATCTCGAGTCTTGAAGTTGAGTTTGAACATTGTGTCTGAAGATGGCATCGGGCTTACCCCGAGTATAAGCTTGAATAAGTTGTAATCGCCTCGAGTACCTCGACCTCGAGCGCTTTCATAATATGGTTTGATGTTGTTGAAAAGATGAAAGATGAGGTATGAGATCGAGTGTTGAGTCTGGAGCTGAGGTCAGGACATTATGTCTGAAGCTGAAATCGGGCTCGCCCCGAGTATAGCTTGAATATGTTGTAATCGCCACGAGTACCTCGACCTCGAGCGCCTTAATAATGTTTGTTGAAAAGATCGGGCTCGCCCCGAGTATAGCTTGAATAAGTTGTAATCACCTTAATAGTGTTGTCTGTGATAATGCCGATAAATGTTGGTAGTCGAAATATTTTGTAACAGTAGATTCTCGATAACCCAGGGTAGCCTAATTAAGATAAGTGGGCCTAATTGTAAAAACCATTTGTGGAGAGAGAGCCATTTCTTCGGAGAGCTTCTGATCGTCCTCTCATTTGTGTTGAACTCCTATTATCAGTTCGCGTTTTACCAAAAGGGTCACCACTTTCGATCAATCATTCGTGCTGATCTTGTTGTCATTGATCTTGTTGTTGAGGCAGAAGCTCGATTCTCAGAGAGTGAGTGAAAGACCTCATCGTTGAGGTCGATTGAAGACATGTCATTGTTGGGTTCGACCTAATTCAAACTTGTTTCAAAGTGGATTTGGGAACTGCTTTGTTCTTTGCTGCCGAAGATTTGTTGTTCCAGCTCGATATCTCGAATTGTGGGTATGAATAGCTCGGGTTTGAATTGGATAATACATCCTTCATCAGTTCGCCTCCCAAGTTCGATTTAAAGAGGCTTTCTGTCGAGTTCGAGTGAGCGAAGAACGCTAATTGTTGATTGTTGATTGGAGATGGGTTCTGTTCTCTCCTCTTTTTGTTGCACATCGCCTCCTAAAGATGATCTTTTCTTGGCAAGGTTTTAGTTGGTTCCTTCTGAGTATCGGCAAGTTCTTGTTTGTCTCTCAGGATTTGTACGCAATATCGGCAAATTCTTGTTTGTCTCTCAGGATTTGTACGCAATTGCTAGCAATTGATAGCAGGGGCATCAGTCTGTTCGCCTTCCATGGCTGTTGTCGTTGTCGCTTTAACGACGAACAAAGGTATATACCGGAAGATTGTAGCCTACGCAGCTGCTGTTATTGTAACGATTATATTGTTGAACTCACTTTGCTACCTGCTGTTGCAGTCCTTCGGTTGCCTAAGAATGAAACCAGACAAGACCTCACAATCAATGGAGGAGATGCGGATTGATTAGAGGTGGGAACATGAGCTATTGTTGCAGACTTCTGATTCACCCCAAATGAGATTTGTTGCGCCTGTCCTTGTTGAATTTGCCTTATTGCTGAAATTGGGAGTTCTTCGTGGGAGTGGTGGTCGAGTATATATATCGATCTGTAAATTGCATTGTGGGTTTCACGAACTGTAGGTATTCGATCTGTAATCTACAACTGTTGTAATCTGCGTTTGTTGGCATTCGATCTGTTTGAACTATAGAATGTTAGCTAAAACCAGATTTCAAACTTCAGCCCGATTGGATGTAAAGGCCAGTTCTGAAACTCAAGCTCAGGTCTCAGCATTCGACCATCACGCATTTACTCGACCTCGTCAACAAACACGTGGCGCATTTATGACACATTATGGAGCGGTTACAAGGAAGAAGAGTTACTCAAGCCGTTACTCGACCATTATGAAGACCATTATGAAGACTCATCAAAACCTGATATTGTAACGTTCCTCATCAATGTAACCAACGGTCATATTATAAGACCTATAAAAAGAGACCTGGAGATTAGAATCCGGGGGGGGACGATGATGATCGACAAAACTCTTAGAGAAAGTCATCCCTACCAAAACTCAGATATTCAATATCTTTCTCTTTGTAATAGCTAGCATCTATATAAACACCATTATTTCCAAAAATCCTCAGGAGAGGTCGTGGTTTTTAACCCATTCAAGGGTTTTCCATGCTAAATCTCGTGTTAGTTATTTTCAGTTCTTAGCTAGCATTCTATATTTCAAGGGTGTAAGGCGTTATCTTCGTCCAATACGAAAATAGGCTATTACATTTGGCGTTGTTTGTGGGAATCGAACCCACGACCACATGGTTAAAAGCCACATACTGAGTCTGATATTCGAGCTCACATAGTTCGAATAAACACACTGGTAACCAACCAAGGATTGAGGGCAAGCAGATTGCAATACAGACTTCCTCATCTACAGTTCGGAGATATTAAAGCACCGAGTAACATCGCACTACAGAAGACACTCAGATATCCATCAACAGTTCGTATACATACGAGCATCGTTAGAGATCGTATCTTCACCAACAGTCCGAAGTTACAGCTAAGGTCATCAAGAGATCCATTACAAGATCAACAATTATCAGATAGTAAGACGTTACAAAAGACCTCATAAAAGACTCATCAAACCTGATATTTGTAACGTTCTTCATTAAAGCAATAACGGTCATATTATAAGACCTATAAATAGGACCAGAGAGCTAGAGATTGGGGAGGCTGCTCTGACACATCTTCTAAGAGACCTTTTCTACATCTCTTTTTTTGTAATAGCTAGCAGCCTATAAACATCTCTCTCTTTCTAAAATACTCAGGAGAGGTCGTGGTTTTTTAACCTATTCAAGGGTTTTCCACACTAAATCTTGTGTTAGTTACTCTCAGTTCTTAGCTAACATTTCATATTTCAAGGGTGTAAGGCACTATCTTCGTCCAATACGAAAATAGGCTATTACAGTATAGATAACATACATATATTTGCTTTGTGAGCAGACAATTAGATGGTGGTCCTAGTGCAGCACAAATATTGTTGGGATGATATTCATACATGAAAGAGCATGACCAATAGATGCTATATCATGGTAACAATTAATGGCAAATGTGAAAACTACATACAAATCCATGAGATGTTAATAGTATCAATGAAGGTAAATTAGGGCGATAATAAGATGTGCTAACCATCTAAAGAGGCTTTAAGTGGCTCAACAAACTCAGGGAACTCAATTTCTTCAAGTGCTTTAAGAACATCATCAGCATTGATTGTCTGCCTCTTTGATTCTTTACATATGTCATTTGCCCTGAAAGAGATTATTTTTTTAGTGAAATTAAGTCATGAACTTGCAAGAGAATATTTTATGGATCGTAAACTGCTAATCTGGTACCAAATTAAAAATGAGAATAGATATGAAGGTACAAGATAAACAGAGGGAGTACTTTAAATTTGGAAACTCCACAGAATTAGCTATCATTTATAAACTACAGTTGCTACATTCATATAGCCTATATATAGCCTACTACACATTCTATGCATATCTTTGGGTACTTCAATCAACTTTGTGTCCCACTTAAATCTTTATTTCGACCATTACACTTTTTGATAAGGAGATCTTCTTGCACTTTTTGTTTGCTATTTTAATTTAAGAATCAAGATGTCGGCTTGTCATTTTCAAAATGATAAAGAAGATGACAAAAAATTTTGTTTGGCAGGAGGGGTGAATCGGGATTAGGTGTCATATGCGTATGAAAGAAGGTACTTTTGCCTGAATGTATGGTGGCCAGGGCCGCAGCCAGGAATTTATGTTGGGCCTAGGAGGAGCAGTTATGAGGTTTGGGAGAAATTTTGTTGGGTTATTTGTTAAGCTTCCATTGCAATATGTATGATTCTAAGTTTTAGCAGAATTCTGGGAGGATCTTATACCGCAATACTGGGGACTTGTAAAATATGTATATAATAACTTATAAACCAATAGTGTTAGGTTGGCACTTACATGTTGTTTTTCATCTTTTTCTCAAATGCAAGCATTTTCATTAAATTGTACCATTTCGGGATTTAAAGCGAAATTAAAAAAAGTGAGTTGAATCAACTAATAATAGTCAATCACATAAATTGAGTGAATAACTTATTCAAATCGTGCAAATCAGTGAATCATATGAGTTGGAAAAGTCTAGAAACTCAAACCTTTTATAGAAATAAACCTTATTATGGAAAGTAGTTTTCTATTTTTGATTGATTACCTATTTATCAGCTTTTTTTAGAACTACCAACTCCTAATCAGTCTAAAATACAATATTATACCTCCTAGAAAGCCCTCTCTAAATAATTTTCATCTCCCAACTAGTTCATACAGTGATATACACTTAGTCAGAGAAAAAAAAAACGAAAACCAATTAGCTTTTCAGGATGCTCTTTGTATTTGAAGATTTGAAAGAATTTAAATATGTAAATAGTAATGTTATACATGGATATAAATCATATGATTCATGATTCCTGCGATTCACCATTTACCAATCTGTACAAAAAGATTCACCTTACGATTCATAATTCGACAACAATGTATGCCCGTCTAAAAAAGGCGGTGGCAGAAGTGAAGGCGATCAATGCTTATGAGGCGGAGGGCGGTGTGAGGCCAAAGCTTCACTAAAATCGAGGCATATGTCTCACATTTCGTTTATAGATGAACTAACCTTTGTTTTTGGTACAAAATGAAAACTCTAGAAGGGGTATTTTATACAGATTGTTATTAAACCCAGCCTCGATATGCATTTTCAGGAAAAAGAAAAAAATAAAGTACTAGAAAACTATTTTGAGATCTAAGCCTCAGTAATTGGTGAGACGTAAGCCTTGTTGAGAATCAACACCGTCTAGAAAGAGAAGCTTTAGGAGACGAATAGGTCACATTATTTGAATCTAAAATGATGGGAAATATAGGGGTATCAAAAAAGTGTAACCAATTTCTGGTTGTTTTAGATAGAGCTGTCAAAGTTATTAAAAAAGTGTAACCATTTCTGCACTAATGAATCCAGAATGCTTTATTTTTTTAAACTGTGATTTGTAATCATAAGTCAAAATTGGATGAGTAGATTATCTTTCCTTGCAGTTTTGATAAAATTCACATAGTTATAACATCTCGATCCTGGCTGTGATTTGCAGGAAGGTCGTGGGTTCTTAAAATGCTTGGCTATAAAAGGAACATTGGGAGCTGGGATTGTGAGTTACAGTGGGTGCAACAACACTTTCAAGGGAAGGATCTGGTGGCCATTCCAATAAAACTAACTCTTAACTCTTATTTCTATAATATATGGATAGAAAAAAAATGCTAGAATTTTCCAGAGTAAACAATGTTATCATAAAGTTGTTTTGTTTAACATTATTAATGAAATTAGAATTAAGCTTTCTTCTCATGATACTGAGTTGGCTGATAATGCTAGAAATTGGGACTGTATCTATGATTGAAATCTTAAGGCTAGTATTGTTATGCAGGTCCCTACTAAAGTCAAGTGGGGAGCAGCTGAAGGGAATGTGATCACCATGAACACTGATGGCTCTTTTAAAAATGGAAAGGGTGGTTGTGGAGCTATGCTTAGATATAACATTGGCACTATGTTGGGAGAAGTTACAGGCAAGATGGATTCTGATTTTGTCCCTCTCCTGGAACTAAGGGCTGCAGAGATGGGGCTTACTTTTGCTGTTAATAAAAGGGTGAAAAAGCTTTTGGTTGGTTCTTAACTTAAACTATTCTGGGCTACATCAAGAATATGGATGCTGCCCCTTGGAAGACTTGGCACATAATGAACAATATTAGGAAGCTGATCACGCAGTTTGAGTGGTTTGATATTAGACACATCTTCAGGAAGAAAATTAGAGTTGTTGATGCCCTTGCTGACCTACAGCGTGATGTTGAATACCTTAAGCTTTGTCCTAGCTCTTTTGCTAAAGATCTGAAGAAGATCTGCTATGAAGATGCTATTGGAACTCAATATGAGAGACAATAGGGTGGTTTTGTTCCTGCTAGTTGTTTGGTGTTTTGACGTGCTCCACCTCTTATCATTGTCTCTTGCTGGGTTTTTGATTGGAGCTTTCTTTGTGTGTGAGTTGGTTAGTTAGTCTGCCTTTGCTGTGTACAAGAGTTGGGTTTTCTGGTTTTTCTTTTGCTCTTATACTCTGCCTTGATCTTTTTGATCAAGGTTTTGGATGCATTTTTTCCTTTAATTTTTTTAATAAAGCAGGGGGGGTCTGCCTAAAAACCCCAGCACATCTTTCAATAAAAGAAGAAAAGAAGATTCTAGAGAGAGAGAGAGAGAGAATACAAAAGAGCTGAGAGAGTCGGTTAATGAGAAGGTGAGAAAGTCGGTTCTAGTTCTCTATAAATAGAGGTGTTTCACCATATCTCATTATCATGTGTTTCGTATTAAATTTGAAATGTTTTGTTCTAAAGCTTTTCTTATATAATTGTGTAATGCTTCTCCTTAGTTCGCATGTGTGGTGTGCATATATGTGCAACTTGAGCACTTCTTGTATGATTCCTTCCGTAGTGGAACTCTACAAGCCTCAACATAAAATCTTCATGAGGAAGTTTGGAGTGTTTTTTTTTTAAATCCTTGTGAAGAGAGGCCTTGAGTCTAGATTATCCATGGGTTGTATGGAATGGAATTATATCCAAGAAGTCAAGCATGCCTTTGACAAGTGTGTTTAATTTAAAATAGGGTAAATTTCTCTTGGAGGAATCAATAGTGAGAAATATAAGGGTTTCTCATGCCCACTATTAATTGCCATTAAAAAGAAAGATCCTGGCAGACCACTTTGCAGGGGAGTGATGGAATCGAGGGTTCTTGGCTTCCAAAATAAGTATTATTTTCCTATTAGTAATTTTCTTTACGAAATGTTTTCTGAGAAATCTCATAACCATAACCATAGCCCCTAGCCAATCCATTTCTGCATTCCCATTGGTTTCTTTAACAAGGTCCTCCAAAATATCCATCCCTACAAGGAGACCCAATCAATACTCTCATTGAGTACACAATGCAAATCACCTGCTACTCACCAACCCATAATCCCAATATTTCACTGTAATGAAACAAAAACTTATTGCAAGTACTTCCATTAGCAAAGTAAAACCCAATGGGGTGATCTTAAATGCCAAAATGAGAAATGGGTTGTTGGTATAACCAACATTATCGGATGAAAGCTAATAATCTTAATCTGCCAACGATATTCTCTTTTCTAAACAAGACATTCTAATCAAAGGATTTGTGATAAACTAATTACATATCCAGAGGGCCAAAGGGGTGATCCTAAATGCCCAAATGAGAAATGGGTTGTTTGAATATACGGCATTATTGGATGAAAACTAATAATATTAATCTGTCCTCCTTACCCCAACTCCATCTAATCAAAGGGTTTGTAATAAACTAATTACATATCCCCTAATTACTACCAATTGACTTCAAATTCAAATGGCGCGAAACAATAATCAACTGACAAACAAGTTTGAGAGAGATTCTTACGTGGCAGAGAGATAATGGATGAAGATTCTGGCACTCTCAGAGAAAGCTAAGAGCGCGTCTTTGTGAAGAGTGAATTGCCCTTCCTCTGATGAGTTTGAGAGCTTATCCTTCACCACCCTGCGCACAATAGCCTTAGGCAGCTCTTCAACATCTGCACTTGCTTTCGCCATGAAATCTCAAAACCCCCAATTTTCCCGCTAATAGTAGGGAAAGAACACACTTGAGAGTATCTCCAATAGTGGTGAGATTAGCTATTATTACCCCAAAATCAAGCTCCAATAGTTGAGATAAGAGCAAAACTCGCACTGCGATCTCACACTTTTTTTGGCAAAACAATATAAAGATCGACAAGGCCTTGATGGGGCAATCTAGAGCTAGAGTATATGCACCTAGGAAAGATCGAGGGAGTTGTTAGGAAACGTCTTCACAACTATATTACAGTTCGTCATACCAAGTACTTTTTTCAGTCTCGCATCCTGCGTCGCTTCTGCTCCTTTGATGGTTGTTGGAGCCTCTGTTTGTTTAGGGTGACCGGCCCTAGAAAAGTCATGACCTGAAGAAAAAAAAAAAAATATATATATATATATATCGAATAAACAGTTTGTAGAGATAGAAACAAAAAGTGTTAGACCAATTCGTAGTCATTACATAGGGTCTAAAAGTTAATTTGCCCAAAAATTTAGTAGAGAACAGTTAGTTAGGACTTGAAGAAAGAAGAATTAGGCTACGCCGGTTTCCATTCCCACCAGCCACGTGCTATAAAATAATATGAAGTTTTGCTATAACTCAACCTAGAATGGGTGAGGGAAGTATTTTTGCTTGTGTTTTGTCAAATGTGGAAAGTGAGATGGGAGCAATAATCCCATCCCCAGCTCATAACTATATTTTAGCAAACAAAATCTCTTTGGGCTTGCCACGGTACCTCCGTAGGCTGCACACTCCATTTTAATTCAAGGTATCTCCTGACAGATATCCCCTGGTGTTGGGTATTGAACTCGTGACCACTATGTTCAAGCTATGATCCCAAACTACTAGTCCAACCCCAAAGGTTTACTTTGAAATGCCCTCTTATGCCATATCTATAATAAGAAGAAAAAAAAAAGACTCAACATATTGATTGGGTAGTAGACATTTATTCTACCTACGCCGACAACGAGACGAGTTTGGATGGCCCTGATGAAGTTTAGGTGGGTTTTGTCACATTGAAATGATATTGTCCCTTGAAACCCTACTCTAGCTTTCTTCCCTCTCCAACAACTCAAAGCACATCAAAGGTTCCTCCCTCTTCAACACTAGGGCTGGCAATTTAACTCGCCCTGCTAGAGCCCCGCCCCGCCCTTAATGAGGCGAGTTTAGTATGACTATAGCGGGTATGGGGCAGGTTTGGTTTTAAAAAAAACTCATTTATTTATTGGGGCGAGTCTGGTTTTAGGCTTAAATAAATGGGGCCCCATCACCCGACCTAGTTATAAAGGATGTGACTTGAATACCCTTAAGTTAAACCTAATTCTAAAGACATGTTAGTTAAGTCCAGCATCATGTCTCCTCTCATAACTTCATTTCAACCTCCAGCCTCCTGTGTTCTATCATCAACTTCTCTTCATTTCAACCTCGAAACAACATTCTTCACCAAACTAACTTTCATTTGTAGCTCAAGTCAAGTGAGTATTCTAATTTTAATGGATCTAATAAGAAGATTTTGGATTTCTCTTTCTTTCTTTCCTTAGAGATCAAAAAAAAAAAAAAAAAGTAAAAGAAGATATAGTTGTTTGAAAGGTATCCATTCTCTCTTTCTGAATCAATTGGTATTCTCATCCCTTTTGATTACTACTACTACTTGCTTTCATTAAAAAGATTGTAAATTTTTAGATTCTAGCTAGAATTCTTCAAACCCCATTTCCCTTTTTTACTCAACTGGTGACTAATTTCATTTCTTACCAATTCTGATCATCTATGTACCAGTATTCATCTACATCTATGTACTTCATCATTATAATCGGTATGAAACTCAATTCAATTTCAAACCCAAAACAACATTCTTCACCAAACTAACTTTCATTTTCAATAATTTTCTTGGAAAATAGCTTTCATCAAACCTCATACCAATCTTATGATATTAAATGTTTTCTTTTTTTCTCGTCTAAATCGTATCCCATCTTTGGTGTATTAATAATACCTGTGTTTCTTTAGAGTCTTATAAAGCTTAGATTCTGTTGACAACATTAAATAATACTGTATCAAACATATGGATTTTTAAACGGGTGTTAAACGTATGTTAGGGCGGGTTTGGTATAGGCAAATTTAAACGGGGTAGGTTTGGGTATTCCTCATTTAAGTTAAATGGTATTAGGGCGGGTTTGGGGGTAGGGTAATTTGGCGGGTATGGGGATGGTATTACTCCACCCGCCCCAAACCCGACCCATTGCCAGCCCTATTCAACACTCTAAATACATCAAAGGTATTTTTCTCTTCTCATAACTTCATATGTTTTATTCCCCAAAGTATTTATGATTTTCATACCGTGATAAACAACCAACAAAGATTTTACGATTATATTAATGTGAACCTGTAATGGTTAGTTTTCCAGCTGGTAAACTTCACCAATACTTATAGTAATGAGGTTATGGTGATTTTATAAACAAAGTTATAACACACTAGATTTTAAGTGAAAACTCAATAAAACTTAAGAAAAACGACAACCTCGAGGAAGATTTTGGGAATAAATCCAATATGTGCTAGATTATTACAATTGCAAAGAGATTTGATATGTTAAGTCAAAAATGATATCTCAAAAAACCCGTCCTAGTTGATATATGCTCTGCCTGTATTTATAATGGATACAGACAGTTACAAAATAATTGGTCTCTTGGTTTAATGGGTGGTGGGTGAACTTCACGGATCATGTGCAATGGATCTACTTAACCAAGTATAACAGTTACTGTAGAGGGACGAGATCTATAGACGTGTACCTGACACCTTCTCGAATGGTCATCCACCTTCGACTGGCTTTTACTAGCTTCTCCTGTCGAGCCTGGGAATATGCTACCACAATCCCTTCTTTAATGACAATATACCTTCGACTTGACTCTATTTAGCTTATTTTTATCGAGTTTGGGGAATATGCTACTACAATTGCCCCATTCTCGATACGATTACTTGTTGTTGCATCGAGAAGAACATTCTAAACCTGGTGGTTGAGGTGTAGAATAATTATGTGTCTTGTTTCAACTGTAAAATAATTAATATAATCTTGTCGATGATAATAAAATGATTTTGGATGAATTTTTGTCGATGTTCGTAGTAGTAACTATATTCTTCTCGAACATGTTTTGGAATTTTGAAATTTGAATTGTGGTTACAACTGTCCTATTAAAATAGGATGTTGATAAAAATGAAAAATATGGTTCATTTATTTAAAAAAAAACAATGGCTAGGTGTATTCTTATAAGGAATTGGATGTGCAGTCGCTTTTTATGAGTTTAAGAACTGCATTGGTAAAGATAGAGAAGACAGAGGAGGTAGAGATGTATTTAGATAGTTTAGAGCAACAGTGTAATAGTCAGTTGTCTTTTAGGAAACGAAGGGTTCAGGACTTCGAGAAGAGGCATGGTAAGCGTTTAAAATAGTTAGTCGAAGAGCCTAGAAGGAGTGCATCGAACCGTCATGTGGGGCCTATAAAGAGCTTCGGGTGCCGACTGTTCATACTTCATTTCAAAAAAAAAATTAAAGGTGATTCTTTGTGTTCTGCTGTTGTGAACTCCTCCATTATTGGTTATGAGGAGATTGTTGTGCTTATCAAGAGAGCAAAACTTGCAAAGGAGAGAGACTCGCGAACTACACATCACCAAGGTTGGTTTTCTGTTTCTTGGATTCTTGATTCGATTTTTGGCTGTATGTATTGATGATTTCTTACAAACCCTTTGTAGTTTATACTTGTACGAGTTATTAGTAAGAATTAATTTAAGTAAGAGTGAGTATGTGTAGAGTAATTTGCAGAAATCTATGTTTAGGGTTTTTCTATGTTTTCTCTGATTTGGAGATGAAATGGAGAAGTTTGTTGATGTTGGAGGGTGTATTGGTGATAATAAGGTGCTGTGGGTGTTAGATTTTTCTCTGGTTGGGAGTGAGGTGGAGAGAGGTTGAATTCTTGTTACCATAAGTATTACGGTGTTATTTTGGCCGTTGTTTGGAGTAAATAGGGTATCTAATGGATAGAGGAGTTTGGGGAAAAGACACTGCCGGATTATGCACAGAAAAAGGAAAATCAAAAAATTTGGATTTGACATCCTTTTGGCGGGAATCTGGGCACCATATGAAATGTCTTTGAGAAGCTTCTCATATCCTGCTTAAAAAACTTTGAGAAAAATTATTAGGGAAATTAAATAGTTCTCGAAGAAAGATATCGATGATAGAAATTAATAAAAGTTATTGTGATTTGGATCGATAACTAAAGTAATAATGTCAAAAAAGCAATTTCTAAAATAAAACTTAGACAGTATCAGTTGTTATTTTGGTCGAGAACTAAATATTAGTAGATAGGATGATTTGTTGGAGAGTAATAGTCAACAATAGTATTTAGACTAACAAATAGGAATAGATGGTGCATAAGATCTAACATCTTACTAACTTAAAAAAGAAATTATGTTTTTCAGGTTAAAAATGGTTGAACCAGTTCAAAGCATTAATTGTCCTGATGCTGGGGCAAAAGGACTATTCGATAACCTTGTTGACGTAGAACCCTTAATAATCGATGTGACTACCTGTGTACAGGAGTTAGGCAGGAACTACAGGGTTGGAGAGAACAGTGTTGACATGGCTCAGGAGAATCGAGCAAGGTTGGAAACTGAAGTTGTCGAGGTTTTTGATGGGGAGAGAACAGAAACTAATGTAGAACATGAGCCACAACCATGTGATCGAGAAGAATGTACTGGTGGGGGTGAGAAGGTGGCGAGGAAGAGGGCAATATGGATTTCGTTAGTGAGTGCTATATGGATGCCGAGGAAACCAATAAAATTTTATCTTTTTAAACAGAAGTATGGTATCCCTGATGACATTAGGCTGGAGGAGTATCTTGGGGAAATGACTGACCAAGAACTCCCTATGGAGGGCATTCATGTCCATCGAGAACAAATAAAGAAGGGGTTGAAGTTACCCCTTCAAGCTGACCAAAAGAAGTTTTTAAACTTATATGATGTTGCTCCCGAGTCGCTTAATCCAAATATATACGACCTTTTTAGGGTGATGGCAGTGTTAAATGGTCGACTGCAAGAGTAGGGGGAGCATGTGATTCTGTTGATGACTTGTGTGTGTATTACACACTAAAGCATAATCCTCATAATGTTGGCTATAGATACTTAGCCAGGTTTCTCAAGAGGCCCTTGTTTTATGAGATGGTGTCGACTGGGGGGCAATACTTTACCGACTGCTTACCTATTTTGGGGAACTATGAGTTTGACTCTAAAGACCCTGGGGAGCCTTTAAAGAGGAAAAGTTTCCATCTAGGTTTGTGTTGAATATGTTTGATTTAATGTAAGAGTGATTTGTTGTCCTGAAGTATTGTTGTTTGATGAAGTACTAATTGAATTTATATGTTGTTGTAGCTACAAAGGAAATGGATAGGAACTCGAAGGTCATAGAGAAATTTTATAACTTGAGAACCAACTATTTTGGGCAAGTCGACTCTCTTGTCGCAAATCAAGGGGAGGTCGAAGGGTTATTCTTAGAAGTTGGTCTAAAAAGATCTCAAACGAAAGTCTCTGACGTTCCACTTATCCACGGGAAAATGTCGGCTAAAAATAAAAGAGCTGCTAATTCAAGCCTCCTCATCAATAACCCTGCTCTTAGTGGGTATACCACTAACTCTGCTATTACAGAGAGAGAGACCACGCTGAGTGGGTCCTTCAGTAGAAATAAGAGAAAAAAAAGCTGCCAATCCTCCACTTGCCTAACCATTAAAGAGGTTGATTCGACAGGCTCCCATCGAGAAGGTAGATAATTTTGGAGCTATTGGATCGGGGACTGCCAATGACTCTAAATCAGCTACTGTCACACAACAAAAGGTTGTGACTGGGAAGAAAAACTCTCCTAACTCATTGAAGGCAAAGGTTGTTAGGAATCTTAGATATTACGAAGAGGAGGCCTACTGGACCATCGAGTCCTATGCTAATGGGATAACGTCCTTGGAGGAAGATTTTGTTGACTGCTTGGTAGGAGCAGAGAGTTTGTTGACCTTCTTCATCGAAGGTCACAAAACAGTAAATAAGGTGAGGAATTTTCATGCCTTATTTAGATTAACGAAGTTACTTCCGTCTTCGAGGTCTCACTTTATTACTATCATGCATATCAAGAAGTTGTTGATCAATGGGAAGCCTCTTCTTCTTGGTACCGAGACTTTGGCAAACTAGCTGCCTATCTACAAAAACATCGAGAAGGAGCTTGTCAGGGAAAAAGATGAGCTGGTGCAGGATAAGGAAAGCTTGGAAGCTGAGTTGGAAAATGTGAGGTTTGGCGCGGTGAAGTCGAAGGAGACTGCCGTATGCGAGGCAAAGAAGATATATGAGATGGAGAAAAGGAAAGAGATCCAGAAGATGCGATCTTGCGAAGGAGAGGGAAGATGCATTGGCTCTACAAAAGTCCAATTTTAAGGACGATGTTCATAAATAAATTTTATTTGTACGAAGATTGATGGAGGCAGAGAAGGCCAAGACTGTTGCTGAAGCTAACGCGGAAGTAGATCAGATCTAACATTGATTCTCTCAAGCGTATGAAAGCTAACTTTTCTGGGTAGTTCGGCCTGATGAAGGAAAAGAAAGATTTTTACAAAGACTTGGTTGTTGCCGCAGGGGCAGCCTTTGTCGATTCTGATGCGGAGGAGGAGGTTCTCGAGGCTTAAAAAGTTGTCCCTGCCTTGGCTGATGGCACAGAGCAGACAGGAGGGGAGCTTCTCGATGATTTAACGCCTAGTCTTTCGGTGAAGCTAACAACCCCCATAATCATTCCTGAGACGTAAAAAATAATGTTATAATCTTTCTCTTTTTGTATTATTTTGTTTTAAAGTTTGGTAAACAATTTTTGTACAAGTGGTCAATGGGACCTGACAAATTTGGGTGTGGTGTTGAAATAATTTGATAAATGTTTTAATTTTTGCATGACAAAGTATTTGGATTTAGCAGAGGTATGCTCTTTATTGAATATATTGATTGGATTTGATTAAGGATGATATTCGAGATGATTTAGTGAAGTATAACATTGTAGTAAAAGCTTTTTCAGAAGTTTCTCATAGAAGAGATATATGAGTGTAACGATAAGATAGCCATACTAGGCTTTGACGAGTATAAAAAGAAATTTTAGATATATTAATCTATGGGATATTTGTTTGATCGATAAGACAACCGTAAATAAGTTATCGATTTAGTAATGATGTGGAGATGAAATCTTTTAATTGGAGATTGTTTTTATCGAAAAAAAGAAAACTTAAATTGGATAAATACTTATTAAGTTTTGTCAAAAGAAAGATGTAGAATAGATAATGTATTGACGGGAACGAAAAATTCTTTATTGAAGAAAAATTAATTAGACTACAACTTCTTTCTGTAGAACATCTTCAGATGAGCTGTATTCTATGAGAATTCTAGTTGTAATTCATTTTTAGTCATCAACCAATAGATACCACTGTCGGTCTTGTCACTGATAATGTAAGATCCTTCAAAATTTTCTAACAATTTGCTCGAGTTTTTTGGTCGAGTATAATCCTGAATTCGTCGAAGTACAAGATAGCCTATGTCAAATATGTGTTTCCTCATCTTCTTATTGTATGCCTTTTTTAGAGTGTCATGGTATCGCCCCAAGTTTGCAATGACATGATCACGAGTTTCTTCGATCCAATTCAGATTACAGAGAAGTCCAAGCTCATTTTCTTTATCTGTGATTTATCTTCGAGTGTTTAGGAGGTCAAGGTCTGAAGGGATTACAGCTTCAGTACCAAAGGCTAACATGAATGGTGTGCAGCCTGTTGATATTCAAAGTATTATTTTATATGCCCATAAAATATTAAGTAGCTCTTTGAACCATCTACCCTTCTTTTCGTTGAAGCATTTCCTTAATCCTGACTTGATGCTTTTATTAATAGCCTCGGCTTCGCTATTTCCCTGTGGATATTAAGGTGTCAAAGTAGTCAACTGGATTTTGTATTTGTAGAGGAATTTGAGGACTTTGTTGTTGTTGACTTATTTGCCATTATCAGATCATATCATTTGTAGACAACCAAATCGAGTTATGATGCACTCCCATAGGAATTTGATTACTTCATTCTCCTCCCATTCAGGGTCTTCAACGGGAAAATTTGCTAGGAAGTCGACAACTGCTTGTCCTTTAATTGAAATTTATGGCTTGACTGTGATGTCGTATTTGCCTAGGAAAACAGACCACTGTTGAACCCTTCTGAACTTTTCATTTTTTGGACAGCACCAGTATGAAGGGGGATTTGGTGATTACTTTGACAGGGTGTGCTTGGAAATAAAGTTCAAATTTTGGGGAATACCAGGGTCAGCAGTTGCTTCTCAATTGCTGTGTATCTATTTTCAGCAGGCATGAAAGTTTTATTGATGAAGCAGATTGGTTTTTCTACGCTGTTGTCTTCTCGAATAAGGACATAACTGATAGAGCCTTCTATTGTCAATAAATACATTGTTAATACTTCACCGTCGGCAGGAGTACTCATTATGGGAGAACGTCCCAAGTATCTTTAGAGATCTTGGAAAGTCAATTCGCATTCTAGGGTCCAGATGATTTCCTTGGATTACTTTTTTGTCATTGGTGATGGGTTTCCTTGAAGAAGGAGGTAAAAGAGTTTGTACCTATCAAATGACTTAGAGATAAATCTGTGGAGAGCTGCGACTTTTCCTATGAGTTTTTGGACATCTTTTTTGGTTCAGGGTAATGGCATGGCCATTAGTACTTTGATTTGTACTGGATCGACTTCTATCCCTCTTTTTCTTACCAGATGTCCCATGAATTTCCCAGATGCAACCCCAAATTGACATTTGTCAGGGTTTAACTTCATGCGATATATTCGTAGAATGTTGAAGATTAGTTTTAGATGGCTGCAATGATCTCCTCGTTTCAGGCTCTTGCAGATCATATCATCGATGTAAATCTCCATGATTTTGCCTAAATGATCTTTAAACATTTTTGTGACAAGTCTTTGATAGGTTGCTCCTATATTTTTAATCCAAAGGGCATGACGGTATAACAGTAAAGGCCTCTCTCAGTTGCGAATATGATCTCGACTTCATAGAAGAATGGGAAAAGCTTATGTCTTTCTATGAAGTCGAGGAGTCGAGGAATCAAAGGAAGGGGGAAGTTATCCTTTGGTATGAGTTTGTTTGGTTTGGTGATATCCACGCAAACCCTAATTTTCCCATTCTTCTTTGGGACCGCAACTATGTCTGAGACCTACTTAGGATGTTTAGCTTCTTAAATAAATCCAACTCAAAGAAGCTTGTCAATTTCTTCATTAACTGCCTCTCAGAGCCAGGGGCTAAGTTACTACGCTTTTGTACTACGGCTTTGCCATCGGGGGTAAGGTTCAACTAATGACATGCAATAGAAGGATCAATTCCTGGCATTTCTTGAAAAGACCATGCAAAGACATTAATATTTTTCTTTAATAGTATAGGAGGGTTTCTTTATCTTCTGATGAGAGTTTAGAGCCAATAAAAATATTTCGCCCGAGTCCATCGAGCTCTATGGATTCAACTTTTTCAGTATTGTATTATTTAAACGTTGGAGGTGGTTCTTGTTGTAATTGTGCCTTTAGAACTTTTGATACGTGAGAGTTTGTGGTGGTATTTTTACACATTCATGTCACATCTTGACAAACTCCATGATATGTTGGAAAACATAATACCATATGATATGTTAAAGGTACAACCTTGATAGAATGAAGCCATCTTCTTCCTAAGATTCCCAAGTATTTTAATTTGGCATCGATGACAATAAATTTAACAAAGGTAGTTTATGGCCCTGCTTGAACAGGCAATGTGATTTCTCCCAAAGCTGATTCTTTTGAACCATTAAATCATGTAATGGTCGTGGTTAAAGTTTTGACTGAATCCTTGAGTCCTAGAACATCAATTTCTCTTTTGAATAATACATCAGCTGCGCTTCCAGTGTCGACGAGGAGCGTGTGTAAGTAGTCCAGTCCTACTTTGAGCATTATCACCAATGGGTTGTCGTGTTAGTATTTGACGTGACTGGTGTCACAGTCCTCAAAGGAAATGTGGTATGGGCGTTTGGCTTTGCTGTAGCTGGGTAGAAGTTTGGCAGATTTCTCGGATGATATTATCTTGCAACAGGATGTGATTTTGTCATCTTTCTTTTGCTTCTTGCCTTTTTCAATCTCAATCATATAAAGTTGGCGAACTTGACCTTGTCTTTGCTCTTGTTTGACTTCTTTTCTTTTTGTTTCTTCTCCGAGCAATTTTTGGACATCGATTACATACTCATGGAGCCTCCTTGCCAGGACTATATGGTGAAAATACATATAAGAGAGTAACAATTATCAGTCTCATGGCTATGAACATTATGATACTGGCATAAAGGTTTATTCAAGATGTCTAGAATTTCATATGCTTCTCGAATTAATTCATTCCCGCTTAGTATTGGTAAGATGGCAGGCAGAGTGGTCGTCATAGGAGGCAGGATTGGGATAGGTCTATCTTTTTCCCTGTCTTTTCTTTTGGTGTTATATATCGTTAAAACGCCTACGCTGTTTAACATAAAAATTATTTGCCGGTTTTGAGTTTGGTAGTAAAATTGCATCATTAGAATGAATAAAAGAAGAGTTTTTCATCTTATCCTTCTTGGATCATTCAAGCTCGATGTAGTTGTTAACCAAATCGATCATTTTGGTGACTGTTTTGGGTTTGTGATGCGTAAGCTCTTCTTAAACTTTAAAATCGATGTGGAGTGCTGAGCTAGTACGATAATCTTTGGGTCTAAATTCCCAATCTTTCTTGTTTCTTGCAAGAAACATTTGTAAAAGTTTGCTAGCTAGAGTTTCCTTCACACCTTGTTCGAAAAAGAACAAAGAATCAACTGTTATCTCACGCTCTTTAGCATGTGCGTACTTTGATTCAAACAGTCGATGTAACTGGGAAAAGTTGGTTATCGACCCTTTCGGGAATGATGTAAAACCACCTAAAAGGTTCTTCTTTGAGGCTCATGTTAAATAATCGAGTTTGGAGTACAGGCCGACCATTGCTTTCATGTGGTGAATGTGGGCGAGAAGGTCGGTGAGACCTGCATATTGATAAAATTTAGGCATGTGAAAGTTGTCTGAAATCGGCATGACTTCGAGGTGAGGGGAAATAGGATTTGTCTTGATCCTATCCAGAGTGGATCTTCGACTAGGATTGTCAGAATATATGGCCTGAATTTGATTGTTCAAGTCATCCAAGGTAATAAATTGTCGGAGGGTGTTTGGTGCAACTACAACCTGAGGATCAAAATCTCCTTGTCCTTCTGGGCCCAACTGTTCTCTAATTGGTCATCACAGATGAAGTGGTGGGGTTTGGTGATGTATTTTTCAACTTCTCTGGGTTGTCGATACTAATGATGTGAGGCCAAAATGTCATGATACTCTATCTGGGTTCCTTGATTGATATCTTAAAGTCCGATTTCAATCTTCCCTTGGTATGTTCTCCCTCTGTTAAGCTCTAGATCGATGAAAACTTCAAGCCTGAGGATGTGATCCTTGTCGAACAGTAACTCAATCTTGTTGCCTTCACAGACTTTTGATTTCTTTATGATGGGTTTGACACTGCAGTTCCAGGGCTTTCCTCCTCTCATGTTTTTTGACTTGAAGGGCTTGAGCATGAATTCTTTGATCATCGATTCGCTGGACCCTGTCAGACTCTATCTGCTTCTAAAGCTCGATAACAGCACTGCGTAAATTTACTATTTCTGGTAAGATGCCTGTTGGAATGTCCTCATTGTTCCTCTGGGCACTAGAGGTACTTCTGAGGTTCATGTTGGTCATAGTAATGATTATTCGGAATGTAATTTGGTAAAGAAAAAAGTTGGCAATTCCCACAAACGATGCCAATTATAATGGCTAAATTTTTGGTTGGTAAACTTTGCCAATACTTATAATAATTAGGTTATGGTAATTTTGCAAACAAAGCTAGAACACACTAGATTTTACATAGAAACTCAGTAAAACTTAAGAAAAACCAAGACCTCAATGACGATTTTAGGTATAAATCCAATATGTGCTAGATTATTACAATTGTAGAGATATTTGATATGTTTAGTCAAGAATGATATCTCAAAAAATCCGTCCCAGTTGACATATGCTCTTCCTGTATTTATAATGGATACAGAAAGTTTCAAAATAATTGGTCTCCTGGTTTAATGGGTGGTGGGCAAACTTCACGGATCATGTACAACAACTTTATTTGACCAAGTGTAACAGTAACTCTATAGAGGGTTGAGATCTACAGATGTGCGCCAGATACCTTCTCGAATGGTCATCCACCTTCGACTAGCTTTTTCTAGCTTCTCCATGTCGAGTCTGGGAATATGCTACCACAATCCCTTCTTGAATGATAAGATACTTTCGACTTAACTTTATTTAGCTTATCCTTATCGAGTTTAGAGAATATGCTACTACAGAACCCTAATCTTAGATTGCTATAGTGTTAATGTCATTCATAGTACTATACCTAAACCCCAATTTTATTCCACAAATTTTTGTAACAAAACATATACATAAACCTTAATTTTATTCCCATAAGTAACACATTTACACACTATCACATGCGTGCATAATTGCTCGTTGACTTAGAATATAAAGGTTTATAAACCTTAATTTTATTCCCGTAAGTAACGCGTTTGTGCGCTATCATACGCGTGCATAATTGCTCATTGACTTATAATATAAAGGTTCTGGCAGGTGGGTAGTGTAATAGCCTAATTCTGGGATTCAGACTTAACCTTTACACCAGATGTAATCAAAACGTTAATAATAGCTAACACAGATGTTTAGCGTAAAAAACCTTTGAATAGGTTAAAAACCATGACCTCTTTTGGGGATTTTAGAAAGAGAGAGATGTTATTGAGAATGTTAGCTATTACAAGGATGTTCTGTAAAAACTTTCTTGATATGAAAAGTCTCATCTTTTCTCTGTAGTTCTATGGGCCTATTTATAGGTCTTATAATATGACCATTATTTGCTTTAATAATGAACGTTATAATATATGGTTTTGATGAGTCTTCATAATTATTGTGTAACGGACTGATTTCTGTTGTTGTACAACGACTCTATTGATGACTGTGTACTTGTATAAACCGAACAGTTGATGTGGAAGCTGAAAGTGATGACTCGAGCTGAGGCATGCCGAATATATCTTTAGTAGTGCTTCATGTATGCTGATGAAGTCGAGGAGGAAGCTTGAGTCCAAGATACAAAATAAGCTATTACAAGACGGCTCTCAACCAAGAACACGAGGAGTATCATGGACGAGTGGTGTTGGTTGAGAAACTTGTTTTGTATGTGTTTCCTAATGTTAAACTTTGGCCATGTTCCACGTGTATGTTGACGAGGTCGAATGGTCATATGATGGTCGAAGATGGAGCTTGAGTCCAAAGTGTGGAATAAGCCATTACAAGACGGCTCTCAGCAAATAGCATGAGAAACATCATGGGTGAGTGGTGTTGGCAGAAAAAGTTATTCTCTAACCATTACCTGACGTTGTTGCTATGATTCTGATGCTGTTTATTACTGATATCGTCGATACTTGTTTTCGGGATTTTTGACCTGTAATATGCAGTCTGTTTGGTCGAATTGGGTGAACCAATAATTGATATGTAATGTGTAATCTGTTTTGTCGAATTGGATGAACCAATAACTGACCTGCAATGTATTTGATGGGTAGTCAAATTAGGATGAACCAATGAGCGACCTATAATGTATTAGATAGGCGGTCAAATTGGGATGAACTAATAAGCGACTTGTAATGTATTAGATGGGCGGTCGAATTGGGATTAACCAATAAGTGACCTGTAATATGTAATCTGCTTGGTCGAATTGGGATGAACCAATAAGTGACCTATAATGTATTAGATGGGCGGTCAAATTGGGATTAACCAATAAGCGACTTGTAATATATTAGATGGGCGGTCAAATTGGGATTAACCAATAAACGACCTGTAATATATAATCTGTTTGGTTGAATTGGGATGAACCAATAAGCGACCTGTAATATATTAGATGGGCGGTCGAATTGGGATTAACGAATAAGTGACCTGTAATATATTAGATGGGTGGTTGAATTGGGATTAACTAATAAGCGACCTGTAATATGTAATCTGTTTGGTCAAATTGGGATGAATCAATAAGCGACCTGTAATGTATTAGATGGTCAGTCAAATTGGGATGAACCAATAAGCGACTGGTAATATATTAGATAGGCGGTCGAATCAGGATTAACTAATTAGCGACTTGTAATATGTAATTTGCTTGGTCGAATTAGGATGAACCTATAGGGACCAGATTTCGCAAAGCTCGAAATAGCTTGAAATCGATCCTTACACCAAGAACTACTATGACAAGAATTAAATAAAGGATAACACTTGACACATGAGATTTAGCTTGGAAAACCTGTAAATAGGTAAAAAATCATGACCTCGAGTGGAGGATTTTGTTAAAGTAGTATTATTGCTTGAGAGAGAGAAAGAGAAAATTTGATTACAAGAGTTAATTTAAGAAAAGATAGCTAGAGATCAGATAATTGTATGTATCGAATTCTCTGTCCGCCTCCTTGTTTCCTTAGGAGCTCTGCCCTTTTATAGATCCTTCTCTCAACTTGAAATCATGCTTGAACACGTTCTTCTAAAAGTGGAAGTCATGTGCAGTTAAGTGCATAACTGCTAGTTCGTGGGAGACAGATGTATGTTGACTTGTTCTGTTTACATCTGTTGTGGATGACCCACATTCTGTTTGAGTTCGTGGTCGATGGGTAACTGTTGACGTGTATGTAACATGTTTGTTTATGCGTGAGTCTGGTGCTGGATAAGATCGAGTCTTCTGGAGCTCAAGGTATAAATGAGATCGAGTGTCCATAGCTCGAGGGATAAGTTCCTACAATTGCCCCCTCGCAACTGAAGTCACGTGTGGCTTTAGTTGTGAAAAACCCTAAACTCGGACCCTGTGATGACGTAAGCGAGAGTTTGAAAACCGGAATGTCTGTATTGATGAGTGTGCTGTCATTATGACGCGTGAGTGTTATGGGCAGACTTGTGGTTTTCCCGAGCGGATGACTGTCTTGGGAAACAGCGTGCGCTAAATACAGTATCTCTATAAATAGTGGTCAGATCTGATCGCCGAATAACCTGCGACAAATCTTCACTTTGCAAAGAAAAACAAACATATTCGTTTTTTTTAGGGGTGAGAAAAAAAATATAAGTTTTTGGATGCATACCTTTGCAATATCTTGGTTAAGATGAGAAATCGAGTGTATCATACCCGGTTTTCTTTCATCATGGAGGAACCCCGGATACGGTATTTTGGCTATCAGAGTAGGGAAATTCCCTTTGCTGTTTTGTTGAAGGAGTGTTGTTTAAAATATTTTCGGGTATTATGTAGCGCCTGATTTAGCAGTTGGGGTGTATGCGATGAAAAATCCCTGGCCTCTAATGACGTTCTGATTTCTAAGGTAGTAGCCCTCTTCAAGCTCTACTAACTTCGGGCTGGTGGGGATAAGGAGGAAGAGACGGCGGTGGTGGAGGTGGCGTATGGAAGATGGATCGCTTCCTTCGGCACAATCGTCTTTTCTTTTAATTCTTCCTGCAGGGAAATAAAGTGGAAAGAGGTGTTTGACCTATTGCAGTCTTGCATTTTTTGAGCTGTGGCTGAGGTTTCTCTGGAAGATCAGCATTATCTCGGCAACTTGAAAAGAACTAGAGACCTGTCCTCATGCTTGAGAAAGTATCTGTAATATCGAGCTTCTAAAATCTTGATTATGTAATTGTAAAGCAACGCTGCAGGGGTATTCCTGTAACGAACTTGTTAAATGAAAATCGAGTGTAATAAAAGAATATTTTGTTTGTTTCTTACTAGCGAAAAGATGAAATAGTCGACACGTCATCGAGCTGTAATAATATGGGAGTAAATAGTTTATGGGATAACATACCTTATCCTACCTCGTAAACGACTCGAGCTTGACAAATGTAAAGATAAAGCTAGAAATGTAACATTTAGATAGCTTGATTAAGCACGAAAAGATAATAGTAAGTAGTTCGAACCCGGGAATAGTGGGTTATAGAAACTGAAATACGTTACGTATAGTCAATCAAAATATTAGTCCTGTTAACTGAACAGTATAAAAGTGTGACTTGTTCTTTTAGAAGGTTATTCATAAAAATGGTGAAGACTCACTCTCAGAGGGCTGTTGAAGCGCGTGCGTTGGACGACTTGCGCTTAGCACTCGAGATTGATAAAATAAGGGAAGCTATTTTCAGGCAGCAAGGTTATGATGCAGTTCAACTCGAGACTCGAGCAAACTACGAGGGTATGAATGATGTAGAAAGGGGTGAGGAAATGAACCGCGCCTACTGGTCTGAGTCCATGCGTATCTGTTGACAGTCTGCTGAAGATCGCAAGGAGTTCGTCATGATGATGGCAAGGGAGGAGATCATCAATAAGGATAAGGATATCACCTCAGGGCTATTGAAAGCTTGTGGTGTCGAAGGGCGCACCGGTTGCTTCAAATGTAAGTATCTTGGAGATTGGAGTGATTGACTGTTGTATTTTTGAAATGAAACTGCCCGAATTTACTTGAAGAAAACTCTGTTCATGAAAATAGGCTATGACTAGGATTGCTGTTGAAACTTAAATTTTGAATTTGTGTTGCTAATTGATATTGACGTTAAAGTCAAGGTGTATAAGTAGGGCAAACAAAGGTACGTGGAATTTTAAAATAGATAATTCAGAATCATGAATTTAGGGCATTGTGAAAAGAGTGGGACCAAGAGGCTGAGAGATACGCTAAAGTATAATATTTAGTGTAATGATGGGAAGGCGGTTTTATCGAAGCGGTACGACATGCCTGACAGGTTCAGACGAACAGACAGCTTCGTTCAGAAATTGAGGACTGCTTATTCGAAAACTTAAAACCGCCAGTGGTTCAGGGAAAGGTGCATAAGTACTCCCTCTCCTCCCTATCCGAATACAAAAAACCAAAAATAGAAAAGAAGGGTTAGGGAGATGGAGATCTCAACTGACGATTCCATTACCGCCGAAGAAGGAAAGGATAAGAGGAAAACAGTGTTTAGGAGTCTCTATTGCGAACAGCGAGAGGAGGCTGAGATCGAAGAAGTTTCGAAGAAGTTGCAGAAATTGAGCAAACTGGTGCGGACCAACACTGTAGACTCTCACTCGGGTGTTGAAGGTAAGTCTGTCTTTGTGTTTTTTAAGAGTTTTTGTATAAAAATCTTTATTTTGTTGGGATAAGGATGTAATCCCCACCCAAACATAAAATAAAAATAATAAGGGGAAAAATGACTACGGGGCGAGAAAAATCGTTGTGTGATAATTGTGATTGTAGAAGTGATCTAGTAGTGCGAGCTAATAATTGATATATATATACCTCGACCTATCTATAGGTTTTGTTGGAACAACATCTTGTATAGTAGATCCTTTACTGTAGATAAGTACGGTTTCAACCTCCAGTTGTGTAAAGGCTGATGACGTAGACCTAGTAGAGAGTTTATCTCACGTCATTAGAGCAGGGGACGAGGAAGATACTATAGCAGAATTGGTAGAATGGCCTCGTTTGAGGGGTTCTCGAGTTAAGTACCCTATGGGTTGACGAAAAGTGGTGTAGATGGGATCTGGGGGCACACCTTCGGATATAGGGGTAATTTCTTTAGGACTTGCAGTGTCAGACAAGGAGGGGATTACTTGTATTTGTTGCCTGATTTGGCTAAAAAAAGGAAGTATAGGCTTTTGGGGGACGAAGTGTCCTTGGAGTACGTTCAAGGCATGGTGAAGGAGAGTCAAACTGATGGTTTCTATTGTTATTTAGCCCAGTTCGACTATGGGTTGACGCTACCTTTGAGGAATTTGGCTAAGAGTGTTATGAATTTGATTGAGGCTTGCCCAGCGCAGCTAAATTACAATTTTTGGGAAGTTATCCTCGTATGCGAAACCCTTAATAAGAGATGGGCTGCATCTGGTAGTGAGAGTAGGATTACTGTCAAGGATTTTCTGGAGTATTACGCTGTGAAGTATGTCACAGCAACTAATGGTGCATATCTTTCTTATAGTTCTTCAAGACCATACTTCTTCGACCTGTCTTCAGCAGGGCGTGTGTGGAACGACAACCTTGTATGGGTGTCTGGTGAATATCTTCAGCGGTCTGATGAGGAACCCCTGGAACTTAATAATAGAACTAGAACAAAGGGTAAGTATATCATTGAAAATTGAACTATCATTTATATTTTAAACTATATTTCTATAGTTGATTTGTATCTTACGTGGCCTATCTTTTATGCAGGAATTAGCTACAAAGTTTCGAGGAAGGAATCCTTCATAGATTCTGTTGCCAAGGAAGGCACTGAGCTCGAGGTTGTTCTCAAAAAGTTAGGGATAAATAGGTTCAAAAGGGTAGCTAGTAAGGACGACAAGGTCAGGAGATCTCAAGCGAAGAGGAAAATGGCTGGGAAAACTCCAGGCCCTATGGAAGAGAATATGTTAACTCCTGAAATTAATTCTCCTTTGAAGCTTGTGCGGCTTAACGAAATGCCAGATGGGCCAGTAGACATGGCCACTGTGTCCAGCACTGTTGTACCGAATCTTGCAAAGAGGAAGGCCGTGAAAAGGGGGGCTGCTTCTCGTTCTGCTGCGTCGAACAGTGTGGACGATAACCGTAAGAGGAGGAAGGTAATTCCTCCCACAAAGTCGCAGGTGGTGTTAGAGGAAAGCGTTAAGATCGCTGAGGGGGTTGACTTGAGGCCGCGTTTTGAGGTTGAAACCGATCTTATGGAGGAACAATGTCGAGCTAAAGCTCTAGAGAAGGGGGTTACTGTTGCTGAAGATGAGTTTAAGAAGGTAAGTAAATATTTAGTTTTTTCGTATTGTTTTGTCATCTCGAGCTGACTTATTTCTTGTTGTAGTTTGCTCGTGCTCTGAGGGGGGGTTCAGCTTGGTCTCCAGGATAGGTCTATTGAGCTGGAAAGGAGGATTTCCCAGCTCGAGGGAGAGAAAAACCAACTTGAAGAGAGCTTGACTCGGGAGAGGGAAGCTTATCAGTTGGAGTAGGAGAAAGAAAGGGAAGTTGCTGCCCTAAAGCTGAAGGAAGTTAGGGCCAAAAGTGTAACTGAAGCAGAGCGATTGGTTTCCGCCTTTGTTACTTCCCGGAACAACCTTGCAGGGAAGCTTTACCAGTTGAGGTATACAAAGGTGGAGATTTTGGCATTTGGAGAAGGGAATTATGAGGAGAAGGAAATTGTGTATGAAGTGGAGGTTGAGGAAATGGAGGATGGTCTGAATGTTGCTGCAAAGACCATTGCCGATAATCAGAAAACTATTGATCAGGTAGGATGATCATGTTATGTAACATCGGTTGTGAAACATGAACTCAAGCTTTGTAATATCATTCTGCTGTTTGATGCCAACAATGATTTTCTTATGAAACCCCGTATTGTAGGAGATAGAAAGCTTGCACCTCAGAGTTGTGGACTTAGAGGGCCTGCTTGAAGTGGAGAAAAACTCCTTTGCTTATAAGTTTGTTCTAGTTTAGGAAGTTTGTGTATGTACACTCTGCCTTACGACCAAAGCTTGTTTCTTGGCCGGTAGGCCAATGGGGCACTGGCTCTCTTAAGCTTGCAGGTGTTTGTTTTGTAAGTTTGTTAGTATGCTTCTGTCAATCTATTTCCCAATTAGGTACTGATGTTGTGAGTCCCTGCTAACTGTATGTAGAAGAAGCTAGATGTTGCTAGAGAGAGAAAGAGAGAAGAGCAGACTCTTTTGTATAATGCTGAGTATGAAGAAGAATATGAGACTTTCATATCTTAGTATGAAGATCGATTGGATGATAATGTGAAGCTTTCTCTAAAACTCAAAGAAGCTAAGAGCCAAGTCGAGGATAAGACTGCAACACTTTTGAGCAAGGATTTGGCTTTGAACCAACTTATCAGCGAACTTGCTGAGTTGAAGGAAAGAGCGGCGTCAGGTTCTCGGTACGACGCTAGATACTGCGCGAACTAACTTGGCTGTGTCTGAGGCCGATTTTGAAAAATTGAGCAGTAGTATTATGGGCAAAGATTTAGAGTTGCATAACTCTGCACAAATACGTGATTGTTTGACCGCCAGGTTAGATCGTTTGAAGGCTGATTTACGTCGTTTAAAAGAGAGAGAGGCTAAAAGCAGGGCTAATTCAAGCCAAGAACAAAAGTTTGGTTGACGATTTGGCCCACGTTCGCAGAAATGTGAGGAGGGCAGTGCAATGTGATAAGGAGATGAATGAAAGAATTAATCAACTCTGTGCTCGAATTACCGAATTGGAGCAGGAATTACGTGCACAGGAAATAAAGTATGAGAAGGATCTCTAATTGGAATTGGATAAAAGGGATGGTAAAATTGCTTCTGGCGAGGGGAGTCGAGAAATGAAAGAAATCCTTCATCAAAAAGAAGAGTTAGTGGAGAATATGCATATTGACCTCACAAATTCTCGGCAGAAGTCGATAGACCTTTCGAGGCAGATGAGTGAATGTATTAATCAATTAACAGCGGAATTGGCTGAATCGAAAGCTTGTCATTTGAGGAATAACAAGTGTGCTGCTGTTACTCACCAATCCTTTAAGGAATTAGTAGTTCATGAGCAAGATAAATGTGACGGTGATGCTTTGCATCAACGGCAATTAAGCGCATTGGCTGCATTTTTTATTGAGGAAATAAAATTTTTGTAGGTTAAGAGGGATTTGATGCAAGGTTGCTTCTTTAGGAGGACTTGTATATGTAAACTCGATATCTCGAGCATAGATCTGATTAGGGTTATGGATCATGATATTGGGACCACGACGGCTAAATAGATAGCTCGAGGGAGAGAAATTATTGCTTAATGAGCTCCAGAATACATGGCATTCCGGACTAACATAGGGGGAAGCTCGAGTGCAGTCTAACCTACTTCTGGTGTGGGAGGAAGATCGACTACTCTCCCATCAAGAAAATCCAGCAAAATTAAAAAGAAATAGACTTGAACTCTAATAACGAGTACCTTTTGTAATTAGCTGATGTTGATGTTTTTGTGACTGATTGAATTGATCAGTGTTCGATGTAGGCCCTTGAGATGAGCATTGTAATTTGAAATGTTGATATTGGAAACTAACATTTTCTTCGCCTGCAGTAGATGTTATTCTTTGGTTTGACCCATCGAATTAGAAGAAGTCTGTGGGTGTAGAAGTAAGTATTATCTGTGCTTCAACCCTTGGACTTTAGGGAGGCTTAGCGGCATCGAGCAAGTTTTTTCCTCACTCGTGCTTTAGGCGTGTTATCTTCAGGCTAAGAGGTTCGTTATGGCCCCCGCCTTCGGATGGATGAGTATCCTCAGGAGTTAGGCTAGTATTATCTATGCCATTACCAATATTGGATGTTGGTTTTACCCTTAGGTATCGAGCTAGTATAAACTGTGCTTAAACCCTTGAGTGGAGATGGATGAAGATGAAGTGGAACTGTATAGCAGGGATTCTTGTGATTAAAAAGAGATTTCATTGATTGAAAAGAGTTTGTACATACATTGGAGGTGAAACCTCGAGGTGGATTGGGCGTTGTTGAGCGATGGAGGAGCTATTCAGAGTCGATATAACTTTAATCTTCTTGTATTCCATGGATTTTGAATTTTGTCACCGGCTTCCGTCATGAGATTGTATGAACCCAGACCAGTTCGACCTATGACCATGAAAGGACCTTCCCAGTTTTCTGCTAGTTTCCGAGCATGTGAATCTTTTCTATTATCTAGGATTTCTCGAAGGACCCAGTCGTTGAAAGCGAACACCCGAGTGCGAACTCGTTTATTATATGATTTGTCCAGTGTTTGATGATATCGACCAAGATTTGCGATAGCTCGATCTCGTGTCTCATCGATCCAATTAAGGTTGCACGCTAATTCGAACTCATTTTCTTCGTCTGTGAGCTCATGGTCTCTTACAGGATGGTGGCACTTTGTGGGATCACTGCTTCAGTTCCATAGGCAAGTAGAAAAGGAGAGCATTGTGTTGACTTCTGGGGCGTAGTTCGATAAGCCCATAAGACGTGAGGTAATTCACGTATCCAGTTGCCCTTCTTCTGTGACATAAGGCACCTTTTGAGACCATCTACGATAATTTTTTTTTGTGATCTTCGCCTGTCCGTTTCCCTAGGGGTAGTACGGGTTTGATGGAGAATGGATTATGTTGTGTTTGTTACGAAATGCTATGATCTTGGCTCCAACGAACTGAGGACCGTTATCGATACAGATCAAATGGGGGCAACCAAATCTTGTGATGATATGCTGCCAAATGAAAGAAATGACCTCTTCTTCTCGAGTTCTGCATAAAGGCCTGCTTCGACCCATTTAGTGAAGTAATCCGTGATAATAAGGAGAAATTTCTTATTACCAGAAGTATTGGGGGGTTTACCAACTAGGTCGAGTGCTTGAACGACCAGTACACCTTACTGGCATGGAGTTTGAGGGCAGGGGCCCGAATTTGATTCCAATGACGCTGACATGCGTCGTATTTCCGTGAGTATTCTTTAGCTTACTTCCGCATCCCTGGCCAGAAGACTCCTTGGGTAATAGCTCTGTTAGCAAGAACTCTTCCTGCAGTATGGGATCCACAAGTACCTTCATGTAGATCTCGAAGCATCTTGTCGGCAAGTTCCCTAGAGAGGCACTTGAGGTATGGACCAGTGACTGAACGTTTGCAGAGATTACCGTTTGGTTGGACTGTGTAACACTTTGAATTCTCGATGATGTGTCTGTGCTGCTATGGATCATCTGGTAGTGGCCCGTTACATGAGTTATCCAGACCGAGATAAATAACGAATGGTTTCCTCTAATCATCTTCCGCCATCTCACCGCCTCCAGTGTTAATCGAATATATTGTAGTACGATTAATACTGGGGATAGAAATAACTTTGATTTGAAGGTGTCTTGATTCTGTACCCAATACTCTGGCTAAGTAAGCCAATGAGTTTTTCGGCCCTAACTTCTCGTGAACGGAAACCCTTGAGGTCGCTGGTACTGTCTCACGTTCTCTCAGGGCTGGTGGAGGTTGATTGCTCTGTAATGCTTTCAGAGTTGTTTAAAAAGCTAACATATGAGCTTCTTGTTTCTTTATCTCCAGAACAAGAGCTTGACGCTCTCGTTCTGACTCGCGGAGCTCTCAATCTGCCAATAGCAGACACTCGAGCTGACTCCGCTTCTCGGCTTCGGCAATTAAACTCGCCTGAAGTTCGGCAACTCGATCAGGCCCCCTTGAAATTTCAGGCTGAGCTCCCGAAGATTGACATGTTTGAACCATAATTGAATACTGCTTGACTGATGAGTATTTATCGTGGCTCTTAAGTACGTGGAAAAATCGTGTGTTCCCACAGACAATACCAAATATAGGGACCAAATATCGCAAAGCTCAAAATAGCTTGAAATCGATCCTTACACCAAGAACTACTATGACAAGAATTAAATAAGGGATAACACTTGACAGAGGGGATTTAACGTGGAAAACCTGTAAATAGATAAAAAACTACAACCTCGAGTGGAGGATTTTGTTAAAGTAGTATTATTGCTTGAGAGAGAGATATAATTTGATTATAAGAGTTAATCTAAGAAAAGATAGATAGAGATCAGATAATTGTATGTATCGAATTCTCTGTCCCTCTGCTTGTTTCCTTAGGAGCTCTGCCCTTTTATAGACCCTGCTCTCAGCTTGACATCATGCTTGATCACGTTCTCCTGAAAGTAGAAGTCATGGGCAGTTGAGTGTGTAACTGCTAGCTCGTGGGAGACAGGTGTATGTTGACTTGCTCTGTTCACATCTGTTGTGGACGACCCACGTTCTGCTTGAGTTCGTGGTTGATGAGTAACTGTTGACGTGTATGTAACGTGTTTGTTTATGCGTGAGTCTGGTACTGGATAAGATCGAGTCTTCTAGAGCTCGAGGTATAGATGAGATCGAGTGTCCATAGCTCGAGGGATAAGTTCCTACAGAACCAATAAGCGACCTGTAATATATTAGATAGGCGGTCAAATTGGGATAAACCAATAAATGATCTGTAATGTATTTGATGGGCGGTCGAATTGGAATTAACCAATAACCAACCTGTAACATGTTTGGTGAATGAACTTGTATTTGTAGAGAATGTCATGAAGGAACTCGATCTGAAGACCGAGCCTGAACCAAACTTTACAGCAGGTACTGAAGTCTCAGATAGAGCAGCCTGTAGAACTAAGACGGCGAAGAAATCGAAATAAAAATTATTCGATCTTGTTGGATATGTTGCAGCAAGACTAATTTGAGATGTTCATGATGTTGTTGAAAAGAGGTGGTCTAGTATTTGAGTCTGAGCTAAGACGGCTTTGAAGCTGAAGTCGAGCTTTGTGTCTGAAGCTCAAGTTAAGCTCGCCCTCAAGTATGATTTATTTGTATGTTTAAGGAAGCAAGTAGTAGCTTCTATGTTGACCTCAGGCACCTTATTAGATGTTTCGAGATTCAAACCTTCTAGGAAATGATGAAAATACTGCAGATAGATTCCCATCCTTGGACATTGCATACCAGTCTGATCATAATGAAGTAGTGGCCGATCATATTGAACCATTTAATCCAACCCAATTAATGTAGGGCATCCTAATCACATTCTTACACCGTGACCTGCTTTACTTGCAGAAGAAATGAATGTCATCATGGAGGAGATTATGTAACAAACAAAGGGTCACCTCACGAGCATGGAAAATTTAGTATATCTAGAGGTTGGAGAGGAAATGCAACATCTGGATGATCTTGATCAAGAGGTAGTTGGGAGATTGCCATCAACCTATCATACCCGCTGATAGAGGTTTAAATCTTGTGATAAGGGACCTTCTCAACAAAGGTAAGTGGAGCATTAGTAACGTAGCGATCAAACACAAGCTTTCTAGGATTGGGGAACGATTTATAGTCGCTGGAGATGTCGTTGGAACGTAATCAAACATATTGTACTCAAACATTGGATCATAGTAACTGTAATCAAACAGTGCAAACAACATACAAAACATGCATAGGATCGGAGTTGCAGGAGCAAAGTCATCTGCCATTGTTGAGGTCGATCGAAGACCGTTATACTAAGCAAATATCGTTCAAAGCCTCGTTATCCACAACCAGGTATTCATCTGCATTTTCCATAAGCTCATGAACAGAGAAGGGTGTCATTGTATGGCTTTTAACTATGTCTCTGATATCACGAACGCATCTTTTGAATCAATTGGACTGTATTGCAAGAACCTCTTATATTTCTGGCTAGTGTTGCTTGACCAGGGAAGACAACACATTGCCATGTTTAAGCGCCATGTTTGGTCCGTAACAACCAGAGAGACGAGGTACCAATGGTGGCGGCAATAGTGGATCATTTAGAGAGAACAACTGCAGCTAACAACTGTGCTAGCAACTAGGGCTTCTTCGGAAGTTCATCAATGATGAATTTGTGCTCTAAATGATGCATCTGTGCTCTAAGCTGTAGCAATAGGGGACATCGTCCCCAAGAATTTGAGGAAGATCCAAAACATATAATATGGCTTGAACGAGTTATCACCTAAACTTGATCACAACATTACAAAAATGACTGCCACAAACATGGATATCGACTTGAGGAACATATATCCAACTTCAGAATCGGCATCACTAATTCTTCAAGCATAACAACATCGCTAAGTTTTTAAGCATAATAGATTAAAAATCTCCAAATATTTAGAAATCGTTCCATCAATCAAATTACCACGATCGTAAACAATCAGTACTGGGTTTTCAATCACCACAATTAGTTCATTAACTGGGATGAAGAGGGAGATCTTTAGTAGCAGTTACATAAATCTCCACAAATTAAGGGGTCTCACCCAAGGATGGTAGCCAACATTGTGATGAATATATTCGGTAAATCTATGTTTGGCGTTCAAGGAACTCCTGGTGGAATTAAAACCAAGATTACGCCCTCGAAATCCCAAGCTCGATTTAGGTCAGATGAACGATTCAAGCCAGATGAACGGTTTAAGTTAGATGAACGAACCCTTTCTTCTGGGGCTAGAATGAGCAATTATCGAGAGCTCGATTAAGCTTGTTTACGATAAATCAGATCTCCAAAGCTCGATTTAGATTAACGAACCCTTTGCTTTGCTGGAGCTCGAGTGAACAATTATCCAGATCTGACGTGATAGAGGAGGATTTGTGATAACAATTTTTAGGTTTTTGAAATTGTTAAGTGGCGGAAATAACAAAGATTGAGGGGAGGGATAGAGAGAGATAGAGAGATAACGAGAGAGTTGCAGGGATGAGAGTAATGGGAGTGAATGTTGATATGCATAATAAAAATAACGGTCTCCAGTGAGAAAATTTTCTTGCTGTACTCCCAGCAAAAACCTGACAGAAGTATAGCTATTGGCATTTTGATGAAATTGAGATGTTTTTCGACTCTGTAAACCAGTGTAAGGAGAGATAATCACTAGTTTCTGAGATAATGTGTTTGAGAACTTCGTTCCCACAGACGGGGCCAAATGTAATGGCCCAATTCAGGGATTCGGACTTAGCCTTTACACCAGATGTAATCAGAAGTTAATAATAGCTAACACAGATGTTTAGCGTGAAAAACCTTTGAATAGGTTATGTAATAGCCTATTTTCGTATTGCAAGAAGATAGCGCTTTACAGCTTTGAAATCTAGTATGTTTAGTTATGAACAGGAAACAAACAACACTAGATTTAGTGTGGAAAACCCTTGATTGGGTTAGAAACCATGACCTCTCCTGAGGATTTTAGAAAGAGAGAGATGTATATTTAGACTGCTAGCTATTGCAAAAAGAGAGAAAGAGAGATGTAGAAAAGATTTCTTAGAGGTTCTCAGAGCAGCTTCTCTAATTCGTAGCTATCTAGTCTTATTTATAGGTCTTATAATATGACCGTTGGTTACATTGATGAGGAACGTTACAATATCGGGTTTTAATGAGTCTTCATGGTGGTCTTTTGTAACGTCTTGATACTTGTTGATCTGTAACGGATCCATTAACATTCTTTAGCTATAGCTTCAGACCGTTGGGAAGATACGATCTCTTGTGATGCTCGTGTGCATACGACCTGTTGATAAGTGGAGGAGTATCTTCTGTAGCACGAAATCACAGGATGCTTTAATATCTCCGAACTGTAGATGAATATATAATATCTAATAGTATTCGCGTGTATTCGAACTGTTGATAGATATCTGAGTATTTTTTGTGGTGCGATGTTATTGGATGCTATGCCATCCCCGAGCTGTAAGTGAGGAAGTCTGTATTATGATCTCCTTGCTTTTAGTCCTTGATTGGTTATCAGTATGTTTACTCGAGCTATGTGAGTTCGAATATCGGACTCAGTACGAGGATTAGAAATAAGCCCTCACAGGTTAAAAACCACGACCTCTCTTGAGGATTTTAGAAAGAGAGAAAGATGTTATTGAGAATGCTAGCTATTACAAGAATGTTATGTAGAGACTTTCTTGATATGAAAAGTCTATTCTGTAAGGGCTTATTTCTAATCCTCGTACTGAGTCCGATATTCGAGCTCATATAGTTTGAATAAACACACTGATAACCAACCAAGGATTGAGGGCAAGAAGATTATACTACAGACTTCCTCATCTACAGTTTAAGGATATTGAAGCACCTAGTAACATCGCACTGCAGAAGGCATTCAGATATCCATCAACAGTTCGTATACATACAAACATCGTTAGAGATCGTATCTTCACCAACAGTCTGAAGTTACAGCTAAGGTCATCAGGAGATCCGTTACAAGATCAACAATTATTAGATAGCAAGACGTTACAAAAGACCTCATAAAAGACTCATCAAACTCATATATTGTAACGTTCCTCATTAAAGTAATAACGGTCATATTATAAGACCTATAAATAGGACCAGAGAGCTACAAATTAAAAGAGTTCTCTGACACATCTTCTGAGAGACCTTTTCTAACATCTTTCTCTCTTTGTAATAACTAGCAATCTATAAACATCTCTCTCATTCTAAATCCTTAGGAGAGGTTGTGGTTTTTAACCCATTAAAGGGTTTTCCACGCTAAATCTCATGTTAGTTACTTTCAATTCTTAGCTAACATTCTATATTTCAAAGGTGTAAGGCACTATCTTCGTCCAATACTAAAATAAGCTATTATATTTGGCGCTGTCTGTGGGAACAAAGCATACACTCAGCGTTCTTCAATCCAATTTTGATATTCACTTTTTGAAGGATAGCTAATCTAGAAACACCCAACGTCCTGCCTAAAGCTGCTGAGGGAGTGACGGATCTGTGAACTACTATGCAAGCAGAAATGGAATGATGAATCAAACTAGAGAAATAGCTCGCCAACATGCAAAACACGATCAGAGTACTTCAAGGTCAATTAACAGCAAATCCGAGACCGCAAAACACTACCAGCAACCTCGAGAGTATCAGGCCATGATCGCTTGGGAAATCAAAGCAAAAATCTAGCACTTCCTCAAATTCTGCCAAAACCAGTTCTAATTCTGGGTCACATCAATCTACAATTACCCACTGGAGTGATAATCTATCTGCAACAACAAGAGGAGCAAAACAGAGAAAAACCTTGAATTTTAGTGTATAACCGCATGGGCGAAACAACAGGAGAGCATAATCCACCAGGTGGACAAACAACAAGATGAACTATCACGTCTCGACAACATCTCACTCTGGAGCAGGTGGACAAGCGCATCAAGGAGCTGTTAGATGCTCAAATACTCACTGGAAGAAACAACTATACTAAACTGCAGAAGAGTCCACTTGCACAAGAGTTGCTGGACGAGGAAATACCCACCAGTTTTCATACTCCGAAAATTCAAAAATACAAGGGGAGGATCCCGTGGAGCATGCCCAAGAATTTCAGGATTCTTTGGAACTGCATTTGACGTCCAACCACATCCTCTGCTGTCTCCCGACCAGTTTAAAAGGCGAGCCTCTACGATGGTTTACATACTCAATGAAGGACCTATCTTTACTTTCGAGCAACTTCATGAACTATTTGTCAAGAACTATTTGCACAGCAAAGACAAGGAGGAGAGTCTTTACTCTTTGTTTGGCATCAAGCAGGTACCAGGTGAAAAATTGGAGACATTTACCAGGAAATTTTTTGGGTTAGCCTGAAAAATTGACAACCTGGATAAGAAGATCACAATCTTCACTTTCACCAATGCTCTACTCGTGGATGGACGAATCAAGGAGCACCTGATCCTCAATAAGCCAATGACGTTAGAGGATATGATTGAGAAGGTTAATAATTTTATCGACCTCAAACGACTGACAACTGAGAAACCAGCACCTCAGCGCATTACTCTATCCACCAAAGATCATCCCGAAGAGCGTGCTCATAACAATAGTAAAGACTATGGGGGTGATAAGAAATGCTTCAAGTCCTATGACGATCGGCTCGCCAAGGACGAAAGAAATCAATTCCATGCATACCACAGTTAACAACTACTCTTGCGAACTTATACCCGCTACTACGAAAAGATGAATTCTTCAGAAATGCCAATACTATTCCACCCATACAAGGAAAGTCGTACTGTATTCACCACAAGATTCAACATCATGACACGGAACAGTGTTTTGCACTAAAATTTCTTCTCCAGAGTATATCTGCACATGGTCGAATGCTTGAGTATATTGTTGACATTGAAAGTTACAAAGATGGCAGCTACAAGACTGACGCTACGATCATCCAAGATGACGAAACAAATGAAGAAAAACAATTGTACTTCATTGAGACTCAGACTGTCAACAACTCCAACAGATCTAAAGGTAGGCACGTTGGACAATGTCATGATCTGACAATGGTAGACAAAGAAGCTCGTTTGTTGCCAGAATCTAGCAATCGACGAGCTAGGATTTCTTTCGAAGACTGTGACGTTCATTACGTCAACTTTCCACACCACGATGCTTTCGTCATCATGTTAAAGATGAAGAACATAGTTCTACATACGATGATGGTAGATACCGGCAGCAGCATCGAACTATTATTCCAGAGCACAATCTACCAAATGGGCTTAGCAAACAAGGTCGAACTGAGTGACATCGATGTCTCTAGATTCAATGGCCCTAAGGAAGAGCGCGTGGGGAAAATCACACTTCCCATCACATCCGGGCCAATCACACTTGACGTAGTTTTTTACGTCATCAATGCCAAATCCCGTTACCTGGGCATCATGGGACGACCATGGTTGCATAAAATGAAAGCTATTCCCTCCGCATATCATCAGGCATTACGATTCAACTAGAAAGGAGGGATCTTCGAAATCAAAGGAAGCCAGAAATTGGCTCGAGCTTGCGATAATACTATTTCCATTGAAGCTGAGCCAGCTACAACAACTCCTGCATAGCGATTACAGCAGTCAGTTCCAGCAGAACTTCAGTTACCAAGCGTTAAACCAGCAGAGTACATCGAGATTAGTGGCACGCAAAGAGGAACTCACATTGGAACTCACTTTAGTACAGAGGAACGCTTAAATCTCATACAATTCTTCACAGATAACAGTGACGTCTTTGCATGGACGTTTCACAAAATGCCAGGGATCGATCCTGCTATAGCATGCCACAAGCTAGAACCGAAAGATAAAGCAGAACCGGTTAAACAAAAGTAACAAACTCTAGCACCGAGACTGCGAGACGAAGTGAATAAAGAGATCGAAAAATTGATTAAGGTCGATTTTATTCACAAAGCTATTTACCCGGACTGGATCTCGAACGTCGTCGTAGTCCCAAAGATGAATGGCAAAATCAAAGTCTGCATTTATTTCATGGATCTCAACCAATACACTCCGAAAGATAGCTTTCCCTTCCAATAATCAACCACCTGCTCTATTCTACAACAGGGCACAAACTTCTCTCTATGATGGACGTTGTATCAAGATATAATCAGATACCACTTTTTCCTGAAGATCAAAACAAGACTGCATTCATCACTGAACAAGGTCTATATTGCAATAAAGTCATGCCTTTTGGCCTGAAAAATGCCAGCGCTACCTATCATAGATTGATGACACAAATATTCAAAGACCATCTCGGTAAAACAATGGAGGTCTACATTGACGATATGCTCTGCAAAGGTCTCAAGAAAGTGGACCATCTTACAGATTTACGAGCAACTTTTGAGATTTTACAATCTTACAAGATGCGCTTAAATCCTGATAAATGCTAGTTCGGCATACAATCCACAAAGTTTTTGGGCCATCTAATTATCAAAAGAGGCATTGAAGTTGATCCATTAAGCATACGAGCACTCTTGGCTATGCCTTCACCAAAGACAAAGAAGGACGTTCAAAAACTAGCCAGGAAGATTGTAGCACTCAGCAGATTTGTATCCAAATCATCAAACAGATGCCGACCTCTATTCAATCAATTAAGACAGGGTACATCACAAGGAAAATTAAAGAAATATCCAAAGATCGAATAGACAGAGAAATGTGAAGCGGCTTTCCTCGAACTCATAAGTTATTTAGGGAAACCACCAGTTATGAGCACGTCAGTAAATGGAGATGAACTCGCAGTATACCTAGCTGTCACAGATACATCTCTCAGCTCCGTTCTTCTTTGACTAGATAAAAAGATTGAGAAACTAGTCTATTTTATCAGCAAGACTCTGACTCCCGCTGAAACAAGATATACCAAGATCGAGAAGCTTTTTCTAGCTCTCGTCTATACATCACCAAAATTGAAGCAGTATTTTGAAGCTCATACTATTTGTGTCTTGACGAACTATCCACTCCGCAAAATCTTATCCAAGCGCGAAAAATCTCGACGTATTCAACAATGGTCAGTAACACTCGGGGAACACGATATACATTTTGAACCACGTCACTTCGAAAAAGGTCAAGCTGTAGTAGATTTTCTAGCAGACTTTCCAGTAGACGGTCCTGATTGGGTAGAAGATTTTATTGGTAAAAAAGATGAACCGCTCACAGACCAGTCCAAAGATAAATTAGATTGGGTAACAAAGAAAGGTTATCGACTTTTGACTGACGGATCAGTCGGTCCAGCCGGATCAGGAATTGGAATTGTCCTTATTACTCCTTCAAATGATTGGCTCGAAAAATCTATTCGCCTCAATTTTGAAGCAACCAATAATGAAGCAGAATATGAGGCATTAATTCATGGCTTGGACATGGCACTCACACTGGGTATAGCAGAGCTCGCTATCTACAAAGATTCATTACTAATCATTAGCCATTACACAGGCGTATATCAAACCAATGGGAGAATCATCGATTATGCTACTGTAGTGGTCGAACGAATGAACAAATTTCAGATAATTTCTATGGAGCATTTTCCAGGGGGAGAAAATAGACATTCAGATGCACTCGCTTACCTTGCTGATGTCTTTAGATCAGAAGCTCGTTACTTAAAAATTGACATTATTTCTAACCCCAGTATTAATGCCATCATATCCAACACCATTAATACTGGGGGCAGCGAGGAGATCGAAGATGATTGGAGACAACCTTTCATTACATACATCGGACCTCAAAATAAATTCGACGGTCCACTTCCATAGGATCCTACAGAATGACGGAGATTAATTGACAATGATCGAAGATAGATTGTTCAGGAAAATCTCCAATACAAAATTTTGGTCACTGGTTCATACCTTCTTTGTCTCTCTGACAAAGAAGTACAACAATTATTGCATGATCTACACGAAGGCATGTGCAGATCCCATACAGTAGGACGATCTCTTGGAAACAGAGCTTTAACTCAAGGAATATCTTAGCCAAAGATAAAAGTACAGGAAATCGAATATGCTCGTAAGTGCGACCCTTGTCAACGACATTACCCTAAAATACGAGCTCCAGCACTCGAACTACATTCAAGCCAAGTCACTTGGCCATTCAGACGATGGGCTCTCGATCTCGTAGGAGAGTTTCCTACAGTACCAGGAAAACAAAAACATTTGTTGGTCGCTACAGATTACTTCACTAAATGGGTAGAATCAGTCGCGCTATGCCGAACACGAGAAGAAGAAGTCATCAGATTTATCTGGGAGAACATTATTATTCGGTTCGGCAGACCACATCTTATCAGAATTGATAATGGACCACAGTTCATTAGCTCCAAAATCATGGCATTCCTCAATGAGCGCAACATCATTCATTCCCCATCCAATCCTTATTATCCTCAAGGAAGCGGACAAGCTGAGATTACTAATCGAGCTATTGTGGATGGCATCAAGAAGCGTTTAGACGACAAAAAGGGGAACTGGGTGAAGGAGTGACCACATGTACTCTAGGCCTACAAAACAACTCCCAGAACAGTAACAGGCTGTACTCCATTCTTACTAGCCTACGGGACTAATGCCATCATTCCCACTCAATATCATCATCCAATATATGATAACGAGATGACAGATGAAGAAAACAAATTTCAGATCACATGCAATCTGAATTTGATCAAAAGAACACGTGACAGAGCCATTGTTAATCTGGGAAGATATCATCTTACTTTGTCCCGATCCTATAACAAGCGCGTTCGATACTGAGAATTCAAAATTAAAGACCTCGTTCTCAGAGAAATCCCACAACATCGCAAAACACCTAATGCTGGAAAGTTAGCAGACAATTAAGATGGTCTCTTTATCATAACTGGCACAAGTGGTTTAGGATCCTACGATCTCAGTACACATGAAGGCGTACCTGTACCTAATCTATGGAATACCCACTGATTAAAGTTGTATCAAAGATAGAAATGTTATAACATCAGATATTATTCAATAGAGCACTTTTTCATCATCATCCCGCAAGTTTATTCAATTCAAGCATTCTACCTATCTCCATATGGTTCGCTCATTTCGACCTACACCGAAGAATTACTACAACAATTACTACAAAATTTAACATATCTCATTACTGTCACTTATTGATATGCTCAATTCGACCTTTAACTGAGACCTACAACATAGCTCTTCAAGTATGCACGCTCTCCCGGGGGTTGCTTATTGAGTCAATCAATTCGACCTAGCTGAGACACGCTATACAGTTATTCAGCATTCAATATATCTCATTACGGTCGCTTATTAATATGCTCAATTCGACCTTTAACTGAGACCTACAACATAGCTCTTCAAGTATACACGCTCTCCCGAGGGTCGCGTATTGAGTCAATCAATTCGACCTGGCCGAGACACGTAATACAACTATTTATCATTCAATATATCTCATTACGGTCGCTTATTGATACGCTCAATTCAGCCTTTAACTGAGACCTATAACACGGCTCTTCAAGTATACACGCTCTCCCGAGGGTCGCTAATTAAGTCAATCAATTCGACCTGGCCGAGACACGCTATATAGTTATTCAACATTCAATATATCTCATTACGGTTGCTTATTAATACGCTCAATTCGACCTTTAACTGGGACCTACAACATAGCTCTTCAAGTATACACGCTCTCCCGAGGGTTACTTATTGAGTCAATCAATTTGACCTGGCCGAGACACGCTATATAGCTATTCAACATTAAACATATCTCATTGCAGCCGCTTATTGATACGCTCAATTCAACCTTTAACTAAGACCTACAACATAACTCTTCAAGTATACACGCTCTCCTGAGGGTCGCTTATTGAGTCAATCAATTCGACCTGGCCGAGACACGATATACAGCTATTCAACATTCAAGCGATCGCATATTGATTCGTTCAATTCGACCTTTAACTAAGACATATATTACTATTTTAACAAACAAACATCTCTTTACGGCTGATTATTGACTTGTTCAATTCGACCTATACACAAGATAATACAACATCACTGCAATCATATATCTCAATATATCTTTTTATGATCGTTTATTGGTTCACCTAATTCGACCATACATAGAGATAACAAGACAAAAACTTTTTTCTAATCAACATTTGACATTTTTTCTACAGCAAAGACATATTTACACTCTGTCTGATTACAATATAAGAAATTTAACTATCTTTCATGCTGCAGGTGTACAACATTCAAACTTTCCCCAGGCTCAGACGAAAGTAAGGCAGAGAAAGATATAACAGCATCAACTACAGTAGGAGCACATTCAGCAGTTCTATAACTTTCAGCATCAGATTATCTATATAATATAACCGTACTAGCTGCATATCATACTCCATACCATGCTCAGTTGAAGCAGCCAAGATCGAATCACGCTCTTGCCACAATTTCTTTACGTCAGCATGCAACATAGCCATAGTGCACAATGTAGCATTATCTATAGTCAATAACATAGCTTTACCAAGTTTAGTCTTCACTTTGGTTAGCTCGCCGCTAAGATCCTTGCATCGATCTACCAGATACACTTTCTCCTTCTGCAACGAAGCCTTATACTACTTCGTTATCTCCGCACTATGATCCATCTCCTACTTCATACATCGCAACTTCTCACACAACTCCTGACAATACTCGCTATCATTATCTGCTGCATCCACCAATTTTTGCAACTCTTTATACTTCAGATTGAGCTCCTCATAAACCACATTACCTTGCATACACTCTATTTCCAAGGTTTTCTTTTCCCGCTCTAGATCGGCGACCCGTATGTTACAATTATTGATGGTTACGTTCAGTTCTTCATCTCTCTTTGTACATGCTTCTTCATGAGTTCTGGCAAGGTCACTTTTTCTCGGACAAGAATCTTGAGCCTCACGCAAATCCTAGCTCAACTTTTTTAGACGATCTCGCATATTACGGAGTTCAGCATCTTGCTTATTTAACAAATTAACATTATTTGTTATTGCTAATTTATGATACAACAGATCAGTCTTCTATTTTTCAATAGTACTTGACAGATCCAATACTAGTTGGTTCGCAGTCATGGTTTCCAATTTTTTCTTCCTTAAAGAATCTTTCTACAGTTCGACTTCGTTATTAGCAGCCTGTATCTCTGTATCCTTACATGGCAACTCTACAGTCACAACATTTAGCCGAATCTACAGTTCTAATATATCCGCCTCCAACTTTGAGTTCAAAAAGGTCGTATTCTTAACCGTTAATGAACACTGCTGCAATTCTGCAGCCAGTTCATTATTTGACGTAGATAAAGCAGACAGCTCGTTCTGGTTACTGACTTCAGTCAAAAAGAACATATTACAAATGGCATACATCTATCAACAGATATTCATGCAAGTAAGACATATCATTCAACAACATTTATTACAATATCAAGATATATTGTTATTTCTACAACTACATACACAGATCAACTACATTATGCAAAACACAATTATGTGCCACAGTTTAGTTGGCTTATGGTTGAACCCTACTACTACTCACATCTACTTACAAAGGTTTATTACAGATTACGACCTCTTGATGACAAGTCTTATGTTGTGTATGAGGTAACAGATCTTCAACCTCCTCCTCCTCAGACTCTTCAGCTCGCGGTCTTGAGGTTGAAGCTCCTTCACCCTCATTACCTTTTGCAAACTACATATTTTCAACCTTATCAATCTCTACTTTAACATCTTTACCACAGCTCGAGATCTAACTTCTAAATTCATTCTCTACTCTCTCGAGCTCGCCCCTATAAACCTCAATCACATCGGCTATCTGACGTTCATGATCTGCTTTACCAATATGTTTTCCCCGCTTTAGAGTAAGATACATCTTCAAACGCGATTGGGATACCTGCAGACGTTCCTGCATATCTAGTAAACGCACTTCTAATAACTTCACTCTCTTCTTCGAACTCCGTAACGACTTATTACACTCCATCTTTTCCCTCTCTAGACACGCATTATGTTCTTTACATCGCTCCAGTTCGTCACTAGCATGCTTTAGATCATTTTCTAAACGCGTTTAGACCCTTCTATCTTCCTTTTTTATATTGAAGAAAATGATCCTCATCATTCTTCGTCCCTACAAAAGTCATGCTCATCAGGCAATGGACCTACACCACCCCATATGATGGATATATCAGCCTGAGCTGAACATCTTTTCGCCTCTATACTATGATGATTACGCGCTTCTTGCATTAAGAATTTTACCCGAGCTGGATCCGGCACTATTCCTCTCTCAGTTAACAGTTCTAAATAGGCCTCCTTCAAGCCCCGCTCACTATCAACTTTGGCCTCAAAGTAAAGCGCTAAAGACAATGATGATCTTTAACGCTTTAACTTATCACTCTCATCTACGAACTGCTTATCCTTAAGGGATTTTTGGAGTAAGACAAACCTATCACTCTCTTTCCGCAAAACCTCATCCCTCTTAATTTTTATCTTCCCATATCTACATTGAAGCTCGAATAACTCCTTAAAGGTGTTATCAAAATTGGACTTATGAAGACGTCTCTCATATTCAAGTTTATTGTGTTTCTGTTGAATACGATTGATGAAATCCCTTACTTGACTCAAGGCCTTCTCCATCTCGCTCACTTTTCCCCTCTAACGAACTACCTCCTACATGCAAATTATACATTCAGCATCAAACAACATATATCAACAGCAACTAAAAAATTCAATTCTCAGCAAAAATAGATTAATCGCCAATACAAATGACAAATTCGACCAGGCAGTCTAAAAATAATGTTACAGCTACATAATCAAGAATTAGCTCCTGCTACCTCCTTGTTTGCAACATTTGCCATTGTAGAAGCCAGGATCTTTTCAGACGGTCGATCAGCCACTGGAGAGGTATTCTCCTCTAGGAAGATTATCTCACCATACTTCCCAGCAATAACAAGATTGACATCATCTTTAGTCAACCCCCAGGAGTATAATGCTTGAATAAGATTATTTTGAGCAGCCAACACAGTGTCGAAAGTCTTCTTTGTAGCATCTTCGATCTCTTTCTCTATTACAGGAATTTATCCGCGAACTGCTCCTTTTGTCCAACTTTCTCCTTCTTCATCTGATCCTTCAACCGCTCAGACAATGCAGTTTGCTCCTTCTCAAACTATTCCCTCAGTGCAGCTTTCTTTGTTTCAGGTTGCCAAATAAGTTCAACACAGTCCTCAGCACCTGCCATTAACACCTCCAAGGCCGATTCCCATGTAACAGAAAACTGTACCACAAGTACAATTATCAATTAGATCATTTCTCAAACACAGATTATCAAATAGCAGCATCATACATATCTGTGACATGCTAGACTTAATCTCAGTATTAAGACGTTTTGGGTCATGTTTTGCCAGCTCCCGCGATATCTGCCCCACTACATCAAGATCAAGATCTTTCGAAGAAGATCATTTAGTTTTTCCCTCTTGCCTCTGCTTCTTCGCAGGTGGCGCCACATTTACAATAATATCTGCCACCTCAGTCTTCACCTACGTCGTCTGTACAGGAGCTATTTTCTCAGAAGCTGGCAACGACCTTTTTCCTCTAGATCATCAATTTTGTGTACTCGAAGTACCCGCAGTACAGGCAGGAATCTCTATAACCCATCAAAAGCAGAACCAGAAGTAGCCATAGCTTGATTTTGATGAGCTCGTTAAACTTTTGCAACTGCAGAGTTCAGCCTTTTATCTCTACGGATACATAACTCTCCAAGTACTTGGTTCAGATCAGTTCCATCCTGAGATACGACGTCGAACAGACTAGATGTATCAGCAATACCTTTTGGGTTAGGTTCTTCTAAATCAACAACAAACTATGTTAGCAGCTCATAACAAGTTAAAAGACGAAGTACAGGCAGAATAAAGACACTTACTCTCGTTAAAATTCTTATATTTCAGCTCGAGCGTTGGTTCCCCAGGCACTTGCATACAATTACCCCTCACCATCATCAGATGGTCGCACCAGGGTCTCCCAACAAATTCAAAATCAAAGAATTTCGGCCTCGCCGAATCACTATACAACAAGTATCCATTCTTCCGACTTTCCGCATATTTCAACTTATAATACTTCAAGACATTCTCGGCAACGAACTGTCTTGCAATATCACAATCTCTCCATTTCTTGTTAAGGGCTTCATAGACCCTCATCATCTCGAAAACATTGCCATTTAATTAGACAAGGTAACTCTTTAGAGCATTCATTACCCCCTTTTGGAAAAAGGTCAAGGGAATACTCAGCCCATAAACGACCTGGTTTAGATAGCAAATAAACCCTTCCTCTACGACCTCTGCACCTATGCCGTTGTAATAAGCAATCTCTGAATCATCTCTTATACCCATATTTATCTGCCATTGATCTAGGGAAGGCACTTGATAATGCTCTATCTTTCCACCTGGTCTCACCAGAGTCCTAAACCATAACCCGTCATTCATCAGATAATGCCCCCATTCTCCATCTAAGTCTTTCTTATACTTAGAAAATGTCTTCCCGACGTCTACATCAGCGGGATACTTAAAGATTTCCCAAGTTTCAGCCCCTACTTCCAATCTCTCATTCACCCCAGAATTAACGACATCCGACATATCAACAGCTATAGTACCCCTCACCTCCGAATCATCCATAGTCCTGCCAAACGATAATGATTCCTCACTACTGGGGGATACCACAACTTTACTACTGGGTTTTGAATTTTTGGAACTCATCTACCACATACAGGAAAAATCTATTTAGTGTTTTATAATCAAACAGGCCTCCTCCCTCAGCCATACCCAACACTTTAATAATCTATCAAGCAGTTCAATCATGCAATTACCATCTACCATGACAAGCAACAAGAAATCTATTCACAACAACAATAATGGTAGAAACAGAATTACTAACCTGTACTAGAAGAGCAGCAGTCGTCGTTTCTGGTCACCACCTTCACTTTAGACGGTAAAATGTTGGTTTTCCTAGCAATATGACAGTACACCGGTGGACTACGATCGAAATTTGAAGACTTTCTCTCTCTAGAAATGCTTCTTTCTCTCTCTGCAACTAAATATTGTTTGTGAGAGGAAGAAAGACGAGATTTTATATTATCCCTCGGTTTCTAAAACGGTGGCTCTTTGGGACACGCGTCAGCATCATCTCTCCTTGTAGGCACATCTTTTCATTTGCCATCATAGTGATTTAAAGATAAACGTGCTCGGTTATCACGTTTGTCTCTCTCCTCTACCATTTTTAAATTCAAGGACTCACTGCCTAAGAAGATTTGTACAGATCATGTAGCACGATCACTTCTATACAGTAACAACCTTCTGTGACTTCACGATCCTTCTATGCTACTTATAACATGATTTCCAATTCAAAACTCTGGTACAGCTATTTCAGCTGTTACTTACCTTATTTTTGATCTGACAGAACCAGAAAATCAGCAACAAATCCTGCTTCAATTATATTTCATTCGACCATTATCACAGATACAAAAAAGTGATGACAAGGCAACCTCGCCAAACACAAATCATTTTATTATGGTCAATCATCTGACCTTGCATCTAATTATGGATAGATGGTTCTCTTCACCACATGGAATGATTTCCCCACCAGCAGCTCCCTCATCCTCTTTAGCAAGCTTATCCATCGCGATTTCTTAAACTTCTACCTCACGTAGCTCTACATTAAGCAGAAGTTCATGGAACACACCATAACAGACATGACAACAATATATCTTAAAAAGGCAACAAATATATAGCACGATCTACAAAGTTCAAAGATACTTCATCGAACTTAGCAAAAATTTGATCTACATATTTTCTACCTATTTAATCTTTGACTAGTTCGAGAATTGTTACAAGGTGTCCTACATCAGTTCATTCAAGAAGTTTTAAACACTTATAAGACAAGATACAACAAGTTCAAATTTATTATTCAAGACAAGCAATTTACAAGGACAAATATTTCATTCAGTTCAAAAATCTAGATTACAAGATCTACAGACATCTATTTCTTCTACAGAACGAAATATAGCTTATTTTGCAAATGACAGTGCAACACTTAAACAGAAGCAATGGAAGGCCCAACAGAAGAACTGGAGTATGACAGAAGACAAAGTTAATCCTACCACTCCTCCGTAACCCCTACCACCTCCGCAGCCACTAAAGACGGAGGACCACCTCCACCATTGCAATACCCAATCCTTCGCAGGATATCGACAATACTTTATAGACGACACCCCAGCCTTCTTATCATCTGCCGCCACCGTATCCTCTGCAAGCATCCGCAGACAGACCTGACGGTGAGCAGCAAGCAAGACCACATAGTAAAATTGCCACATTGTTGATAATCATCCTCTGTCTCCTCTAGTTATTCCTGCGACATCCCATGAAATGTTGGAGGAACAGGGATTGGAGTTGGCCGAGAAAGACATTGGTTCCCAAAATAACGAGTTTGCAGAATTGTAATCCTGTTCTGAACTCTAGCCTCATAAGCCTGACGACGAGTAGTCACCATCACTACCATTTATACAAATCCAAACGACTGACAGGTTAAACCAGGGTAAACAGTGATAGCAACTGGTCACCATTTTTTATAGTAGCAACATTTAAATTCATGCCACCACTTCTAATAAAGTCTTTATCACAAGCGCACATCTCAAGCATAACTTTTGGGAGACTCAACAGTCAAAACAATTATTCTTCTAGATAAATGGAAGCCATCAATGCAACATTTAATACAAAAGGACAAGACTTCTCAACTAACACCACTCGCTATACACGTTTCTCCTACTATTGGCTGAGAGGGGGCAGTTGTAAGGGTTTATTTCTAATCCTCATACTGAGTCTGATATTCGAGCTCACATAGTTCGAATAAACACACTGATAAGCAACCAAGGATTGAGGGCAAGCATATTACAGTACAGACTTCCTCATCTACAGTTCGGGGATATTGAATAATCTAGTAACATCGCATTGCAGAAGATACTCAAATATCCATCAACAGTTTGTATACATACAAACATCGTTAGAGATCGTATCTTCACCAACAGTCCGAAGTTACAGCTAAGGTCATCAAGAGATCCGTTACAAGATCAACAAATATCAGATAGCAAGACGTTACAAAAGACCTCATAAAAGACTCATCAAACTCATATATTGTAACTGTAAGGGATTATTTCTAATCCTCCTACTAAGCCCGATATTCGGGCTCACATAGTTTGTATAAACATACTGATAACCAGCCAAGGACTGGGAGCACAAAAATTATAATATATACGGCCTCACCTACAGTTTGAGGATATTGAAGCATCTAGTAACATTGCACTACAAAAGATACTCAGATATTCATTAGCTGTTTGTATTCATACGAACATCGTTAGAGATCGTATCTTCATCAACAGTTTGAAGTTACAGCTAAGGTTATCAATAGATCCGTTACAGATCAACAAGTATCAAGACGTTACAGAAGACCACATAAAGACTCATCAAATACGGACAACCAAAACATACATCATCAATGTAATCCACGGTTATATTATAAGACCTATAAAAAAAGACTTGGAGATCGGGATCCAGGACGGCTATTACCACTTACAGAATTCTTATAGAAACTCATCCCTACCAAAACTCAGATATTCAATCTCTTTCACTTTGTAATAGCTAGCATCTATATAAACACCATTCTTTCAAAAATCCTCAGGAGAGGTCGTGGTTTTTAACCCATTCAAGGGTTTTCCACGCTAAACTTGGGTTAATTGCTTCTAGTTCCTAGTCAATATTCTATATTTCAAGGGTATAAGGCATTATCTTCGTCCAACACAAAAATAGGCTATTACATTTGGTGCTGTCTGTGGGAATCGAAGCATACACTTAACGTTCTCCGATCCAGTTTTTCCGCATTCATTTTTGAAAGAAGGAAAATCAAGAAAAATCATACCACGTCCTGCCTGACGCTGCTAATGGAGTGACGGATTTGCGAACAACTGTGCAAGCAGAAGCCGAACGACGAATATAATTAGAGAAACAACTCGCCAGCATGCAGGACACAATCAGAGTACTTCAAGCTCAAATAACAACAAATCCGAGACAGCAGAATACTCTGCCTGTAACCTCGAGCATATCAGTACATGATCGCCTGGGACATCGAGGCTGAAATCTAGCACTTCCCCAAATTCAGCAATAGCTAGTCCCACCTCCAGGTCACGTTAATCCTCAATTACCCATCAGAGCAATAATCGATCTGCAACAACAAGAGGAACAAAATAGATAAAAACCTCCAATTTCGGTCTATGATCGCATGGGCGAAGCAACAGGAAAGCACAATCTACCAGGAGGACGAGCAACAAAATGAGTTATCACGTCTCGACAACACCTCACTCCAGAATAGGTGGACAAACGCATCCAGGAGCTGCTAGAAGCTTAAATGCTCACTAGAAGAAATAGTTATACCAAATTACAGAAGAGCCCACTCGTACAAGAGTTGCTGGACGTGGAAGTACCCACCAGATTCAAAAATACAAGGGAGGAGAACCTGTGGAGCACGTCGAAGAATTTCAAGATTCTTTGGGGTTACATTCAATGCCCAATCACATCCTCTTCCGTCTCTTCCCGACCAGTTTAAAGGGCGAACCTCTACGATGGTTTCACACACTCAGCGAAGGGTCTATCTTCACTTTTGAACAACTTCTCGAATTGTTTGTCAAAAACTATTCGTACAATAAAGGCAAGGAGGAGAGTCTTTACTCTATGTTCAGCCTCAAACAGGCACCATTCGAAAAATTGGAAACATTTACCAGAAATTTTTTCGGACTAGCTCGGAAGATTGACGACCTCGACAAGAAGATCACAATCTCCGCTTTCACCAATGCACTGCTCATAGATGGACAAATCAAGGAGCTCCTGGTTCTTAGCAAGCCACTGACGTTGGAGGATATGATTGGGAAGGTCAATGACAATCAAGGATGCCAAGGACGAAGAAAGCCAATTCCGTGCATACCAAAATTAACAACTACTATTGCGGAGTTATATCCGTTGATACAAAATGATGAATTCTTCAGAAATGCCAATACTCTTCTGCCCATACCAAGAAAACCATACTGCATTCACCACCAGATTCAACATCATGACATAGAGCGGTGTTTTACACTAATATTTATTCTCCAGAGTATATTTGCACAAGGTCGAATGCTTGAGTATATTGCTGACATCGAAAGTTATAAGGATGGCAGCTACAAGGATGCCAAGATCATCCAAGTTGATGAAACAAATGAAGAAAAATACTTATACTTTATCGGGACTCAGACAATCAACAACTCCAACAGATCCAAGTGTAGGCGCGTCGGATAATGCCATGATCTGACAATAATAGATAAAGAAGCTCGCTTGTTGCCAGAATCCAGCAATCGATGAGCTGGGATTTCTTTCAAAGACTGTAACGTTCGTCACGTCTACTTTCTGCACCAGGATGCACTTATGATCATGTCAAAAATGAAGAACATAGTTCTGCATACGATAATGGTAGATACCGGCAGTAGTATCAAATTAATTTTCCAGAGCACGATCGACCAAATGGGCTTAGCAGACAAGGTTAAACCAAGTGACATCAATGTCACTGGATTCAATGGCGCTATGGAAGAACGTGTGGGGAAAATCATACTTCTCATCACAGCCAGACCAGTTACACTTGACGTAGTCTCTTATGTTATCAAGGCCAAATCCCGTTACTTGGGCATCATGGGGTGACCATGGTTGCATAACATGAAAGTTATTCCCTCTACATATCATCAGGTGTTACAATTCGATTGGAAAGGAGAAATCTATGAAATAAAAGGAGGCTAGAAATTAGCTCGAGCTTGCAATAATACAATTTCCGTTGAAGCTAAGCCAGCTGGCAACAACTCTTGTATAGTAATTACAGCAGTCAACTCCAGCAGAACCTCAGTTACCGATTGTCGAACCAACAGAGTACGTCGAGATCAGTGGCACGCAAAGTGGAACTCACATTGGAACTCTCTTGAGCACGGAGGAACGCTCAAACCTCATACAATTTCACACAGATAGCAGTGATGTCTTTGCATAGACGTTTCACGAAATGTCAGGGATCGATCCCGCTATAGCATGCCACAAGTTAGGGTTGAAAGATAAAGCAGAAGTGATCAAATAAAAGCAATGAAGTCTATCACCAAGACTGCGAGACGAAGTGAATAAAGAAATCAAAAAATTGATAGAGGTCAATTTTATTCGCAAAGCTATCTACCCAGACTTGATCTCGAACATCGTCGCAGTCCCAAGAAGAATGGTAAAATTAGTGTCTGTGTTGATTTCAAGGACCTCGACCGATGCACCCCGAAAGATAGCTTTCCACTTCTGATCATCAATCATCTGCTCGATTCTACGGTAGGGCACGAACTCCTCTTAATGATGGATGCTGCATCAGGATATAATCAGATACCACTTCTTCTTGAGGATCAAGACAAGACTGCGTTCATCACTGAAAAAGGTCTATATTGCTATAAAGAAATGTCATTCGGCCTGAAGAGTGGCGACGCTTCCTATTAAAGATTGTTGACACAAATGCTCAAAGACCATCTCGGTTAAACAATGGAGGTCTACATTAATGATATGCTATGCAAAAGTCTCAAGAGAGAGAGCCATCTTACAAATTTGTGGGCAACTTTCGAGTTTTTGTAATCTTATAAAATACGATTAAATCCCAATAAGCGCCAGTTCGACGTTCAATCCAGAAAAATTTTGGGCCATCTAATAAGCAAAAGAGGGATTGAAGCTGATCCGTCAAACATTCGAGCTCTTATAGCTATGCCTTCACCAAAGATAGAGAAGGACGTTCTGAAACTAGCTGGGAAGATTGTAGCACTAAAAAAATGTGTATCCAAGTCTTCAGATAGATGTCGACCTTTATTCAATCTGTTAAAATGAGGTACATCACGAGGAAAATCAAAGAAAGATCCTGAGATCGAATGGACAGACCAATGCGAAGCGGCTTTCCTCAAACTCAAAGGATATTTGGGCAAACCACTAGCTATGAGCACACCAGCAGATAGAGAAGAACTTACAGTATACCTAGCTATCACAGATACATCTCTCTGCTCTGTTCTACTCTAACTCGAAGAAAGGACTGAGAAACCATTCTATTTTATCAGTAAAACTCTAACTCCCGTAGAAACGAGATATACCAAAGTCTAGAAGCTTCTTCTCGCTCTCATCTATACATCCCAGAAATTAAAACTGCATTTTCAAGCTCATACTATTCGTGCTTTGACAAACTATCCACTCTGCAAAATCTTATCCAAGCGCGAAAAATCTCAGCATATCCAACAATGGTCAGTAACCATCGGGGAGCACGATATACATTTTGAACCACGTTATTCCAAAAAAGGTCAAGCTGTAGCAGATTTTCTAGCAGACTTTCCAGTAGAGGATCCTGACTGGGAAGAAGATTTTATTGGTAAAAAAGATGAATAGCTCACGGACCAGCCAGAAGATAAATCAGATTGGGTAACAAAGAAAGGTTAGCAACTTTTGGCCGACGGACCCGTCAGACAAACTGGATCGGGAATAGGGATTGTCCTTATTACTCCTTCCAATGATCGGCTTGAAAAATCTATTCGCCTCAAATTTGAAGCATCCAATAATGAGGCAGAATACGAGGCATTAATTCATGGCTTGGAGATGGCACTTGCACTGGGCATAACAGAGCTCTCTGTCTACACAAATTCGTTACTAATTGTCAACCATTACATAGACGTATATCAAACCAATGGGAGAATGGTCGAATATGTTGTGGCTGTGGTCGAACGATTATGCAAATTTCAAGCAATTTCTTTAGAACATTTCCCAAGGGGGGAAAATAGACATGCAGATGCACTCGCTTACCTTGCTGGTGTTCTTGGATCAGAAGCTCGTTACTTAAAAATGAACATCATTTCTAACCGCAGCATTAACACCATCGTGTCCAACACCATTAATACTGGGGTAGTAAGGAGGTCAAAGATGATTGAAGATAGCCTTTTATTACATAGATCGGACCTCAAAATAAATTCGGCGGCCCACTTCCTGAAGATCCTTCAGAGCGGCAGAGATTAATTGACAATGCTCGAAGATACACTATTTATGACAATCGCCAATACAAAATTTCGGTCACTGGCCCATACCTCCTTTGTCTATCTGACAAAGAGGCACAACAATTCTTGCACAATCTACATGAAGGCACGTGTAGATCCCATACCGCAGGACGATCTCTTGCAAACAGAGCTTTAACTCAAGGTATGTTTTGGCCAAAGATAAAAGCACAGGCAATCGAATATGCTCGTAAGTGTGACGCTTGTTAGCGGCATGGACCTAAAATACAAGCTTCAACACTCGAACTACACTCGAGCCAAGTCACTTGGCCATTCAGACGATGGGCTCTCGATCTCGTAGGAGAGTTTCCTACAACACCAGGAAAGTGAAAACATTTGTTGGTCGTTACAGATTACTTCACTAAATGGGTAGAAGCAGTCCCAGTGTGCCGAACCCGAGAAGACGAAGTCATCAAATTTATCTGGGAGAACATTATAATCCGATTCGGCAGACCACATCTCATCAGAATTGATAATGGACCACAGTTCGTTGGCTCTAAAATTGTCGCATTCCTCAATGAACACAACATCATTCATTCCCCATCCAATCTTTATTATCCACAGGGAAACGGACAAGCAAAGATTACTAATCGAACTATTGTGGAGGGCATCAAGAAGCGTTTAAACGACAAAAAGGGAACTGAGTGAACGAGTTACCACATATACTTTGGGCCTACCGAACAGCTCCCAGAGCAGCAACAGGTTGTACTCCATTTTTACTGGCCTACGGGACTAAAGCCATCATTCCCACTCAATATCATCATCCAATATATGATCACGAGATGACAGATGAAGAAAACGAGTTTTAGATCGCATGCAATCTGAATTTGATCAAAGAAACACGTGATCGAGCCTTTATTAATCTTGGAAGATATCAGCTTGCGTTGTCCCGATCCTATAATAAGCGAATTAGACACTGAGAATTCAAAGTCAAAGACCTCGTTCTTAGTGAAATCCCACAACACCGCAAAACACCTAATGCTTGAAAGCTAGCAGACAATTGGGAAGGTCCGTTTATTGTAATAGGCACAAGTAGTTTAGGATCCTACGATCTCAGTACATATGAAGGTGTACCTGCAGCTAATCCGTGGAATACCCGTCGATTGAAGCTGTATCGAAGATAAACATGCTGTAATATCCGATAATATGCAATAAAGTACTTTTTCATCATCATCTTGCAAGTCTACTCAGTTCAAGCATTTCAACCTATCTTCGCCTATACTGGAAAATTACTACAACATAGCTATCCAAATATACACGCTCTCCGAGAGTCGTTTATTGAGTCAATCAATTCGATCTGGCAGAGATGCACTATACAGCTATACCATATTCAATACATCTCATTACAACCGCTTATTGATACTCTCAATTCGACCTGCAACTGAGATCTACAACATAGATCTTCCAACATACACGCCCTCCCGAGGGTTGCTTATTGAGTCAATCAATTCGACCTAGTCAAGACGCTATGCAACTATTTAACATTCATGCATCTCTTTACGGTGAATTGTTCAATTCGACCTATACAAAAGAGAATACAACATCGCTCTAGTCATATATCTCTACATGGTCATTTATTGGTTCACCCAATTCGACAATTCAGGGAGAAAACAAAAACAAAAACATTTGTTTACTCAACGTTTTCCATTTTTTCTATAACACAAACATATTTGCACTCTGTTTAAATTACAATTAACTATTATTCTCACTTCGGGCGTACAACATTCGAACCTTCCCCAGACCCAGATGAAAGTAAGGCAGGGAAAGGTATTGTAGTATCAACTACAGTAGGAGACGCATTCAACAACTTTGTAACCCGCGGGATCAGATTATCTATATAAGATAACCGTGCTCGTTGCAAATTATACTCCATACCATGCTCCATGGAAGCAGCCAAGATCGAATCACGCTCTTGCCGCAATTTCTTCACATCAGCATGCAACATAGCCATAGTACACAATGTAGCATTGTCTACAGTCAACAGCATAGCTTCGCCGAGCTCGGTCTTTACTTTGCTTAGTTCATCGCCAAGTTCCTTGCAACGATCTACCAAACACTGCTTCTCCTTTAGCAACGAATTCTTATACTGTATCGTTGTCTCCACACTACGCCCCATCTCCTCCTTCAGACGCTGCAACTTATCACACACCTTCTGAGAATACTTGATTTCGTCGTCTGCAGCATCCACCAACCTTTGTAACTCCTTATACTTTACATGGAGCTCCTCGTAAACTTTATTACCTTGTATACACTCTAGTATCAAGGCTTGTTTTTCCAGGTCTTGATCGGCGACCCATGAGTTGCACTTATTAATGGTTTCATTCAACTCTCGATTTCTCTTGGAACATGCTTCCTCATGAGTTTTGGCACGGTTACTTTTTCTCTGACAATAGTCTCGAGCTTCACTCAAATCCTAGCTCATCTTTTTCAGACGATCTCGCATATTACGAAGTTCCGCATCCTGCTTTTTTAACATATTAAAATTATCTGTCACTGCCGATTGATAATACAATTGATCGTTCTTCTGTTTTTCAATCGTACTCGACAGATTCAAGACTTGTTGGTTCGCAATCATGGTTTCCAATTTTTTCTTCTTTAAAGACTTTTTCCACAACTTGGCTTCATTATGGGCAGTTAATATCTCTGTATCCTTACTTGACAACTCTGCAGTCACAGCATTCAGCCGACTCTACAGCTCCAATATATCAACCTCCAGCTTCGAGTTCAACAAGGTCGTATTTTCAACCACCAACGAACACTGCTGCAATTCTGCAGTCAATTCTTTATTTAAAGCAGAAAGTTCGTTCTGCTTATCGACATCAGCCTAGAAGAACAAATTACAAAGGACACACATCTATCAACAAATATTCATGCAAGCAAGACATATCATTCAACAACATTTATTACAACATCAAGCTATGATACACAAATCAACTGCATTATGCAGAGCACAATCATATGCCACAGTTTAGTTGGCATATGATTGAACCCTGCTACAACTCGCATCTACTTGCAAAGGTTTATTGAAGATTACGACCTCTTAAAGATGGGTCTTATGCCGTATGTGAGGCAACAGATCTTCGACCTCCTCTTCCTCAGACTCTTCAGCTTGCGGTTTTGAGATTGAAGCTCCTCCACCCTCATTACCTTTTGCAAACCACATATTTTCAACCTTATCATTCTCTACCTTAATATCTTTACCATAGCTTAAGATATAACATCTAAATTCATTTTCCACTCTCTCGAGCTTGCCCCCATAAAACTCAATCACATCGGCTATCTGACGTCCGTGATCTGTTTTACTAGCACGTTTTTCCCGCTTTGGAGTAAGATACTTCTTCAAGCATGATTGGGATACTTGCAGACGTTTTTGCGTATCTCTTAAACGTGCTTCTAACAATACCACTCTCTTCTCTGAACTCTGCAGCAACTTATTGCACTCTACCTTTTCCATCTCCAGGCATACATTATGATCCTTGCATAGTTTCAGTTTGTCACGAGCATACCTCTGATCGTTTTCTAATTGTACCTGGACCTTTCTATCTTCCTTCTTTATATTGAAGAAAAAGATCCTCATCATTCTTCGCCCCTATAAAAGTTAAGCTCATCAGGCATTACACCTACACCACCCCATATGATTGATACACAAGCCTGAGCTGAGCATCTTTTCACCTCTATACTATGACGATTACGTGCCTCTTGCACTAAAAATTTCACCCAAGCCGGATCTGGCACTACACCTCTCTCAGTTAGCAGTTTTAAATAGGCCTCCTTCAAGCCCCGCTCATTATCTACTTCGACCTCAAAGTAAAATGTCAAAGACAATAACGACCTTTGACACTCTAACTTATCACTCTCATCTACGAACTGCTTATCCTTAAGGGATTTTCGAAATAAGATAAACCTATCGCTCTCTTTCCGCAAAATGTCATCCCTCTCAATTTTTATCTTCCCATATCAACATTAAAGCTCGAATAACTCCTTAAAGGTGTTATCAAAATTGTACTTATGTAGACGTCTCTCATATTTAAGTTTATTGTGTACCTGTTGAAGACGATTGATGAAATCCCTTGCTCGACTCAAGGCCTTCTCCATCTCGATCACTTTCCACCTCAAACGAACTACCTCCTACATATAAATTATACATTCACTATCAAATAACATATATTAACAGCAACAAGAAAAATTTCAATTTTCCGCAAAAAAATAGAGATTTATCACCATAATAAGGGACAAGTTCGACCAGACATTTTAAAATTATGTTACAACTACATAATCAAGGATTAACGCCTGCTACCTCCTTGATCGCGTCATCCGCCACTAAAGAAGCCGGTATCTACTCAGACGGTCGATCAACTGCTGGAGAGGCTTCTTCATCCGGGAAAACTATCTCACTATACTTCCCAACGATAGCAAGAGCGACATCATCTTGATTCAGCCCCCAGTGGTAGAAGGCTTTAACAAGCTTATATCGACCAGCCACCACAGTGTCGATAGTCTTCTTCGTAGCATCTTTGATCTCCTTCTTCTAGACAGCATTTTCTGCCTTGAACTACTCCTTCATCATAGCAGTCTCTGCCTTAAACTTCTCCTTCAGCAGAATTTTCTCCTTTTCCATCCGGTCCTTCAACTCCTCAGACAGTGCAGTTCGTTCTTTATTAAACTGCTCCCTCAGTGCAGCTTTATCTACATCATGTTACTAAACCAGGCCAGTACGGTCCTCAGTACCTGCCCTCAACACCTCGAAGGCCGAGTCCCACGTAGTAGACAACTGTACCACAAGAACAACATAACAGAGTTATCAGTCAGATCACTTCTCAAATACTGATAATCATACAACAACAATATACATACATGTGTAATGTTGTACTTAATCTCAGCATTCAGACGCGGTGGATCATGTTTAGCCAGGTCGCGTGATGTCTGCGACGTCTGCCCCATCACACCGAGATCAAGGTTTTTTGAGGACATTTTCTTAGTTTTGCCCTCTTGCCTCTACTTCTTCGCAAGAGGCGCCATATCTACAGCAGCATCTATACCTCGATCTCCACCTGTGGAGCCTGTCTAGACGTTGTTTGCTCTAAAGCTGACAACACCCATTATCCTCTAGGTCGTCAATTTTTCAAGGTCGAAGTACCCGCATCACAGGCATGAATCTCTGCCATCCCATCAAAAGCAGACCCATAAGTTGCCATAGCTCAATTTTGATGAGCTCGTTAAACTTTTGGAACTACAGAGTTTAGCTGTTTCTCTCTACAGATACTTAACTTGCCAAGTACTTGGTTCAAATCAGTTCCTTCTTGAGATACGACGTGAAATAAGCTCAATGTATCAGCAACACCTTTCGGATTAGGTTCTGCCAAATCAACAACAAATTATGTTAGCAGTTCGCAACAAGTTAAAAGATGAAATGCAGACAGAATGAAGATACTTACTCTCGTTAAAATTCTTATATAACAGCTCGAGCGCCGGTTCCCAAAGCACTTGCATACAATTACCCCTCACCATTACAAGATGGTCGCACCAGGGTCTTCTAGCAGATTCAAAGTCAAAAAAATTTGGCCTCGCCGAATCACTAAAAAAGTATCCACTCTTTTGATTTTTCACATATTTAAACTTATAGTATTAAAAGACATCGGCCGCAACAAACTGTCTTGCAATACTACTATCTCGCCATCTCTTGTTAAGGGCTTCATAGACCTTCATCATCTCAATGACATTACCATTTAATTGGCCAGGGCAGCTCTTTAAATTATTTATTACCCCCTTTTGGAAAAAGGTCAGGGGAATGCTTAACCCATATACGACCTAGTTCAGGTAACAAAGGAATCATTCCTTTACGACCTCTGCACCTGTCCCGTTGTAATACGAGATATCTATATTACCTCCTATATCCATATTCTCTTCCACTAATCCAGGGAAGGTACCTGATAATGCTCTATCTTACCACCTGGTCTCACCAGAGCCCTAAACCACAACCCCACATTCATCACATAATTCCCCCATTTTCCATCTAAACCCTTTTTATACTGTAAAAATTTCTTCGCTACGTCTACATTCTTGGGATACCTCAATAATTGCCCAGTCTCAATCTCCACATGCAATTCCCCACCCTCTCTAGAATGAACAGTTGGCATATCAACAACAATTGTACCACTCTCTTCTACATCATCTATAGTTCTACCAGACGACGATGAATCCTCACTAGAGGATACAACCATTTTACTATTGGGTTTCAAATTTTTGACACGCATCTAACACATACAAGAAAAGGTTATTCAGTGCTTCGTAATCAAACAGGCTTTATCCCTCAAACATACCCAACAAGTCATCAATCTACCAAGCAAGCAACTACAATATAATATGGCATTCAACAGGCACACTATCTACCGCAACAGAAAAGATGGAAATAGAGGTACTAACCTGTACTAGAAGAGTAACAGTCGTCGACTCCGGTCACCACTTGCACCTCAGACAGAAAAACTTTATTCTTTTTAGCGAGATCACACAACAATGGAGGACTTCATTCAAAGTTTGAAGACTTTATCTCTCTAGAAATCCTTTTTCCTCTCTCCGCAAATGAATGTGGTCTATGGGAGAAAGAAAGACGAGTTTTTATATTATCACTCAGTTTTTGAAACGGCGGATCTTTGGGACACACGTCAGCATCCTCTTTCCTAACAGGCACATCTTTACGTTTGCCCTCATCATGATTTCTAGAGTAACGTGTTCTGTTATCACGTCTATCTCTGTCTTTTGCCATTATTAAATGCAAGGACTCACTGCCCAAGAAGATTTGTCCAGATCGTGTAGCACGATTTCTTACGTACAACAACAACCTTCTACGGCTGCGCGAACCAACGCCTTTTATAGCATGATTCCAGTTCAAAACCCTAGTACAATTTTTACAAATGTCACTTACCTTACATTTGATCAAACAGAGGCAGAAAATTTGCCGCAAATCCTGCTATAATTATATTTCATTCAATCTATCTATCTCACAGATACAGATAGTGATGATAAAGTGAACTCAATACAAACAAGTCATTTTAATACGGTCACGTATCCGACCTTGCATATAATTACAAACGGATGGTTCTCTTCACCACATGGACTGATTTCCCCACCAGCAGTTCTCTTATCCTCTTCAGCAAGCTTATCCAGTACGATTTCTCGAACTACTACCCCATGCAGAAGTTCACAAAATATACCACATCAGAAATGCAACCTTCACTAGCATATTCAAGAAGCTCCAACCAAGTTCTCAAAATGATCAATAGTTATTCAAGTTCACTATGACAATACTCCTACAACAAGACCCTATCTAGAGCTCAAAAGATATCATGAATTTATCATCATAACAGACAGGACAACAATATATCTCAACAAGGCAACAAATATATAACACGATCTACACAGTTCGTGTCTACTTCAACCAACTCAACAGCAATTTGATTTACATGCTTTCGACCTATGTCATCTTTGACTAGTTCGATAAATTACTCCACGATATCCTACAACAGTTCAATCAAGCAGTTTTCAAATACTTACAAGACACGATAATAAAGTTCGGATTTATTATTCAAGACAAACAATTTACAAGGACGAATACTTCAGTCAGTTCGAAAATCAAGATTATAAGTTCTACAGACAAATAGCTCTTTTACAAAGAATAGCCCACTTTACACATGACAGTGTAACACTTGAGCAGACACAATGGCGGGCCTAGTAGAAGAACTCAAAGCCCAAGAAACGGAACTGGAGTGAGGTAGAGGATAAAGTTAATCCTACCACTCCTCTGTAACCCCCACCATCTCCGCAGCCACTAAAGACAAAGGACCACCTCCACAATTACAAAATCTAGTCCTTCACAGGGTACCGACAGTACTTCTCAGACGACTTCCCCGCCTTCTCATCATCCGCCGCCACAGCATCCTCTGCAAGCATCCGCAGACAGGCCCGGCGATAAGAAGCAAACAAGACCATGTAGTGGAAGTGCCACATTTGATGATAATCATCCTCTACCTCCTCTACCTCTTCTAACGTTATCCAATGAAAAGTTGGAGGAATAGGGATTGGAGTTGGCAGAGAAAGACTTTGGTTACCAAAATAATAAGTCTGAAGGCTCATCATCTTGCTCTGAACTCTCTCCTCATAAGCCTGACGACGAGTAACCACCATCACTATTACTTATACAAATCCAGACGAATAACAGGATAAACCAAGATGAACAGAAAAAGCAATTGGTCACCATTTTTATATAGCAGCAGTATTTAATGCAAGCCACCACTTCCAAGAAAGTCTTTATCACAAGCGCACATCTCCAGCAACATTTTTGGGAGACCCAACAGTCAACAATTATTCCTCTAGATACCAAGGAAGCCATCAATGCAGCATTTAAAACAATTGAACTTCTCAACCAACACCACTCGCTACACACGTTTCTCCTGCTATTGGCTGAAAGAGGGCAGCTGTAAGGGCTTATTTTGAATCTTCCTACTAACCCCAATATTTGAGCTTACATAGTTTGTATAAACATACTGATAACCAACCAAGGACTAAGAGCAAGCAAATTATAATATATACGGCCTCACCTACAATTTAAGGATATTAAAGCATCTAGTAATATCGTACTACAGAAGATACTCAGATATTCATTAGCAGTTTGTATACATACGAACATCGTTAGAGATCCTATCTTCATCAACAGTTTGAAGTTACAGTTAAGGTCATCAATAGATCCATTACAGATCAGCAAGTATCAAGATGTTACAGAAGACCTCATAAAGACTCATCAAATACGAACAACCAAAACGTACATCATCAATGTAACCAATGGTCATATTATAAGACCTATAAAAGGAGACCTGGAGATCAGGATCCAGGATGGCTATTATCACTTACCGAACTCTTAGAGAAAGTTATCCCTACCAAAACTCAGATATTCAATCTCTTTCTCTTTGTAATAGCTAGCATCTATATAAACATCATTCTTTTAGAAATCCTCAGGAGAGGTCATGGTTTTTAACCCATTCAAGGGTTTCTACGCTAAACTTGGGTTAATTGCTTCTAGTTCCTAGTCAATATTCTATATTTCAAGGGTGTAAGGCATTATTTTTGTTCAACACGAAAATAGGCTATTACAGTAACGTTCCTCATTAAAGCAATAACGTCCATATTATAAAACCTATAAATAGGACCTGAGAGCTACAAATTAAAAGAGTTCCCTGACACATCTTCTGAGAGACCTTTTCTAACATATCTTTCTCTTTGTAATAGCTAGCAATCTATAAACATCTCTCTCTTTCTAAATCCTCAAGAGAGGTCTTGGTTTTTAACCCATTCAAAGGTTTTCCACGCTAAATCTAATGTTAGTTACTTTCAATTTTTAGCTAACATTCTATATTTCAAAAGTACAAGGCACTATCTTCGTCCAATACGAAAATAGGCTATTACATCTTCTTTTCTCTGTAGTTCTATAGACCTATTTATAGGTATTATAATATGACTGTTATTTGCATTAATGATGAATGTTACAATGCATTGTTTTGAAGATAAACAATTCACCACATTTATTCAATACCTTACTTTTAAAGCTTCCCACAATAATGCCAATCAACAGAGCATTAAGTTGCATTTAAAACTAATTCTAATATTTTCTTTTTTCTATAGGCATTTATGTCTCTTTCTCTTCCACAATTGACTAATAAAAGCTAAATTAATGTATCCTAAAATGTCTAAATTATATCAAACCCTTTTAAAATCTTTTATGGTTTATGGTTTATGGTTTTGCAACTTATTCTTCCTAAAACTGAAAGCTGCAACGTGCAAGCAATGTTCCTACTCAGTTGCTCCGTAATCTGCTAGATATAGTTCTTCACATTTTGCATACTTCATTCTTATTTTTGATAATTTCTCACCCCATATTTGGTTTATTCTTTTGGATATTCCATAATCTAATGAAAAAGGTAAGTCTTCTCTGAAAATTTGGTAATTTTGTTCTTTACAATTGTTTTATCTCTCTAGAATTTTTTTTGGTAATCTTCTCTATACTTTGGGCTGAATATGAGCTATTCTATTGAGTTGGATATTTATAGTATACAAGTTCTTAGTATCTGATGGACTCTCAACTGCCTCTATACTTTCAAATCCAGACTTCCCATTTGTGATGTAAGTCTTGCTTAAAAAATTGGATTATTGAACTTTGTATGAATGGGCCTCCAAGATTTAACCTCACATGTGCCCAATTTTATTTGTATCTAGCTTTGTTATTACTTTTTGGTCGAATGCTTTCTTATGAAAGGCTAATGCGCATCAGTACTTCTTCAAAAGTGAAGAGTTCTTCAAAATATTGAAATAAAAAATAAATCTTTTGTAGTACGAGTTCTTCATGATGTGAACTGATTCTTAGTACTTAAAATTCTTATTTATATCTCTTTAGACATTTGAAGAATTTAATTTTAGCTCTGTATTTTTATCATGTTTTTCTCTTTATGTTGAGATGTATATCGTTTACATCATTATAAGTGTGAACAATCGGGGATCTTCAATATCTCTTTATCATGTTTTAGCTCAAGCCACTAACGGGGAAGAAGCTCTTAGACTCATGAAAAGTTAGACCCGGTATTATCTTAGCTTTAATGTTCAGAATTTTTCAAATGCTTAAGATTTATTTAATATGGATTTTTTATATGACTGTTGGGAGTTGATTTTATGTAGCTCACGACTTGGGCTTACAACAGGCTACAATTGATTTAGTGTCGGGATTATCCTTTACATCATTATAAGTGTGAACAATCGAGGATCTCCAATACTATCAAGGCTTCTAATTTGTGCTTTATATAGAGTCCTTGCGCTCATATATCTTAAATGCTAAGGATTTAATCTCGGTAATGTAATGTTGTTAACTGATGGCATAATGTTGTTCATGCTCTAGGTATATTTCCTTGCCTTACTTCTTAAGACTCTACCTCAAAATTATTTTGAGATAGTGTTAAAGACAAATTTAGGATTATTCTCAATCATGTTTCCCCCAATACAAACTTTGGTATTAGTTTATGGACGTGGCCCCGTATTTTGAATTCTGAATACAAACATAACCTAAGAATGATATAATAGATATTACCAAATAGAGTCGTTTCGGCATGTAGTTGGAAATCGATATCATACCTAAAATAATGTTTTCCCCATTATTGATCTTTGACTATGTGTTTATTCGAAGTGTTATGTACATTGTTATAATCACTTCTCGCCTCATTGATGTTTCTTGCTGCTCCACTTATTTCCCATTCTAAACACCACCAAAGGATGGTAATTCATGTTTTCTCCATTATATAGTGTTTGACTTTCTTTGGCTTATAGGGGTAATCTGCATTGCTTTATGTGATCTTAAACTTGTCAGTCCTGTTGAGAAGCAAAGAAATCGACATGAACTAGAAGGAAGAGGAAGGTGAATCACTCATAACTTGGGTGTTTTTAAACTTTGGTTTTACGATTAGTAGTCATTTTCTGCTTCATTGGTAAACTCATTTTTATTTACTTTCCATGAGATATCATTTTTGGTGGTTGAAGTTAACTCTTAATGCTACTCAATAAAAATAGAATATTAACACACAGATCGATGTTTTAATGGCACCATGGAAAGGGCCAGAAACGATTTGTCACTTCATCAACAATAGCTACTTGGAGCTCGACTCTAAGCATAAGTCAACACCCAACTGTGGCTCCATAAGATTAGACCCTCGGTGTTGGACATATCATAAAAGAAGAAAGTCAAGAAGAGCAAAGGCTATGGGCGAACTAGAAGAGAGAGACGTACGAAGAAGCTGATTATGCCGAGGAAAGTTTACAACTCAAAGGTGGACTATGAAATATTATATATCAGACCCTCGCTATGGGAAAAAAACAATGATGACGAAAGTTGAAATTTTTTCATGAGCATCTAAATCATCTAAGAGAAACTATAAGCAAAAATTATGGCCGAAGTTGCAGTGAGACGGAAAAAATGCTGACCTTGGCAAGGAAGAATTTGCATACACCAAAATATGGAATAAGCCACTGAATTTGATAAAAAGAACCTGCTAGGATGGATAAAGCTATTAGATCTGATGCGGAGTCCACAATAATCATTATTATTGAAGTAAAATTTAACCAAGATATGTCAATAAAGGGTTGCTTTTATATACAAGAGGGAGATATCTTTGCCACTCTTTTAGTGTATTTTTTGTTGTTGTAGTTCTTGCTTCATAGGTTATGGTTGGTTGTTCCTCAGTCTCAAAAATTAAAGTGACAGGGTGTTATATGCAGGCCACTATAAATTTTTACTTAGCCTTTTTCTTTTTCAACAGAGATGATTCCAATCTCTATGTTACTGTTCGATACGTTAAGAGTTCTACTAAATATATGCTGAAAAATAGGTAAGTTATAGTCTGGAATTCTATATATCTAACATAGATCTAAGAGGAACATGCAACTTTCAGAGACACACAAGTGGTGTTCTATTTATGTACTATTATTATCAACACCAGAACCATATCTATCAAATGGGGTTGAACAGACAACAACTACTTAGAAGGTCGGAACAAGACATAACAAGACACCTAATTTGAGATTTTTTTTCCACTTAGGGTGTGTTTGATTACATAGAAATATTTTAAGGAAAATAGTTTTGAGAAAATTTTCTAGGAAAACCACATCTAAGCTGTTTTGATTTGTACATTAAAAATAATTGCATTTATTGAGTATCTCTACATAAAGGAAGAGATGAGAGATGAGAGAGAATAGACAGGTGAGGCTGGAAAATAAATGAGAAAAATTTTCTTAGAGGGTGAGCTAGGAAAATAAATGGCTTATTTTCTAGAAAAAATTTCAGACTTGGAATTTTTTTCTTAACCTTTAATAAAGGCTATAAAACAATAAAAAAAGCATATTTTCTAAGAAATATTTTATTTTCCACTTGAAAATATTGAATCAAATATTTCAAAAAAAATTTATCAAAATTCTAGATAACAATAAAATGGTTATCAGCTGAAGACTTGCAGAAATCTTTATAGTTATGGGTATATTCCCTATAGTTTAACGAGGCATAGTGCCAAAAGTGCGTCAATGTGCAAAATATACATATTTCGTCTTGACCATTTCATCAAAATTTAGTCCCCATATAATCAATATGCTCTTTCTCGCGCATGCAGTTTATGTACGACTGTCAACTTATGCATAGATACGTAGCACGGGCTCATAACCTAGTATATATATATATATATAGCAATTTAAACTTAAAGCTACCTTAAATTTTGGACATTGGAAGAAAATTTAACTTGAATTATCGAAATCACTCCAAATTTTGTAAATGAGAGGGAAATTTAAACCTAAAAACTAACCAAATATAGCATCATAAATCATAATCCCCAAATTTGGACATTTTAAGGTAATTTAAATTTTAAACTTAATAAATAACCAAATATTACATCATATTCACCCAAAATGATCAACTAATGTGGCAAAAAATTAAAATAAGTTCATATATAGCATCATATTAACCCCAAATAAAATAATAATAATAATTACATAATTTACTATCAAGAGGAATTGAACCCTAGCCTTTACTATTATATAGTACACACTAAATTGTTGAAGATTGTGAAATTTCGTAAATGGGTCTTTGAGAAGAATGATGATTCGGGTAGTACAAGTAATTTATTATTGAAAATCTGGAGGGTTACAATAAATTCGATTTCAAGTAGGAGATTGTTGAGTAATGAACTCGAATTATGTTCGTGGATGTTCATTGGAGTTCGTGGGATGAACGAGGGTTAAGGACAAAGATAAATATGTTTTTGGGCATATTTTGAAGTTTATGTTTTGGACATGTTTGAGTCAGGGGCATCATGTTCGAACATGTGTTTTGGCATGTTCAAACATGAGAGAAAAAATTGGTTCAGAGTCAACATTTTTGAACATGAGAAATTCACATTCGAACATGTCTTGGGTTAAAAAAAATTAGGTGTTATTTTGACACCGTTGACCTGCCTTGTGATGTACATTTCGTGCCCTAACTCATGTAATGTCCTCCCAAGTATATAAGAGATACTTTGAGTATTTCTTAGGTAAGGTCTAATGTGTAATGTGAGTTTAACTCTAGAGAGATAAAGCTAGGGTTTGAGAGATTCCATTAAAGCTTTGAGAAAGCTTGAGAGAGATCATTGTAACCTTGATTAATTCATAGTAGATTGTTCGTCCGGGAGTAGTTTTTTACCCGTTATAGTTTTCCACTTCCTTCCTTCAGGTAAATCGCTAGGTATGTGTTTGATTTGGTTATTGCTTAATTTCTTAATTGGAATTTCCGCGTATCGTTCTTGGGCGAGGGATTAGGACTAACTATCCTAATTCCTAACATAAACCAATTAAGCTAGCTTTCCTTGCTGTTAAAGAGATGGAGAAAAAAATGTGCATACATATACAATTTTTTTTTTCTTTCCCATGTATATTTTTTCATTAACAAAATTCTTGGGCACCCCCCACTTTCTGCTAAAGGCAATTATCCTAAATTTATGGGAAAAAGAATTGAAGTAACTCTTATGCCTGGAAGACAAACTAAAAGGGTCTCCAATAGAAATGGGTGTAAGATTTCTACTGTGTGGAAATTCCCACACCCACACCGCCTTGAACTCCAACAACACAAAGTGAAAGTGTGGGGGTGAAGTATCTAGGCGCTTGTCGTGAAAGCGCGTGCTATCACGACAGATGCGCGCCTGTACGACTAACACCTTAGAACTGAGTCAAAACTACTCATGGAATCCCTCTTCACCCACAACAAAAGTCCCCATTTACATCAACACACAAAATCCTTATTTCTTTTTACACACAACATCCTCATTTCCCTCCTTTGTTTATGAATTGAATTTTTCCAATGATCCCATTCTATCAATATGTTTGGAATCAAGTTCATCCAATTCAAGCAATTCATCCGACTCCAACTCGGAGCTAATGGAATAATTCACCACATTTTAAGCTCAACAAGTGGCTTTAATGCGTTTATACATGAAATGGGAAGAAGGTACATCGAAGGCCAGAGGCTCGGTAGAGGGGTGCGAATGGGTAGATCGTGGATATCGGTTTCACAACAAATTATTGTGGAAAGATTATTTTACTGGCAATCCGATATGCAAAGCAAAAACATTCCCACGACTTTACCGAATGTGGTGAGTGTTATTCTAGAAGATTGTTGAAGATCTTCAAGGTCATGATTCTTATTTCAAATGAAAACCAAATGCATCCAAAACACTAGGTTTAACTCGGAATAAAAAAATATCTACTTGTTCTCGAATGCTCGCTTATGGAACCCCCGCGGATGCGCAAGATGAATATCTCCGTTGTGGAGAGAGCACGTCGTCAGAGATAGATTTTGCCAAGCAGTGGTGAATTTATACCACGGGGTGTACATGTGAAAATCGATTGTGGTTTCCGCATGTATATTTTTGTCAAACAGTGGTAAATTATGAGCTTTGGAAGCTTGAGAGTTGAGAGTTGAGAGAAGAAAGGCTTAGGGTTTTAAAGAATTTAGAAAAACTATCCGCTTGGCTGCTAGAAGGAGAGAACGAGACTTAGTTCTAAGGTGCCTGTCGTGAAGGCACGTGGCTGTACGACAGATGCTCAGAGTATCACTGTTTGAGTTTAGGTACGCAGTTTTTTTGCTCGGGTGTCTATCTTAAAGGCGCGCGCCTGTACGACAAGGGCCTATGCCGATTGGAGATTTTTCCCCAAAGTATGTGAATTCTCTTTTTTTTGGCGAGTGGGAGTGAGAATTCTAATTTCCATCCATTTGCCTATTGAAGGGGATTTAAGGGGTAGGTATGAGGATTTTCACTCCCACACCCCTTTATTGGAGATGCTCCAAGTTATTTAATATGATGGATAAAAAATACAAGCGTACAGGCACAAGCCCAATCGTGTGCATCTAACGATTCACACCATCATTACTCTCTGCCACATACTCTAAGTTCACACATGCTCTCTTATCAAAAATGCCCTTGAAACGACCTAAAATAATAATAAGTCACACCTCTATTCGAACATAACCATTCTCTATTCGAATAGAACACTCATAACTAAGTATCTTCAAATAGACCCAAAAGTCTATTCGTATAGACTACTCATAGCAGAGTTTGTTCGAATAGACCCAAAATTCTATTCGAATAGACTAGGCAGAACAGTCTTTGTTCGAATAAAGCAAATGTCTATACGAATAGAAAACCCATAACTTGTTCTGTTCGAATAGAACAACTATTTATTCGAACAAACTTTACCTTTTATCTATATCTAAGGGGTTTAGTGTCTAGATTCTCTTGAACCATGGCTCCCCCTTTAGGAGACTTGAGCTCCTACTCAGGCCAGAACTGGAGATGAGGGAAAGCGGCAGTGCCCATTTCCTTGTTGTACCACTTTGACTTGCTAGGTAGTTGGCATTTCTTCCCAACTCTGAACGACTCGATATTACCCCTTCTCGTAGCATGAACCTTCCTCCCTAAAATATCATCCTCCTGTAATGGGTCTTTTCTTTCTATCCATAAGTCATCAACTGACGGTAGGCGAGTGTCGATTGTAGAGTCTTCATCTAAAAGAGATGGCTCAAACAGCTTTAAATGCTCGACATTAATCACCGAATTCATCTTCATATAAGGTGGCAAATCCAATTAGAATACATTATCACCAATCTTCTTGAGTAACGTAAACGGACCATAACGGATAGGCTTGAGCTTCTTATTTTCTCCCTTTAGTAGTTCCTTACCCAAATGTAACCAAAATAAGTCGTCTTCCTGAAAAGTGCACTCAACTCGATGCTTGTCGTGTCGATCCTTATACTTTGCTTAAGTCTTCGTCAATTGTACTTCAGCCGCCTCATGAACCTTGCTTATCCTCTAAATAAAATGCTGAGCTTTAGCATATTCATCTTCTTCCTTTTCAGACACCATCATGTCACCAAGACTAAAATCCATATCAAAGGGGCTTTGAGATAAATACCCATGACAAAGTTCAAATGATGACTTCAAAGTAAAACTATGAATTGCCCAATTAAAAGAAAACCGAAGATACGGTAAACTCTCATCCCAAGTCTTAGGATACTTAGAATATAATCCCTATAGTAAATGAACCAAAGTGCGATTAGCTACCTCTATTTGCCAGTCAGTCTGCGGATGAATGGTGATACTTCTCTTCAACTTAGTGTCCATAATCCCCCATAACGATCTCCAAAAATGCCCCAAAAAATTGTTATCCCTAACATAAATAATATTAGAAGGGAGCCCGAAATACCTCCAGACGTTACTAAAAAATAATCACGCAGCTCCTTTCCCGGTGACCGTCTTCTGGTATCGAATAAAAACTATCATCTTGCTGAATCGATCTTCCACCAACAAATAGTCATTATTACACTTGGTCATGGGCAAACCACCTATAAAATCTATCGAAATGTTATCCAAAGGTTGGCTAGGAACTGGTAATGCTAAGTACAGTCCTAACTTTCAATTATAAGGCTTCGATGTATTTCATAGAATGCAACCACAAACCACACAAGCAACATCCACATGCTTCTTCATCCAATGGACATAATGCCATAAATTTAAAAGAGTCTTCTCAACCCTGAAATGACCTGCCACATAGGAATAATATGCCTCTCTAATCGAATACAAGCAATCTCCACCCTCAGGAATACATAGTAGACTGCCCCTAAAAATCAAACCATCTTTCAATTCATACTCACATATCTTGCCTTGTAGCAACTTCTAGTGAATCACATTAAGCTCATTGACGTTGTCGTACCCTTTAATACATTCAGACAAAATAATAGGTTATATCTGCACAGCTACCAACAAAGCATAAATAGTTGGTAATGGGGGTCGAAATAACATATCAGCCATTTTGTTGTCCACTCCTTTCTTATACTTGATAATCAAGGTGAATTAAAAAGTGAGATTGACTCGGAAAGTAAATTATGTTCCAAGGGTAAATTAAGCAGTGCCAGTGCCCGAAGTAGTTCATGAGGCATCGAAGTAGGACGACAAAGGTAGGGGCAAGGTCGTTCCCAAACCTTTAAAAGTCCAACAACCAAACATTATTCAATGTAGAAGGCATCGAGAGCTGGGGGCTGATGATATGGCAGAGATAGACAAAGCGCGGCAGGAAGTCGAGCTAGAGGAGTAGGCTCGAGCCACGGCTGCATCGATGGCGGCGCTCTATGAAAATGGCCCAGAAGAGGCTAGGAAGAAGATGAATAAGGCTCTGCATAATGTAACTATTTTATGAGATTATGAAATTTTGCTAAAATTTGCCATTCTTCGAAAAGTACTGATGTTTCAAGTATTCTAGCAAGTGCATGCTTGGTCTTAAGCTTTTATCAAGGCCCAAAAGGTAACAACGAGGCAGTTGAAGCAGGCAATTGAAAATATGGAACTTGCTCGAGGGACCAAAATGTCGCTGGTGTCCGAGGTTAATATGCTAAAATGAGAGCAGTTGACTATCAGAGCTGAATGTGCGAGGGAACTCGAAGCTCATTGTGACAACCATTCTCAAATACAAAAGGTGTTGGAGTTGAAGCTTGTTGAGAAGGGGAAGGAAATGGAAGAACAGAGGGAAACCTTTCAGGGGCAATTCGATGAGGAGTGTTAGACGTCCACAAATTTGAAGATCTGTATAGAGAGTTTAAGGTATAATCATATAACCCTCAAACGCTTTCCTGTACTCAAAGGGCTTTCTGTCGATGGTGGTGTGCGGTCAGAAGGGATAGAAGTGGATCCTTCTGCTGGAGGTGGGGGAGATGGCGTGGAAGCTCTTGTGTCTGAAAATATTATTGCTGGTACGGTAGTTTATGGGGTGGTTGACGCTTTGGGGCTAAATCTTACTATCAAAGGTGCTAGAGGTGTGGTTGTAGAAGAGCCTGTAGGAGGAGGTGATGTGGCCACTCCTGTATAAGGTACTATAGTTGTCTTCTTGCTGTAACAAACTCTTTTCTCTTATCTTGTTGTGGTATTAGAAATTTGGAGTGATTGGTGGTACTCGAACACTGTGTAATTTATTTGAGCTTGAACTGTCCGTTTGTGATTGATTTGAATTGCTCTAGTGTGTTGAACTTGAGTTGCTTATATGTATTGTACTGGAGCTAAATTGTTGATATTCATGTATGTTTGTATCTGTGTACGCTGAGAAGTATAGAATGCTTGTAACAGGGTTTAAACTAGAACCTTGAAGAGCATCGAGGTCATCCCCGAGTGTCAGTCTAGTCAAGGGATGATCATAATACTTAGGTTATACCAAGGAATTCACTGGACTTTGAAGATCGCCCTCGGGTCTGTCCGCAGGATTGAGCCTAAGCAAAGTATTATGTGTTCACCCCCAATCCATTCCTGAGGGTCCGGTCTGCCGACCATTCATGCCCCTCGAGTATGCTCGAATTGGAGACTTAAAAAACTTCAAGGTCGCCCCCCAGTATCAGTCGGGTCGAAGGCCTGACAAGATACTTGGGTTAGACCCAGAAATTCACTAAACTTCGAAGGTCACCCCCAGGTCTATCTGTGGGATTGAGCCTAAGCAAAGCATTATGTATTCACCCCCAATGCATTCCCGAGGGTCCGGTCTATCGACCATTCATGCCCCTCGAGTTTGTTCGAATGGCGGCATGAAAAACTTCGAGGTCGCCCCCAAGTATCAGTCTGGTCGAAGGGTTGACATAATACTTAAGTTAGGCCAAGAAATTCACTAGACTTCGAAGGCCTAGGACTAAATGAGGCATTATGTGTTCGCCCCCAATGCATTCCCAACGGTATGTTTTATCGACCATTCATGCCCCTTGAGTTTGCTCGAATGGGGACTTGAAAAATTTCAAGATCACCCCCAAGTATCAGTCTGGTGGAAGGGTTGACATGATACTTAGGTTAAGCCAAGAAATTCACTAGACTTCGAAGGCCTAGGAATGAACGAAACATTATGTGTTCACCCCCAATGTATTCATGAGGGTTCAGTCTGTCAACCATTCATGCCCCTCAGGTTTGCTCGAATAGGTCGCCCCCAAGTATTAGTCTGGTCGAAGAGTTGACATGATACTTAGGTTATGCCAGAAAATTCACTAGAAGATAGGATACGAAGTTCAGAGGAAAAAATATGTTCATTGACTATACTGTATTTATATCAGTTGAGCAAGGTGGAGGCCATGGCTTATTGTATGGGACTAACTGCATGGTGCTCCAAGGATTCGGTAGAGCCTCTTCTGCTACTGTGATCAGATAATAGGAATCTTTGTCAGTTTTTTCATACACGACTGAGGGTGTGACTCGCCAAAGTACCAAATCTCCAATATTGAAACTGCATGGCTGAACTCTTTTGTTTTATGACTTCTGGAGAGAGAGATGGTAACGGCCGAGGTTTGCGATGGCTCGGTCTCTAGTTTCGTCGATCCATAACATATTGCATCCGAGTTCAAACTTATTATCTTCGTCTGGGAGGTTAGGGTCGTGTGTTGGCACTTCAAATTGAGTAGGTAGAACCGCTTCGGTACCATAGGCTAGAAGGAAAGGTTTACAGCCCATCGCCTTTTGTGGTATTGTTCGATAAGCCCAGAGTACATATTGTAATTCCTGGATCCATCGTCCTTTCTTTTCATCGACCCACTTCTTAAGACCGTCGACTATAGTTTTATTGATTACTTTGACCTGGCCATTCCCTTGGGGGTAGTAAGGTATTGAGGGGGAGATGATGTTGTTGTACTTTTTGAGGAAATTGTAAACTTTGCTCCCGACGAACTGTGAACCATTGTCACATCGAATTATGTGAGGATAGCCGAAGCGTGTAATGATATTCTCCCATAAGAACTTGATAACTTCCTCTTCGCTGGTTAGACATAAAGGCACAACTTCGACCCATTTAGTAAAGTAATCTGTTGCCACAAGAATATTTTCTCAGCTCCGATTCGAAGAGGGTAAAATGTGCAAGTTATGAAAATTTGATATCTCTAATTTATCATATGGACGAATTTATGACAGTGTTGGAAGCTCAGAATTTATATGTGTGTCGGGCAAAACAACAAGTGGACGATCATTGTACACAACTAGAAAGCTCATTGAAGGAAGCACAACATAAACTGAGCGAACTCCTTCTCAGTAAGCAAGTAAAAAATAAGGTAGGTGGTAGTCACGAGAGGGAGATGGTTGCAGTAATATCATTCTTTGCGGCTGAATTGAAGAGATTGGAAGCTGAAAGTCAGAGGGTATATGACGGTTTGACTGATCAAGGTGCAGAATGTGAGATGGAGGTAATCCAAGCTGTATATTTAGAACCCATGATTTCCAGAATTGGATCGTTTAAATAGAGAATGGTTAGTGAGGGAAAGAAGATTATTGCAGGGAGAGTGCCATAATTCATGCGCCAGAAGTTACGTAGAAGTGATGTAAGGGACGTGGCAGGACCTTCCAATGCAGGTAATATTTTAAGTGATAGCTTTAGTGAGGAGTGAGGAATGTGATTATGTTGTATGTATATGCAACAAGAAGAACAATATAGATGCATGAAGCAATAGCTAAGGACAAAATAGTTAATTGTACTAACCGTATGAAGTACCAACGATAATGTATGGAAAGAAACGCGATATGTGATCAGTTCAGCCAAAGTGGTAAACGATCTGCGATGTATGAGACGATCAGTTTGGCTGAAGCAGCAGACGATCCGTAATATAGTTTAGATGATCGATTTGGCCAAAGCAACAAACGATCTGTAATGTATTTAGATGATCGATTTGGCCAAAACAACAAACGATCTGTAATACATTTAGATGATCGATTTGGATGAAGCAACAAACGATCTGTAATGTATTTAAATGATCGATTTGGCCGAAGCATCAAACGATCTGCAATACATTTAGATGATCGATTTGGCCGAAGTAACAAGCGACCTGTAATGTATTTAGATTGAATTGGCCGAAGTAACAAACGACCTGTAATCTTTGTATAAAAATACTTGATGGATGTATTAGAAAAAGTACTGAATGGTAGGGCAATCGAGCACAAGTATTTCATTGGTGTAAGATTGACGTACCGCGAATGTGCTTAGATATATCGGTTTGGCCTAAGTAACAAACGATCTATAATGTATTTAGACGATCGGTTTGGCCGAAGTAACAAACGATCTGTAATCTGTGTTTAAAAGTACTTGTTGGATATATTAGAAAAAGTACTGTAATGTTGAGAAAATACTCAGATGTACGTAGATCAAACGTAAGTCTTTCATTGATGTGAGGTCGTCATGCGAAATGATAGATTGATTAAAGGAATGTGCACTGTGACAGATTTGTTATCTGCAATACAATTTCAGTCTCCTTGTGTTCCAAGAATTAGGTATGTGCTTGCCATGCTCGGTGGTGAGGTCTTAGGAACCGATGCCACTTTTTTCAATAACGACAAAAGGATATTCCCAGTTTTTGGATAATTTCCCTGCGTTGAGCTCTTTGCAATGATTACGGATCTCTTGGAGGACCAGATCTTTGATTTTAAACTCTCTATGTCGAACACGTTTGTTATAAGATTGGGCTAAAGCTTGGTGGTATCTTCTCAAATTCATGACTGCTTTGTCCCGAGTCTCCTCGATCTAATTCATATTACATGCCAACTGGAATTCATTTTCTTCATCGGTCATGGTATGGTCATGGATAGGGTAATGGTACTGAGTAGGGATGATTGCATCTATACCGTAAGTCAGGAGGAACAGTGTGCATCCAGTTAAAAATTGGGGTAAAGTTCGATAAGCCCATAACATATGTGGTAACTCTATGATCTAATTTCCCTTCTTTTCTGTAAGGCACTTTTTAATCCCATCCATGATAGTGTGATTAGTGATTTCGGCCAGACCATTCCCTTGTGGGTAATACGGATTTGAAGGGGAATGGATGATGTTGTGCTAATTGAGGAATTTGACGACTTTGGAACCAACGAACTGAGGTCCATTGTCAATCCAGATGAGATGGGGGCAACCAAAATGGATGATGATGGTTTCCCTGATGAACTTGATGACTTCCTCTTCTCGTGTGCAGCACAGAGGAACTGTTTCTTCCCACTTAGTAAAGTAATCCGTTGCGACAAAAAGATGTTTCCGTTTTCCTGGTGCCGTAGGAAATTCGCCGACATGTCGAGGCCCATCGCTTAAATGGCCATACAACGTTGCTGGAATGGAGCTCTAGAGTTAAAGCTCAAATTTGGGGACTGTAACGTTGACAGGTATCGTATTTGCTTGCAAGTTCGACTGTTTGGGCTTTCATATAAGGCCAGAAGATACCTTCAGTAAGAGCTTGATTGGTTAAAGATCTTCCTACTGCGTGGGAACAACAAGTACCTTCATGTAGTTCATGTAGGAATTTCTGAGCTTTTATGTGGGATAAGCATTCGAGATACGACCCTGTGACCGAAATCTTGTGTAAGAGACCGTTTTCTATGATGTAGCATTTAGCATTATTGAGTATGCATCTTCTTTCAGTAGGGTCTTGAGGGAGTTTGCCATTGAATTTTTTTTTAGTTCCAATATACTTGAGGAAAGATCATCTCCAATCGTCCTCATTCTCTTCAATGCCCCTAATTTTAACAGAATTTAGGTTTATGACATTAATGTTGGGGGTCGATAATACTTTGATCTTGAGATATCAAGCTTCTGAGCCAAAGACTCCTGCGAGATATGAGAGGGAATCTGAATGTCTGTTTTTTCCGTGCAGTAAATATTCGATAGAAATTTTCATAAATTTACTCATTCTGTCAGCCACTGCGGCTGTGTAATCGATCATTTTCCCATTCTTCTTGAATTTTTCTGTATAATGGTTTACGATGAGTAAAGAGTCCGTATATACGGACAACTCGGATACTCCAATCTCAAGGGCCATGTCAAGACCGTGAATCATCGCCTCGTACTCGGCTGCATTATTGGTCGCTACAAAATTTAATTGGATTGCCTTTTTGATTCTATCATTAGAAGGTGTAATTAGCACGATTCTGATGTCTGATCCTGTAGGTCCGTAGGATCCATCAGTTAAAAGATGTCATCCCTTTTGAGTTATCCAATCTACTTTTTCTTCGACCTGTTCTTCATGAATCTCTGTGTTGTCTTCTTCCCAATCAGGATCTTCTACGGGGAAGTCCGCAAAGAAATCTGCCACGGCCTGACCCTTTTTAAAATGTTTGGGTTTAAAGCGGATGTCATGCTTCCTAAGAGCGACTGACCATTGCTGGACTCGTTTAATTTTTCTCGTATAGATAAGATTTCACGCAGAGGGTAGTTAGTCACTACTCATACTGAGTGGGCTTGAAAATTCGGTCTCAATTTTTACAAGGTGCTGACGAGAGCTAAAAGTAATTTATCGGCCTTACTGTATTTGGATTCTGCTAGAGTTAGAGTTTTACTGATGAAGTAGACAAGCTTCACGGTCTTCTCATCAAATCGAATGAGAATAGAACTCAATGATTATTCAGTAACTGCAAGGTAAATGGTGATCTCATCCCCTTCGCTAGGTGTACTCATCACTGACGATAAACCCAAGTAAAGTTTAAGTTGTTGAAATGCTACTTCGCACTCTACAATCCATTTAATCTCAGGGTCCTTCTTAGATTTATGTTTTGTTGTCCCTTTACGTAATAAGTTGAACAACCATCGACAACAATCAAAGGATTTTGAAACAAAATGGTTTATTGCGGCAATCTTGCCCGCTAACTTTTGGAGGTCCTTCTTCATTTTTAGAGAAGATATAGATAATAATGCGCTAATACGATCTGGATTAGCTTCAATACCACGCTTGCTGATTAAGTGGCCCAAAAATTTCCCTGACTGGACCCCGAACTGACATTTATCGTGGCTGAGCCGCATCTTGTAGATATAGAGAATATTGAAAGCCGTATGAAAATATGTTATATCGTCTTTCTTCTTAAGACTTTTACACAGCATATCATCTATGTAGACCTCAATTGTTTTTCCGAGATGATCTTTGAACATCTGAGTCATTAACTGCTGACTCAGATGAGCGTTCTTGAGACTGAATGGCATGACTTTGTAGTAGTATAGGTCGTGCCCTATAATGAAAGTTGTTTTCTCTTGATCATCAGGTAGCATAGGTATTTGGTTGTATCCCGACGCGGTATCCATCATGAACAGTAGCTCGTGTTCTGATGTAGAATCGAGCAAGTTATTTATGACAAGGAGTAGAAAACCATCCTTTGGAGTATGTTTGTTCAAGTCGGTGAAATCCACGCACACCCTGATCTTCCCATTCTTCTTTGGTACTGCTACAATATTCGATATCCATTCTGGATAATTGGCTTTTCAGATAAAACCAACTTCAATGAGTTTTTCGATCTCTTTGTTGACTTTGTTTGATATCTACGGCTTTTTTCTTCAAGTTGAGTTTATGACAGGCCAGGTTCGGATAGATACCCAACATCTCATGAAACGTCTAAGCGAAGACATTACTATTTTCCTTAAGGAACTGGATGATAGTGTCGCGCTCTACTAAGGGCAGATGAGTGCCAATATATGTTCCACGCTTAGGTCCACTGATTTCAACGTACTTTGTAGTTTCTACGTCAGGCAGATGTTTCCCTCAAGAGTTGACTGTATAGTTCTCTGTAATGTTTCCTCTTGTCTTCTGTAATTGTTATACGAGTTGATGTTCGGAAGATTCTGGTCCAATGACGACAGAGTTTTCGTACGCTTGTACTAATTTTTTACTTCCTTTTATCTCGTAAACGCTACCTTCCCATTCAAAACGTACTGCCAGGTGATAGGTCGATGGAATAGCATGCATATTGTGTAACCAGGCAATGTCCCATTATCCCCAGATAATGAGATTTTGTATTAACAATGTAAAAGATAACGTCGAGTATTACCGGTCCTGCGGTGATAGGAAGTACAATCTTTCCTATACGTTCCTCCTTGGATCAATTGAAACCACGGATATCAACATCCTCAGGTTAGACCTTATCGGCCAATCCCATCTGATTGATCGTGCTCTAAAAAATGAGTTCAATAGTATTGCCGGTGTCTTCCATCATCGTATGAAGCACCATATTCTACATTTTCAACATGATCACCAAGGCATCATGGTAAGGATAGTTGACATGCCAAATGTTGCAATCATCGAAAGATATCACAATTCGCAAAGAGCTAGATACTGGAATTAAACGAGCTTCTTTATCGTGCATGGATAAGTCGTGACATTGGGCGACACACCTTCGTTTGCTCCTGTTTGATTCTTTGACGACATGGGTCTCCACGAGATGGTAGAGTAAGATATGGTACAAATACTTTTTGGTTACGGGCTCCTCGACTTGTACAGCTTTAGTAGGGTTTTGTAACTCCCATTCTTATAACTCTCCACGTCCACTAGGTATTCGTACATTCGTCCATATGCGAAGATGTATTCCAACAACCGTTGTAAGGCAAAACGTTACTTTGTCTCATGATGTTGGACCTTATGGCGGATGCAGTATGGTTTGCTCTTGATCGGTTGAAGGTACTGTGTATTGCAGAAGAATCTGTCTTTCTGTAATATAGGATAGATGTTGGCTATAGTCGCATTCATCTTTGGAGGATAAGGTTTCGGCAAGTTACTCCCTTTTTAAGGTCGTTCGTCGCTGGATTTGGTTTATTTCTTGTCTCCTCGGTCTGGTATCCAATTAAAATCAGAATGGTTTGACTAATCTCGAGCTGTCAGTGTTAATTTCTGAGGTTTCTGCCTGTCGGACACCATCCGATCCAGGTCGATGTATCCATTAACCTTTTCAATCATGTCTTCCAATGTTGTTGGTTTGTTGAAGACGATGTACTCCTTCACCCAGCCATCGACGAGTAAACATTGGTAAAAGCAGAAATAGTGATCTTCTGGTCGAGTCGATCTACTTTTTAGGCTGACTTCAAGAACTTTTTAGTAAACGTCTCAAGTTTTTCTCCTGGCATCTGTTTTAGGCTGAAAAGAGAATATAAGTTCTCTTCTTTATCTCTGCTGTGCGAGTAATTCTTAACAAAAAGTTTGCGCAACTGTTCGAAAGTTGTGATGGATCCTTCAGGCAGTGTGTAAAACTATAGTAGGGATTTGCCTGATAAGCTGGTGGGAAAGAGCCAGCATAGAATGTGGTTAGACTTGGAATGCAGGCTTAGAACGTCCTAGAACTCTTGAACGTGCTCCACTGGATCAGTTCCTTTGTACTTTCGGATCTTTGGAGTGTGAAACCCGATGGAGACCTCACCATTTTAATGGCTCTTCGGCGATTGGGCTTTTCTGTAATCTGTTCTGGATCTCTTTAGTTGGCGTATGTGCTTCGAGCAATTATTTGATTCACTTTTCAACATGTTCCTGAGTGACATATTGTTGAGCTGTGATGGTTAGTCGTATGACGCACCCTTCTCCAGAGTTGTGGTCACCACTCTCTTCACTTAGACGTTCCTTTGTCGGAACTCGAACTCTTTGAGGTAGATTTTCATTCTGCCTGACTCCCGTTAGGCCGCCATCTACTTCTTATTGGATCTCCTAGATCGGGATGGGCTTCATGCCCTGTTGTTGATGGTTAGATCAAAGCGCACCTCCTGCATGAACGCCCTTCGGAGGAGGTCTTTTTCTGTCATGAACGGAAATCTGCGAGCCTTCAGGTTGTACGACTTTGTTCTTCTGGGCGGCGACTTGCTAACCCTGTAAAACCTTCAGCGCATTTTGTACACTCGCGAGTTGTTATTCCAAAGCTGTACGCTTTTCTGTTTCTGAGTTCAAAGTGACCCTCAGGTCTGCTAAAGCTGCATTTTCTTCCACTTGAACGATCGGCGTGCTCTGACCTGGAGGCAGCATTCTGAGAAAAAAATGATCCGCAGCGTTTGAGGCAATAGGTTTGAGAATTTCGATCCCCACAGACAGTGCCAAATGTAATAGCCTAGTTCCAGGATCTGGACTTAGCCTTTACACTAAATGTATTCCGAATGTTAAAGAATAATAGATCGTAAACAACAAGATGATTTAGCTTGGAAAACCTTTGAATAGGTTAAAAACCGTGACCTCTCCTGAGGATTTTGAGAAAGTAATGATCTTATTGAGATTGTTAGTTTATTACAATGATCGTTCTGAGAATGAAAGATGATAAAGTGAGAACTTTTCTATGGTGAATGTTTCGTCCCTCACCTATAGTTCTCTAAGTCGTTTTATAGGTCCTCTAATATGACAGTTTGGCGAGAATAAAGTCCCTTAATGATGGACGTTACAAAGTGAGTGTAAGATATTTCTTTGGCCAGGTTGTGTAACGCTCCGACCTTTGCTGTTGTACAACGGCTCTATTGTTGACAGTATGCTTCGCACATGTCGAATTATTGATGTAGAGGTCGAAAGTGATGTCTCGAACTAAGAGAAGATTGGTTACGTCTTTAGTAATACTTCCTGTATACTGATGAGATCGAAGATGAAGCTTGAGTCTGAGATACAAAATAAGTTATTGCATATACAATAGTAGTACTAGACTAATTTGCTTCCAATTATGTCCCAAACAAATTGAGCACATAAGGATGCTCTTGAAATAATACAAATAAAATTATTACTTTCTGGAAGTCGCATAAAAAACTTAAAGGATCTACAAAAGCCACCAAACCTTTATCCTTAAGTTAGTCAAGATATGGAGCCGGATGTCGAATTCTCACGCTTAAATTCTGGCTTGGACTATTTGACTATTTGACTTTTCTCCACAGGGTCTGACTCTCTAACTTTACTTGAGAGTACTTGGATGCACTATTAATGTTGCATGGCTCGGCTAAGCTCTGCAAGCCACAATTTGGGAGTTGTTGGCTTAATATATCCCATAGCCCATGGTGGGTCTAGATTGTATGACACATTTTATGAGACCAAAATTCATATAATTGTATTCAGTTTTTCTTTTCTTTTTTGTTCATATTTATAACGATGATAGACTACGACAAAAGCCAGCTACTACAAGTGAGTTCCTATCAACAACCAATGATCTATCAGATCGTTTGTTAGTAGTCAGCTTCAAGAACAATTATTTTCCATCAATTTCTTGTAGTTATAGTATGAGAAAAACAGCGTTGAAACTGACATATATTGGGGTGGGGTGATGATCACTAAAATTCGTTGGGATTATTTTTTCAAAACTGATCTACGTTATTTAAATTATTTTCCCAAACAAAAGGTAATTAACTTAGTTTACAAACAGACAATGTCAATTGTCCAGCTAGGCATCCTAGAGACTTACAAATGTTTACTTCTTCACTATCAAAACTTGTTACAATGTGGGCTATTGTCAATCATAAGCCTTCCCATTTTAGATGACAAAATAGTGATACACATTAAACACTAGAGCCTTAACTAGTACTATATAATCCTATTTTAGATGACAAATAATCGTGACCTATTAATTACTATATATATACAAATAATTTCAACAAGAGCCAAGCCAAGTATGCTTCAAGTCCAGCCAAGTCAAGCCTAACTAACTCTCATAATCTCTCTAGAAGAAACTCAACGCAAGAACAAGAAGAAAAGAATCTCTTACATCACAGCATTCAAAAGTTGAAAATATCTCTTACACTCAACTCTCTCTATTATTATTATTATTATTATTATTATTATTATTATTATTATTATTATTTTCCTTTTTCCGTCTCTTTAAGACTCTCATCTCTCTCTAATTTTATTTATCATCAACACACACAACCCTCTCTCTCAAAACCAATATCAATATATCCCTAAATTCATGGAAACCCTAGTTTATGCCACCACAGACCAGAAACCCTACTATGAAACCACCACGATTAGCGACGACTTCTCATCCGAAAACTCAGACCCCCCAGAACTCCCCCCGGACTTTCCCGCTGAATCATTTTACCTTCCCAAAGAAAACGAGTTTGACTGGTTCGACAAACACGCCTTCATCAAACGTAACGAATCAACAAAAGGGAACAACTACTTAGATTCTTCAATCACAACTCCGACTGCTTCGAACTTGAGCTCGACCATTTCGACGTCGCGACGGTTTTCTAAGGCGTCCATAATAGGGTTACCTAAGACTCAGAAACCATGTTATATTATTAGGTCACAACGACGAAACCCTAATAATAAGCCGGGGAAAGTTAAGTTCTTTCCGAAACGGTCACGATCTAATAGGAACTCCGGTGTTCTATTGACGGAGCCTACTTCACCGAAAGTTTCATGTATGGGAAGAGTTAGGTCAAAAAAAGAGAGAAGTCGACATCGGCTTAAGTCTAAGTTACAACGTAACCGGTCACATGATAAGTCGTCGGCAGCAGTAAAAACGACATCCGTAAAGCCCGAGAAAAATGGGAAAAACGGGTTTTGGTCTAATATTAAGTCCATGTTACATTTAGGTCGTCGTCATCGTCGAAAAATACAAACCGTTGATATTGACGACCCGTCGTTATTTACGGAGTATTCCCCATCCAGGGCAAGTGTTACATCAGAGACCCGTTGGTCAACGGTGAGTGATTCAGCGGCTGAGCCGCCGAGGTTGGGCGGGTTGGTACGATTTGCATCAGGCCGGCGGACGGACGCTTGGGTCGCGGACCCTAACGAGAACCTAGGGTCGTTGTGGCATCGACGTGGAGAGGGCCCAGCTATTAAGGAGGTTGATTGTAGTGGTCGTAATTGGGATGCTATGGGACCCACTACAGTTTGAATATAGTTGCTTGGTATTCAGTGTATTTTGGAAATTTGGGACCCGGAGTTGTTTCAATAGGATAGTGTAATTATGAGGTTTTTGTAACATGAAATGGTCTTCTTTTTTCATTTATTTTGGGAGAAGGATTTAGAGATACTCAAAACCGAGACACTAAAGTCTCACTCAATAAGAATCACTCATCTCTATTAGATGAGTGTCTTACATAATAAGGGATGTGGCAACCAGAGAAATGAAACAATTATGTGGAAAATCAGGTGGAAGACTTTTTCTCCTCTCCTCAATTCTAATTTGAAAACACTAATTATCTCTCTTTCACTCCAGATCTATTCCATTTATCTCTCCCTCTTTACCTCATGAAGATCAGCGTAAATTTCAAATTGAAGTCTCTCTCTCTCTCTCTCTTGCTCCCCATTAGAGAAGATCACTCTCAGGAACGATGACAACCAGAACCAACGTTTTATGTACTCAGATCGAAATTTCTCTTCTTCGTTCTCCCACAATCACAAATTATTGATCGCCCTGTCACTTAGATTTTGAGATTACGATGTAATTTGGGAGAAGTTTTGTACTAGCTAGTGGTTTAAGGTTTAATGGGATCCCTTGTTTAATTCTTATCATTTTGGTTTGGTTTTAGATTGTATTATCTTGAATGAACCTATGAATGGGAATACCATGAATCTTACTTTCTACTATTGGTTCAAGAATATCTCGAGTAATGCATCTTTCGATAATTACTGTCCAAATTGTTACAGATAAACCATCTAGATATTGTCGACTATCTACGCCATCGACAATATCTAGTACAACAATATGTAATTAAGATTGTCGATGCTCCCAGTCGTCGATAATTTTTTTGTTCACATATTGTCGAGGTATCAAGCCATCGACAATGGTAAAGGTGTTGAAATTGTCAATAAACCCATTTTTCGACCATTTAAGATATCCTTCAAGGTCGACAATTATTGTCGGATACAGCTCAAATGTGAAAATTTTGTCAGGTACAGTTAATATTATGCAAGTTTCACTTACTCAAAATTGTCGAGTTCAACAATTATTGTCGGGTACAGTTCAGATCGATAATTATTATCGGGTACAGTTCAGATTATGCAAGTTTTACATACTTAAAAATTATGTCATCTCAGTACATTGGAGAATGAGGGAAAAGATAGTAAGCCCAAATTTGGTTCTACATAGAAATGCACAATGGATCAAAGACGTTTGAGATAAACACTTCAAAGTTGTGGAATTCTTATTGAGAGAGAGATATATATAGAGTTCAAAAGATTCACAAAATGGCAGCAATGATTCTTTGAGAGTAAAACTCCAAACGACATCTATGATCCACAAACCCTAATTTCAGAAGATGGCGATGCTCTTCAAAACCTTAAAATTGTCTCAATCTTCATAAATTATCTCAAACAACTTCAATCAAAATCCCAAAATTGTTCCCAATTGCTATTGAGGAGAAGATTAAACGGGGAGTATGATATTGAGACACAAATCTGAGAAAGGCTTGGAAGAGAGAGAAAAAAAAAAGAGAAAGAAAGAGAGAAAGTTTCATTTCAAATTAAAGTTGTGTGTAAAGAAAGAGAGAGATGTTAAGAGAGAGAGAGTGTGGCACCTAATATCCACCTAATCTCACCTATTTACCAATTTTTACATCCTTATTATAAGAGCCACTAATCTACACTCATCTAATAGAGATGAGTGGTTCCAATTGAGTGATACTTTAGTGTTTGGTTTGTGAGTGTCTCTAAATCCTCTCCCTTTATTTTTTATTTTTTTGATATTAAGTTTAAAGTATTTTAAAAATAATAATTAGAAAAAACAAGTTTAGGTTCGGCGGTGTACGCAAACAAATTTGTACAGTTAAGAGCATCAACAATAGGCTTGCCATCGCTAACTTATAGTATTTGCAGTTGTTTCACCAAATTTTATTGGACAAACTATATTTATTTAGTCCTTAAAGTCAAATTTCATGGAGGTGTTGCATTGGAATAGCTATAAACGAATAGTGTGCTTGAGTTTTGGCCTGGCTACCAAACAAGATCATGCTACTCACTAAGCATTTTTGGCTTTAAAATGGAGAGCTTAATGTGACACAATTGTTATGTTTTGCTCTTGAAATTTAGTTTTTAAAAAAAATGGTTGCTCTAGTATAAATTTTCGTGGAGATTCAAAACTCGTAAATTTGTCTTTTTTACCTCACTATATCGCTACAAAGGAACTCCTGTTCATGCTACATCTCGCTATATGTAGTGGGTCGCTATGTCATTTAATGTTTTGACCACTATAATAATTCAACTATTTTTTTCTCTTCACAATTTGCTGTAGTAGACCCCTCGTCTCCAAGTGTAGAATGGATTACCACAACGTTTGAGAAGGTGCATGAAAGCAAATGTCCTCTCACTAAGAACACTAAGACTTTATGTTTGTATTTTGTAGCTCATTTAAATTCCTACTATGAAAAGTGCTTCACTCCTTGGCCTGCTAGATGTAATTAATTCTGGTTCCGTGGCTCACTCAAATTCCTACCCTGCTATGGATGCTCTAACAGTTTTTTTTTCCAAAGGTAAACTGGGTTAGGCAGCCCCCAGAACCAGCTATATAGAAAAAATCAAGGAAAAGAGGCTACATCCTAATGACTTCCTTGCCCCTAGCATCATCATCAAGATGTTTACAAAGATCATAAGGAAAGTTGCTAGGGGTTTAAATCATGTTATAATACAAGTAAGCAGACCTGCTAAAAATTCTGCATAGTGGTTTACTTCTCTAAATTTATGAAAAAATTTAAACTCTGTGAACTTGGGGATCATTATTTTAACTGGTTTGAAGGGTGTGTAAGCATCTCCATGGGAGTTTGGCTCCATCTTGAACATAGGAAACCATGCAGGTTGAGTCTGTTCCTATCCAGAGCTTTAGGATGCCTTGCTTTAAAGCAATCTTCATGTCTTCCCTGATAGCTTGCATCTCATGAAGAACAATGTTGACAGGCTAAACCATACTAGCATAGGCAATCCTACATTTTCCTGTACTTTTTCTAAGAAGCCCTCATATTCCTCCCCTATATGTTATGTGGAACCCATCAGTGTTAAGAAGCCAAACTCCTTGTGGTGGTAATTCACAAGCAAACAAGATGCTCTTGGGAAGATAGTACTTAGGGTAGATTTTCTAATCATTACAGCAGCTTATGATCCTTGGTGTGTTTGCTGCTGTCACAATGTAGTTGCTCAATCATACATGAGCATCATTAATTGATAATCTCTTTAAGCAAGTTAGGGGAGTTGTTATAGTGGTTCCAGAAAACTGTATCATTCCTAGTCTTCCACACATGATAAATGAAGGAAAATACTGTGTAAATAATCTTAGCCACAATGTCATCTTTCTTCTTCTTAGCCAGCTAGTGCACCTCCTCATACAAGTTCCCTATTTTTCTGTAGAACCCACACAAAGCAAGCAACTTAGCCCAAATCTCATAAACAAATAAACAGTCCATAAGAATGTGGGATGTGCTCTCAGTTACATTTTTACACAGAATACACAGAGGTATTAAGGATTTGTTTTTGAATAAATTTATCTTGTGTAGCAAGGACCCTTTTGATAGCTTGCCAGAGCCTGAACCCTTGCCTCAGAATAACACAAGGATCCCAACAAATGGCAGCCCAGCTAACAATAGGTTTATGGTTCCTAATTTTTTTCACAAGGTATATTTTATAGTAAAATGATCCCCTTGAGAATTAGGTGACCAAATAATGGTATCCTTACTATCAAAAGGCCCTATCTCAGGTAAATTACTCAAAATATCAGGAAGATCACACTAAATGTGATGAGGTACTCAATTGGCCATTAACAATAAAAGTAGAAACTTTAGTTCTAAGATTCAAGTAAGAGTTGTACCTGTGGTGAGAGCTAAATTGAGCATGCAAGATACCTTGTAGGTTTCAGGGGTCCAGAAGCTAGTTTGAGCATCATTACCAATCAGATGCCATATGCTTAACTAGCTCTCTAGATTTTTAAGATTTTTCTCCAATACTAAGAGCAATCCCTCGGAATAGGGATTTCCCAAATTTCTCCCCCTAATTAAGTGTCTTTCAGTCCACTTAGTCCAAGCAGTACCACTTTTTGAAGCTAACTTCTGCACATGCCTGAGGATAGCAACCTTATTCCAATCTGCGATGCTCTTAAGTCCAAACCCACCCTCAACCTTAGGTAAGCATAAACTACTTCATTGGATAGGAACATTTATCTTAATCTCATTCCCATGCCATAAGAACTTAGAAAAGGTGTTCTCAATTTGTTTCATCACTTTCTTAGGCAGTATGAATAGAGAGGTCCAGTAGATATGAATAGAGTTCAATATTGACTTGATAAGTTGCAACTTACCAGCATAGGTAAGGTAAAAGAATCTCCATGAATGGATTCTAGAAGTTATTCTCTCAACCAAAATGGTGTAGTCCTTGGCTTTCAGCCTAGTAGAGATAAGAGGGACACCTAGGTATTTAAAAGGAAAAGTACCATCGCTAAACCCCGTAGTAGCTGCAAACAACCCTTTGGTGTTCTCTTCAAAATCTGAAAAGTATAAAGCAGACTTAGAGAAGTTAACCTCCAGACCACTAATACTATTTAAGGTATTCAAGCTCTTTCTTATGGAGTTAGCAGAATGTATATGACCTTTAAAAAATACTAGGAGGTCATCTGTAAAAGCAAGATGAGCAAGAATGGGCTTGGCACATCTACTATGGAGGCTAAGAGTTCCTCTTTCCACTGCTTCTTCAAGTAAGAGCCTATATGTTTCCATAACCAACACAAACAGGTAAGGTGAAATGGGATCACCTTGCCTAAGTCCTCTTTTACCCTTAAAGAACCCCTCAAGAGAGCCATTAGCTGAAATAGAGTAAGAGACTGTAGTGATGCACTCCAAGATCCACCTAATTAAAAAGCTAGGAAATCTCAACTCTTCTAAAATGACCCTTATTGAACCCCATTATACTAAGTCATAGGCTTTCCTTAGATCAATTTTTGTTGCGCAATCTGCTTTGTTAGAAACTCTATGATAGTTTCTAAGAAGCTCATGGGTAATCATAAGGTTATCAGTAATACTCCTACCTGCTGCAAATGCAGCTTGATTAGAGCTTACAATAGGAGGTATGACAACCTTAAGCCTATTAGGGATAATCTTTGAGATGACCTTGTAAGTGACACTAATCGATAGCTATGAGTAGGTGACAGTGATTACATGGAGAGTTAGGGAATTTGCGGACGAGGTCTAGTGCCCATCTTTTGAATGGCCAGAAAACCTTGCTTGCATAGAGTTCGAGCGCAGGGGTGCATATCATATTTCCATGTCTCTGGCAGGTGTTGCACTTGCAGGAATACTCTTCTGCTTGCTTGCGCATGCCGGGCCAGAATACTTCCTGAGTTATAGCTATGTTCGCTAATGATCTACCTGTGGTATGGGAGCCACAAGTTCTTTTGTATAATTCACGAAGCAGTTCGTCTGCTTTTAACTTCGAGAGATGCTTGAGGTAAGGCCCTATAACAAAAAGGCGGTAAAGCATACCATTTTGAGTAATGTAACGCTTCGAGTTGTAGATCAGCTGTCGCTGTTCTTTTGGATATGCTTGGAGTGGTTCATTATATTTGCTGTCGACATCGAGGTAGGCTAAGAAAAGCTTTCGCCAATCGTCATCTCCCCCTTTATCGCCCCCAGTGTTGATCGCGCATACAGATATACGATCAATGCTGGGGGTTAAAATGATTTTGATCTGGAGATATCGAGCTTCTATACCCAAGACTCCGGCTAGGTATGCCAAGGAATCAGCGCTTTTATTTTCACCTCGAGGAAAATATTTGTGAGTTGCTTTCGTGAACTTACTCATCCAATCTGCAACGAGGGTTGCGTATTCGATCATCTTCATGTTCTCCTTGTATTGCTCGAAATAATGATGAACGGCGAGTAATGAATCTGTGTAAACTGAGAGTTCGGGGACATCGAGCTCAAGTGCGAGGTTGAGTTCGTGAATGAGAGCTTTAGACTCGGTGATATTATTTAAGGCCTCAAAATCAAATTGGATTGATTTCTCAATTCTGTCATTAGAAGGGGTAATTAAAACGATCTCGATCCCTGACCTTGTGGCTCCTGCTGATCTATCTGTGAAAAACCTCCACCCTGACATAGTGATCCAGTCAGCTCATTCGTCGAATGGCTTAGGAGTTAGATTCTCTGGCATGTTTTCGGTAAGGTCCAGGTCGTACTCCTCCCACTCAGGATCCTCCACTGGAAAATCTGAGAGAAAATTGGCAATGGACTTACCTTTTTTGGAATGACGTTGTTCAAACTTGATATCATGTTCTCCCAAACTGACTGACCATTGTTAAACTCTTCGTGACTTATCTTTTATGGACAGAACATCCCGAAGTGGGTAGTTCGTCAAAACTTTGACGGATTGTGCTTAGAAGTAGTGCTTGAGTTTCGGCGAAGTATAAACAAGGGTGAGAAGAAGTTTATCAATTTTAGAGTACCTTGTTTCCGCTGGTGTGAGTGTTTTGCTGATGAAGAAGATTGGTTTATTTATTTTCCCTTCCAAGAGAATGAGAACTGAGCTTAGAGAAGTATCTATGACTGCTAGGTAGATTATCAGTTCCTCATTACCTACTGGGGTGCTCATTATGGGAGACCTCCCTAAATAGATTTTGAGATCCTAAAAAGTTGCTTCGCATTTTGGTGTCCATGTAACTTCTACAGTTGGCTTAACCTTTCCTAATTTAGCACATCCGCGGAGTAATATGAATAGCCAACGGCAGCGGTCTGAAGATTTAAAGTCGAAACGATTGATCACGATAATCTTGCCAGTGAGTTTTTGAATGTCTTTTGTTGTCTTTGGAGAAGGCATATCAAGGAGAGCCCAAATTTGATCTGGATCGGCCTCAATCCCTTTCTTGCTAATTAGGTGACCAAGAAAGTAGCCAGAATGTACCCCGAATTGACATTTATCAGGATTGAGACGCATTCTGTAAGATCGAAGGATGTTGAATATTATATTGAGATATGAGATGTGATTATCTGACTGTACGATTTTGCATAAGAGATCATCGATTAAGACTTCATCTATTTTCCCTAAGTGTATTTTGAACATTGCAGTCACCAATCGTTGATATGTGGCACCTGCGCTCTTGGGCCCGAAGGGCATGACTTTGTAATAATAAATGCCACTTTCGGTGAAGAACGTTGTCTTATTTTTATCTTCTTCTAGAAGTGGGATTTGATTATACCCTGAAACAACGTCTATCATAGATAAGAGATCATGGCCTGTTGTGGAATCGAGGATCTGATGAATGTTGGGGAGAGGGAAACTGTCATTTGGAGTATGTTTGTTCAGATCTATGAAATCTACGTAAATACAAATTTTTTCATTCTTCTTTGGGACAGCGACAGTGTTGGACATCTAGTCCGGATATTTGGCTTCTCGAATGAATCTCAGTTTGATCAATTTCTCGATCACGAAGACGAGGTGACAGTCGTCGCAATTTTTGTTTTACCGTTGTGACGTTGATGTTGATGGCTAACTTGTGGCATTCCATGGCCGGATCGACTTCGGGCATTTCTTCGAAAGACCATACAAAAATGTCTCGATTGAGTTGTAAGAACTGAATGAGAGCATCTTTCTCATACTAAACCAGCTTGGTTTCAATGAACGTACCTCTGCTAGATCCATCAATGTTGACATATTCCGTGGGCTCCTCTGTATGTGATTGATCGTCGAGGTGATCACTTTTGTGTAATTTCTATGCGGCTAATCGGTTTAAAGTATCTAGGATGGCAGAGATAGTATTTTCACAAGCTTGAGAGACTTTCTAACTACCTCTGATCTCATAAATACCATTGTCATGTTTGAATTGGAGTGCTTGATGATAGGTGGAAGCGATTGTTTCCGTATTATATATCCAGCAGCAGCCCATAATCCCAAGATAACGAGATTTCGCATTGATGACGTAGAAAACAACGTCGATAGTGGTTGGTCATGCGGTAATAGGTAAGATAATCTTGCATACTCGTTCCTCCATAGAGCCATTGAACCCACTGATGTCTATGTCGCTCTGAATGACTTGGTCTGCCAAACCCATCTGGTCAATCGTACTATGAAAAATAATTTCAATACCGCTTCCAGTATCGATCATCATTGTGTGCATGACAAACTGTTTCATTTTGAGAATTATGACTAACGCATCATGATGTGGAAATTTGACATGGCTGGTATCGCAATCCTCGAAGGAGATTCCGAGTCAGCGATTTCTCGACTCGGGAAGAAGTTTGGCTTATTTGTCTTGAGGTGTAAGATCATAGCATTCTGAGTGCCTCCGGCACTTTGATCGGTTAGAATTGGTGATCTGCTGGATTTGGATCATGTTGTTGAGGTGCATATAGTAGAAATGCTTCTCCTCAGCTCTATCATTGACCTGAACAACTTCGAGCTGCTTCTTATAGTTGCCATCTTGGTATGACTTCAGGTCAACAATGTATTCAAACACCCGTCCTTCCTTGAAAATGAGCTCGAGCAATCGCTGTAGAGTATAGAAATTTCCAGTAGTATGATTATTTACCTAATAATATAGGAAAAATGGTCGATTCTCGATGGGCTCCAGTGGTTGAGAGACGTGGTAGAGCGGGTCTTTCAACAGTGGAAAAATTATGGAGATTCGGACGTTCAGCTTTGGGAGGACGGGTTTGTTTTGCGGACCGCTTCTCTGAGGGTATCCAATATTTCCCTTGGTGCATTTTTGATCTCCCTGTTGCTCTTTAGGCTCGCTGGTTTGATCTGCAGGTGGGGCTTTGGTGGAGAGGACATATTTAGTAGATTTTTGTCGCTCAAACATCATCTTTTCCAAGTCGACATAACCGTTGACTTTGGTGATCATCTCCTCAAATGTCGCAGGTTTGCTAAGGAAGAGGTACTATTTGGCCTTATAGTCAAGCCAGAGAGTATTGGTAAAAGCGGTAACGGCTATTTTTTGGTCGAGGTTATCCACCTTTCTCGCGAGCTCTAAGAATTTTTTTGAGAAGTCTTTAAGCTTTTCTCCATGTAACTGCTTAAGAACGATAAGAGAATATAGGTTCTCCTCTTTGTCTCTGTTATCAGCATATGTCTTGATGAACTGTTTCTGCAGCTGATCAAACGTGTAGATAGATTCTTCAGGAAGAGAATGGAACCATCGGAGTGGCTCCTCCTGTAAACTTATGGCGAACAGGTGGCAGAGAATGTAGTTGAGATTGGAGTACAACCCCAATGAATTGCGGTATTCTGAATATGCTCCTTCAGGTCAGTACCTTTGTATTTGTGAATTTTGGGAGTATGGAAGCCTTTCGGTATTTCCATATCGAAAAGCTCTTTGGAATTCAAACTTCCTTGTAACTTTGTGGTATTGCCAGTAGTACCCAAATTTTTTGCCTCGATCAACTCCTTAATTCACTGGTCCATGTGTTCTTTTGTGACGTAGTGACGTGTTGGTTGAATCGCCAGGCGTACTGGCGGGGGATGATGAGTTCCTGTACCTTCGCTCAAGTGATCTCATGCTGGAACTTGCTGTAGAGGAAGCTGGTCTTCCTCCTGACGGATAGAAATCTGGTGACTTTGACTGACTTATGATTGAACTTTTCCCCCCAAATAGATGGAGGGATGCAGTCCGTGTGGTAGATTTCTGGAAATGGCTTTACTGGTGACTCCCCGAGGTCCCAATCTTTCCCTTTCTCTAAAAGTTGATCATGACCCCTGGCTGGAGGAGCCTGCTGAGTATTTAGCAGAGCTTCGAGTGCAGTCTGCATCATAGTTATCTAATCATCGTACCGTTTGAGCGTTATCAAACGAGCTTGTCATTCTGCATTGAGCTCTTTCTTTCGGAGCTCACGATCCTTTGTCAATTGAAGTTCGATTTCAACATGTTTTTCTGCCTCAGCGTGGAGATTTGCCCGTAACTCGGTGACCGGATCCACAGAAATTTTGTGCTGAGTTCCTGCGGCCTGTCTTCTGGAAGAAACCATAATTAAAAATTCTAGTAAAAGACTGCCTTAGGGTATCGTGGAAATGTAATCTTTCCCACAGACGGTGCCAAATGTAATGGCCAAATTCTAGAAGCTCGAAATAATTAAGAATTAGCTATCACACCAATGAACCTATAACAATATTTTAATGGAAAACAATAAATGGAAACATGCATTTTTAGCGTGGAAAACCTCTGAATAGGTAAAAAACCACGACCTCGTATGGAGGATTTTTGTAAAATTATATTTATTGCTTGGAGTAGATATCTTTATTACAAGTAATCTCTAAAATATAGAAATGCTTTTGATCTCGTAAATAAGAAGTTTGTGTAATTTTTTTGGTCCTTGTCTTTTCTGGAACTTTTCCTTTATATAGACTTTTCCTACAGCTCTTCATCGTGCTGGAACATGTTTTCCGAATAATGTGGTTAGTGGCGGTCGACTGAATAACTGACGAGTTCGTGAGAGACAGGTATCTTTGACTGGGTAGCGTTTTCTGAGTTTAGCTCGATCCATGTTCTTGAGTAGTTCGTGGGGCTGGTTAGAATATTGACTGGAGTGTTAGGTGCTAAAAATGCGTGAGCCTATGATGGAGGCAAATTGAGCTTCATGAGCTCAATTTTGAGTGAGATCGAGGGATAAGTCCCTACAGGTCACATCTACTAGAAGTCCAGTTATAATCTGTCATAACAGTGAAGATTTTACAGTTATCATAGATTATAGGCAGCAGGAATAGTAATTCTCTATCAACTTTTACTTCCACCAACACCCTACCAAAGAAGTTATTTGGGTCTTCCCCTGTAGTTCTATCAAGCTTTATAGGTATCACTATAAGACTAGCTATAATAGCCTAATTTCGTAACTCAAACTTAGCCTTTACACCAAAGATATTCAGAGCTTCTAGATAAATAATAAAAGAGTAATAACACAAAGCTTAGCGTGGAAAACCTTTGAATAGGTTAAAAACCACGACCTCTCTTGAGGATTTAGAAAAGAGAGTAGTTTATTGGTAGCTGTTAGATATTATAAGAGAAGCTCTAAGTATTTTGTATAGAGTTTGAATGAGTATTCCTCTATCTCCCATCCCTCATCTCGAATTTTCTAGTCCTATTTATAGGTCTTACAATATAACTGTTTGACGACCATTATTATCCTTAATGATGGACGCTACAATATTTGTTTGATAATATTTGATTTGATTGAGCAATGGTCTGATCTTTACTATTTCGTAACGGCTTTATTGATGATAGTACGTTTTCTTAACTCGAACTGTTGATGTAGAAGTTGAAAGTAATGACTAGAACTTTATAACTGTAATATCTTTTTAGTAGTGTCATGTGTATATTGAGGAGGTCGAGTGGTCGAATGCTGGTCAAAAATGAAGCTTCAGTTCATGATGCGGAATAAGCCACTATAAGACGGCTCTCAACCAAAAGCACGAGAAGCATCATGGGTGAATGGTTTTGGTTGAGAAGTTCGTGCTATATCCGTTACCTGACATTACTGTCTTGATTCTGATTGTGTCATAAATGTGTCACGTATTATGTTGGTAAGGTCAGATGATCGTATGCTGGTTGAAGATGAAGCATGAGTCTGAGATGTGGAATAAACCACTATAACTGCCTCCCCTCATTTAATAGTACGAGAAAATTGTGGGCGAGTGGTGATTGTTGTGAAGCTTCATTGAACATTACAATTAATACCTATGAATCATTTCTAAAGTATATTCCAGAATATTTGTTTGTGGCTTTTGGGTTTTCAAGAACGAATGGTTCTAGTCAATTTTGTTGCATGGGAAATCTTCTAGACGTTGGGAATTTGAAGAGTCAACTTTAATGCTGATCATAGTATAAGGAGCATTCTGATTGGTGTGTGATGAACCAAGTCATCTTCTCTGAACTATTACTTATGTTCTTGTTTCTGTACTTGAAATTATCTGACGGTTGAAAGTATGGTAATGACAAGGCAATAGTCTCGGGAATCGAGGATTTGAAGGAAGATGGAAGAATTTTGTGTCAGATATTTTGGTCACCAACCTTTGCATCTACCGGCGCCAATTCTGGTGTCTCCTACATATCATCATATGTCGCATGATGAGGTGATGGAAGCAGAGAATGACTATATCAGATAGTGTGCTTCCATTATTTGTTGACATTGGAGGAGGAGTGCCAAAATGGACTCCAGCTACTGGCAGAGGAGGTTGTTATAACTGGAGATGAAGCGACAGGCGTTCGTCCAAGAGATTCTCGCTGGTACCCTGCTAGTGAGTAGGTCCTGTCTAAGAAGTATGACCCTCCATCTGCTTCTAGCATGCGGGGTAGTGGAGGTTACGGTGGAAGGGGTGGTGGTGGCGGAGGTTTTTTCTTCTAGGGACCATAGATATTGGCCATGAAGAGGATCCTTCTACTAGTGCCGCATTTCTATGGAGATTTCCAGTTTCCGCTATTCCCTGGCTCCTTCCTGCAGGGGATCAAAGTTTGGAAGATGCTTCAATTTTGCATCTTCTTCCTCGTTGGCTGCTGATAGGTGTTTCGAACTGTGACTTGATGTAACTTGTAAAGTAATCTGTAAATTATCTAGAAAACTTGTTTTCTGTAAAGTAATCTGTAAAGAATTTTTGAACTAATGAAATGTCTTTGTTTTGTCATTTGGATGTTGTGTTTCGAACTTCTCCACTTATATATGTAGCTTTCTATTTCTAAATAGAATTCTGGAAATATGCAGGAATGAGAAACATTAGTTTGCCATGGGGTATTGCAGGACAAATTGAACTTTAAGGATTTCGATGTGTATGTTTGTGAAGGGTAAAGGAAGTTGAGGGTGGAGAAAAAATAGTGTAGTTCAAAAATGTAAAGAGGTTGTGTAATGAAAGTAAGTAAACAATTTACTTAAGGTGATTTGGTGGTTGTAAGGGTATGTGTATGTCTGTGAACTACTGATTCAAACTGACTGGAAAATGTTTGGCCGTATGGAAGTAACTGATAATTGTCTGTAGGTGTTACTGTTGGACGTGCTTGATTTGTATGTTGCGATCTCCATATCTGTACGTATAAAATGTGAGGAGATATTTCATAACATGGAAATTATGACTTGTCAAAATATTTTTTGGCTTCTGTTAATATTTGTGTTTCCAAAATTTTGCACAATATAACTTTTAACAAAATCTGCGGGATGACTGAGATTTCCAGAGATCGTCATTTTGTCTATATAAAGTAGTAGTTCTTGGTTGCTATGTCTTATATCTTCTATCAGAGATACTTTTACTATTGCGGTAGAATGAATAACTATGGTGAGGACGCGCTCTCAGCGTGTACGTCATGCGGTAGAAGGTAGGTTCCATATCAAGGTCGCTGACCTTTGTGAATTATACTTTCGCCATTTGTCGTATGATGTCGTTCTTTCGAGGTGGCCGTTGAAAGTATCTGGTTTAGATGATGAAGGTAGGCGTGTAGAGGTTGATCGTTTTTTCTGGTGTGATATTTTTTGGGAGTTGCTGTTGGATACAACTTTACGATAAGAGGCTGCTCGAGAGATCGCACGAGACAAGGTCGCTGAAGATGATGAGAGGGCAATAGGAGGGGAGATAATACCATGTTGTGTGGTGAATCATCCGGGCAATTTTAAATGTAACTATATTAACTGTAATTTTGAACTGTGAGAGGTCGAAAATGAATAAGTAAATTGTTTTTAGTATTCTGTTTTAGTACTCTGTTAAATGTAGGACGAGGAATATGGATGCTGCGAACTGAAAGGAATAAAAATAAAGTATTTTATTTTACTGTTTGTGTAGTAGATATTGTGGATGACATCTGTATGATTTTAACAACTATGTAATTTTAACAACTGTGTAGATAGTTTCAATTTATAAATATTGAGTTATTTTAGGAATGTCGTACGATCTTGGAATAGTATAAAAGTAAGGTGATTGGTCGTATATACTATTTTGGGAAAGAAGAACAATATTTTTTAATGGCAGACAATAGAGACAGACGTGATGACAATAAACATTATCACAGAAGTCATGATGATGTTGTGAGATGAAAAAATGTGCCTGTAGAGACAGTAGGGATGACTGACACATATCTGAAGGAGACGTCGTTTTGTAAACTGAGGGAGAGTACAAAAACTCGTATCTCTCTCCCTCATAAATTACTTACAGTTATAGAGAGAAAAAAAGTGGTGTAACCCATATCTCCCTAGAGAAGAGATGTTTGAGTTATGAGTGTAATTTAGGAGGGAACGATTCATCTGGTGATAGGAAATTATTAGAGAAGTGGCGGGAGCAATCATTTCTCTGAAACGTTCAGGTAAAGTAGAAGATTATAGATCATTGAGTACAGGTTAGTGTTAGATGCTTCTATTTTGTTTTTGTTTGCTATAATTTGTGTTTGTGTATTCATCACTTTTGATTTTTAGAGAGAACAAAGTTGAGAATGTAGGGTTTTTGAGTAATTGCCTGTAATATCTTAAGTACATAAGCTTTGGGTAGATGGACATACTATAGAAAGAGAAAATGCTTTTTTGGAGAAGAAGAAGGAAAATTAAAATAATTGCCTTGTATTTTGGAAAATTGGAAAATAAATGTATTGACTGGGTGGGGTTGTTTTTACTATACATAAGGTATAGCCTGTAATGTAGAGATAATGATAAAATATTTTGTGTATCCGTAGGTCCAGTATGCGTTCAAAACCTATAAATCCCATGAGTTAATTTGTAGTATCATCAAATTCATAGGAAACATCATCGTCGGGGAGGGAGGATGATTGTAAAGTAATGGAAGAGACTGTAGATAAGATTGACGTTACAGTAGGCTTAGAGATTGAGGAATCTAGTAAAGTAGAGAAAGTTATGGAGAAAGAAGATACACCAGAGAAAGATAAATTATTTATCATATATCATAAGGGAGTAGATGTAGGAGAGGAATTTTTAAAATGCAGAAAGAAATTATAGGGAGAATGGGGAAATTATATGACGGACCAAGGTCGCTGGTTTCGGTCTATGTCCCAGGAAAAGGGGAGGAGGCGGTATTCTATCAAGTCCCTTGTTTGGAGAAATGGAAAAGGGAGAAAGGAAATAGTGAGGATGTTAAAATCTCGTATTATAATGGTCTTGGGTTGGGAGGCCCGAATGATGGATTTTTATGTTATCTGAATCAGGTTATTTATGGCCTTAGAATTCCTCTGACCTTCTTTCAGAAAGGGGTTATTAATGTATTGCAGTGCTGCCCTGCCCAACTAAATTGGAATGCGTATGAGAAGATGAGGGTATGTGAGGCTCTGAATGAGAAATTGAGAAGGTAAGGGACTGCCAAGCAGTTCAAAGCTGATGAGGTATCGAAATTTTATAAATGGAAGTATGTAAAAGGTCAAAATAGTGGTTACCTATATAGTGATTCATCTAGGCCAAAAAAATAAACTTTGAATCTGTGGGTAGACTATGAAATGACCACCTTGTATGGGTAGGAGGCAACTGTATGCAGGTTCCAGATGAACCAACGCTCGTCTTGAACCATAAATATTATAACTCGAGTAAGTAACATTAATCAACTTTGACCAACCATTATCATGTCTTTGAGCTGCTAAATATCATTTTGTTCTTTGTTTTGTCGGATCCCAATCCTTCATCGACACTTAATAATACCAACCTGTTCGACTGCGTAGCTCATGATCAGGTCAAGTTAAAGTAGTTACTTGGTGAGCTAGGTATCTGGAGGGATAAGAAAATAGATTCCATAGTACCCAAAGTTCATTGAGCTTACGAGAATCGAGTTATGGCTTAGAAGAATGCCCGCTTGACTGTTGATGATGTCACTAGTCTTCCTCCTCCCGCGGCAGAAAATATTAACGTGAAACAGACTACTCGGAGGTCGAGAAAACAAGCTCTGCAAACTACGCCTGCTACTGTGGTGGCAATCTCAGACCTAGAGATTACAAAACCTGCTACTGAAGATCTTGAGGAGAGGTAGGAAGTGAGTGAAGTTACTCCTTCAGAGGTATAGAAGAGCTTATTGAAAAGAAAATGGCACAAGGATGATGGTAGTGCTCATACTATTGCCCAGGCTGCGACAAAGATGAGAGAGCTAGAGAAAAAATACTGCATGATGGAGGGAACTAATCCGCAGCAACTCAATGAGGTGTTCCAAGAGAAAACTTTTGTGGTATGTATTAAAATCTTTGATGTGTTATATTTGGATAGTGATCTGTAGTTTTGAACTTGTGTTTTTGCATAGGCAGCTCTCGATGCTGATGAAGGGGGAGACGAAGCTCATTGATAAGAGGAGCCAAGAGTTTGGAGATCTTACTTTGAGATTTGATGCCCAATAGGCTCAGATGAGGGAGCTCGAAATAGATCCCGAGCTAGAGAAAAAGAAAAGGGCTGAAGATGCCAAGGCTGTTGAAGAGCGGTATATATCGTTGTCCGAGCATGATGACATTATGTCATGATCATGCGAGGCATTGAAGGCGGAAAGAGATTGTTTTGTCCAATCTTATTACTCATTTGGGTTGACTCGTGCTGATATAGAGCTGGGTCAATCTGGCAGATACGATGAAATAAACTTTCCTGTAAAGGTAAAAGGCGAAGTTGTGGCTGATATTGTTGATCCAACCAATATATCTGCTACATCAACTGTACCAGCTGTAGCTGCTGATAGGATAGTAAATTCTCCATCTATGGTAGAAATTAGTAAGAATCTTTAACTAATTTGTAGTATTCTGTTTTAAACTATACAGCTCGCTTAACTTTGATAAGATTGTACTTTGTATAGTCATACAACTATTTAAGTTGGATAGACGCTTTTTAATATGCTCTCCTTGAATGTTTGTATGATAAAAAGATATTTGTAATCTGTGTAGGAGGTAGATCGAATGAGAAAAGCTATTTTTGACCTGGAGAGATTGTTCGGTAGAGGGAAGGATTCGGTGGCTCATGTTTAACAGGAATTAAATAAAACTGAGTATAAGATAAGACAGTTTAAGTCTAACTCAGAGAATTTTTTTAAAGAATTATACGACCTCAAGTGTAGATATTCTAAGATAAAAATATAAAGGGATGAATTTTTACGAAAGGAAGATGAGAGGGGTGCGTTAGTACAAAAACTGAAAGAGTTAACCTATTTGAATGACCCGAGTGATAGGGCTAGGTGTCAAAATCTGTTGATAACTCTGACATTATATTTTGAGATCGAAGTAGATAGTGAACGGGGTTTAAAATGAGCTTATATAAAACTCTTGAAGGAAAGATGTGTAGTACCGAACCCAGCTCGAGTTATGTTTTTAGCTCAAGAAGCACGTAATCGTCATAGTTCAGAGGTGAGAAAATATTTGGCTCGAGAAGGTATTTCTGTTAGATGGGGTGACGTAGAACCTTTACCTGATGCTTTTAGCTTTATGTAGGATCGGAGGGCCATGAGAATTATGTTATTCAGGATAAAAAAAAACAAATAGAGGTTCAATAGAAGTTAGAGGGTGAGTTAAAGGAATCGCAAGATTTATTGTTGCAACATATAGAGTACAAAAATATCTTAAGCGACGCAATTGTCAAAAGAAGTAACTGTTCAAAAGAAAGCTGAAACTGATGTGAGGGCTTTAGGTGTATTGTAAAAAGAAACGTGCAAGCGTTTGCATAGAGCAAAGATGCAGTTAAAGGAGCATCTATATCCATTATGAGCAAAAACCATAACTCGAATAGAGCATGAGCGTCATATAGAAAATGTGATTGGTTTTTATGGAGGGGAGTTGGCGAGGGTTGAGAAAGAATTTAGAAAGTTTGCAGCTGGTTGTGGGAAAGATTTTGATGTGGAGAACGCAAAAGCGAAAAATATGTGGTTTACAAAAGATGATGAGGGGAAGGTTGTTGAAAAACCTGTTTTTAGGCTGGGAGAAAATATCTCAGAAGAGGATGAGGACATTTATATCTTCTATAGATTTTCAAGTAAAAAATTTAAAGAGTTCGTGAGATAAGGGGCAATCCTCTCGTAACTCAAAAAAGCGAAAGTAGATTAGTTCAGTTATTTACCGAACTTGCATGTGTATTTTTTTGTAAATTATTTTTTATGCTTGAATTAAAGTTGTTTTCTGTGATGACCATATAAATAGATCAATGTATGGATATTACTCAAATATTATGTTCTTGAGTAAATTTTTGTTCACTGTAATATGCAATCTGTTTGAATATGTAAAGTAGCATAAATGTTAACTGTTGTGACAGGTGGAATTGGCAGCTATTCAGAGCCAATGCGACTCGTTGCGTGTTCAAAACGAGCATTGAACACTGAACTAACTTTGTGTTAGGGGTCACTATAGAGTGCTACTGAGTTAGAAGAAAAAATGAAGGTGAAGATATCAATAGAGCGAAATACAGTAGTTCATTTTACCGATAAACTGCAAGATAAAGAGGCTGAACTAGCCAGTGAGTTGAGAAAGATGGAGGTATTAAAAGAAGCTATAAGGAAAAATGATGTGAAAATTTTGGGTACTTCGGGACAAATTAACCAACAAGAGGTGGAATTGATATTTGTGCGAACTCAAATTATAGAGTTGTTGGCAGTGTTAGGGAAGGAAGAAAATAATGAGAAAGACTTGTAATATCAGATAAACATATTCAAAGTAAAGAAAGTTTGTGCGCGAGCAGCTATCGAAGAGGTAAATGACCGTGTTCGCAAATTTGAAGTATTGTGGTACGTGGCGAACATGATGTCAAAAGAGATAGAAGAGGCCTCCAGTAAGCAAAACGAAATGATAAATAAAGATTGGTTCATGATCTGTGCTTTAGAACATAATGTTCAAACGATGAGGTTAGACATTTTGGAGTATCAATCAGAAAATGGGGAACTGCGTGATGCAAAGACCAAATTGGAGGCAGATCTTTGCAAGACTACAATAAGTCTTGTGGAAGAAGTATTAGAGAGGAAGTGTAATCAAGCAAGTACAAATGAATCAGTAAGCTTGATGGAAAACATGGATAAGTTCATGACGATAATGGGAGGTCATAATGATGCGACGCTGAGTAAAAAACAAGCTCTGGAAGAACATTGCAAAAGTTTGGAAGCTATGCTGAAGGAAGCTAAATGACAACTTACAGGGTTTGTGTTTCTTGATAAGGTGAATTGTGAGGCAAATAATACGCATGAGAGAGAAATAGCGGCAATGCTCTCCTTCTTTGTGTCCAAGTTCAAGAGACTAGAAGTCGAAAGCAAAACTGTATATGACAAGCTAGTTGCTAATGGTGTACAGTATGAGATACGGTTGATACGATCTGAGTATCTAGATCCTATGATAGCAAAAATTGGTGTTCTTACAAAGAATAAGGTTAAAGAAGGAAAGCAAATTGTGATAGAAAGGATGTCAGAGTTCATGCTTCTGTGACTTCATGAGGAGAGTTCGCATAGTATTGTGCGACCTGATAGCTCAAGTGGCAGCTCGAGTGACTGATGAGGTGTTATGACGGTTAAAAGGGATTATTCAGACTATACTAATTAAAATATAATGTAACAAGGTATGACAGTTGATAAAAGTAATAATCTGTACAAAATTGTACTAACCTTATGATGAATCGATTATGATGTATCAACCTGTTAGCCGCTTTGTCGTATAACAGAGAGTTGGTTTGGCTGAAGCAGTAAACGCTTAATATAACAAAAGATTGGTTTGGCTGAAGCAACAAATAATCTGTAAAATAGAAGATTGGTTTGGCTGAAGCAACAAATGATCTATAATATAATAGAAGATCAATTTGGCCGTAGCAACAAATGATCTATAATGTAATAGAAGATCAATTTGGCTGTAGTAACAAATAATCTAAAATGTAATAGAAGATCAATTTGACTGTAGCAGCAAACAATCTGTAATGTAATAGAAGCTCAATTTAGCTGTATCAACAAATGATCTGTAATATAATAGAAGATTAATTTGGCTATAGTAACAAATGATCTGTAATGTAATAGAAGATCAATTTGGCTGAAGCAACAAACGATCTGCAATGTATTAGAATGGAATGAATCCACTAATAAACTGTGATGTTTAGACATATAATCTGTATGTAGAAGTACTTGAATGATATATTAGAAAAGTATTATTTTGTAGGGCAATCAAACACAAGTATTTCATTGTTGTAAGATTGATGTACAAAGAATGTTAGATGGAGTACTGTATGAAATAGTAAAAAGTGCTCTGATGTATGACGATCAAATATAAGTATTTCATTAATGTAAGACCGACATACAAGATCAGAGATTTATTTAGAAAAATACATTGTGATAGATTATTATCTTCGATAGAGCTTTAATTTCCTCGTGTTCTAAGGATTAGGCACTCGTTCCCCAAGTTCGGCGGCAAGATCATAAAAGCCAAGTCCGCTTTTTCCAACAATGATAAAAGGGCATTCCCAATTTTTAGTGAGTTTTCCATCATTGACTTCTTTTCTGTGTTTGGGGACTTCTTGGAGGACTAGATCTTTAATCTTAAACTCCTTATGACGAACTCGTTTGTTATAAGATCTAACTAAAGCCTGGTGGTATCTTTCAAAGTTCATGACTACTCTATGTCCAGTTTCCTCGATCCAATTCATGTTAATTGCCAACTAGAATTCATTTTCTTCGTCTGCATGGTATGGTCGCGTAATGGGTGATGATATTGAGTGGGGATTATTTCTTCAGTACCATAAGCCAACAGGAATGGCGTGCAGCCAGTCGATACCCAAGGTGTTGTGCGATATGCCCAAAATATATATGGTAATTTTTGGACCCAATTACCCTTCTTCTCTGTCAAGTGCTTTTGATTCTGTCAACGATAGTGCAATTAGTGATTTTGGCCTGACCATTTCCTTGTAAGTAATATGGACTAGAAGGAGAGTGGATGATGGTGTACTAATTGAGGAACTCAATGACTCTAATGCCAACAAATTGAGATCTATTGTCAATTCTGATAAGATCGGGGCAGCCAAACCGTATTATAATAGTTTCCCATATAAACTTGATAACTTCGTTTTCACGTGCGCGACACAGAGGAACTACTTCCACCCACTTGATAAAGTAATTTATTGCCACAAGGAGGTGTTTCCTCTTGCTTGGTACAGTGAGAAATTCTCCTACGAGGTCGAGGGCCCATCTTTTGAATGGCTAAACAACGTTGCTAGAATGGAGTTCCAAGGCTGCAGCTCAAATTTGGGGGCCATGTCGTTGGAATGCATCGTACTTGCTTGCATGTTCAATGGCTTGAGCTTTTATTTTAGGCCAGAAAATAACTTGAGCAAGAGCTCGATTTGCTAAAGATCGTCCTGCTGCATGGTACCCACAAGTGCCTTCGAAAAGTTCATGTAGCAATTTTTTAGCCTTATTAGTCGATAAACATTCGAAATAAGGTCCTGTAACTGATATTTTATAAAGGAAGTTATTGGATACAATATATCGCTTAGCATTATCAAGCACACGTCCTCGTTCAGTAACATCTTTGGGGAGTTCGCAGTCAAACTTGTTTTGGGGTCCGATATATGTAAGAAATGGTCGTCTCCAATCATCATCTTCAACGCCCCCAGTATTAACAGAATTTGAGCTTACGATATTAATGCTGGTGGTAGATAGTATTTTGATCTTGAGATATCGAGCTTCGGTGCCGAGGATACCTGCCAGGTAGGCAAGGGAATCAGAATGTCAATTCTCTCCATGAGGTAAATGTTCAATGGTAGCCTTCTTGAATCTGCTCATTCTTTCAGCTACTGCTGCGGCGCAATCAATTATTTTTTTAAAAATTAATTGTATAATGATTCACGATAAGTAAAGAGTCCGTGTATGCAGATAACTTGGATACTCCAATCTCAAGAGCCATATCCAGGTCGTGAATTAATGCCTCATACTCAGTCTCATTATTGGTAGCTTCAAAGTTGAGTCTGATTGCTTTTTCAATTCTATTATTGGAAGGCATAATAAGGATGATACTGATACCTGACCCCACATGTCTGGCAGAACCATCAGTTAAAAGACGTCACCTTTTTTGAGATATCCAGTCTGACTTTTCTTTGAGCTGATCTTCATTGATTTCTGCACTATCTTTTTGCCAGTCAGGATCGTCTACTGGGAAGTCTGCAAGAAAATCTGCTACTGCTTGACCTTTTTCAGAATGTCGTGGTTCAAAATGTATATCATGTTCTCCAAGAGTTATCGACCATTACCGTACTCGTCTGGATTTTTTGCATTTGGACAAGATTTTACGCAAAGGATAATTTGTCATTACTTGAACTAAGTGAGCTTGGAAATATTATTTTAACTTCTATGATGTATAAATAAGAGCTAACAGTAGTTTTTAAATCTTGGTATACCGTGACTCTGCTGGAGTGAGATTTTTGCTGATAAAGTAGACAGGTTTTTCCGTCTTCTCATCAAGTCGAATAAGAGCATAACTCAAAGATTTCTTGGTAACGGAAAGATATATGGTGAGTTCTTCTCCTTCCTTAGGTGTACTCATCACTGGTAATTTTCCCAAATAACGTTTGAGTTCCTGAAATGTCACTTCATATTCTGAAGTCCACTCTATCTCAGGATCTTTGTTAGATTTATTTTATGTTGTCCCTTCACGTAATTGGACGAATAACTATTGACATCGATCTGAAGACTTGGAGACAAAAGAATTTATGACTGCTATCTTGCCTTCTAACTTCTGTACATCTTTCTTTATTTTTAGAGAAGACATAGATAACAATGCACAAATACAATTTAGATCAGCCTCGATTCCTCATTTGCTGATCAAATATCCTAAGAATTTTCCTGACTGGACTCCGAACTAGCACTTGTCAGGATTGAGTCTCATTTTGTAGACACGAAGAATTTTGAAAGCTGTGTGTAAATCTGCGATATGGTTCTCCTTTTTAAGACTTTTCACAACATATCATCAATGTATACTTCCATTATTTTTCTGAGATGGTCTTTGAACATCTGAGTCATCAACCTTTGATAAGTGGCTCCAGCATTCTTGAGACCGAAAGGCATAACCCTATAACAATACAGGTCGTGCTCTACAATAGCTATTTTCTCTTGATCGTCAGGTAATAGAGGCATTTGTTTGTACCCTAATGCGGTATCCATTATGGATAAGAGTTCGTGTCCTGCAGTAGAATCGACCAGATGGCTTATGATAGGAAGTGGAAAGCTATCCTTTGAAGTATGTTTGTTGAGGTCCGTGAAGTCCACGCATACTCTGATTTTGCCATTTTTTTCGGTACTGCTATAATGTTCGAGATCCTTTCTGGATAGTTGGCTTTTTGGATAAAACCAACTTCAATGAGTTTATCGATCTCTTTGTTAACTTCTTCTCGAAGTCTTGGTGCTAAAATTTTATATTTTTGTTTGACGACTTCGGCTTTTTCTTTCAAATTAAGCTTATGGCAAGCCAGATTGGGATCGATGCCTGGCATTTCATGAAATGTCCAAGCGAATACATAGTTGTTATCTTTAAGGAAATGAATAAGAGCCTCTTGTTCTGCCGTGCGCAGAAGAGTGCTAATGAACATTCCTCATCTGTTCCAACGAATTTCAACGTACTCTGTGATTTCTGTACTTGGCAGCTAGTTTTCTGTAGAGTTCACTGTAAAGTTTTCTATAATGTTCCCTGTTGTTCTCTATAACTATTATGCGAGCTCAAGTATCAATGGTTTTGGTACTATGGTAACAGTATTTTCACAGGCTTGAACTAGCTTCTAGCAGCCTTCAATTTCGGAAATGCTGTCATTCTATTTGAATTGCAGCGTCAAATAATAGGTCGATAAAATTTATACCATATTATATAACCAACAGCGTCCCATTATCCCCAAATAATAGGATTTTGCATTGATAACGTAAAATAAAACGTCAACTATTGTTGGTCCTACCGTAATAGGAAGTATAATCTATCCTACACATTCTTCTCTAGAGCTATTAAATCCACAAATATCAATGTCACTGGGCTGTACTTTGTCAGCCAGCTCAATCTGATCAATCGTGCTTTGAAAAAGTAGTTCGATACTAGTACCAGTATCTACCATCATTATATGTAGTACGATATTTCTCATTTTGAACATGATCACCAATGCATCATGGTAAAGAAAGTTCACGTGACGAACATCACAATCGTCAAAAGAGATCCCTATGCATTAGGAGCTGGATACGGGAAGTAAACGAGCTTATTTATCATCTATGGAAAAGTTGCGACATTGGTCGACACGTCGTCTTTTGCTTCTATTCGATTGGCTAATAGTATGAGTCTCAATAAAGTGGCTGAGGGATATATGATATAAGTGCTTCTCCTCTGCTATTTCTTCGACCTGTATGACTTCTGTGAGAAGTTTGCAACCCTCATTCTTGTAACTTTCAATGTACACAATGTATTCATGCATTCGTTCATCCGCAAAAATGTACTCCAACAGTCGTTATAAAGCAAAGTAATGCCCTGTCTAATTATGTCGGACTTTGTGGTGAATGTAATATGGTTTGTTCTCAATGGGTTGGAGATAATGTGGATTGTGAAAAAACTTATTTTTCTTAAGTATAGGATAAATGTTGGATATGGTTACAATTATCTTGGGAAGATAGGGCTTTGACATATTACTGCCCTTCCGAGGTCGATCTTCATTAAATTTTGTCCGCTTCCTGTCTCCTCCCTGATCAGTAGCACGGTTAAAATCTTTACCTATAAATTGATCTCTAGCAGTCAATGTTGATTTCTAAATTTTTCTGTCTGTCGGACACCATTCATTTGAGATTGATATATCCATTGAATTTTCGATCATGTCCTCCAAAGTTGTAGGTTTGTTTAAAACAAGGTACTCCTTCTCCCTTCCATCGACGAGTAAAGCATTGGTGAAGGCCAAAATAGTAATCTTTAGATCGAGTCGATCCACCTTTCGAGCAAACGCTAGGAACTTCTTAGTAAACGTTTTGTGCTTCTCACCTGGTACTTACTAAAGGCTGAATAGAGAATATAGATTGTCCTCTTTATCTCTGTTGTGCGAATAATTCTTGATGATGAGTTCCCTTAACTGCTTGAAAGTTGTAATGGACCCTTCAGGTAGTGTGTAGAACCATCGCAAAGATTTGCCTTATAAACTGATAGGAAAGAGCCAACATAGAATGTGGTTGGATGTAGAATGTAAGCCTAAAGCGTCCTAAAATTTTTAAACATGTTCCACTGGATCTGTCCCCTAGTATTTTCAGATTTTCAGAGTGTGGGAACTTCGCCATCTAGTAGCTCATCTGCAATTAGGCTCTTCTGTAATCTATTATGGATTCCTTTAGTGGTCTGAACTTGAACATCGAGCAATTATTTGATACATTTTTCAACATGTTCTTGAGACACGTAGTGACGAGCTGTGGTGGTTGGTCGTGGGATTCGTCCTTCACGAGGGATGTGGTCACCACTTTCTTCACTGATTCACTCGAGAGCTAGAATTTGAACCCTTCCTCAGGGTGGCTCTTTTTGTCTGACTCCAGCGAGGCCGCCATTAACTTTTTGGTAGACTTCCTATATCAAAACGGGGTCGCCCCCATGTTACTTATGATTAGATCAAGCTTCACCTCCCAGATTGTTCGCATGAGGTCCTATTCTATCGAGAACAGAAACCCGCAAAGTAGCTGGCAGCACGTTTTTGTTCTTCTGGGTTATGGCCTGTTGATTTTACAGAACCTTCAACACGTCTTAGACGCCTGCTAGCTGTTATTCTAGAGTGGCTCGCCTTTTAGTTTTAGAGTTGAGATTGGCTCGCAACTCTGCCAGTTAGGCATTTCCTTTTCCTGGAAAAATTGGAGTACTATGGTTTGGAAGTGTCATCTCGCAAAGAAATACTTAGTTATTTTCTGGGACAATGAGTTTGAGAACTTCATTCCCATAGATGGTACCAAATGTAATAGCCTAATTTCGTAATCCAAACTTAGCCTTTACACCAAGGATATTCAGAGCCTCTAGATGAATAATAAAAGAGTAATAACATAGCTTAGCATGGAAAACCTTTGAATAGACTAAAAATCATGACCTCTCTTGAGGATTTTGAAAAGAGAGTAGTTTATTGGTAACTACTAGATATTACAAGAAAAGCTCTGAGTATTTTATATAGAGTTTGAATGAGTATTCCTCTATCTCTTGTCCCTCATCTTGGATTCTCTGGTCTTATTTATAGGTCTTATAATATGACCGTTTGACGACCATTATTATCCTTAATGATGGATGCTACAATATGTGTTTGATAATCTTTAATTTGATTGTGTAACGGCTTGATCTTTACTATTTCGTAGCGGCTTTATTGATGATAGTACGTTTGCTTAACTCGAACTGTTGATGTAGAGGTTACCAGGCTTTATTGATGATATGACCGTTAGTATCCTTTTTACTACCTTCAGCTTGATCTTCTTCTTTTGTTTGGTTACCAGGCTTTCCCTTGGCTTGGTTACTCTCTTTATCAACATTCTCCTTATTACTAGACTCCCCACCACTCAAGTCAGCCTCTAGCCCTTTCTTACCAGCAACGCCATGGACAAGCTATTTTTCTTCTATGTCCCCAGATTCATTATTTATGGCAGGAGTATCCATTACTCCCCGCTTCCCTTTATTACTCACATCTGTACCTCTACCTCTTCTCCTAGGTATTTACTTGTGCTATTTGGGTGACAGCCTTTAAAACATAAACCCAACTTGTTGACTCCATTAAGAAATCCTTGTATACAGGTTGTATTATCACATAGAGTTGTACAAATAACCATTTCAACCACATTACCTTCCTCATCTCTTGCCATCTCTGTTGGTGTACCCTTAGCATTATTTCTCTCAATCTGATCATTTTCTTTGTTTTTATCAATTAAACTTTGCAGATCCTTATTAAACTGGTCATGAATGTCATGAGGGATCTATCTCTCACTTACATCTTCTTCTTCTTCTGTTCTACCTCCCCTTCTTCTCTCTGTAGATTGAGCTGCACCCATTTGTTGCCTCCTCTCTCTGAATATCTAGTGGTGGCTTCATGTTAAAAATCGAGGTAGCTACTCTCTCTTCCTGACAAGAACGATGCACAAAAATCTCCAACTCAAGTAGTAAATTAACAAAGAACAATATAAAGGACACAAAGATTTTTTTGGAGATGGGAAGTAGAAAACCCATGTGGATAAAAAACCCTTCCCCACGAATAATTCACTATGATATCAAATAAGTTATAATGATCTCTCAAGCTTCTCAAGCTTTTAATGGAGTCTCTTCAAACCCTAGCCTCTCTAAGATTAAACTCACACAAGAGGGCTAACAAAATAACCTAAGTCCCCATTATATAGTAGGGAACTTAAAATATAAGTAGAACAGATCTCGAGGTAAACCCAACGACTAAGAATAACATCTAAAGAAAACCTACGCCAAGCTCGTTTGAATGGCATTAAAGCCTGTTCGAACGACTTTGACTCCTGGGCCAAAATTCCAGGGAGTTGTAAAAGGGTCGTTCAAACGACTCTCAGCCTCATTGGAATGACTTTATGATAATTGGTCTTTAGCCTTAAAAACACAACAACTCGTTCGAACGACATCCAAGCTCGTTCGAACGACTTCGACAATTCCATTCTTCACATTCAATTTCACACCCAACAATCTCCCACTTGAAATTTAATCTCGTAACCCATCTTCAGATCTCCAAATGAATTGCTTGCTATACCCGAACCTTTAATCTTGAAGATCCATAGAAGTTGTACACGTCGTCAACTTCTAAAAAGTCACCACCTTCGTAAACATATCGGCCGGATTTACATCAGTGTGAATCTTCACAAGCTTCAACACACTATCCTCGAGGAGCGAGCGAATATAGTGATATCGAATATCAATGTGTTTGGTCCTAGAGTGAAAAGATGAATTCTTCGCTAAGTGTATAACACTTTGACTATCACTATACAACTTAGGAAAAAATTATTCTCTACCAAGCTCTTTCATCAACCCTTTAAGCCAAACCATATCTTTGTACGCTTCTGTAGCTGCAACATATTCTGCCTCCGTCGTAGACAAAGCTACAATCTTCTAAAGCCTAAAGGCCCATGTAACCGCACCGCTTCCCAATGTAAAAACAAAACCACTAGTGCTCTTCCACCTATCCATGTCATCCGCCATATCAGAATTAACGAAACCCTATAAGCATATCTGAGAAACCCCATAATATAATGCCATATGTTGAGTCCCCTTTAGATACCTCAGTATCCATTTCACAACTCTCTAATGCTCCTGGCCTAGATTACTCATATACCTACTAACAACTCCTACTGCTTGGGTAATATCTGGTCAAATACAAATCATAGCGTACATAAGGCTACCAACCGTGAATTGATAAGGAACCTTCCGCATCTCATCGCGATCCTTCTACGTCTTTGGACAACAATCCTTTGATAATTTAAAGTAACCACCCAATGGTGTACTAACAACCTTAGCACTATCCATGTTAAACCGCTTCAGTACTTTGCCGATGTACTCAGCTTGAGACAACTTTAATTCTCACCGCTTTCAGTCCCTTATAACACGTATACCAAGAACTTGTTTCACCGTACCCAAGTCCTTTATAGAAAACTCTCGAGATAACAGTTCCTTCAACTTAACTATCTTTCCCATGTCGGCACATGCTACCAACATATCATCTACATACATAAGTAGAATGATATATGAGTTCCCCGTATTCTTGATAAAATAACTGTGATCCACATTGCTCTTCGAATAACTATTTCTGGACATGAACTGTTCGAACTTCAAATACCACTATCTCAGCGCTTGATTCCAACCATATAAACTCTTCGTGAGCCTACACACAAGATCTTCTTTCCCTTTAACTGAATACCCTTCTGGCTGCTTCATATAATTTTTTTTATCAAGGTTACCGTGAAGAAATGCTGTCTTGACATCGATACAAATCTTCAACAACAACTATATTCATCATAACCTGAATAGTAAACAACTTCACAACATGAGCAAAGATCTTACCAAAATCAATGCCTTCTTTATGTTAAAAGCCCTTCACCATAAGCCTTTCCTTGAATCTCCTTGAATCATCAGATTCTTGCTTTAGTCTATATACCCACTTGTTGTGCAATGTTCTCTTCCCTTTCGGTAGCCAAATTAAATCCCAAGTTCGATTAACTGATAATGACTATATCTCATCATCCATAGCAAGGTCTCACTTGCTCTTGGCTTCTACATCTAAAGCCTCCTTATAACTTTCAGGCTTACTACCATCTGTAAGTAACAAGTTATTTAAGGAATTAACGTATCTTGTTGGAATTCTTGCAACTCTTATCTCCTTTCGAAGTGCTATTAGAATGTCTAGATCATTAGGTTCTTCATTTTGATCTAGTGTATCGGACTCAACAACGACTTCTTCATTATCCACTAGAGATGGTCCATCATCTTCAATGTCGACACTTTCTGCTATTTCACCTCGAATCCTTTCCACAGGTACTTTGAAGTCTTTATATTAGACTTCCTCATTGAATGTAACATTACAGCTCTGGATAACTTTCCGATTCTTCGCATCCCAAAACGGGTACCCAAACTCATCACCACTATATCCAATGAATATGCACTTCATCGACTTTGCATCTAGTTTTGTCCTTGTATCTAAATTATCAAGCACATATGAGGTACAACCAAAAATACTCAAATGATTTAGGTTTACTTCTTTACTGGTCCATGCTTCTTCAGGAAGTCCAAAATTCAAAGCCGTTGAAGGTTCTCTGTTAATCAAGTACGTCATCGTACTTACCGCATCTGCCCAAAAATAGTTTGGCAATCCTGCGTTGAGTCTCATACTCCTCGCTCTTTTATTTATTGTTCGGTTCATGCGTTATGCAATACCATTTTGTTACGGTGTTTTGGGAATAGTCTTTTGTCTCCAAATTCTGTTTGACACGCAAAAGTCATCAAACTCGTCACTACAGTATTCGCCCCCATTATCCGACCTAAGACACTTCAATTTCAGGCCAGTTTTATTTTCAACTAGTGCCCTCCACCTCTTAAATTTATCGAACACATCTTACTTGTTCTTCACGAAGTAGACCCATAATTTACGAGAAACATCATCGGTAAAAGTAACGTAATAATGAGAACTGCCAAGAGAAGACACCTTGGTTGGCCCTCAAACATCCTTATGAACAAGATCCAGCATTCCGAGTTTCCTTGATCTTCCAGATAATTTGAAACTGACCTTCTTATGTTTTGCAAGAACACACTCTTCACAAAACTTGAGATCAACCTCAGCAAGTTCGTATAGCTTTCCCTTTGTTACCATTATCTTCATCCCTTTCTCACTCATGTGACCGAGCTATTTATGCCACGTACTTGTATTAATCTCCAGAGTGGCCACACAAATAGTAAAAATTCTACTTTGTATTGTATACAACGTTCCTTGTCGCAAGCCTCGAGCTACTAGTATAGCTCCCTTTGTAACCTTCCAGAAGGTTGTACCAAAGGTACTCACATATCCGCTATCATCCGCTAATTTTTTAACCGATATCAGGTTACGCCCCAATTTAGGTACAAGTCGCACATTCTGTAAAACCAACATTTCCCCTGAAGGCAATAACAACCTAGCGTTTCCCTTTCTAGTAATACTGCAGGCACTCTTATCTGCAAGAAAGACCGTACCGAAGTTGCATTTAACAATATTGGTTAGAAAACCTATGTTCACAGTAGCATTGAAAGAGGCGCCCGAATCAACAATCCAATATTCGTTAACATCGTCACACAATAGTAGTAGAGCCTCGTTAGAACTAACCTCTTCAGTAAGGTTCATTGTATCTTTCTCTTCATCATCAATCTTCTTAGAAGAAGAAGAGTTACAATCTCGCCTGAAGTGACTCTTCTTTTAACAAGTCCAACATGCACCGGGTGGCTTAGACTTTCCTCTTGACTGTACTGGGTGGCTTAGACTTTCCTCATGACTGTGATCGACCCCTTCCAAATTTGGCCCTTTTCTGTAAGACCTCCCTCTTTCCTCGGCGTTCAACATACAGTCGTTTGAACTCGCAGAGGGTTCAGATATTTTACGTCTATTATCTTTACTCATAATCAACGAGACTATAGCGGCAAATTTAATGTCTTCCTTCCCCGATGAGTTGCTCACAGCTGTAATGGATCCTTCCCAACTTTCTGACATCTGTCCTAGAAGAGACCACGCTATCACCTCCTCAGTAAAAGTGATTTTAACGGATTCCAGTTGAGCATGTATGGTATTAAACTCACTGATATGAGCTTGCACAGTACCATTATCTTTCATCTTCAAAGTAAACAGGCACCGTAAAAGGAGTACCTATTTGCCCTAGACGGTTCTGAGTACATAGGGGATAACGTCTCCATCAAACCCTTCGTAGTCGTAACTTTAGAGATCATGTGTAGAATTTGAGATGACAGCGCTAACCTAACGGTTCCAAGCGCTTTGCGATCCAATCGCGCCCACTTAGCAGCATTATATTCTGTTGGCATCATCTCAACTCTACCTAGTGGTAGATAAAGATCCTTCTGATAGAGGTAATCTCCTATCTGCATCTTCCACACTCTAAAATTCGATCCATTAAATTTCATGATCTTCAACTTCTCTTGATCAGCCATAGCTCTTTACCACATAAGCCCTAACACTCACTCTAATACCAATTATTAAGAATTGAGGTAGCTACTCTCTTCTCTCTGATAAGAACGATACGCGGAAATCGCCAACTCAAGTAGTAAATAAAAAAAACAATATAAAGGACACGAAGATTTTCCTAGAGCAGCGATGTGGAAAACCCTTGTAGATGAAAAACCACTCCCCACAAACAATTCACTATGATATCAAATAGGTTACAATGATTTCTCAAGTTTCTCAAGCTTTTAATGGAGTCTCTTCAAACCCTAGCCTCTCTAAGATTAAACTCGGACAAGATGGTTAACAAAATAACCTAAGTCCCCTTTATATAGCAGGAAACTTAAAATACAAGTAGAACGGATCTCAAGGCAAACCCAACGACTCATAATAACATCTAAAGCAAACCTACGCCAAGATCGTCCGAACGGCATCCAAGCCCGTTCGAACGACTTTGATTCCTGGGCCAAAATTCTAGGGAGTTGTAAAAGGGTCATTGGAACGACTCTCAACCTCGTTTGAACGACTTTACGATAATTGGTCTTCATCCCTAGAAACATGACAACTCGTTTGAACGGCATCCAAGCTCGTTCGAACGACTTTGGCAATATCAGTCTTCGAAAATTTCATTCTTCACATTCGAGTTCACACCCAACTCTTCTCACCATTGGACTTGGTAGTCTGCTCTTCTATTGTACAGCTTGGTTATTGAACCCACTACTTCTTCCATACTTTGCTCTATCTCATGAAGCTTTCTCATCCTCAGAAACTGACCCATTGCTTAAATGAAACATTAGTAGGAACCTATAGATAATCCTAAGGTCCATATACAGTAAAACCTATCTTATTAATTGCACCCAATATAAATACACAACCTCTCTAAATGCACCTAAAACTTTGATCCCTAGATGTAAATCCTTTCTAATTGTAACCTATATAATAGAGCAACTTTTATATTTGCACAATTTTTGGCGGTCTCAAGGGTGTGCATTTATCCAGGTTTCACTGTAAAAAGAAAATTAAATAGGATTCAACTAAAGATTTCAAACCGTGAAAAAAGTGATCATGTATGGTAATATTATATTAATATGTTCGCATCAATTACGTTGCAAAATCATGTGTAGAGTCTATATACAAGGAGAAGTTTCTCGCGTAATATGGAATTGAATGATGTGGTTATTTTGTAATTTGGATTTTAGTTCTTATATTAGTTTGAAGGTTTTTTTGTCTTCAAGCATTGATACATTGTTTAAATCGTGTGCATTACATACCCTTTTAATCGCTTGAAATGCACACTTTTAATTGGTCACAAGAGTGTGCATTTGGATAGGCTGCATTGTACTCGATCTTCGAAGAAATGTTGCATTTTCAATATTATAATGTAAGTGGAATGTGAGTTCTATCCTCGATTTGTCGTGGGCACCTGGGGTAACACTTTAACACAGAGATTGACAACCAACAGAAGTTCCAAAGAATAATGGCGTACATGCAGCATGCCTCAAGAAACTCAATCATCTTGCAAGTCGGTCAGAGCGTAAAATCTTCATCATAGATTGGTTTGTTTAAGTCTGTTTTGAGCACCCTTTACATTTATTGGACATCAATTTATAAGAATCCTCAATCTATAGTTGATATGCTTGAGTTGTAGGAGATTCCTTTGGAGTGGGCCTGTTTAGGCAAGAAGGTGTTAATGGTTAGCTGGGTTAAATGTTGTATGCCCTTTAATGAAGGGGGTCTGGAGATCAAGAGCATTACTAAGATGGATAGTGCTTCCATGCTCAGATATATGTTGAAAAATTTTAGTGACAAAACATCAATTTGGGTGAAATGGGTGAAGGCTTACCTGATCAAGAACAAGGAGTTTTGGATTATGAAGACCCCAGGAGAGTACTCCTGGTGTTGGAGGAACATTCTCAACAACAGAGACCATGCTAAGGGGGTGATTATGCACAAAATTGGAAGAGGAGGAAATACTAGGTTTTGGTCTGAACCTTGGCACTCCTTGGGAATACTGATAGACATGTTTACTGATCAATTCAAATATGACTCTAATCTCTACCTCAATGCCAAGGTCAATAATATTATGAATAAAAGAAATTGGGATATTCCAGTTAGAGCTGTTTATGTTGTCTGATCTGTGGGAGTCCCTATATGAGCTGAACAGAAGTGAGAATGACGAGGATAAAAGTGTCTGGACTCTTACTGAGAATGGAAAAGTTACTTTAAAGAGTGCCTATGAGTTATTAAGAGATGTGGGTCCCAACATGCTATGGGCTAAGCTGGTGTGGTTCAATGACAGCATCCCAAGGAATAGCTTTGTCTCTTGGCTTGCTCTCAAGAGAGCTCTTAGAACAAAGGACTGAAATATCCATAGTTGGAGTTTGTTTCATTCCGTGTCTAGTTTAGATGTTAGCGTTATCTCATGGTTACACATCGCCAAAGATTGTACCTTGAGCGACTACAGCTGGACTGATAGGTAAGTGGGTTTCAAACTCCTTATTCTATAATATCAAGCCCTAGGTATTTTTTATAGAGTTCTGGAAAGGTAATAAGTATGTTTTTTAAGACAACAAAACTTTTATTCTAATAGATTCTATTTTCTATTCGAATAGATTTCTGGGAACAATTCTGCTCGAATAAAATTTATTCTGTTTGAATAAAATGCCTCAGGCAATTTTTTATTCAAATAGAATAAAATCTATTCGAATAGATTTATTTTTATTCGAATAGATTGGCTTAGTCTGATTTTATTCGAATAGATTTTAAATCTATTCGAACAGAAACCGTGATTTATATTTTCTAATAAAAGACAATTTTTGTTTTCTCAAAATTTACTTCTTGAAAAACCTATATTTCTAGGTCTTGTTTAATAGAGTGAGGAGAGATTATTCTTGAGAGATTCAAAAGAAATTTAAATCACTCAAATCTTGAATCAATCATCATTACTCAAGAAACATAGATTTATAAATTGAAGAACTTGTGAGATTCAAGATTGGAAGCTTCGATGAGAAATTGGAGCGAGGCGTTACGAGAACGTGGAATTAACTGCGAGGAGTTCAATTAGAAGAGAGGTAACCACGGGATGTGCTTATCGAGTCTATAAATAATTGAATACTTGTAATTTGATTTCAATAGTAGATTATTTAGTTGTGGGGTGATTCGACAGCAACCTGTGGGTTTTTCTCATGAGAAAGGCTTCCCACAGGGTTAAAATTGCTTAGCTTTGTCTTTAATTTCCTATTGCTAGTTGACACTAGATAATTTGACCAATTTTATTTAGGTTAATCTTTGACCATTAATTCAAAGGAATTATGACCTATCAATTTAGACCAAAACAATCGAAATTGGTTAGTCTCAAGCGTTTAGGAATTTTAATTGGCATCAGAGCGGTCATTCCTCGAGGTTTAATAACCTAAGCGTGGATCCTGGATAGTTCGCTTGAGAATAATGAGTTCCGAGAAGTTTGGAGGTCTTATAAATTGCCCTCCACTCTTTGATAGCAAAGAATACCCATACTGGAATGTTCGAATGATTGCATATTTACAATCAATCGGAAAAGATATATGGATTACTATTGAGGATGGATGGACACCCCCTACTGTGATGCAAGGTCCACCAGGGAGTGCTAAAGAGGTCCTTAAACTAAGGAACCAATGGTCAAAAGAAGAAAAGGATATTGTTGGCTATAATTATAAAGGCCTCAATGCGATCTTTATGGCTATGAGTCAAAGAGAGTTTTGACATATCTCTGCATGTACCACTTCTAAAGAAGCTTGGGACATCCTAGTTTGAACTCATGAAGGCGATGATACAGTCAAAGAAAGTAAGCTTCAAATGCTTACTTCACAATTTGAAAATATCTGAATGAGTAAAAGCGAACCTTTTGACGAGTTGTATGCGAGACTAAGTAATATTGTAAACACTAGTGCCGCATTAGGAGCATCGTACTCTGATGTTCAAATAGTTCACAAAGTTCTAAGATCCATTCCTAAGAGCTTTAGATCCAGACGTGATGCTATAGAGGAAGCTCAGGATCTTAAGAAAATGAAACCAAATACATTAGCTGGTAAATTACGAACGTTTGAACTCGAGATAAAAATAGAAAACCCTGAGAAGAACCAAGAGTGTTGTTTTTAAGTCTTCATCTTACTCCTCTTCTTCTAAGGGTACCATAGAAGCTAAGAACTTATCGGATTCTGATAATGATGATGGGTCCGATCTGGATTCACAAATTGCATCTATAATTCACCAGCTTAAAAACCTTGTGAAACAACGCCAATTTCAAAAACAAGGGCAATCGGTGAATCATAAGTCGCGGACTCATAAATGTTATAAGTGTTAAATTGGGATGACCAGCCTTGACACTAACCAAGGTCAAATTGAATGTTATAAGTGTCATAAGCTTGCTCATTATGCTCACAACTGTCCTAATAAGAAATCTGGGACCAATCACAAAGTTATGAATATCAACGTTACTTGGGATGACAGTGATAATAAGAATAATAATAATGAGAGTCATTCCCAAGTAGTTGATAACGAAAATTATTGTGCGTATCCAGTTATTTTAAAGTGTGATAATAATAACTATGACATTTTTGAACTTGAAAATTCTATTAAAAATCAGAGTGATCAAGAACAAAATGAGTTTGAAAACCTGAATTTTGAAGACTTGTATGCTCAGACTCACATCAAGTGTATGAATCTTGAGGACTCATACGCTCAGATTCTCGCCAAGTGTATGAAACTCAGTAAACTTAACAAAGTCTTGAAAGACCAATTTAATATACTTAGGAGCGAACTTCAAGACAAAACTGAGAATATAATAAAAAACTAGGTCTTCATGACAAAGTTGTATTTTTAGAAAAAGAAGTTAATGATGCGAAGGAGAAAATAAAATCAACTTTTGACAAACTTAGTTCGGCCAAGCTTGATGTAGTTCTATATGAGTAGAAACTTGAGAAGTTCTATCATGGGGCCAAGAACATTGATAAAATGTTATGGATGGGAAAGACAGATAGTGATAAAAGGGGTCTAGGATATGAGGAACCTCATCCCAAATCCAAGACTCCTCAAATCACAAAGTTTGTAAAAGCAATTGCGTCTACTTCGATACCTAAACATAACATGATATACACTACTCTTAATCACTCCAAACGGGTATCTTATTATCATATTTATTATTGTAATATATGTGATCGAAATGGTCATATTACATCTTATTGTAGATTTGTTTGACCTTATCAACCATATGCTAGCCATTTCAATGGATATAGATATAAGTCATATGTGAATGTTTCTAATGGGAAAAGTAAGAATTTGAGTAGGTGGTTTGCTCAAGAAGCATCACCTAAAAAGTGATTCGGGCAGTTTGGATGTGAAAGGATGACATATTGCCACAAATAAGGTAATAAATCAAAACTGAGAAGGGTTATAAGTACGTTTTATAGATTAGGTACGTTTCTTACCCTGTCTCAGTTTTTTTTTTTTTTTTTTTTGATAGTAGGATATTGTTTTGGTTTTTATCTGCACTTTGCGCTTTAGAAGCCATTGTCTGTAGAATATTCTTGCTAGACTTGGATTTTGCTTGTGTGTTATATTCATTTATGGAATAATTATTTGGTAAAACCACATTTCACAATAGTTATTGATTATCTTGTTTAAACTAAAAGCTCATCGTGACTAGAACCACGTGAGGATAGCTATAGAGGCTTCGTACCTAATGTTATGTGAGGATCTAATCTTTTTTGTCTGAGCTTCGAGTGTTATTACATTTACTCTTCATTTTTGATCTCATTTCGTTTCCTTACTCAATTGTCAAATGGTAACATCAAAGTCAAGTCATACTAGTAATACTTTTCAACTTTTACTCGAGGCGAAAAAGATAACGGTCCCCAACCAAAGATATGATAATAGGCATTTTTATTACTATATCTTTTTGGCCTTCGTTTGTGCTTTCCCAAATTTTTATCCGCTTGCTGCCCTTTGTGCCTTCAAATATGTCATTCATTTTTCTACCCAAATCCTTTATTATTTTACCCATTTGTTTTGAGACTTTTCAGTAAAAAATAATAATAATAATAATAAAAAGTATGATTTTGGGGGGATAGATGAATAGAAGAATACAATGTCTCCCCAAATGATGTTTTTATTATCTCAAATCAGTGTCATGAAAAAAAATGAAAAAAAGGGAGGAGAAGTGGTATTTAATTTTATGTGTAATCAATAAGAAAAAGAATGACAGAAGGTAAATTTGGCTTCAAGTGAGAAGGGCAGTTAGTGTAACTGTAGTCTCAGAATGCCAGCAAAATGCCTACTCCATCATATACCTACCCGTGCCTACATTATAACCTGCTTTAAAAGACCTATTTAATCTTAAGTTCGGCGCAGTCACTATTAGTGGAGAGTAGATATAAGGAGTATTTATTAGTTATAACTTGACACCATATATGATAAATGAGGTTCTTTCCCATGAGATCTTCCAGCTCACAGTGCGTCATTTTTTATGAAATATGATTTTTCCGTTGCTCTATATTCATATTTATATTTCACACAGAGTGTTTGCTAGTCAATTCTCAGTGATTTTGAGTGACCACCGTGAGAGGCCTAAGTTAAAACAACTTTTCAATATAGTATTCTAACTGCGGCTGAGTAATACGCTGAAATATAGGTATCTAATTGACTATGCACACACGCACACCAAATAATTCATTTAGTGATTGTTTTATAACACGTTGGCAATGTCTTGGTCTTTATAGGATATTTTAGATTCATTGTCTTTCTATCATGCCTTGTATTTAGGGGGAGTATTATTTTCTTTTGCTTACTTATTTCAGAGATACTCCTTGTGTATGTTTTCCTTTTAAAAGGGTTATCGTTATTTTGAGGGGGAGATGCATATTATTTTGGGGTATTGGTTTTGACTTTTTTAGCATCCCAATAGTTTATTTGTTCATAATATTTCTTTTGCCAATTATAAGTATATATTTCTCATTTATTCCGTGTATGGTTTGCTTCTCCTCTTATGGGCTATTTACCCTTTGTTCATCTGTGCCAAAAAGGGGGAGAGATGGCCCTAACAGGTAAGTCAGGTAAGTTATGTTCTTTTTTCTGGATCCCTTATTTTAAATAAACAGTTACGTGATGTATCTTGCTTGGTGTGTAGGGATTCCATAATATATGTTATATAAGATGAAAGTGGAGTTTCGAGTATGGATGTTCAGTGATTGAGTCAGTTCATCGAGTTGTATTTTTATTGCTTATAGTTAGTTCTGGTTTTGACACGAAATAAACTAAAGGGTGAGATTGAAATATTCATAGTTGGAGTTTGTTTCATTCCGTGTCTAGTTTAGATATCAGCGTTATCTCGTGGTTACTCGTCGTCAGAGATTACACCTTGAGCGACTACAGCTGGACTGACAGGTAAGTGGGTTTCTAACTCTTTGTTCTATAATATCAAACCCTAGGTATTTTTACAGAGTTCTGAAAAGGTAATAAGTATGTTTTTTAAGACAACAGAACTTCTATTCGAATAGATTTCTGGGAACATTTCTGTTCGAATAGAATTTATTCTGTTCGAATAAAATATCTTAGGCAGTTTTTTATTAGAATAGAATAAAATTTATTCAAATAGATTGGCTCAGCCTATTTCTTCATGTTTCTTTTTATTCGAATAAATTTATTTTTATTCGAATAGATTGGCTCAGTCTGATTTTATTCGAATAGATTTTAAATCTATTCGAACAGAGACCGTGATTTCAATTTTCTAATAAAAGACAACTTTCATTTTTTCAAAATTCACTTCTTGAAAGACCTATTTTTCTAGGGCTTGTTTTATAGATTGAGGAGAGATTATTCTTGTGAGATTCAAGAGAGATTTAAATCACTCAAATCTTGAATCAATCATTATTAATCAAGAAACCTAGATTTATGAATTGAAGAACTTGTGGGATTCAAGATTGGAAGCTTCGACGAGAGATTGGAGTGAGGCATTGCGAGAACATGGAATTGACTACGTGGAGTTTAATTAGAAGAGAGGCAACCACGGGATGTGCTTATCGATTCTGTAAGTAATTGAATACTTGTAATTCGATTTTAATAGTAGATTGTTTAGCTGTCGGGTGAATCGACAGCGACCTATGGGTTTTTCTTATGAGAAGGGTTTCCCACAGGGTTATAATTGTTTGGCCTTGCATTTAATTTCCTATTGCTAGTTGACACTAGATAATTTGACCAACTTGATTTAGGTTAATCTTTGACCATTAATTCAAAGGAATTAGAACTTACCGATTTAGACCTAAAACAATCGAAATTGGTTAGTCTCAAGCATTTAGGAATTTCAAGGCTTAAGAAATTGGATATGATAGATCAATCCAACTGTATCTTTTGTTGGCATCACGAGCAAGATTCTAACCATCTTTTCTTCTCATGCACTTATACTGAATCCATTTAGGAGAGTCTATTGCACAACTTGGGTTATAACATAGCATGTCTCAGCATGGATGTGGAAGTTAGTTGGCGCAGACAACACTTTATATGCAGCTCCCTTATTACAAAAATCTAAAAAGCAATTTTTAATGCTTATATATATATTATATTTTGAGAGAGAGATATGAAAGTGATGTAAACTGATTACGTGGAAGCCAATAATTAAAAAGAACACCAGATTTACCAAAAGGAATTACATTCTTGAGGAACCATAATTCTATTAACTAGAACTCTTATTCTAAATAAAACTAATTTAACTGAATTAACTATATTAAATAATAAACAAATAACCTAGACCTCCCCCTTTATAGAACACAAGGGGGGGTTAGAATTATGAACCCTAATTCTAATTAAAATAGACTTCTCCTTAAATTGAGAAACTGCTAATAACCCATATTGGACCTCTCAAACAGAGTTTAAGCTAAAACATTAATTAAACATAGGTCACACGGTAAGTAAATGACCCTATGAGGGATGCGTCACATCAAACCCTTCATTTCAGAAGATTTTATCTACAAAATTAAGAGGGCCGGTGCTCCAGATGACTCACGCACGAATGTATTGTGCATCTCAGTCTCTTCGTCTTCATCCCGCAGAACACGCTCGAAATCTGTACGGTAGAACTCTTATGGAATTCTTAAAGTCTTCCTCATAATTTTCCCTACCCAGAAATTGTACCAAAGAGCGGGGGTACGATGTCGTCACCGACATCCCTTCATCCATTGACGTCTAAAATAAAAAATTAAAAAATTACTTTGTTTCGTTCCTCAAAACCTGCTACAAAACCTTACCAAAATGGGTCAACATACAAACATAATTCTTTGTATCGGGCTATCATCTCTCTTATACAGATCAAATATTTGGATGCCCTGGACTGTAACATAAGTGAATGGAACTGTCGGACGATACCAACCTGCATCTTGTGATTTATACGGGTCTCCTAAATCTGCTGTTGAGTATACGGTGATTGGTAGCTACTGCCAAAGGTGTAATTTGTTCAATCAGTTCTCCCACATACTCACCAAATGGGCGCATTCTTATCTACTGGATGACGTGGCTAGTAGGGCCCGCTGATATTGTAGACTGAACCAGATTAAACTGAAATAAATTCGACACGTGTGTTGTGTTGGCTACTCGTGATGAAAGGAACGAGTCTCACATTTGAGAGAGATTTTCCTTTATTGGTGGTGTTGCTTGTGTTGTAAGAGATAATAGTGGGCCTCCCCCAATCTCTCCACTTTGAACCTCATAATTTGAATCCGTTTTTTGATGCTCAATATGCATCTCTTTGCTTGTGATCACGGGCTTGGTTGGGCACGTGGGGTTGGGCTCTCCACTTACTGACTTGAGTTTTGTATGTGGAACTCGGGTTGGGCTTTCTTTGCTGTGAATCGGGCCTTGTTTGTGGACCGGGTTGTGGGGGTTGAAGGGGACCTAAGTCGGGATCACCCCTCCCAACTTCCTGTTATTGTTCACGGCCAGAACTTTGTTATTTTCTTTGACAATAATCATTGAATTTGTGCTACTTTCACCAGCGGTTTGGGTATCGATTCCTCCACTATCTTGAACCCCAGTTTCGATGTTCAAGTTTGCGAAAGGGTTATTTAGGTCATCGTTCCTCGCAGTGACGCTTTCCTCTAGAGAGAGATCTTCGGTTACGCCCAATAGGGGGCAGGAAAAAGGCTCCTCTACCCAAAGTCTTGACAAGCCCTTAAAGCTTATCAAGATTATCTGATATCCACGCTATATTATCGGCGAGCATAGGTTTCTTCATCGCGGGTCTTCCACGAGGCATCTTTACTCTTGAAACTAACTACACTTAGTGATAAGAGGTTTTTAGTGCCTCTAGCAAAATACCCGTTCAAAGTACAGTTGTCGAATTATAGTACGGATGAGTGGGATCGAATCCACAGGGAGGTTTGGGGAAAAAATACATTCTAAGCTAAATTTCGATTTTATAAGAGATAAATCTACGAAGAAGAAGTAAAAACTAATTATAAAATTTAATGAAAGAGAGCTAAGGTTCAGACTTGGCCTCTTCCTTTCAAAGCATTAATCAATATTCAACTAGATCATAATATCTCCACCCATCATATGTTCGTGTTAAGACACATACGATGTTGTAAAATAAACCACTAAATCTATGGTCAAGCATTTAGTGGTTATACTTTTAAGTGATGGTGAAGAGTATCTTAGAGAATTATCAACTCAACCATGGCTAGGCTTGAGTAAGTTATCTAGTATTTCCTCTTGTTTAGATCTTCAAATCAAGTTTACGGTTAGTAGCACTTGATTCTATCCAAAGTTATTGTACACCAAACTGAAGCTATGGTCAAGCCTTCGATATGATGCACTCATGAAGTACTAAGAGAAAATTAATTATAACATAATTAATACCAACTATTGCTCATCCAAGAAGAGGCCTCATCCTGGCCTTAGCTAGAAGATTAACTGCTCATCTCGTACTTCATCGCATTAACAACTAATTATTTATTAAAGAAAATTAAAGAAAGAGAAGACAATTAAATAAAACTAAGACTTTATTTCTTCTAAACTTGCTCCAATATGAGATGCCCAATTACAATGGGGGTAGGGTTCTGAAATAGCTTATTTTCAAATTGGACGAAGATAGTGCCTTACACCCTTGAAATATGGAATATTAACTAGGAACTAGAAGCAATTAACACAAGTTTTAGCATGGAATACCCTTGAATGGGTTAAAAAACCACGGCCTCTCCTGAGGATTTCTAAAAGAATGGTGTTTATATAGATGCTAGCTATGACAAAGATAAAGAGATTGGATATCTGAGTTTTGGTAGGGATCACCTTCTCTAGAGTTCAGTAGATGATAATAGCCGTTCTGGATCCTGATCTTCAGGTCTCTTTTTATAGGTCTTATAATATGACCGTTATTGCTTTAATGAGGAACGTTACAATATCAGATTTGATGAGTCTTTTATGAGGTTTCTTGTAACGTCTTATTATCTGATACTTATTGATCTTATAACGGATCTCTTGATGATCTTCGCTGTAACTTCAGACTGTTGGTAAAGATGCGATCTCTAGCGAAGGTCGTATGTATATGATATGTTGATGGATATTTGACTGCCTTTTGTAGTACGATGTTACTAGATGCTTCAATATCCTCGAACTGTAGGTGAGGCCGTCTATATTATAATCTGCTTGCTCTCAGTCCTTGGTTGGTTATCAGTATGTTTATACGAACTATGTGAGCTCAAATATCGGGCTTAGTATGAGGATTATAAATAATCCCCTACAACTGCCCCCTCTCAGCCAATAGCAGGAGAAACGTATGGAGCGAGTGGTGTTGGTTGAGAAGTTCAGCTATTTAAAATGTTGCATTAAGGGAGCAGTTTGATAAAGAGAAAACTGCACTGTCAAAGGAGTTGATGGACCAGATGGAAAAGGAGAAAACTTTGCTGAAGGAGCAGTTCGAGGCAGAGACTACTGTATTAAAGGAGCAGTTCAAGGCAAAAACTGCTGCTTTGAAGAAGGAGATCAAAGATGCTACGAAGAAGACTATCGACATTATGGTGGCTGGTCGAAATAATCTTGTTAAAGCCTTCTACCACTGGGGGTTGACTCAAGGTGATGTCGCTCTTGCTATCGCTGGGAAGTATAGTGAGATAGTTTTCTCGGACAAAGAAGCCTCTCCGGCAGTTGATCGACCTTCTGAGCAGATACCAGCTTCTTTAGTGGCTGATGACACGACCAAGGAGGTACCAAGAACTAATTCTTGATTATGTAGTTGTAACATAGTTTTTAAAGTGTCTGGTCGAACTTGTCCCTTGTAGTGGTGATAGATTTTTTTTGCTGAGAATGGAATTCTTTCTATTGTTGTTGGTATATGTGGTTTGATGGTGAATGTATAATTTGTATGTAGGAGGTAGTTCGTTTGAGGGGGAAAATAATCGAGATGGAGAAGGCCTTGAGTCGTGCAAGGAATTCCATCAATCGTACTCAACAGGTATACAATAAATTTGAATATGAGAGACGTCTTCCTAAGTTAAACTTTGATAATACTTTTAAGGAGTTATTTGCGCTATAGTGCAGATATGGGAAGATAAAAATTGAGAGAGATGAGGTTTTTGCGAAAAGTGAGCGATAGGTTCGTCTTACTCCAACAATCCCTTAAGGATAAGCAGTTCCTAAGGGAGAGTGATAAGTTAGAGTGTCAAAGGTCATTATTGTCTTCGAGGCTTTACTTTGAGGCCGAAGTCGATAGTGAGCGGGGACTGAAGGAGGCCTATTTAAAACTATTAACTGAGAGAGATATAGTACCAGATCTAGCTCGGGTGAAATTCTTAGCGCAGGAATCGCGTAATCGCCATAGTATAGAGGCGAAAAGGTGTTCAGCTCGGGCTGGTGTATCCATCATATGAGGTGGTCTAGGTCTATTGCCTAATGAGCTTGACTTTTGAAGGGGCGAAGAATGATGAGGATCTTTTTCTTTAATATAAAAAAGGAAGATAGAAGGGTCCAGGCAGTATTAGAAAACAATCTGAAGCATGCCGGCAACGAACTGGAGTGATGTAAAGAACGTAATGCATGTCTAGAGAGAAAAAATGTGGAGTGTGATAAGTTGATGCAGAGTTTGGAGAAGATGGTGAAGCTGTTAGAAATGCATTTACTAGATATGCAAAAACGTCTGCAAGTCTCCCAATCGCGTTTGAAAAAGTACCTTACTCCAAAGAGGGGAAAACATGTTGTTAAAACAGACTATGAACGTCAGATAACTAATGTGATCGAATTTTATGGAGGCGAGCTTGAGAGAGTAGAAAATGAATTTAAACGTTATATCACGAGTTGTGGTAAAGATCTTGAAGTAGAGAATGATAAAGTTGAAAATATGTGGTTTGTAAAAGGTAATAAGGGTGGAGGAGCTTCGACCTCGAGACCACGAGCTGAAGGGTCTGAGGAAGAGGAGGTGGAAGATCTATTACCTTGCACACGACCTAGGACTCGGCATCAAGAGGTCATAATCTTCGATGAACCTTTACAACTAGATGTGAGTAGTAGTAGGGTTCCATCATAAGCCAACTAAACTATGGTATTAATTGTGCTCTGCATAATGTAGTTGATTCGTGTATCATAGCTTGATGTTGTAATAAATGTTGTCGAATGATATGTCTTGCTTGCATGAATATTTGTTGATAGATGTATGCCCTTTGTAATTTGTTCTTCTAGGCTGATGTCGATGAGCAGAACGATCTCTCTGCTTCAATTAAAGAACTGACCGCTGAATTGCAGCAGTGTTCATTGGCAGTTGAAAATACAACCTTGTTGAACTCGAGGCTGGAGGCTGATATACAGGAGCTGCAGAGTCAGCTCAATGCTGTGACTGTAGAGTTGTCAAGTAAGGAAGCAAAGATATTGACTGCCCATAATGAAGCCAAGTTGTGGAAAAAGACTTTTAGAAGAAAAAATTGGAAACCATGACTGCGAACCAACAAGTCTTGGATCTTTTGAGTATGATTGAAAAATAGAAGAACGATCTGTTGTATCATCAATCGGTAGTAACAGAAAATGATGATCTCTTAAAGAAGTGAGACGCTGAACTTCGTAATATGTAAGAGCGTCTGAAAAAGCTAAGCTGGGATTTGCGTGGGGTTCGAGATTCATGCCAGAGAAAAAGTGACCGTGCCAAAAATCACGAGAAAGCATGTTCCAAGAGAGATCAAAAGCTAAATGAAACCATCAATAAGTGTAACACACGGATCGCCGATCTAGAGCGGGAAAAGCAATCCTTGGAAATGGAGTGTCTGTAAGGTAATACGGTTTATGAGGAGCTCCATCTAGAGTATAAGGAGTTGCAAAGGTTGGTGGATGCTGTAGATGACGAAAGCAAGTATTCTCAGAAGGTGTATGATAAGTTGTAAATTTTGAAGGAGGAGATGGGGCGTAGTATGGAGACAACGATGCAGTATAAGGCTTCATTGCTGAAGGAGAAGCAGTAACAGGTAGATCGCTGCAAGGAACTTGACGATAATCTAAACAAAGTGAAGACCGAGCTTGGTGAAGCTATGCTGTTGACTGCAGACAATGCTACATTGCGTATTGTGGCTATGTTGCATGCTGATGTAAAGAAATTACGGCAAGAGGGTGATTCGATCTTGGCTGCTTCCACTGAGTACGGTATGGAGTATGATTTGCAGCTAACGCGGTTATCTTATATAGATAATCTAATATCGTAGGTTACAGAGCTGTTGAATACGTCTCCTACTGTGGTTGATACTGTTATACCTTTCCCTGCCCTATTTTTGTCTGGGCCTGGGGAAAGTTCGAATGCTATGCACTCGAAGCGAGAAGAATAGTTAACTGTAATTAGACAGAGTATAAATATGTCTTTGCTGTAGAAAAAATGTCAAACGTTGAGTAAATAAATGTTTTTGTTTTCTCTATGAATTATCGAATTGGGTGAACCAATAAACGACCATGTATAGATATATGACTGGAGCGATGTTGTATTCTCTTTTGTATAGGTCGAATTAAATAAGTTAAAAAGAAACCGTAAAGAGATGTATTGAATGTTAAGTAGCTATATAGCGTCTCGACCAGGTCGAATTGATTGACTCAATAAGCGACCCTCGGGGGGCATGTATATTTGAATAACTATGCTGTAGGTCTCAGTTACTGGTCGAATTGAGCATATCAATAAGCGACTGTAATGAGATGTATTGAATATGGCATAGCTATATAGTACATCTCTGCCAGATCGAATTGATTAACTCAATAAGTAACCCTCGGAGAGCGAGTATATTTAAATAGTTATGTTGCAGGTCTCAGTCACAGGTCGAATTGAGTGTATTAATAAGCGACCGTACTGAGAAATCTTTAAATATTGAATAGCTATATAGTGCATCTCTGCCAGATCAAATTGATTGACTCAATAAGCGACCCTCGGAGAGCGAGTATATTTGAATAGTTATGTTGGAAGTCTTAGTCACAGGTCGAATTGAGTGTATCAATAAGCGGCCATACTGAGACATCTTTGAATATTGAATAGCTATATAGTGCATCTCTACCTGATCGAATTGATTGACTCAATAAGCGACCCTCGGGGAGCGTGTATATTTGAATAACTATATTGTAGGTCTCAGTTACTGGTCGAATTGAGCGTATCAATAAGCGACTGTAATGAGATGTATTGAATATGGTATAGCTGTATAGTGCATCTCTGCCAGATCGAATTGATTGACTCAATAAGCGACCCTCGAAGAGCGTATATATTTGAATAACTATGTTGTAGGCCTCAGTTACAGGTCGAATTAAGTATATCAATAAGCGACCGTACTGAGAAATCTTTGAATATTAAATAGCTATATAGTGCATCTCTGCCAGATCGAATTGATTGACTCAATAAGCGACCCTCGGAGAGCGAGTATATTTGAATAGCTATGTTGTAGGTCTCAGTCACAGGTCGAATTGAGTGTATCAATAAGCGACCGTACTGAGACATCTTTGAATATTAAATAGTTGTATAGAACATCTCTGCCAAATCTAATTGATTGACTCAATAAGTGACCCTCGGAGAGCGAGTATATTTGAATAGCTATGTTGCAGGTCTCAGTCACAGGACAAATTGAGTGCATCAATAAACGACCGTACTGAGACATCTTTGAATATTGAATAGCTATATAGTGCATCTCTGCCAGATCGAATTGATTAACTCAATAAGCGACCCTCGGAGAGCGAGTATATTTGAATAGCTATGTGTAGGTCTCAGTCACAGTTCGAATTGAGTGTAGTAACAGGCGACCGCACTGAGACATCTTTGAATATTAAATAGCTATATAGTGCATCTCTGCCATATCGAATTGATTGACTCAATAAACGAACCTCGAAGAGCGAGTAAATTTGATTAACTATGTTGTAGTAATTTTCTGGTATAGGCGGAGATAGGTAGAAATGCTTGAACTGAGTAGACTTGCAAGATGATGATGAAAAAGTACTTTATTGCATAATATCAGATATTACAGCATGTTTATCTTCGATACAGCTTCAATCGATGGGTATTCCATGGATTAGCTACCGGTACACCTTCATATGTACTGAGATCGTAGGATCCTAAGCCATTTGTGCCAGTTACGATAAACGGACCTTCCCAATTGTCTGCTAGCTTTCCAGCATTAGGTACTTTGCGATGTTGTGGAATTTCTCTGAGATCGAGGTCTTTAACTTTGAATTCTCGGTGTCGAACACGCTTGTTACAAGATCGGGACAACGCAAGCTGATATCTTCCAAGATTAACAAGGGCTCTATGATGTATTTCTTCGATCAAATTCAAATTGCATGCGATTTAAAACTCATTTTCATCATCTGTCATCTTGTGATCACGTATTGGATAATGATATTGAGTGGGAATGATGGCTTCAGTCCCGTAGGCCAGTAAAAATGGAGTACAACCTATTGTTATTCAAGGAGTTATTCGGTAGGCCCAAAGTACATGTGGTAACTCGTTCACCCAGTTCCCCTTTTTGTTGTCTAAACGCTTCTTGATGCCATCCACAATAGTTTGATTAGTAATCTTAGCTTGTCCGTTTCCCTGTGGATAATAAGGATTGGATGGGGAATGAATGATGTTGTGTTCATTGAGGAATGTGAAAATTTTAGGGCCAACGAACTGTGGTCCATTATCAATTTTGATGAGGTGTGGTCCACCGAATAGGATTATAATGTTCTCCCAAATAAATCTGATAACTTCGTTTTCTCTGGTTCGACACAGTGGGACTGCATCTACCCATTGAGTTAAGTAATCTGTAAAGACCAACAAATGTTTTCGCTTTCCTGGTGCTGTAGGAAACTCCCCTACGAGATCGAGAGCCCATCGTCTGAATGACCAAGTGACTTGGATCGAGTATAGTTCGAGTGTTGGAGCTCGCATTTTAGGTCTATGCCGCTGACAAGCGTCACACTTACGAGCATATCCGATTGCCTGTGCTTTCATCTTAGGCCAAAACATTCCTTGAGTTAAAGCTCTATTTGCAAGAGATCGTCCTGCTGCATGGGATCTGCACGCGCCTTCGTGCAGATCGTGCAAGAATTGTTGTGCTTCTTTGTCGGATAGACAAAGGAGGTATAGACCAGTGACCAAAATTTTGTATAGGAGATTGTCCTGAACAATGTATCTTCGAGCATTGTCAATTAATCTCTGCCACTTTGTAGGATCCTTAGGAAGTGGACCATCAAATTTATTTTGAGGTCTGATGTATGTAATGAAATACTGTCTCCAATCATCTTTGACCTCCTCGCTACCCCTAATATTAATGGTGTTGGACACGATGGTATTAATGCTGGGGTTAGAAATGATATCGATTTTTAAGTAACGAGCTTCTGATTTAAGGACATCAGCAAGGTAAGCGAGTGCATCTGCATGTCTATTTTTCCCCCTTGGGAAATGCTCTAAAGAAATTATCTAAAATTTTCTCATTTGTTCAACCACTGCAGCAGCATAGTCGACCATTCTCCCATTGGTTTGATATACGCCTGTGTAATGGTTGGCGATTAGTAACGAATCTATATAGACAGAGAGCTCCGCTACACCCAGTATGAGTGTCATGTCCAAGCCAAGAATTAATGCCTCATATTCTGCCTCATTATTGGATGCTTCAAAATTGAGGCGAATGGATTTTTTAAGCCGATTATTGGAAAGAGTAATAAGGACAATCCCAATTCCTGATTCGGCTGGTCCGACGGAGCCATCGTTCAAAAGTTGCCAACCTTTCTTTGTTACCCAATCTGATTTATCTTATGATTGGTCCGTAAGCGATTCATCTTTTTGACCAATAAAATCTTCTTCCCAATCAGGATCCTCAACTGAAAAAGTCTGCTAGAAAATCTGCAATGGCTTGACCTTTTTCGGAATGGCGTGGTTTGAAACGTATATTGTGCTCCCCGAGGGTTACTGACCATTGTTGGATGCGTCGAGATTTTTTACGCTTGGATAAAATTTTGCGGAGTGGATAGTTTCTCAAAACATGAATAGTATGAGCTTGGAAGTACTATTTTAATTTCTGGGATGTATAGACGAGAGTGAGAAGGAGCTTCTCGATTTTGGTGTATCTCGTTTCAGTGGGAGTCAGATTTTTTCTGACAAAATAGACTGGTTTTTCTTTGAGTCAGAGAAGAACGGAGCTGAGAGATGTATCCGTGATAGCTAGGTATACTGTGAGTTCTTCTCCATCTGCTGGTGTGCTCATAACTGGTGGTTTTCCCTAATAACGTTTGAGTTCAAGGAAAGCCGTTTTGCATTTGTCTGTCCATTCAATCTCAGGATCTTTCTTTGATTTTCCTCGTGATGTACCTCGTTTTAACAAATCGAATAAAGGTCTACATCTGTCTGAAGACTTGGATACAAATCTATATAGTGCTACAATCTTCCCAGCTAGTTTTTGAACATCCTTCTTTGTCTTTGGTGAAGGCATAGCTAAGAGAGCTCGTATGTTTGACGGATCAACTTCAATCCCTCTTTTGCTTATTAGATGGCCCAAAAATTTTACTGATTGAACGCTGAACAGGCACTTATCGGGATTTAAACGCATCTTATAAGATCGCAAAATCTTGAAAGTTATTCGCAAATCTGTAAGATGGTCCTCTCTCTTGAGACTTTTGCAGAGCATATCGTCAATGAAGACCTCCATTGTTTTACCGAGATGGTCTTTGAACATATGTGTCATCAATCTTTCATAGGTAGCGCCGGCGTTTTTCAGGCCGAAAGGTATGACTTTATAATAATATAGATCTTGTTCAGTGATGAATGTAGTCTTGTCTTGATCTTCAGGAAGAAGTGGTATTTGATTATATCCTAATACATTGTTCATCATTGAGAAGAGTTTGTGCCCTGCCGTAGAATCGAGCAGATGATTGATGATCGGAAGTGGAAAGCAATCTTTCGGGGTATGTCGGTTGAGATCCGTAAAATCAACACAGACTCAGATTTTGCTATTCTTCTTTGGGACTGCGACAATGTTCGAGATCTAGTCCGGGTAAATAGCTTTGCGAATAAAACCAACCTCGATCAATTTGTTGATCTCTTTATTCACTTTGATTCACAATTTTGGTGCTAGAGTTCATTGCTTTTGTTTAACCGGTTCTGTTTTATCTTTCAACCCTAGCTTGTGGCATGCTATAGCGGGATCGATCCCTGTCATTTCGTGAAACGTCCATGCAAAGACATCACTGTTATCTGTGAGGAATTGTATGAGATTTGAGCGTTCCTCCGTGCTCAAGAGAGTTCCAATATGAGTTCCTCTTTGCGTACCACTGATCTCAACGTACTATGTTGGTTCAACATTTGGCAACTGAGGTTCTGTTGGAATTAACTGCTGTATTTGCTATGCAGGAGTTGTTGTAGCTGGCTTAGCTTCAATGGAAATAATGTTATCGTTAGCTCGAGCCAATTTTTGGCTTCTTTTGATTTTGTAGATCCCTCCTTTCCAGTCAAATCATAACGCCTGATGATATGTGGAGGGAATAGCTTTCATGTTATACAACCATGGTCGCCCCATGATGCCCCAAGTAACGGGATTTGGCCTTGATGACGTAAAAGACTACGTCAAGTGTGACTGGTCCGGCTGTGATGGGAAGTGTGATTTTCCCCACACGTTCTTCCATAGAGATACTGAATCCAAAGACATTGATGTTACTTGGTTCGACCTTGTCTGCTAAGCCCATTTGGTCGATTGTGCTCTGGAAAATTAGTTTGATGCTGCTGTCGGTATCTACCATCATCGTATGTAGAACTATGTTCTTCATCTTTAACATGATTACAAGTACATCCTGGTACGGAAAGTGGACGTGATGAACGTCACAGTCTTTGAAAGAAATCCCAGCTTGTCGATTGCTGGATTCTTGCAACAAACGAGCTTCTTTATCTATCATTGTCAGATCATGGCATTGTCTGACGTGCCTACGCTTAGATCTGTTGGAGTTATTGATTGTCTGAGTCTCAATGAAGTATAAGTGTTTTTCTTCATTTGTTACGTCAACTTGGACGATCTTGGCGTCAGTCTTATAGCTACCATCCTTATAACTTTCGATATCAACAATATACTCAAGCATTCAACCCTGTACAAATATACTCTGGAGAAGAAATATCAGTGTGAAACACCACTCTGTGTCATGATGTTGAATCTGGTGGTGAATGCAGTATGATTTTCCTGGTATGGGCGGAAGAGTATTGGCATTTCTGAAGAATTCATCTTTTTGTATCAGCGGGTATAAGTCCGCAAGAGTAGTTATTAATTGTGGTATGCACGGAATTGGCTTCCTTCGTCCTTGGAGTCCTTGATTGTCATTGGACTTGAATCGCTTCTTATCACCCCATAGTCTTTATTGTTGTTATGAGCTCGTTCTTTTGGATGGCCTTTGGTTGGTAGGGTGATGCGTTGAGGTCTTGGCTTCTTAGTTTTCAGTCGCTCGAGGTCGATAAAGTTGTTGACCTTCTCAATCATATCCTCCAACGTCAGTGGCTTGTTGAGAACCAGATGCTCCTTGACTCATCCATCTACGAGCAGTGCATTGGTGAAAGCGGAGATTGTGATCTTCTTGTCGAGGTTGCAAATTTTCCGAGCTAGTCCAAAAAATTTCCTGGTAAACGTCTCCAATTTTTCGTCTGGTGCCTGCTTGAGGCTGAACAAAGAGTAAAGACTCTCCTCCTTATCTTTATTGTATGAATAGTTTTTGACAAATAGTTTGTGAAGTTGTTCGAAAGTGAAGATAGACCCTTTGCTGAGCGTGTGAAACCATCGTAGAGGTTCGCCCTTTAAACTGGTCGGGAAGAGACGGCAGAGGATGTGATTGGATGTCGAATGTAGCCCCAAAGAATCCTGAAATTCTTGGACGTGCTCCACAGGATCTCCTCCCTTATATTTCTGAATCTTTAGAGTATGAAAAATGGTGGGTACTTCCTCGTCCAGCCACTCTTATGTGAGCGGGCTCTTCTATAATTTGGTATAGCTATTTCTTCCAGTGAGTATTTGAGCGTCTAACAGCTCCTGGATGCGCTTGTCCACCTATTCCAAAGTAAGATGCTGCCGAGACGTGACAACTCATCTTGCTGTTCGTCCTCCTGGTGGATTGTGCTCTCCTGTTGCCTTGCCCATGCGATCATAGACCGAAATTCAAGATTTTTCTCTGTTTTGTTCCTCTTGTTGCTGCAGATCGATTATTGCTCCAGTAGGTAATTGTGGATTGACGTGAAGTGGGGGTGGGACTAGCTCTTGCTGAATTTGGGGAAGTACTAGATTTTGGTCTCGATGTCCCATGCGATCATGGACTGATATCATCGAGGTTGCAAGCAGAGCGTTCTGCTATCTCGGATTTGTTGTTATTTGAGCTTGAAGTACTTTGATTGTGTCCTGCATGCTGGAGAGTTGTTTCTCTAGTTCTAATCATCGTTTGGCTTCCGTTTACACAGTTGTTCGCAAATCCGTCACTCCTTCAGCAGCGTCAGGTAGGACGTTGTGTGATTTTTCTTGATTTGCCATCCTTCAAAAGAAAAAATGAATACGGAAAAACTGGATCAGAGAACACTGAGTGTATGTTTCATTCCCACAAACGGCGCCAAATGTAATAGTCTATTTTTGTATTGGACGAAGATAGTGCCTTACACCCATGAAATATGGAATATTAACTAGGAACAAGAAGCAATTAACACAAGTTTTAGCATGAAAAACCCTTGAATGGGTTAAGAAACCACGACCTCTCCTGAGGATTTTTGAAAGAATGGTGTTTATATAGATGCTAGCTATTACAAAGATAAGGAGATTGGATATCTGAGTTTTGGTAGGGATCACATTCTCTAAGAGTTCAGTAGATGATAATAGCCATCCTGGATCCTGATCTCCAGGTCTCTTTTTATAGGTCTTATAATATGACCGTTACTATTTTAATGAGGAACGTTATAATACCAGGTTTGATGAGTCTTTTATGAGGTCTCTTGTAACGTCTTGTTATCTTATACTTGTTGATCTTGTAACGGATCTCTTGATGATCTTAGCTATAACTTCGGACTGTTGGTAAAGATGCGATCTCTAGCGAAGGTCGTATGTATACAATCTGTTGATGAATATCTGAGTGCCTTCTACAGTGCGATGTTACTAGATGCTTCAATATTCTCAAACTGTAGGTGAGGCCGTCTATATTGTAATCTGCTTGCTTTCAGTCCTTGGTTGGTTATCAGTATGTTTATACAAACTATGTGAGTTCGAATATCGGGCTTAGTAGGAGGATTATAAATAAGCCCTTACAGGTTCCTTTTATAGGAAAAGGAACCCAAATTTAGAAACTATGCATTAAATTCTAAAGAATATTTGTACAATAATATCTTCTCATATTACAACCAATTACCTAATATTCATGCATATAATTTCCTTAAATGATGTAGAGATATATCTTCATAGAAACTCTTGCAAATATCTTCAATATAAAATATCTTCAAGGATCTTGATGCAATATATTCTTTGATCTTATTCTCCAAGAATATTTGTGTATATATTTCTTCAATCTTGAGACCAAATATATTATGTCTTTGACTTTTTGTGCTATGAACTGCTGGAGACACTTTTACTTGACTTTAAGAGCTTGGTTTTTAATATCCATCTCCAATAGCTACAATCAAACAAACGTATATAAGTACCCAAAATTATATATAATGGACGACTAAAATACATGTTCGGGTATATTAAAAATGTTATAATTATGTGCTCATAAGTTAGATCTAACGCAACTCTGATACCACTTTGATGTAAACTGATTATGCGGAAGCCAATAATCAAGAAAAACACCAGATTTATCAAAAGGAATTAGGTTCTTGATTAACCCTAATTCTATTAATTAGAACTCTTATTCTAAAAAAAACTAACTTAACTGAATTAATTGTATTAACTAATAAACAAATAACATAGACCTCCTATTTTATAGAACGGGGTTAGAATTAGGAACCCTAATTATAATTGAAATAGATTTTTACTTAAATTGGTAAACTGCTAATAACCCATATTGGACCTCTCCAACAGAGCTTAAGCTAAAACATAAAATATAAAACATTAATTAAACATAAGTCACACGGTAGATAAACAACCTTACGAGGGATGTGCCACATCAGAAAGAGTGTTCAATAGTTTGGCCACTAAGGTTAGGATTGTTCTTTACAAAATTCAGAATATTGTTAAGGAATTTTGTTGGGTATATCTTGTGTATCTTGTGCATAATTTTGTTATTATTGGGTTCCTAAAATAGTGTTGGGTATATCTTGTGTATATATAGTGTTAATACTCTATATATACTTATAATAGGTATGAGATCAATAAGAAAAAAGATTTCTTTTCTTATTTTCTTCATGGTGTCAGAGCAGCAGTGATCCTTACATCTCTGCTTGTTCATTATTTTTATTTTTATTTTGTTCTCTAATTCTTGTTATGGGAGATAAGGATATTGGGAGTTCGGAAGAGGTTATTCCTATTTCATCCAAACTTGTTGATGGTGATGTCAACAACTCTCAAAAATTGAGTTCAGTATTGTTAACTGAATTCAATTACCTTCCTTGGTCAAGGGCAATCACTATTGCTCTTGGTGGAAGATCAAAATTAGGTTTTATTAATGGCACGATAACATCACCTGATGTTAGTTCACCGGAGTATGAGACTTGGTTGCCAAGGATCAACCGTTATGTCTTGGATTCTTAACTCGATGGAACACCAGCATGTCGAGATTTTTAATTATTCAGAGTCTTCTTTGGATCTTTGGATGGCTCTTTGTGACATGTATGGCAACCAAAATAATTTTGTGCGGATTTTTCAGATTCAACGTGATATTGCTAGTCTTTACCAAGATGGGAAGTCTTTCGCGAGTTTACTGGGGAGTTTAAAAAGTTTATGGAGTGAGTTGGAAACCTACCGACCACACATGGTTGACGCTGTTGTACTGCGGAAATAAACAGAGGAGGACAAGATTTTCCAGCTTTTGGCGAGTCTTGGTCCTGATTATGAGGATTTACGGAACCATATTCTTATGAATAATGAGCTTCCAGCTCTGAAAAATGTTTGTGCATCCATCCAACGTGAAGCAGTTCGTCGGCAAGTCATGCCTCGTGCTGTTAATTCCAGCACTCCAGATGTTCGTACCTATTTTTCTCGTTTATCTTATGAAGAGAAAGTCTACAAAGGCAAACGTCCAGATCTAAAATGCCAACATTGTCATACTATTGGCCATTCAATTGATCGTTGTTGGATTATTCACTCGGAATTGAAGCACAAATTTGCAAAGGATCATAAAGGAGGATATCAAAAACGAGCTAATGATTATAAGGCTCATTTGGCTACGGGATCTGTTACCTCTAATTCTATTTCCTTGATAAATGAGTTTGTAAATTTTCTACAGGAGAGGCAGGGTCAGGGAGTAGTCCAAGATGGTGTTGCGAGTCAAGGACATGACCAGCCGGCTGCACTTCTTAGTCATTTTGCTAATTTTTTAGCTGATAGAAATTCTCTAACTAACCAAGGTATTCTGCTTACTTTTATGACTGTATTAGAGATTGGTAATTTGCATGATTTATGGGTTATTGATTCGGGGGCCATGATGGACACATAAAATGACCACTATTCCCCTATGACTTAATGTTTATTATTCTTAATTTTATTATTAAACATGACTTATAAAACTAATTTTTATATTTCAGGTCACATGGAACTCATTTACCAAATATCTGTAAATACCGGGATGTATAGCTCAAAGGATGAACTGTTGGAGAAGGATGTAGAGTTGTCAAACACAAAGGTCCCACAGGGAGAGGTTACAATTTTGGAGGATAACTCTTGGAGGTTACAAATTTATGTACATTCATGGCATAGTTATAAATCTAATATTAAATGTAAGAACCCTCTCCTTCATCTATAAAAGGTGAGGTGGTGAGCTCATAAGATCATCCAATTTTGAGATAATCATTCTTGTAGAGTGCAAGAGAGCATTATTGGAGTAAGTTGGTGCAAGTCTTGTAAGCATTTGGAGCATTTCATTTTGTAAGTCAATAAAATTCCTCTTTTTGTTGTTAGTTTATGTTCATTTCATTCTCATATCATTTAGGTTTTATAGTTGTTATAATGGTCGGCTAAGTCCTCACTAGGGGTGAGGATGGATCCGCCATAAGCGTATGATATCATGTAGTAGAATACATTTTTCTCCAACACAATATGAGCATATTATCACAAATCCTAAAACTATATTGTTGGAGACATCCATTATCATCATATGATCTCTTTAAGTAGAGATATAGAAAGAGTTTTGTGATTCTCAAATGATATAGTAAAATTGTATTAATATTGCATTTTTCTAAGATATGATCCTAATTAACATTTCATAATTAGTATAGCTTTCATGGAATGTGTTTTTAGCACATACTTAGTTCATACAATATATTCTACTTGAGTTATAATTAATCATGGGATTACATCGACAAAAGTTCCAAGTTTGTTATTTCAATTAAGTGGAGAATTTAATATACGATACTATGTTGATATTGTATGTAAATGGTGGTAAAATCCGAAGCCCCTAGACCTTTATTCTTGATTAAAACCATATCATTGATTTTTACGGTTTTACAACCTTAGATTACTAAAACACAAGACCAAAACTAATTTCTAGTTCCGTTCGAAAGTGAACGACACTCTAATTTTTACCCATAGTATACACCGGATTTTGACCGTTATCAGGCCACAGATCATATGTCAAATAAATTACCTAAATTTCATGATTTCAAACTTTTTTCAATTCCTTCATTTGTCTCAGTCGCCAATGGGAAAGGTGCTCCTGTAAAGGGTAAGGGTAAAATTAAGCTTGTTTCAGATACTATAGAGTCTGATGTTCTATATGTTCCTTCCTTTCCATTTCAGTTACTTTCTGTTCGCAAACTAACATCGTCACTTAATTGTGAAGTTATATTTACTCCTTACAAGGTGTTCTTTCAGGACCTTACTACCAAGGAGACGATTGGTGAGGGATTTCAGTTGCATGGTCTCTACTATTTTTCTACTGATTCTAGAGTTTCCAAAGGTTTTCAGGCAGCTTCTACTCCTATCAATGGACATCTATTATGGCATCGTTGTTTAGAACATCCTTCAGATGCAGTTCTTAACAAAATAAATCGAGTTCTACCTAAGGGCAATTTTGATTGTGAGATTTGTCATTTTTCTAAGTCTTCTAGACTTCCTTTTAATTTATCATTGTCTCGAACTACTCGAGCTTTTGAACTTGTACACTCAGATGTTTGGGGACCTATTTCCACTTCTATTGATGGTTTTAGGTATTTTGTAACCTTTATTGATGATTTTTCAAGGGTTACTTGGGTGTATCTATTGAAATCAAAAGGAAAAGTATTTGGGTATTTCAAAGATTTTCATATGTTGGTTACTACTCAATTTTCAACCAATATTAAAATTCTTCGATCTGATAATGGCACCGAATATATGTCCCATGATATGTCAAATTACTTAATTTTTAATGGCATATTGCATCAGACTAGTTGTGTTAGTACACCCAACAAAATGGGATCGCCGAACGAAAAAATTGTGATTTGCTAGAGAAAACTAGAGCTATAATGCTTCAAATAAATGTTCCAAAACATTTTTGGTCTCATGGAGTTCTTACTGCTACCTATCTTGTGAATCGCTTACCCAGCCGAGTGCTGGATTTTAAATGTCCTCTTGAAGTTTTGCAGGGCAGAAAGCGGGATATATCTCATCTAAAGAATTTTGGTTGTACTTGTTTCGTGCATTTATCAGCTGTTCATCGTGATAAACTTGATCCCCAAGCAGTCAAGTGTATTTTTTTGGGTTATTCACAAACACAAAAAGGGTGCAAATGTTATAATTTCTTGTCCAAGAAATTACATGTAACTCGGGATGTTCGCTTTGTGGAAGCACTTCCATATTTTGTTGCTTCCAGTCAGGGGGAGAGTCTGCCATAATTATTTCCGTTCCCAAGCCTTGATTTATGCCCTACTTTTCAAACGATATGCTTCCTAGTCCGACTCCACAAGTTGAAACTCCCGCTGAACATACTACTGAGCATTTGGATACCTCTAGCTTTGTACCCCAGGAGGTAAATGTCAGCACAAATGCGCACGAAACTTCTCCTGTCCAAGGTGAACCATTACCTCCACAACGGAATCCCCCACGACCCCGTCACCCACCAACAAAAATGCATGATTATGTTGCATCCACTGTGAGGTATCCGGTTGCTAATTACAAGAATTCTCAGCGCATATCTCCGTTGCATTCAGCCTTTCTTTCAGCTCTATCAAATGATCATGAGCCAAAGACCTTTCAAGAAGCACAAGTTCAAACTGTCTGGATGGAGGCCATGAATAGCGAGTTGATGGCTTTAGCTGAAAATAAAACATGGAGTATAGTTCCTCTTCCTCGCGGCAAACATGTGGTGGGTAGTCGTTGGGTGTTTAAAACGAAGTTCAACTCTGATGGAACTATTGAACGGCATAAGGCACGCCTTGTTGCTCAAGGTTTTACTCAGAAATTCGGTGTTGATTACAAGGAGACTTTCGTTCCTGTTGCTAAGATGACCACTGTGCGAGTTCTCCTTTCTGTGGCGATTAATAATGGGTGGTCTCTCTCCCAAATGGATGTCAAGAATGCATTCTTGCATGGCGATCTTGAAGAAGAAGTTTTCATGAAGCTTCCTCCTGGGCACTTTTTTAGTGAAAATCCCAATTTGGTATGTAAACTTCATAAATCAATTTATGGGTTGAAGCAAAGTACTCGCGCTTGGCATGCGAAGTTGAGCAATGCTCTTGAAGCTCTCGGGTTCACCAGGAGTCCGGTTGATTTTTCATTATATGTCAAACTTGGTTCCGTAGATAAGCTAGTGGTGCTTATTTACGTCGACGATTTGATTATTACCGGAACTAATACAGACTCTATTGCTCAACTTAAGCTGAAACTCCAGAATATCTTTCCTATTAAGGATCTGGGCCCTTTAAAGTACTTTTTTGGAATCGAAATGGCAACTTCTAGCAAAGGGTTATTCCTAAACCAGCACAAATATATTATTGATTTGCTTCATGATGCTGATATACTCCACACTAAACCCGCGGCTACTCCACTAGATAGCAAATTGCGTCTTGATTCTACGAGGGAAGTTCTTCATTCGCCAAGTTATTATCAGATGCTTGTTGGGAAGCTTATCTACTTGACAATTACACGCCCTGATATTACACATGCCGTTAGCCTTGTTAGCCAACATATGCATGCTCCAACTATTCAACATCTGAGTATGGTCAAACGCATCTTGCGCTATTTGAAGGGCACAATTGGTCATGGAATACTAATGACAAGAAACGGCCACACTAATACTATGTGGTATACCGATTCCGATTGGGTCAGAAATGCACTTGATCGTCGATCTACTACTGGTTATTGTATGTTTGTTGGTGGGAACCTCATTTCATGGAAAAGTAAAAAACAACATGTGGTGGCTCGTTCTAGCGCTGAAGCTGAATATCGTGCAATGGCTTCCGCAGCATGTGAACTTGTGTGGCTTAAAAGTCTTCTTGCTGATCTCGGTTGTTCGAATATTATTCCGATGCAACTTTTTTGTGATAATCAGGCCGCCATGCACATTGCTTCAAATCCTGTGTTCCATGAAAGGACGAAACACATAGAAGTGGATTGTCATTACATTCGCCAACAGGTCCAATCTAAGCTTATTGCCACTCAGTATGTACGTACTACTGATCAATTGGCTGATGTGTTCACCAAAGTTTTGTCATCTACTCAGTTTCATCGACTAATGAGCTAGCTTGGATCCATCAATCCTCTGGATCCAGCTTGAGGGGGAGTGTTGGGTATATCTTGTGTATAATTTTGTTATTATTGGGTTCCTAAAATAGTGTTGGGTATATCTTGTGTATATATAATGTTAATATTCTATATATACTTGTAATAGGTATGAGATCAATAAGAAAAAAAGTTTCTCTTCTTATTTTCTTCAAAAAAATTCCGTGGAACCTATAACTGTAGGTTATTAATAATTGTGAGAATAGAGGGTTTCTGAACAGATGGAATATCAATGAATGGATTATTCAATGAGGATGTGTGATTGTGGTGTGTCAGATCAGTGGGATGGGTTCCAACATGCTTAGTAATGCTGACAAGACAGTGGTTATGGTCTTCTTCTATGCTTAAATAGGGTACTGAATAGTAGAGTAGTTGTTGGGGCTTTTAAATGCTCTTTTTCTATTTCGGTTATTGTTCATGAGTCTAATATCTTTGTTATCACTGTTTATGACTTAGTGCAGGTCTGCAATTTGGTCACAGCCCCTTGTACTAATATGTTCGATAGTCCGAGTATGGTTTTTCCCCACTGCAGATTTCTGGTTAATGGGAATACTTGGAAGTATTGCGTTAGCCAAAGTGTGCTTGAGATTTGAACTGTGGATGGTAGCTAAGGGAGTTACTCATAGCTAAATTGGGCTGGTTTCTGGGTGCTTTGAGGGCTGATGGTGATTTGATTGTTTCCATGAGAAGTGTTGATTGTAGTTGTTGTTTGGATTGAGCTCTCTCTCTTTCTGTCTGTGGATTGAGTGTATGCTGGGTGATAGAAATTCAAGATGGCTGGGTGTTGGTCTCAGTTTACTGGAGATTTGGAATGTTGTTGTTAGCTGAAGGAGCTGTTTACAGTTTGGGGGTCTAGATTATAGTGGTTTTGTCGCTTGCTTATGGCAGGTTTGCATCTGGTCTTTCTTGCTCCTTATTTTTTGGGGATGGGCTGAAGTATATTGGCAAGGTCTGGACCTTGTTTTTGTCTAGTTTGCTATGGTGGTTGTGGCCTTTGGTTATCTTATGCTAACCTGTTGATGTGGTTGGATGGGCTGGTTAGGCTGTGGTTCCTCCTGTTTTTCCTTCCTTTATCAGTTGTTCCTTACAGAAGAACTGATATCGATTGATTGGATCAATGGTGTTAGGCTCTCTCTCTACTTGTAGTTTGACTGAGTTGTCCCCACTTGTACATTTTTTCTCTTCTCTTTATTTATTCTATTTACCGTTCAAAATAATTACATAAATAAAAACTTTTAATGTGCTAATTTTGACAAGACTTTTTTTTTTTTTTTTTTTTTCTCTCTTCTGACACCAACAATATTCGGAAAATTTTATGCCAGAATTTGATCGTTTCAATTTAAAAATAAACTTGGTATGGAATTGCTAGGTGACATTTGAACCTTCCTATGAAACCTTCAGAAGTCTTTGCTCGAGATTACCCACTCATAAAATATATTTATAATAAGAATTAATAAGCTTCCAATCATTACTTAAGAGTTAAGATATCGTCGTCCAATAATGGCATTTAAGAATCTAAACATTTTCTAACCCCTAATAGTAACAATGGCTTAAGATCTCATAAGTTGATGTTTCTCTGTTTATCATAAGAATAGTATCACATCGTGTAGCTCAATGATATACTAGAACATCTTCTTCAATTTTTGTTGCTGATCGAACATATGGACTTGTCGCCCGTTCAATGGTTGCAACGGCCTCGAATTGTTTCTATACATAACGTCCAACGGAGCTCTTAGGGCAATTAGTTGCTCCTCTGAGATTTCTCTCACCTACATTGTTAGAGATGCATATTATGTTAGTCACCACAGAAAATATATATTTGATATCATTCACTCATCAATCTTTAACCATCGCACCGATGGTTTCTCCTAAGTAAAATTTTGGGGTATTGAGTTTCCAAGCTGAAGTTATCATGATATTTAGCCAGAACGTTGTTTTCAGGTTGGGTGAAATTTCAGTAACATTTCACTATTTTGAACACCCAATAACTACGACCAAAATTTCGAAAGAAACATATTTACTTTAGAATTTGTAGAAGTGAGAGTGACAATTACCTTTCCGAGAATATTCCAGACGACATTCTCAAAGCACGGAGGAATAGTAATTGAACCAACATATCTAAAGTACTTCATTGTGTTACGCTTCAATGACTTTGTTCTCACTAGTTTCACTGGAATATGAGCTTCTTCATGACCTGCGCATACTTCCTTTGCCAGTTGATCCAAATTATCTTTTATCTGCATGTCCATTTAAGAGTAAAGCAAAAAATTAAAAATCATACAACCAAAAATAATGTATGATTCCTAATAATCGTTTGGAGTACCATATTTTTTTCCAAAGAGTACGTACTTGAGAGAGGAATGGATCAGGTTCGCCAAATTTGTAGAGGATGGCCACCACTGAAACACTCCCATCATCTGCTACGTGCACAAGATGAAGCTCCACGGGGTAGCTGTAATTATCGATGATGTTCAGGTATGTAATTAATCTTGAACAGGCGTCAATTTGAACCAGCATTTTTATGCATTACATATTTCATGTTTTTTTATCACGCAAAATTTCAGTTTACTTGGATTTCCAAAATAGAAAATATCATGAAATTTCTTCTGGAATAAATAGGCTTGAGAAATTTTAAAAACCGCAAAAGCTGTATTTTCCGCTGAAATTTCAAAGACATTATTTATCCTCTGAACTTTTGGAAACTAAGAAAACCACCAAACTTCAGGGTTCTTAATTCCCGAACGAAAACATTATCATGATGCTTTTCCCTGACTATAAAGGGCTCAAAAAGCGATAAAACCTGCACTTTTTGGCAATTTTTCAGAAACTTTGAAAAATCAAAAGTCTGAAAAGAACAATTTCGGCTGAAATTATTGGGACTTTAAGAGATTTTTGAGTGAAATTAGTTTTTTAACGGAAAAAAATTAACCTGATAAGTTTATTTTCAGCATAGATAAAGTAGAAGGATAAATACTGACCGAACCCCGTTAATTGTGTGCTCAGAGGGCGAATGCCAGTGCGTTTGTTTTAAGGAATAGTTCTTCCCATCTATAAATGCAGTTCCAACTCCATCATGATACAACAACTGCAAGAAAAAAATAAAATACCAAAATACATTTTTTTAACACACCTCAGAACTGTCTCTAAATCATATTTTTGCAAGGCTTGCGTGAAAGACGGTTACCACCTTTAATTTTGGATGTATGTTTCTTACACCCAACATATGTCAACAAAGACTGGAAGGACAAGAAAAAGAGAGATTCACATTTTGATCTCTCTCAGAAGAGCTCACAACTTGTTCCCTGAATATGCTAGAAGAAATGTGTTGTTGAAAAAAAAAAAACTTGTCAAAGGTAAAGAACAAACCCCAATGTTGAAGCCGTTGTTGATCAATGTAGCATTCGAGGAACAATAATCTCTCGCTAAATTCTCCAATTTCGCGTTATACGCGGCCTCCTTCGTCACAATATTAATCGGAGACTGAGATTTCCCATGCGAACACATTGAGAAAGACGGACTCAAGCTCCCCCAGTTTTCAGGGCCACGCACTCCTTTATAACTGAATTTGACACCATGCCCTGTAAGAAATAAAGCTATCAGAATATAAATATTGAAACTTCATCTCTTTTAAGATATCATGAAAATTATCTTGAGATTTTTGACATATTCAGGAAGCAATTATAATTCATTCTTACCTTCTGCTAAAGATAAAGAAAATAGTATTGCTACTCCGGCGATGATAGCAGCGTTTCGAGCAACCATGGCCAACATTCCTACCTTCTTCTCCTTTCTCCCTCCCTAGGTTTCTTTCTCTATATGTATCAGGAGAGAGAGAAATGGGGTAGTTTTGTTTTATAGGTAATTTAGTCCTGTGGTTGAAATTGTTTCAGTCTCCACAATTTTCTGGAATTTCTATTTTTTATGCTAAAGTTAGGGAATATATGGTAAATTTAGACAATGTTGGCTTTAAGTATGTTGTGTTTTTGCTATATATAAGAGCATCTCCTAAAGTGCCTCACTACCTTGGATTTATAGGTGCCACCTAGGATTTTCGTGATCCAGCAGTGCCTCACTACCTTGGATTTGAGTCTCAAAAAACAAGGCTGAGTCTTGGAATCCAAGACTCAGTCTTGCTTTTTAAGTTCGCGATTGGGCACCCAAGTGTTGGGCGCCTATTCTGTTTTTAAACAGGCGTCTAAGGTTTGGGCACCCAATTGTATTTTTTAACAAAAATTCAAATCGGCCGCCTAAGACTTGGGCGCCCAATTTTATTTTATTTAAAAAAAAATTCAAAACGGGCGCCCAATTTGAATTTATGAAATAAAAATTATTTTTTTTTATTTTTTTTTTTTTCAAAAATAATAAAACAGGAGCCCACTTGGGCGCCTGTTAAAAAATCCAAGTCAGGTACTGTTGGAAGAAATAGAGCCTCACTACCTTGGATTTGGCTTTTTTTCAACCAAGATAGTGAGGCACTTTAGGAGATGCTCTAACAACTAGTGCACCCCCGTAGAGCCGATCCTTCTTTATACTTACTTATATTGAGAGATAGTGTCGACCCAAGGGCGCAAGGCACGCCCACAACCCCAGCCCTAGATTCGCCTCGCATAACTCATTTCTAGTGAAAGGGAAATCCGGCGGCCCAAAATATCCCACTAAATATACCCCTAGGGAGCTGTGAACCCCCAGCCGTTTTATATATAACAATAACAATAGTTTGTTCTTCTTAACAAGTTTTATTGTTTTGCTACTTCTTCTTAGATTAAAGATATGGACCTATACCAAATTCTAGCCAATATCTAACAAGACGGGTAAACCTTTGAACTTTGTCTCAGATTTTATCTTATAAACCACTAGGTGAGCGTAATTTTTTTTTTTTTTTTTTTTCCTTCATCTTGTTTGTGATTATTAGCTATAAGATGCAAACGACGACTCAATCAATATTGGATTCAGCTAAAGTATTAATCCTATTATCTTACTAGAGCTACATTGAGAGAATTCTTTTTATATTTATTAGAGAAACATCAATCAAAGTTTAAATTTATATCATTCATCAAAAGAGCAAGATAAAACAAAACAAAAAAATGATTGGGTCCCAAGCAAGTATTGGCTACCATACAGCGAAAGAACCTCGGCTTTTTCGCAAACCTACACCTACTAATTCCAAATGTGGTAAAGATTTAACCGAATGAGAAACCACACAGGTTCACTACTCCTGTATCCTTATGCTATGCTCTTATCCCTTTAGAATCTGAAGACAAAGGATACAAAATTCATTCAGAAGTTGGGACCATAATTGAATAGGCACCTATTCACATGTAGAAGAACCTGGTTGAGGTAGTAGGGCTACCTGGGAGATGTTACCAGGGTCACAATATTGAAGTACATTGAATTAATCTCACAAAAAATGAGGTCACTTTATAAAAAAAAGGGGTCTGATATTCTTCACCAGACACTTATCTCAGTCACCCATATCCTTATCTCAGTCGTACACCCTCACTGGGAAAAACATAATCCAGCTCACAGTGTTCGCTTCGTGGTAATGATAGTGGAATAACACAAATTCAGATGCAAATAAATGGTTGGATTGCCGGGTTTGACAGCTTCAGACACGATATAATAGTGCGAAAATCCCTTTAAAACCACGTCATTAGCAACATGATTTCATGCCATAGAAGGCAGTATTGAGAAGCTCTATTTTGTTTTACATTTGTTGAATGCACGAAGTCCTTTAAAATGTAACATTAAATGTTTCTTCTTATGCCATCCTCACATATAGTGTGGGCCTCATAAAAAGATACAGGCACAAGCTGTAATTTATGGTTTGAACTATTTATTTTCCATTACGAGGAGGTGTTTCCCAAGTGCGGGATTTATTATATCAAAACATAAATAGTGTTTTGTAATATGTATTCTTGTTCGAAAGAACAAGAATAACCTGTTAAGCAACATACTCAGACGCATAATGTGGAACTATATTGTATGGTTTAGACTAACACCTTATTTACTCAACCGAAGTCTCGACTGAAATTGAAACTGTGGCATGCCAGAAATTCTGAATTGAGAAAATTTTATGCAACTTTTATAAAAAAACATTTCACCAAAAACTTACAGCGTATCTAAATCTATCTAAAGTTCTAAACTCACAGATGGAGTAAAGGTTTTTAAGTTGTAAGACACTATAAACGCAGATAAATTCTGATAATTTCATTTCGGAAACTAACTTAAAAAACGAAAGTTCCAGAAAATGAAAAAAACATGGTCCCAACATCCCCCTCATAGAATTCTATCTCATAATAAAAAAAGATGAGTAAGTAGTTATTTAATCCCATCGGTCCTTAAAAAGGTTCCCAATAAGAAATGTGTGATGAATGTAAGGTCAACCTGAAAAAATTGAAATATTCCACTCTATCTAATCAGACAGACCAAACCTCGCATTCTTGTTAGCTACACAAACAACCTTAGATGTAGATTTTTCATAAAAAGGTGGAGAATGGGTCAGCTTGAACTCATTATCATCTAAATCCCCACAATGTGAGGACCATAAATTTTGAAAACCTTTGTGAATAGCTAAGGGACACTAGCAGGCTTAACTGGTATAGGTACCTGGGATTTGCAATGGGGTCCCGGATCGTAGAAGCATATACTAAGTCACAGCTCTCGGTAGTGGTCTGTAACGTGGACGGCTCCAACAAAACTTTCGGCAAAAGAGGAATCTAACCCGAGTCTTCCTGGGCTTAAGGAGTCTAACCTGATTTGAATGGGACTTGATGTCATGAATAGAAGATTTGCTAAAGGATAACATCAAAGCCCTTTATATCGTCAATTGGGCCTCGCGACCATATAGCTTCTCCAACAGTTTTGGGGGGCAGGGGAGACGCTCATGGCTGAAGATTGGGGCTCTAACCTTATGAAGCCTTTGAACACCCAAAATAAGAGCAGTAGAGTAGGAAGATAGTAGAGTGGGAAGATAGGAGGGTTTTCCAATATCTTCCACTCTCACTGCTTCCAGCTGCCAAAATGGGAGAAGTGGAATAGGAGATAATCTAGCAAAGACGAGTAAATAAGTAAAGCAGGGAAGACTAATCCGCATGTTTAAATCACGTGAAATGTGTTTTTCTAAGCATTTCTAATTCAATTAAACAGTACAAAACCATATGAGTAAGTCTTCCCCACGGTACTTTTCTGATAGACGTAGAAATACGTAGGATTAATGCGCCTGAAAGTATCGTTATGTTAATCCCGATTTATTAATTTTTAATGTTAGTAGCATTTTCTTATTTTCAGGCATTTATCATTGTTGGAGCTAATAAGTATAAAAATACATCTAATAGAAGGTATAAAGAGTTGAAGCATCTCCAGCAGTCTCTCAGGCACAAGAAAGATGCCTGCATTCAATATACTTGTAGATTTTCTCCATGGAATAAAGATGATGAAGGACTCTAGAAGGATTAACATGAGATAAGATTTATCTTTATCTGATAGAGTTTTAGAATTGTAAATAAGTCTCTCCTATCTCCTATAAATATGAGAGCAATTCTATGTATTTTACACATTTTAATCTCAAGAAGGAATAAAGCTTGCGTTTTTCAGCATCTTTCTCTTTCTCTCTCTTTTATTTTATACGTTTAATTTAAGTTGTGATCAACACCATTAATGGAGAGCTAATCTTCTTAGCTTAGGCTAAGGATTGAACCTCCGGTGAAGTGAGCTAAAGTGATGTTAATAGTAGTTTAGATCTAGAATTAATCTTCAATTCTCTTATTTGAAGTTACGAAGATTTGATCTAGTCATGACAACTCTAAGTTACTACAGATATGAGGAAGATGTCGAATTAGCCATATTCGATTGTTTTCACGCTCAAAGAGAATTCTAGATCACTAGAGTTAATACTCTCCACCTAGCCATGGAAAAAAGTTTATAAACCCTAGATCCGATTGTCCATGAACAACGAAGTTCTTACTTAGGGTTTTAGCCACAAACCCTAGATCTTAGACCCGAATAGACCTAGCCATGGCTATTACGTGTGGATAGAAGCTACCATTTTCATATCGTTTAGTAAACTAAGTCAGAAGTGATCCAAAGCCTAGGTTCTTTTCCTTATAATCGTACCGAAAGTTAGTAATTTAGATTTATGTTTTAGATCAAAACGCTTTGATCAAAATTAGTTTAGATTCGTTTATTAGTTAATTAGGAAATTATATTTTTAATACGTTTACTCCCCGTGGATTCGACCCCCACTTACCCTTATTATATTACGACACGCGAAGTTTTGAGCGGGGTATTAAAAGACCAAGTTTTTCTCGCATCAAAATTGGCACCGTTGCCGAGGAGGCAACGGTCTATTAAATCATAGTTTTTTTTATATTTTTTTAGCTAATTTATTTTCTTCTTTTTAGTTGTAAAGTTTGTCAATTTATTTATTTTATGATAAGATCTCTGAGATTTCTTTCCAAAAAAATTTGTCTCAATATTTTCTTATAAGCGGTTTCGGAGATATTAATTTTGGAAGAAACATACTCAGTTTTCATCGAAAGATGTGTTCCTGAATGTTTTACAGTTTTTGACCATCTATACTTCACAATTTAGGAATTTTTTTGTGACATAAGTTCTAGATAATTCAAAACCCTTTCCGAATTGCTATAGATCATATTTTTCTGTTTAGCCCTTAGAGAGTTACAGCCTTTTGAAACAACAGTAAAAGCAGTCTCAGTAAAGGACGCCGTTGTTCATTAATCGGCTGTTTTGAGCGGTAGGGAAGCAAAATTACAGAAAACTTTATTCTTCAATATTTTTCCTTTCTGAATTATCTTTCCAAATTGGTATTATTTAATGTTCTCTCTCAACTGAGCTGAACGATATACGCATTTGAAAATCAGGACGTCATAGACTGCAATAAACTTGGAAATTGAATTTATATTTTTGTTGTCATAAGTTCACTAATTATTATTTTTTTCTCTTGTTTTGCTGGATAATCACAAAGTTGGTACTCAGAGATCGTGAGGAATTTACAACATCCATTGACAAGCTTCTCTCTAAAACCTTCTTGTGCCCTCTAAGTGAAGGGGCATCTCCTTCTTTCGCCCCCTAAGTGAAGGGGCGGCCACAGCTTCACCGGGAAACACTTCCCGTAGGTTGGTCCTCTCTTAAAACTTGACATATAAAAGAGGTTCATCACCGCTCTGCTCCGGCATTAGAAAAGTAAGTTGTGTGGACTGTTCAAATACACGTTGCTCTTAAATTAAAAAATTTGTTGTGTTTGGATTGACCTGCTATCGTGTTTCAATTTTTGCTCCATGCGTAACATAGTAAAGGTTTTTAACCGCTAGAGCTCTTCCGCGGGATTTCATCACCCAAAGGAATCTCCAGCGAGTGGGACCTCCCACCTAGGGATACGGAGAAATTCGTATCACACGTTCATAACTGTCCCGACCTTTAAATTTAATTAAAACTTAAAAAGCTATTAGTAAAATTTCTCAGGGATTTCATCACCTGAGGAATTAGGAGGTATCGGACCGGGGTACCAACACGGATTCATAGGAACCACTTCAGCCAAGCGCCGCGAACCATCGGTTGTTAAGCGACGTCACCGTTCTGTGTGAGTCACGTACGATAAGGCGAGGCACACGGACGTGAGGACTGATGCTCAAACACTAAGACCGTTGTTAGCATAGTGAAGCTTTCGTGTTAGGAATCACACACTAGCCCGACCTACCCAGTTTGATTAGCATCTAGATTATGATTGACTTAGTTAATTTAACTTTAAAAATTGTTGATGTGTTTATCTTAAATTGTGTGTTTAAATTCCCGTTGAATTTTGCAATTTTATTTCATTTCATTAGTATATGCCCAAGTACGATCGGATTAGGCAACACATTGATATACGACCGATTCCTAAAACAGCTAATACAGCTAACCAAGTCCAACAAGAAGACCTTCAGGCCATATACGACCTTGAAATTGAAAATGAATTTCTTCCTGAACCAATGAGTGACAAGTCACTAAGGGAGTTTTTTGCTTCCGTTTCGGAAAACTCACCAAAATGTATTAAGTTGCCAGTAATTACGGTAACCCAGTTTGATATCAAGCCTGCGATTTTGAACCTAATCTCACATTTTCATGGGCTCGATAACCAAGACCCATGCTTGCATATCGATAAATTTGAGTCTATCTGCCAAACGTTTCGATGTAAGGACATAGCAATGGAGTACATCTATTTACTTTTTTTCCCATTCTCTCTAAAAGACAAGGCAAAGCGTTGGTTGAACTCTCTGCCATCCGAGTCAATTGACAAGTGGGACACCCTTAAACAGAAGTTTAAAATCAAGTTTTTCACCATGCAAAAAACTGACCTTTTAAAGCATGATATCTCTGATTTCCTTCAAGAAGACGGAGAAAATTTTTACGAAGCATGGGAACGTTTTAAGGAAAAATTGTTAAGGTGCCCCCATCATAGTTTCGAGAAATGGAGACTAATCCAATTCTTTTTACATGGGTTAACTCTTTCAACCCGTGAATCAATTGAAGCCCGTAGCTCAGGAAAATTCCAAGATATAGATGAAACTGCTGCATATGCATTTCTTGATAAATACTCTGAGACATCCCAGCAATGGGATCTTACTTCTCGTGATCGTAGGCCCATTAGAAAAGGAGGCATCCTTAAATTACCTGTAAGCCTCGAATTAAGAGTCCAACTGGACTCCCTTACATGTAAAGTCGAGGCTATGGCCGTAGGGAAAGTAGCGTCCCCTAAACCAGCATCCATTCCTGGGGTCTGCAATTTATGCAATGATCTGACCCATTATGCACACACGTGTCCACAACTCCCTGAGTTAATTAATTCTAATCCGGACCACATTAATGCTATCTTGGATAATGAAATGAGACAACACCAAAATAATTTTGGTAGATCTCCTTGGTTAAGTAACCCAACATTTTCTTGGAGGAGTCAAACCACAAGGACAATCCAGTTATAATCCTCCACCATATTAGCAGAATCAAACATACCCGACCAAACAAGCCCACCCAGTTAGTTTAAAATCTACACTCCAGCAGTTTATAACAGAGATTAGGGGGGTTACCCAACAAAATTCTAGGGAATTTTCATAAATGTGAGCTTTTACACAGAAGCTAGACACCCAAATAGGACAAATAGCAAGCCAATTAAGTGAACGAGAAAAGGGAAAATTCCCTAGTCAACCAATTGCTAACTCGAGGGCCGCCTTTGAGGTTCATACCCAACAGAGCTCACCTGAGAACATTGAAACTGCCCAAGTAGTTATGACCCTTCGGAATAAAAGAACTATAGAAACTCGACCAGACCCTATACCGCCAACTAAGAGCAATTTAGTTCCCAAATCTCAGGAAAAAACCCATGAAAATCTAGCATCTAGGCCACATCATGTTCCAACTCTACCAGACCTAGTAGACAAGCCTTATGTGCCTAGGGCCCCATTCCCTAACCGATTTGTTCCTGCCAAAAAGAACGAAGGTCTGAAAGATATTCTCGAGTTATTTAAACAAGTACGAATTAACATTCCGTTCTTGGACGCTATCGATCAGGTTCTGTCATATGCTAAATTCTTTAAGGAACTGTGTACAAAGAAATGTAGAACCAGAATTAGGAAGAATTCCTTTAGTGTTGAACGGTTAGCTATGTCCTACCATTTGAAATTCCGATCAAACAAAAGGACCCAGGATGTCCCACCATTCCCTTACTAATAGGAAAACACTACATCCAACAGACCCTCCTTGATCTTGGGGATAGTGTAAACCTTATTCTATTTTGTGTTTATGAGGACCTCGATTTAGGCGAACTTAAACCCACCAGGATACAACTTCAACTCGCTGATAGATCTATCAAAACTGCTAGGGGTATTGTTGAGGATGTGATAATTAAGGTGAACGAATTTTACTTTCTAGTAGATTTTGTAGTCTTTGATACACCACCGATTTCGAATGTCCATGGCCAAATCTCTATTATTTTAGGTCGACCTTTCCTAGCTACTTCCAATGCTATAATCAATTGTATAAATAGAATAATAAACCTAACATTCGGTAACATGACCTTGGAACTGAACATTTTAAATGTCATGAGGCAATATCAGGATTTTGCTGAAGAGTGTAATATGATAGGTACCATTATCTCCAAACATTCTAGGGACGACCTCTTAGAAGATTGTCTGGAGGATGACATCGTTGGTATTCACGAGTCAATCCTAAAATATATTGCAGCTGTTCTTGAAAATAATCCTCCAGCATACACTCCTCCTCATCGGTATCTCCCAATTTCGAGTCACTCCCTATGTCTTCTAACCCCCCCAGTTCCTTTTATTGTGCACCACCAAAGCTTGATCTTAAAGTACTTCCGGATAATCTAGGATATCGGTTCCTCGGGCCTAACAAGACTCTTCCTGTTATCATTTCATCTTCATTGGACTTAGATCAGGAAAATAAACTCCTTGCTGTACTAGACACCCACAAAGAAGCAATTGGATGGTCAATAACATATATCAAAGGACTAAGTCCATCAATAGTTATGCATAGGATACACTTAGAGGAAGGATCCAAAATATCTCAAGAATCACAACGACGTGTGAACCCTCCAATGAAGGAGGTTGTAAAGGCGGAAGTTATGAAACTTCTTGATGTGGGTATTATTTATTCCATCTCTGAGAGCTCTTGGATAAGCCCAGTCCAAGTGGTACCTAAGAAATCAGGTATTACTGTCGTCAAAAATACAGACAATGAACTAGTACCCACCCGTACTCAGACAGAATTGCGAGTTTGCATTGATTACCGAAAGCTAAACGCGTCCACTTGAAAAGACCATATCCCATTACCATTCATGGATCAAATATTAGAACGTTTAGCTGGTTATTCATTTTACTGTTTCCTGGATGGTTATTCAGGATACAACCAAATTTTAGTAGCCACCGAAGACCAAGATAAAACCACTTTTACTTGACCATTTGAAACTTTTGCCTATCGTCGCATGCCTTTTGGCCTATGCAATGCAGCCATGACCTTTCAACGGTGTATGTTAAATATTTTCTCAGATATGGTAGAAAAGTTTTTAGAGGTCTTCATGGATGACTTTTCCATTTATGGCTCCACATTTGATGAATGTCTTATAAACTTAGAATTGGTCTTGATCCGGTGTAAAGAGAAAAACCTAATCTTAAATTGGGAAAAATGTCATTTTATGGTAAATCAAAGAATAGTACTCGGTCATTTGATATCATCTAAGGGGATAGAAGTTGATAAAGCAAAAATTGATTTGATTTCTTCTCTACCTCCTCCTAAAATAGTGAAGGACGTTCGCGCATTCCTCGGGCACGCAGGTTTTTATCGACGATTCATTAGAGACTTTAGCAAAATCTCACGACCTTTATGTAATTTACTTACTAAAGACATCCATTTTGATTTTAACGATAAATGATACAAGTCTTTTGAAACACTTAAGTCCTCATTGACCACATCACCGATTATCCAGCTACCCGATTGGACCTTACCCTTCGAAATTATGTGTGACGCTTCAAATTATGCCGTAGGTGCCGTGTTAGGACAACGTTTTAAAAAAACACTCCATGTCATTTGTTATGCGAGTAAAACACTGAATGATGCTCAAATTAATTATACGACGACTGAAAAAAGAGTTGTTAGCCATCGTCTTCGCGTTAAAAAAAAATTGGTCATACATTTTAGGGTTAAAAGTCATTGTGTACTCTGACCATTCCGCCCTTCGATATCTTCTTCATAAAAAGGACGCTAAACCACGTCTTATCCGTTGGATCCTTTTACTCAAAGAATTTGACCTCGAAATACGTGATAAAAAGGAAAGAAAACGTTGTTGCCGACCATTTGTCACGTTTGATAGTCGACCACATTAACGAAGACCTTCCTATTTCTGAGCATTTTCCCGATGAACAGTTAATAAATATTAATAGGGCACCCTGGTTCGCCGATATTACAAATTACTTAGCCGCAAGGTACATTCCACCAGATTTGAGCAGACAAGATAAAAAGAGATTTAAAACAATCTCTAGACGATTTATTTGGGAGGATCCCTATTTATTTAAAGTTGGCGCTGATCTAGCGACTCGTCGTTGTGTCCATGAAAATGATATTTCAAATTTTTTAAAAAGTCTTCATGATGATGGTGGTCATTTTGGGCACCGTAGAACATCTAATAAAATACTTCAATATGGTTTCTATTGGCCTACTTTATTTAATGGCACTTACGAAATTTTTAAAAAGTCTTCATGATGATGGTGGTCATTTTGGGCCCCGTAGAACATCTAATAAAGTACTTCAATGTGGTTTCTATTGGCCTACTTTATTTAAGGACACTTACGACCATTGTTCACGATGTGACCGTTGGCAAAGGGTTGGCAACATGGGTCATCGGGATGAGATGCCTCTTAACAATATTTTAGAGGTTGAAATTTTTTATGTCTGGGGCATTGACTTTATGGGCACATTTCCGATATCTAATGGCTATTTGTGGATCTTAGTAGCAGTTGACTATGTTTCTAAATGGGTAAAAGTTGTACCATGTCGGACAAATGATCACGTTGTCGTAATTAACTTTTTAAACGATAGCATTTTAGTCCGATTTGGTACACCTCGTGCAATTATAAGTGACGGTGAAACTTATTTTTGTAACCATTATTTTAAAAGTCTTATGCACAAATATGGCATTACTCATAAAGTTGACACCCCATATCATCCACAGACAAGTGGGCAAGTAGAGGTTTCAAATCTGGAAATTAAAAGAATTTTAGAGAAAACTATTCGACAGATCGTAAAGATTGGTCCACCCGTCTTAATGATGCTCTTTGGGCCTATCGGACTGCTTATAAAACCCCGATTGTAATGTCACCTTATAGATGTATTTTTGGCAAAGCTTGTCACTTGCCTGTGGAATTAGAACATAAAACTTACTAGGCAATTAAGAGATTTAATTTTCAAATAGACGCAGCAGGACTTCATTGAAAACTTCAACTAAGTGAGTTAGAAGAAATAAGACAAGAGGCTTACGATAATGTTAAAATATATAAGGATCGGACCAAAACATATCATGATAAACATATAGTCCGAAAAAAAATTATATCAAGACAAAAAGTCTTTTTGTTTAACTCAAAACTGCGTCTTTTTCATGGAAAATTACAAACCCATTAGCATGGCCCGTTTGAAGTCGTAAACATACACCAAAATGGTTGGGCTGAAGTAAAAAAATATCATACTGGGAAAACTTTTAACGTCAATGACCAACGTCTTAAACCTTATCTCGAGACAATCTTTTTAGAAAATTTCCCTGATATAGATCTTTGCGAGCCTAAATACAGGGAATTGTCCGTCCCCGAATAATTTATTGATTTCACATAAGTTTGAGGGTACAGGATTTTTGTCTGGCTGAAAACGGTAAACTTAGCGCTTTCTAGGAGGCAACCCACGACGCATTCAGGTGAGAAATTTCAATTTTCCTTTCCATTTTTATTTTTTGTTCTCCAATATTATGGGCAATATTTTATTTAAGTTTGGGGGTAGAAAAATCATTTTTTAAATATTTTTTTTGAAGAAAAATGAAATAATGACACTTTTGGCAATTTATGATGTACTTTTGATAAATTTCCAACATTTAGACTGAATTTATTTTGACATAAATATTGGGTGGGAAACACGAATAAATCTAAAAAGAAACCAAGAACTTAAAAGTTTACAAGTATACACTAAAATATTTTTACACCATCTTAAGTTAGATATACTATATTTTAATTAGCGACTAATTCAAGTTAACGTGGTATATTTTGAAAACTTGCACTTCACTATAGTTTTGTAATTGATGCATTCGATAGGTTATCGACCAGTTTTAGAGAAATCTAGTATTTATGTTAGGAATAATTCGCTCCAAGGGAGAGAACTGCCTAAGAATAAGTTCATTCCCAAAAGAAAAAAAGAAGCCAAAGTTGCTCCTAAAACTTTCACGCTGTAAGGCTACTCGCATGATTAAGAACTGAAAGAGAAAAAATTATCACCAATCTCGAGTATGACCATGAACTATGTGAAAGGAGCACGAAAAATGTTACTTGTGAGAATCCTGAGTCTAGGTCACGAAGGGGCACCAAATCCCGACAACTTTAGTCAACTGGCGGGGATTGTTGACCGAAAACTCCTTGTTACGGAGACTTCACTAAGAAACAATGTACTCATAAAGGCTATGAAAAATAAGATACCGGAAAGTAAAATTGACTAAGACACTTGTCAAACTGACCGTTGAATTTATTTCAGTAAGTACTCGACTACCATACACTGACTCAATGATTCTAGACAATGTATTAAGCAATAAAACTATTTTCACAATACACTCAGATATATCTGGTAAAATACTTGAATTTCTTTCTAATCATGAGGTAGTATCTCTAGTTTCGGATAAGTACAATATATTTTATGGTATACTCGGGGAATAAAAGGTTTTAAGGAATTTCCAGTTTGCATATTTTTGTCATAACTAAATAAAGATAAATTGACTGGAAATGAGTCTCTTGTTATTTAGAATTGCCATAATGTCATTATTGACTTTTGTGGGTATAGTCACTGTAAACCCTCACGAGACAACACTCGTCCACCAGGGACACCTAGGGGTTTATCGGCTTGTTGCATACGCTAAATACAATCGCAAGTCATGCGAAAATGGTTTCCTTTCTTAGTTTAATTTTATTTCTTTATTTCACTCGGGACGAGCAACATGGTAAGTTCGGGGGTATTTGATAGACGTAGAAATATGTAGGATTAATGCGCCTAAAAGTATCGTTTTGTTAATCCCGATTTCTTAATTTCTAATGTTAGTAGCATTTTCTTATTTTCAGGCACTTATCATTGTTGGAGCTAATAAGTATAAAAATGCATCTAATAGAAGGTATAAAGAGTTGAAGCATCTCCAGCATTCTCTCAGGCACAAGGAAGATGCTTACATTCAATATACTTGTAGATTTTCTCCATGGAATAAAGATGATGAACTCTAGAAGGATTAACATGAGATAAGATTTATCTTTACCTGATAGAGTTTTAGAATTGTAAATAAGTCTCTCTTATCTCCTATAAATATGAGAGCAATTTTATGTATTTTACACATCTCAATCTCAAGAAGGAATAAAGTTTGCGTTTTTCAGTATCTTTATTTTTCTCTCTTTTATTTTATGCGTTTAATTTAAGTTGTGATCAACACCATTAATGGAGAGCTAATCTCCTTAGCTTAGGCTAAGGATTGAACCTCCGGTGAAGTGAGCTAAAGTGATGTTAATAGTAGTTTAGATCTAGAATTAATCTTCAATTCTCTTATTTGAAGTTACGAAGAGTTGATCAAGCCATGACAACTCTAAGTTACTACAGATATGAGGAAGATGTCGAATTAGCCATATTCGATTGTTTTCACGCTCAAAGGGAATTCTAGATCACTAGAGTTAATACTCTCCACCTAGCCATGGAAAGAAGTTTATAAACCCTAGATCTGATTGTCCATGAACAATGAAGCTCTTACTTAGGGTTTTAGCCACAAACCCTAGATCTTAGACCCGAATAGACCTAGCAATGGCTATTACGTGCGGATAGAAGCTACCATTTTCATATCGTTTAGTAAACTAAGTCGGAGGTGACCCAAAGCCTAGGTTCTTTTCCTTATAATCGTACCGAAAGTTAGTAATTTAGATTTATGTTTTAGATCAAAACCCTTTTATCAAAATTAGTTTAGATTCGCTTATTAGTTAATTAAGAAATTATATTTTTAATACGTTTACTCCCCGTGGATTCGACCCCCGCTTACCCTTATTATATTAGGACACCCGTAGTTTTGAGCGGGGTATTTAAAGACCGAGTTTTTCTCGCATCATTTTTCTACTGAAGGATTCCTACAATGGGTGAGAGTTTCTCATTCTATCTTCCCACAATCTCTTCATTTCACCGCAGGAGCCAAAAAGGCAAAAAGTACAATTTTCCCACTATCTTCCCATTGCTTGAGATGCTCTGACAAAGAAAGCCGTCAAAAAGACAACTTCCTTTGAAAAGGCAAAGAAAAATGTCACCAAAAACAAATAAAAAAACCCGTTGAAATTTAAATAAAGGGAAGATAGTAGCACCTTGGACCTCACGGACTCGGAAACTCACTTGGCCTCATTTTACAAAGTGAAATGCCAAAGCAATTTCAGCCATTCACTCAGGAAAATCTCACAAAACAAAATATAGCTTCATTCACTGGACTGCTAAAAGGCACTTTACAGTGTGGAACCTTCTTGCTACAACTAGGAAAATTCTCTCATTTTAAACTTATAACCTAGGGCGCCTATCTGATTATATTTGGAACGTGGACGAAGGAGTGAGATTTGGACAGCATCAACAGTGTCTAAATATGAACGTGAAAGCCATTATCACATCCCTTTCAATTATTGGCACACAAGGATGTTTACCACCATTGTGTTCGAGAAAAAGCTCCAAGGGGTGAAATAACTACTCTTAAGAAAAACTTCAAATCGCTTGATAATCTCAATTGAAGATAAATTTGTATTTCCCATGAATAAATATATGCCAGATAACAGTTTATTGTTTTTAACTTAATACAAAAAATATGGTTCAAATAAAAAGTACAGAAGCATATACAGATTGTACACATAACTATAAGACTAAGAAAAACCTCGAAGATTGAGGTAAGCTGAGCAACTTACGGAAGAACATAAGTTGCTTTGAGATAGTCTACGATTTCTGCACTTTCAAACATTTTGACTCCAGTGTTAGGATCTTCTAGATAAGGTACCTGTTCAGTACGTAAAACAAACAAGATTCGCTTAACATTAATTTATCAATAAACGATAAATTCCATACAGATGGCAACCTATAACAAAGGTACTTCAAGGAGACCTGAAAACTTCCTGCCTTCTGATATAATACTTGTCGTTTAGGACTGCCACGAGCACAACTGCAAGAATCCAATAATGGAATGAACACCAAGTAATGGTATTAAAAGTGTCGTAACTATCATATTTGGTAAAAGAGAAAAAAAAATATGGCCACCAACAATAGAAAAAAGCTAACAAAGGAAGACAATACTTCCGAAAACAGAGCAAATTATGGATGTTAGAGCCGAAGTATATCCCATTGTTAGTTGTTACTGGAAATGGGAACCTTTCAGTAAGAAATATTTGAAGACTATGATAAACTAATTATATTAGCAATAAAATACTAGTCGAATTTATATGCTTTTCAACTCAACAGGTATATTTATAGATGGGACACATACATGTGGCAATATCATGTGGCCAATATGATAAAAAATTACCAATAAGTTCCAAAGAAAAAAAGATTTACCTGCGAAGTGTGTGTGGTAGCTCTAACTCAACCAAAAGCTCACGTACAATTTTGCAAAATGGAGAACCCTGAATGAGAAAAGTGCATGATTTAATTTATAGAGGCATACAAGAATATCCCGAGAATGCACCATTTCACAGTAAGGAGGGCGAGAAAACTGTCAAATTATGTCTCCTTATTAGCACTTCAATTATAAGTTCAAGTAAAAAACTATTTTCATAAACCTGCAATGTTTTGAAAACAAACCTCATATGCCCATAATTCAAGTGGTTCAGGCGGCAGTTTTGAAGGAGTGTATGAAGATCCCTGAGAAAGGAAATTGGATTAAATCTTTTATATCAGCCGAGAATTTAGGTACACCGTTTTCTATTCTTGAATGACTTTAATGTATGAAGTGTTTTCTACAGTAGTTAGTACAAATGTGATGTGAAATCTTATGCATATCCGTGGAGGATCTTTCTCTATATCATTGCCGAACTCTATTTTTCATAATTTGCATAAGATTGCGTCACAATGAGCACTGAAGTTCAATAACTAAAGTCTTTACACTTTTCATAAGTATTTAGAACATATGGACCGATATAAAAAATGGGATGACAAAACAATAATGTCCATTTTGTCTAAATGATAGTATCATATTATTTTCTATACATGTGACTCTAACCCTAGTTAGCGATCTGTGTATAAATTCTTGTTTACTTTTCAGAGATCCGCAAAACATTGAGTATTTACCTGTCCATTCCATACATGACTATTTCATTTATTCATATATTTGCAAAAAATAGAGTTCTCAAGCATAAGTGAAAAAAAAAAAAAATGCAGTTTCACGTGTTTGATATACTTTATCACAATATTGTCGTGCTTTTGAACCAATCAGCAGCCAACTTCGTATTAAACACGTTATTTTCCCTTACCTTTCCCATTCGACCAATCATGGCAAATCCCGCCGTTAATGTCTGCAATATAAGCATTGATAAGTTTGTATGAGAGTTGCAAATAAGCCACAACCTAGATAATAATAATAATCAAGACACAAATCCGTAGAAGATTTAGTATATATAATCGGAACAGAGCCAAAATGCTGACAGTTAGCAGCCCAAGCGACAACGCCAAAGGGACAGTTCCATCACCTATAGAAAGAAGGTAAACAAGGTAAAGCACGTGGATAATTAGAATGAAGGAAATGGACATATAACTATTCAAACTTCTAGAGCAATCCTCCAACGAAAGAAAGTGCAAGAATAAAAGCTCCAAGTAACACAGTAATGATAAAGAACAGAAATATCCTGCCCTACCATTGTAAAAGTATTTTCCTCTAATTCTCGAGAATGATTTGCAAAAAATTTCTCTTTACTAAAGAATAATCAAATTTAGTCAAGATTTCAGTAACCGTTTTCTCTATGAGCTATAATTCCAATGGAGATATTATTTGGCCATACTGACACAAGTCCTTTCAATAAATTTGCATGGGCTTGTAGCACAATCAGAACATTAATGTACATTTGTCGAAGTTGAGAAAGAGATAGGAAAACATACCATACTTCCCAACCAAATACTTAATTATATCGTCTGATTCATACATTGCAACACCTGTGTTTGGATCCACCTACAAGAAAAGGTTTAGAGGCTTAGCAACGATATGAATAATTTTCGTATTAGTACGTAGAACTCAACTAAAAAGTAAAGGGATTGATGTTGCTACAAATTTATATTCACAACAATACAAAATGAAAGATATTGATCAAATTTTAATTAAATTACATTGTTGGTTGAAAAATTACTATGGCAATCTTCCACGCCTTTGACCTAATAGAACAAAGATCCCTTACCAAATGTTCCACAAAACCAACAGAAAAACACACATAGAAGGTTTCATGATGGATCACGTGGTCGTTACGATGCCCACGTAGGCGATCGTCTCTCCACCTCTCAGGACCACTTTCTATATTTTAGTTATTTCTATTTATTTTATTTTAATTGCATTATAATTAGGAGACTAGAAGAAGGCTCCTAATTAGAGTCTAGCTAGGGTTTCCATTTTTGCTAGGTCTCTTCTGATATAAAAGAGAACCTAAGCTTAGTTTATTTTGGTAGAGTTGGTTTGAGGGAGAAAGGCTTAGCCTTAGAGAGAGTGGTGTAGAGTTTGGGGTAAAACTCATAAACTCTAGTCTTTTGGCCTTTACTTTATGCGATTAATAGCGATTTAGTAAAAGCGAGTTTTAGTTTTAGATTAATTGTGATTGTTAGAAAGAGCTTTAGCTATAATTCCTATCATTTCATCTAAAGAAAGACACATAAAACAAAAACAAAATGCATAATCTTTTAAAAAAGACACGAAGACCGCTTAGAACTTCATAAAAATTAAAAGTACAGAAAGGTTCCAAAAGGACAGGGCACTAATAAAAAGTACAGAAATGTGCTTGCTTAATTTTTGCTGATTGAAAGGAATATATAGCATCAATGGCTCAAAGAAATGAGGACATGTAGATATTTTACTGCATAAATTTGCTCCAAAGCATGGTCAGAAAACTCAAATCGGACCAGCCAAACGCCTAATCCAACTCGGGACCAGCTTTGTCCGATCAGATTCTAGTTGATTTATCGTACAAACACTGGATTGTCTTGCACAGTTCGAACTGGGACCAACTTGTCCGAGCTTTTGCGAATCAACTCGGATCGTCTTGGAGTGGATCAAATAATAATTTTTTATACCATAATATTTAAAGGGAGCATGGACACTCATTTTTGGGCACTCTTTTAGACACTCATATATTAGGAGCACATAAAGATGTTCTAAGAAATTATTTCTATATAGGCCCCTCACTTTGAAGATCATACTCACAAAAAACAAGTCATTTCAACATTTTTATCAACATTAAAAAATATTTGAAGTACAACATATTGTAAGCATTTTTAGCTTTCTGTTTTATCTAATTTTAAAGTTATACTCAGAGCCGGCGCTGGGGCAAAGCCAGAAAACGAAAACCAGCAAGATCCAATCTAAAACCAGCGAGATCCAGTTCAGGTCCAGCCCAACCCAGGTGACGACCTAACAGACCAGATGTGGCTCAGTAAGACAAATTCATCCCAAAATCTGCCTAATCAGTCAGCAGACTTCACGGAGTGGACTCTGCCAAAATACTCGGCCTGCTTCGTTTGTTAGCCAGAAAATAAATGCCTGGCAAGGCCGAGAGATACAGGGAAGATAGCCCACTGATGGTCAATCGTAGGGTCCCAGGGGATCTCTATCACCGATAGGTCCTGAAAATGAGACCCCCGATTCAAATTTTGTCCATTATGCACCACTTTTTGACACATGTGAAATTAGTAAGGCGCGTGGGGATGAAAATTTATCCCATTCTGCTGATTTGGGCAAAAAATTGCCACATTGATTTGGGAAAACCCCTTATATTGATCCTATTTGGGCGGCGTTTGAAACTAGTTTTCGCGAGAATGTGACTCCATTTTTGTGGGTTTCGGGCATTCTTTAACACACAGATATTGACGATACAATTGTGCCTCCATTATTGTGTACAACCAAACGATGCAGGAAGTACCATAAGAGAATTCAAAGCTTGAAGAAATTGGCCACAGTTAGGGAGTTTTTTTTCAAGATGTGTTAAGTTCTTAGGTGCTCCACCGCCTTGAAAATTAGGTTCGAATTATTCTAAGGAGGGAAATTTTGTTATGCCGTGAGTCATCTCCCACCTGTATGGGTTATCTAATTGGTATCTATGTATCTCCCCTATCAAGATTATTTTATTCCTATTTTTAGTATCTCCTTTATTTTTAGGATCTCTTAGATTGAGTATTTTATTTAAATTCTAATTATATGAGGAAAAAAATTGGAACAAGAGGGTTCGGTTCATCATTTGATACCATTTGCCCAACTACTCCTCTGGGGCCCATTACAAAGCCCACTCTCCGCACACGCCATTTAAGTCAAGATAACTCTTGGTGGGTGACCCCCGTTTGTGGTGGTTCGATCTCAGAGCCGACGCCATTGAAGATGAAGTAGAAGTAGGAGAGAAGAAGATTCACGACGAAGATCGTAATCTTCTCCAGCAGTCAGCTTTGAGTCAGGCTGCATCTGCCTTAAATCTCCTCCAGCAACCAATCTTGAGCCAAGCCAGATCTGCCCAGAATCAGCTCCAGCAGTCAGCCTTGGCCCAGACCACTGCCCAGAACAAGCTCCAGTAATTAGCCTTGCGTCAGGCTAAATCTGTCCAGAACCAGCTCCAGCAGTCAGGCAAACCAGCAAAAAGGCCACAAATTCTTGATCTATTTTGGATTGCATTTGAGAACAGTTTTCACGAGCATGCGATTACATCGTTTAAGAGTTTTGGCGTTAAACGCATGGATATGGGTGACAACCCCAAACCCCCGTACATGGGTACCCAACCAGATTACGAAAAGATACACGAGAGTATCTACGGTATGAAGTACGTGCCAAAATGGTTGCACAATTCAAGGTTCTTAAAAAATTTGAGGACGAATTTTTTCGTGGAGGGAGAGAGTTGATAGGTCGTGGGTCGTCACGCCACGTTTCCTATGTGACCGATCTCTAGTAGTTTCCTTTTTTGCATTATTTTATGTTATTTTATTTTATTTAGAAAATCCTCTAATTAGGGGATTTCTATTATGTAGTTTCCTATTTTGTTGGGAGAGTGGTTAGTAGAGAGAATCTAGGGATTTCCTACTTATAGGATGTTCTTGGAGAGGGAAAGTTAGTGTTGAGTTTTGAAAGAGAAGAGAAACCCTAGATGGGTGTAGAGAGAGCTTGTAGTCATTGCTTCAATTGAACAAAATAGATCGTTTAAATTAGTATTGAGTGATTTACTTCCGCGCTCGTAGTTTGTAACAATATCAAAGACCTAACTGCCAGTTGTAGTAACATAGTTAAGAAAGTAGTCTTTAAAGAACAATGTCCTTTCATCCAGGGAAGAAACATCCAAAAGTAATGTTGAAATAGTTTATGAGCTTGAGAAAAAAGACATGGGGGCAATGTGGGGATCAAACTAGATATCTCACAAGCTTATGACACTCTTAGCTGCGGTTTCCTCATGGATGCTTTGAAAAAAATGGAGTTTGATATGAAATCTTGCAGGTGGATCTAGGATTCAATCAAATGGTTTTTTTCAAACTGGGAGGGGGTTTAGACAGGAAGATCCCCTCTCTCCTACTCTTTTTTCCCTTGCAGAAGATGTGGTAAGTAAGAGTCTAAATGATTTGAGAAACAAAGAAAAGCTGCAGCCTATGCTTTCTACTAAAGGTGCCACAGCTCCATCTCACCTCTTATTTGCAGACAATATTTTTGTCTTTGCAAATGAGCATCTAAGAGGGCTTAGATCTCTTAGAAACTGGTTAGAGAAGTATCAAGGAGCAACTGGTCAGGTCTTAAGCCTGGACAAGAGTAAGCACTTCATGGGGGCTATGAAGAATGAAAAAAAGAAGAAGAAGAAAGACAGCATGGTAAAGAGCTTTTTGGGTACAATGAAGGTGTCTATCGTGAGAATATCTTGGGATTCCTCTTGTCCAAGGAAGAGTGACCGAAGCCACCATCAAACCCTTAATTGGTAAAATAAACAAGAGGGATTTCTGCAGGGAAGACTTATGCTGGTACAGTCTGTTCTTAGCAGTACCTCTATTTACAACAGAAGTGGCCTACTTCAATCATTAAAGAAGAGGAAAGAATACTCAGAAATTTTCTTTGGCTTGGGAGTCCTGACAATGGAAAAGCTTGCACTGTGGCTCTGGAGAAAGCTTGTAAACCTTCAAATGAAGGGGGTTTAACAATTAGAAGACTGAACGAAATTAATTTGTCTCTGCTTTTAAAGTTTGCAAAGAACTTCATAAATGGGAATGATGACTGGAGTCAATTTATGGGAGAAAATTTTACAACAAAAGTTGGTAACAAAATCTTGATAACTCAAGGGTCTTTTATATGGGCAAGGATCAAATGGGCAGTTGTGGAAGTTGAGGAAAGAACAGGCTGGGGATCATTGGAGATGGAACTAATATAGACTTGTGGAGAGAAAACTGGTGTCACCAATCCTCTCTTAAAGATCTAATTAATTCCAACTCCTTGCCATGGTGGCAGATGGGAAGTACCTCATGACCAAATGCTTATTTTACACAGACTAACATAGATATTTCAAACATCAAAATTTGTAGTGGGAAACCAGATAGAAGAATCTGGAAGCCTGACCTGTAGGGAAAATTTTCAGTGAAGAATGCTTTCAATGAGATAAGGAGAAGGGACAGAGTAACTGGTGATCAAACTCAAAGTACCTCCACAGAAATGCTATTCAACCCAGGACTAGCATGTGGGGGTTGAAGGCTTGCTCATGGTTGTTTGCCTATAGATGAGAACATAAAAACGAAGGGTATCACAACAGCTTCTATGTGTTGTTTGTGCAGAGCTGAAGAAGAAACTATAAACCACTTCATTTGGGAGTGCCCTTGTAGTGAACTGTTACGGAACTGGATCTTTCAAAATTTTAAAGTGAACATTGTGGATATGAACCATAAAAACACTGTTAAAGTAGCTGACAAGATCAGTCCCTCTCTGAGATATCTGTGGTTGAGAGCTGTGTGGGCAGGATCAAACTTGATCTGGAAGGCTAGGAATGGCTGCCTGTTTAAAAGGAGATCTTTTAACCTTCATAAAGAAAAGATGAAATGGATGTCAAATATCCAGGAAACTGCTCAATTGACTGTAGCTTGTATGAACAACAATCAACTGGGCTTGAGCATAATACATAGTCTAAGAGTGCTTGTTCATCCTACAAAAGCGTGAAGTTTTGTTTTTGGGAGCTGACTGAATTGGCAAAATAAAGATAAATACAGATGAAGCCTCTTAAGGGAATCCTAGTAAGGGAGAGATGGGCTTTATTAGCAGAAACAAAGTGGTGAAGCGCTAAGAAGCATGGTTATGGGGATGAGAATTGTTTCTAGTTTCTTGGCTGAATGCACAACTATTGTTAAAGGTCGGGCTTGTGCTGCTTCTAATGGGTGGGAAATAGCCTGGATTGAATCAGATTCATCTGCTGCTATTCTGGCCTTTAATGTAGGTAAAATACCTTGGTGTCTGGAGAATGAATGGGTGGAAGCTAGAAGAGTAATGAAGCAACTCAGGATTACAGCAACTTCGGGGCAAATTTTAGTCCTGACCAACTGGCAGGAAGAGGAGCTAGACTAAATGAGGGAGCTTTTAAGTTAATGTAAGGAGACTCATTATCCTCATAATATTGAGGTCCCCATGAGAGAGTACTTCAGGTTTTCTACCCATTTGTAATAAGTTAGCTGTAGCTCAGTAAAAAAGTTCCTCTAATATAGCAAAAAAAAAAAAAGAGACGAATAAAATGCTACACTGTTACGACATACAAGTAGGACTTAGAAACAAAACAAATTTGAAGTCGAAAATTATTACATATAAAAGTATTTTACTCGTGGATTCTACATTAGCATCAATCTGCTTTAAAGCTTTAAAGTAATGATTGCATTAAGTTATAGCGGTTAGAAATAGGTAGTTTCAATTTAGGTTCTTATTAGTAAATCAATGAGGTTCACAACATGTTGAGAAGATATGATTTCTCAAAAAGTAAGAACTTGTATTAGTAGAGGAAACAAGCAATCAATCCATACATGCATGCATACTATTAATGTATATTTTGCAATAATATAGCAATAATTTAACCCTTGCTAGTTATTAAACAAATATAGCTTACAAATATAAAAGTTCTTTTTAAATGTTAAGAAATGTGTAAAAGAATAAGAATGTTAAGAAATGTGAACTGACCATATATGGGAACTGTTTCTTCCCTCCCATTTGAGCAGCCTTGGGGCGGAAATTTGGACCATTTTTTGGACAAGGATAATAGAGAACGTCAAGATCCAAAACAGATACAATTTCCCTAATCTGCACAATAAGTAAAATATATCACTCCACTACATGAGCAATCAACAAAGAGTATTTTTCAGACACAATAATCCACACTTAAAGATAGTCCTCTACCAGTCAAAGGTATTAACATGCATACTAAACAGTTAGGCATACGGTGTGCCTTGATCACCTACAAGGCATAGGGAGTCCATGCCGCCCAGGAAATCCTTCGACAACATAGATGAAACTACTGTATGCAAAATAAAATAGGTACGTACTTATCAAATCAACCAAGGTTTCATTAAGTAATTCCAATGTAATAAATACTATAAGAGATTCTTCCAAGGAACTCATTGAAATTTTATTTTTTTTCTTTGTAAAATTGTCCCATCACGTCCGAGTTTTAGATATGCCCAATCTGGAGCAAAAAGTAAACACTGTTTGAAGAGTTAAGATTGATGTGTAGATGGAACAAGAGTATAAAGCTAGGTAACAATGACACGGATACGGGTGTCGGTGTCTGACACGGCAAAAAATATAAAAGTACCTTGTAAATAGTATTGGACACGTGTATCCGAGTGTCAGGGTGTCGGACATGTTTTATTTCTTAAAAGTGAAGTGTCGTTGTTACCTAGGTATAAAGTTTCTTTTTTTCTTTTTCTTTTTTTACAAGTATAACTTAATGGGTTAACTTTCATTCGGAGCTCAGGTCCATTGTATATTTTATCACAGGGGAATGCAGTGAAAGGGCAAGCCAAAGCTTGACCTCGGCTCCATACCATATCTTTAAGAGAAAAACTAGACAAGTAATGCAAGCCTTTAAAGAGGAAATTATGACTAATTAAGCTAATAACAAAGATTTTTACCTTTCGACAAAATGGACAGCTGAAGTCCCACAATGGCCACGAAATCCATAGTTTATGCAAAAAAAAAGAGGCTTTTGTTAATTTGTCAGAAATATTTTGAATTGAGGTAGTAAGAAGTTTACCATCATGCATATTTTGGGGAAATTGACTTATCCCACTAAGTTTTTGGTCGAAATAGCGATTGACCCCCCGGTTTGAAATTTATTCAATATCAGTCCATATATGTGTTTTTAACCAGTTGGTGGTCACTGACTTATCGTTGATTAGAGTAAAACCATTCAAGTACCCATATGCTCGCGTGCAAATGATAATGTTAATAGTGAGAAAATACCTTTACGGACTTTGTAAAGGCTTAGTTGTTAGAATTAATAATGAGTTTAGAGGGAATTATGTTCGCGAGAAGGAATAATTTACATTGATGTTTATAAAGGCCCCTTTCAGTATTCATAGTATTGAGGATTTGAGGGATATGTGAGTACCTTTTTGGTGTTGGGATAGTGGTTTGGGACCACCTCTTGGAGAGATAAGAGAGAGGTTACGAGTTCGAAACCCAACACCGGGGGGTCATCCGCCAAGATTTATCTCGACTTAAAATGCAGCGTACGGCTTGCGGAGAGACTAGTTAGGAGAATGGTGAAAAATGATGAACCCGATGAACTTCTAGATTCCAAATAAAAAAATTAAAAAAAAGAGAAAGTAGAAACAACACAATTTTACCGCAAGCCAACTATTGTTCAAAGTAAATGTAAATATAAGGGATGGTTTGAAATGTAAATCTAAGGGATCAATCCCATTAAAGATGGGAGGTAGATGTGAAACCATGTGAATAAGTGCCAGACGTTGATATTATTAGAAGCTACAGATTGATGATACGTATCTCCCAAACTTTATATATATAACGGATGTATTTTACTCACGTGAATAACATAAGGGTATAAGTGGTTTTACTCAAGTCAACGACAATTCAATGAACATTGACTGAGTCAAAGAGTGCAACTTTAAGGACTGACATTGAATAAATGGCAAACCGGAATGTCAATCGTTATTTGGACCAAAAACTAAAGGGAATAAGTCAAATTATCTCTACTTTTAATTGATAGATGTATGAAACGCAAAAACAAAGATGGAGCTAAATGAAAATAAAGTACGAGATACTCGTACATGTCCAACATGGAAAGACTGACAACTCAAATAAACAAGCAACAACTTTGTAAGGTTCCCTTATCATCCAAGTTTAGCAATTACAAAGTAAAAGTACCTTTCAAATTCATAAATCTCAATAGGCTTCACCGGGCGGGGGCCTAATTTTGAGGTCTCTTTCACCTTGAACCCTGGTAAAATATGAGAGCACTAAAATATAAGTCATTCTTTCACAAATCTTATTGGCTAACCTTTTAGAGATTTTACTTAAGCACGATGTGATTGATAGGAATTGTCAGGATATTTAAAGCTTCTCCTTTTGAAGTTTTAATACGCAGATGACATGTACTACATTTTTTGATAAATATTATTTAATACATTAAAAATAACACCGGTATTTCTCTAGATTATACCACTCTGTTCAAGCAAAATACTCCAAACAAAGGTGAATCAATTGTGAAACTAAGTGTTGGGCACTCAAACCCATATGTGATGCTTTCATTTTTCTTCTTCCTGTAGGAAGTGGTTACATCACCTATCACCATACTACGTGAATTAGTGATTAGTACTAACGGTAATAAAACTCCTACTACTAGAGCTGCTTATGGAGGATTTAATAGGCTAAGAAATGGAATGCCTACTCTAGCATTTAAATTATTATGGACAAGGAAAAATATTAGTGAATTGAGATTGAAGGTGCTTACCAGGGGATGATAATAGCTAATGCTCTTGGTATAAAATGGTATGAAGTAATTATAGACTCTGCTTTTACAAAGAGAGTTATTGATGGTGTCTGGAAACTTCCATGGAGATGCATTTATCAATTTATAGATATGTGACAAATGATGAGTGAAGCTGACTAGTTCAGATGCACATTCAGTCACAGGGAAGGGAACAAAGTAGCTCATTTTACTGCAAAGAATAGGATTATTTCAGATTCGGATATTGTATTTCCACAGGAATCTCCTAGAAAGTTACGTTTTTTTTTTTTTTTGGGAATTCGGAAGTTCGTCGGGTTCATCATTTTTCACCATTCTCCTAACTAGTCTCCCTAGAAAGTTAGTCACTATATGTAACGCTGATATAAATTTGTGTAATTACCCTAGAGCATATTAGATTCTTTGTACAGTAATAAAATCTGGTGGGGGTCTCGCCTAACTCCTGCTTTCTCCTCAAAAGAAAAAAAAATACCCCCGAGTAGTTCCATAGTAGATCATGTTTATAATTAACTTAAAAAAAATGAAATGGCAACTAACACGTACTACTATTGTATTTTCTCATGTAGACACTTTTTTTCATGAGAAGAATCAATACAAGAAATAGTTTTATTTTCTCATGAAATGAGTCAATGACAATTTTCTTTAGGTAAAGTGATAGTGGTCGTTATTGTTCTATGTGTAAAGGAGATAGGGAGTCCATCGATCACAAGGTTTTTTTTCATACCTTCTCCAAAAGCTTTTGGATTTGATGTTTTACTTGAGCAGGAATTTCTTTACTATTGATATATATATATATATGTATAAGAGCTTTTCTCAAATTGGAAGATGAGAAACCTTGGGAGACGAGATAAGATAGAGTGCAATATATATGGCTCACGGTGAAGTGGTGAATATGGATAGAAAACAACGCGGAGAAGTTTAAAGAGAAAGAGAACATGTGAGCTTGTCGTAAATTCTATTAAAACCTTCATATAATGATTAGGACCTCTTTTAAGACTCTTAGGGGCTGTTTGGATACTATGTTAAACCAGTCTAGTCCAGTTCAGAACTGAACTAAAGTTAAAAACATATGTTTGACAAACTATAAGTCCTACTAATCAGGTTTCCTTTTGAATGAGTCTGCTCCATATTTCGAGGAAACTAGTTTTTTATTGGAACGAATAATACTCGTTTCACAATAGAACGAGTTTCAAAATCTTATTAAAATCGCGATAAAATAATAGAGTTCACACTTATCGAAAACAACTCTACGAAGAGAACAAGTAAGCCTGTACTTCCTCTCTCTTCTTCATTAATTTTTCCTACCAATACACATCCACCATTAATGTTCTCACATCAACTGCACTTTCTCTCTCCTCAATTAATGGTTTCCCATTAATTCTCCTCTCATTAATCTTTCTCTCCCCCCTAAATCTTTCTCTCTCTCTCTCTCTCCAATCTCTCTAATGGCAATAACAGACTCACCCGACGAGAAATAAAATTTTTCTTTAACAGCTCTATTCTTTAGTGATCTAGTTCAAGCTCGGATCAACTCTGCAGGAGCAGGCGATGGCTCTACCACAGCCAAATACTGGCCTCTTTGTTGGACTTAACAAAGGGCACATTGTGACCAAGAAGGAATTGTCACCACACCCATCAGTTATAAAGGGAAAAACTAGCAAAAGAGTCCATTTTGTAAGGAACCTCATCGGGGAAGTTGTTGGGTTTGCACTATATAAGAAGAAAATTACTGAACTCTTGAGGGTTGGGAAGGACAAGCGTGCATTGAAATTGGCAAAGCTAAAGTTAGGCACTCACAGGAGGGCCAAGAAGAAGAGAGAGGAGATATCTAATGTTCTTCGCAAGATTAAGAAGTAGATGCTCAATCACCAAAAGATGAATCCCAAAATCAAGCGTTTTAACATATTTCTCAAATTGCTCAATCACCAAAGCTTTGTTCATTGGGACAATCCAGATACCCCAATTCATTGGAGATATTGTCTCATACCTACTCATGTTGTCTGGTTGATGTCGACCATTTCGGAGACCTCGAACCGATGTGCCAGAAGATAGTGGTGAATTGAGGAGTAATGGAGTTGCTATTCCTCTGAGAGATCGAGGTGATGCTCTAGTGCCCAGCAATTATTTGTTGAAAGACCTCAATGTGTTGATTGAACTTGCTCTCCAAATATCTATTGTTTCTTTGATCTCTGCTTCTATATTATTTGAGAGAGAAATTAAAAAGAGAGAGTGATTTGTAAAATCTGTATTTAATCTTAGAAGAGTTTCTTGAGAAGTAAGTTAATATCTGAGATGGTTGTTGTTTGTCTTCATGTACTGATTACCACCTCTACGATCTTGTATCCCGTGTTTATGATTCTCGGGTTTGATTTTGCTATCCTGGCCGGCATTACGTAAATGCTTTTTGCTAGCACCGTCTGATTGAAGTTAGTGTCATATGCACACACGAGTTATGATATGAGCAATTAGGAAAAAGTTAAAATTAATTATAAGAATTGGTTTATGATATAAGTATCCAAACAACATACAAGTCAGTACCAGGATAACAGGTAAAAATGACCAAATTACATATTAAACTGAACTAGTTCAGGTTTATACATATCCAGGATAGGCCGGCCCAAAAAGTTAAGTATCCAAACAGCCCCTTATTGTGTAGTAGAACATAGTTATCTTGAGTGCAACTTGATGGATCTTAATAGAGAGAAAAGCTTTGAGGCTAATAAAACCACAAGTGGCACTCATACCATGGGTACACTAGACATTGCCACTGCAACATAGCACAACCATGGATTAAACTTTGATTAAGTATGTCGAGGCACCAGGCAGAGCAATTGCATCCTTCTTTGGCATGTTTTAGTGTATTTTATTTTTCTTAAACTTGGTGCCACCCTTGACACTGGTATGTGTGTCCAACATCCTTACGAGGTGTCGGACACGTCGACTGTAAAATAGGTCAAAACGCGGATGCGGCCTTATACTTAGTTTTTTTTCTTCGCATTTTATACTTTCTGTCATATTAACTACAGTCAATATGAATCATTATATTTATGATGCTAGAAACAACGATAAAACTTACTACTATTGAGTGACATGTCTAAAGAACTAGAAAATGTTAAACTATATTTCAAAAAGTTGGTCATCTAAGCAAGGAGTACCCATTTGGTGTGTCCAAGCGAGTGTCGGTGTATGTCCGAGTGTCTGACACGTTTGGGCACGAAAATTTTTCCAAATACGGAGTGTCCATGTTACATAGGTGCCACTTTATATTTTTGGGAAGTTTGTCAAGAACCTTCATTCAGGTAGCCATATGGCCCCCGGCCATGGTGAAAGAGCAACTCGTCCTCCAATTCAGAACCCAAATGTTACTACTAGATTGGGGCTGATGGTAATAGAAGAACGCAGAATCAGAGTGTGAGAGGTCTCCTAGAAATGGACCCATTCCAACTATGAAAAGTTAACCAATAGTATTTCACCAAAGAAGAATGGAACTCCTGTTACAAAGAAGGATGAGAGCATGGCTAGGACAATTTTGAAGACCAAGTATGATTTTGTCATCAACTCCCAAGCTGGGACTCAAAGTCAAAATACTTATTCAGACAAGGCAGTACAAAAATCCCATAACTCAAACCTTCATTGAGAAGAAATTGGCTAAACAGAATGCTGAGGTTAAGTAGAACGAGGAAGCATTTGCAGCTGATGAAGACAAGGACAGAGGAGCTAAATGAAGACTTGGCAGCTCAGTATGCTATAGGCCTTTTAAGTGCTCAAAGGTTGAAAAAAAATGCACATTAGTGACGATAATTCCAACAGACCTGAACAAGTCAAAGGCGTAAACTCTGATGGCATTGCAGAGACTGTTCCTATGATGGTTGAATGTATTGCAACTATGCCATTGAGGGTGTGATAAATCTTGAAGAGTGGGATTTTCCTAGAGAGTTGTCATAGCAAGGGAAGTGCTGCTGAAGAAGGAAAACAGTTGAGAGATAAAGGATTGAATAAAAATATGATGCTGAGACTGACCAAGCCTTTAAGAAAGGAGATACAGACTTAGAAGGTAGTAAAAAGAGTGAGACTAATGGCACATATCCTCTGAACGTTGGAGATGGGAGGGACAACTTTTCAAACATAAGACAAGATAGTGTTGATGCTAATTATAATGCCAATATACTAAAACCATGCAATCGTCTTAACCCCTTGATGTACTATAGCCAATAATGTCCAACCATAGAGTGGAATCATCAAATAATGGTAGGAGAAGCTGGGCCTCTTGGTTGGTGTCACATCAAGTGTGAAAGGAAACTACTGTTGAACTATTCCCCACCTATTGTCATTAATGGGAACTCTTATGTGATTTTGGCCGCAGAAGAGATTTGAGAAAAGTAACAAAACGTGTGATTCAAACGTTGTTGAGAACTTTGTGGGTATAAGGCTTCGAAATATGTTAGCTAAAGAGTCTCTTACATTTCCTGAGTCAATCTTGCTAAAGAGTATGATCACAATGCTATGGTGGTTATAATCTTTTAAGCAAGTCTCTCTCTACTAGGAAGCTTCCTTTCAAGTGCTTAAGCTTTTTGTCGAAGAAAGAAGGCAATATTCAAACTGTTGAAGTACTTGGTGAACTAATGCAATAGGAAATCCAATGTATATACTGATTATGAAGCCTGATACTATCAATATTAGACTGGTTAACTGGAGTAAGATTACTGTGGGTGCCATTAGTAACCTTACTGCTGTAGCTAAGTCCAATTTGCTCAATATCCAAGATGGCATTCAAAGTGACCTTAATAATTCTACTCTATTTGTTGAAAAAGCTTAAGCCTCTAGAGTTTTTATTAAACTCGCCAGAGATGAGAATTCCTACCTTTTGCAAAGTCCAGTTTAAACAGGCGCAATACTGCCAAGCCAAAAACATTTTCTCTCTCAGTGCACTGAGGGTTATTACTTGAATTCTTGAGCTCGAATAGGCTTAATACTCATACGACAGTCATTCTCAACTTGTCCATCAAAGAGAAAGTTCTTTTGGTGGATCATAGTGAACTAACTAAGGAGGTATCTGGAGGAGTTTATTGCAGCCATTTTCTCTATTGATAGTTCTAAAGTTGTAGGTCTTGATGCTTCCAACTCCCGCTTTTACAAAGAAAATTTGGGCATTATAAAAATTGAATTCTTGAAAGACAGACAACTTTTCAAGAGTGGTAAACTTCAACCCCAAGTGATTACAACTAAAATCACTCTTGTCCCTAAAGTCATCAATCCTTCTCTCTTATTTTGGAGAGTATATGCCTATTTCCGGTTGTAATGTCATTTACAAAGTCATCTCAAAAGTCCACACCTCTAGATTGAAAACAATTATTGGTCCTCTCATTAGGCTTAGTTTGTCACTGCCTCATTGAAAGTCTGCCTTTATAGAAGGGAGAAGTATCTCAAACAATCTCGTGATTATGCATAAGCTGGTTAGAAACATGATACACACTCTCATACTCCCAAATGTACCTCTAAGATTGACCTTAAGAAGGCCCATGACCTTGTACAATAGGATAATGTTACTACCAGTTTTCAGGCCTTGAACTTTCCTAGCAAATATGCCATCATGAATGGTGCCCCAACAGAATTGTTCGGAGGAAGGAGGGCTCAAGCAAGGAGACCACATCTCTTCAAACTGTTTATCCTAGGTATGGAAACTCTTGGTTTGGTTTTTGAGTATAAAGCTGAAAAGGGAGTTCTAAACCTTCACTACAGATGTAAAGACCCTGAGATGGTTCATTTTGAAATTTGCAGATGATTTTCTGATATTTTACAAAGGGGATATAATGTCTGCCAAAGCTGTGATTGACAGCCTTAATGCTTTCAAGGCAATGACTGGATTACAGATGAATGAAAAGAGATCCTCTATTTTCTTCGAATGCGTGGACAGAATGTAAATTTTTTTTTTTTTGCAGTACTCTCAATTTTGCTGAAGCTGCTCTTCCCTTCAAATGCCAATAGGTCCTCTTATTTCTGCTGCACTTAATTAAAGGAACTATTACTCTTTAGTTGAGAAAATGACAGCTTCAATATTATTTTGGAAGAATAGATTACTATCTTATTTCTTGAATTCATGTGTGTTAAATACACACAAAATAGAAAACGGTCTCTTTTATTCAAATAAACTCTACGGTTACAAGCTTTCCATACCCGACTAGGGTTTATCTTCTTTCTCAAAACTTAACACTACCTGTCTAACCCCAGGATTCCCCTAGATATAGGAGATCCCCCCTCTATCTCCGCACTCCAACAAAATAGGCAACTAACTAGAGTAATCCTAATTCAGAGAATTATCTAGAATAAAATAAAATAATTAATAAAAGAAACTAATTAGAGATCGGTCACGAAAGAAGTGCGCCTAGGTCATGGGTCGTCAGGTCGTGACGACCCACGACCTATCATCTCTCTCCCTTTTAGAAGAATTCGGCCACGAATTCAAGGTGGAAGGTCCACCGCTGCAACTTCCACGTCACCATAGTCGGCTCAACAATTGTTCAAGTGCCTCATCTATCTGATCATATAGCCAGCCACTGTGACACAAGTGTCATTGGTTTCTGCGGATTAGGACACTCGGGCCTCCGTATGCCCCGTTTTCCCACAATTATAGCAAATAGTCGTGCTAGCTGTACTCGTTGGTTTGATCACTCCTTGGAGTCGTAGACATTGTAACTTAACTGTAGAAGGTGCTATAAAAGACGAATATCCTAAAGGTTTTAATTTGACTTCTACCCTACGAGCCATCTCGACTATCTCCAAAAGTGATTTCGGTGAAAACAAAACCATCTCATCTTGAATCCGTCTTGTAAGCCCCAAACGAAAAATATTAACCCGCTGTGCTTTAGACTCCGATAATATAGCCCGTGAAGATAACATGTAAAAATCACTAGCGTAGCAATCCACCGACTGGTTCCTAGCCTACCGCAAAGTTTGGAGTTTAGCAAAACTCTCCTCCTCGTAGGTATTCGGTATGAAACGAGTCATCATCTCCACTCGCATAATCTCCCAATCAGTAACATAATCATCACCCACGGATACCCGCAACTGCTGCACACTTTCCCACCAATTTAAGACGTACCGTACCCTGTTTGTTTTATCTCAACCAAGCATACTGCCCTTACCCTGTGCATTTCTTGAACGCAAGCATCTTGTCAACCCTGTTTAGCCAATCAATAAAACTATTTGCATCCGATTTCCCATCAAAATCAGGTTCGCTAATTTTAACGTCAGAATTCAAATTTTGGAATGCTGAAATAATAGCATTCGCTACCTGATTTTCTTGGTTACTCTGGTACCCGTATCTCTGCGTACCATACTGAGGTTGTCCATATCTCGTAGCTTCAATCCCCTGATTTGGTTGAAAATTATCCATACGAGCGCGTGTTCCAAAGTTATTTGGAAAATACCCACAACTCCTGCCTCTTCTGTCATGAGAACCATACTGCTCTCCGCACCCCCGCTATTCAGAATCATCCCATTGCCAATTATCAGCTATAAAACTATTCCCGTAAGTCCACTGTCTCTGTGGAGTACCCTGCCCTAATTAACGAGCTCCCTGTGGAGGTATTAGTGGTCTCTGTGGTCCCGGAGGCACATAAGGGGGTATTCCCGCTGACATCTGTCCTTCCAAATTTTGTTCCATGCTCCTCCAGTCTCCACTAGCATTCCCGGAGTACCCATAACCGTTCATGTCGTTGTTATGAAAACCATTGCCTAAATCCCGTTGTTGAACCTGCGAAACAACCCCTCTTTGTATTGCAGACCCTTGAACTGTCATTGTTGTTGAAGGCATGTACATTGTTGGAACCGAGGGGATCACCTGCGGCGATGCCCTTGCTGTCATGGAGGCTAACGAGGTCGTCTACTCTTGTAGAGAAATAGGAGTAGAGGGGTGTATGCCCTCAGTTGGTACCGTTGTCGGTGTTGCTGGCAGAGGTAGGGTTGGAGGCACTATCAGGGGTGTTATCGGTGCTGTTATCGGCAGTTTAAGGATGTCCTTAAGTGCTTTCGGCGTGCGGCCAAACCGTACGTTGCATGTGAGACACCCATGTGTTCGGTTGGCATGCCTTGTTCGGTGCCCTACACCGTGCCCACTGCGCCTTGTCCAGTGCTCTGCCCGCTGCTCGGCCCTGTACCTGCCCGCTACCCTGAGCCTAGTGTTGTACGGGTCGCGAGTCGCAATTCTGACTCTTTCTCTTTGCGTATTACGTCAGCTTCAACGAGAACCATAATATCACATCCTTCCAATGGCAGTTTTGGTAGATCCCTCACCTGCAAGAGCTCCCAAACGCTACCAATGGCATCGTTTTGAGTCGTTCGCAAGGGATGAAGTTCTCCGTGATCAACAAAACCCTCTTCGTCGCGTAAATCGACAAATTTGTCAATGCTTTCACTGTCAATGTTCAAGCTCTCAAAAGCGTTGAATAGTCAGGTACCCTCGTCATTCGAATCAGACCTTTCATGTTGGATTTGGCACAAAATCGACTCTTTTTCGCGCCCCACAACACTAAGCGGTGTTGGTTTAGTTGGATCTATATGTGCATTTCTCCCATAATGCATAAAAACACCCATTGGTAGACCACATCCCCTACCCCTTATTGAGCTCTCTTTGTTCCCATGAGTTCCCTTGATCTTCGTTCCTCGATCGCTATTCTTGAAATTTGACATTGAATTTCTGGTTAGAATTGACATTACTGCGACCATCATCGCCTCTATTTGCTTAGACATCAATTTGTTCGAAGCGGTGAGTTCTTTGTTGGATTCTATCAGTAACGCGGTAGAATCTTCCACCGTCTTCAAATGTTCGCCCTGCGTTGGTTGCTTTGGTTTCTTCGGTGTTCTCTTCCCCATAGTTGGAAAAAACAAACAAATCTCCGCAGAATCGAATTAACTCTGGTACCAAGTTGTTTAATACTACGTGTGCGGAAGTGATTAACGAACACAAAATAGAAAACAATCTCTTTTATTCAAATAAATTCTACGGTTTCTCTTCTCTCTTAAAACTCAATACTAACTGTCTAACCCAAGGATTCCCCTAGATATAGGAAATCCCCCTCTCTCTCCGCACTCCCAATAAAATAGGTAACTAATTAGAGTAATCCTAATTTAGAGGATTCTCTAGAATAAAATAAAATAATTAATAAAAGAAACTACTTAGAGGTCGGTCACGAAAGACGTGCGCCTAGGTCGTGGTCGTGACCCACACAACCTATCATTGTGTATTGGATTGGCCTCTCTATTCTTCAAAAAGTTGTGATTGAGCGGAGTAATGCTATTTGTGCCAAGTTTCTTTGGTAGGAGCATGCTGTTGGGAAGAAGAATAGGCTTGTCTTTTGGGAGAGGGTATGAACTCCAAAGAAGGAAGGGGAGCTAGGCTTAAGGGTCCTTGAACAGTGCAATAGAGCTGCTGCCATGATGCACGCTTTAATATAGCTTCAAATTTTGTACATGGTCCAAATGGGTTTACAGAAGAATTTCCTTTGCACATAATTAGTGGTGACAACACAAGCTTCAAGATTGATCCTTGGCACCAGGCTGATATTTTGTTCGAAAATTTTACTAAAACATCAAGTATGGTTTTCACTTTCATCTAACTGCCAAAGTAGGCAAGATTATTTATAACAAAAAATGGAGTTTGCTCATCGAACTATGCATAGTTTCCTGAAGCCACTGCCAATCTATCTGTAATCTCTACCAGTGACAAGTGCTACGAATGTGGTTGTCCGGACCCCCTCCACTGATGGAAACTTTACTATTGCTGGTGCTTATGAAAAAATAAGTACACAAGGGCTTTCATGGAGTGGCTCACAGTTTGCTAGAACAAGTTCGGTGTACCTACGAACACAGCTTGGATGATTGGCTGCTCAAGTTTGGTTGATGCAGAGACATGCTGAATAGTTCCTGCTCAATCTGTAAAGCTAGTAATGAGAGCTCTAGACACTTATTCATACAATGCATCCAAGCTCAATATGTATGCGGTTAAATTATATTGAAAAGTGGGGGCTGTTAGACAGGCTGGGGCAAACAGAGATGAATTAGCTGTGGAACTTTCCGGGTAATGACACTCTTACTCAAATTCTTTACCTTTCCTTAAATTACTTTTATGTACTGCATCTGAAGGGCAAGCAATGAGCTATAATTAGCGGTTTCAAATCTACTTCCAGAAGCATTTATTCTGAGATTTTTAGAAAGGCTTCTTTATCTATTACAAATGTTGCATTTTTGCAAAGTGGGATTTGCACCCCTAATTCAAGTTGCCTTTAATCAATCTCTGCAGCTGGAAGCCCACCCAACCCCACCACCACAAGGGGGTGATTCTATAGAACTGATGACTCTCAGTATGGAGAGTATGGTGGAGTTGCTAGAATGACCGCAGTGTCAACAATAAATATTTAAGATTTTGAGAGGTATACAAAAGTGTACTGAGAAGGGGATGTTGGTTGTTCCTGTTGCTATTAACTCTGTACTCAAATGATTGACTTCATAGAAGAAACTTCCATGGACCTGGAACTTTCTGCTGATCTACCAAGCTATTATGAATAGTATAGGCAGTTTTCAATCTGTGAAAAATGGATAGGATTTAGGTGCGGGCATATATACGTTTTATGCATAATCAACTCCTCAAATCCTATGTAACATCGTGCCTACCCTACTAAACAACACTCTTTAGGGTCCCATTTATTATGGACTTGCATCAGACAATTCTTTTGTAAGTTAGTGAAACATAATAAACACTTTTTGGGAAGCATCTGTTGTGAATATTAACCGTAAATCGATTTCACTATACTAGACACAGTACAAGATGACACTTAATATCTTCAGAAAACCACTTCATTTTGGTATAGATCCCAATTATCTTCTCTAAGCAAAACCATAGGTTTTATCATCTCTTCTACCTGTCTCTCTCTCTTCTTTTTTTCTTAAACCCTAAAACCACCCTTACTTATCTTTTATATGTTGGAACAATCCAAATCAACTATCAAGAGTAATCCCATCAACAGTACCCCAAACAAGGGCAAAAACTGAGATTTCAACAAAAATGTCCATGTTCAATGAGTGCCTGCATACTATCTGCAACCCAAAGTTATGTATTGACTGCCTTCCTTTATAGATTGCCCAACATGATCCCAGGATCCTGATCAAGCTAAGCCGACGAAAAATCTAGAACTAGGTTTCGTGTCTCTTCAAGCCATCAACTTTTAGTCTCCGTTACTCCACTTTCAAAGAGAACTCTGAACATGGTATGCAGATCCAAAAAGTCTTTTCATAAACTTTTTATCATCCATAGTGATCAGACTCCAAGGTCAGCTATTTGCCAACTAGTCCCTCGAGCATATACACAATCCCTGGCAACCGCACATGCCATTTAGACAAAATATCTTCTAATATGTGGCCCCTTTCCGCCAGAATCATTCTTACAACCTCACTGCCTAAGGCCCACGTCCCAACCACCGCTCCAACTTGCATCTAACCGATTACTTTATATTTGCATATAATTTAAATAAATCTATTAACGTAGTTCTAATACTCCAACTATGTTTGTTTGTTTAAAATGTTTTGTTCTATCTTCCTCATAACCACTATGAACTAGTTACATGCTTATTATTTGTGGGGGAGGATTTAGAGACACTCAAAAACCAAACACTCAAGTCTCACTCAATACCAACCACTCATCTAATAGAGATGAGTGGCTCACATAATAATGGATGTGGTAAATAGAGAAATTAAACAATTAGGTGGAAATGAGGTGGAAGACTTTCTCTCTCTCTCTTCACGTGATGTGGCCAGAATTGTCTCTCTCACTCCTCTCTTCAATTCTAATTTGAAAACAACCATTTTTTTTTCTCTTTCACTCCAGATCTGTTCTTTCTCTCTCTCTCTACTCATGAAGATCAGCGTAAAACACAAATTGAAGTCTCTCTCTCGCTCCCCATTAGAGAATATCACTCTCAAGAACGATGACAACCAGAACCAACGTTTTATGTACTCATATCAAAATTTCTCTTCTTCGTTCTCCCCACAATTGCAGATTATTGGTCGCACTGTCACCTATATTTTGAGATTAAGACGTAATTTGGGAGGAGTTTTGTACTAGCTAGTGGTTTAAGGTTTAATGGGATCCCTTGATTAATTCTTATTATTTTGGTTTGGTTTTAGATTGTATTGTCTTGAATGAACTTGTGAATGGGAATACCTTGAATCTTACTTTCTACTATTGGTTCAAGAATATCTCGAGTAATGCATCTCTCGATAATTATTGTCCAAATTGTTACAGATAAACCATCTAGATATTGTCGACTAACTACGCCATCGACAATCTCTAGTACAGCAATATGTAAGATTATGCAAGTTTATCTTGAAAGGTTTTATTTGTCTCATTTCGTGCTTGTGGAGTTTCTGGTTGTCTCAGTCGAAGACACAGATCACAGGACAGAAGGTAAGTATTACTCTCTAATAAAAGGAAGGAGCATTTCTTTTTTTTGTCGTTCAAACGAATTTCCTTGTCGTTTGAACGAAGAGTCAAGTCCCCTGGAAATTTGGTCCATAGACAATTTTGTCGTTCGAACGAGTTTTCTTATCGTTGGAACGAAGTGTCAAGTCCCCTGGAATTTGGCCCATATGCAATTGTCGTTCGAACGAGTTTTCATGTCGTTTGAACGACTTGTCAAGTCCTCTGGAATTTGACCCACATGCAATTGTCGTTCGAACGAGACTTCTTTTCGTTCGAACGATATGTAAACTTTCTAGGGTTTTTGTCCAAATTAGTCGTAATTCGTTCGAACGACTTTTGGTCTCGTTCGAACGAATATCGAGAGAAATAGAACTACTATTTAAAGAAACCCTAGTTTCTTTTTCAGGGGCTCTTTTTTCTTGGGAAAACGATTTTTCTTTCTAAGGGCTCCAAAAGACTTTATCAAAGAGGGTGAAGAACTTAAGATCAATCAATCATCCTTTGATCACAAGATTGATGTTGAGTTAGGGTTTCAAAGACTTCCCAATTATTTTGTTCAAGAGCGATTCTAGAAGAAATTTCTTGGTGAGAGATCAAGACGGGCTATTGCGAGAATAGAAGAAGTTTCTTGGTGAGAGGTCAAGAAGAGTTGTTGTGAGAACAAGAAGAAGGTGGAGCGTGAAGCTTTAGTCAGAAGAGTAATAATCTTGTGACTAGGTTATTAAATCTGTAAGTGTAATTCAGTATAACTCTTTTTGACTAGTGAAACTTTTGGTTGTCGTGATCCTCGACAACGACCTGTGGTTTTTCTCCTGAGTAAGGAGTTTCCACAGGGTAAACATTTGCTTGTGTCCTTTAATTCCTAGTATGTGCTTTTGATTGTTTCTGTTTAACCTTAGACTATTGATTGATAGAAATTGTTCTGACCTAGTTTCTCGAAATACATTAATTACGAGCAAATAGAATTTCATATCTGTAACAATTATTGTTGGGTTCGACAATTATTGTCGGGTGCAGTTCAGATTATGCAAGTTTCACATACTCGAAATTGTCGGGTTCGACAATTATTGTCGAGTACAGTTCAGATTATGCAAGTTTCACATATTCGAAATTGTTGAGTTCGACAATTATTGTCGGGTACATTTCAGATTATGCAAGTTTCACATACTCAAAATTGTCGGGTACAGTTCAGATTATGCAAATTTCACATACTCTAAAATTATGTCGTCCCAGTACATTGGAGAATGAGGGAAAGGATAGCAAGCCCAAATTTGGTTCTACACAGAAATGCACAATGAATCAAAGACGTTTGAGATAAACACGTCAAAGCCGAGGATTTCTTCTTAAGAGAGAGATATAGAGTTCAAAAGATTCACAAAACGGCAGCAATGATTCTTTGAGAGTGAAACTCCAAACGACATCGATGATCCACCAAATGTATTACACTTACTTTCAAGATTTAGGTTGTTGTAGATCAAAAAGAGAGAGTACTTTAGATACAGACATTTTCCTAAATCACAGTCAATAATCACAAAAATTACAAAAAAAACTACTCTCCACAATGAATCGCATCATTCAAAACAATTGTTAGATGGAACGCAGGTTGCTAGATGGGAACCCAGATTGTTAGATGGTAGAGCAGATCTGAGGAATTCGCTCCTGAAGAGAGAGAGAGAGAGAGAGTCGCGTCTGAAATGAAGAGGGAGAGTGAGTTGTTCCTTATGGTGAGAGAGAGATGATTTGAATTTCAAATAAAAGAGAGTAAACAAATGGAACACGTGAAGAGTGAGAGAAATGAGTGATGAGTCACCTCTCTATTACCACCTCATTTCTCTATTATTAGCAATTGTCACCTCTCTATTTTTGAGAGCCACCCATCTCTATTAGATGAGTGGTTGGTATTGAGTGAGACTTGAGTGTTTGGTCTGTGAGTGTCTCTAAATCCTCTCCCATATATTTATAGCTCATATCTATGTCGTATGTGCGCCTTCTTCATGTTTCCATCCTTAATGATTACACATATATGTGTATGGTCTCCAAGACCAGTGTAAGCAGGAAAACATAACTATCATAGCCAAATAAAAATCTCATACCTGCGAATTCAAATACATACTCGCCCGGTGCAATTTCATCCCCAGAAATAAACGACGCTGAATATCTGCAAAATTCACCATAAAAAGTTGTACCCTGAAACCAACATTGTAACATACATAACAAGTTTAGAAAATGTTAAGTACCCTGAGACCAAAACTCCGGTCCCGAGGCGAAAAACCAAGGCAAGAGAAGCTCCAAGAATGTCGAAAATCTTGTCGGGGCGAATGGTGAATCGCTTTGGCTGTGGGGGCTTGAAATTGGGAGGAGGAGGGATTTCTGCAGAAACCCTAAATTGGGCTCTGCTTAATTTAGGCGATTTCGGGTTCAAGATTGTTCGGATAAATGGAGTTGAACGGAAATTGATAACTCCGGTCATCATTTCCCCTGGGGAGGAGTTTCCGGTGGTGAAGAGAGAGAGAGAGAGAGAGTGTGTGTGTGTGTTTCAGTGGCTGAGAAAGTAATGGGTGAATGGTGATGATGATGATGATATCGTTGGTTGGTTCCCGCGGTTAAGGTTGAAAATTGTAGGTTCTGATTTGATACTAGAGGGAGTATGTACTGTGTTGCTACCATACTTTGAGCATCTCTAGGAAAACTTAGCATAGCCACATATCTTCGGCCCAGAAGCGTGTTACCTGAGTCTTAGGTGCATCTCAAATTATAAGAGGATCGCGTACGACTTAAGTACATCTCTGTAAATGTTGCATGATTCTTAGGTGTGTTATAAATTATAAGAGGATGCCTTAAGAGTTAAGTGTATTTCTTCAAATTTGAGAATCAAACGTGGATTCGTGTAAATAATCGAGGATTGCTATTAGTCAAGTGAGTTTTGCAAGTGGTAAAATGTTAACGTGTGATTCATTAGAACACCCTTAGCCCCGACGATGACAAAAAAGTCTATTGGAGATGGTTTTAGGACATCTTCAATGGTTGGGGGTAATATGTAGGGGAGTGATTTCGTAGTGGGGAAACTTTGCCCTTACACCTTGAGAGTTACCTTCGACTAGGGGTTTACGCAAATATATAAGACATAATAAACTAGATTACTGCACTAACATACTTGCGTGGAGTCCATGAATTGGGGTTCTCCGCGACCTCTAGCGAGGATTTGAATAGAAGATTGTATAAACGGAAATTATGATAATAAATACTAGTTTTTGCCATATTTACAAAATCAGACACGGGAAAAATAAATTCCAAAATCGATAATGGCAAGAGAAAAAACTATATTTGCCCCTACTAAAGTTGCAATATTACAGCAGACAACCTCCTATTTTGGGCTCCACAAATACAAATGTCACATCCGGCGTAAAAAATTGTAATTTTTTTTTAACTCATTTAAAACTATTATATCAAGCCACGTGTACGAGGAAGGCTGACATTGTCACCATCTCATGAACTACTTGTCATTTGTTTTAGTACATTTTGTCCTACCTTTGAACATATTTATTATTTATAAGAAGGCAGACTCTTTCACCAATTATATTACTATTTCTCATCGTTTATGGTTAGGTATCACCTGCGGATCACAGGAATTCGTCGGGTTTTTGGAGCCAAAAACGATCATGATTCATTGAACAATTTTTTCTTCTTACTCAACCATAAAAACCGTCCCGATTATTTATCACAAACCGTTTGTGTGATTGCTGCCTACTGAGTGTTTGATTAAAGACTGGTACTCTACTCCTTGGGCATGGAGGAAATTATGGTACTCTACTCTACTGAACTTGTGGAACAAACGATAGCAAATCGTCTGCGCGGCTGCTGCAAACCAAAATATGTCATTTATTTAGTTCAACTCTAACATTCTTTCAGACATCTATGTCATTTCTTAACAGCTTATTGTCATTTGTCTTATATAACTTTCCCATTTGTTAAATCTTCTTTGTCATTTGTTTTATACAACTTTGCTATTTGTTCCAAAAATATTAACTACTTGAACATTAAAGTAGGTTTCTAGGCCGTGGGCTCCACAGGTAAGGCAACAGGTAAGGCCGTGGGTTCCACTAATTCGAATGTCAATTCATAATTAATAATAAAAAAAAATTTAAATCATTTTAAAATATTATTATCACGCCACGCGTGCAATTTTAATCGTTCATCGATCTACACATGTCATTACTATTTCGAGACGTGTAAGGCAGACCCTGTCACCATTAGATGCATTTATTGTCATTTGTTGAAACCAATTTGTCATGCGTTTAAATATTAGTTATCTTGGCTCATGCAGACTCTGTCACCATCAGTTATATTATTTGGCATTTGTTTACTGTTCTTTAAGCTTAGGTAACACGTGCGATTCACACGAGTTCGTCTGCCTTTTGTCGCCAAAAACCATTCTCATTCCTCAAACACTTTCTTCTTACACGACCACTACAAAACCGCAAAAACCGTCAAGATTCTACAAATCGTGTATGATTGACAACCTTAAAAGCCGTCCCAGTCGCACAAACTGTTTTCTCAAAATTGTCGTGATTCTACCCTTCGTGGTGTGTATGATTTTAGTGTTATATCAGTGGCAAATCATTTGTGTGACTACTGCCTACCAAGTGTTTGATCAAAGTCTACTTTTTCTTCTTCTTCCACAATGAAGTCTGATAGAGAAGTGAACAAACAAGTTAACAAGGAGAACCAAACACAGGAGGGTGGAGTCAAGAATGGCACCTCCAATGCTAAAAATTACACCTCTCGGTGTACAGGTTTAAAACTTTATAAAATGTTTGCAGCTCTACCTGAAGAGGAGAAGGGTGATCTTCATGCCACCTGTTTTGCACCCTTACTGCTGATTGGTCCAATAGCGACGATGTCGACGTTGGTTATGGAAATATTTGATCGTCATCTTGGTGATATGAAGTTCCAATTTGGGGAGACTATAATTCAGATGAAACCTATTCATGTTTGCCTGATTTTGGGGCTACATGTCTCTCCTATTGCAAATGATTTTGGGGCTACGTGTCTATTCCTAGCCTGAAGTTTCCAAGAATTGAGGAATCCATACATTTGTTCCCTAAACTACAAGGATAGAGGATGGCATCCTTTAAGCGTCGGTCGCCAAATTATGACGTTTAAAATGTTTTTTGCTAACCCCAAATTGTTGGTAATAGCTATGAAGTTGTTTGAGACTGACATGCAGCAAAGTCTTCTGCAAGAGGCCATGGTAATTTTTTATTCTTTGTATGATTGATTTATTTTATTGCTTTCTTGTCATTTAATTTATATTTCGTATCATTTTATGTGTTTAGATTTGGCATTTTTTATTCTCTTCTCGTCATTTGTTTGATTTTTTCGTAATTACAAAGTCCTTTTTTGTCATTTGTTGTATGCCTATTATCATTGTTAGAGCATTTTCTGTCATTTCTAAATTGCCCTTTGTCATCGTCATCTGTTTGAATATTTCAGAGAAATCAAATCGAAGCACCTGCAATCGGTACACCTGCAGTCGGTGACTCTGCAATCGGTACACCTATAATAGGTAGCAGTTCATCTGCCACTAAGATCAGAGCTGTAGTGGTTAGAGTATGCTCCCAGTTAGAGAAGCATGGTAAAATGTTGCATAACCATGGTAAAATATTAGAACGAATTTCAATGTCTACAGTGGGAGACAATACTCTACCACTTGGAGATACTCTACTCCTTGAGCAGTACTAGTTCTCTACTCCTGAAAAAACTGCAAAACGCAAGCGAGAAGGAGGTAATGAGAATGAAGATGGGAAAAGGAAGAAGGCGGAGCCGAGAACCTGGCAAAGAGACCTCTAACAAAAAAATCAAAAGATTGAAGAGAAGAAAAAATGTAAGGGAAAATGGCAGAAGAAGTCGAATGCCAACAAGAAGAACAAGAAGGCTGAAGAAGCTGATGTGCCCTTGAAAAAAAGGTTAAAGGTACGAAGAAAGAAGTTTTCACTGATGAACAATTTGATCATGTCCCACTGATCCAATTATAAACCTTAATCCCCAAGATTCCCAATAAGGGCTTAGCTAATAGAGTACCAAGGAAGAGACGGGCAGAATTCCCAGAACTTGAGAATATTCAATTAACTGCAAAAAATTTGCTTCAGTAAGTTGCGCCTGGAGAAGGATTGGAGGTGGTAAAAAATATAAAATGGTAGATGATGATGTTGAAGTGAATTTGGAAGCGATATCGTCTGAATATGGTGGTGGTTTTTTTAAAGGTATCATCCGTTTACTACTTCTTATCATTTATATGATATTATTTGACATTTATTTTTCAAAATATTGGTATTTACTTATATGTAATTTGTCATTTGTTCAAATGTTTTTTAGAACTTTCATTTCTTTTCCAGAACTTTCATTTCTTCTGATATCTTTGTTCATTTTGTTTGTTGTATGTGAAGGTGAAGAAATGTGACAAAAAAGATAATAATGATAACATTAATGCCGAGGAGAATGCTAAATCTGAAGAAGAGCAACCTCAAGTTGCTGAAGAAGAGGATTCAGAACCACCAACTATAGTGGTGTATTATAATGGAAAAAAAGATGTATAACATACTAATGAGGTATTTACTGAAGAAGAGGATTCATAACCTCAAGTTACTAATATTTGTTTGTATTGAGTTATCCATACCATTTTTTTTAATTTGTTTCTTCTTTAACCTTTGTTGTACAGGCTATGGTGGTTGCAGAGGTAGCAAAAACTGATATAGTATTCTTCAACCAAGAGGAAGTTACTGGTGAAGCTTATCAGGTAATTTATCATTTATTTGTTGTTGACTTCTCATTTTCTTCTTTTGTTTTACCATATCTTGTATCACTCTTATCATTTGTAGTCTGTTTATTTACAGGCTAGTGCTGACCAAACAACTGTTGTATCTTTCGAAGAACAAACTCTCGATGTTGAAAAAACTGAAGATGAAGCTAGTCAGGTAACTTATTTTTTATTCTTTGTTGGTAACTTCACATTTTCTTTTTTTATTTTCCCATATCTTGTATCACTCTTATCATTTATAGTATGTTTATTTATAGGCTAGTGCAGACCAAACAACTGTTGTATCTGTCGAGGAACGGACTATAGAGGTTGCACAAACTGAAGTAGTAATCTCTCACCAGGAGGAAGATGTTGGTGAAGCTAGTCAGGTAACTTTTCATTTCTTTGCCAGTAACTTCTCATTTTCTTATTTTATTTTCCCATATTTTGTATCACTCTTATCATTTGTAGTATATTTATTTACAAAGTAAAGAGAGCAAAGAGGATGTGGAACAAAATAAAGAGGAGGTGGTTGAAGGTAAGGATGATGATAATGGAAATTCACAGAATAAACCAGACCCTGAGCAATTGATAAAAGAAATGGATGTTGACCAGACCAATGCATGAAGTACTTTAAAATCAAACAACTGGTTTATTACTTAATCTCATGTAATAAGCACATTTATATTTTATTTTCTTATTTCGCCATATCTGTTCCAGCTTGTTTTAATGGAGTCAGAAGTGGATGTCACCTTAAAGAAGAGGCATGCACTAACTGAGGATAAATTTAATGAAAAAGCCTTCAAAATGACTTGTCGAATGAACCAATTGCATACTCACCTTGACGAGCTTCTTCTGAGAGTGTTATTAGAATCTTTATTCAAAGACCCATCTCCCAGGATGAGAAAAACTAGGTGGACCATGTCTGGTCACTGAGGAAAGATGAATTATCTCCTGAAGCTAAGAAAGACAACAGGAGTACCTATATGATGATATGTAAAGAAATTGTTGGCCTTAACGCTCTCTACACCTTATATCCAAAGCAATGGTTGGACAATGAGGTATTTATATCATTTATTGTTTTTTCTCTGTCATTTGTACAAGAGTCTTTACCATTTGTACTTAAATTGTCTTTCATTTATTCATTTGCACTTTATCATTAGTTTTGCCTTTGTTGTCATTTGTAATAGTGAATTTTATCATTTTTGTTATCTAATTTGTCATTTTCTTTTCATGTTCAGGTCATTGATGTGTACATTAAAACCTTGATTCAATATTTTAATACACAACATCGTCTCGCCCAGATAAAGAAAGGATTGCACTAGTAGATGTCTTTGCCTGTCAATATATGGGCAGGGATTTCAATGTCTAGACTCGTAATATGTCATCTCCGAAGGTGTAGAATTAAAGAAGAAATCAATTTGGGAATAAATTACATCTATGCAATGGGATCATACAGTTTCTAATTGCATCCATCGAGGAGATTTGAAAGTGGTCAATTCAAAATTAATACTCATGCACTTGAATATCAATGACAACCACTGAGTTTTTTGTGTTGTGTCCCTTAAGGCAAGAAAAATATGCATCTATGATTCAATGGTGGATGCAAAAATTATAAATGCATAGAAAAAGAAAAAGTTATCTCCTGGATACCAACTTATTGAAGATCAGATATTAACGATCCTCGCAAAAATGTTGATATGGAAAGATTTTGCCGATCGTAGTAGTCCACCTACTGGTTCAGAGGTAAAGGATTATGGTCTAAACTCTAAATGGACAACTCATTTTGGAAAATGTCCAATACAGCCAAATGGTTATGACTGCGGGGTCTATATGCTTGTCTTTATGGACATTATCCTAAGGGGAATTAAATTTCCAGATCTGATAGACGATAAAGAATGCCGTTACACAATTGCTTATGACATATTGAGGCTGGGAGTTGAGCCGGTGGAGATTTAGAAACTGTGACAACCATTTTGTTATAATGTATAATTTCTGTAATTTTGTAAAGTTATAAACAAGTAATATCATTCATTTATATAATCTTCATTGTCATGCGTATACTACATATTTGTTAGAAAGGCTGGTCTATATAGTTGGATTATTATTAATTTTTCATTTCTTATGTATGATTTGGCATTTGTTATCATAGATTTGTCATTTGTTATATAGATTTGTCATTTGTAATTAGAGATTTGTCATTTGTTATATATGATTTGGTATTTGTTATCAGAGATTTGTCATTTGTTATATATGATTTGGCATTTGTTATCGGAGATTTGTCATTTGTTATCAGAGATTTGCCATTTGTTATTTATAATATATCATTTGTTATGTATGATTTGACATTTGTTATAAGAGATTTGTCATTTGTTATCTATGATATATCATTCGTTATATATTATTTGTTTTGTAGATATACAACATTTGATGTAAGTGAATGGTTGATTTGGTTCAAATAAATTGTGATTGTTTGTAAGTAGACAACATGTGTTCTTAAAAACACGATTATTCATTGGTTATACAAGTTTTTTCATTTGTTGACTAAGATTTGTCATTTATTATTTATGATTTTTCATTTGTTATATATGATTTGGCATTTGTTAACAATGATTTGTCATTTGTTACGAATAATTTGTCATTGTTTAACTATCAATGGTCTATTTGGTTCTTTGAACATTTGTATTGTGTTTGTATGATAGTAGACAACATTTGTACTTAATAAAATGATTTGTCATTTGTTGCCTATAATTTGTCATTTGTTGACTATGATTTGTCATTTGTTACCAATAATTTGTCATTTGTTAACTATCACTGGTCTATTTGGTTATTTGATATAATAAATTGTGTTTGTCTGTTAGTAGACATCATTTGAATTAAAAAAAAATTGTTATCTATAACTTGTCATTTATTGACTTTGATTTATCATTTGTTACCAATAATTTGTCATTTGTTAACTATTAGTGGTCTATTTGGTTCTTTGATATAATGAATTATGTTTGTTTGCTAGTAGACATCATTTGAATTTAAAAAAAATTGTTATATATAGCTTGTCATTTGTTGACTATGATTTGTCATTTGTTACCAATAATTTGTAATTTGTTAACTATCAGTGGTCTATTTAGTTCTTTGATATAATAAATTGTGTTTGTTTGTTAGTAGATATCATTTAAACTTAAAAAAATTTGTTATCTATAACCAAATAGACCAATGATAGTTAACAAATGACAAATTATTGGTAACAAATGACAAATCATAGTCATGAAATGACAAGTTATAGATAATAAAAAATATTAAGTTCAAATGATGTCTACTAATAAGCAAACACAATTCATTATATCAAAAAACCAAATAGACCACTGATAGTTAACAAATAACAAATTATTGGTAACAAATGACAAATCATAGTCAACAAATGGCAAGTTATAGATAATAATAAAAATTAAGTTCAAATGATGTCTACTAATAAATAAACACAATTCATTATATCAAAGAACCAAATAGACCACTGATAGTTAACAAATGACAAATTATTGGTAACAAATGACAAATTATAGATAATAAAATTTTAAAAGTTCAAATGATATCTACTAACAAACAAACACAATACATTATATCAAAGAACCAAATAGACTAGTGATAGTTAACAAATGACAAATTATTGGTAACAAATGACAAATTATAGGTAACAAATTTTTTAAAGTTCAAATGATGTCTACTAACAAACAAACACAATACATTATATCAAACAACCAAATAGACCACTGATAGTTAACAAATGATAAATTATTGGTAACAAGTAACAAATCATAGTCAACAAATGACAAATTATAGATAACAAATTTTTTTAAGTTCAAATGATATCTACTAACGAATAAACACAATACATTATATCAAAGAACCAAATAGACCATTGACTTACATCAAATATTGTTTATCTACAAAACAAATAGATCAAATGACAAATCATATATAACGAATGATAACTAATATATGAGGAATGACAAATTTTTAGTAACAAATGATAAATCTTAGATTGCAAATGCCAAATCATAAAAAACAAATGAAAAATCTAGGATAACAAATGCCAAATCATATTAAAAGAATGACAAATCATAAAAAACAAATGACAAATCTAGGATAACAAATGCCAAATCATATTAAAAGAATGATAAATCATAAAAAGAAAATGACAAATCTATAATAACAAATGCCAAATCATATGAATAGAATTAGAAATCATACATAAGAAATGATAAAATAATAATAATCCAATTATGCAGACTTGATTCTGATTCCATTCTAAGAAATATGTAGTATATGAATGACAAAAAAGATATAACAAAAGATAAAGATCTTATAAATGAATGATATTAACTCTTTATAACTTTACATAAGTCAATGGCCTATTTGTTCTTAAAAACATGATTATTCATTGGGCACAAAAAAGTAAATTTTATTAGCTCGAATATATTGTTATAGAGTACAATTTATATTACATCAATTTACATCAGTTTATGCACTCAGAGGTGGTGGTGGTGGTTGGTCTCCTCTACCGCCACTGTCTCATCCTCCATAACCCCCCCCACCACCACCACCATCTATTCCTCTGATCCTACTCAGGGTTACTAGCAGACATCATCAGACGTATACCCGCCGCTTCATCCGCCGCTGTAACAGTATCCTCTACCAGAAGATGGAGACCAATTCTCCGCCCCTGCTCCGACGTCACCATATAGTGAAAATGAAGCATTTGATAATAATTGTCACTTCCACCTGTTCATACGTCATCCCATGGAAGGTATGATGTACTGGAATGGGAGTATGAAGTTCAAGGGACTGGGCCCCAAAGTATCGAAGCCACACCTCTTGTATATTGGCAAGAACCTTAGCCTCGTACGCTTGGCATCTGGTGGTAACCATCTTCTTCACAGAGTAGATACACAATAGTTGTACAAGATTAAATGAGGAATAAATAAGTACTTGCTGAATAAACCACATCAGTATTTAAACCATAGCACTGCAAACCACAACAGTATTTAATACTGAGTTCTAAATCCCAATGTTATAATAAATTCAAACACAGTAGTATTTAATGCTAACCAAACCTATTGGAAATGTATTTGTTATTTAATGAAATATATATGTCATCTAATAATACGGTATCTGTCATTTGTTTTAAGGTGTTTGTCATTTACAATCCAAAAATTGCATGCTATTATTAAAATGTTGTCATTTGCTATATATGATTTAGCATTTGATCTTTAAGAGTTTAATATTCTAATGCTAAAAATTAACGTCACTAAAGATAAGAAATATTACACTTCACTCCTACATATTTATCTACTTGTTAAGATCTAGAGGCTTTAACTTGGACAAAAAATCTTGCCGTATCTCCGTTCTGACCTCCGAGATCCTTAGTTGAGTGTAAGTTTTAGATGTAATAGTGTCAAGGATCTGATTGCTTCCTTGGCCAAAATTTGTGATGTCTTCCGCCGTTGACGATTGTGGCCTTTTAAAATATCGAGCGTAGAGGATTCTCGAAACCAAGTTTTAAACTAATAATGGTATTGTGGGCAATGGTAAAATCTCTTACCGGGCAATTTAGAAACTCTGCAAATAAGACCACAATCACACCTCATCACCTCATCTACCCACGCCCATAAGCCACACCCACCCTTTTACGAGTGCATTGACAGAACCAGCGGTTAAGGTTGAGGCTTGTGCGTGAGAGACGAATATCACAATTTTCACCGCACCAGCAAATAAGGGAATGCATCATTGGTAGGGAAGTATGCAATGATTGAGAACTAGAAGCAAGTATACAGGTTATGTAGTATAACGTTATGACAAGCTATTTATAAAGAAATAAAAATTAATACATTACGATTATACCCTTGGTCACAACAAATGTCATAGCCCCCGCTTTAAAGTTGAAAGATTCTTACATTTACAGGCGATGTAACAAGTCATTCTTAAAGTCAACTTTGATTACGTTTACAATAAGTTATCTAACCAAAACATCCACGTGGTTCCCGCCACTCTAAACACTAAGCCCTAGACCATGCCACGCGTGATTCAAAGTCCTAATTCTCCCAAGTAAAAGAAGCCCTAAACTAAAGCTTTAACCCTCAACTCTTTAAAACTTCTTAAGAAATAATGTACTTCCACTCCACCCGATTTAGCCATGTCTCTTCCAGTACTCCTCAAGATTGGTTTGAGGCGGTAGGGATTGAGGAAGATCAGGCTGACGAAAGTCTCTTCATATTGAATAAAATTTGCTTAATGGAGAAGAATGTCACCGGTGAGAAGGCGCAACTGCTGAAAGAGCATTATGAAGAGTTCAAGGAGAAATTAGGAGAGCTCAATGAAATGGATGAAGAACTAGATAAAATTATAAAAAAGAAAAAAGAGCGTTCTGAACGGTTCAAGTTCCATATCCGCTTCTTGGAAGATCAGCTCTGCACTCTAAAGTTAAACTGGGATGAGCACAAGAAACTTTGGGAGGAGTCGGCCTATAAAATTAGCTATCTCGAGCAGAAGATCATGGCTATGGAACGTGATCAGAATTCCTCAAGTGAGGAGTTATGAACATTTGTGTTTTTTTTAGTTTTTTTGTTGTTATTATTATTGTTTCCCTTGTATAAACATTTGTTTTGTTTCGTTTCGGTTTTTCACTTTCAAATAGTGATATAAGGGAAGTTCCATCCGAAATAAATGATATAAGGGAACCAAATCAATGATAAAGACTCCATGAATAATGGTAGATAAATGTTGAACTTAAGAAAACTGGTGATAACATTTCCACAGACAAATGATAAATTATCATTAACCAATGATAGTTTAGGAAGAGATAATGATATATAGGATAAAAACAAATGCGAACATATCTTCAACATATGACAAATCGATGTGACAAATAATGATAATTTATTAGACAACTCAGTTAAAATATTCATATTACTTACGTGTACAACAAGAAATGACGACGCCGAAGTAATAATAACTTTTACTCTAAACATAGGGTAATCCCTGACATGCGTCCCTTCCCAATGCATTAAACTCCCCTTATAAAATCTCTAATCTCAAATAAACTATTCTCAATTCTTTAACTATTCAAACCCTAAACCTTAAACTCTTTTCAACTTCTGAAGAAAAATGTCGCACTCCACTCGAGTTAGCCATGTCTCTTCGAATACTCCATACGATTAGTTTGAGTCGGTAGGAATGCAGAAAGTTCAGCGTGACCAACGTCTCTACAAACTGAATAGACTATGCATAATGTGGAAGGATATCTCCAGTAAGAAGGCACAAATGCTGAAAGAACATTACGAGGACTTCAGGGTGAAATTAGGAGCGTTCGATGTAATCCGGGATGAACTGTATCAAGTTATAGCAAAGAGAGATCAGTGTTTTGAAGAGTTCAAGTTCTATATGCGCTTCTTAGAAGATCAGCTCTGCGCCGTAAAGTTGGACTGGGATGAACACAAGAAGCTGTGGGAAGAGTCAGCTTTTAAGATTAGCTGTCTCGAGCAGAAGATCCAGGCTTTGGAGCGCGATCTGGAATGTGCAGAACGTGATCAGGAGTTGTGAACTTTGTTTTTAAGGTGTTTTGTTTGTTCGGTTTTTGTGGTAACTAGTACTTTACCTTTGTATGAATAAAAATATGTTTTGTTTGGTGCCATTTCGTTTGTTTTTTGCTGTTAATTAGTGGTTTTCCTTTGATATGTGGCAAACAAAACAATCACAGTTCTGTAAGAAAATAATGATGATATAGGGGGAACAAGTTTAATGATGAACTTAACAAAACTGAAGATAAAAATTCAACAGACAATGAAAAATTCTTGGCGCGCAATGATATAATAGAAACCAATAGATGCGAAATTATTTGAGAATAAATGACAGTTCTGAAGAAAACAATGATATCATGGAAACAAATAAATGAGAAAGTCTTCATGTACAAATGATAGTTCAGAGGCAAACAATGATATCATGGAAACAAACAAATGAGAAAGTATTCGTCCACAAATGATACTTCAGAAGCAAACAATGATATCATACAAACAAACAAATGAGAAATTCAATGTGCACAAATGACAGTTTGGTGCTAAATAATTATGCAAGGCAAATGAGAAATTCTTTTTTAACAAATGACAGTTACATTTAGACAAATGATGAATTTTTACTACATTGACGATAAAGATCATATAAACAAATGATACATGGAGTACCCAAAATCATTAGTGTAAACTGATTATGAGATCTTCATCTGGGATGATAGGTAGCTCAATGCTCATCGTAAAAGAAGGTACCATTGTCGGACGTGTATTATCGTCGGATGGGATGATAGGTGGCTCAGTGCTCATCGTAAAATGGTGACGTAATATACGAACCCTGCAGGTTAGTAAATATGCCACAAACTTTCTATTCACACAGTAATCTGTAGCCTATGGCGTTAAGCGAGCCTGACTCTTCTCAGCTTCCTCCCTATACGTGTAGGACATTTCCGAACATATTCTACATAATTCCTTAATAAACACATGGATAGGGAGATCTCTTACTTTCAAAATAACGTTATTCCAACTCTCGACATGATTTGTGTAAGCGTCTTCGTATCTGAACAAATGACAAACCATAAAAATCAAATACCAAATGAGCATAAAAAAATGACAAATAGGATCATACAACTGTAAATAAGAATGTAAATGGAGTTATAATGACTATTTTTCTTATAACAAATGATAAGTTGAGCAATACAGAGTGACAACATACCTACTCATTGGAATGTATAGATTAGACCATGTTTCCTTGGGAATACCTAGTATGTATTAGAGACCCACTGGATCTGTATTCTCAATAGAACTAATGTGTTTATCGAAATCAATGCTGATTAGGGCCTCTACTGCCATCCTAAATGTGATCCTCGTACTTTCGAGAGTAGTTTTAATGTTGTTCAATATGTGGACGGCGTAAAACATATGGATTGCAAATGGAAATACCTTGGGTACAACATTATTAATTTTGGGGTTCCTGTTAGAGATGACGACGAATCTAGTGTCATAACCGTGAAAATTAGCCCCAAACATCTCTAGGAAGTATGTCTAACTTTCGGTGGTATCCGAGTCTGTTATCGAAAACGCAAGTAGAAAATTATGATTACTTGGGTCAATGGGGATGGCTGTTAGTAGAGTCCCACAATATCTTCATTTTAAAAAAGTTTTGTCAATCACAACAACTGGTCTCAATAGTTTATAAGTTTTTTTGGGGGGACCAAAACACCAAAAACACCTTGTGAATCTCTTATCCTTATAACTCGTAGTTTGTATGTCAAATACAAAATCCGGGTCAACCAACCTCACTTCAGCAAAATAGCTTGTAAGTAGTTGGTATGCGTGCTCAAAACTGCCTCGCATCTGAAATAATTACGTAGATTAAATGACATTGTGCAGCAGACAAATGATAAATATCTTAGTACAAATAACATAGTGTGTCGAAAAAATGGCATGCAATAAAATGATAAACATTGTTGTACAAATAACTGGTATGGGGGAACAAATGACATATAAAGTGATGATACCTCAGCATGAGTTTTTTCTTTCGCACGCTAGGCAAGATTGCATGTTATATCAATATTGTGATGAATTTGCATATCATCAATAATTTCAGAAGGTTTGTAGTTTGGGTCTTTTCGTAGTTTTTGCTTGATTATAGAAGCAACCCATCTACTAGATGATGCCTTATACGCGTTCCCATCTTCAGTTTCTACTCAAATGCATATATGCACAGAGCAATAAGTACTTACTCTAATTTGGGCAGAACCGAGCAACCTTGTGGTATAAATCTGCCAAAAACATTTATGTCCTTTGCAACGAACCACAATTTTATATTCGTTGCTCAAAACGTGTTCGAGATTGAACTTGTTTACAATTGCATAAGCTCTTATGTGATTCTTGAGTTCAATCCTATCTTGATATAGATTACCAATGTTAAACTCTTTACTGAAGTTATAGGGATCCTCTGTGCATGCAGCAGATTTGAACTAAAAATCTAAGAGATCTTTTACCTGTTCGGGTTGTAGCTCAAACTGAAATTCAGCTGAACAAATGAGAAATATTTTACTTAACATGATAAAAAGTGGCTAAGAAATATTAAAACATAGCACACAAATGACAAATTCTGCAAACTTACCTGATAGGTTCATTAGTTAGTTTGTCCAATAATAGGTTCGGGTTTAATTGAAGGAGGAACATTAGTTAACACAGGTTCATTTGAGAGATACATATTTGATTGAGAAATACAAGGTTCATTTGAGAGATGAACATTAGTAGGGATAGTTTGAAATTGTTTATTTGATTGAGGAACATTAGTTAATACAGGTTCATTTGAGAGATGAACATTTGATTGAGGAATACTAGGTTCATTTGAGGGAGGAACATCAGTATGGATAGTTTCAAAAGAATCATTTGATTGAGGAACATCATCATCATCTACTAATGGTCCAAACCTGCGTAGATCAAGCCCTTTACCATTTGTTTCAGGGTAACCCCTGTATTCAGGTTCAGGATCATGAAATAAGTTATACCGCAAAGGTCCCCCCACTTTGGTGGTGGACAAGCCTCTACCTGAACTAGTATGTTTGGTGGTGGGCAACCCTTTACCCGAAGAACATAAATCATAAATAAAGTTTTGGGAGTTCTAGGAAGGTACCCTAAGCTCATTAACAATCTATATGTGAAACGGTGTGTCGGGATTGGTTTTATGCATATTGATCATTACGGTAAAGTCCTGAACTGATGAAATTGTGCATGCACAACCATGGACGAAGTTGTACAGCTTACAGTCCTCACAACGGATTTTGCTTATTTCTTCAAGGAGTGTAATGGAATCTCTATATGACGAGTGCATTCTTAGTGACGTAAGTTTTGTACTTCCTCCAACATAACTTACGATTGATCTGATCTTTGGACGTACAATATCTCTACCAAAATGAACAATGGTATAAAGCTTAACTCCATTCATCCCTGAAACAAATGATATAAATAAATAATTTTGGTGATAAAGTAGTAAACATAAATGAGAAAAATGATATAAAACTGAACTTCAGCAATCCCTAAAACAAATTATAGGAATTCAGAAATAAATGATATCAATAAACAATTCTGCTGATATAGTAGCAAATAATAAATGTTAAAAATAACACAAGAAAATGACAAATGATAAAGTAGCAGAAGACAAATGAATAAAAAGGCAAAGAAAAATGATTATGTACAAATTGTATCGTCTTGCATAACATTTTTCTTAAGAAAAAAGGCTTCAACTCATGATGCGGATACACAGTGAGAGATGATGGATACAGAGTGTGATATGATATTTACTGCAACAGTTACTTCAACGGTCGAGGAGAAGGATAACAGCGGTCTTTGGCAATGAGAATAACCTATGACAACAATGATCTTTTCCTCCCCAATGACCTCTGTGTGAAGACTTTAGTGAATGCAAAATGATAGTTGGAAGACTTGGCACATAAAGGAGACGAGCAGTACATCAAGGAGAATATGCTTTGATTTTTGTAGAAGCTTTGTTGTTGAAGAATAATAATAATAATAATAATAATAAGAAGCTTTGATTTTTAAGGTTGGTAGTGTATTTAGGGGGGAATCTTCCCTCTTATTACTATCCTTATTACTATAGCAGATTAGACTACTCAACAACTCCAGTGGGATAGTTTATCATTTTTTTCTGCATTATTTATCATTTTCTTTTCCCGAACTTTGTCATTCGTTTGAAAATCTTTATAATTGTTTTGGTATAACTTTGTCATTTGTTGAGTAATCTTTCTGAGTTTGTAGGTTTATTATTGTAGTAGATTAGACTACCCATCAACATTTAATATTTGAGAATAGGGTGGCAACTAGGGGGTAGTAGGTGAGACCATTATCTATTTGTTAATTTTAGTATCGATTTTGGAAGCGGCTTGCCAAAATATCAATTTTGTAAAGATGACAAAAACTAGTATTTATTCTCATAATTTCCGTTGTATAAATATTGGCTTAGATGACAGTTCGAGTCGAGAGAAGGTTGCCGTGTACTCGAAGGTAATGTTGGGGGTTTTAGGCAGAGTTTTTCTAACCCCTCCACAGTGTTTCCTCTTTTCTATTTATAGGAAATAGAAATGAGTGAGTCACTATGTGAGGTCAGATTACATGTATATCCCTTGGGGTAGCTGTTCTGTATGAGAAGTCAGTTTTGATACTGTAGCTGTCTGGCGGCTTGTTTCCACAGTTCTGTCTGGTGAGTTGGCTGTCAGGTGTATCTGTCTTCGATCATGCATTGTTATGGTAGAAGTCATTCTGGAATTAATATTGACCGACTGTCTTTGGCTTTGACTTACTTTGATGACGCTTTCGAGTGCTCGAGTGTTCGATTAATCTCGGAAGGCTTCGTGGAATTCGATGTTGCCTTGCTGAGCTTCGAGGCTCTTGGTAGGCTTCAATGTAGCCTTCGAGTGTTCGACTAGTACTGGAAGGCTGTGAGTAGGCTACTACATAATAGATGAGGTTTTAACACTCTTAATGAACTTCATTGGATATTCAGATGTAACGCGTAGTAACTCAATCATTAGGGATGGCAATTTGCCCCGCCCCGCCCCGAACGGGGCAAATTTACTATGAACTAACTGGATATGGGGGCGGGTCTAGGATAAGCCTTTAAAAATCCGCTCCGATCCCTGGCGGATTTGAGAAAGGTCCAAAAAATTCCCCAACTCCGCCCCGCTACTAACACATTTATAATTATACCCTTTTATATATATATAAGAATTAAAAAAATAAATACAACCTTAACTCAAGTCTCAACCTCTGTCTCACCCCAAACCAAACTTGACGATCAAATCAAAGTGAAGAGAAGCATCTCATTAATCGAAACACATTATCTCCCCCCCATTGGATCAAAACAATCTTTCCATCTCTATCGTCCATTTAACCCATCAATGGAATCTTCCACATTTTTCCCTTAGATCATGAACCCCATTTATCAAAACTCTCATATCGATGCCTCTCGACTAATGATGTAACACCCTGAACCTTAAACCTAGTATCAAACAACCCCACCATTAATGAAACTGGGAATACCCAGGGAGGCAAAAAGTTTGGTGGAGGCGACGCAGGTCTATTCGAATCTGGGTTATCTCTATGTTATTTCTTCTTCTTCTTCTTCTTTAGAGCAATTTTTTATGTTAGTTATGTAGATTATATGGTGTTTCGAGATTATTATTATTATTATAATTTAATAGAATTGTTTAATGTAGTAGTCCTAGATTCTACTGGAAGACTACCTTGTTCATTGGGATTTAAAAAAAAACAATTTTTTTTTTGTTTTATTGGTTAAATGGGGGCAGGTCTAGGATTAGATTTTGCAAGGTAGGGCGGATTCGGGGATCCCCGTTTAACATAAACGGGTATCGGGGTGGGGATGGGGAGGTTAAAACCTAGGCGGGGATGAGGATGATATTAGCTCCCCCCCCCCAAATCTGCCCCATTGCTATCCCTATTAATCAGACAAAACACGATTGCAACAAGCAAATAGTGTAATGTGTAAACTATTCATAGAGTTTTTGATTTATTAAGGGCAAATTAGCTTTTAGACCCTACGTAAAACATAATGACCACAAATTGGTCTAACCCCCATTGATTGTCTTTTTTAGCTTTTGGACTCTAAAAAGTTAAAATAATATAAACTTCCGTGAATACCCTCTGCTAACAATTCAAAACCATTCTTTCCCAATAAAAAAAACACTTAAACCTAAACTACTATTCTCAAAACTACTCAGCCCAACCCAAAATTACTTATCCCAATCCAAAATTACTTATTCTTAACCAAAATTACTTATCCCTAATTGGAAATCACTTATCTCCAAGCCAAAATCAACTATCACTAATCTCTCTATCCTAAAAAACTTTGTTTCTCACTTTAGAATTACACGTAACAATAGTTTTTAGTTCATAACTACAAACTGCTTTCATAATAATTTCTTTGTCTCCTCCTTATCAATAATAAACCCCACCTTTCTAGTGGTATTCGGATGTGCATGAATGGTTTTGAAAGTGTTGGGGGAAGACGAAGCATAAAGGGTAAATTAGGTGTTACCCTTAGAATTTGTGAATTTTAAGAACTAAAAGCTAAAAAAAACAATCAAGGGGGGTTAGACCAATTCGTGGTCATTATATAAGGTCTAAAAGCTAATTTGCCTATTTATTAAAAACTATTTAACTCAATCGGATGATTTATTTGATCAAGAAAATCCACAATATATAAGACTATGATTACAACAAATTAACTAAAAAGAATGAGAGTTTCCTATTCTACATGAAACTAACTAAAATAAAAGTTACGACTACTTTAAAATATTCTAGCTTGTGGACAATGGCTTATGAGCTCTTTCTTGTAGTTGCTATTCTTGACTTGGAGTCCTCTTTCGGTGATACTTGTTCAATACTCCCCTTCAAATTGGGCTTGGGTGAACATGAAAGACCCAGGTTGGCCCGAAGCACTTGAAACTAACGTTTAGATAGCTATTATGTATAGATGTCTTCTACCTGTTTGTTCGAGGGGATAAATTGTATATCCAACGATCTGAGTGCAACCTTTTCACGCAAAAAATGGTACTCAATCTTTATGTGTTTTGTACGACCATGGAATATATGATTGACTGTGAGATGAAGTGCAGAGACATTGTTTGGATACAAGGTCGGAGGTTTGTGAAGGTATAATCCAATATCTCAAAGCAAAAAATAAAACCATTTGATCTTTATAGTTGTGGATGCTATAGCTCTATACTTACTTCAGTACTTGATCTCGTGACAGTAAGTTACTTTTTTGCACTCCAAGAAATGCAATTTCGACCTAAATAAGTAAATAACCCAGTTGTAGTGGGGCGGTCAATGGATTGGGTATAATCCAAAATCCGATTCTTTTTTAGGATATGGATGCCATTTTTTCCAATCCGAATCCGATTTGAATAAGGATCATTCAAAATAATTTTGGATTGGATTCGGATAGTGCCTAGTCCAATCCGATAAATATCTTATCCGAAGTTATATACCAATATGTTAATATTTTTTCTATGTTAATGTTTTACAACTTGGATTTAGGTGTCGAGTTTAAATTTGAGTTGTATCTGAGGTAGGACTATATTTTGGACGTTTTTGGCCCTTTGGGGTGTCTTCAAGTTTTAAAAAACTTCTACTCTAAGAAGGATAAAGTTTGGAAACTCCAAATTCATGTAGGAAAGGGTTTTAGGTTTGCTTTGGCTATAAAAGGGACATACGAGGTTTGTATAAACCTAATTTAAAATCTAGTAGAGATGTAGCCTCTGTGGAAGACTTTGTAAGAAGTTTGTCTTAACAAATTAGAAGAAGGTGGAGGGTTTCTCTTGGGGATTTGATGGTGAGAAAGGTAGGACATTTTGTTTGCCAAGTTCAGAAATCAAGGAAGAGAGAAGATTGAAGGGTTTCAAGAAGAAGGTATGCAACATGATCTTTGTTGAGGTAATATTCAGGTTTTTGATGGATCTCTTACGTTTTTTTTATCTCTTGCAAATCTATGTGAGGATTATTGTGAGATTAGGGATTTCCATGTTTGTTCTAATCCCTTAAAGGCTTATAATTGAACTAGGGTACATAATGGATTTCTTGCTTGGTGGTGGGGAATAGCCTTAGGGTGAACCTGTGGCATATCTTGTGCTATGTGTGCATAAATTATTGTAAATGTCAATTATTGAAGTCCACCTACTATACTCCTTAAGAAACTTGTATTTGAAAATGGTTTGTCGCTATAATGGCTTATTTTCCGGTGAGTAAAGGTGACATACATTTGTGATTAGATAATAATAAAAAAAAGTTAATAGTAATTAACAACACAAGAAACTTAGCATGAAAACCTGATAACTGAGAAAACCATGACCTCTATGAGGGTTTCATACAATATTTTCACTATGTTATTTTAACTGTTACAATGAGCAGTGTTTTCGATTAAAGAGTGCTGCCTGCGCTTTTCAGTGGTTCATACTTGTATTTATAGTCATATACAAGCAATTATAAATTCATAAATAAATCTCTTGAAATATCGGTAGTGGGCTTTAGTAGCCGAACCTTGTTATGTTAGTCTTTTGAGTTATCGACTATGCTCATTCATGGTATCAAATTATACCTTCGAAATAGTATAAACAACTTTGTCAAAGACAGGAAATGCGTTACTGCAATTGCCCCATTCTCGAGTCAAGCACTTGCAGTTGATTCGAGAAGCAAATTCTAGGATCTTCTGTTTGATTGGCCAACTTTCTCACAAATGTGCAAATTAGGTTATATCTCTGGATTTTTGCTCTATATTCTTGAAATTCGGTAGAATAAGTTGACTTGGTATTTGCACTAATCACAATATTTGATTTGTATCCCCTTTTTGCCTTATAAATATAGGGTATTTTTATTCCTTTTTGCTGATCCTGCAACATTTACAGAGTTGCACAATGGTGAGGACTAGAAACCTGCGTAGTCATCATGTAGATGAAGGCAGATTGGCTATTAAGATAGTTGAACTTCGAGAATGGTATTTCATGAATTTTTCTTTTCATGCCAATCAAAGATAGAGAAGGACATCGAAGATCGTTGGTTCTAGTATGACATCTTTCGTACCATCATTGTTGACGCTGGAGGGCGTCAAGCTGCTGTGAAGGAAATTTCTTTGGATAAAATTGTGGAGGAAGATGAAAAATCTGATGGTAAAGAACTGTTCCCATGTGATGAGCCAAACCATGAAGGTTGCTTTAAGTGTGACTATATATAATTGACGAGCTATCGACCTTTGTCTTTTCTAGAGTTCGGCATTTTAATGGAATAAAACATCGTTTCTCTTTCTCGAGTAGATATTAAGACATAGCTATTATGTAATGCGTGTTCACTTATTATTGTTGCGGATGTCGACTCTATGAAATGCAAAATTTCTTGCGAAACGTCTTTTCAATTTTTGAATTTTGAATTACTACTGAAATGTTATCTTTAATTATAGATCTATTTAGGGGAAGTTTTTGGTATTCTAAAAATGTTATGGTGAGGTATATCTCTTTATATGGCGCACTGTATCATAAGAGGATAATGTCCATGGTCTTCTATTATGCTTTAGATTTTTATGTGTGGACATTAATAAAAAGGGTAGTGAGTGTATTGAACTGTATTTAAATAATCTTGAGGGATATTGTGAAAGTTTGTTAGTTTGTAAGAGAAAACGGATTGCATAATTCTAGAATAAGAAATTAAAAAGTTTCTGGTAAATGTTGTAATGAATTTGTTAGTCTTAATTAGGAAGATTTGTAATGAATTTGTTGTAATCAGAAAAGGGGCATTTTAAGGTTTTGGCAATGTGCTTGAATGTTTCTGGTGATTTATAAAAGTTTGTGAATGTGGGCTTGACAAAGATAGTCATTTTGAAGTTATTTGATGATTTGGTATGCTGATTTATGTGAGAATTATGGGCATAGGTGGTTGTTTGGATGGTTAGGCCTTTTAGTTCCTTATAACGAACCTTGTTTCTACTTTTAAAAGTTTGTGTTAACTGTCTTTGTGTTGTTGTAGAATTTGACGGTGTACGAGCATCCACAACAGCCTCCCTAAACTTATTTTAGGGAGGCAAAAAGTAATAAAATGGCTTTTATAGACTCCCTATGAGGCTTCCTATCCCTATTTTTTCTTTTCTCTCTCCTCAAGTATGGGGAGTCTAGAAAAATATTTGGTTAGCCACGTAGGGCCCTTATATTACGTGTAAAGTTACTTTAGATGTGGAAATTAAAAAAAGGCTACTTTTTGCCTCTTATTTTTAAACATAACTAATTTGAAGTGGTTTAAGTAGCTAATTTTGTGATGTGGCTCCTTTTTGTAGGGAGTCTGCTACATCCACAACATCAAAGTTGGGTTGAAACTCCTCAAAAGTACTCCCTATTATAGAGAGGCTGTTGTGGATGCTCTAATGGCCTGAATGTTCGCCAAAAATCTTGTGCTAGAATTTGGAGGGGTTCTTTTGGCGGGAAATGTGTCTATCAATCTTGCCCAAAAAGCTTAAAAGTTTTAGCTTATGTGGAGGTTACCACTTAGAATAGAGAGATAGAAAATCAAACTTAAACTTGAGGGTCATAAGAATATATGGTTGTCAGGTGCATAGACCTCGATAGGCTATAAAATAATGTAGGGATTTGCCGAAGTCAAACTATTTAAACTGCTAAACTTATGATAACCATAATCATGAGTGTTCTTGATTCTAGGAATTGATTTTTTTTTCCAAAATTTATATCGAGAATTAAAAATAACATTTATAAACTTCAAGTGTATAAAAATGGAAAATCGACATCCTGATAAAGGCCTAGATGGGTAGATTTTTTGTATTTTCGAGATTGTGCCTTTAGGGGAAGATGTGACTATATGCGTTTAGGGTCTTGTCATTGCTAGTGAAAAAGTGAATAGTGATTACTGTTCATAATGACCACTTTAAGTGCCGACATCTATTTTTATTATAAAGACACGTCTCAAGGAAGACACGTCTCAAAGAAGACATGTCTCAAATACAACACTTTTTACGTACTATGAATTTGTTATAAAAGGAGACATATGGAGCCTTTGGTGGATCAGCCCCCTTTAAACAAAAACCATTGCCTTTGAAACCCATGCTCAAAGCTCTGAATATTCAGAAGTTCTTAACAAAAGTTCTATAAGTTCTCAGGTTACTATATGATATTGCTTGCTTTGATATTATTATCAATTTTGTGTTAAGCTATTATTTATTATTTCTATATTATCAGAATATTATTTTTATCATAAAGGCAAATAGGAACCCAGAGTCGACATGACTTAGTGCTTAATTGCATATCTCATCAAGATGAAAGACGTCAAACCCCACGTCTAGAGTTCACTGATGCGAGACTTAGTGAGGTCAATAAACCTCATATTAACAAGAACCCATGTATTCATGACATGCACACATACCCATGAGGATATCTAATTATGTACAATAAAGAGGCAGATAGTCTTCTACTTATTCTCAAGTGCTTGAAAGCATATAGGATTCCATAGAATCCAGGAATACCAGAGATGGAACTAGAGACTGAATCTAGTATTTCTAATAACAACAATATAAATCCAGAAATATAATTATATAATGTTCATGAACAAGAGGGAAATTTCTCCACTGATTTAATTATCAAAAAATAAAATTTTAATGAAATTATAAAGAAAAAGTTTTCTTTGAATAAAAACAAGATATTTATGGTTCCCAATAATATCTCTAAGATTGCAGAAATATCTATTAAAAGGAAAATTTTGACTTACTTTGGTATTAGCGATAAGAAATTTATCCTTGATATAAAAGATACATCAGGACGTATAAATCTACCTCTTATTACAAGGGAAGACTTAAAACTAAGAATAAACGTCATCCCAAAAGATGACAGAAGTAAAATAGGTTATATACATCTAGGAGGAATCCAGATTATGTTAAAATCTCACTTCCGAGAAGGAGTTAATACATCTATCAAAGTAACAATACTTGATAATCGTATTAATAACCGCAAGGATACGTTATTAGGAATCGTTCAAGAGAACCTAAGTTATAAAAAATTAGTCTCTTCAGTATACCCAAAGTATGCAATAAGTCTACATGACAAAGATCTAAACAAAACTTTGAGTTAACTCATCATTTTGAAAGATCTGAACTTGTCAAACCAGGAAATAGTCCTTTCAGCATCACATATATTATAGGATATGTTTTAACTAACTCTCATTACAATGAGTTATTCAAGGAAAAAGAAATGATTGAGATAGATGGTATCTTCTTAGAAATAGGAAAAATTCACCAACTTCAGATAGAGGAATTAGATGAACTTCCCAAAAACTGGAGCCTAAACATAAGAGAAAAAACCCTTCTGGGTTATCAAAGACCAAAGATACTTCCCGTACAAAATGGATAAATGGAAGTAGGAAACTCTTCCAGATTCCAAATCAGGGAAGAAATTTTAGAAGAAGAAAAAGAATCTTTTAACCAATCTATTTCAGAAATTAGAAGGCTGACTATGAAAATAGATACACTTCAGAGATCCTTTTTAAATTAATGTATCCTATTAAAAATGGAGAAAATAAGATTGAGTATTTACAAAGATGTTTTGTCCATCTTTTACCTGAAATTATGGAACTCGTGACAAGTGTCAAGGAACTTCAAAATGATATAAAAGACATAATGGTGAAACTTCAGTAGACCCCTCCAAATAGGATCATAAGAGAAATAAAGGAATTATCCTTCAAAGTAGAAAACTTAAGTGTAATACAATTAAACAAAATCACTGAGGAAATAAACCAAAGTAATATCTTAGAAACCTGATCGAACCTATAAATAGTTATAGCGACATTCCAAAGAAATTGAAACCACCACCAACAATACAAAATGTCAACAAGTATATTTAGGAAAAAGTTAAAAGACAGGTTTGAAAATCCTGAAGAAATAAATCTAGACACCATCAGCAAACTCTTATCTATGGACAATAAAGAATTAAAAGAAATAATCCACATGGCCAATAACAGATACGAGGATGAAGAATCTGTAAGATCATAAGAAGACTCAGAAGCAGATGAAGAAACTATCTGGAAAAAGATTAAAATGAACTTAAAACCTACAAGAGAAGAAGGCCAAGGTTTTAACTCAAACACTATATGTTAAGCCTATCCTAACATAAACGCTAAAATTGAAGAACATTAGAAAAGAAGAAGGTCTGAACTCAGACCAAAGGAAGATGGTTAGTTTGAAAGAACCAGAACTATCCCAATCAGACCTAATACCACTACGGATAGAATGCCTGACTTCCACTACAGGAATATCCCTACAGAATATCAACTAAACCAAAGAGTTGGCATTCCAGGAGCATCTGTCTTGGATATAGATTGTATCCAAGAAAGAGAAAAATTAATAACATAATGATACGCTAAAATCGGGTTTATCATCCAAACTACTTCAGAAATAACAACAAACCTACAAGCAGTAAAAATGTTAATTTACCACATTCTTAGTGAAAATGTAAGAAAGTGGTTTAACAAACTTACAGAAGAAGAACACAATAAATTGGGTCAAGGATGTAAAACTGGACTCGAATATTTAAATAAAGTCACGGATGCCATTTACTGAGAAATGGTTGGTGATGACAAAAAACAATATAAAATCTAGATATCCCAATTAGAAGAAATCCAAGCTACATGTCACTTGGATAACCTCACCATTTGTGATATGTGTTATTTTGACACATACACATGTGAATTCGAATGATTTTACCATAAACTTAATAAATCAGTTCAGGAATATTATTGAACTTTATTCTATAATAATCTTCCAGGAAATATCGCACGAGTATTCAGAGAAGAATTTTCCAAACAAGATTTTATCCCTGATACTCTTGGGGGGCGAATAAAATTTGCAAAAATAGTATATACTAGTTTGTCAATAATAGACAGTCGCCAAACAAATTAAAGGTAAGGACAACATCTGTTGTGACAAAACAAATGCCGATATACTAGGAAAATATGGATGCACAATAACATCCCATAAAATGAAAAAAAAATCTTTAAAAGAGAGTTTACACATAAAAAATATTGATTCAAAAAATATAAAGGAAAAAAGTTTTTTATAAACAAAGAAAACCCCCATTTTTAGAAAAATTCTTTAAAAAAAAAAACTTCATAAAAAAGAATGACAACTTTTGTCTTCAGGAAAAGAAAAATTGCAAATGTTGGATATGCAACGATGAAGGGCATTATGCAAACGAATTCCCTAATAGAGCAGAAAAGGATTTTAAGCATAAAGTAAAAATCCTATGCAATAAGGTTAGAACCTATAGAGGAAGAAGTTTAAAAAAATGAGAGTATTTATCTCCTTGAAACAGAGACTGAAGAAGACAGTTCTGGCACAAAAATTGATAATAAAAAATGAACAAATTAGGCATACTAACAGATGTTGAGGATAACCCAAACTTCAATACCTTAAATAGTATCATAAACCCTAACAACACATATATAAAAATTTGCTGCAAATTTAAGGGTTATAAACATTACTATCTACATGCATACATAGATACATGAGCAAGTATATGTATTGCAAATAAATATGTCCTACCCCTAAAATTATGGGAAAAGGTAAGGGTACCCTTAGAAATTAAAATTGCAGACAATACTTTGATATATCTAGACGTTAGCTCTAATAGGAGAAGAAACATTCAAAGATTTTTCATGGTTTCCAGGGGCTATGATGGCCAATTTTCTTGGGGTATTGGTTTGGGTAACGACGTTAGCCCATTTGACAATATCAGCCCATTTCTTACAACTAAGTCTACTAGTCTTATGGATTCTTCCTTTGGAAGTATTGGTGTTGGATGGGCTGGAGGACTCTCATCTTCTTCTTTTTTGCAGCTTTTGAAAGCATGGTCTGCTTCTTACCATATTTTGAATGCTTAGTACATAACACCTTTTATTCCAATCACTTTCGTGCTGGTTTCGGCCCAAAATGTGTAAATCCCTGCATTGTTAGTGTTAAAAATAACATAGTATTTTGGGGATTTAATGCCTCCTAAAGTATGCGAAGACTGTTTTAAGGTATGCGAATCCTCAGATCGTATTGAGTTGAATGATTTCTCATTACATCCTATTGAGGAGCTAAAATCCTCTTTTGAGTTGTGACACTCTGTTGGAGGGTTTAATTCTCCTAAAGAACCATGCTGTTTTGGACTGTTTGAAATTTTGAATATTTCTTGGTAAGATGATCCTCTCGGGTCTCCTTCTTCTTCTTCTTCTTCTTCAGTAATTGAAGATGTAAGCTTTCACTTTTGCTTGAGCTAAAGGATTTTCATCCTTTTTTGTATTATTTATAGTTATAATTCTTATATCTCATTATCCAAGCCTTGTTCTATTTTTGTATTTCTTTCCTTAAGTGTTCCTGAAAACATGAATATTGAAAGATTAGTTAATTCTCTGGTAAGAGCATATGCCAGGAAATTCTTTGTCTCTGCAATATGCTCTACATCAAATTGATAATAATTAAATCATTATTGCCATTGCAAGAACCTTTCTTGTTTGTAGTCTTCAGTAATATTGGTTCTCAAAAAATAACCAAGGTTCTTATTATCACTTCTGACTATAAATCTTTGTGATAAAACATATATTGCAAATTTTTAATAGCCTTTTTAACTGCTAAATATTATTTTTCATTGGAGTGATAATTTAATTCAGCAGCTTGAAAATAACCAGAAGTATACCTACATAGGTATTCTTCTGTATTTTCATTAATAGTGATAACCTGGGCTTTGAGCACAACACCCCAATATTCATTGGATGCATCTGTCTCAATTATAATTTTATCATTTGGCAAAGGATGATAAAGGTTTGGTAAGTCTTTTATTTATCTTTTGACTTTTTCTATATAGATAGTGTATGCTAGTATCTAATTCCGTAGAATATCCCTTTTGAGTTTGGCTTAAAGAGGTTTTTCATTTCTGCCAGCTTGTGGATATGTGCTTCGGCATATGTTAAGCAACCTAAAAATCTTTGAAAATTGGTTCTTATCCTTGATTTCACTAGGAAATTGTTAGATACTATTTAGAATATAAGGTTGGAGACAGTATTTCCCATCCTCGATTTCTAAGCCTAAAAACCTTACTTTGGTTTGGCAAATTACTACTTTTTTTATGGACATTATTAGTCATTTCTTACATCTATTGATAATAGTATTTAGGTATTCATAATGTTCACCTAATATATTACTAAAGATAAGGATATCTTCAATATAAGCACAACATAAATTAAAGTATTCTACAAAGATATTATCCATGTATTTGGAAACTCTTTGGTGCTTGTTTTAATCCAAAGGGGACTACCCTCCATTGGTAGTGACCTTGGGGGTAGCTAAATGTTGTCAATTTTTATGATTCCTTATCTATTGTAATTTAGTAAAAACCTTATTTACAATCTAATGTGGAGTAATATTTTTTACCTCAAATAAGGTTTATTAATTCTTCCTTTTAGGAATATAATAACCATCATCAACAGTTTCTAGATTGAGGGCTTTCTAATTTACTACCATTCGTTTCTTTCCTCTTTTTTACTCTGTTGCTTTATTTACCATAAAAGCAGATAAACTCTGTGGGGATTTGCTTTTGCAAATCACATGTAAATCAAGTAGTTCTTGAATGTGTTTGGCAAATTCTACAATATCATCTGGCGAGTAAATCATGGGTTTAACCTTGATTACTTTATTTTTATTTTTTAGTCTAATCTCAGCTGTAAGTTTTGATCTTCATATTTTTGGATCTAAAGGATCTTCAGAGAAAATTTCCTATAATTTTTCTCAGATTTCTTCAAGTTCTCTTATGGATTTTAAGTAAGGATTTTCCCCTAGAATTTATATGCTTAAATCTTTGTAGCTATATTATGAAGAATCCTGATATTTGTAACCTGTGGTTTTGTTTGTTTGATTTCTACACCTCGTTTGTGTTTCTTATGTTGATCAAGGAATCCTTGGATTCCAACAGTCATCACATTTCTTACTTTACTCATTACAATCTTGTCACCCATAATTGTCGAGATACTAATAGTATCCACAATTTGGATAAATAGATTATAGAAATTTAAAAAATTCTTTCCAATAAGAAAATCAACTCCTAAATCTTGTTGATAAATAGAAGGGATATGAAATGTTTATCCTCCTATTAGGATGTCGATATTTCTAGTTACATAGTCTAGATATATAAAAGTATTGTTTGCAATTTTTATTTCTAAGGGTACCTTTACATTTTCCATAATTCTGGGGGTAGGACATATTTATTTGCAATACAAATACTTGCTCCTATATCCATGTATGCATGTAGATGGAATTGTTTATAACCCTTAAGTTTACAACCATTTTTTAAATAGGTGTTGTTAGGGTTTGTGATACTATTTAAGGCATTGAAATTTGAGTTATCCTTGAAATCTGTTAGTATGCGTAACCTGTCCATTCTTCATTATCAGTTTCCATGCCAGAACTGTCTTCTTCAGTCTCTGTTTCAAGGAGATAAATACTCTCATTTTTTGAAACTTCTTCTTCTATAGATTCTAACCTTATTGCATAATTTTTTTACTTTATGTTTAAAATCTTTTCCTGCTCTATTAGGGTATTCATTTGCATAATGCTCTTCTTTGTTGCATATCCAATATTTACAATTTTTTATTTTCTGAGGACAAAAGTTGTCATTTCTTTTTATGAAGTTTTTCTTTTTGAAGAATTTCTTCTAAAAATGGGGTTTTTCTTTGTTTCTAAAAAACGTCCTTCCTTTATATTTTTTGAATCAATATTTTTTATGTGAAAACTCACTTTTAAAGAATTTCTTTTGCTTTTTATGGGATGTTATTGTACATCCATGTTTTCCTTGTATATCGGCATTTGTTTTGTTACAACAGATGTTATCTTTACATTTAAGTTGTTTGGTGACTGTCCGTTGTTGACAAGATAATATAGTATACTATTTTGTGAATTTTATTCGTCCCCTAAGAGTATCAGGGATAATATCTTGTTTGGTAAATTTTACTCTGAATACTTAGGCAATATTTCCTAGATGTTTATTATTGAATAAAGTTTTATAATATTCTTGAACTGATTTATTAAGTTTATGGTAAAATCGTTCATATTCACATGTGTATGTGTCAAAATAGCACATATCACAAATGGTGAGGTTATCCAAATGTCATGTAGCTTGGATTTCTTCTAAGTGGGATATCTGGGTTTTATATTTTTTCTTGTCATCACCAACTGTAGGGGCCTACCCCTCGATCTTACCTAAATCGATCTGCCTCCAGTTTGAACTATCTCCATGTTATACTCACGCATTCTCTACACGGCTTTACCATTCAACATTGCCACATATTCTACGAACTGACAAGAAACGTGGGTTGAGCTCAAACCGAAAATCCTGAACAATTCAAAGCCACTTGTCTTTCTCGAACTCAGCAGTTACTCAGTCAACCGCCACTAACCATATTGTTCAGAGAATGTGCTTTAGTACGATGAAGAACTGCGGGAAAGGCCTATATAAAGAAAAAGTTTCAGAATAGACAAAGACCAGAAGATTACAGGAGAAATTACCAAGAAGATTATATTTGCCAAATTTTCCAAAACTTCAAACTTCTTATTCACAAGATCAAACATTTTTAAGTCTAGAGATCACTTGTCATAAGATATCGGCCTCAAGCAATAAACGTCACTATTATAAAAAATCTTCAACCCGAGGTCATGGTTTTTTAACCTATTCATAGGTTTTCCACGTTAAACACCTGTATTATTTCTAGTTTTCAATTTGATTTTGTTATGGGTACATTGGTGTAAGAGCTAATTTCAGGTCACTTTGAGTTCACAAAATTAGGCTATTGCACCAACCATTTCTCGGTAAGTGGCATCCGTGACTTTATTTAAATATTCGAGTCCAGTTTTACGTCCTTGACCCAATTTATTATGTTCTACTTTTGTAAGTTTGTCAAACCACGTTCTTACATTTTCATTAAGTTTGTGGTAAATTAACGTTCTTACTGCATGTAGGTTTGTTGTTAGTTCTGAAGTGGTTTGGATTATAAGCCTGATTTTAGCACACCATTTTGTTATTAACTTTTCTTTTTCTCGGATACAATCAATATCCAAAACATATGCTCCTGGAATGCCAACTCTTTATTTTAGTTCATATTCTGTAGGGATATTCCTGTTGTAGAAGTTTGGCATTCTATCCTTAGTGGTATTAGGTCTGATTGTGATAGTTCTGGTTCTTTCAAACTCAGCATTTTCCTCTGGTCTGAGTCAGACCTTCTTCTTCTCTATTGTCCATCATTTTTAACATTTATGTTAGGATAGGTTTGTCGTATAGTATTTGAGTTAGAACCTTGGCCTTCTTCTCTTAAAGGTTTTAAGTTCATTTTTATTTTTTTTCTAGATATTTTCTTCATCTGCTTCTAAGTCTTCTTCTGATCTTATAGATTCATCATCCTCGTATCTATTATTAGCCATGTGGATTTTTTCTTCTAATTCTTTATCGTCCATAGATAAGAGTTTGATAATGGTGTCTAGATTTATTTCTTCAAAAATTTTAAACCTGTCTTCTAACTTTTTCCCTAAATATACTTGTTGACATTTAGTATTGTTGGTGGTGGTTTCAAATTCTTTGGAAAGAATCTCCTTGTTGTTGCTATAACCATTGGTAGGTTTGATCTAGCCATATATTACTTTGGTTTATTTCCTCAGTGATTCTGTTTAATTGTATTATACTTAAGCTTTCTACTTTGAGGGATAATTCTTTTATCTCTCTTATGATCCTATTTGGAGGGGTCTACTGAACTTTCTCAATTATGTATTTTATATCATTTTGGAGTTCTTTAAAATTTGTCACGAGTTCCATAATTTGAGGTAAACGATGGACAAAACATCACTGTAAATACTCAATCTTATTTTCTCCATTTTTAATAGGATCCATTAATTTAAAAGGGATCTCTTAAGTATATCTATTTTTATAGACAGTCGTCTAATTTCTGAAATAGATTGGTTAGAAAAAATTTCTTCCTCTTCTAAAATTTCTTCCCTAATTTAGAATCTAGAAGAGTTTCCTGAATAAGCATATTCTGCATCTCGGGCTCATACTTCGTTCTCGACCTCATCAACATATTCAGTATCCCTAAGTTCTAGTCATCACTTTCGATCTCTACATCAATAATTCGAGTTAAGCAAATGTACAGTTAGCCACAAATCCGTTACGAAGCAACAAAGATCCGAACGTTACACAATCTGGTCAAAGAGTATCTAAAATATATTTTATAATGTCCATCATTAAGAATCTTAATAGTCGTCAAACGGTCATATTATTAGACCTATAAATAGGACCAGAGAATTTTAGAAGAAGGACAGAGGAATTTACTTTAACATCACATATACTCAGAATACTCATTGTAATGAGCTAGCAACCTCAATAATACCATTCTCTCTTTCTCAAAATCCTCAAGAGATGTCGTGGTTTTTAACCTATTCAAAGGTTTTCCACGTAAAATTATTTTATTAGCTATCACTTACTATTCTTGAGCGTCCTAAACACATCTGGTGTAAAAGCTAAGTTTGAATCCCAAAATTAGGCTATTATATTTGGCACCATTCTAAACTTATTGTCTTAGAAAATAGCTAAATATTTCTAAACGAGATGACACCTCCTGATCAAAATAGACCAATTACTCTAGGAGATGTAAGCACAGAACTGGCAGAGTTACGGGCCAATCTCAACTCTTAAAATGAAAAGGGAGCTGCTTTGGAGTAACAACTTGTCAGCGTTCAGGATGCGTTAAAGGTTCTACAAAGTCAACAGGTAGCAACCTGGTACCAGCTACTTTGCGGGTTTCCATTCTCGACAGAATAGGACCTTACTCAAACAATCTGGGTGGTGAAGTTTGATCTAAGCATAAAAAGCATGAGGATGAACCCATTTTGCTACAGGAGGTCCACCAAGAAGTTAATGGTGTTCTCGCTGGAATCAGACAAGAAGAACCAGCACGAGGAAGAGTTCGAATTCCTACCCTGGAGAAAATCAGTGAAGGAAGTGGCGACCACATCCCTCTGAAGGACGAATCCAATAACCTACCATCACAACTCATCAATACGTGACTTAAGAACATGTTGAAAAGCACATCAAAGAATTACTCGATTCCCAAATATAGACTACGAAAGAAATCCACAACATATTATAGAAGAGCCCGCTCGCATAGGAGCTTTTGGATGGCGAAGTCTCCACCGGGATCTATACTCAAAAGAACAAAAAATACAAAAGGGACTGGTCTAGTGAAGCATGTCCAAGAGTTCTAGGATGCTTTAGGCTTACATTCAACATCTAATCATATTCTATGCCAGGTTTTTCCTGCCAACTTATCAGGCGATCCTCTGCGATGGCTCCACACACTCTCCAAAGGGTCCATTACAATTTTTGAGCAATTGTAAGAACTCTTCATCAAGAATTACTTGCACAATGGAGATAAAGAAGAGAATCTATAATCTCTTTTCAGCCTTAAAAAATTCCAGGAGAAAAGCTCCAGACATTCACTAAGATGTTCCTGGAGTTAGCTCGAATGGTAGATCGGCTGGATCATAAGACTACTATTTCAGCTTTTACCAATGCTATACTTTTCGATGGAAGGGTGAAGGAGTACCTCATCCTAAAAAAATCTACAACTTTGGAGGACATGATCAGAAAAGGTAACATACATATCAATCTCGAAAGAATGGTATCCGACAGGCAGAAAACTAAAAAATTAACATTGACAGCTAAAGATCAATCCACATACCAAGATTTCAACCGTGCTGCTGATCAGGGAGGAAGAGACAGGAAGCAAACATAATCTAATAACGATCGACCTCGAAAAGGTAGTAATATGCTAAAACCCTGTCTTACCAAGATGAATGTAACCATAGCCAACATTTATCCTATACATCAGAAGGATAAGTTTTTTCGCAATACACAGTATCTCTATCCCATTAAGATTAAACCGTATTACATTTAGCACAAAGTCTGACATCATGAGACGGAACATTGCTTTAATTTATAACGACTGTTGAAGTATATTTTTGCGGATGGACGAATGCATGAATACATTATGGACATTGAGAGTTACAAGAACGGGAGTTACAAACTTTCTACAGAAATCGTGCGGGTCAAAGAACCGAAAGGGGATAAGTATTTATACCAAATATCCCTCAGCCATTTTATTGAGACTCAGACTATCAACCAATCGAACATAAACAAAAGATGACGTGTTGGTCAGTGTCACGACTTGTCTATGAATGATAAAAAAGCTTGATTACTTCCCGTCTCCAGCTCCCAACGTACAGGGATTTCTTTTGATGACTGTGATGTTCATCATGTCAACTTTCCTCACCATGATACTTTGGTAATCATGTTAAACATGAGAAATGTTATACTGTACACAATAATGATAGATATTGGTAGTAGTATTGAACTACTATTTTAAAGTATGATTGATCAGATGGGACTAGCTGACAAGGTACAACCCAGTGACATTGATATATGTGGATTCAACGGCTCTACAGATAAATGTGTAGAAAATGTTATACTTCCTATTGCGGTAGGACCAACAACAGTTGGCATTATAATTTATGTTATCAATATAAAATCCCATTATTTGGGGATAATGGAACGTTGCTGGTTGCATAATATGCGAGCCATTACATTGACCTATCATTTGGCACTGCGATTTGAATGGAATGACGACATTTACGAAATCAATGGAAGTCAAAAGTTAGCTTGAGCATGTAAAAAATTTGTTGCCATCGTACCAGAACCGTCAAGGCCATAGCTCGCATAGCAATTACAGAAAATAATGGGGAACATTGCAGAAAAATTTACAGTGAACTCTACAGAAAATCTGCTGCCAAGTGCAAAAATTACAACGTACGTTAAAATCAGTGGGAACAAGCAAGGAGCATACATTGGCACTCTTCTGCCCACAGTAGAATGAGATACTCTTATCTAGTTCCTTAAACATAACAGCAATGTCTTTGCTTGGACGTTTTATGAAATGCCCGACATTGATCAAAATCTGGCATGCTATAAGCTTAATTTGAAAGATAAAGCTAAAGCCGTCAATCAAAAGCAGATGACTTAATTTAGCACCAAGACTCTGAGAAGAAGTCAAGAAAGATATCGATAAACTTATTGAAGTTAGTTTTATACGAAGAACCAATTATCCAGAATGGATCTTGAACATTGTAGCAGTACCAAAGAAGAACGGCAAGATTAGAGTGTACGTAGATTTCACCGACCTCAGCAAATACACTCCAAAGGATAGTTTTCCACTTTCTATCATAAACCATCTGCTCGATTCTATAGTGGGACATGAACTCTTATCCATGATGGATGCCACATCAGGGTATAATTAAATACCTCTACTACCCAACGATCAAGAGAAAATAACTTTTATTACAGAGCATGAACTGTATTGCTACAAGGTTATGTCGTTCGGTCTCAAAAATGTTGGGGCCACTTATCAAAGGTTAATGACACAAATGCTCAATAGCTATCTTGGCAAAACGATGGAAGTCTACATAGATTATATGATGTGTAAAAGTATCAAAAAGGAGAACCATATTAGAGATTTACACACTACTTTCAAAATTCTCTTATCTTGGCAAAATGCGATTCAATCCTGCCAAATGCAAGTTCGGAATCCAGTCAGGCAAATTCTTGGGACATTTGATCAGCCAGCGAGGCATCAAAGCTCATCCAGATCATATTCGAGCATTTTTATCTTTACCTTCCCCAAAAACAAAGAAAGATGTCCAGAAACTAGTAGGCAAGATCGCCGTAATCAACCGTTTTGTCTCCAAATCTTCATATCGATGTCGATGGTTATTCAACCTATTGCGTAAAGGGACAACAAAAAATAAAACTAAAAATAATCCTGAGATTGAATGGACTGCAGAATGTGAAACAACATTTCAAGAACTCAGAAATTATTTAGGCAAACCACCAGTAATGAGCACACCTAAGGAAGCTGAAGAACTAACGATATATCTTGTTGTTACTCATGAAACATTGAGTTTTGTCCTCATTCGCCTTGATGAGAAGATGGACAAACCTGCCAACTTTATTAACAAAACTCTTACTCCAGCAGAATCCCGGTATACCAAGATTGAAAAACTACTATTAGCTCTTATTTATACGTCACAGAAGTTGAAATAGTATTTCCAAGCCCACTCAGTTCGTGAAATGAAAAATTATCCTTTGAGTGAAATATTGTCCAAACGAGAGAAATCTAGATGAGTACAACAAAGGTCGGTAACTCTTGGCGAACATGACATACGCTTCGAACCACGGCATTCTGAAAAAGGTCAAGCAGTAGCAGATTTTCTTGTAGACTTCCCTGCAGAAGATCCGGACTAGGAAGAAGATTATGCAGAAATCAATGAAAAACAGTTCAAAGAAAAGTTAGACTGGATAACTCAGAAGGGTTGGCATCTTCTAACTGATGGCTCTGCTAGACCTGCGGGATCAGGCATCGGTATCGTACTTATTACTCCTTCTAATAATAGAATTGAGAAAACAATCAGACTTAACTTTAACGCTGCAAACAATGTTGCTGAATATGTGGCATTAATTCATGGTCTAAACATGGCTCTAGATATTGAAGTATCTGAATTATCAATCTATACGGATTCTTTGCTCATCGTGAACCATTATACAGAATAGTTTCAGAAGAACGGTAAAATGATTGATTACGCAGCCGTAGTAGTAGACTGAATGTGCAGATTCTAGAATGCTACCATCGTACATTTACCTTGTGGAGAGAACCGACATTCTGATTCCCTTACTTACTTGGCAAGAGTCCTCAACACAAAAGATCGATATCTCAAGATCAAAGTGATATCCACCCCCTGCATTAACATCATCAGTTCAAATTCTATTAATACTGAGGTCGTTGTAGAGAATGAGGACAAGTGGAGACGACCTTTTCTTACATTTATCGGACCTCAAAACAAGTTTGATTGTGAACTTCCTAAAGATCCTACTGAAAGAAGACGTGTGCTCGATAATGTTAAGCGATACGTCGTAGCCGATAATTTACTTTATAAAATATAAGTCACAGGATCATATCTCGAATGTTTATCGAACAAAGAGACTCAAAAAATCCTGCATGAACTTCACGAAGGGACTTGCGGTTCCCATGCAGCAGGACGATCTTTAACCAATCGAGCTCTTACTCAAGGAGTATTTTGGCCTAAACTGAATGCTCAAGCAATCGAATATGTAAGCAAATGTGATGCAGGCCAATAACATGGACCCCAAATTTGAGCTCCAGCATTAGAACTCCATTCTAGTAACGTTGTTTGGCCGTTTAGAAGATGGCTCTTGGCCTCGTAGGAAAGTTCCCTACCACACCAGGCAAACGGAAGCATATCCTAGTAGCAACAGATTACTTCACCAAGTGGGCGGAAGCAGTTCCTTTATGCTGCATACGTGAAGATGAAGTCATCAAATTTATATGGAAACCATTATAATATGTTTTGGATGACCTCATCTCATCAGAATTGACAATGGACCTCAATTCGTTGGTTTTAGAGTCGTTGAGTTCCTCAATCAGCACAACATTATCTACTCTCCATCCAATCCATACTACCCACAAGGAAATGGTCAGGCCAAAATCAGTAATCGCACTATCGTCGATGGGCTCAAGAAATAGTTAATAGAGAAGAAAGATAACTGGATACAAGAATTACCACATGTATTATGGGCATATCGTACGACCCCTCGGATATTGACTGGATGCATACCATTCTTATTAGCATATGGTACTAAGGTAATCATCCCCACTTAATATCATCACCCGTTACACGACCATACCGCGACAGATGAAGAAAACGAATTTCAGCTGGCATGTAACATGAATTGGATCGAGAAAACTAGAGACAGAACAATCATGAATTTGGGACGATATTACCAAGCTTTTGTCCGATCTTATAATAAGCGAGTTTATCATAGAAAGTTTGAAATCGAAGATATGGTTCTCCGAGAAGCTCTCAAACGCATAAAAGAAGGCAATACATGAAAACTCACCAAAAACTGGGAAGAACCTTTTATCATTATTGGAAAAAGTGGATTTGGCTCTTACGACCTCGCAAATGAACTTGGAGAACGAGTACCTAATCCTTAAAACACAAGAAGATTGAAGCTATATTGAAGATAATAATCTATCACAATATACTCTTTCAAAATGAATTTATCATCTTGTATACCGATCTTACATCAATGAAATACTTATGTTTGATCACCATACATCTGAGTACTTATTACTATTTCATATAGTACTCCATCTAACATTATTTGTTCGTTAATCTTATAACAATGAAATACTTGTGTCTGATTACCCTACATTACAGTACTTTTCTAATATATTAAACAAGTACTTTTATAAAAAAGATTATATCTCTAAACATTACAAATTACCCTTGGTTTCACCCCGTTCAAATAGATTACAGATCGTTTATTGCGTTAGCCAATTTGATCCTCTAGTAAATTATAGATCATTTGTTGCATCAGCCAACTTGATCCTCTAATATATTAATGGTCTTTTGTTGCTTCAGCCAAATTGATCCCCTAATGCAATATAGATCATTTGTTGCTTCAACCAAATTGATCTTCTATTACATCAGAGATCGTTTGTTACTTCAGCTAAACTGATCTTCTATTTTTTTTTAAAACATTTGTAGCATTAGCCAAAGCAACCCTCTACTATACGATAATATGTGGAATCATTCAATAAAACAGATACCCAACTCATACATCACAATTGGTTCATCACAAGGTTAATACAGATCATTCTTTTTATCAACAGACCTACCTTATTGCACTCTATTTATAATATTTTCATTCGTCTAGTACAAATAATCACTTATAGCAATTGTTACACCTCATTGCTCACTCGAGCTATCATTTGAACTGTCACCTGAAGGATTCCTAGCATTACGCAAACTCTCCCCATACAGACGAACACGCATAAACTCTGGCATTTTCCCAATTACAATTTATTTTCCTTCCATAATCCTACTCTCTTTAAGAGCTCCAATTCTTGATACCATTGGATCTAGGTAATCCGATTGAGCCAACCTCATGTCGTACTCACATCTTGGGTAATTAAACAATCATATACAGTTCTACTTTCTTCTTCTAATCTATTGAACTCTAATATGAAGAACAAAATAATTGCTACCATATCTTTCTCGTATACATCACTTGCCTCACTTTTCACTTTTTTAGAAAGAATAAGATCACTAAGTTTACCTTGAGCTTCCATCAGCATAACTTCCAAGTTTTGGAAGCATTCATCCACCTTTTGTTTTTCATTCAATGTTGCAGCTTTCCAAGATTCCAGCACTGTCATGAATTCGTCCATATGACAAACCATAGACATTGATCCCTCCACCTCAGCCTCATGATAATTTCTTTCGTCAAGGCTTATTTTTGCCCTACAGAGATCCGCATCCAATTAAGTATTCGCATCATGCAATTTCGTATTCTCTGCTTGCTACTCTAAAATATTTAACTCTCGCAACTTAACATTATGTTCTAACATGTATACCTTATCCCAAGTCTTGTTTATGTTTTTATTTTTTTTGACTATGGGATTCTTCTACTTTTTTTATCATCATATTAACAATCGACCACAATACTTCATATTTTTTAGCACGAGCTTTTGTCTCTATAACCGTTGCTCGCATATCAGCTATCTCCGCCTCCAACAAATTTACCTGAAATTGCAAGTCTTTCACATTATTTCTTCCTTTCCTAACATCGTCAACAACTTTGTATTGCGCATTTACGCAGTTATCAATTCCGCCCCTTGTCGCTTAATTTGTTCAGAGGTACCCAAAAGCTTTGCATCCCTTTTCTTTATAACTTCTTTTAATCCCTCCATCTTTCTCAACTCCCTGTTTAATTCAGCCTCTTTATCTTGTAGTTTCTCGGACAAACGAAGTACTGTATTTCAATCTTTTAATATCTTCACCTTTATTTTTTCTTCTAATTCAGTAGCACTCTTTAGTTCCCCCTGACACGAATTTAGATCAGCATTCAATTGTTCATTTTGAACGCATAACCCATCACACTGCCTCTAAAAAACTACTAGTTCTATCTATCATGGCAGGTCACATTTATAATAATTCGTTTATACAAACAAATTACATATTACAATTAACAAGTTTAATTAGGAACATGATATCTGAGTAATATCGATACATCGTTCTATTTATCATCACAGAGAACAGATTTCATTTATCATCAAAAGATAGTATACAAAGATCTAACACATAAGTAGGGTTGGTAACAAACAGAAATACCCTATTTTCGCTTCTTCGAGATATGAGAGGGCTGCCCTTTATCTCTCAAAATCTTTCTATTCGTTACTTGAACATCTATTAGAGCTATAAAGGTCACCACCTCTGGCTGGCGTTGTTTGCACCGCGGTCGGGGTATTAGACTCTCGACCTCCTCCTCATCCCCTTCTGACGACAATTCCCTCAATCTAGGAATGGGTTTTTCACCAACATTTTCCTCTTCATCTCTGGTAAACTACATGTTTTCAGCCTTGGCATTCTCAACATCAAAATCCTTCTCACATTTTGTTACGAACTTCCTAAATTTGTTTTCTACCCTCTCCAGTGCTCCTCCATAATAATTAATGACACTTTATATATGACGCTCATGTTCTGTTCGAGCTGCAACTTTTACTTGTGATGGATACAGATGCTCCTTTAACTGCATATGCGCCTTATACAGGCGTTTGTACAATTCTTTTTTCAATACCCCTAAAACCCTCACATCAACTTCTAACTTCATTCGAACAGTCACTTCTTTTGACAATCGTGTCGCTAAAGACATTTTTTGCTCAACATGTTGCGATAATACATCCTACAACTCCTTTAACTCACCCTCTAATAGGTGTTGAACCTCTATTTTCTCTTTTCTTATCCTAAAAAATATAATTCTCATGGTCCTCCGATCCTACATAAAGCTAAACACATCAGATAAAGACTCTACATCGCCCAATATAACAGACACACCAGCTCGAGCTGAACATTTTTTTGTCTCTAAACTATGACGATTATGTACTTCTTGAGCTAAAAGCATAACTCGAGTGGGGTCAGGAACTTCACCTTTTTACTTCAAGAGCTCTACATAAGCTTCTTTTAAACCCCATTCACTATCTACTTCGACCTTAAAATACAATGTCAGGGTAATTAGTATAGCTTTGCACCTAGCCTTATCACTCGAATCGTTAAAATAGGTTAACTTTTTTGGTTTTCGAACTAATATCCCCCTTTCCTCCACCTTTCTTAACACTTCATCCTTTTCTATTTTTATCTTAGCATATTTATACTATAGGTCATATAAATCTTTAAAGGTTTTCTCTAAATTAAATTTAAATTGCCTTATCTCATATTCAGTTTTATTAAGTACCTGCTGAATACTAGCCACATAATCCCTTGCTCTACTCAACGTTTTCTCCAGTTCAGAATTCGTTTATCTCAATCGCTCTATCTCCTACACAAATTATAAATATCTCGTTATCATACAAACATTCAAGGAGAGCATATTAAAGGTTTCTATCAAACTTAACAGTTTTACGAACATACAGAGTACAATCCCATCAAAGTTAAACGAACTACATAGTTTGGAGCATAGTACTACAGATTGCTTAAAGAATCTTGCTAATGTCAACCTCAGCTGGAGGATCTGATGTCTTATCAGCAGCTACAGCTAGTTCAGTGGGTGTAATAGGTAAATTGGTTGTATCAGCAACATCAGCTACCACTTTACTTTCTACCTCTACAGGAAAGTCTATCTCATCGCATCTGCCAAATTGACCCAACTCGACATCAACACGAATTAACCCAAAAGAGTAATAAGATTACACAAAAGAATCTCGTTCTACCTTCAATACCTTGCATGATCGTGACATCACATCATCATACACAGATAGTACTCTATACCACTCTTTAGCGGCCTTGGCATCTTGAGCTCACTGTTTTTCTCTAACTCGAGCTCAGCGTCGAGCTCCCTAATAGAAGTTGATTGTACATCAAACTTTAGGGCAAGATCTCCAAACTCTTGGCTCCTCTTATCAGGGCACTTTGTTGCCCCTTTCAGCAGTATCGAAAGCTGCAAGTAAAAAAAATACACAAACACAAGTTCAGAACAACAACTTTTAGTTCGAATACAAGATAATTAATGATTTCAAACACATACCGTGAAAATGTGTTCTTGATACTTTTCATCGAGCAGCTTCAGATCGGTCCCTGCCATCAGACAATATTTCTGCTCGAGCTCTCTCATCTTGGCTGTAACATGCGGATAGTACGAGAGCTACCCTCGTCCTCATGCTACATTATCTTCAACAAGTGCTTCTCTACCTCTGTAGGAGTAACTGCACTCACTTCCTACCTCTCCTCCAGATCCTCATAAACTGTTTTTGCGATCTCTTATTTTGTGGTCACCGCCCCAGTAGTAGATGTACCCTGTCGAGCTGCCTTTCTTGACCTCTGAGTAGTCCATTTCAGGCTTCCAGGTACAGAAGATGGAAGACTGAGGACATCATTAACACTGAAATGAGTTTTCTCCTCAGCCATTGCGCGTTTCTTGTGAGCTTGTTAAACTTAGGGTACTATGGAATCTACCCTCTTATCCCTACGAATACTGAGCTCACCAAGTACCTGCTTTAACTCGACCTGATCACGAGCAACACAGTCGAACAAGCTGGTATTATTAGGTACCGATGAAGGATTGGGTTCTGACAAAACTAAGAGAAAAACATTAATTAACAGTTAGAAGACATGATATTAGTTAGCAGAAGATTGATCAACTCTACTTACTTGGGTTATAATATTTATGGTTCAGAACGAGCGTTGGTTCATCTAGAACTATATACAGTTACCCCCTACCCATACAAGGTGATCATTCTATGGCCTACTTGCCAGATTCAAAGTTAAAAAATTTCTGCCTAGATAAATCACTATACAGGTAACCACAACTTTGACCTTTGACATATTTCCATTTATAAAATTTTAACACATCATTGGCTTCGAACTGCTTGGCAGTCCCTTCCATTCTTTATTTATCATTCAGTGCTTCACATACCCTCACCATTTTATATACATTCCCATTCAGTTGGGCAGGGCAACACTGCAATATATTCATAACCCCTTTTTGAAAGAAGGTCAGAGGAACTCTGAGACCATACACGACCTGATTCAAGTAACATAGAAACCCATCATTCGAGAATGCTAGCCCGAGGCCATTATAGTACGAGAGAGTAGCATCCTCATCAATCCTTCTCTCCCTTTTCCACTTCTCCAAACATGGGACTTGGTAATATACCGCTTCCTCCCCTTTTCCTGGAACATAGACCCTAAACCAGTGACCTTGGTCCACCAGATAACTTCCCCATTCTCCCTGCAATTTCTTTTTGTATTTCAAATATTCTTTTTTTACATCTACTCCCACTGGGTATATAACAAATAATTTATCTTTTTCATTCCTATCCTCTACCTCTATCACTTTTCCTATTTTATTGGTTTCCCCAACTTCTACAGTCACCTCTATACTATTTAAAGTTTTTTCCATGGTATTACACTCGTCCTCCCTCCCCGACGATGATGTTTCCACCAAACTTGAAAATACTACAAATTTACTTATGGGAATTCTTGGTTTGGAATGCATATTAGACCTACAGATACACAAAATATTTTATCATTATCACTACTTTACATATTATACTTTACACACAGTAAAAACGGCACCAACCCTATTTTTATCCAGTCAACACAGTTATTTTACAGTTTCCCAAAAATAAAAGTAATCATTTCAAGTTTCTCTCTTCTTCACCAAAACAAACATTTTCTCTCTTTACAGTCGATTCATATAACAAAGCTTCTACACTACAGAATTCTCTCATCAATTCCTCAAAGATCTCAAAACCCTTACATTATCAAACTTCTGTATCCTTCACTTTAAAAGGAAAAACAAACAATATCATACAAATTATTAGCAAAAACAAATCAAACAAACAGAGACATAGATCACCAACCTATACTTGAAGAATAGTAATTTTCTGCTTTACTCAGATGTTTTACCGAGAATGACCGATCTCGTCGCTTTTTCAACAATTTTTATCACTCGATGAACCTTTTCCTCACAAATCATAATCAAAACTCAAACGTTTCCTCTCTTAGGAGATAGGATTTGCATAATTTTTTTCTATCTCTGCAACTGTTGATAATTTATGAGGGAGAGAAATACAAAATTTTAAACTCTCCCTCGGTTTACGAAATGACAGCTCCTTTTGACACACGTTAGCTACCCCTACTATCTCTACAGGTATGTCATTTCGGGTAACAACATCATCATAACTTTTATGATAACGCTTACTGTCATCGTGTATGTTCTTATTGTCCGCCATTAAAAAAATTGCCCCTTTTCACCAACGCAGTACAAACGGCCAATCACCTTACTTTTAAACTATACCAAGATCATACGATATTCCTAAAATAGTTTAATATTTAAAATTTGAAGATATCTATACAGTTGTTAAAATCATAAAGCTATCACCAACAATATATGTAAACAAACAGTAAAATAGAGTACTTTACTCTTATTCATCTCGGATCGACGCAACAACTATGCCTCATTCTACATATAACAGATTGCTGCAAAATAGATTACTTATTTATTGTGAACCTCTACAGTTCGATCCTACAAACTTATGTAGTTACATTTCAAGCAGCCTGGATTGTTTACCTCACCACATGGAATTATCTCTCCTTTTGCTACCCCTGCATCCTCTTCCACAAGTTTGTCACATGCGAGATATCGAATAGTCATTTCTCGTACTGTAGCATCCAGAAGAGACCTACGAAATATATTCCACCAAAAAAAGAGATCATACTCTTCACGCCTACCTTCATCATCTAGGTCGTTCAAATTCAATGGCCATTCTGGTAACACAACATCATAAAGGCAGTTGACAAAAATATCATTCACGAAATTCAACAACCTTGATATGAAACCTACCGTCTGCTGCATGATGAGCACGCTGAGAACGTTTCCTCACCATGGTTACTCGCACAAAAAATTATCCTTGCAAAAGATACAAGACATAGAAGCCAAGAATCCCTACTTTATATAGACACCAGGAATATCTTTTAGAATCCATATCACCCCACAGATTTTGCTGGAAGATTTATTTTAGAAGAAAATTTTTAGGACAGAAGAATATCAACAACCAATCTCGTTTATTGTGACAGATCATTCTTTCCATATTATGAAATATCTCCTGAGATTTTATACGTACAGATATGAAGATGGTAACATACAAAATCAAACAAGTCCAGCGGTAGCCTCTACAGACCAATATCAATTCTTTCCAAAGGTCGAGACATTTTTTTAGCTAGTTCGAATACACAGATCCCAAAATGCCATATACCTTTACAACAACCCAGCTATCTTACAAAAATTATCTACTTCCTATCATCACATTTTTGAGCTCCTCTAATTTTTCAGACCTCCCTATCACTACCATTTACCGATATACACACTGAGGTCTGTATGGTTCGACACACAGCATCAAGATAATATGGCGATGACATTTCATTAGTTTAATTTTTTTTACAGATATACTATCATTACAGAAAATATACACATTACTTTCCAATATTACATCAAGTAACAGTTTGAAATGCCCATCGACAGTCAACGAGGAAGAAGATACAAATTTGAACTAAGTTCCAAACTCTGATGCCATGCTGTAAGGAATAGGAAACAGTGGAACTAGAAATCACAAATGAAGGATCTTCAGGGCCAATATCTATGGTCTATGAAAAAACACCTTCTACTATCGCCACCTCTTCCGCCATAACACCCACCTCCCCGTATGCTAGCGACAAACGGAAGGTCCTATTTCTTAGAAAGGACCTACTCACTAGCTGGATATATACCGGTGAGACTCTCTCGGACAAATGCCTGCCGCTTCATCTTCAGTTTTAATAGCCTCCTCCGCAAGCAATTGAAGACCATTTCGGTGCTCTGCCTCAGACATCAAAAGATAATAGAAATGCACCATCTAATAATAATCATCCCCCGCGTCCATCACCTCTTAATATGACATATGGTGATAGGTAGGCAATACAAGAATTAGTATCGGCAAATGCAAAAGCTGGTATCCAAAATACATGATGCGCAGTTCTTTCATCTTTCTATAAATTCTAGACTCTCGAGATTGGTTCCTTGTAGTCATCATACTCTCAACAGCTAGAAGATTTCAAGTACAGAAACAAGAACAAATGAGAAATAGTTCAGAGATGAAGACTTGGTTCATCATACATAACTCAGAGTGCTCTTTATACTATGATTAACATTTAAGCCGACTCTTCAAATTCCCAATGTCAGAAAGATTTCCCATGCAATAACATTGATTGGACCCATTGGTTCTCAAAAACCCAAAAGACACAAACAAATATTCATGAATAAATATTGAAAATGATTCCCAGATATTAAACGTAATATTAATGACACTTCTCAACCAATAATACTCACCCATAATGTTTCTCGTACTATTGGCTGAGAGTGGGCGGTTGTAGTGACTTATTCCGCATCCCGGACTTATCCTTCATCTTCGACCAATATACGAACTTTTGACCTCATTAATAGAGTATATGGCATATTTATAGCACAATCAGAATCAAGACTGCAACATCAGGAAATAGTTATAGTAAGAGTTTCTCAACCAACACCACTCGCCCATGATGCTTCTCGAGCTCTTGGTTGAGAGTCTTCTTATAATAGCATATTCCGTATCTCGAACTCAATGAATTCATGATGAAGGACAGAAGAATTCTCAAACTAACATTTCATATACTCACAATACTCATTATAATAAGCTAGCAATCTACCATTCTCTCTTTCACAAAATCTTCAAGAGAGGTCATGATTTTTAACCTATTCAAAGGTTTTCCACGCAAAATTATCTTGTTAGCTATCACTTACTATTTTTGAGCGTTCAAAACACATTTGGTGTAAAGGCTCAGTTTGAATCCTGAAATTTGGCTATTACATTTCCTACTTCCATTTGTCCATTTTGTACGTGAAGTATCTTTGGTCTTTGATAACCCATAAGGAGTTTTTCTCTTATGTTTAAGCTCCAGTTTTCGGGAAGTTCATTTAATTCCTTTATCTGAGGTTGGTGATTTTTTCCTACTTCTAAGAAGATATCATCTATCTCAATCATTTCTTTTTGCTTGAATAACTCACTATGATGAGAGTTAATTGAAGCATATCCTACAACATATGTGATGCAAAAAGGACTATTTCCTGGTTTGACAAGTTCATATCTTTCAAAATGATGAGCTAAATTCAAAGTTTTTATTATTATCATGTAGACTTATTACATACTTTGGGTATACTGAAAAGACTAATTTAACTTAGGTTCCCTTGAACCATTCATAATAACGCATCCTTATTAATACGATTATCAAGTATTGCTACTTTGATAGGTGTATTAATTCCTTTTCGAAAGTAAGATTTTACCATAATCTGGATTTCTCTTAGATGCACATAACCTATTTTACTTTTGTTATCTTTTGGGATGGCATTTATTCTTAAGTCTTCTTTTGTAATAAGAGGTAGATTTATGCGTCCTGATGCATCTTTTATATCAAGACTAAATTCCTTATGGCTAACACCAAAGTAAACCAAATTTTTCATTTTAATAAATATTCTTGCAATCTTAGAAATATTGTTGGGAACCTTAAATATCATGTTTTTATCCAAAGAAAGTTTTTTCTTTATAATTTCATTTAAATTTTCTTTTCTAATAATTAAACAAGTGGTGAAATTTCTTTCTTGTTCATGAACTACATACAATTTTATTTCTAAATTTTTATTGTTGCCATTAGAAATACTAGATTCAGTCTCTGGTTCTATCTTTGGTCTTCCTGGATTCTATGGAATCCTATGTGCTTTCAAGCACTTGAAATGAGTAGAAGACTCTCAGTCTCTTCGTTGTGCATAATTAGACATCCCCATGGGTGTGTATGCATGCCATGAATACATGGGTTATTGTTAATATGAGGTTTATTGACCTTATTAAGTCTCACATCAATGGACTTCATACGTGGGGTTTGACGTATCTCATCTTGATAAGATATGTAATTGAGCATTGAGTCATGTCGACTCTGGGTGCCTATCTGTCTTTATGATAAAAATAATACTATGATAATATATAAACAACAAATAATAGTTGAACACAAAATTGATAATAATATGATAGCAAACAATATTATATAGTAGCCTAAAAATTTACAAAACTTTTGGTAAGAACTCTTGAATGTTCAAAGCTTTGAGCATGGGTTTCAAAGGCAATGGTTTTTGTTTAAATGGAGTTGATCCACCAATGTTTACATCTGCTTCCCTTTATAACCAATTCATAGTCGTAAGAAGTGTCGTCTTTGAGACGTGTCTTCTTTGAGATGTGTCTTTATAATAGAAATAGATGTCGACACTCAAAGTGGTCCTTATGAACAGTAATCACTATTCACAAAATAAATAGCAATGACAAGTCTACTTTCAATTATTTTTCTTTTGGGGTTTTCTTTATTAAAAGTATTTTATTTTGAATCCAAAAAATATCTTTTGCCAGTTTGTATTGGCAGATCAAAGGTAAGCATCGACTAACTCATAATTGTAATACTTCTAATAGAAGCTGAATAATGAGAAATTTTGACTACAGTCCCACCTACAAACAGAATATTTGCCTATAGTTTCCATGTAGTTTAAATATGCATTCTTGGTCCCCAAATTGCCTTTGACTGCTGGTCAACCTCCGTTGAACTCAAATTTTGACATAAACTGACTAAACTACCCTGACACGAGTTGCACGTGATTTCCTCTAGCAGGTAAATAAGTTGTTTTTCGGTAATCTCTTCACCACAACTCTGTCTAACCAAAAAAATATTCTTTGAGGGAATATTTGGGAAAATTTGAATATCTTCCATTATTCGATTAATATATCAACACATACATAAATCCCAGTTTTGCAATATATCGAATCATTTTTTATTTTTTTTGGTAATAAGCTATGCTTAACAGAACAATCAATGTATCAACATATTAAAGAATGTAAGTTATTTTCACCTTAATTCGGCCACAGTTGACAGAGTTGTTGCTTCTTGTAGTAATATTAAGAAGGGAAACTTAAGATTTGGTCTTGTTATTGGAGTTGGAAAATAACGACTGAAATGGCAAAAAGTTTAAGCAAAATATTTAGGGTAAAACTCTCTTTGCCTAATGTCTCTTCCTCCTTGCTTGAAACTGGGAATAAAATTTTCGAAACAGCCTCATTTTTAATCTCTTCTTGGTTTCCAGCCCCATCTCCTTTACTTCTACCTGTTTGAATCTTAATTACGCTTGCAGATTTTCCAAGTCTGGACCAAATGCTTGGTCCATCTGACTTCTTCTCTGATCTTATCGGTAGGCTTTCTAGATCTTTACTTTCAGATAACGCATATATGGAAAAGTTCTCAACTGGGTTTTGATAATTTCCAAATGGAACTCTCTCAGCAGGAAACAATGAAGAGTTCCTAGATTCAGATGTAATATGTACCACACTCTGGGTTTCTTTTTCTCCGAGCAATTGAGGATCGGAATAAACATTATCTTAGCCATCAATGAATAAACAATTCATGTTCTCAGGCATTGGAGGTGCCGATGGAACCTGTCTTTGTTCCCGTAAAATTGAAAACTGATTCTCATTCTGTAAAATCAAATAACAAACATATATATAAGAACCTTGGATTATGCTACTTATTTACCTGTAAAATTTTCCCAAATTTTCCCTCTAAGAATAATTTTTTTGGTTAGATAGAGTTTTGGTAAAAAGATTACTGGAAGACAACTTGTTTACCTGTTATAGGAAATCATGTGCAACTCGTGTGAGGGTAGTTTAGTCAGTTCATGTCATAATTTGAGTTTAACGGAGGTTGACCTGTGGTCAGAGGCAATTTAGGGACCAAAATTGCATGTTTAAACAACTTGGGGACTAAAGACAAATATTCAGTTTGTAGGTGGGACTGTAGTCAAAATTTTTCCTGAATAATTGAATCGAAAGAGTATTTGTTCTTTTATACCTAAGCTAACTACCTCTAACCCGTTCTTCATGCTGCTACCAATTCGTCGATGACCTTCTATCTGTGGCTTTATGGGTAAGCACCAGACAATTCGTACAGTGGCTCTAATACCATTTTTTCAAGGGGGGGGGAGTTCGGATCCAGACTTTAAAGTAATAGATGAGAAAACACAGACAAGTAATTGCGCCTCAATATTTAGATTTACTGTTAAAGATATAGATGACAAGAAAACAGATAGTGATCGATATAGAGCAAGAACCTTAAAAGAGTGCTCGAGGTGCGGGTGGTGTGAAAGGCATTGTGGGTGTTGGTAATCTAAAGGTGGGTGAGGCAATGTATATCGAGGAAAATAGGATTTATGCATATGGGGAGGTCGAAGAGAAGATAGAGGTTTTAAAGTTCCAAGAGGTTATGATATACCAAAAGATTTGAGGCTTGAAAGGTATCATAGAAAAATGATTGATCAGGATGTTCCCTTGGGAGGAATTTTTGTTGATCTTGATTGGATAAGGAAAGGAATTAGTTTTCATGTTCAAGTTGATCAGAAGAAGTTTTAAAATTTCTTCGATGTTGCCCCAGGTCAATTTAATCTAAACTTGTATGATTATTTAAGGGTGATTGTTGTGATGAATTCAAAATGGGTTGCAATAGAGGAAGAATTGATCAGTGTCGATGATGTACTTGTCTATTATAAATTAAAGTGCAATTCCTATTTAAAAGGATATCGGTAGCTGGCTTGGTTTTAGTAAAGTAAATGGTTTTATGACATGCTCTCGACCGGGGGTGATTACCATTATTACAACTTGTTAGTCTTTGATAATTATGAGTTTGAGTATCGGGAAGGTGGTGAGGCTTTAAAACAAAAAAGCTTTCATCTAGATACTTTTATCGACTATGAATTACTTCATGTTTACTTGTCATTTTTCTGATCCTATACTTTGTCCTTGTAGTTATTAAAGACTTCGACAAGACTAGGAAACCTTAGATAGTCTATTTGTCGAAGCAAATTTGAAAATAAAAAGGACAAAATAAGACGAAGTGTGTGAGATGGACGGTAGGATGGCAACAAAAGCAAAGATTGGGCATATGAGAGGATCCCTTTTGAGAATTTGACCTTGCAACAAAGTGGCTACACCACTGACCCTGCAATTACGGCAAAAGAGGTTATTCTTGCTGGTAGTCTTAAGAGGTAGGGGAGGAAAAGGTGATAAACCAAAACTTCTTGATTGCTTATCTTTTTTAGTTCCCTCTTCGTTATGCTTATCCATATTTGCAAGTTTCTTGAGGACAATAAGGAGCTTAACGCTGGTGGTCAATCTTTGGCTAATGAAATTATTGTTGAGAATCGAGGTAGCTACTCTATCCTCTCAGACAAGAACGATACGTGGAAATTGCCAACTCAAGTAGTAAATCAACAAAGAACAATATAAAGGACACGAAGATTTTCTTGGTGGAGGGAAGTGGAAAACCTTTGCGGATAAAATACCACTCCCCACGAACAATTCACTATGATATCAAATAGGCTACAATGATCTCTCAAGCTTCTCAAGCTTTAATGGAGTCTCTTCAAACCCTAGCCTCTCTAAGATTAAACTCGCATAACCTAAGTTCCCTTTATATACTAGGAAACTAAAAATACAAGTAGAACAGATCATGAGGCAAACCCAATGACTCAGAATAACATCTAAGGAAAACCTGCGCCAAGCTCGTTCGAACGACTTTACGATAATTGGTCTCCAGCCCTAGAAACATAACAACTCGTTCGAACGACATTCAAGCTTGTTCGAACAAGATGGACTTCTAGGCCAAAATTCCAGGGAGTAAGAAAAAGGTTGTTCAAATAACTTTGAAGCTCGTTCAAACGACTCCTTGGAACGACTTCCTTCTTCATTTGAACGAATTTGAGAATTTCCTGATTTCTTTGATAATCCTTAGTTCGAGTTCACACCTAACAATCTCCCACTTGAAATCGAGTCTCGTAACCCATCTCCAGATCTCCAAATGAATTGCACGCACTACCCGGACCCCTAATCTTGAAGACCCACAGAAGTTGTACATGTTGTCAACTTCTAAAAAGTCACTACGTTTGTAAACATATAGGGCGGATTCACATCTGTGTGAATTGTCACGAGCTTCAACACACCGTCCTCGATGAGCAAGCAAATATAGTGATACCGAATATCAATGTGCTTGGTCATAGAGTAAAAAGCCAAATTCTTTGTGTGAGGGCATATTTCTAAAATATAACTCTTTGTAATAGCTAGCAGTCTAAATATAACTCTCTCTCTTTTTAAAATCCTCAGGAGAGGTCATGGTTTTTAACCTATTCAAGGGTTTTCCATGCTAAATCGAGTGTTGTTTATTTTCTGTTCATAACTAAACATACTAGATTTCGAAGGTGTAAAGCGCTATCTTCGTGCAATACGAAAATAGGATATTACATTTGGCATCATCTGTGGGAACGAAGATTACACTCGGCATTCTCCAATCAAGTTTTTGCCTCATTTATCATTAAAAGATGGCAAATCAAGATAAATCACACCATGCCCTGCCTGACGATGCTGAAGGAGTGACGGATCTGCGAACGATTGAGCAGGCAGAAGCCGGGCGATGAATGGAGCTGGAAAAACTGCTCGCCAGCATGCAGGATACGATCAGGGCACTCCAAGCTCAAATAATGGCAAATCCAAGGCAGTATAATGTTCTGCCCGCCGCCTCGAGTATATCAGTCCATGATCGTCTGGGACATCGAGGCAGAAATACTGTGCTTTCTCAAATTCAACAAGAACCAGTCTTGCCTCGGAGTCACATCAATCCACCATTACCCGCTAGAGCGGTAATAGATCTACCGTCGCAAGAGAAGCAAAACAGAGAAAAACCTCGAGTTTCAGTCTATGACAGCATGGGAGAAGCAACAGGAGAGCACAATCCTACGAGAGGACCAGCAACGAGACGAGCTATCACGTCTCGACAACACCTCACTCCAGAACAGGTGAACAAACACATCAAAGAGCTCTTAGACGCTGAAATACTTACTGGAAGGAGCAACTATGCACGGTTGCAGAAGAGTCTGCTCGCACAGGAGTTGCTAGACGAAGAAGTACCAACCAGCTTTCACACTCCAACGATTTAGAAATACGAGGGGGGGGGATCTTGTGGAACACGTCCAAGAATTTCTAGATTCCTTGGGACTGTATTCCTCTTCTAACCACATCCTCTGCCGTCTATTCCCGACCAGCTTAAAGGGCGAGCCTCTACGATGGTTTCACACATTCGATGAAGGATCTATCCTCACCTTCGAGTAACTTCGCAAACTGTTCGTCAAGAACTATTCACATAATAAAGACAAGAAGAAAAGTCTTTACTCTTTGTTTAGTCTCAAGCAGGCCCAAGGGGAATGATTGGAGACATTTACCAGAAAAAAATTCGGCCTAGCTCAAAAGCTCGATAACCTCGACAGAAAGATCACGATCTCCACTTTCACCAATGCGTTACTCATAGATGGACGAGTCAAGGAACATTTGATCCTCAACAAGCCACTAACATAAGAGGATATGATGGAAAAGGTCAACAATTTTATCAACCTCGAAAGACTGGCGACTGAGAAGCAAAAACCTTTGCGCATCGCTCAATCTACCAACGATCATGTCGGAGAACGTACTCGCAACAACAATAAAGACTACGGAGGTGATAAGAAACGTTTCAAGTCCTATGATGATCGAACACGCCAAGGACAAAAGAGACCAGTTCCGCGCTTACCACAGTTGATAACTACTATTACAAACATATATCCGCTACTACAAAAGGATGAACTCTTCAAAAATGCCAATACTCTTCAACCTATACCAGGAAAGCCGTACTGCATTCACCACAAGATCCACCATCATGACACCCAACAATGTTTCATGTTGAAATTTCTCCTCTTAAGCATATTTTTGCATGGTCGGATGCTCGAATATATTGTGGACGTAAAAAGTAACAAAGATGGTAGCTACAAAACTGAAATCACGGTCGTCCAGACTGACAAAACGGATGAGGAAAAAAATTTGCACTTCATGGAGACTCAGACAGTCAACAACTTCACCAGATCCAAGCGTAGATGCGTTGGACAATGCCATGATCTGACAATGGTAGATAAAAAAGCTCGTTTGTTTCCCGAATCCAGCAACCGACGATCTGGGATTTCTTTTGAAGACTGTGACGTACGTCACGTCAACTTCCCGCATCACCATACTCTTGTCATCATGTTAAAAATGAAGAACATAGTTCTACATACAATAACGGTAGACACCGGCAGCAGCATCGAGGTACTATTCCAGAGCATGATCGATAAAATGGGTTTAGCGGACAGGGTCGAGCCAAGTGACATCAACGTCTCTGGATTCAACGGTTCCAAGGAAGAACACGTAGGAAAAATTACACTTCCCATCACGGCCGGACCAGTCACATATGACGTTGTTTTTCACGTCATCAATAAAAAATTCCGTTACCTGGGCATCCTGGGACGAACATGGTTGCATAACATAAAAGTTATTCCCTCCACATATCATCAAGCATTACGGTTCGACTGGAAAGGAGGGATCTACGAAATCAAAGGCAGCCAAAAATTAGCCCAAGTTTGCGATAATATAATTGAAGCTGAGCCAGCTCCAGTATAGCAATTACAGCATTCAGTACCAGCAGAACATCAGCTGCCAAGCGCCGAACAAACAAAATATATCGAGATCAACGGCGTACAGAGAGGAACTCACATCGGGTCCTTCTTGAGCACGAAGGAATGTTCAAGTCTCATACAATTCCTTTCGAATAACTACGATGTTTTTGCGTGGACGTTCCATGAAATGCCAGGGATCGATCCAGCCATGGCGTACCACAAGCTAGAGTTGAAAGAGAAGGCAAAACCGGTTAAACGGAAGCAACGAACTCTAGCACCAAAAATACGAGACGAAGTAAACAAAGAGATTGATAAATTGATTGAGGTCGGTTTTATCCGCAAAATTATTTACCCGGACTGGATCTCGGACATTGTCGCTGTCCCAAAGAAAAATGGCAAGATCAGAATCTGCGTCGATTTCACGGATCTCAATCGACACACTCCAAGAGATAGCTTTCCACTTCCAATCATCAACCATCTGCTCGATTCAACAGCAGGGCACAAACTCTTCTCTATGATGGATGCTGCATCAGGGCACAATCAGATACCACTTTTCCCTAAAGATCAAGACAAGACTGCGTTCATCACCGAACAAGGCCTGTATTGCTATAAGGTCATGCCTTTCGGCTTGAAAAATGTCGGCGCTACCTATCAGAGATTGATGACACAAATGTTCAAAGATCAACTCGGTAAATCAATGGAGGTTTACATCGACGACATGCATTGCAAGAGTCTCAAGAAATAAGACCATCTGGCAGATTTACGAACAACTTTAAAGATTTTGCGAGCTTACAAAATGCGTTTGAATCGTGACAAATGCCAGTTCGGAGTACAATCTGGAAAATTCTTGGGCCACCTCATCAGCAAACGAGGAATTGAAGTTAATCCATCACGCATACGAGCTCTCTTGGCTATGCCTTTACAAAAGATAAAAAAGGATGTTCAGAAACTTTTTAGGAAGATCGCAGTACTTAACAGATTTGTGTCCAAATCATCAGACAGATGCCGACCTCTATTCGATCTGCTAAAACAAGGTACATCGCGGGGAAAATTGAAGAAAGATCCCGAGATCGAGAGGACAGATAAATGCGAAGCCGCTTTCCTTGAACTCAAATAATATTTGGGTATACCACCAGTTATGAGCACACCAATAGATGGAGAAGAGCTAACATTATACCTAGCCATCACAAATACTTCTCTCAGCTCCGTCCTCCTCCGACTCGATGAAAAGACCGAGAAACCAGTCTATTTTATCAGCAAGACTCTGACCCCCACTGAAACAAGATACACCAAGATCAAGAAGCTTCAATTGGCTCTCGTCTATATGTCGCAGAAATTAAAACAGTATTTTCAAGCCCATGTTGTTCGTGTCTTAACGAACTATCCACTCTATAAAATCTTATCTAAGCGTGAAAAATCTCGATGTATTCAGCAATGGTCATTAAAACTCGGAGAACACGACATACATTTTGGGCCACGCCACTCTGAGAAAGGTCAGGCTATAACAGATTTCCTAGCTGACTTTCCAGTAGACAATTCTAATTGGGAGGAAGACGTTGAAGATAACAAAGATGAACCACCCACAGTACAGTCTGAAGAGAAGTCCGATTGGGTAACAAATAAAGGTTGGCGACTTTTGACGGACGGTTCATCGGACCAGTCAGATCAGGAGTGAGGATTGTTCTTATTACTCCTTCCAATGATCGGCTCAAAAAATCTATTCACCTCAATTTCGAAGTAACCAACAATATAACATAATAGGAGGCACTAATTCATGGTTGGACATGGCACTCACACTGGGTGTAGCAGAGCTCTCTATCTATACCGATTCATTACTGATTGTCAATCATCATGCAGGTATCTATCAAGCCAATGGGAAAATGATTGACTATGCTGCTGCAGTGGTCGAATGAATGAGCAAATTTCAGACCATTTCTATGGAACATTTGCCAAGGAGAGAAAATAAACATTCAGATGTACTCGCTTACCTTGTTTGGGTCCTTGGATCAGAAGTTCGTTATTTTAAAATTGACGTCATTTCTACCCCCAACATTAATGCCACCGTGTCCAACACCATTAATACTGGGGGATACGAGGAGATCAGAAGTGATTAGAGGCAGCCTTTCATCAGATACATTGGACCTCACAACAAATTCGATGGCCCACTTCCGGAGGATCCTACAAAATGGCCGAGATTAATCGATAATGCCCGTAGATATATTGTCCAGGACAACCTCCTTTACAAAATATTAGTCACTGGTCCATACCTCCTCTGCCTATCCGAAAAAGAAGCACAACAATTCTTGCACGATCTACATGAAGGCACATGTGGGTTCCATGCCGCATGACGATCTCTTGAAAACAGAGCATTAAAGAAAGGAATGTTCAGGCCTAAGATGAAAGCATAAACAATCGAGTACGCTCGCAAATGTGATGCTTGCCAACGTCACGGTCCAAAGATACGAGCCCCAGCGCTCGAACTACACTCAAGCTAAGTCACCTGGCCATTCAGACGAGGGGCTCTCGATCTCATAAGAGAATTTCCAACAGTACCTGGAAAACGAAAGCATTTGTTGGTCGCTACGGACTAATTTACTAAATGGGTAGAGGCAGTCCCTTTGTGTCGAACACGAGAAGACGAAGTCATCAGATTCATCTGGGAACACATTATCATTCGGTTCGGCAGACTGTATCTTATCAGAATTGATAATGGACCACAGTTCGTTGGCTTCAAAGTCGTCGTATTCCTCAATGAGCACAATATCATTCACTCCCCATCAAACCCTTACTATCCTCAAGGAAAGGGACAAGCTAAAATTACTAATCGAACAATTGTAGATGGACTCAAAAAGCGTTTAGATGACAAAAAAGGAAATTGGGTGAACGAGTTACCACACGTACTTTGGGCATATCGAACAACTCCAAGAACAGCAACAGGTTGTACCCCATTCTTACTGGCCTACGGGACAAAAGCCATAATACCCACTCATTATCATCACCCAATACACGATCATGAGATGACAGATGAAGAAAATGAATTTCAGATCGCATGTAACCTGAATATGATCGAAGAAACACGCGAAAGAGCCATTGTCAATTTGGGAAGATATCAGCTTGCTTTATCACGGTCTTATAACAAGCGCATTCGACATCGAGAATTTAAAGTCAAGGACCTCGTTTTCTGAGAAATCCCCCAACATCGCAAAACACCTAATGCGGGAAAGTTAGCAGACAATTGGGAAGGTCCCTTCATCATAACTGGCGCGAGCGGTTTGGGGTCTTACGATTTAAGTAGACATGATGGAGTACCTATACCTAATCTATGGAATGCCCGCCGACTGAAGCTATATCGAAATTAAACATGCTGTAACTTCAGATTTCACTCAATAAAGCAAATTTTCATCATCATGCTGCAAATCTATTTCAACATTGTACTTTTCTTCATATGGTTCGCTCAAATCGACCTACTACGGAGAATTACTACAACAATATCTACTTCATAGCTCTTCAAATATACACGCTCTCCGAGGATCACTTATTGAGTCAATCAATTCGATCTGGTAGAGATGCCATTTCAGCTATGCAATATTCTACACAAATCCTATCATGGTTTCTCAGCTCGACCTATAACCGAGATCTGCTTCATAGCTCTTCAAATATACACGCTCTCCGAGGATCACTTATTGAGTCAATCAATTCGATCTGGCAGAGATGCCATTTCAGCTATGCAATATTCGGCACAAATCCCATCATGGTCGCTCAGCTCGATCTATAACCGGGATCTGCTTCATAGCTCTTCAAATATACACGCTCTCCAAGGATCGCTTATTGAGTCAATCAATTCGATCTGGCAGAGATGCCATTTCAGCTATACAATATTCGACACAAGTCCCATCACTGTCGCTCAGCTCGACCTATAACCGGGATCTGCTTCATAACTCTTCAAATATACACGCCCTCCGAGGATCGCTTATTGAGTCAATCAATTTGATCTGGCAGAGATGCCATTTCAACTATGCAATATTCAACACAAGTCCCATCACGGTCGCTCAGCTCGATCTATAACCGGGATCTGCTTCATAGCTCTTCAAATATACGAGCTCTCCGAGGATCGCTTATTGAGTCAATCAATTCGATCTGGCAGGGACGCCATTTCAGCTATGTAATATTCAACACAAGTCCCATCACGGTCGCTCAGCTCGACCTATAACCGGGATCTGCTTCATAGCTCTTCAAATATATACACGCTCTCCGAGGATCGCTTATTGAGTAAATTAATTCGATCTGGCAGAAATGCCATTCAGCTATGCAATATTCAATACATGTCCCATCACGATCGTTAAGATCGACCTATAACCGGGATCTACTTCATAGCTCTTCAACCTATCCACGCTCTACGAGGATCGCTTATTGAGTCAATCAATTCGATCTAGTAGAGACGCCATTCAGCTATGCAATATTCAATACATGTCCCCTCATGGTCGCTCAGCTCGACCTATAACTGGGATCTACATATGCGTTGCCTCGAGGGTCACTTATAGAGATAATCAATTTGACTTGGCAATAACGCGCCCTTCAAATATCTCATTACGGTCTTTATTGATTTGTTAAAATTGACTTATACACGTTACAATGCCACATCACTAAATATCTATATGATCTTTCGTTGGATCACCAAATTCGATTATACATAGATATAACAACAAACTTTTTTATCTACTCAATATTTGACATTTTTCTACAGCAAAGACATACTTACACTCTGTCTCATTACAATATAAACAATGAAACTACTGCTCGTGCTTTGGGCGTACAATATTCGAACTCTCCCCAGGCCCAGATGAAAGTAAGACATGGGACAAAATAGCCGCATCCACTACAGTAGAAGGTGCATTCAGCAATTCCATAACTCTCGGCATCAAATTATCTATATAAGATAACCGTGCTAGCTGCAAGTCATATTCTGTAACATATTCAGTTGTAGCAGCAAAGATCGACTCACGCTCTGTTCAAAATTTCTCTACATCAACATGCAATAAAGCCATAGCACGCAACGTAACATTTTCCGTAGTCAACAACGTAGCTTCATAAAATTCGGCTTTCACTTTGTTTAGTTCATCGTCAAGATCTTTACATCGAGCTTCTAGAAAAAATTTCCCCTGTAGTAACGAGCCTCTATATTGCTTCATTATCTGTACACTGTGCTCCATCTCCTGCTTCAGACGGTGTAACTTGTTATCTACCTCCTTCGAATAATTGATCTCGGCTTCAGCTGTGTCCATCATCCTCTGCGACTCTTTATACTTTGCAAGGAGTTCCTCGAAAACTTTATTACCTTGAATACACTCCTGTACCAAAGCTTGTTTGTCCCGATCAAGATCAGCGATCCGCGAATTACACTTATTAATGGCCTCATTAAGCTCTCGATCTCTCTTGGAACATGCCTCCTCGTGAGTTTTGGCACGGTCATTTTTTCTCTGATATGAATCTCGAGCCTTACGCAAATCCCAGTTCAGCTTTTTCAGGCGCTCTCGCATATAACGGATTTCAGAATCTTGCTTCTTTAAGAGATGAGTATTATTTGCTATCACCGATTGATGTTACAACAGATCATTCTTCTATTTTTCAATCGTACTTAGCAGATCTAGCACTTGTTGATTCGCCGCCATGGTCTCCGACTTTTTCTTCTTCAGAGATTCTTTCCACTGTTCAGATTTGTTATTAGCAGTCAATATCTCGGCATCCTTACATGACAACTCTACAGTCACAACATTTAGCCGACTCTACAGCTCCAACATCTCAGATTCCAGCTTTGAATTTAACAAAGTCTTTCTTTCAATCGCCAACGAACATTGTTGCAATTTGGCAGACAATTTTTTATTTGAAGCGGATAAGGCAACCAATTTATCATTTTCTTTGTCTTTAACCTAGATGAGCAAATCACAAGAGACAATATATCTATCAACAGATATTCATTCCTACAAGACATATCATTCTACAGCATTTATTACAACATTAAGCTATGATACACGAATCAACTATATTATGCAACGTACAATCAAATGCCACAATCTAGTTGGCTTGTGTCGCACCCTACTACTACTAGCATCTACTTGCAAAGGCTCATTAAAGATTACGACCTCATACGGATAGGTCTAATGCCATGTGTGAGGCAGCAGATCTTCGATCTCCTCCTCCTCAGACTCTTCAGCTCGTGGTTTTGAGGTTGAAGCTCCCCCACCCTCATCCCCTTTTGCAAACCACATATTTTCAACCTTATCATTCTCTACTTCTACATCTTTACCACAGCTCGAGATATAACGCCTAAATTCATTTTTTACTCTCTCGAGCTCGCCCCCATAAAACGTGATCACATCAGCCATCTGACGTTCGTGGTCCGTATCGGTAGCACCTTTCCCCCGCATTGGAGTAATTTTCTTCTTCAAGCATGATTGGGATACTTGCAGACATTGTTACGTATCTAGTAAACGCGCTTCTAACAATGTCACTCTCTTCTCAGAGTTCTGCAACAGCCTAGCACACTCTACCTTTTCTCTCTCCAGACATGTATTATGACCCTTGCACCACTCCAGTTCATCACAAGCACGCCTCATATCAATTTCTAATTGTGCGTAGATCTTTCTATCCTCCTTTTTTATGTTGAAGAAAATGATCATCATTGCCCTTTGCCCCTACAAAAGTCAAGCTCATCAGGCAATGAACCTACACCACCCCATATGATGGATACTCCAGCCCGAGCTGAGTATCCCTGCGTCTCTCAACTATGGCGGTTGTGGCCTCTTGCGCTAAGAATTTTACCCGAGCTGGGTCCGGCACTATGTCTCTCTCAGTTAACAGTTCTAAATAGGCCTTCTTCAAACCCCGCTCACTATCATCTTCGGCCTCAAAATACAGCGTCAAAGACAATAATAACCTTTGACACTCTAACTTATCGCTCTCATCTACGAATCGCTTATCCTTAAGGGATTTTTGGAGTAAAACGAACCTATCGGTCTCTTTTTGCAAAACCTCATCCCTCTCAATTTTTATCTTCCCATATCTACATTGAAGTTTGAATAACTCCTTAAAGGTTTAATCAAAATTTGACTTAAGAAAGCGTCTTTCATATTCAAGTTTATTGTATACCTGTTGAGTACGATTGATATAATCCCTTGCTCGACTCAAGGCCTTCTCCATCTCGATCACTTTCCCCCTCAAATGAACTACCTCCTACATACAAATCATACATTCACATCAAAACAACATATATGAACAACAACCACATAAATTTCAAAACCTCGTCAAAAATAGTTCTACCACCAATACAAAGGAAAAAGTTCGACTAAGTCTCAAGAACTATGCTACAACTATAGAATCAAGATTTAGATCATGCTACCTCCTTAGTCGGATCATCAGCCACTGGAGGAGCCGGGGTCTGCTCAGTCACTGGAGAAGCATCATCCCCTGGGAAGACGATCTCGCCATACTTCCCTGCAAGAGGAAGGTCGATATCCTCTCTGCTCAAACCCTAGAAGTAGAAGGCTTGAATCAGCTTATTTTGGGAAGCCACCGCAATATCAATAGCCTTCTTCGCCTCATCTTTAACCTCTTGCTTTGTAGCGGCAGCTTCCTTCTCGAACTGCTCCCTCTGCAGCACCTTCTCCTTCTCGAACTGCTCCCTCTGCAGCATCTTCTCCTGCTCGAACTATTCTCGCAGAGTAGCTTTCTCTGCATCATGTTGTCGAACAAGTTCACCACGATTCGCAGTGGCTAGCTTCAACACCTCCTCGGTTGATTTCCAAGCAACAGAAAGCTGTACCACAAATACAACAAAACAGTATTACAAGATATGATCATTACTGGAAAATATTTAATCAAATAACACATTGCATACTTGAGAGATGCTGGATTGAATTTGAGTATCTAGGTGGATGGGATCACGTGTAGCCAAGTCCAACGCCTCCTGCTCTACGGCTTCGAAGCTGACACCCTTCAAAGAAGCTCGAATATCTTTACCAGATTCTTTTTTTTGCTTCTTCAGAAGAGGAGCCATATTCACATCAGCAACCACCCCCTCAGTTCCCACCGCGCGGTATCTGTACAGGAGCTGTTTGTTCAGAAGGCGGCACCGTCTTTTTCATTCTTGGTTGTCGAACTAAGGAGCTCAAAGTACCCATAGCACAGACATGAATCTCCATAACATCAGCATAAGCAGAGCCAGATGTAGCCATAGCTCATTTTTGATGAACTCGCTGTACTTTTTCAACTACAGAGTTAAGCCTTTTCTCTCTGTGAATTCCTAGTTCTTCAAGAACTTTGTTCAGTTCGCTCCCTTCTCGACTAACGACGTCGAACAAACTTGATGTATCACCAACAACTTTTGGATTAGGCTCTGCCAAAATAGCAACAAACTATGTTAGCAGCTCGCAATAAGTTAAGAGGCAAAATACAGGCAGAATGAAGACACTTACTCTCTTTAAAAATTTTATATATCTGCTCGAGCGCGGGTTCCTCAGGCACTTCCATACAATTACCCCTCACCATCACAAGATGGTCGCACCAGGGCCTCCCAGAAGACTCAAAATCAAAGAATTTTAGCCTCACCGAATCATTAAATAAGTATCCGCTCTTCCGATCTTTCACATACTTAAACTTATTGTATTTCAAGACATCGTCCGCAACAAATTATCTTGCAATACCACCATCTCTCCACTTCTGATTAAGGACTTCACAGACTCTCATCATCTCAAAGATGTTACCATTTAATTGACCAGGGCAACTCTTTAGTGTATTCATTACACCTTTTTGGAAAAAGGTTAGGGGAATACTCAACCCATATGCGACCTGGTTCAAATAACAGAGAAATCCTTCCTCTACGACCTCTGATCCAGTTCCATTATAATAAACGATATCTAAATCATTTCCTATATCCATACTTCTCTTCCAACGATCCAGAGAAGGCACCTGATAATGCTCTACATTGCCACTCGGTCTCACCGGAGTTCTAAACCACAACCCAGTATTCATCACATAATTCCCCCATTCTCCGTCTAAACTCTTTTTTTACTGTAAAAATTTCTTCGCTACGTCTACATTCTCGGGATACTTAAAAAATTGCCCAGTTTCATCCCCCGCATGCAATCCTACATCCTTCCAAGAAGAAACAGATGGATTATCAGCAGTCACAGTACCAATTACCACAAAATCATCCATAGTCCTATCAAACGATGATGATTCCTCACTACTGGCAGATACAACAAATTTACTACTGGATTTCGGGTTTTTTGAGCGCATCTACCACAAATAAAGGGAAAATCAATTCAGAGTTTTTATTAATAAAATAGGCATCCTCCCTCAGCTGTACCCAACACGTTATTAATCTACCCAAAAAGTACACAAACGCAACCTACCAGTTTTCCAAGAAACAAATACAACAACAAAAAATATGGAAGCAAAGACACTAACCTGTACTAGAAGAGCAACAGTCCTCAACTCCGGTCATCGCTCATACCTCAGATGATAAAACTTTGTCCTTCTTAGCAAGATCACAGAACACTGGAGGACTGCATTCAAAATTTGAAGTTTTTCTCTCTCTAGAAATGCTTCTGCCTCTGTCTGCAACTGATTGTGGTTTAAGAGAAGAGGGAAGAAAAGTTTTTATATTTTCCCTCAGTTTCTGAAACGACGGCTCTTCGAGATACGTGTCCACGTCATCTCTCCTAACAGGCACGTCTTTTCGTTTGCCCTCATAATGGTTTTTGGCGTAACGTGTTCTGTGGCCACGTCTGTCCCTCTCCTCTGCCATTATTAAGGACTCACTGCCCAAGAAGATTTATACAGATCATACAACACGATTACTTACAGTAATAACCTTCTACGGCTGCATGATCCTACTACGTTTTTTTATCGCATGGTTCTAGTTTAAAAACCTAATTACAGTTATTACAGCTGTCACTTACCGCAATATCGGCTTGACAGAAGCCAAAAATCAGCAGCAAATCCTGCTTCAGTTCCATTTCAGTCAAAAAATATCATTGATACAGAAAGCAATGATAAGCCGACCTCAACACAAGCAAATCAATTTATTATGATCAATCATCCGACCTTACATACAATAACAGAACGGATAACTCTCTTCACCACGCGGAATGGTTTCAATATCAACAACTCTGACATCCTCTTTAGCAAGTTTATCCAGCGCATTTTCAAAGCCTCCGACCAAGTTCCACCATATCTCAATAAGGCCATACATATATAAGAGCGACTTATACAGTTTGGATATATCAACACTACGACCTACATATTTTCGACCTATGTCATCGGTGACTAGTTCAATATTTATTCAATAGTGTCTTGCAACAGTTCTAAAAGTAGCTTTAAGCACTTACAAGATAAGATAATAGAGTTCAAATTTATTATTCAAGAAAAACAAGTTACAAGAGCGAACACTTCAACCAGTTCGGAAATAAAGATTACAAGTTCCACAGACAATTTTGTCTTTTACAAAGAATAGCCTACGTTGTAGACGACAGTGTAACACTTAAAAAGAAACAATGGCAGACCCAACAGAAAAACTCAAAGCCCAAGGATGGGAATTGGAATGAAACAGATGACAAAATTAATCCCACCACTTCTCCATAACCCCCACCTCCGCTTCCAGCGAAGGACCTCCTCCACCATTACAATACCCAATCTTTCGTAGGGTATCGACAGTACTTTTCAGACGACTTCCCCGCCTTCTTGTCTTTCGCCACCACTGCATCTTCTGCAAGTATCCGCAGACAGGACCGACGGGGAGTAGTAAACAGACCACATAATGGAATCGCCACAGTTGATAAAAATCATCATTTGCCTCCTCTACTTCTTCCCACGACATCCCATGGAAAGTTGGAGGAACAGGGATTGGAGTCGGCAAAGAAAGACTTTGGGTGCCAAAATAACGAGTTTGGAGACTTGCCATTTTTGTCTGAACTCTAACTTCATATGTTTGGCGTCGAGTTGTCACCATCACTACTACTCAACCCAACCTGAATGACTGACAACGTTAACCAGGGTGAACAGTGATAACAAACTATTCACCATATTTTATACTAGCATCATTTAATGCACTCCACAACTTCAAATAAGATATTCATCACAAGTGCATGTCTCAAGAGAAATTTTTGGGAGACCCAAAAGTCGAAACTACTATTCTTCCAAGATAAAATGGAAGCCATCAATATAACATTCAATTTAGACGACTGGACTTCTCAACCAACACCACTCGCTACACACGTTTCTTCTACTATTGGGTGAGAGGGGGCAGTTGTGAGGGCTTATTTCTAATCCCCGTACTGAGTTTGATATTCGAACTCACATAACTCGAGTAAACGTACTGATAACCAATCAATGACTAAAAGCAAGGAGATTGTAATACAGACTTCCTCATCTACAGCTCGGGGATGACAAAACATCCAATAACATCGCACTGCAGAAAATACTCAGATATCTATCAATAGTTCGAATACACGCGAACACTATTAGAGATCATATCTTCATCAATAGTTCGAAGATATTAAAGCATCCTGTGACTTCGCGCTACTCCTCCACTTGTCAACAGGTCGTATGCACGCGAGCATCACAGGAGATCGTATCTTCCCAACGGTCTGAAGCCACAACTAAAGAATGTTAATAGATCCGTTACAGATCAACAAGTATCAAGACGTTACAAAAGTCCACAATGAAGACTCATCAAAACCCGATATTGTAACGTTCCTCATCAACGTAACCAATGGTCATATTATAAGACCTATAAATAAGACTAGATAGCTACGAATTAGAGGGACTGCTTTGAGAACCTCTAAGAGATCATTTCTACATCTCTATCTCTCTCTTTGTAATAACTAGCAGTCTAAATATACCTCTCTCTCTTTCTAAAATCCTCAGGAGAGGTCGTGGTTTTTAACCCATTCAAGTGTTTTCCACGCTAAATCTACTGTTGTTTGTTTCCTATTCATAACTAAATATACTAGATTTCGAAAGTGTAAAACGCTATCTTCGTGCAATACAAAAATTGGCTATTACACGTCGCTAAGTGTATAACGCTTTGACTATCACTATACAACTTAGGAGAAATTTGTTCTCTACCGAGCTCTTTCATCAACCCTTTGAGCAGAACCATATATTTGCACACTTCTAAAGCAGCAACATATTTCGCCTCCGTCGTAGACAAAACTATAATCTTCTATAGCCTAAAAACCTATGTAACTGCACTATTTCCCAATGTAAAAATGAAACCATTAGTGCTCTTCCACCTATCCATGTCACCCACCATATCAGAATCAACAAAACCCTGTAAACATATCTGAGAACCCCCATAACATAATGCCATATATTGAGTCCCTTTTAGATACTTCAACATCCATTTCACAGCTCTCCAATGCTTCTTTTCTGGTCTTGTACAAATCATAGCGTACATTAGGCTACCAACTGCGGATTGATAAGAAACCTTTCGCATCTCATCTTGATCCTTGTGCGTCTTTGGACAACAATCATTTGATAATTTGAAGTGACTTCCCAATGGTGTACTAACAACCTTAGCACCATCAATGTTAAACCGTTTCAGTAATATGTCAATGTACTCAGCTTAAGGCAACTTCAATTCTCGCCGTTTTCTGTCCCTTGTAATACGCATACCAAGAACTTGTTTCGCCGCATCCAAGTTCTTCATAGAAAACTCCCAGTATAACAGTTCCTTCAACTTAACTATCTCTCCTACATCGACACTTGCTACCAACATATCATCTACATACAGAAGTAGAATAATATAGAAGTTCCCTGTATTATTGATAAAACAACCGTGATCTGTATTGCTCTTCGTATAGCAATTTTTGGACATGAACTGTTCGAACTTCAAATACTACTATCTCGGCGCTTGTTTTAAACAGCATAAACTCTTTGTGAGCCTACACATAAGATCTTTATTCCCTTTAACCGAATACCCTTATGGCTGCTTCATATAAATTTCTTCATCAAGGTTACCGTAAAGAAATACGGTCTTGACATCAAGTTGTTCAAGATTCAAATCTTTAACAGCAACTATATTCATCACAACCCAAATAGTAGACATCTTCACAACAGGAGCAAAAATCTTACCAAAATTAATACCTTCTTTCTGTTGAAGTCCTTCACCACAAGTCTAGCCTTGAATCTCCTTGAACCGTTAGATTCCTGTTTTAGTTTGTATACCTACTTGTTGTGTAATGCCCTCTTCCCTTTCGGTAACTGAACTAAATCCCAAATTCGATTAACTGATAATGACTACATCTTTTCATCCATAGCAAGCTCCCACTTGCTTTTGGCTTCCACATCTAAAGCCTCCTTGTAACTTTCAGGTTCACCACCATCTGTAAGTAACAAGTAATTTAAGGAATTAACGTACCTTGCTAGAATTCTTGCAACTCTCTGCTCATTTCGAAGTGCTATTGGAATGTCTAGATCATTAGGTTCCTCATTTAGATCCGGGGTATCAGACTCACACTAGGCCAAAATCTATAAATAATGACTTTTTTGGAAGTAGATTTATGACTTGGTTGCTCTATTGTTATAATATGACATCCATTAACAGTCGTTATTTTTGAACCACCGTCATTTTTTACTTTTTCTCCTTTAATTTTCCACTCAAAAAAATTAACTCACTCTGTACTGAAAAATAATTAAATTTCGAGTTTAGGCACTCATACATCATCTCTATGGTCTTTCCACGATATCTCAATCCCTCTATTCTCTCTCTCTCAGTGTCCATCTTTTTCATCTCTAGAAACCATAAAAGAAGAATTACGAGTCCCAACTTTTGATTCATTCAATAACTGACCGAAATCCATGAAACCCATTATGATTATTCTGATTCATTCATTCAATAACTTTACCGAGAGTTTCACAGATCTAGGTCACTTCACCGAGAGCTTCGGTTTGATGTAAAATTCATCAGATTTGGGTCTTTCTCACCTCCTGATATGAGAAACTAGGGCTTGAACCAGAATGGACTTCGAATTTTGACAATTTAGGGTTTCGTACTCAGGTATCGTTGTGGTTTCTGGTTTTGTTTGGTTTTCATCAAGTATTTGCTTCTTATTTGCATAATTAATGAGTTTAATGAGAAAATTTGAGTGAAGATAAATGCTATAACTCTCCGATCACAGGAGACATGACTACTGACACAACATATTGGGAGCTCATTTCTGCGATCTCATCATAGTTTCTTGGGATTTTACAGTGGCATGTCCATCTGGATTGAATGAGTAATGCAATTTTCTTCAATGCGACAGGCTCGTGAGAAGTTTCTTTCACTGAGGAAAGGCACTAAGTTGGATATAACTCTTGTCATAAAGGAAGAACTTCACAATGCAAGATCTACACTTGAGCAAGCTCGCTTCAATCTGGTTACTGCTCTTTCTAATGTTGAGGCCAAAAAAAGGTTTGAGTTTTTGGAAGCTATTAGTGGGACAATGGGCGCTCATCTTCGCTATTTCAAGCAGGGTTATGATTTATTGCAACCAGGTGCTGACTTATGCACAACAGTCAAGAGAAAGATCTAACTATGAACAGGCAGTTCTTACAGACAGGATGCAAGAGTACAGAAGACAGATAGATCTAGAAATTTGCTGGTCTTCAGAAGGACAACATGTTTTTCCTAATGGGGACGGTATACATACCATTGGTAGAGGTTCACATAAATTGATTGAGGCAGTGATGCAATCTGCTGCAAAAGGGAAGGTTCAAACGATTCGGCAAGGTTATCTTTTGAAGCGTTCCTCGAACTTGAGAGGTGACTGGAAGAGAAGGTTCTTTTTTCTTGACAGCCGAGGAATGTTGTATTACTATCGCAAGGAAAAGAGCAAGCCATCTGGTAGAGGGAGTCATCTTGCTGATCAGAGGAATTCCTCTAAAATGAGTCCCGGATTGCTAAGCCGCTGGCTATCTTCTCGTTATCATGGTGGGGTACATGACAAAAAATCTGTTGCTCATCACAGAGTGAACTTGCTAACATCAACAATCAAAGTTGATGCCGACCAATCAGACTTGAGATTCGAAAAACTACACTTTGCAGGTATAGTTCTTGGAGTCACTACAAACAATAATATGAGCTTTTTCTTACTGACCCCTTATATAGATTGAATCCCTCCAAATATTCAAGTATATTATGAGTAGGAGGTTTTCTGTTTCAAAGAGGTCCTCATATTCATTGGAAATATTGACCAATAGACCTGATTTAACAAGTATTTGGGCAACTGTAATGATCTATCAGCGAGATATGTAAGAAATTATGATGGGCGCATGCACCAGAAAATAATCACTGTTGAAGTACCGATGTAATTCGATTCATGGGAATATCTAGGATATATATGGAATGCGCTCTTCAAACCCAAAAGTGACCGATATGTTGTAGGAAAAACATAGCAGGTATTGAGACTTGCATAGATTTTGTATTTTTTGCTTTAGTTTCAGTCAGCCAGAATATAACTAATCAAATATCATGAGTTAACGTTTCAGATTGGCCCTGCGTATGTTGAACTTGGCATACATTCGGTATATCTATTTTGTTGATAAAACTGGATTGTACTCTAACACTCCACCCATTCATTTGTCGTCCTATAACTCTAAAAGGATTTATGTATTAGTAAATATTATCAGTTTAGATGAAATCAAAAAAGGATGTAGAACTAAAGTGAAACCCGCAGGTTTAAATAAATTAGATGATGCACTTATGAACTAACTTAAACATGAGAACATGGAGGATTAGGTGGGTGCATTAGGTTTATGGGAGATGATTGTGAAGTCAAAACGATGGCAAAGACATACTGTATGTACCCGCAACAAACACCATTCATCTGTGAGTTCAGCAAGTCCCCTCAGAAGGATGTGGATCTTACTTGGAGTCTATATTAAAATTATGTTCAGTATCGTATGTTTTATTTTAGTTATCTTCCATATTTTATATTGAAGTACCTAAATTTTCTTATCCGTGTATCGTGATGGGATCGCCAATTTGCTAACATGGGAGTTTCTGGTGTCAGCTACACAAGTCGGATTGGACAAGCATATTTCTAAGATGAAATGTGCCGTACATCATAACGTGATTGCTAATTTTTAACACGGTAATGAAACACAATAGCTTTAACAGGTTCTGGTGATAACTACATGGCTGTTGTGGCTGATGTGGAATAAATGGAAACATAAGTACTTGCGCACATTCTGCAAATATATCAGTTTATCCCTGGGGATTTTAGCAGCAATCACAGATAGTAGACCCACGGGCTTTATGTTCTTCAACTATTGTTTATAGGCCATGGAATAAATGGAAACAGATCCATGGTGATCTATTTCCTATAAGGTAAAGATTTGTTCTATACTTTATGTTTTCCTACTTATCGAGATTTAGTATGACTTTCTTCTTAAGGCTTAATTCACAAAGTTGACATTTTCAGGTATGAGTCTGAGTTTTTCCTCAATGTTGTCAATGGTCGTGACATTGTGGCCTGGGGGGTGGTTGATTGCAGTTGTCCTGAAGGTCAAAAGTGACAAACTTATTGGATTTGTTACTGCGCGTGTTGTTCTAGCAAAAGAAAGTGAGGTGTGCATTTTGAGTAAATTTGAAGTAAAAACAACAGTTTTATGAATTATTTATCTCATTCATCTATTTTTTGTTTTTTGTTAGGAATATTCATTCAATTTTTTTAGTTTACTTATTGATGACGTGCCATACAAACTTAACTTTCAAGGAGGATATTTTAGATATCCTCGGAATTAAGTTATCTATGCCTAGAGAAAGGAAATCATGATTTTTTTTGCTAGGTATGATATAATGCCATTGTGTTGAAAATAACTTCCTTCTTAGCCAGAATACTCCACGCAAGCTTCATAAGCATAGCAGTGTTCATATCTTTGAGCTTCCTAAAGCCCAAACCACCTTCTTTAATAGTTTTCCTAATGCAATTCCAAGAAATTGGGATAGCTTCCCTCTTGGATAGGCCAGACAAGCCATATATAACTTCATAAAGTAGTTTCACACTCTTTAACAATGCTAACTGGCCATAGATGTTGCAAATAAACATGATAATAAGCACATCTTTAGCAATCAACTTCTTTAAGTAGTTTCATACTCTTTAACAATGCTAACTGGTCATCAATAAATAGAGATGTTGGAAATAAACATGATATAAGAGGGATACCTAAATAAGTCTCAGAAAGGCCGACTGTTTACATGGATGAACAATGACTAATTTTTGACTCACATTTCCATTTCCTTTTGACTTTTGTGTTGTTTTTGTACTTCAAATTTTATTTATGCCCCGTGCACTGATGCATACACTTATGATAGTAGGCCAACTCAAATAGTCTTCACTCTTACCTTCTCTTAGATAGCTTTCTGGGTCAAAAGTTTTATAGTGAATTAGATGTCCAATTTAATTTCTAAGCTACTTCAAATGTTCAATTTAACCTTGTATGCTACAATATTTCTCTTATTTTTTATTGCTTGTTTTGGATTTGCAGACCCTCTTTTATATAGAAGGTAATTATGACCCTCTTTCTGCAAGGCTCGACAAAGTTAGATTCACTGACAATAATATATAGATTTTAGATGATCTCCGCCTAGTGTTTGAAGACCTTGTGTCACGGACCAGTTTGATGGAGTTCAATGAATTTAAATTTAAGGTATGCAATTTAGTCTAATATATTATAATAATAGTCTATTTTATCTTCTTGTAATTAGTGCTTAGTTTTGGTGGAAAAACTGTAAGCTATATTTGTTTAGTTTATGTTATGAATCCTATTGCAAAGAAAAATGATTAGCTTCTACAACTGGAAACAACTTCTGGATTCCTTTTATTTAAATTGCAAGTCATCTTTTAACATAGACACAAATGAATATAGTACAACTTTTTCCCCTTAATAATATAACCCCACAATTGCTACTATTATACACATTATCTTTTTATGCATCTTTATTGATAGAACTATAAGCTCTAAATGGCAAGAGCTCTCATGAACTTTAGACAATGATGGTTCAAATCCATCTAGTTTTAATTGTAAAAGTATAGGAAAGACTCTTTAAGTACACTAATATTATTTAATAAAATTTTAAAATTTTTAATTGCAAGAAGCGACTAAAATCATTATTAATAATTGTGTTTAATACGTCGACGTAATTCAATTTTTTTTAGAATTACGACAAATAAAGCGATTTTGGCATCGTAAAATTGCGACGCAAAAAATAACGGATAAATAAATCAAAAAATAAAACAAATACGACGAAAATAACAACTGATAATTGTGTATATTTTATGCGACGCATAAAACGACTCATAAATGTGTCGCAATTTTAACTATAAACGACAGATATTATGACGTGGTTTATAGTCGTAATATTATGACGTATTTCAAGTCGAAAACATAAAACTATTGCAAAAAGAACGACACTTTTTTTTACTAAAATGGAAGTCACTTTAGCAAAATAACGACTGACTTGCCCCGTCGATTTTTACTCGTTTTGGCCTAGCGTCAACAACGACTTCTTCATCATCCTCTCGAGAGGGTTCATCATCTTCAATGTCGATACTTTCCGCTACTTCACCTCGAATCCTTTCCACAGGTACTTTGAAATCTTTATATAAGACTTCCTCATTGAATGTAACATTACAGCTTCGGATAACTTTCCGATTCTTCGCATTCCAAAACCGGTACCCAAACTCATCACTATGAAAATGTACTTCGTCGACTTTGTATCTAACTTGGTCCTTATATTTGAATTATCATGCACATATGAGGTACAACATAAAATATGCAAGTGATTAAGGTTTACCTCTTTACTGGTTCATGGTTCTTCAGGAAGTCCAAAATCCAAAGCCGTTAAAGGCCATATGTTAATCAAGTACGCCGCCATACTTACCGCATCTGTCCAAAAACACTTTGGCAATCTAGCGTTGAGTTTCATACTCCTCGCTCTATCATTTATTGTTCAGTTCATGCGTTTTGCATTACCATTTTGTTACGGTGTTCCGGGAATAGTCTTCTGTTTCCTAATCTCGTTTAATGTCCAAAAGTCTTCAAACTCGTCACTACAGTATTCGCCCCCGTTATGCGACTTGAGACACTTCAGTTTCAAACCGGTTTCATTTTCAACTAGATCCCTCCACCTCTTGAATTTATCGAACACATCTGACTTGTTCTTCACGAAGTAAACCCATAGTTTATGAGTAGCATCATCGATAAAAGTAATGTAATAATGAGAACCACCAAGAGAAGAAACCTTGGTTGGCCCCCAAACATCCGTTTGTACAAGATCCAGCTTTCTAGGTTTCCTTGATCTTCTAGATAATTTGAAACTCACCTTCTTCTGTTTCGCAAGAACACACCCTTCACAAAACTTGAGATCAATCTCAGCAAGTCCCTTAAGCTTTCCCTTTGTTACCATTACCTTTATCCCCTTTTCACTCATGTAACCGAGCCGTTTGTGCCACGTACTTGTATCAATCCCCGGAGTGGCCGTACAAATAGTAAAAATTGTGCTCTGCGTCGTATACATCGTTCCCTGTCGCAAGCCTCGAGCTACCAACATAGCTCCCTTTATAACCTTCTAGAAGGTTGTACCAAAGGTACTCACATATCCGCCATCATCTGCCAATTTGCTAACCGATATAAGGTTACGCCCCAATTTAGGTACAAGTTGCACATTCTATTAAATCAACATTCCCCCTAAAGGCAACAACAACCTAGCGTTTCTTTTTCCAGTAATAATGTGTGCACTCTTATCTACAAGAAAGACCATACTGAAGTCGCCTTTAACAATATTAGTTAGAAAACCTACGTTCGCAGTAGCATGGAAAGAGGTGCCCGAATTAACAATCCAAGATTCGTTAATATTGTTACACGATAGTAGTAAAGCCTCGTCCGAACTAACCTCCTCAGTAAGGTTCATTGTATCTTTCTCTTCATCATCAATTTTCTTAGAAGAAGAGTTACAATCTCGCCTGAAGTGACCCTTCTTTCTACAAGTCCAACACGCACCGGGCGGCTTCGACTTTCCTCTTGACTGTGATCGTCCCCTTCAGAATTTTGGCCCTTTTCTGTAAGACCTCCCTCTTTCCTCGACATTCAACATACTGCCGCTTGAACTCGAAGAGGGTTTAGATGTTTTACGTCAGAATTTTGGCCCTTTTCTGTAAGACCTCCCTCTTTCCTCGACGTTCAACATACTGCCGCTTGAACTCGAAGAGGGTTCAGATGCTTTACGTCTATTATCTTCACTCATAATCAACGAGACTACAGTGTCAAATTTGGCGTCTTCCTTCCCCGATGAGTTGCTCAGAGCTGTAATAAATCTTTCCCAGCTATCTGGCATCTGTCCTAGAAGAGCCCACGTTCTCACCTCCTCGGTAAAAGGTAATTTTAACGGATTTCAGTTGAGCATGTATGGTATTGAACTTACTGATATGAGCTTGCACACTACCATTATCCTTCATCTTCAAAGTAAACAAGCGCCGTAAAAGGTGTACCTTATTTACCCTGGACGGTTCTGAGTACATAGCAGTACATAGCAGATAACGTCTCCATTAAACCCTTCGTTGTCATAACTTTGGAGATCATGTGTAGAATCTGAGATGACAGCGCTAACCTAATGGTTCCAAGCGCCTTGCAATCCAATCGCGCCCACTTAGTAGCATCAAAATCTGCTGGCTTCATCTCAACTCCACCCAGTGGTAAATCAAGATCTTTTTGATAGAGATAATCTTCTATCTGCATCTTCCATGCTCCAAAATTCGATCTATTAAATTTCATGATCTTTAACTTCTCATGATCAGCCACCGCTCTTCACCACACAAGCCCTAACACTCACTCTGACACTAATTGTTGAGAATTGAGGTAACTACTCTCTCCTCTTAGACAAGAATGATACGGAGAAATTGCCAACTTAAATTGTAAATCAACAAAGAACAATATAAAGGACACGAAGATTTTCCCGGAGGAGGGAAGTGGAAAACCCTTGCGGATGAAAAACTACTCCACACAAACAATTCACTATGATATCAAATAGGTTACAATACTTTCTCGAGCTTCTCAAGCTTTAATGGAGTCTCTTCAAACCCTAGCCTCTCTAAGATTAAACTCGCACAAGATGGCTAACAAAATAACTTAAGTCCCCTTTATATACTAGGGAACTAAAAATACAAGTAGAACAGACCTCGAGGCAAACCCAACGAGTCAGAATAACATCTAAAGCAAACCTACGCCAAGCTCGTTCGAACGACTTTGCGGTAATTGGTCTCCAACCCTAGAAATATAACAACTCGTTCGAATGACATCCAAGCTCGTTCGAACGAGATGGACTCCTGGGCCAAAATTCCTGGGAGTAGGAAAAAGGTCGTTCGAGCGGCTTTGAAGCTCGTTTGAACGACTTCCTTCTTCGTTCGAACAAATTTGACAATTTCCTAATTTCTTCGACAATCTTTAGCTCGAGTTCACACCCAACAATTATTACTCTCAAGGATATGGAGAAAGCATCGGAAAGATAGAGATAAGAGCTAAAGAAGTACATGGAAAGTTTGAGGGCTAGCTCGGTAAAAGCCCAAGATAAGGCTGTGAAGGGCGTTAAAGTGTTATGGTTTATCGAGAAGAAGGAAATTAAGAAGCTTCCTGCTGATTATACGAAGGAGAGAGATGATGAGTTTGTCGAGCAAAAATTAAAGCTGATAGGGGATTTTACACGTGATATTCAGAAGGCTAAGGCAGGCGCTGCTCGAGAACTTGTTGTGAAGGTCGAGGAGATGACAAACTCTAGACTTGCATACCTGGAAGCCCTCCAAGCAAAACTTCAAGCCGATTTTGAGGAACTCGGGGCTAGGAAGAACTACTATAAGGCAATTGTAAAGCATTATGGGGGTGAAGTATCCGAGTCTAATGTTGAAGGAGAACCAAAAACTGATAGGGCTGTTGCTCCTACTGATGGTGTAATGGCCCAATTCTGCAGCTCGAAATGGCTCGAAATTAGCTCTTATACCAAATGTACCTGTAACAAAAACTAATGTAAAACAAGAAATGACAGGTGATTTAGTGTGGAAAACCTTTGAATAGGTAAAAAGCCACGACCTCGAGTTGAGAGTTTTAGTAACAGTAACTTTTATTGCTTGAGGCTGATATATTTTTATAAGTGATCTCTCGAACTAGAAATATTTGATCTTGTAAATACAAAGTTTTGTGTTAGAGTCTAGAAAATCTAGTTTTTCTTGGTCCCTGTCTCTTCTGGAACTTTTTCTTTATATAGACCTTACCCGCAGCTCGTTATTGTGCCGAAGCATGTTTTTTAAATAATTAGGTAAGTAGTAGTTGACTGTGTAACTGTTTAGTTCGGGGGAGACAAGTGTCTTTGATTTGTTCATATTCTTCTGTATGTATCGTGTCGAGACTAGGGTGTTGGATGACTTTAATATTTAATGTTTTTTCCTTACTGTTCTCTAACATTGCAGCTATGTATGCCAGTGTATCTGCATGCCTATTCTCTGCTCGAAGCAGGTAGGAAACGGTTCCTCTTTTAAATTTTATATTTTTTTCATCAACTAGGGCAGCGTAATCGACCATTTTACCAGAAGTTTTGAATGTTTTGTTATAATGATTGGCCACGAGGAGAGAGTCGACACAAACTACATTTTTTTTGCTCCAAGTTCAATTGCTAGGTCGAGACCATGCAAGATTGCTTTGTACTACCTATCATTATTTATCGCTTAGAACTTAAGATTGATGGCTTTCTCAATTCTGTCATTAGAGGGTGTGATAAGGACGATTACTATCCATGAACCCTTTGGTCCTACAGATTTATTTGTGAATAATCGCCATCTTATACTTTTAGACCATGAATCTGGCTCTGCTATGGAATCGCCGATAAAAACCTTTACAAGTTCTTCCAATTCAAAGTCATCTACTGGAAAATCTGCCAAGAAATCTGCAACAACTTCCCCATTGATTGTAATTTGCAGCTCGAAGGTGATGTCATACTCGCCTTAGAATACATACCATTGCTAAACTCGTTTAGACTTCTCCTTCTTAGAGGACTAGTTTCAATGAAATCTTTGTGATAACCTTAATTTAATGTGCTTGGAAGTAAGGTCAAAGATTCTTAGATCCGTAGAATAGGGCGAGTAATTATTTTTCTGTAGTTGTGTATCTAGTTTTTGCAGGGATGAGTGTTTTACTTATGAAGTAAATAGGTTTTTTGATTTTGTATTATTATCAAATAAGGACAAAACTGATAGAATCATCTGTTGTCGAGAGATACATCTTGAGGACTTCATTATTGATTGGTGTACTAATGATCGGAGGTCGCCCCAAGTATCGTTTAAGGATTTGATAAACAAGTTTACATTCTGGCATCCACTCGATCTCTCGGGATTTATTTTGAGGCATTGGATTTAGGTTCCTTCACAGAAGAAGGTATAGAAGTTTACATCTATCTAACAATTTTGAGATGAACCGATGAATAACAGTTATTTTCCTTACAAATTTTTGGACGTCTTTTTTAGTGCAAGAGGAGGACATGACCATTAGTGCCCGAATTTGCTTTGGGTCAATTTCTATTCCTTGTTTGTTGACTAAATGACCCATTTTTTTCTTCTAGATGCTACTTAAGACCATTTTTGTCTAATTATTGCCTAATTACCTCATTTTTAGGTTTTCTATTATACCAGAATCAATTTGGTAAGAAAAAGGCCAAATCATGGTTAAAATGGCACAAGAGCCACGCTGAGAAATTCTAGCAGTTCAGTAGAGCAATTTTTATCAAAATTGGTCTAATTGGGCAACATGAAAATCAAAATCATCATTGAGGCAAGGTACCAAGAGGATAGACCTTAATTCATAATTCATTGATTAATCGAAGTAAAACCCAAGAAGATGGAGGATTCTGGCCACCACCCATCGGCAATCGCCGCCGGTATAAGGGATCCCAGTAGTGTTCATAAGTTGATAATGGCCTAAAATCGTGATTTTGAAATGCTAATCTCAAGATGATCTAAAGAGAGTAAATCTTTCTCCAATGTCTAATTTTCAGTACTGGAGACGACTGAGAGTAGTTAGGACAATTTAATATCAGGGTTTTTCCTATTTAATGTTCTATTCTCCCTCTTCAAAAGCACTTTTCATTTTAGGGTTATTTTAAAGGCTAAGAACTGAGTTTGCATCACTCTTAACTCATATTTTAATTTATGATTCGATTGATCAATTTATATCTAGCTATTAATTATTAAGATGTTGTAGGGCTAATCCCCTCAGACTAGATCTGAGGAGGAAGCTCTATAGGTGTATGTTAGAATTTTTTTTACAGGTAATAGATCTGATTTAGAGGTCTTTAATCACTCTTTAGGGTTGTTATCCAATTCTCTTGAACCCAACAAGTTTGGAGAAGATAAGAGCAATTCTAATCTGAAAGAGTGATTAGTGTCCTTAAAAATGAACTAGTTTCTCAGTTTACTTAGTGACCTCTAGACCTAGAAATTTTTTTTGTCTTCAACAAGGAGTAAGTCCTAGGTTAACAACTTAGGATTTGAGTCTAGATCCTAACGGATTAGGCTATTTGATTTATTCCTAGTGAATAGGTCAGAAAATAATTCTAAACCCCGCGAATTCGATTCAAAAGAGAAAATTTAAGGAGAAGATACAAAACCTATAAAATTAAACCTCGATATACTAATGGACTCCGATAAACCCTCCGTATATTTCATGAACACCTCATACTCATCTACATCAATGTCCAAAACCAACACTTGGTTATAAAACTCCGTGGTGATCTGTGGTACAGATTGCCCAAACTTCTGGTATAAATTGTGCCATTTGTACCATCGCTCTTGTTCATACCCAATTGGATAAAATTATTTTCTTAGTAACACCTTAAACTTCTTCTAACTCAAACTTCCTACATTGTGACGTTTCTAATAGGACTTCCACCACGTGAGTGCATGACTTGTGAATTTCAATATAGATATTCTGAGCATTGAAATATTTGTATGCAGAAAAATAGGTCTCTAACCTATCTCACCAATTATCCAACTTCTTGGTATCGATTGAACCATCGAATACCGGAATTTCAATCTTAAAGTCGATATGAAGATTACGCATAGGATTCATTGACTTACCAATACCCGAGCGGTCCTTGACAGATTTAGCGTCACTAGAATTGCTATCTATTTCTTCAGTACCCCTGTCTCTATCTTCTTCTGCAACCCCTTTATTCTTTAAGCGTTCTTGCCGTTTCACCGAAGCGGAAGCTTGCGCGAGGTTCGTGAGACGTAATTGCTCTACCAACTCCCCTAGAGTAGTAGTTAAGTCAAAAACTTGTGTTTCCAAAGTTGTGAGTCGATATTAAGAATCGCCCATCTCCAAATTGGTCTTCTTTTTCGAGTTAAGTTTTCGGTGAATCTTCAATGGACTCACTAACTTGTCTTTCGTTTGCTTGAGACGGTCACGTGTAGAGACCATAAACCACAATTACCCCCGAGAATCGTTCCTGAAAAACTAATACCACTTAATCTACAATACGAATTGAGAAAACCCTAATTGAAGAATAATACGAAGAACACACAAATTTGGTGGGAAAATTCCCTTTTAGAGCTTCAATTGCTTAATCAAAATCAATTACACAATCAAATTCCTCTCAAACCCTAAGTCTCTCTCTTAGAACTTGGATTGATCTAACATGATCAAATCTTGCCTAGCCTTACCCCTTTTTGAGGGTTACAAGTTCCTAGTTACAAAACTTGGATAAATATACCCTTAAATGCCTAAAATAATAGGCTGAATTGTGCCTTTGTTCAAACAGAACAAGTCTCTGTTCAAACAGAAAGAAGTATATTCGAACAAACTAAAAGTCAGTTCGAACATAACACTCCGACGTGTGTTTCTTCGAATAGAAATAAAAGTCTATTCGAATAAAAAAGAGTGTATTTGAACAGACTAAAAGTCTGTTCGAATAGAATACTCAAACACATGTTTCTTCGAATTGAAAGAGAAGTCTATTCGAATACAAAAGGGGTATATTTGAACAGACTAAAAGTTTGTTCGAATAGACTTTAAAAAAAGTCTAAAAAGCGCTCAGATCCTCCTGGATCAACAAATGAAGGAGAAGGAGAAGGATATCCTAAGAAAAAGAAAAAATTGGAAAAAAAGGACAACCATGTAGAAGAGAATAGTTAGAGAAAGAAGCAAATGTAGTCACTGAGAAGGCTAGTGATAAACAAAAAGGTGCATTGGTGGACAATACACCCAATAGCAAGGAAATTGCAACCCCCAACATGGTCAAGCAGAAGCCTAAAAATTGAGTAGTGAAGACTTGGGATAACACCATTATCAGACTGGGCCTTAATAGTAATGAAGCCAATATCACAAGAACCAGTCATTCTAACTTAAACAATATAAACATAGTGCCTAATTCTTTTGAAAAGGAACTGGGAAGTGAAGCTGCTAGATAGGCAAGTATTGTTAAGCAAGCTTGGGCTGATATGATGGAAGAGACTGGCAGCAACAACAACAATATTAATGGAGTAGAGGTTGAACGCTACAACTCTGAAGGTATGGATGAAGAATCTGCATAATGGTCTGGTAAAAGTATTAGTGGAGAAGATGTTTTAAGCAATTTACAAGACCTGGATCTCGAAAAGGAATGGACAACAGTAAGAAATAGGAATAACATAAGACTTTACAAAGCTAAGGTCTCTAATGTTCCAATTGTAAAGAAGAATACAAGGAGGCAACAACAAAGGTTAAGATGATTAGAGCTATTAGCTGGAATTGTAGAGGAGCTAGAAATAAAGACACCTGCAATACTCTTAGAGGTATGATTAAGAAATACAACCCTACCATATTATGTATATTATTGAACCTAAAGTAATGCCGTCAATAAAAAAAAAAAGGAGTTTCGGGTTTTCCTCCATGGCCTTCGATGCAATTTATTGCGAGAATGGTAATAAAATTGCTAATATTTGGATTTTTGGGCTAAAAGTCTAAATAAGCCCACTGTATTAGCTAAATCCCCCCAGCAAATTACTATTTTAATTGAGAATGTTACTATCTCTTTTATTCATGCCTACTGTTCCTATATATATATAGAATTGTGGGATAAACTTCTAATTATTTGGATTACTAATCTTCCTTGGCTTGTGGCTAGAGACTTTAATGTGATCCTTAGAGGTGAAGAAAAAAGTGGTGAAATGAGAGTAAGATGGAATGCTGCTACTAAATTTCAGGATTTTATTGCAAATACAAACCTTATGGAATGTTCCTCTCTAGGGGCTAGTTTCACTTGCAGTGACTGCCAAAGGGGTAAGAATATTATCTTGTGTAAGCCGGACAGAATGTTTATGAGCAAAGCTTGGATGGATATACATGCATGGTGATTGGAAGTACAAAGTTCTGTCAAAGAGTTATTCAGATCATACTTCTATTATGGAATGGGACATGGGTATCCCAAAAGCCATAAATGCTCCTTTCAGATTCTGTACGATGTGGATCAACCATGAGGACTTTCTTGACACTGTGAAGATATGCTAGGAGAAAGAACTATAAGGGAATCCTCTTTATGTTCTCAGCAAGAAATTGAAAAGACTGAAGCTTGATCTAAAAAATTGGAACATAAATGTTTTTGGGAATAACAAAAAGGCTATTTTTGATCTCAACTACAAGATTGAAGAACTGGAAAAAAAAACATGAAGCTGATGTGGAGAATGATGGGATTGCTGCTGATCTAAACCAGGCCAAAAGGTAGATAATTATAGCCCAAAAAAATGAAGAGGATCTTTGGCAGCATAAATCTAGGGTTAACTTGCTGGAATCTGGGGATAGAAACACTGCTTTTTTTTCATGCCATGGCCAAGCTAAAAAGAACAAAAAGTATGATTCACAACATTAAAAGTGTGGGTGATGGGATAGAAACACTGCTTTTTTTCATGCCATGGCCAAGCTAAAAAGAACAAAAAGTATGATTCACAACATTAAAAGTGTGGGTGATGGGATTCTAGAAGACTAGGTGGACATAAAGGAATACATAGTAAAGTACTACACTGACAAGTTTGCCTTCAAGCGTACTAACAGAGATGAAGACCTGCTAAATTTGGACATAAAGGAATACATAGTAAAGTACTGCACTGACAAGTTTGCCTTCAAGCGTACTAACAGAGATGAAGACCTGCTAAATTTGGTATCTCAAAACATTTAAGATGAAGAAAACCATAATCTTATGGTCCTACCAGACCTTCTGGAAATTAAGGAGGTGGTGTTTAGCCTAAACCCTAACAGCTCACCTAGTCCAGATGGCTTTTCTGGCATTTTCTTTCAACACTGTTAGGGTATTGTTAGGGCAGAGGTTTGTAAGGCTATCATATCATACTTTATGGATACTACTTTGCCTATGGGTCTCAATTCTAACCTGGTTGTTCTCATTCCCAAAGTTTAAAATATGACTGAGTTAAAGCAATATGGACCTATTTGTATGGGTAATTTTGTGATAAAGATTATATCCAAATTATTCACTGTGAGACTAAGAAATATTGTTAAGAGAGTTGTTTCAAAAGAACAATGTGTTTTCATATAAGGGACGAATATTCACAACAATGTAGCAACTTCTGAATTGATAGATGAGGTGGAAAAAAGGGACATGGTGGGAATGTAGGAATCAAGCTAGATATTACTCAAGCTTATGATATCCTTAGCTGGGAGTTCTTATTGCCAATTCTAAGAAAGATGGGGTTTACTCTCAAGTTTTACTGATGGATACAAGTTCTCCGAACAAGTGGTTTTACTTCTATTTTGGTAAATGGGGGACTGGCAGGTTTTCTTAAATTTGGGAGAGGGCTAAGGCAGAGGGATCCTCTATCACCCACTCTTTTTTCCATTGAAGGATATATTTTTAGTAAAGGCTTGAATAACTTGGTTACAAGGGGTTGTATTAGACATATGCTAGCTACTAAGGGAGTGACAACTCCCTCTCACTTACTATTTGAAGATAATATTTTTGTCTTTGTGAATGGTCCTATTAGAGGCTTCAAGCTCCTTAAGAATTAGCTAGAAAGATATCAAGATGCTACAGGTCATATATTTAACAATTCAAAAGGCAAACTCTTTACGGGAGCTATAAAGACTAAGAAGAAGGAAAGAATTAAAGGCTTGTTTGGATTTAGTGAGGGGCTTTATCCAGAAAACTATTTGGGGATTCCTATCATGCAGGGAAGAGTGACTAAGGCAATTATCAGACCTTCGATTGATAAAATTAATGAAAGAGCTAGTAGATAGGCAAGTAGTATGCTTTCTATTCAAGGAAGCCTTTTAATCTATAATATGGGGGTGTATAAGTGGCCAGTGTTTATAAATAAAGAAGGTGAAAGGATACTCAGGAATTTTCTCTGGTCTGGTAACTCCACTATTAGAAAAGTATTAGAAAAGCCTGTGTGGTTCGATGGGACAAAACTTGTAAACCTAGAAAAGAAGGGGGCATTAACATTAAAAGTATGAAGGAAGTTAATCTTTCTTTACTTATGAAACTGGCATGGAACTTCCTCAATGGGCATGATGATTAGTCCAAGTTTATGAGAGCTAAGTTTACGACCAATGCTAGAAACAAGATCTTATCTAATCAGGGATCTTTAGTTTGGGCAGGAGTAAGATGGGCTATTACAGAAGTAGAACAAAGAAGTGGATGGATTATTGGTGATGGTACTAATATTAATCTGTGAAGGGATACCTGGTCTCATCAACTCTCTCTCAAAGACATTATCAATTCTGAATCTCTACCATGGAGCAGTTTAAAGGCAAATCTGAGTAGCATTATAGTTGATGGTTAGTGGAGGGTGCCTAGTGGTCTAAATTTGATCTTGCATAGGCTGAACATTGATGTATCTGGCATTACAATTAGCTATAGTAAACCTGACAAGGGAATTTGGAAACCTGACCTCCAAGGCAAATTTTCTATCAAAAGTGCTTTTCAGGAGATAATAAACAAAGGGCAGGCTTGCTGCTGGAGTAAATACTTAAACAGGAAAGCTATTCACCCAAGGTTGAGTATGTGGAGCTGGAGGCTATTATATGGTTGTCTGCCTATAGATGAAAACATTAGATAAAAAAAGATATTGTTTATGGTTCTATGTGTTGTTTGTGCAAAGATGCTGAAGATTCTACTTATAATCTTTTGTGTAATTGTAACTCTACTAAGCCACTTTGGATTTGGATTACTCAGCTCTTTAAAATCCAAATTACATAATGGAATCTTCACAGTATTTTAAAGGTTGTTGATAAGTTGAGTCCCTATTTGAAGGATCTATGGTTGGGGGCTACCTGGGGGAGGTTCTAACCTTTTATGGCAAACAAGGAATGATTGTATACATGATGAACTAATTTTGCAGTCTGAAAAATAGAAATTTAAATGGCTATATAGAATTTAGGAAACTGTTTTTCTGTCTAAGGCTTGTATGAACAATAATCAAGATGATATGAGCATTATCTACAGTCTAATACTGAGTAGCTTAGGTGTAGACAACACGTTTTAGGCATTATATCGTGCTTGTCAGAAGATTTTCTTTTGACCATATGCAAAGATTACTACATAAAGGATTGTCGAGAATCTAGATCGTATTTTACATCGGAACGGATTTTACTACTTTCTAGCACTTTAGAAAGCTATTCTGAAACGTTTCGCAACTGACAAGTCGTATGAGGCATTAGATCATGCTTAAAAGTAGATTGTCTACCAGTCATGCGCAATGGTTATTACAGAAAGGAACGCCATGCTTCTAATTTGCGTTTCACGCCAGTACGAATTTCTTACCTTTCTAGCACTTTAGAGCACAATTTTGAGTTGCATGGCTGCCGACAACTCATTTTAGGCGTTAGATCCTATTTATATGCAATGATTGTTACAGAAAGGCTTATCGCACTTTTGGTTTGCGTTTCACACTGGTATGGATTTTACCCCTTTCTAGCACTTTAGAACGCAATTCAAAGGCGTTTGGCTACCGAAGACTTGTTTGAGGCGTTAGATCCTATTTGTCATATGATTGCCTACCGACTATAATTTAGGATTGTTACAGAAAGGCCCCTCAAGCATCTTGTTTGCGTTTGACATCGGTGTGGATTTCGCCCCTTCCAAGTGCTTTGGAACGGAGTTCAGAGTAGCTTGGCTACCGACAACTCATTTAGGGCATTAGATCATGTTTGTGAGTAAATTGTCTACCGACCAGATGCAATGATTATTACAAAAGGACCCATCGAATTTTTAGTTTGTGTTTCACACTGGTATAGAGTTCGACCCTTCCTAGCACTTTAGAAGACAATTTTGAGTCGTTTGCCTACCGATTACTCGTTTGAGGTTTGAGATCTTTTTTGTGTATAAATTTTCTACCAACCATACGTTAGGATTGTTACAGAAAGGCTCAGCGAGCTTCTGGCTCGCGTTTCACACTGGTATGGATTGCGCCCCTTTCTAGCACTTCAAAACAGAATTCAGAGTAGCTTGGCTATTGAAAACTCATTTTAGGCATTAGATTGTGCTTGTGAGTTGATTGTATAGTGACTATCTATAGAAAGACCTATCGAGCTTCTAGTTTGCGTTTCCCACCTGAGCGGATTTTGCCCCTTTTTAGTGGTTTAAAACGGAATTCAGTGTAGCCTGGCTACCGACATCTTATTTCAGGCATTAGATCATGCTTGTGAGAAGATTGTGTATCGAGCATTCAAAATTATTGTTATGAAAATATATGTTGTACTTCTGGTTTGCAGTTCCCCTATGTACCGATTTTGCCCTTTTTAAGCGCTTAGAACAGAATTCTGAGTAGGTTGGCTATAGACATGTTTTAGGTGTTATATTGTGTATGTGAGAATATTTTCTACCAACCATACGGTATAATTATTAAAGAAAGGCCCGCCGAGAATCTGGTTCACATTTTCCACCGGTACGGATTTTACCCCTTTCTTGCGCTTTAAAAAACAATTCCGATATGTTTCAAGACCGACATGTAGTATGAGGCATTAGATCTTGTTTTCGAGTAGATTGCCTACCGACCATATGTAATGATTGTTACAGAAAGGCTCATCGTGCTTCAGGTTCACATTTTGCGCCGGTACAGATTTCACACCTTTCTAGCACTTTAGAACATAATTATGAGCAACATGGTTGCCAACAACTCGTTTGAGGTGTTAGATCTTGTTTATGAGTAGAATGTCTACCAACAATATGCAATGATTGTTACAAAAAGGCTCATCGTGCTTCTGGTTCACATTTCACACTGATATGGATTTTGCACCTTTATAGCACTTTAGGACGCAACTCTGATTAGCATGGCTACCGACAACTCATGTCAGGCGTTAAGTCTTGTTTATGAGTAGATTATTTATCAAACATATGCTATGATTGTTACAGAAAACCTCGTCGTGCTTCTGGTTTGCATTTCACACTGGTACAAATTTCGCCCCTTTCTAGCGCTTTAGAACGCAATTCGGAGTCGTTTAGCTACTGAAGACTTGTTTGAGGTCTTAGATCTTGTTTGTGATTTGATTATCTACCGACCATACATTAGGATTATTGCATAAAGTCCTGTCAAGCATCTTGTTCGCATTTGACATCGATATGGATTTTACCCCTTTTAAACGCTTTAGAACATAATTCAGAGTAGGTTGGCTATCGACAACTCATTTTTGGCATTAGATCGTGTTTGTGTGTAGATTTTCAACCGACCATATGTAATAATTGTTACAAAAAGACCCATCGAGTTTCTGGTTTGTGTTTCACACTAGTGCGTATTTCGACTCTTCTAAGCACTTTAGAACATAATTTTGAGTCGTTTAGCTAACGACTAGTCATTTGAGGCCTTAGATCTTGTATTTATGCAGATTGTCTACCAACCATACATTGTGAGTTGATTGTGTGCCGACTATAGAAAATGATTGCTATAGAAAGGCCCATCGAGCTTCTATTTTACGTTTCTCTCCTGTGCGGATTTTTCCCCTTTTTAGCGGTTTGGAACAAAATTCTGTACATCTCGTTTTAGGTGTTTGATCATTCGTGTGAGAAGATTGTGTACCGACCAATCAAATTCATTGTTATAGAAAGATCCGTTGTGCTTCTAGTTTACATTTTACCTCTGTACGGATTTTACCCCTTTCTAGCGCTTAAAACAAAATTCTAAGTAGGTTGGCTATAGACAACATGCTTTAGGCATTGTATTGTCTATGTGAGAAGAATGTCTACCGATGATACGTAATTATTACTACAAAAGGCCCGTCGAGAATCTGGTTCGCATTTTACACCGGTACGGATTTTGCCCCTTTCTAACGCTTTAGAACAAAATTCCAAGACGTTTTGCAATTAGATCCTGTTTGTGAGTAGATTGTTTATCAATCATACGCAATGAATGGTACAAAAAAGCTCATCATGCTTATGGTTTGCGTTTCGCACCAGTATGAATTTAGTACATTTTTAGCACTTTAGAACACAATTATGAGTAGCATGGTTGCCGACAACTCGTTTCAGGCGTTAGGTCATGTTTGTGAGTAGATTTTCTATCGACCATACGCAATGATTATTTCAGAAAGTTCCATCGAGCTTTTGGTTCGCGTTACACACCGATACAGATTTCGCCCTTTTCTAGCTCTTTAGAACAAAATTCTGAAAAGCATGGTTGCCGAAAACTCATTTGTGGCATTAGATCTTGTTTGTGAGTAGATTGTTTACCGACCATACGCAATGATTGTTACAAAAAGGCTCGTTGCCCTTCTAGTTTGCATTTCACACTGGTACGAATTTTGCCCCTTTCTAGCACTTTAGAACGCAAGTCAGAGTTGTTTGGCTACCGAAAACTTGTATAGGGTGTTAGATCTCATTTGTGATTTGATTGTCTACCAACCATACTTCAAGATTTTTCTTCCGAAAGTACCGTCAAGCATCCTGTTCAGGTTTGACATCGGTACGGATTGTAGGGGCCTAACTTCTTAAGGAGGGGAAGTTGGCTCTTACACCACGGGGTTAAATCTTCAATCAAAGGAATACAAGTACGTTATCTAGAATTAGAGTAATCAATAGACAATATACTTGTGTGGAGGCTTGGAATGTGACTCTCCACGACCTCTAATGAGGATTTTTAAATGTGTTTGTATTTCTGTCGAGTAGTCGAAGGTTCGAGTACTGGTTTTTTATAGGGTGATCGAAGGTAAACTGCAAAGGGGCTGGGGAGAATTTTTGAAACCTCTCATTGGTTCCCCATCTCTCCTATTTATAGAATCATAGGAAGGGCTGAGTCACCAAGGTTAGGTCAGATTACAAGGGTACTATCCGGATATCCCAGAGTATGTATGGGCGCCGAAATTGTCGGAACCGTCACTGTATCAGTTGTTAGGTCTGTCTTTGTACGTTGATACAGTAGTAGTGGTTGGGCCTGTTACTGTAGCTGCAAGGACCAGCAACTGCGCCGTTCTGTCTAGTGAGCTGGCTATCTGTCCCATCATACTTCCACCATGTGCGGATATGGTCAAAGTATCTCTGCTGCGATGTGGAGTTCATTCTCGAGGCTTGTTCGGAGTCGAGGCTTCGTCTTCAGATAATCTTTGGGAGGCTTGTTTAAGGATTAGATGGGATTCGATATATTCGAGTAGGCTTCGAAATAGCCTTCGAGTGTCTGAATGGGGTAGAGAGCTGCGAGTAGGCTACTACACGGATTTCGCCCCTTTTAGCACTTTAAAACAAAATTCAGAGTAGCTTGGTTACCGATAACTCATTTTAGGCGTTAGATCGTGTTTTTGTATAGATTGTCTACCGACCATACAACATAATTGGTACAAAATGACCCATCGAGTTTCTAGTTTGTGTTTCACATTGGTGCAGATTTTGACCCTTCCTAGCACTTCAGGATTGTTATATAAAGGCTCGTCGTGCTTCTGGCTCACGTATCACTCTGGTATGGATTGCTCCCCTTTCGAGCGCCTCAAAACGGTATTCAGCGTTACTTGGCTATCAAGAACTCATTTTAGGCAATAGATCGTGCTTGAAAGTTTATTGTGTACCGATGATAGAAAATGATTCCTACAACAAGACCCGTCGAGCTTCTAGTTTATGTTTCATACCTGTGCGGATTTTGCCCCTTTTTATCGGCTTAGAACGAAATTTGGAATAGCTTTACTACAAAAATCTCGGTTTAGGCACTATATCGTGTTTCTGAGAAGGTTGTCTACCAACCAACCATACACAATTATAGTTATAGAAGGGCCCGTCGAGAATCTGATTTGCGCTTTACACCAGTATTTATTACATGCCTTTCTACGCTTTAGAATGTAATTCTGAGACGTTTCGCTACCGACTAGTCGTATGAGACATTAGATCATGTTTATGAGTAGATTATCTACCGACCATGCACTTTTAACGTTACAAAAAGCCCATCGAGCTTCTGGTTCGCTTTTCACAATAGTACAGATTTAGTACCTTTCAAGCGCTTTAGAACACAATTATGAATAGGTTGGCTAACGACAAATTGGTTTGGGCATTAGATCATTTTTGTAAGTAGATTTTCTACCGATCATTTTTGTGAGCTTCTTGGTTCGTATTTTTCATTGGTACGAATGTCACCCCTTTATAGTATTTTAGAATGTAATTTTGAGTCATTTTGCTACTAACTACTCGTTCAAGGCATTAGATCTTGTTTGTGAGTTGATTTTGTATCGACCATACGTTTGGATTGTTGTAGATAAGCCCGTCGAGCTTATGCTTCATGTTTCACACCGGTACGAATTTTGCTCCTTATCTAGCTCTTCGGAATGGAATTCTGAGTAGCTTGGCTACCGGTAACACGTTTTAGGCATTATATTATTCTTCACAACTTGCAAGAGGTGTTGGATATTGTTTGTGATTAGATTTTATACCGACTATACGCTTGGATTGTTAAAGAAAGTTGCTGAGTTTCTAGTAAGCGTTTGACACTCGTATGGATTTTGCCTCTTTCAAGCGCTTTAGAGGGTAATTCAGAGTTGTTTGGCTACCGATAACTCATTTTAGCGTTAGATTGTGTTTATGAGTAGATTATTGACTGACAATACACAATGATTGTTATCGAATGGCCCATCGTGCTTCTGGTTCCCATTTTATTTTACACTGATATAGATTTTTCTCCGTTCAAGCGCATTAGAACGCAATTTTGAGTTGTTTGGCTACCACCAACTCGGTTGAGGCATTCGATCTTGTTTGTGATTAGATTGCCTACCGATTGTATTCAAGAATTATTACCGAAAGGCTCGTCGAGCTTGTGGTTCGCATTTCACACTGGTATGGATTTTACCCCTTTAAGTCACTTTAGAGCATAATTCAGAGTAGCTTGGCTACAGACAACTTATTTTAAGTATTATATCGTGTTTCTATGAAGATTGTCTATTGACCATACGCAATAATTATGACATAATAGCTTGTTGAGAATCTGGTTCACGTTTTACACCGGTATGGATTTCGCCCATTTTTAGCACTTTAAAACACAATTATGGGACTTTTCACAATCGACATGTAGTATGAGGCATTAGACCGTGTTTGTGAGGAACTACCAACCATACGCAGGGATTGTTACAGAAAGGCTCGTCGTGCTTCGGGTTTGTATTTCACACAGTGCGGATTTCGCCCCATTATAGTACTTTATAAAGCAATTTTGTATAGCTTGGTTATCAACAACTCATTTGAGGCCTTAGATACTGTTTGTGTGTAGATTTCCTACTGACCATATGCAGTAATTCTTACAAAATGGCCCGTCAAGCTTCTGGTTCGCGTTTCATACTAAATCATATTTTGCCTCTTTCTAGTGTAGGGGCCTAATCTCGTAGAGTGCAGATCAAAGTCTTACACCACTGTGCTAATGCTCGAGTAGAGGTTTTAACAAGTATATTTATTTGAAACAGGGAAGGCTTCTAATTGACACAATTGCTTGGAGCCCTAAAATGGGATTCCTCCATGACCTCTAACAAGGATTTTTAAGGTGACTCGAATTATTCATCAGGCTTTAGAATGTGATTAAAGGTTATTGAAGCTTCTCTAGGGTGTGTATGGGGGAAAATCTCTCAACCTCTCCATGGTAGCTTTCCTTCCCTATTTATAGATGATAGGAAAAGTTATATCACCATAAAGAGGTCTAAGTACAGGTGTAATGGCCTAATCACGTGAGCTCGAAGTGGTCTGGAATTAGTCCTTATACCTATGTACCTGTGACAAAAATCTAATAAATAAGAAATAACACAGGTATTTAGCGTATAAAATCTATGAATAGGTAAAAAATCACGACCTCGTGTTGTGGGTTTTTGTAATAGTGACGTTTATTGCTCGAGGCTAATGATATTTTATTAGAAGTTATTTATAGATTTAGAAATGATTGACCTTGTGAATAAAATTTTTGGAGCTTTGAGAATCTTTAGAAAATATAGTTTTTTTGGTAATTTCTCATGTAATTTTTTGGTCTCTCTCTCTTCTGAAACTTTTTCTTTATATAGGCCTCTTCCACAACTCTTCTTCGTGTTGAAGCACGTTCTCCAAACAATGTGGTTAGTGGCTGTTTGATTAAGTAACTGTTGAGTTGGTGGCTTTGACTTGTTCAGGTTTTTTAGTTTGAGCTCAACCCACATTTCTTGTCAGTTCATGGAGTATGTGGCGATGCTGACTGGAGAAGTTGTGTGGAGAATGTATGAGTGTGACATGGAGGTAATTCGAACTAGTGACAGCTCGATTTTAGGTAAGATCGAGGGATAGACCCCTACAATCGCCCCCTCGCAACCGAAGTCACGAGTGGCTTTGGTTGAGAAATGATATAGATATATGGATATGCGCGATTTGAATTTTAAAAGAAGTAATGATGTTGTTGACTATATGGAAAATGCGCGTGTAAAAAGGTGATGGACGTGTATTTAATGTGGGTGGGAATATTGATGTATGTGACGGTTAGGGTTTTAAGGGTTTCGTCGGTATTGAATGATGACGTTTGGTGAAACGTTCTTGCACAATAAATGTAGGGTTATATAAAGAGTACTTGTACCGAGGATTGTGACAAAGTACGCTTGATCTATTGTAAAAATCTCTGCCATTTTGGAAGATGGTGAAGACTCGTCAAATGGCTCTTGAAGAGCAAATCTCTTCAGAAATGTAGAGGTTGAAGTTAAAGTTCTTCGGGGATCAATTCTTGGAGGATCTTGTTCCTACTCCTGTTACCCCGATGTACAGAGGCATGTCGGAGAATGAAGCGGCTGCAACTGAAGAAGAGTTTTACTGTAGATGGAGGTTTTACCGCATTGTCTTAATAGGCGAGCAACGTAGGGTTTGTCTCCGCATCCTTGTGGAAGACAAGGTTGGAGAGACATATGCAGGGATAGGCGTAACTGTGGTGCAGTCGCTTTAATTTCTTGTATCACAATGGATTATAAGGTCGGGCCCTCTTCATCTTTACCAACTCTGCGGAGGTGGTGGTTCTAAAGGAGGAGATGATGGTAGTGGAAGGAGACGAACAATGAAAGTCTGCTTTTACATTTCCATCGCCTTTTGGCGCTAAGAAGACCTTCTGTTTGAAGAGTTGGTTCAAGCACTGAGTCTTCTGCTTTCATAGTTTCCATTTGAAGTTTTCCTAGGCTTTGACCAAACTCATGGGAGTGAGCATACTCGTTGTTTCTAATTTCTGCTTTACATTAGGGTGAAAAGTCACTGAAGTAGGACGAACTGAAGGATTTGATGTGTCGGAGTGCCTGAGGGACCTGTTAGTTGTAAAAGCACTAAAAAACTTGTTATCTGTAAAGTACCTAAAGTTGAGTACTGGAAAGACTTGGTATCTGTAAAAACACTTGTAATAGGTTTCGAGATGAATAAAATTTGTTAACAAATTTTGTATTTATATAGTTAACTCTAGAAATTGAGCTGTATGATCTGAAGAATGTATGAAACAAAATGTATGAGTACAAAAAGTACAAATACTTGAATAATCGAACTGTTATAAATTTATTTGCGAAAATGATGTTAAGAGACAAATATTATTCTGTTTGCGAGTCAGAAATGTAGGAGAGAAAACATTTGTAGGAATTTTTAGCATGAAGATTTGATCTCACAGAGGTCGATTTATAAAATTAAATCTGGAAAGAATAAGTTTGACCTGAAAAGATGTGGAATGATTGAGTTCGAGGGGAAGAAATAATTTAAAATAATTTTTATCAAGATTCTGGGCTTTTTGTTTCGAGATAAAAGGATATTAGCACTCTTTGAGGGGAATCGGTAGTAACAATGTATAAATAAGGGTAGAATGATCTCTGAATATGGGGGAAGAGATAAGAATGGTGCTGACTCAATCTCAGAGAATTTGCAGTGCCGCTGAAGGACAATTGGCAATTAAGATCGTTGAAGTGCGGGAGAGAATTTTTGGATCATTGGGTTATGATGCTGAGTTGCCATTTAGGGAGTGTCAGTTCGAAAGATTAGATTTAATGGGTAGGGAGCTTGAATATGCCCATTTTTCTTTGAGAATTTTTTTCGTGAGCTAGTGATGGATCCTGCAGATCGAGAAGAAGTAGTGGGATTGATTGTTGAGGTGGAGATCGAATTCGAGGATACAATGATCGTTATAGGTTTACCTATTGGTTGTGGCTTTTTAGGTCATCAAAGCTACTTTAGATGTAATTATATGTGAGGTGAAGGGAGTGAATGTAAAAAATAAGTGTGACAGAGTATAACTGTTTTAAGTTTGAATAATTTGAAAGAAATTGTTATTGAGTAGATCCTCTATTTTGGTGATTGCTGTGTAAAAAATAAATTTAAAAATATTTGAATTTTTGTTATGGGAGCTTTGAAAATGACGTCAGTGCTTTTATAAGAATAGAAGAAGAAGCACGTACAGAAAAAGCAGAGAGTTTCTGAATTTGCCTCTTGTGGAAAAGTTGTAAAAACTCGATTACGTGTAAGAGCGAGTTAAAATGAGCATGGTGAGGTCAGAAGGAGATTTAAAAAAGAGAGATAAAAATTGATTAAAATATAAAGGAAAAGGTAATGATGGGAAGGCATATTTGTCGAAAAAGTGCAAGACGTCTGACATGGATAGTAGAAGGGATGCCTCGATTCCAAAATCGAGGACGACTTGTACGAGGCTCAATAACTGCCAGTAGATAGAGAGAGAAAATATAAATACTGCTTCATCTTCGTCAATCAAATGTTTTTTAACTTTTGAAAACTTGAAGAGCAGTGAGAGAGGAAGGAAGAAGAGAGGCAACAATAACACAAATACTTGTGGATATTTAAGCGAAAGGGATCATCAGTCAAAGCGTGAGAGAGTTGCTGAATCAGTGTCACGAAGGTGGTTATACAGCAGCGTGGTGAGGGAAGGATACAGCGCTGCCTCGGATTCATATTCAGATATAAAAGGTTAGTAGATATATGTGATGTGTGCATGTGATTTTGAAGATCAATTTTTATTACTAGGAAAAGCGATAAATTACTATTTATTGTAATCTAAGAAAATCTGCTTGTTTATATGAGCTATGAAAGATATTTGAATGTGGTTGACGGATATATATTCAAAAAATAACCATAGATACTTGGACCTTTGTGTAGGTCGACCATGAGGAGTGTTGTCTAGGATAAAAATCCTTTCCTGTAGTTGATATTTGGAATTCCCCTGTAAGTAAGGCATCGACCTAGTCGGCCGACTGAGTCTGAGCTTGGAGCATCTGGAAGTGAGGAAGAAGTAGGTGTTGATCAATTTCCAGATTTCCCTGAAAGATATGTGTCCTGTTCTCTTCGCTTAGATGCATTCAAAGAGTTTTGTATAGCCAAGGCTTCTATAGGAGGTAAATGGGGAAATTGTATCGAATATGCCGGTTGACAATTTAGGGGTTGCACTGTAGCAATGAGAGAAGAATATTTTTATCTGTTGGCCGATTTGGCGAAGGAGAAAAGGGATAGAGGTATAGAGGAATCGATCTCTATGGAGTATTATGATGGGAATCTTCAGAATGAACTTTCTTAGGGCTTTTTATGTTACCTGTCTCAATTGGAGTACGAGTTGAGTCTTCCCTCTAGCAATCTGGCTAAAGGGATTATGAATCTTATCGGTGCATGTCCCATTTAGATGAATGGAAACATATGGAAGGTGATAAGTGTTTGCGAAGCTTTTAATATACGGTGGAAAGGAGAGGGTAGAAAGAGGAGGATATCCTCTGAGGATGTATTGTAGTTTTACGGTGTAAAAAATTATGGTACAAGTGGAGGGTCTTATCTCTGTGCAAAAGCAACTCGATCTCGCTTCTTCTATTTGAACTCAACAGGTCGACCTTGAAACGATAATTCGATATGGGTAGAGGGTGACTACCTTCAGAGAGATGGTGAAGAACCCATAGAACTTTCGTTTAGAACTGTAAAACAACTTAAGTATAACAATGTATAATGTATGAGATTGATAGTAAAAGTTGCACGATGCTCGCTGATGTTAACGTTTTATGTATGACAGGTCCTAGGTCACAGGTGACGAGGAAAGAGTCATTGTTGGATAAAGTTGCTCAAGATGAGACAGAACTCGAGACTTTACTAGAAGATCTTGGCATTAGTAGGAAGAAACGTGTTAACAGCCGAGTTGAAAAGGTTATGAAATCTCATTCGACAAGGCAAATGACGAGCGCTGACGGTAGCAAAAATAAGGGGATTGATGGGGAAAGGTGAGCGAAATTGCCTAAGGCCCCTGAAGTGGACACGTGATTACCAGAGTCTATTACATCGAGCAAATTTGCTCGAACGTTCCCCAAATGGCAAATGTTGAAGCGTCCTGCAGCGTTGGGGACCACGGGAAGTGGTGAGGCTGCACAAAAGGTAATAAAGGGAAGGGTCGAACCTTATGAATTGTCAGGGGGGGGAAGGTCGTAGAAGATCGACCTGATGTGGAGGACGATTGGAAAGAGGTAGAGGAAAAGGCTAGGTTGGCGGCTTTCTACAGGGAGAAGGAGATGAGTTAAATGGTAGGTTTATATGCTCGAATAAGTTTGATTTTGTATTATGATTCGAGCTAATCAATAAGGTCGATTTTGCTTGATTTTTTGCAGGCTGCTCGGCTGATGAAGGGGATATGCCTCGGTGTCGAAGAGGAGAGAGCTGAGCTGAAGGGGAAGAAGGTCAAGATCAAAAGGAGCGTAGCTCGATTGAAGTCAGATTTGAGCGAGGGGATGCAGCTGGAGGCCCTGAAGGCTTCCCAAGTAGTAAAGATCAACAAGTTGCGTGCGGAGGCGAGGGTAGATTTGGATGAGGTGGTAGCTGAGCGTGACAAGCTCGGGCGACACCTTATGTCCAAGGGATACTCTGAAGATGAGGTGGAGGCCATTAGGACTGACACCTACGTGGAGGAGGAGGTTAAAGATGATGTTGTTGGGGTTGTTGATGGGTTGGATGGTATGTCTCCTCGGACGATGAGAGACAACCAAGAGGATGACGACGAACGCCCAGAGGTGGAAACTGAGAAGGTAGGATAGTGTGATGGCAATGTTATAAAATGTTGTAAGCTGATTGGATATATTTTTGATAAAATTCTGTAGGCTAAGCTATTTTTGTAAACATTGTTGTATGGACTTAAGGACATACGCCTTAGAATAAAAGATTTAGAGGTTGAGCTTGCTCAGGAGAGAGAAAACTCATCGTCTTTACTGTCTTTGCAAGCGGAGCTGTTGGTTAGAATGGAGCAAGAAATATTTGATTTGTATGCTTCATTAATATAGAAGCACAAAGTAATAGATAGAGTGTAAAGACAGACCAAAAAATTGTTACCTGTTTAGGTACAAATGGCCCTGGAATGGTGCGTATAAAAGATTTTAGTCTTTGGCAAACAAAATATATAGAGAATGTGTATCTTAGACTTGAAAGTATATATTATGGAGTATTTACCGAGATTGTACTTCGACCTTAAGTTCAAAAGTAGTGTTACACAGTAGATGTCAAAAAATATATATATTGTTAGAAGTGAGTCATATGTAGTGATTGAATGTTCTGAATCAAACTTGATATAATATAACTGCTATGTGCAGGTCGAATTGGAGTCAGCTCGCTTACGCAAAGATGAAGCTCGTCAATGTAACCAGGAATTTGCAGGGGAGTTCGTTAAGTTGAGAGAGACAAATAAAGATAGAGAAGATCAACATGTGAAGGTGCACTTTAAGTTTGCTGAGGCAACATAGATTGCTGTCGATCTGACTCGACAGATTGAGGAGGATGCCAAAATTGAGAAAGGGCAGAAAGAACTGGAGGAGTTAAAAGAACATGCGGCAAAACTCAGAAGCTAGAGCGATGCATTGGTGGTAAAGAGCAGGGAAGCTAACATGACTTGTTACCGTATACATGCTCTAAAAAATCGGAGGAAGATTTAAATCGGTCGATGGCTAGTTTGAGAAATGATCTGGTCAAGAAAACTCATGACCAGGAGCAAATTCGATCTGATCTAGCGAATAGCCGGAGCGAGCTGGGGCGATTGAAGAAGAAATTAACTGATAAAGATAACGAACTAAAGGGAGCTCGAGACGATTTGTCTACGTCTGAAGTTGCAGTCGAACAATTGACTACAGTTTTCTCTGCAAAAGTTATGGAGTTCAGGATGGTACAACGGAAGTGTAATAAGTTAAATGAGAGAGTGGCTCAATTGAAAACTGATTTGGTGCAGGCCAATTCGCGTGTCTGAAGCATCGAGGCTGGCAAGCCTCGAAGAAGAATAAAAATGATGCCAAATTTCTCTTATTCAAGATGATGTCGTTAGTCTGTCAGCTCGAATAAGAGATTTGGAAGGGGACGTTGCTCGAATTCAAGGGCATGTGTGTAAAGGAGTTGAGCAGTTATGGGAGTATCAAATAAAGATGGACTCGTCTTTTGTCAGGGAGAAAGGGTTAGAGCATATTATCCGAGGAAAGAAGATTGTTATAAAGGATAAAGATGAATTGTTAAAGAAAATTTTAGATGTAGAAGAGCTGAACAAAGAGATCGAGATACTTCGTGATCAGGTGGTTGATTTGGAGGCGATTAATCGACCTGGATCATCTAAAGCTGATAAAAATCTGCAGAACATATAGCTTTTACAGATCTAATAAACAGAGAAATGAAGAGTCAGAATACTCGGTACAAGAGGTTAAAAGATCGCCTTCAGAGGTCAAGGACGGTGTTCTCTCACTCAGTTGTAACTTAGGCCCGGTATTCAGAATTGCCAAAGTCAGTAATTACTTATTTTGTAGAAGAAGAAAAAAGAATTGAGTTAGAGAAAGATACCTTTTTTGACTGTATGGAGAAAACTTGTAAGTTTCATTGAATTTTGAGAAAGGATGTACATTGGATGAAGATGGAAATCTTACTTCTGGAATAAAAAAATGAGAAACTGAAATGGAATAGTGAGGGACCTAACGATAATATCATTTTAGCCACCTAACGATAATATCATTTTAGTCACCTAGTGTTCCAAGGACTCGAAGTGTGGACGCCCTCTTCTGTCATGAGGTTATATGATCCCAGGCCTGAGAGACCTGCGATAAGGAATAAACCCTCCTAATTGTTGGCTAGTTTCTTAGCATGAGACTCTTTGCGGTGTTGAGGTATCGCTCTAAGGATGAGATCATTAATTTGGAAGGTACGGCTTCTGACTCGTTTGTTGTACGAACTGGCCAGCATATGGTAATATTGACCTAAGTTAGCGATGGCACGTTCCCTGGTTTCATCGATCCAATTGAGGTTACAAGCCAATTCAAACTCATTTTCTTCGTCAGTTAGCCCGTGATCTTTGACTAGGTGATGGTATTCAGAGGGAATGAAAGCCTCAGTGCCATAGGCAAGGAGGAATGGAATGCGGCCTGTTGACTGACGTGGAGTGGTACGACATGCCCATAAGAGATGAGAAAGCTCTCAAACACAATTCCCTTTTTTCTGAGAGTATGGCTGTTTCTTGAGTCCATCCACGATGATTTTGTTAGTGATTTTGGCTTGACCATTGCCTTGAGGGTAGTAGGGATTGGATGGTGAGTGAATGATGCTGTGCTGGTTGAGGAAAACTATAATTTTTTCTCCAACAAATTGGGGCCATTATCGATACGAATTAGGTGGGGGCAACCCAAACTAAGTGATAATGTGTTCCCAAATAAAAAAGATGGCCTCTTCTTCTCTAGTTTGACAAAGTAGAATTGATTCTACCCATTTTGTAAAATAATCGGTAGCTACGAGGAGGTGGCGGCGGTTACCTAGAGAATTAGGAAATTCGCCGACAAGATCAAGTGCCCATGTTTTGAATGGCCAAAATATCCATCTTGCTTGCATAGTGTTCGAGCGCAGAGGTACGTATCGTATTTCTATGTCGTTAACATGCGTCACATTTGCGTGAGTAATCTACTGCTTGCTTGCGCATGCCAGGCCAGAATAATCCTTTTGTAATGGCTCTATTTGCTAGTGATCGACCTACGGCATGGGAGCCACAAGTCCCTTTATGTAAATCGCAGAGCATCTCGTCTACTTTCTGTTTGGAGAGGCATTTGAGGTATGGCCCCGTGACTGAACAACAATATAAGGTACCATTTTGATTGGTGTAGCGCTTCGAGTTGTCTATCAGCTGTCGGTGCTCCTTCAGATCTGTTGGAAGTGGTCCTTCACATTTGTTGTTGATACCAAAATAAACTAATAAAGGCTTTCGCCAATTATCGTCTTCCCCTTTATCTCCCCTAGTGTTGATCGCACATACAAAAATGTGATCAATGCTTGGGGTTAAAATAACTTCGATCTAAAGATATCAAGCTTCTGTTCCTAAGACCCCGGCTAGATATGCCAAAGAATCGGCGCGTCTATTTTCACCTCGAGGAAGATAATTGAGAGTTGCTTGCACAAACTTGCTCATCTTATCTGTAACGAGGGCTGCGTATTTGATCATCTTGCCATTCTTCTTGTATTGCTCAGACTAATGGTGGACAATGAGTAGTAAATAAGTATAAACTGAGAGTTTAGGGACGCCGAGCTCGAGAGAGAGATAGAGTCTGCGAATAAGAGCTTCGTATTCGGTAATATTAATTGAGGCTTCAAAATCCAGGCAGATTGATTTCTCAATTCTGTCGTTGGAAGGGGTAATCAATACGATTCTAATTCCTGACCCCTGCTGATCCATCATTAAGAAGTCTCTACCCTTTCCTTGAAATCCGTTCAGCTCGCTCGTCAAATCCTTTGGGGGTGGATCTTCTGTAACTTCTTCTGAAAGGTCAGGATCGTGCTCCTCCCACTCGGGATCTTCCACTGAAAAATCCGCGAGGAAATTGACAGCGGCCTGCCTTTTTTCAAAATGACGTTATTCAAACTTGCTCTCTCAAACTGACTGACCATTGTTGCACTCTTCTTGATTTTTCTTTCTTGGATAGAACTTCCCGAAGTGGGTAGTTCGTCAAGACTTTGACTAAATGATCTTGGAAGTAGCGCTTGAGTTTCTGGGAAGTATAAGCAAGAGTGAGAAGAAGTTTCTTGATTTTAGAGTACCTCGTTTACGCTAGAGTGAGGGGTTTACTGATGAAGTAGACTGGTTTCTCAATTTTCCCTTCAAGTTGAATAAGAACTGAGCTGAGTAAAGTATCTGTAACTGCTAGGTAGATAATCAGTTTCACATTACGTATCGGGGTGCTCATGATGGGAGGCTTCCCCAAATAGGTTTTGAGATCCTGAAAAGCTGCCTCGCACTCTGATGTCTATGAAACCTCTGAATTTGACTAAACTTTTCCTCTTTATGTGACCTATTATGGAATTTAGGATCTGACAGTGTTTTCATAAGCTCGAGAGAGCTTTTGACTACCCCTGATCTCATGGATACCATCGTTGTGTTTGAAGCGGAGTGTTTGATGATAGGTAGAAGCGATTGCTTCTATGTTATGAATCTAACAACGGCCCATAATCCCGAGATAACGAGATTTGACGTTAATCACATAGAAGATGATATCGATGATGGCTGATCCCGTGGTAATAGGTATGATCTACCCTACTCGCTTTTCTTTAGAACCATTGAATCCATTAATATCGGTGTCGCTTTGAATGACTTGATCGACTAATCCCATTTGGTCGATAGTGCTCTGAAAGAGGATCTCGATACCGCTACCAGTATTGATCATCATTCTGTGCATGACAAACTTCTTCATCTTGAGCATTATGACTAACGCATCATGATGTGTAAATTTAATATGGCTAGTATCGCAATCTTCGAATGATATCCCGAGCCAGCGATTGCTCGACTCAGGCAGAAGTTTGCCTTTTTTGTCTTGAGGTGTGAGATTGCAACATTCTGACAGTCTCCTACGCTTGAATCTGTTAGAGTTTGTGATCAGATTGATCTCGATCATGTTGCTGTGGCGAATATGGTAAAGATGCTTCTCCTCAGCTTGATCTTCGACCTGGACAACATCAATTTTCTTCTTATATATGCCATCCTTGTATGATTCTAGGTCGACAATATATTCGAGCATCTGTCCCTCCTTAAAAATGTATTCGAAAACCGCTGTAAAGCATAGCAATTGTTAGTAGAATGATGGTTTACCTTATGGTGCATGCAGTACGGTCAACTTTCGATTGGTTCCAATGGTTGGGAGAGACAGTAGAGCTTATCCTTTGTGAGGATTGGAAAAATTATGGAGATTCGAACGTTCATCTTTGGGAGGACCGATTTGACTTGTGAGCCACCTTTTTGAGGGTTGCTGGTGTTTTCCTTTGCGCTCTTTTGGTCACCCTGATCCTCCGTTTGTTCAGTGTTTCGATCTGATGAACCTTTTGTGGAAATGATGGATTTAGTAGATTTATGTCTTTCGGATATCATCTTTTCAAGGTAAACATAACTATTGACCTTGGTGATCATATCCTCCAAGGTCACAGGTTTATTCAGGAAGAAGTGTTCTTTGGCTTTGTAGTCGAGCTAGAGCGCGTTGGTGAAAGCAGTAACAACTGCTTTCTGTTTGAGATTATCCACTTTACGTGCGAGCTCCAAGAACTTTTTTGCAAATGCCTCAAGTTTTTCTCTGTATGACTATTTGAGACTGATAAGAGAGTATAAATTTTCTTCTATGTCTCTGTTGTGAGTATACGTCTTGATGAATTGCTTCTACAGCTGGTCGAATGTGTATATGGAGTCTTCAGTCAAAGAGTGGAACCATCGGAGTGGTTCCTCCTGCAGACTTGTGGCGAACAGATGGTAGAGAATGTGGTTGAGATTGGAATACAACCTCAAAGAGTCACGGTATTGTTAAATGTGCTCCTTCGGATTGGTACCCTTGTATTTGTGAATTTTCGGAGCATGGAAACCTTTCGGATTATCCATATCGAATAGTTCTTTTACAATTGGATTTCCTTGCAACTTGGTAAGGTCATCGGTCGTGCCCAGAACCTGTACTTCGATCAGCTCCTTAATACGCTGGTCCATATGTTCTTGTTTGAGATAGTGACGGGTCTGTTGAGTGACTTGATGAGGAGGTTACGGATTATGAGTTCTGGTACCTTTACTCAAACGATCCTGTACTGGAACTCGAGGTTGCGGTCTCTGTTCTTCCTCTTGACGTATGGAACATCGGTGACCTCGGCTGATCTCAGATTGAACTTTCCCCCCCAAATAAATGGAAGGCTGAGTTTCATTCCTAATATGTCTGGAAATAGCTTTGTTGTGGCACATGATCACGATCTCGTGTTGGAGGAGCTTGCTGAGTATCTTGCAGAGCCTGCAAAGCAGTCTGTATTATTATTATTTGATCTTCATGTTGTTTGAGCGCTGTCAAATGAGCTTGTCTTTCGGCGTCGAGCTCCTTCCAGTGGAGCTCTCGGTCGCGAGTTAATTATCGTTCGAGCTCGTTGCATTTCTCCGTTTCAGTATTGAGATTCGTTCGTAGCTCTGTAAGTTGTTCCGGCTTAACTGAGAGATCGAGTTGGACTCCAGTAGCTGGTTATCTGGATGTGACCATGATTGAAATGTTGTAGTAGATTGACTGAATGCCTTTGGATATCGTAGAAAGAATTTCTTATTACAAATTATTTCTAGATTTAGAAATGATTGACCTTGTAAATAAGAATTTTGGAGCTTTGAGAATCTTTAGAAAATATAGTTTTCTTGGTGATTTCTCTTGTAATTTTCTGGTCCCTGTCTCTTCTGAAACTTTTTCTTTATATTGGCCTCTTCCGCAGCTCTTCTTCATACTGAAGCAAGTTCTCCGAATAATGTGGTTAGTGGCTATTTGACTGAGTAACTGCTGAATTTGTGAGAGATGGCTTTGACTTGTTCAGGTTTTTCGGTTTGATCTCGATCTACGTTTCTTGTTAGTTCGTGGAGTATATAGTGATGCTGATTGGAGAAGTCGTGTGGAGAATGTGTGAGTCTGACATGGAGGTAATTTAAACTAGTGACAACTCTATTCTAGGTAAGATCGAGGGATAGGCCCCTGCAACAGGTATATCCTTATTTGTAACTATTTTGTACTGAAGTCAGTTATGCCAAAGTTCTCTACTGGGTTGTCTGCCCTCGACCAGGAGCTCAGCTAGATTAAAACATGGTCAAAGTTTTGGTGGACTCAGCGGTAGGCTTGTTGTAGCTCTGGTAGATTTGTAAGTTTAGTAGGCTTTGACCTTCTCATAAGTCTTTGAGTATATGGTTCATTCTTGAAGGCTACGAGTAGGCTACTACATTCACCTCCTCTTAGTTGGGGCCTCCGAAATTGTTAGAGGTTTAACTGGTGTGAATGCACCAGTTTCCTAGATCATTAATGGCTAATTATGGCATTATTAATGATTTCTTAATCTTATTTAAAAAAGATTTTAGGAGTATGATGAAGACTCATTATCAAAGCCAGCTGGAGAAAATGAAAGGACGCGTAGAGGCCAAGGTGGCTGAACTAACGCGTGGAGGCCCACTACCCAACCTTATTGATCTGAACAGGGTGGAGTTGGCCGGCCGAAAATAGAAGGAAGCGGAGTCATTCAGGTTCTGGTGAGGGATGTCGTTCTAATACCATCTCCATACCATGACTAAGTGGTCTGCTACATTGAGAGCTCTAACACGGTGGCTAGTACAGATGGAGGGTGGTGGTGGTGGTGGTGGCGGTGAGTCGTGGTACTGGAAGAACTGCCCGGGCTGCAATTGACGTATCTCTATTTTTTAATTTTTAATTTTCTTAATTGTTGTTAATTTGCTATCTTCTTCTTTTTTGTAACAGGGAAGGCAATGAATAAACTTGTTTATAATTTATGTATTGTCGAAGGTACTTGGTAATTTGTGTTGTATGAGCGGAGAAAATATTGTAGATAATAGTTAGTACCACATTCGCTGTACTTCTAAGGTATGCAATTAAGCTCCTCGAGTGTAAGGAAAAATGTTTTCGAATATAAATGATACGACTAGAAATAAGGAAATTGAAATGTGAAGTCAAAGGTAACGAAAAATGTGACATAAGTTGAAGGTTGTAAATAAGTCGAAGGAAAAAGGTATATGGGTTTTTATAGGTCGAAGGTGTTAAGATACTTCGAAGGAAATTATGGTTGTAAGAGTTAGAATGAAAAAGATTGCTTGGATTCTGATTAGAGTATGATCGATTGTTGTTGTTGTCAACATAATAGTATATTTAACCTTTTGAAGTTTATGTTGTGGTCGAAGGTGTCGACAATAGCGATCTGACACTTGCAGGCTATAGTGCTAACATGTGGTACCTTTGCTATCTTTAGCAGATTGTAGGGTTAGCAGCAATCACTTCAGGTCTAAGTTTGGGTATGATGATGGTTGCCAAGTGGCAGACGCATGTGATCACACATTTTATGACTTTGATATGCAAACAATGCTTTGGCATACTAGAGATGATTTTGTTCAAGGCATAGAGAAAAAAGGTTGTTTTGATTAAAGAATTATTGATGATTGTGTATTTGGGGGTTTGGTTGTGCGTAATTTGAGGAGTTTGATGGGACATTTGAGGCACAAAGCTAGGAAATACAGGTGGTCGAAGCATTTAAAGAGGCGGGAAAAATTTGCAAGAGACATTTTGCTAAAATTATTGAGGGAAGGTAGAGAGGTGAGAGAAAGTGAGGTTAGTGGGTGTAATGATGGTGGTTTAGAAAACTGATATGGTTTGAGAATAGTTTGTTTAAGAGGAGAGAGAGAAAAAGAAAGAAAGAGGGTGTTATTCAATTACTTTTGTATTTTTCTGAAGGAGGGAGTAAAAATCTTGTTGCGTCTTACTCAGATGATATGAAAAATCTATTGCCTATCGTTGGTATGGACAGAGATCCTTAGAAAGTTGTTATTTTAGGTACGTCTTCCTTGCTGCTATCTTTTAATTGGCTTCTATTTTTATTTGTTCTATTTGTGTTTGATAGTTAGAGGAGACAATGCTTGGTGCCCGTTATTAATGGTAGATGCTGGGGCATGGAGGAAATGGTGGTAATTAGGTTGGGTGGGGTAGATGATGGTTGGGCTAAGTAATTACTTATGTTTTAGATCCTTTGAGCATTAGCTTCAAGGTGATGTGTTGGTAGGAAGGGTAGAATGGTTGGTGATTAAACCAGGGTATGATACCTTCGAGGCCAGATTTGGTCAAATCCAATGGGTAATACTTGGGTAGTCTCCGATAGCTGGTGTAATCGAGGATTTTAACTCGAATATATCGAGCTAACTATTTCCCTCCTCTTCTGTAGGGTGTTAATACGTACCAGTAAATCTTCGAAGATGAGGCTGGTAGATGAGGTCGAAGATGTCCTGAATGAGTCGAGTACTTCCGGCTGAGGGGAAGAGAGTAGTAGTGACGTGGAGGAATTGCTTATTACAACCGATACTCCCCTTGCTATTATGGCGCCCGGTATAAGTTTTGTAAGTCAAAGCCGGAGAAGGACGCGGGTTATTGGGGAGAGTGATGAGGAATAGGATGATGAGGAGGAGGTTGGGAATAATTCTGTAGGGGACAAAGGAGATGGCAAAGATAAAAATAATGAGGGAGATGGGGAGGATGATGGTGTTAGTTTTGCAAACATTACCCCTTAGGAGTGAGCGAGACTTGGCCGGTTTCTAAAAAAACGACCTAGTGAGGAGGGGATTTTTCTTAATTCCATGAGGGCCAAAGTGGTTCTTTGAGGATGAGCCTGAATTATGGCCTTTCGAGGTTAGATTAGGTTGGGCATGCAACTGCCCCTTCGACGTCTTGTGAAGGAGGTATTAAATTTTTGGTATGTTTCGCCATGCCAAATGAATGGCAATTTTAATGATATGATGAAAGTCATTGGTGTAGGGACTTATCCCTCGATCTCATCTAAAATCGAGCTATTGCCATTTCGAATTTCCTCCATCTAAGACTCACGCATTTTCAACATGACTTCTCTCCAGTCAAGGTTTCAACCTACTCCACGAACTGGTGAAGAACGTGGGTCAAACTTCAAACATAAAAACCTTAACCAATTAAAGATACCTGTCTCTCACAAACTCGTCAGTTACTCAGTCAACCGCCACTAACCACATTGTTCGGAGATCGTGCTCCAGCACGGTGAAGAGCTGCGGAGAAGGCCTATATAAAGATGAAGTTCTAGAGGAGACAAGAACCAGAAAAATTACATGAAAAATCACCAAGAAAACTACTTCTAGATTCTCTGAAGCATTCAAACTTCTTAGTTACAAGGTTCATGCATTTCTAAATCTAGAGATCACTTGTAATAAGATATACGCCTCAAGCAATAAATATACTTTTACAAAAATCCTCCACTCGAGGTCGTGGTTTTTTTACTTATTCAGAGGTTTTCCACGCTAAAATCACCTATGCCATTTCTTGCTTTCCATTAGAATATTGTCGCAGGTTCATTGGTGTGATAGAAAATTCCAAGCCATTTCGAGCTTACAAAATTTGGCCATTATAATTAGGGCCTTGAATTAAGATTTGGTAGCCAAAGGTAGGCCTCTCGTGGAATTCCAGGACATCTTAGCCTTTTACTCGAAGAAGGTATTCCAAAGGTATGGGCATTTCACATACAATGTCATCCTGATAAACTCTGGCTATTTGACTTATGCTCGATTTGGCACGGGTGGGATAAGGATCTGACTTATGCTCACGTTAAACAATAGGGTATTTATCAGAGTAGGTGATGTTTAATTACTTAATGAAGTATTTATTATCGACTATGCTTTGATCTTGGATATGTGTATTCTATAGGACCTTGAAGTAGAGTACCGGACATTACCCAACACTATCTGGATGATCTGATCGACAAGAATGACGATCGTATAAACAAGATTTTCTGAATGTTGAAGCTGTTATGGAAGAGACAGAAAAAGACAGATACCCTTCTCATCCTTCGAGCTATGTAGGTCCCTCAAAGAAAAGAAAAAAAAAGCTTCGACTCCCCAGGAAGGGTTGGGTACAATGGATTATAACACTCTAACAAGGCCAAAGAGTACTTTTATCCCGAGGGCTTGGCAGGTGAAAACTGGTGCAGGTTTTTTGCCTACCTTAGGTAGGCAGGCCATGACTCAACAAGAGTTGCCTTAAGCAACTCAGAAGGGGAAAGCTAAGGCCGTTGGGGAGGGATCAAGTTTGCATGCGCCTGGGCCGACTCCCTGATAGAGAACGCACAAATATATAGAGGAGGTTCCAACTTCGTTTAAAACTAGGCGGCTCCAACAGAGTCGGATGATGCTACCTAAGCTACGTATGAGTCGACGGTAAATCTATGCGTATCTTATCCGAACGAAGCTGGGTGTCGTATCGAAGTGGCCATGAGAGAGGCAAAATTATGTTGTTCAACATGTTAAATACTTCTTCTTGGTTTCTGATTTGAATATTGAATTCTTGATGTTGTGTTGTTCTAGGTTCATGGTTGGATACTTTCTTTCAAGAAGGTCCAAAAGGGAGAGGACCAAAAGTTAAAGAACACAACTGAAGATGAGGAGTTTGTGAAGGGGACCATAATGTCATTGAACACCCGCCTATCTGAATTGGAGCGCCATCTGCGTCAGGCACGAGCTGATTCAGTGAGGGAAACTCTTTCCTTGGTCGAGCGTCATAACACGATGGTGGAGGTGCTCGAGGATAAATTGAGAGAAAACCTTGTAAGGTTTTTGGTGGACTTTGGCCGGGAATGCCTCGTGACAACTTCCTTGAAGCGGTTTATTGATGACTTGGGCTATGACCTTGACACCACCTTCGAGCGTTATCCTTCAGATTCATCGATGATCCCTGTGGCAGATAATGCGATCCTGGCTGAAGGGGTGGAGCGGAATTCGCTAGTATGAGATCCAACCATCGAGAACCATGTTGCTGCTCCTGATATCGGCTTAAACTAAAGTACTGGTATTGCCGAGACCAATGAGGAGGATCTAAATAATCCCCTCGTGTAATATGTTGTATGTTAAAGTGAGAACTAGTGGTATTCTCCTATCTTTTTGCTTTCTTTTGTATCTGTTGAGACTATCCTTTTTCTACTTTGAGTTTGTATGGTAACTTTGTTCTATCATTGTTGTTTGCTTTCCTTTCTTCTGTCTGAATGAATATTGATTGAAGTATAAAGGTGCCTTGGTAACAACTGTAGCATTGAATTTAGATAAGCTTTCGGTTATGCGGGTTTATAAGATCCTTGAAAATCTTTGAGGTCGCCCCCAAGTTCATGAGGCTTCGAGGTCATCTCCGAGGTCCCCCCCTGAGTGTTTACTCTTTTGATTATTCATGCCACTTGGGTTTGCCCAAATTAATAACCTTGTAAAACTTCAAGGTTACCCCCAAGTATTAGTCGGGTCGATGGTTTGATTTGATACTTAGGTTTGAACGACTTAAGAAGTTCATAAGGATTGCTTGTTGTAGATAAACAAGCAAAATGATATTGGTTCAACAAAAAAAGGGTTCTTTTATTGATTAACAATACTTCGGTTATAACTGTGGTAAGTATTTATGGTCGTCTTCTGTTGTAGGAGACTAACTACATCGTGGTCCAGTGGTTTAGCAAAGGTTATTCATCTTCGGTCATGAGATAGCATAATCCTTTGTCTATTTTGTCATATACGACTTATGGTCATTCCCAAGGTTCAACCAATTTTCCTACATTTTGAGGCTTCGAGGAGGGGGTGACTCTTCGAAGCCCCAAGTCTCTGATTGTAAAATTTCTAGTACGAACCCTTTTGCTGTATGATTTTTTTAGTGAGTTGTGGTATCAGCCAAACTTAGCCAGTGGTCTACCTCGAGTCTCATCAATCTATAGCATGTTACAGGCGAGTTGAAACTCATTTTCTTCATCTAGGAGTTCGAAATCTCTTGTAGGAACTTCAAACTTAGTTGGTAAGACTGCTTTGGTTTTGTATGCGAGTAGTAAAGGAGTGCAACCCATTACTTTTCTTTGTGTTGTGCGATAACCCAGAACTTAATTACTTCTTTTATTTTTTATAATGGTACTACTTTGGCCTATTTGGTGAAGTAGTCTGTGACCACGAGGACGTGTTCTCTCTTGCCCAAAGATTTTAGGAACAGGCCCACCAGATCGATGGCCCACAGCTTATATGGCCAAGAATCTTGGCTGTATCAGAGATCTTGTGAAGGGCTCTTGATGTCATGGCCGTGTCAGTGCAGTTATCGCAATGCTTCACGTAGTATTCAACCTGCTTCTTTATATTCTGCCAGAATAGTCCTTGTGCTATTGTGTGCAGCGTCATAGATCTTCTTCCAGTATGTAAGTCGCAGCTACCTTCATGCAACTTTGTAATGATGGTGGCAGCTTCTTGTTTAGATATACATTTAAGGTGTACCCTGTTTACAGTCCTTTGGTGTAGCTTGCCTTGGAGGATGGAGTACCTTTGGCAATTCTCAAATAGTGAGAATTTTGCTTTCGGGTCAATCGGTAGGGTTTTGTTATTAAAATATGTTGGAAATTTTGTACGCCAATCTTTGGGATCGATACTCTCATCCCCATTATTCATGGTATTGATTTTCATCCAGTCTATACATGGGCATTCGAGTACTTTGATGTTGAGCTTTCTGGGTTCGGACTGGCCTAACATTGCAGTAATGTAGGCGAGAGCGTCAGCGTATCTGCTTTTACCCTGAGGGTAATGTGTTATCGAATAGCATTCAGGGAAATGATCCATACGTTCGTGGATGAGTTCTGCATATTTAACCATTTGATAGTTTTTTTCTGGTTTTCTCTGGTATAATGTCTTTGGGCTAACTACAAGTCAGTAAAGATGGCTAACTTCAGTAAAGATGGTTTAACTTAATTACCTTTTCTATACGATTGTTAGATGGTGTAACTAGGACCATACGTATTTCGGAACCATTCGGGCCGGCTGAGCCTTCCGTGAATAGTCTCCAACCAGTATTAGGGCTTCATGGAACTGTTTAATAGGCTTATTTGTCTAAGATTTCATCATTGCGCTTTTCCCAATCGGCATCTTCTACTAAGAAATTGGCTAGAGAGCTAGCAACTGCTTGGCCTTTATGAGATATTTTCTTCTCGAAAGTGATATGATGTTCGCCAAAGAAAATGAACCATTGTTGAACCCATTTGGATTTATCTATTTTAATTGGTGAGGACTTCTCGAAGGGGGTAGCTCATTATCACCCTTATTCGATGTGCTTAGAAGTATGGTTTGAGCTTTTCGGAAGTGTAGGCAAGGTTAAGTAGAAGTTTTTTGAGCTTCGTATATCTGGTTTCGGCCAAGGTCAAGGTTTTGATGATATATTATACTAGTTTTTCAATGCCTTGATCAATCCTTATGAGGGCCAAACTTAAGGATTCGTTTGTCACTGTGAGATAAAGGGAAAGTAGATTGCCTTTGATTGGAGTACTCATTATTTGTGGTTGACCAAGGTAAGTCTTGAGCTCGTGGAAGGCTTGTTCATATTCTGTTGTCCAATTAATGTCTGGGATTTTCTTCTTGGTTTTGTAGGCCTGGTAACTGTAGAGTAGAGAGAATAACCAGGCGTATCGGTCTGATGATTTGGAAATGAATTAATTGAGGGTGGCAATTTTATGAGCAACCTTCTGTATATTTTTCTTCGTTCGGGGAGATGGAATATAGATTAGGGCTTGGATTTGGGTAAGACCGATCTCAATACCTCTCTTGCTAATGAGGTGGCTGAGGAATTTTCCTGTAGAAGCATTGAACTAGTACTTATCGGGGTTTAACTTCATTTTGTATGACCGAAGGATAACAAAAACTTTAGTCAGGTCTTGGATATGGGTATTTTTGTGAAGACTTTTGTAAAGTATGTTGTCTATATAAACTTTGACTAAATTACCTAACAATGGCTTGAACATTGTGGTAATCAGTCGCTAGTAGGTCGCGCACGCGCTTATATGCCCATAGGGCATATCGTTACAACAATATAGGTCATGATCTATAATAAATAATGTTTTGATTTGATCTTCGGGCAGAAGGGGTACTTTGTTGCAACCTAAGGTGACATCCATTATCGGGAGGCATTTGTACCCTGTTGCTGCATCGAGGAGCACTATGATAATTGGCATGGGAAACTACTACAATATTCAAGATCCAATCTACGTACTTGACCTTACAGATAAAACCTGTGGCTAGAAGTTTATCGACCTTAAGATTAACGATATCTCAAATCCTAAGGGCTAAGGTATATTTCTTTTGTTTGACTATTGTACACTTGGGTAATAGGTTGAGTCGGTAATAGGCGAGGGTGGGGTCTACTTCTGGTATCTCGTAAACTGTCCAGGTGAAGACGTTTCTATTAGCTCGATGGGGATAGTCGAAGGTTCGGTGAGGAACAGTTGTTATGATTGCTATGGCTTAACCCATTTTTTGAGTTAGATCGATCTCTGGCTATTCACCTGATCGTACTATCCATTGGGACCCTTTCATGTCCCAAGTTCTGCTCAGGGTGGTGAACTGCAATACTTGGTGTATGTCGAGGGTATTGCCTTCATGGCATGTAGCCAGTCGTGACCCAAGATGCTGAGGTATTCAGGCTTCTTATCAATAACTAGGAAGCTGGTTTGTAACTCCATTGAGCTAGTAGTGACAGGGAGGTCGATTCGTTCGACTACTACTTCAATGGACTCGCTGAAACCTTTGAATTTGACGTTGGATGGGGTTATATGGTCTGTCATTTACATTATTTTGACTATTTTGAGAGAAAGGACATAGGTTACGCTTCTGGTATCGATAAGCATCGTGTGCAAGATAATATATTCGACCTTTATCATGATGACTAACAGATCAAAGTAGGGAAATCTAACATGAGAGATATTGCAGTTGAGAAAGTATATACCTTCGGGTCAGAGATGCTGGCTGGTTTTTGGTAAGAGGACTGGTAGTTTTTGTTGGTAAGTAAGTTTGCAATAGTCTTCTACTCTATTCCTCTTGCTTTGGGTATGACCGCTGTTAATATTATTGACTTCAATCATGGTAGCTTGGAAGATATGCACTTCGTTTAAGTGTTCGGGGTTGCCTGGGTTTTCAGATATAACCCATGAAGATAACTTGGGATGTCCGCAATATACTGGTACATTCACCTTGCTTTGAGTATCATTTCAAGCGACCGTTGCAGAGCGTAATAGTTATCTACTGGATGGCAGTTGTATTTGTAGTTCTGGCAATATGGTTCATCTTTACTGAGTTTGATTGGGTATGCTGCTCGCCATATTTGGTCGGCTTGGATGATGGGTTGAATAGCGCTGAGGGAGACGTTAAGTTTGGGCAGGACTGGAATCTGGCACTTCTTTCACAGCCTATTAATTGTTTTTCGTGATTGCCACATTTTTGGTTACCAGTCTTGTTATAAATGGAAGCGACCGTGGTTGTATTCGACTGTCGAGGTTTATTGTGATTGTTGGTTTGGGTTTGTCCCTGTCGATTAATTTCATGGATGTGTTCAAGGTCAATGTAGCCATTGAATTTGGACAACATTTATCTGAGTGTTTTGGGTTTCTAGAGGACGATGTACTCCTTGACCTGGCTATCGTATGGGAGGACGTTGGAGTATGCTAAAACTGCATTGGTGGAATCAAGGTTCTCAATTTTGTGGGATTCATCTAAGAATCGTTTGGTAGAGCTCTCGTGTGTTTCTACTTGTGTCTTACGAATGTTGACAAGGGCATCGATTCTTACTTCTCGATACTTATTGAATGCAAAGTAAGATATGAACAAACTTGACAGTTCCTCGAAGTTTTGGATATAGCCATTAGGTAGGCAATGATACCACTTAAGTGGGCTTTTTGTAGGGCTTGTATAGAACATTTGGGAAAAGATGTGATCTACCGACGAGTAAAGTCTTAATGAGTTCTGAAATGAGAGGACGTGGGACTTCGGGTCTGTGTTTCGGTATTTATAGATTTTTTGGATATGGAAATATAGAGGGACCTCAATGGCTAAAAGCTATGTACAAAGTGGATTGTTAAGTTTGTTATAAGAGTTATGGGCTGGGCTCGAACTGCTGTTCGAGCTCCTGTTGTATGAGGTAAGCTGCTCAAGGGGGAGAACGATGTATTCGAGGTCGATGCGGCTTTGGCCCTCGCGTATGTTCTGCACTGCTTTCACCTAGTTGTTCTCAGGTTGGTCTCCAAATAGGGGACCTCGATGTTTGTAATGTGGAGTAGCTCGAATCTTCTAAAACAGGGACACCTAAGTGGATTGAGCCTTCGGGTATTGGATTGACGACACCTTCAACGCCTAGATATACCGGGGTGCCTCTGTGTGGGAGTGGGTGTCCTGTATTCGTACCTGCTACAGACCTTGAACGGAGTTGCAAAGCTCATCAAAGTCATGATGATGTCTATCTATCCCTTCAACTCAGCGCTGGCATTCTACTTTGAGCTCCTGTCGCTGGGCCTTGCGCTCATGACGAAGCTGGTTTCTATGGTACTCTTTAGCCTAAACAAACAGCTCGCGCATCAAGGCCAGTTGAGTGACGATGTTGTCAGCCAAAACTTTGACTGTGGCTGAGGTAGATCGAAAGGTAGGAGCCATTGGAGGTGTGCTCGGTTGGTAAAGTTGTGTAAAATTTATTATTTTCCTATAGACGGTGCCAAATATAGGGGACTAATCTCGTAGATGGGAGATCAAACTCTTGCACAGCTGTGTTAACGCTTGAGTATGGGTTTTAACAAGTATATTTAATAGAAATAGGAAAAGCTTCTTATAGACACACTTGTGTAGAGTCCTAGAATGGCATTCCTCCACGACCTCTAGCGAGGATTTGTAAGGTGAGATTGTATTAATGGATGAGATTACAAATAAAGGTTTGAGTAGACTGAATCTTCAAGCTTTAGAAGATATTCAAAGGTTGTCAGAGATTCTCTAAGGTATGTAAGGGGGAAGATCTCTCAACCTCTCTATGGTAACTCTCCTTCCCTATTTATATAAGATAGGAAAGGTGATGTCACCATAGAGAATTTAAATTCCAAGTGTATCCTTATTTGCAGTTATTTTGTACTGAAGTCAGTTCTCTCAGAGTTGTCTACTCCGTTATCTACAGGTTTGTCTACTAGGTTGTCTGCCTTCGACTAGGAGCTGAGAAGGAGTAAAGCATGGTCAAAGCTTTGGTGGAATCAATGGTAGGCTTGTTATGGCTCAGGTAGATTTGTAAGTTTAGTAGGCCACGAGCTTCTCAGGAGTCTTTGAGTATCCAGTTCATTCTTGAAGGTAGCGTGTAGGCTACTACATCTAGCGCTTTAGAACACAATTCAAAGTCGTTTGGCTACCGACATATCGCTTAAGGTATAAGATCTTGTTTGTGAGTAGATTGTGTACCAAATATAGGCAATAAATGTAGAAAGTCATGTCGATCTTCTAGTTGTGTTTCAGACTGGTACAAATTTCGCCCCTCTCCGATGCTTTAAAACTTAATTTTGAGTCATTTGGCAACTGACTACTCGTCTGAGGCACTGGATCTTGTTTGTAAGTAGATTTTCTAGACCATACGTTAAGATTGTTATAGAAATGCCCGTCGAGCTTCTGTCTTGCGTTACACGCTAATACAAATTTAGCTCATTTTAAGTATTAGAACGGAATTTAAAGTAGTTTTGCCACCGACAACTCGTTCTAAGCATTAGATCATGTTTATGAGTTAATTCTCTACCAACCATACATAATGATTGTTATAGAAAGAGCACTCAATGTTTGTGAGTTAATTCTCTACCGACAACTTGTTCGTGTTTCATACTGGTACGGGTTACGCACCTTTCTACCGACCATACACAATGATTGTTATCGAGACCCGTCGAGCTTGTAGTTTTTGTTTCCCACTAGTACGGATTTTGCTCCTTTCCAACATTTTGCTCCTTTCCACTAGTACGCATTTCACATTCATACATATTTTTCCCCTTTCTTGCACTTAAGAATGAAATTATGAGTATCTTGGCTACCGATATCTTGTTTTAAGCGTTAGATCATGCTTGTGAGTAGATTGTGTGCCAACCATAGAAAATGATTGCTATAGAAAGACCAGTCAAAATTTTGGTTTACGTTACAAACCGGTACATATTTTACCCCTTTCTAGCGCTTTATAACACAATTTCGAGATGTATCGCTACTGACAAGTTGTATAAGGTATTAGATCATGTTTGTGATTAGATTGTCTACCAACCATATGCCTGGAATGTTACAGAATGTCCCATCGTGCTTATGGTACAAGTTTTATACCTGCACGGATTTTGCCCTTCTCAAGCGCTTATGAACGCAATTCAGAGTAGCTTGGCTACCGATTACTCATTTTAGTTATTAGATCATGTTTGTGAACTGGTTGTCCACTAACCATGCAATAGGATTGCTATAGAAAGGCCTATCGAACTTCTGACTCGCGGTTCACACCAGTATGAATTTCCCCCCTTTTTAGTACTTTATAACAGAATTGAAAGTAGATTGGCAACCAAAAACTCATTTTAGGCGCTAGATTGTGTTTGTCTGCTGATTATCTATCGACCCTCCACAATGATTGTTATAGAAAGACCAGTTGAGATTTTGGTTTGCGTTACAAACCGGTACATATTTTACCCCTGTCTAGCGCTTTAGAATGCAATTTCACGACGTATCGCTACTGAAGAGTTGTGTAAGATATTAGATCATGTTTGTGAGTAGATTATCTACCGGCTATATGCCTAGAATGTTGCAGAATGTCCTGTCGTGCTTCTGGCTTATGTTTCACACCGGTATGGATTTTACTCTTCTCAAGCTCTTATGAATGCAATTCACAGTAGCTTGGCTACCGATAAATCATTTTAGTTATTAGATCGTGTTTGTGAGTTGATTGTCTATTGACCATACATTAGTATTGCTATAGAAAGGCCCGTCGAGGTTCTGACTCGCGGTACACACCAGTATAGATTTTGTCCCTATCTAGCAGTTTAGAACAGAATTATGAATAGATTAGCTGCCGAAAACTCATTTTAGGCGTTAGATCGTATTTGTGTGTTGATTTTCTAGCCCCTTTCTATCTTTACGACTTTATTACACAATTTTGAGATGTATCGCTACTGACAAGTCGTATGAGGTATTAGATCATGTTTGTGAGTTGATTGTCTACCGACCATATGCCTGGAATGTTACATAATGTCCCATCGTGCTTCTGGTTCAAGTTTCACGTTGATACGGATTTTGCCTTTCTTAAGTGCTTATGAACACAATTTAGAGTAGCTTGGCTATCGATAAATCATTTTAGTAATTAGATCGTGTTTGTGAGTGATTGTCTACCGACCATACGCAATGATTGTTTCATAAAGGCCCATCATGATTCTGGTTCACATTTTATACCGATACGGATTATTCCCCTTTCCAGTAATTTATAAAGGAATTTTGTGACGTTTTGCTACCAACAAGTCATATAAGGCATATGGTTCAAGTTTCACGCTGATACGGATTTTGCCCTTCTCAAGTGCTTATGAACACAATTTAGAGTAGCTTGGCTATCGATAAACCATTTTAGTTATTAGATCGTGTTTGTGAGTGATTGTCTACTGACCATACGTAATGATTGTTTCATAAAGGCCCATCATGATTCTGGTTCACATTTTATACCGACACGGATTTTGCCCCTTTCCAGTAATTTATAAAGGAATTTTGTGACGTTTTGCTACCAACAAGTCATATAAGGCATTAGATCATGTTTATGAGTAGATTGTCTACCGACCATATGGTTGGATTATTACAGAATGGCCCGTCGAGCTTTTGGTTCGTGTTTTACACCGGTACGAATTTTGCCCCTTTTAAGCACTTTATAACGGAATTTAGAGTTTTTTTTTATTTTTTTATTTTTTTTAAATAGGGATCTGTGTAACCCTAAGTTTCCAACCCCATGAGGTTTTATATAGGGATCAAGTTCTGTAAAATGCGAATGTAAGATAGAGATTTCAAAGTTTCAAGTTCGATTAAAAAGACGAGCTTGAATTGTGTAACAAATAACTGAGCTTGAATCAGATGATGCATAGCTGCGTGCTGAAACAAACGGAATGATTGTCCGTTGTCGAGCTCGAGGGAGCAAAAATTAGTATTGCGAACTGTAAGACTGCCTTCACGAACTGCAAGACTGCTTATGTAAGACTGCTGATGTAAGACTACCTTTACGAACTGTATAAAATGAGGTTTATGAACTATAAGATTGCTGCTGAAATCTATGAATTCGAGCTGTTGCTAATAAGCTGAAGGTCTAAATGAAATGTTGCTGTTGTAGAGGTAGTTCGTCTAAGTTTTACGAACTGCAAAAATTATCGTGTCATCGCAAACTATTGAATTGCTGCTGAATTGTCGACTTCGATCTGCAAATTATATTTGGCTTTCACGAAATTCTTCTGCCGAATATTATGCCAAAGATAGATGTCAATCACAAACTGTTGTTGTAAGAGTGAATGGGGTTGACAGATCTGAATCATGGGGTCCTCCTCTTGTTTCTAAACATTGGATTGACAGATCTAAACATTGGCTTTGATTTGGGGAGCCCTCAACCGGAATCATAACTCGAATTGGTGAAGCTGTTGATGGTGAACTAATGCGACCTAAACATTTATTACAATCAGCTGTTGATCTGAACATTGATGGAGTCACAATCAGCTTGAATTTGAGCTTGTTGCTATTTGGAGATGACGATGACGATGATGTTTGTGATAATCTAAAATTTCATCTTGATTCAGAGAGAGAGAGATAGGCTTTGTTTGCTCGGCCCCACTAGAGGACTGTGATATAGGCTCGACGTTGGCTTGGTTTCGTCGTATGGTTGCTCCGGCGGTGCCATCGGTCCGGACGATTTGCATGTTGATCTTGATTTGCCATTCTTTAGAAAAAATTTAACTGGTTGGAGAACAATGAGTATAACGCTTCGTTCCCACAGACGGTGCCAAATGTAATAGCCTATTTTTGTAGAGACCGAAAATAGTATTTTACACCCTTGAAATGAAGAATGTTGTAGATGAAATAGCTATAAACACAAAGTTTTAGCGTGGAAAACCCTTGAATGGGTAAAAAACCACGACCTCTCCTAAGGATTTTCGAAAGAGAGATGTTTATAGATGTTTGCTAGCCATTACATAAAGAGAGATGTAGAAAAGATCTCTCAGCCGCCCCCCTGATTCGTAGCTATCTAATCTTATTTATAGGTCTTATAATATGACCGTTATTATTTTGATGAGGAACGTTACAATATCAGGTCTTGATGAGTCTTCATAATGGTCGAGTAACTGCTTGAGTAACTCTTCTTCCTTGTAACCGCTCCATAATGTGTCATAAATGGCCACATGTTTGTTGACGAGATCGAAGTACTGTAGATGTATCAGCTCAGATTACTGTAGCAGTTTGGGTTGATGTAGCAGGTCGGAGTACTGTAGCAGTTCAGAGTGTTAGAAATAAGTCACCACATTCTTCATAGCTCATCAAATATACTCGCTCTCTGAGGGTCGCTTATTGAGTCAATCAATTCTATCTGGCAGAGATGCCATTTAGCTATGCAATATTCAATACATGTCCCATCACAGTCGCTCAGCTCGACCTGTAACTGGGATCTACATCATAGCTCATCAAATATACATACTCTCCGAAGGTCGCTTATTGAGTCAATCAATTCGATCTGGCAGAGATGCCATTCAGCTATGCCATATTCAATACATGTCCCATCACGGTCGCTCAGCACGACCAATAACCGGGACCTGCTTCATAGCTCATCAAATATACTCACTCTCCGAGGGTCACTTATTGAGTCAATCAATTCGATCTGGCAGAGACGCCATTCAGCTATGCAATATTCAATACATGTCTCGTCGCAGTCGCTCAGTTCGACCTGTAACTGGGATCTACATCATAGCTCATCAAATTTACACGCTCTCCGAGGGTCGCTTATTGAGTCAATCAATTCTATCTGGCAGAGATGCCATTCAGCTATGCAATATTCAATACATATTAACATGCATTTTACTACATACATTCTACTACTACAATATCATACATGATCATTCCACTACTATATTATCATACATGATCATCTATTCTACTACATTATCATACATGATCATTCATTATACTACATTATCATACATGATCATCCATTCTACTGCATTATCATTTTAATACATTATCATACATTATAATACATTCTCTTACAACAGTTGTTTCAACAATGCAATTTACATATCCAAAAATCAAAGATATGTCTCAACCAACACCACTCACTTTTGATGCTTCTCGTGCTATTGGCTGAGACGGGGCGAATGTGGTGATTTATTTCCAATACTTTGAACTGCTACAGTACTCCAACCTGCTACATCAACCCGAATTGCTACAGTAATCCAACCTGCTGCAGTACCCGAACTGCTACAGTAATCTGATCTGCTACAGTACCGAACTGCTACAATAATCCGAATTGATACATGTACAGTACTTCGATCTCGTGAACAGACACGTAGCCATTTATGACACATTATGGAGCGGTTACAAGGAAGAAGAGTTACTCAAGCCGTTACTCGACCATTATGAAGACTCATCAAGACCTGATATTGTAATGTTCCTCATCAAAATAATAACGGTCATATTATAAGACCTATAAATAAGACTAGATAGCTATGAATCAGGAGGGGACGGCTGAGAGATCATTTCTACATCTCTCTCTATGTAATAGCTAGCAAACATCTATAAACATCTCTCTTTCTAAAATCCTCAGGAGAGATCGTGGTTTTTTACCCATTCAAAGGTTTTCCACGCTAAAACTTTGTGTTTATAGTAATTTCATCTACAACATTCTCCATTTCAAGGGTGTAAAGAACTATTTTTGGTCTCTGCGAAAATAGGCTATTACACTTCTGGTTTGCATTTTACAGTGATACGGATTTCGCCCCTTTCAAGTACTTTATAATAGAATTTTAAGTCATTTGGCTATCGGCTACTCGTCTGAGGCGTTATATCTTATTTGTAAGGAGATTGTCTACCAACCATATGTTAGAATTATTACCAAATGGCCCGTTGAGTTTCTGGCTGGCATTTCACACCTGTACGGATTTCACCCCTTTTTGGAACTTAAAATTATAGAAAAACCATATGTAATGACTCTTAGCCAATCTACTTTAAATTTCGACCATATGTAATGATTGTTATAGAAAAACCATATGTAATGACTGTTATAGAAAAACCAGTCGAACTTCTGGTTTACGTTTTACGTTGGTATGAATTTTGTCCCTTTCTAGCTCTTTCAAATACAATTTCGAGACGTTTCGCTACCGACAAGTTGTATAAGGCATTAGATCATGTTTTTAAGTAGATTGTCTACCAACCATATGCTTGGATTTCTTAAAGAATTGCCCTTCGAGCTTCTGGTTCACGTTTCATATCGGTACAAATTTAACCCCATTAAAGGCACTTTCCAAAGCTTTAGAACCCATTTCAGAGTAGCTTGGCTATGGAAAATACATTTTAGGCATTATATCGTGTTTATAAGCAGATTATTTGCTGGACATATGCAATGATTGTTACAAAATAACCCGTCGAGAATCCGGTTCATGTTTTACACCGGTAAAGATTACGCCCCTTTCTAGTACTTGAGAATGCAATTACGAGATGTTTCGCAACTGACAAGTCGTATGCCGCATTAGACCGTATTTGTGAGTAGATGTTCTACTAACCATATGCATGGAATGTTACGAAAAGGTCCATTGTACTTCAGGTTGTCACTAATACGGATTTTACCCCTTTTAAGCGCTTTAGAACGCATTTCAAAGTAGTTTGGCTACTGACAAATTGATTTAGGTATTACATCATATTTGTGAGTAGATTGGCTTCCGACCATACGTTAGGATCGTTACTTTAATAGCCTATTTTCGTATTGCACGAAGATAGCGCTTTACACCTACAAAATCTAGTATGTTTAGTTATGAACAAGAAACAAACAACACTAGATTTAGCGTGGAAAACCCTTGAATGGGTTAAAAACTACGACCTCTCCTGAGGATTTTAGAAAGAAAGAACTATTACAAAGAGAGAGAGAGAGATATAAAAAAGATCTCTTAGAGGTTCTCAGAGCAGCCTCTCTAATTCTTAGCTATCTAGTCTTATTTATAGGTCTTATAATAGGACCGTTGGTTACATTGATGAGGAACATTACAATATTGGGTTTTGATGAGTCTTCATGGTGGTTTCTTGTAACGTCTTGATACTTGTTGATCTGTAACGGATCCATTAACATTCTTTAGTTGTAGCTTCAGACCGTTGGGAAGATACCATCTCTTGTGACGCTCGTGTGCATACGACCTGCTGATAACTGGAAGAGAGTATCTTCTGTAGCACGAAGTCACAGGATGCTTTGATATCTCTGAACTGTTGATGAAGATATGATATCTAATAGTGTTCGCGTGTATTCAAACTGTTGATAGATATCTGAGTATTTTCTGTAGTGCGATATTATTGGATGTTATGTCATCCCCGAGTTGTAGATGAGGAAGTCTGTATTACGATCTCCATGCTTTTAGTCCTTAATTGGTTATCAGTATGTTTACTCGAGCTATGTGAGTTTGAATATCGAACTTAATACGAGGATTAGAAATATGCCCTCACAACTACCCCCTCTCAGCCAATAGCAGGAGAAACATATGTTACAAGTGGTGTTGGTTGAGAAGTTCAGTTGTCTGAATTGAATGTTGCATTGATGGTTTCCATTATATCTTGGAAGAATAGTAGTTTCAACTTTTGGGCCTCCCAAAAATTCTTCATGAGACGTGCAGTTGTGATGAATACCTTATTAGAAGTTGTGGAGTGCATTAAATGCTGCTAGTATAAAACATGGTGAATAGTTGCTATCACTGCTCACCCTGGTTAACGTTGTCAGTCATTCAGGTTGGGTTGAGTAGTAGTGATGATGACAACTCGACGCCAAGCATATGAAGCTAGAGTTCAGACAAAAATGGCAACTCTGCAAACTCGTTATTTTGGCACCCAAAGTCTTTCTCTGCCAACTCTAATCCCTTTTCCTCCAACTTTCCATGGGATGTCGTGGGAAGAAGTAGAGGAGGCAGAGGATGATTTTCATCAACTATGGCGATTCCATTATGTGGTTCTGTTTGCTGCTTACCGTCGGTTCTGTCTGCGGATGCTTGCAGAAGATGCAGTGGCGGCAGAAGAAGAGAAGGCGGGGAAGTCGTCTGAGAAGTACTGTCGATACCCTGCGAAAGATTGGGTATAGTAATGGTGGAGGAGGTCCTTCGTTGGTAGCGGAGGTGGGGGTTATGGAGGAGTGGTGGGATTAATTTTGTCCTCTACTTCACTCCAATTCCCATCCTTGGGCATTAAGTTTTTCTGCTGGGACCGCCATTGTTTCTTCTCAAGTGTTGCACTATCATCTGTAACGTAGGCTATTCTTTGTAAAAGACAAAATTGTCTGTAGAACTTGTAATCTTTAATTCCGAACTGGTTGAAGTGTTCGTCTTGAATAATAAATTTGAACTTTATTATCTTGTCTTGTAAGTTCTTGAAGCTGCTTTTAGAACTGTTGTAAGATACCATTGAACATTTATCGAACTAGTCACTGATGGCATAGGTCAAAAATATGTAGATCATTTTGTTGATGAGTTGAATTAAATATATCCGAACTGTGTAGGTCGTTCTTATATGTTTGTGGCCTTGTTGGGATATAGTGTTGTTATGTCTGCGGAGATGACGAGGTCATAATTTCTTTCGTGCCATAAATGCTTGGTGTTAGAGCCATGCCGTTGTCAACTTGAATATTTGTTATCATCGGTAAAACTTGGTCGGAGCCTCTGAAAATCGCGCTGGGTAAACTTGTTAAAGAGACGTGAGAGCTGCTAATATCAAAATCATTCCGCGTGGTGAAGAGAATTATTCGTTCTGTCATGATATGTAAGGTCGGATGATTGATCACAATAAATTGATTTTTCTGTGTTGAGGTCGTCTCGTCATTGTTTTCTGTATTTATGATCATTTTTGATTGAAATAGAACTGAAGCAGGATTTGTTGCTGATTTTCTGCTTCTGTCAAACCGAAATTGAGATAAGTGACAGTTGTAATAGCTGTACTTAGGTTTTTTAACTTGAACCATGCTATAAAAAGGCGTAGCAGGATCGTACAGCCGCAGAAGGTTGTTGTTGTAAGTAATCATACTGTAAGATCTGTATAAATTTTCTTGGGCAGTGAGTCCTTAATAATGGCAGAAGAGAGAGACAGACATAATAACAGAACACGTTACACCAAAAATCATTATGAGGGCAAACGAAAAGACGTGCCTATTAGGAAAGATGATATGGACACGTGTCCCAAAGATCCGTCGTTTTAGAAACTGAGGGATAATATAAAAAATTTTCTTCCCACTTCTCTTAAACCACAATCAGTTGCAGACAGAGGCACAAGTATTTCTAGAGAGAGAAAATCTTCAACTTTTGAACGCAATCCTCCAGTGTTGTGTGATCTTACTATGAAGGACAAAGTTTTTTCGTCTGAGGTGCGAGCGGTGACCGGAGTCGACGACTGTTACTCTTCTAGTACAGGTTAGTATCTCTGCTTTTGTTGTATTAGTTTCCTGGAAAACTGGTAGGTTGCATGTTTGAACTATTTGGGTAGATTAATAACGTGTTGGGTACGGCTGAGGTGGAGGCCTGTTTGATTAATAAAAACTCTGAATAGATTTTTCCTTTATGTGTGGTAGATGCACTCAAAAAACCTGAAACCCAGTAGTAAATTTGTTGTATCTACCAGTAGTAAGGAATCATCATCGTTTAATAGGACTACGGATAATTCTGTGGTAATTGGTACTGTAACTGCTGATGATCCGGCTATTTCTTCTAGGAGGGATGTGGGAAAGCATGTGGGGAATAAAACTGGGCTATTTTTTAAGAATCTCGAGAATGTAGACGCAGCAAAGAAATTTTTATAGTATAAAAAGAGTTTAGACGGAGAATGGGGGAATTATGTGATGAATGCAGGGTTGTGGTTTAGAACTCTGATGAGACCGAGTGGTAATGTAGAGCATTATCAGGTGTCTTCTCTGGATCGGTGGAAGAGAAGTATGGATATAGGAGACGATATAAATATCGCTTAACTGGCACAGAGGTCGTAGAGGAAGGATTTTTCTGTTATTTAAACCAGGTCGCATATGGGTTGAGTATTCCCCTAACCTTTTTCCAAAAAGGGGTAATGAATGCACTAAAGAGTTGCTCTGGTCAATTAAATGGTAACATCTTTGAGATGATGAGAGTCTATGAAGCCCTTAACCAGAGGTGGAGGGATGGTGGTATAGCAAGACAGTTCGTTGCGGAGGATGTCTTGAAATATTAAAAGTTTAAGTATGTGAAAGATTGAAAGAGTGGATATTTGTTTAGTGATTCGGCAAGGCCAAAATTCTTTGATTTTGAATCTTCTAGGAGACCCTGGTGCGACCATCTTATGATGGTGAGGGGTAATTGTATGCAAGTACCTGGGGAACCCACGCTTGAGCTGATATATAAGAATTTTAACGAGAGTAAGTGTCTTCATTCTGCCTGCAGTTTGTCTTTTAACTTATTAGGAGCTGCTAACATAGTTTGTTGCTATTTTGGCAGAGCCTAATCCAAAAGTTGCTGCTGATACATCGAGTTTGTTCGACGTCGTTAGTCGAGAAGGAAACGAATTGAACAAAGTTCTTGGAGAACTGAGAATTTGCAGAGAAAAGAGGCTTAACTCTGTAGTTGAAAAAGTATAACGAGCTCATCAAAAATGAGCTATGGCTGCTTCTGGCTCTGCTTATGCTGATGTGATGGAGATTCCTGCCTGTGTTGTGGGTACTTCAAGCTCCTTGGTTTGGTGACCTAGAAAAATGAATATGGTACCGCCTTCTGAACAAACTGCTTTCGTGCAGATGTTGTCGGTGGGAACTGAGGGGGTGGATGTTGATGTAAATATTGCTCCTCCTCTAAAGAAGCAGAAATAAGAATCTGGTAAAGATATCCGAGCTTCTTCGAAGGGTGTCAATCTCGAAGCCTTGGAGCAGGATGCGTTAGATTTGGCTACGCATGATCCCATCCGCCTAGATACTCAAATTCGATCCAGCATCTCTCAGGTATGCAAGGTGTTATTTGATTAAATCTTTTCCAGTAATGATTCGATCTTGTAATACTGTTTTGCTATATTTGTGGTGCAGCTTTCTGTTGCTTGGAAGTCGGCTGCGGAGGTGTTGAAGCTAGCTACTGCGAATCAAGGCGAACTTGTTCGGCAACATGATGCAGAGAAAGCTGCTCTGCGAGAACAGTTCGAACAGGAGAAGGTGCTGCAGAGGGAGCAGTTTGAGAAGGAAGCTGCCGCTACAAAGCAAGAGGTTGAAGATGAGGTGAAGACGATTGTTGATATTGTGGTAGCTTCCCGAAATAAGCTGATTCAAGCCTTCTACTTTTGGGGTTTGAGTAGAGAGGACGCCGATCTTGCTCTTGCAGGGAAGTATGGTGAGATTGTATTTCCAGGGGATAATGCTTCTCCAGTGGCTGAACAGACCCCGGCTCCTCCAGTGGCTGATGATCCGACCAAGGAGGTAGCAGGAGCAAAATCTTGATTATGTAGTTGTAGCATAGTTCTTGAGACTTAGTCGAACTTTGTCCTTTGTACTGGTGGTAGAACTGTTTTTGACGAGACTTTGAAATTTTTTGGTTGTTGTTGATATATGTTGTTTTGATGTGAATGTATGATTTGTATGTAGGAGGTAGTTCATTTGAGGGGGAAAGTGATCGAGATGGACAAGGCCTCTAGTCGAGCAAGGGATTCCATCAATCGTACTCAACAGGTGCACAATAAAATTGAATATGAGAGACGCCTTCATAAGTCGAACTTTGATAAAACCTTTAAGGAGTTATTCGAGCTTCAATATAGATATGGGAAGATAAAAATTGAGAGGGATGAGGTTTTGCGAAAAGTGACCGATAGGTTCGTTTTACTCCAAAAATCCCTTAAGGATAAACGATTCGTAGATGAGAGCGATAAGTTAGAGTGTCAAAGGTCATTATTATCTTTGACGCTGTATTTTGAGGCCGAAGTTGATAGTGAGCGGGGTTTGAAGGAGGCCTATTTAGAACTGCTAACTGAGAGAGACATAGTGCCGGACCCAGCTCGGGTAAAATTCTTAGTGCAAGAAGCCCGCAACCGCCATAGTTGAGAGACGCAGGGATACTCAGCTCGGGCTGGAGTATCCATCATATGGGGTGGTGTAGGTTCATTGCCTGATGAGCTTGACTTTTGTTGGGGCAAAGAGCAATGAGGATCCTTTTCTTTAACATTAAAAAGGAGGATAGAAAGATCCACATACAATTAGAAATTGATCTGAGGCATGCTTGTGACGAACTGGAGTGGTGCAAGGGTCATAATGCATGTCTGGAGAGGGAAAAGGTGGAGTATGCTAGGTTGTTGCAGAGCTCCGAGAAGAGAGTGACATTGTTAAAAGCGCGTTTACTAGATACGCAGCAATCTTTACAAGTATCCCAATCACGCTTGAAGAAGAAAATTACTCCAAAGCGGGGAAAATGTAATATCGACACAGACTACGAACGTCAATGGCCGATGTGATCGCGTTTTATGGGGGCGAGCTCGAGAGAGTAGATAATGAATTTAGACGTTATATCTCGAGCTGTGGCAAAGATGTGGAAGTAGAGAATGATAAGGTTGAAAATATGTGGTTTGCAAAAAGGAATGGGGGTGGGGGAGCTTCAACCTCAAAACCAAAAGCTGAAGAGTCTGAGGAGGAGGAGGTCGAAGATCTATTGCCTCACACACGGCATAAGACCCATCCGCAAGTGGTCGTAATCTTTAATGAACCTTTGCAAGTAGATGCTAGTAGTAGTAGGGTGCAACCACAAGCCAACTAGATTGTGGCATTCGATTGAACTTTGCATAATGTAATTGATTCGTGTATCATAGCTAGATGTTGTAATAAATGTTGTAGAATGATATGTCTTGTAGGAATGAGTATCTGTTGATAGATATATTGTCGTTTGTGATCTGCTCTTCTAGGTTGAAGATAAAGAATAGGAGATATTAGCTGCCTTATCCGCGTCAAATAAAAAATTATCTGCCAAGTTGCAGCAATGTTTGTTGGCGGTTGAAAGAACAACTTTGTTGAATTCAAAGCTAGAATCTGAGATGCTGGAGCTGCAGAGTCGGCTAAATACTGTGACTGTAGAGTTGTCATGTAAGGATGCAGAGATATTGACTGCTAATAATGAATCCGAACTGTAGAAAGAATCTCTGAAGAAGAAAAAGTTGGAGGCCATGGCTGCGAATCAACGGGTACTAGATCTGTTAAGTACGACTAAAAAGCAGAAGAACAATATGTTGTATCATCAGTCGGTGATAGCAAATAATATTGATCTCTTAAAGAAGTAAGATTCTGAAATCCGTTATATGCGCGAGCGCCTGAAAAAGCTGAAATGGGATTTGCGTGAGGCTCGAGATTCATGTCAGAGAAAAAATGACCCTTCCAAAACTCACGAGGGGGTATATTCCAAGAGAGATCGAGAGCTTAATGAGGCCATCAATAAGTGTAATTTGCGGATCGCCGATCTTGACCGGGACAAACAAGCTTTGGTACAGGAGTCTAATCAAGGTAATGAATTTTTTTGAGGAACTCCATGCAAAATATAAAGAGTCACAGAGGATGATGGACGCAGCTGAAGCCGAGATCAATTATTTGAGGGAGGTAGATAAGAAGTTGCACCATCTAAAGCAGAAGATGGAGCATAATGTGCAGATAACGAAGCAATATAGGGGCTCGTTGCTGCAGGAGAAAAAAAAAATTGGAAGCTCGATGTAAAGATCTTGGCGATGAACTAAACAAGGAAAAAACTGAATTTTATGAAGCTACGTTGTTGACTGCGGAAAATGTTACGTTTTGTGTTATGGCCATGTTGCATGCTGATTTAGAAAATTTTTGAACAGAGCGTGAGTCGATCTTGGCTGCTACAATTGAATACATTATGGAATATGACTTGTAGCTAGCACGGTTATCTTATATAGATAATTTGATGCCGAGAGTTATGGAATTGTTGAATGCACCTTCTAATGTAGTTCATGTGGCTATTCATTTCCCTGTCTTACTTTTATCTGGGCCTGGGGAGAGTTCGAATGTTGTACGCCCAAAGCATGAATAGTAGTTTCATTGTTTATATTGTAATGAGACATAGTATAAATATGCCTTTGCTGCAGAAAAATGTCAAATGTTGAGTAGATAAAAAAGTTTATTTGTTATCTCTATATATAATCGAATTTGGTGATCCAACGAATGACCATGTAGAGATGTAGTGATGTTGTATTGTAACGTGTATAGGTCAATTTGAACAAATCAATAAAGACCGTAACGAGATATTTGAAGGGCGTGTCACTGCCAGATCGAATTGATTGTCTCAATAAGCGACCCTCGGGGCAGCGTGTATGTAGATCCCAGTTATAGGTCGAGCTGAGTGACCATGATGGGACATGTATTGAATATTGCATAGCTGAATGGCGTCTCTGCCAGATCGAATTGATTGACTCAATAAGCGATCCTCGAAGATCGCGTATATTTAAAGAGCTATGAAGTAGATCCCGGTTAGAGGTCGATCTGAGCGACCGTGATGGGATATGTATTGAATATTGCATTGCTGAACGGCGTCTCTGCCAGATCGAATTGATTGACTCAATAAGCGATCCTCAGAAAGCGTGTATATTTGAAGAGCTATGAAGTAGATCCCGGTTATAGGTCGAGCTGAGCAACCGTGATGGGATATGTATTGAATATTGCATAACTGAATGACGTCTCTGCCATATCAAATTGATTGACTCAATAAGCGATCCTCGGAGAGCGTGTATATTTGAAGAGCTATGAAGTAGATGTTGTTGTAGTAATTCTCTGTAGTAGGCCGATTTGAGCGAACCATATGAAGATAAGTATAATGTTTGAATAGATTTGCAGCATGATGATGAAAATTTGCTTTATTGAGTAAAATCTGAAGTTACAGGATGTTTAATTTCGATACAACTTTAGTCGGCGGGTATTCTATGAATTAGGTATAGGTACTCCATCATGTATACTTAGATCGTAAGACCTCAAACCGCTCGTGCCAGTTATGATGAATGGGCCTTTCCAATTGTCTACTAATTTTCCCGCATTAGGTGCTTTACAATGTTGGGGGATTTATCTGAGAACGAGGTCCTTGACTTTGAATTCTCGATGTCGAATGCGCTTGTTATAAGATCGTGATAAAGCAAGCAGATATCTTCCCAGATTGACAATGGCTCTATCGCGTGTTTCTTCGATCATATTTAGGTTACATGCGATCTTAAATTCGTATTTTTCATCTGCCATCTCGTGATCGTGTATTGGGTGATTATACTGAGTGGTTATTATGGCTTCCATCCTGTAGGCCAGTAAGAATGGAGTACAACCCATTGCTATATGTGGAGTTGTTCGATATGCCCAAAGTACGTGTGGTAACTCGTTCACCTAATTCCCCTTTTTGTCATCTAAACACTTCTTGAGTCCGTCCACAGTCATTCTATTAGTAATTTCAGCCTGTTCGTTTCCTTGAGGATAGTAAGGGTTTGATGGGAAATGAATGATATTGTGCTCATTAAGGAATGCGATGACTTTTGAGCCAACAAACTGTGGTCCATTATCAATTCTGATAAGATGTGGTCTGTCGAACCGAATGATAATGTGCTCCCAGATGAATCTGATGACTTCTTCTTCTCGTGTTCGGCACAATGGGACTGCCTCTACCCATTTAGTAAAGTAGTCCGTAGTGACCAACAAATGCTTTTATTTTCTTGGTACTGTAGGAAATTCTCCTACGAGATCGAGAGCCCATCGTCTGAACGGCCAGGTGACTTGGCTAAAGTGTAGTTCGAGCGCTGGGGCTCGTATCTTCGGACCGTGACATTGACAAGTATCACATTTGCGAGCGTACTCGATTGCTTGTGCTTTCATCTTAGGCCAGAACATTCCTTGTGTTAAAGCTCTGTTTGCAAGAGATCGTCCTGCGGCATGGGACTCGAATGCGCCTTCGTGTAGATCGTGCAAGAATTGTTATGCCTCTTTTTTGGATAGACAGAGGAGGTATGGACCAGTGATTGATATTTTGTAAAGAAGGTTGTCCCAGACAATATATCTACGGGCATTGTCAATTAATCTCCATCGTTCTGTAGGATCCTCTGGAAGTGGGCCATCGAATTTATTGCGAGGTCCAATGTATCTGATAAAAGGCTGTCTCTAATCATTTTTGATCTCCTCGTTGCCCCCAGTATTATTGGTGTTGGACACGATGACATTAATGTAGGGGTTAGAAATGATGTTAATTTTTAAATAATGGGCTTTTGATCCAAGGACCCCAGCAAGGTAAGCGAGTGCATCTGAATGTCTATTTTCTCCCCTTGGCAAATGTTCCATAGAAATTGTATGAAATTTGTTCATTCGTTCGACCACTGCAGCAGCATAGTCAATCATTTTCCCATTGGCTTGATAGATACCCACGTGATGATTGATGATCAGTAATGAATCGATATAGACAGATAGCTCTGCTACACCCAGTGTGAGTGCCATGTCCAAGCCGTGAATTAATGCCTCATATTTTGCTACATTGTTGGTTACTTCAAAATTGAGGTGAATGGATTTTTATAGCCGATCATTGGAAGGAGTAATAAGAACAATCCCCACTCTTGATCTGGCTGGTCCGACGGAGCCGTCCGTTAAAAGTCACCAACCTTTCTTTGTTACCCAATCAAACTTCTCTTTCGACTGTACTGTGGGTGGTTCATCTTTGTTATCATCAACGTCTTCTTCCCAATCAGGATCGTCTACTGGAAAGTCAGCTATAAAATCTGTTATAGCCTGACCTTTCTCAGAGTGGCGTGGCCCAAAATGTATGTCGTGTTCTCCGAGTATTACTGACCATTGCTGAATACGTCGAGATTTTTTGCGTTTAGATAAGATTTTACGGAGTGGATAGTTCATCAAGACACAAACAACATGGGCTTGGAAATGCTGCTTCAATTTCTACGATGTATAGACGAGAGATAAAGGAAGCTTCTCGATCATGGCGTATCTTGTTTCAGCAGGGGTCAGAGTCTTGCTGATAAAATAGACTGGTTTCTCGGTCTTTTTATCGAGTCAGAGGAGAACGGAGCTGAGCGAAGTATCTGTGACGGCTGGGCATACTATTAATTCTTATCCATCTGCTGGTGTGTTCATAACTGGTGGTTTACCCAAATGTTGTTTGAGTTTGAGGAATGCGGCTTCGCATTTATCTGTCTACTCGATCTCGGGATCCTTCTTTGATTTTCCCCGTGATGTACATTGTTTTAGCAGATTGAATAGAGGTCGGCATCTGTCTGATGATTTGGACACAAATCTGTTAAGCGTTGTGATCTTCCCGACTAGTTTCTGAACATCCTTTTTTGTCTTTGGTGAAGGCATAGCCAAGAGAGATCGTATGCATGATGGATCAGCTTCAATTACTTGTTTGTTGATTAGGTGGCCCAAGAATTTTCTGGATTGTACTCCGAACTGGCATTTGTTAGGATTCAAGCGCATTTTGTAAGCTCGCAATATCTCAAAAGTTGTTCGCAAATCTGCCAAATGGTCTTCTTTCTTGAGACTCTAGCAAAGAATGTCCTCGATGTAAACCTTCATTGTTTTACCGAGTTGATCTTTAAATATTTGCGTCATCAATCTCTAATAGGTAGCGCCGACATTTTTTAGGCCAAAAGGCATGACCTTATAGCAATACATGCCTTGTTCGGTGATGAACGCAGTCTTGTCTTGATCTTCAGAGAAAAGTAGTATTTGATTGTATCCGGATCCAGCTTCCATCATAGAGAGGAGTTCATTCCCTGCTGTTGAATCGAGCAGATGGTTGATGATTGGAAGTGGAAAGCTATCTTTTGGAGTGTGTCGATTGAGATCCGTGAAATCGACGCAGATTCTGATCTTGCCATTTTTCTTTGAAACTACGACAATGTTCGAGATCCAGTCCAGGTAAATTGCTTTGCGGATAAAACTGACCTCAATCAATTTGTCGATCTCTTTGTTTAATTTATCTCGTATTTTTGGTGCTAGAGTTCGTTGCTTCTGTTTAACCGGTTTTGCCTTCTCTTTTAACTCTAGCTTGTGGCACGCCATGGCTGGATCGATCCCTGACATTTCGTGGAACGTCCTCGCAAAAACATAGTGGTTATCCGAAAGTAATTGTATGAGACTTGAGCGTTCCTCCATGCTCAAGAGGGTCCTGATGTGAGTTCCTCTTTATGCGCCATTAATCTTGATATATTATGTTAATTCGGTGCTTGGCAGCTGATGTTCTACTGGTACTAAATGCTGCAATTGCTATGCTGGAGCTGCTGAAGCTGGCTCAGCTTTAATAGTATTATCGCAAGATCGAGCTAATTTTTGGATGCCTTTGATTTCTTAGATCCCTTCTTTCCAGTCGAACCATAATGCTTGATGATATGTGAAGGGAATAGATTTCATGTTATGCAACCATGGTCGTCCCAGGATGCCCAGGTAACGGGATTTTGTATTGATGACGTAAAAAACTACGTCAAGTATGACTGGTCCGGCCGTGATGGGAAGTGCAATTTTTCCCACGCCTTTTTCCTTGGAACCGATGAATCCAGAGACGTTGATATCACTTGGCTCGACCTTGTCCGTTAATCCCATTTGGTCAATCGTGCTCTGGAATAGTAGTTCGATGCTGCTGCCGGTGTCTACAATCATTATGTGTAGAACAATGTTCTCCATTTTCAACATGATGACGAGAGCATCGTGATGCGGGAAGTTGACATGATGTACGTCACAGTCTTTCAAAGAAATCTCAAATCGTCGGCTGCTGGATTCTGGCAGCAAATGAGCTTTTTTATCTACCATTGTCAGATCATGGCATTGTCCAATGCACATACGCTTGGATCTATTGGAGTGGCTGACTGTCTGAGTCTCGATGAAGTACAAATGCTTTTCCTCATTCGCTTCATCAGTCTGGACGACCGTGATTTTAGTTGTGTAGCTTCCATCTTTGCAACTTTTTACATCCACAATATATTCAAGCATCCGACCATGCGAAAATATACTCAAGAGAAGAAATTTCAACACGAAATACTATTCCGTGTCATGATGGTGGATCTTGTGGTGAATGCAGTACGGCTTTCCTGGTATGGGTTGAAGAATATTGACATTTTTGAAGAGTTCATCCTTTTGTAGTAGCGGATATATGTTTACAATAGTTGTTGTCAACTGTGGTAAGAGTGGAACTGCTCTCTTTTGTCCTTGAGGTGTTCGATCATCATAGGACTTGAAACGTTTCTTATCACCTCTGTAGCCTTTACTGCTGTTACGAGTACGTTCTCCAGTATGATCGCTGGTGGATAGAGCCATGCGCTGAGGCTTTTATTTCTCAACCGTCAGTCTTTCGAGGTCGATGAAATTGTTGACCCTTTCCGTCATATCCTTTAATATCAGTGGCTTGTTGAGGATCAGATGTTCCTTGATTCGTCTATCTATGAGTAATGCATTGGTGAATGCGGAGATCGTAATCTTTTTGTCGAGGTTATTGAACTAGCCCAAAAAAATTTCTGGTAAATATCTCCAATTTTTCCCCTGGCGCCTGCTTGAGACTAAACAAAGAGTAAAGACTTCTCTCCTTGTCTTTATTATGTGAATAGTTCTTGACGAATAGCTTGTGAAGTTGCTCGAAGGTGAGGATAGATCCTTCATCGAGTGTGTGAAACCATCGTAAAGGCTCGCTTTTTAAGTTAGTCGAGAATAGACGGCAGAGGATGTGGTTGGAGGAGGAATACAGCCCCAAGGAATCTTGAAATTCTTGAACGTGTTCCACGGGATCCCCCCCCCTTTGTATTTTTGAATCGTTGGAGTGCGAAAACTGGTTGGTACTTCTTCGTCTAGCAACTCCTGTGCGAGTGGACTCTTCTGTAATCTTGCATAGTTGCTCCTTTCCAGTGAGTATTTGAGCGTCTGAGAGCTCTTTGATGCGTTTGTCCACCTTTTCTAGAGTGAGATGTTATCGAGACGCAACAGCTCATTTTGTTGTTGGTCCTCTCGTAGGATTATGCTCTCCTGTTGCTTCTCCTATGCGGTCATAGACTGAAACTCGAGGTTTTTTTCTGTTTTGCTCCTATTGTGGCTGTAGATCTATTACCACTCTAGCGGGTAATGGTGGATTGATGTTACTCCGAGGTAGGGCTGGTTCTTGCTGAATTTGAGGAAGCGCGGTATTTTTGCCTCGATGTCCCAGGCGATCATGGACTGATATGCTCGAGGCTGTGGGCAGAGCGTTCTGCTGTCTCAGATTTACTGTTATTTGAGCTTGGAGTGCCCTGATCGTGTCCTGCATGCTGGAAAGCTGTTTCTCCAGCTCTATTCGTCGCTCAGTTTCTGCCTGCACATTTGTTCGTAGATCCGTCACTCCTTCAGTAGCGTCAGGCAGGGCGTGGTGTGATTTGTCATCTTTTAAAGATAAATATGGTGAAAACTGGATTGGAGAACGCTGAGTATAATCTTTGATCCCACAGACGGTGCCAAATATAATAGCTTATTTTCGTATTGCACGAAGATAGTGCTTTACACCTTTGAAATCTAGTATGTTTAGTTATGAGCAGGAAACAAACAACACTAGATTTAGCGTGGAAAACCCATGAATGGGTTAAAAACTACGACCTCTCCTGAGGATTTTAGAAAGAGAGAGAGGTATATTTAGACTGCTAGCTATTATAAAGAGAGAGAGAGAGATGTAGAAAAGATCTCTTAGAGGTTCTCAGAGCAGCCTCTCTAATTCGTAGCTATCTAGTCTTATTTATAGGTCTCATAATATGACCGTTGGTTACATTGATGAGGAACATTACAATATCGGGTTTTGATGAGTCTTCATGGTGGTCTTTTGTAACGTCTTGATACTTGTTGATCTGTAATGGATCCATTAACATTCTTTAGTTGTAGCTTCAGACCGTTGGGAAGATACGATCTCTTGTGATGCTCGTGTGCATACGACCTTTTGATAAGTGGAGGAGTATCTTCTGTAGCGCGAAGTGACAGGATGCTTTGATATCTCTGAACTGTTGATGAAGATATGATATCTAATAGTTTTCGCGTGTATTAGAACTGTTGATAGATATCTGAGTATTTTCTGTAGTGCGATGTTATTGGATGTTATGTCATCCTCGAGCTGCAGATGTGGAAGTCTGTATTATGATCTCCTCGCTTTTAGTCCTTGATTGGTTATCAGTATGTTTACTCGAGCTATGTGAGTTCGGATATCAAACTCAGTACGAGGATTAGAAATAAGCCCTCACAGTTACAGAAAGGCCTGTCGAGCTTCAGGCTCGCTCTTCACATCGGTACGGATTTCGCCCCATTCTGGCACTTTTGAACGTAATTTGAAGTAGTTTTGCTGCCAAAAACTTGTTTTAGGTGTTATATCCTATTTATGAGTTGATGGTCTACCAACCATGCGTAATGATTGTTACAGATAGATTAGTCGAGCTTCTGGTTTGCATTTTACACTGGTAGGGATTTCATGCCATTCTAGCACTTTAGAACGTAATTCTGAGACGTTTCGCTACCGAAAAGTTGTATGAGGCATTAGATCATGTTTGAGAGTAGATTATCTATAGACCATATGCTTCGAATATTACCGAAAGGCTCGTCGATCATCTGGTTCACGTTTGGCACCGGTACAGAATTCGTCTCTTTCAAGCGTTTTAGAATGCATTTCTAAGTAGCTTAGCTAACAAAAAAATGGTTTAGACTATAGATCGTGTTTCTAAGTAGATTTTTTGCCGATCATGCACAATAATTGTTACAGAAAGGCCTACCGTTCTTCTTGTTCGCATGTCACACCGGTACAAATTTTACTCTTTTCTAGCGCTTTAGAACGCAATAATAAATAGCTTGGCTACCGACAACTCGTTTAAGGAATTATATTATGCTTATGAATAGATTGTTTACAGACCATATGTAATGATTATTACATAATGGCCCACCGAGCTTCTAGTTTGCCTTTCGCACCAGTATGAATTTTACCTCTTGCAAGCTCTTTAAAGCGTAATTTAGAGTTGCTTTGCTACCGATAACTCATTTTAGGCATTAAATCGTGTTTGTGAATAAATTTTCTACCGACCATGCACAATGATCATTATAGGAAGACCCATCGACCATCTGGTTTGTGTTTCACATCTTTACAAATTTCGCCCCATTTTAACACTTTAGCACAGATTTTTGAGTAGCTCTACTGCAGACATTACGTTTTAGGTGTTATAGTGTTTGCGGGAAAATTTTCAACTGACTATACCTAATGATTACTACAGAATGGCCAGTTGAGAATCTGGTTCACGTTTTACACCGGGACGGATTACACGTCTTTCTAGCACTTTCAAACTTAATTTCAAGACCTTTCGCTACTGACAAGATGTATGATGCATTAGTTCATGTTTATGAGTAAATTGTCTTCTGACCATACGCTTGGATTGTTGCAGAATGGCCCGTCGAGCTTTTTGCTCGTTTTTCACACCGGTATCAATTTTGCCTCTTTCAAGTGCTTTAAAACGCAATTTTGAGTAGCTTGGCTATAAACAACTCGTTTTTGGTGTTATATCGTGTATGCAAGCAGATTGTTTACTGACCATGTGCAATGATTGTAAGATAATGGCCCATCAAGAATCAGGTTTATGTTTTAGACAAGTACATAATTCATCCCTTCTAGCTCCTCAGAACGCAATTACGAGACGTTTCGCAACCAACAAGTCATATGAGATAGTAGATCATGTTTGTGAGCAGATTGTCTACCGATTATACGCATGGAATGTTACAGAAATGCCTGTCATACTTTTGGTTTGTGTTTCACACCGGTACCGATTTCACCACATTCAAGCGCTTAAAAACGCATTTCAGAGTAGTTTGGCTAATGAAAAATTGATTGAGGTATTAAATCATATTTGAAAGTTGATTATCCATTGACCATACGCAATGATTACTGCAGCCCATCGTGCTTTTGGTTCACGTTTCACACCGGTAGGGATTTTGCCTGTTTCTAGCGCTTTAGAACGCAATTCTGAGTCATTTGGCAACCAAAAACTCGTTTGGGGAATTAAATCTTATTTATGAGTAGATTGCCTACCGACCATATGCAATGATTGTTATAGAAAGGCCCGTAGAGCTTTGGTTTCATGTTTTACACTAGTACGAATTTTGTCTCTTTCTAACGATTTGGAACACAATTCTGAGTTGTTTGGTACTGATAACTCGTTTTAGGCATTAGATCATATTTATAAGTAGATTTTCTACCAACCATACGCAATGAATATTACAGAAAGACCCATCGAGCTTCGGATTCGTATTTCACACCTGTACGGATTTTGCCCCTATACTTTAGAACAAATTCTGAGTAGCCTGGCTATAGACAACATGTTTTAGGCGTTATATCATGTTTGTGAGAAGATTTTCTGCCAAGCATATGTAATGATTACTACAAAAAGACCCGTTGAGACTCCGGTTCGCATTTTACATTGATACGGAATTTATACCTCTCTAGTGCTTTAGAACTCAATTTTAAGACGTTTTGCTACCGACAAGTCGAATGAAGCATTGTTCATATTTATGAGTAGATTGTCTACCAACCATACGCTTTGATTATAGCAGAATGGCCCATCAAAATTTTGGTTCGCGTTTCACACCAGTACGAAATTTGTCCCTTTCAAGCACTTAAGAACGCAATTTTGAGTAGCTTGGCTACATACAACTTTTTTTAAGCATTTTATTGTGTCAGTGAGTAGATTGTCTACTAGCCATGTGTAATGATTGTTACATAATGGCCCGTCGAGAATCTGGGTCGAGTTTTACACTGGTACGGATTTTGCTACTTTTTCACGCTTTAATACTCAATTCTGAGTCGTTTGGTTACCACAACTCATTCCAGGCGTTCAATCGTGTTTATGAGTAGATTGTCTATTGACCATACGCAATGATTATTACAGAATGTCCCACCGAGCTTTTGGTTTGTGTATAGATTTTACCTCTTTCAACCACTTTAGAGCATAATTAAGGGTAGTTTGGCTACCGATAACTCGTTTTAGACATTAGATCAGGTTTGAGAGTAGATTATCTATTGGTCATGCGCAATGATTATTACAGAAACACCCATCGAGCTTCTGGTTTGCGTTTCACACCTGTACAGATTTTACCCCTTCCTAGAGCTTTGGAATACAATTACGAGACGTTTTGCAATTGACAATTCGTATGAGCCATTAGATCATGTTTCAGAGCAGATTTTCTACCAACCATATGCATGAATTGTTGCAGAAAGGACCGTCATGCTTCTGGTTCTTGTTTCACATCAATACAAATTTTACCTCTTTCAAGCTCTTTAGAACGCAATTAAGAGTAGGTTGGCAACTGACAAATCATTTTAGGTATTAGATCGTGTTTGTGAGTAGATGTTCTACTGACTATACATAATGATTATGCAGAAAGGCTCGTCGTGCTTCTGTTCATGCTTTACACCAGGACAAATTTCACCTCGTTCTAGCTCTTTAGAATACAATTTTGTGTAGCTTCGCTACCGACCATATGCAATGATTATTGTAGAAAGGCTCGTTGACCTTCTGGTTTGTGTTTCACACCGATACAAATTTTGCTCTTTTCTAACACTTTAGAACGTATTTTAAAGATGTTTGTCCACCGACAACTTGTTTGAGGCTCTAGATCCTCTTTATGAGTAGATTGTCTATCAACCATATGTAATAATTGTTACAAAAAGACCTGACGAGTTTTTGGCTAGTATTTCACACTAGTACATGTTCGCCCCTTTCAAGCGCTTTAGAACGTAATTCTGAGTTATTTGGCTACTGACAACTCTTTAAGGTGCTAGTTCTTATTTGGGAGTAGGTTTTCAATCGTCGATAAGTTAGGATTGTCATAGAAAGGCTTGTTATTCGATCTTCTGGTTCACATTTCATGTCGGTACGAATTTTATCCATTTATAACACTTTAGAACGGAATTCTGAGTAGCTTGGTTACCAACAACTTGTTTTAGGTGTTAGGTTGTGTTTGTGAGTTATTGTGTACCGACAATACAAAATGATTGTTACAAAATGGCCCATCGAGCTTCTGGTTCACATTTCACACCATTACAAATTTCTCCTCTTTATAGTACTTTAGAATGGGATTCTTAGTAGCTTGGCTGCCGACAACTTGTTTGAGGATCTAGATCTTTTTTGTGAGTTGATTATGTACCGGCCATACATAATGATTGTTACAGAATGGCCCGTCAAGGTTATGGTTAACATTTCATGCTGGTATCGATTCGCCTTTTTTTAGCGCTTTGGGATAACATTCTGAGTAGCTTGGCTACCGACAACTCATTTCAGGTATTGGATTGTGTTTGTGAGAAGATTGTTCACCGACCATGAAAAATGATTATTACCGAATGGCCAGTCAATCTTATGGATCGCGTTTCACACTGGTATGGATTTCGCCCTTTTTAAGCGCATTAGAATGCAATTCTGAGTCATTTGGCTACCAACAACTTGTTTTAAGCATTAGATCTTTTTTGTGAGTAGATAACCTACTGAAAATATGCAATGATTGCTTCAAAAAGGCTCAACGAGCTTCTGGCTAGCGTTTTACACTGGTACGAATTTGCCCCTTTTAAGCGCTTTAGAACGCAATTTTGAGTCGCTTGGCTACCGATAATTTTTGTAAGGAATTAGATCTTATTTTTGGGAAGATTGTCTGCTGACGATATGCTAGGATTTTTTTCTTTTTCTTTTTTTTGTTGAGGAGGAAGCTGGGGTTAAGGCAGACCCCCACAAGCAATTTATTGTACACGCTAGGATTGTAACAAAAAGGCCTGTCAAGCTTCTACTTCAAGTTTTACACCAGTACAGATTTTGCCCCTTTCTAGCACTTTAGAACAGAATTCTGAGTAGCTTGGCTACCAACAACATGATTTAGGCATTAGATCATGCTTGTGAGAAGATTGTCTAACGACCATTAACAATGATTGTTATAGAAAGGCTATCGAGCTTATGGTTTATGTTTCACACTAGTACGGATTATGCCCCTATCAAGCGCTTTAGAGTACAATTTTGAGTGACTTGGCTACCGAAAAATGGTTTAAGGCATTAGATCATGTTTGTGTGAAGATTGTTACAGAAAGGCCCGTCGTACTTCTGGTTTGTGTTTTATACCGGTTTGGATTTTGCCCCTACAAAGCACTTTATAAATGCAATTCGAAGTAGCTTGGCCACCGATAACTCGTTCGAGACGTTAGATCCTATTTGCAAGTAGATTATCAACTAACCATATGAAACGATTGTTACAAAAAGGCATGTTGTACTTCTGGTTTGCGTTTCGCACTAGTACAGATTTTGCCCCTTTTTAGATCTTTAAAATGCAATTTTGAGACGTTTGGCAACTGACAACTCATTTGAGGTACTAGATCTCTTTTATGAGTTGATGTCTTCAGACCATTTAATAGGATTGTTACAGAATGGCTTGTCGAGCTTCTGGTTTGCATTTAACACCGATACATATTTTGCCCCTTTCTAGCATTTTTGGACAACATTATGAGTACCTTGGTTACAAATGCCCCATTTTTGGCATTAGATCCAGTTTGTGAGAAGAGTGTATACTGGCCATTAGCAATGATTGTTACAGAAAGGCCCGTCTAGCTTATGGTTCAAATTTTTCATTGGTATGGATTTTTCCCCTTTATAGCGTATCAGAACGCAATTCTTAGCCGGTTGGCTACCAACAACACATTTAAAGTGTTAAATCCTGTTTGTGAGTAGATTGTCGACCAACCATACATAATGATTATTACAGAACGACCCAATGAGGTTCTAGATCACGTTTTGCACTGGTACAAATTCACCCCTATCAAGCACTTTAATATGCAATTCTGTGTCATTTGGCAACTGACAATATGTTTGAAGTATTAGATCTAGTTTGTGAGTAGATGGATTGTCGAACATACATTAAGATTGTGATAGAAAGGACCATCGAGCTTCTGGTTCATATTTCACACCGGTATGGATTTCGCCCCTTTTAAGCACTTTAGAACGTAGTTCTCAGTAGTTTGGCTACCGATAACTTGTTTTTTTGCATTAAATCGTGTTTGAGAAAACCTTGTATACCAACCATAGACAATGATTATTACAAAAAGGCCTATCGAGCTTCTAGTTCCCGTTTCACACCGGTACAGATTTCTCTCATTTCAAATGCTTTAGAATAGATTTTAGAGTAGCTTGGCAATAGACAACTCATTTTCGGCCTTATATCATGTTTATGAAATAATTGCCTATCGACTATACGTAATGTCAATACATAAAGGCCCATTGAAAATATGGTTGTCATTTTTACATCGGTACGGATTTAACTCCATTTAAGCTCTATATAATAAAATTCTGAGTAGCTTGGCTACTGATAACTTGTTTTAGGTGCTAGATCATTAGATCTTGTTTATAAATAGATTGTCTATAGGCCATATGCAATGATTATTACAGAGAGGCCTATCGAGCTTCTGGTTCATGTTTCATACCGGGACGAATTTTGCCACTTTTTAGCATTTTAGAATGGAATTCTAAGTAGCTTGGCTGCCGATAGCTCATTTTAGGTATTAGATTATGTTAGTGAGAAGATTGCCTATCGAACTTAAACAATGATTAGTACAAAGCAGCCCACCGAGCTTCTGGTTCGCATTTCATACCAGTACAGATTTTGCCTCTTTTTTAGCACTTTAGAACAAAAATTTATGGAGCTTGGCTACCGACAACTCATTCTAGGCATTATATCCTATTTGTGAGATGATTGTCTACTGACCATACGTAATGATTACTACAGAAAGGCCCATCGAAAATCTAGTTCGCGTTTTACCCTAGTACGAATTTCACTACCGACAAGTTGCATGAGGCATTATATCATGTTTATGAGTAGATTGTCTACCGACCATATGCTTGGATTGTTACTGAAAGGCCCATCAACCTTGTGGCTCATGTTTTACACCGATATGGATTTTACCCCTATAAATCACTTTAGAACACAATTTTAAGTGACTTGGCTACTGAAAAATCACTTTAGGCATTAGATCGTGTTCGTGAGAAGATTGTCTACCGACTATGTGCATTGATTATTATAAAAAGACCTGTTGTACTTTTGGTTCATGCTTCACACCAGTTTGAATTTTTCCCCTTTGAAGCGCTTTAGAATGCAATTCAGAGTAGTTTGGCTGCCGAGAACTTGTTGGAGACATTATATATTATTTGGGAGTAGATTGTTTACCGACCATATGTAATGACTGCTATAGAAAGGTCTATCGAGCTTCTAGTTCGTGTTTCATACTGGTACAGATTTTGCACCTTTCTAACGCTTTGGGATGGCATTCCGAGATGCTTGACAGTCGATGATTCATTTTAGACGTTAGATCATGTTTATGAGTTGATTAAGTATTGACCACGCATAATGATTGTTATAGAATGGCCTATCGTGTTTTTGCTCTGCGTTTCACACCGGTACGGATTTTGTACCTTTCTAGCGCTTTAGATCATAATTCTGAGAAGCTTGGCTACAGATAACTCATTTTTGGCATTAGATCATGTTTGTGTAAAGAGTATCTACCGACCATTACCAATGATTGTTACAGAAATGCCCGTCAAGCTTATGGTTCATGTTTATTGCTGGTACAGATTTTGCCCCTTTCAAGAGTATTAAAACGCAATTCTAAGTCGTTTGGCTACCAGCAACTCGTTAGAAATTTTTGATCTTGTTTATGTGTAAATTGCCTGCCGACCATACGTAATGATTATTATAGAAAGGCGCTCAACTGTTTTAAAATGCAATTCTGTGTCGTTTAGCTACCGACAACTTGTTTGAGGCATTAGATCTAGTTTGTGAGTAGATTATCTATGAATGACACGCTAGGATTATTATAGAAAGGCCTAGTGACCTTCTGGTTAACGTTTCATACTGGTACGGATATTGCACCTTTCAAGCACTTTAGAATAAAGTTTTAAATAACCTGGTTACCTGTAGTAACCTACTCTTAGCCAGTGCTAAAATAAACAATATACTCGAATACTCCTGAGGAACTTGAAGCCTACCATACTTATAAATCTACCAGAACTTCAACAAGGCTACTATCGAAGACTACTAAAGCTTTGACCATGCTTCCGACCAGCTCAGCTCCTAGTCGAAAGGAGACAACTCAGCAGACAACCTAGTAGACAAATTTGGTAGAACTGACCTCAGTACCAAATAGTTGTAATTACGAATAAGCTTATAATTTGACCTCTCTATGGTGACATCACCTTTCCTATCTTCTATAAATAGGGAAGGAGAGCTACTAAAGAGGGGTTGAGGAATTTTAACACACACACCAAATAGAAGCTTAGGCACCCTTTGAGCGCCTCCTAAACCTTGTAGACTCAATCTACTCAAACCAATATTTGTAATCTCATCCATTTATACGATCTCACATTAAAAATCTTCACTAGATGTCATTGAGGAATCCCATTCAAGGACTCCACATAAGTGTGTTTATCAGAAGTTTCCCCTATTTCTATTAAGTATACTTGCTAAAACCCCTAGTTAAGCATAAATACAGTGGTATATGGATTTAATCTCCCCTCTATAAGATTAGGCCCCTACATTTGGTGTCGTCTATGCTATAACCTACAACTGTAGCAACCGAGCACACCTTCAATGACTCCTACCCATCGATCCACCTCAGGCATAGTCGGAACCCCAGCAAACAAAATTGTTGATAAACTGGCTCTGATGTGCGAGTAGTTTGCTCAAGCTGAGGTGTGCCATACAAACCAAGTTTATCATAAGCACAAAACCCGATGACGAAGCTCAAAGTTGAATGCCATCGTCGCATTGATGAAATAGATAGACATCATCATGACTTCGGTGAACTTTGCAACTCCGGTCGGGGTCTGCAGTAGAAAAGTTTTGAAAGATGTGATCCCTTTATACATATCCGCTCGCCCACGCTTAGGCCCCCACCCAACACAGAGGTTCGTCCACTCCATCTAAGCACTGAAGGTGTCGCTAATCCTATACCTAAAGGTTTGATCCACTTACGTATCGCTGTTGCAGAAAATTCGAGCGACTCCACACTATGATCATCCAGGCCTCCTATTCGGAGACCCACCTGAGAACGGCTAGGAAAATGTAGTATAGGACATATCCCCACGCCGAAGCCATATCAAACACGAATACATCGCTCCCCCCCCCTTGAGCAGCTTACCTTACACAATAGGAGCTCGACCAATAAATTGAAGCTATCATCCACATCAGTTCGAGCCCAATCCCAAACTCTTAAAATAAACTTAACAATCTACTCTACACAGAGCTTTTAGCCATCGAGTTCCCTATTAATTTCTATATCCCAAAAATCTATAAATATCGAAATACAAACCCAAAAACCCATGTCCTCAAGTTCCAAAACCCGTTAAACATCCACTCATTGGCAGATTTTATCCTTGGTCAAATGTTCCCCACTAGCCATAGAGACAACCCACTGAAATTGTATCATAGCCTACCCAATGGTTATATCCGAAGCTTCAAGGAACTAACTATTTTGTTCATATCTCACATTGTATTTAATAAGGATCGAAAAGTTAGAGTCGATGCCCTTTCCAACATTCAAAACGTACAAGTGGAAATACTTGAGAGCTTTACCAAATGATTCTTAGATGAATCCCAAAAAATAGAGAACCTTGATTGTGCCAATGCCCTTTTAGCATGCTCCAATGCCCTCCAAGACAATAATCGGGTCAAAGAGTGCATCGTCCTTCAGAAATGGAAAACACTCGAAGAAATGTTATCCTAAGTCAATGGCTACATTGTGTTTGGGTGTTGATCATGTACCGACCATGCACAATGACTGTTAAAGAAAGGCCCGTTGAACTTTTGGTTCGCGTTTCACACCAGTACAGATTTTGCCCTGAGAATTTTGCCATCCACAGTGATTGTTTTAGATAGTCATGCCAAGCTTCTGGTTTGCGCTTCACACTAGTACAGATTTTGCCATCCACAGTGATTGTTTTAGATAGTCATGCCAAGCTTCTGGTTTGCGCTTCACACTAGTACAGATTTTACCCCATTCTGGCGCATGAGAACACAATTCTAGGTCGTTTGGCTACCGACAACTCGTTTTAGACGTTAGATCATGTTTAAGAAGATTGTTTGCAGACCATGCACAACAATTATTGTAGAAAGGCATATAGAGTTTCTGGTTCGCGTTTCACGAGGGTAAGGAATTTGCCCCTTTCTAGCTCATTAGAACGCAATTCTAAGTTATTTGGCTACTAATAACTCATTTAAGGCATTAGAAAGTGTTCGAGAGTAGATTGACTGGTGGCCATATGTAATGATTGTTACAAAATGGCCTGCTAAGCTTCTGGTTTGCATTTCACACTGGTATATATTTTCATTTTTTTAGCGCTTTAGAACGCAATTTTGAGTTATTTGGCAACCGAAAACCTGTTTGTGGCATTAGATCATGTTTGTGTGTTGATTGTGTACAGACCATACTCAATAATTATTACATAATGGCCCTTCGAGGTTCTGGTCCTTATTTCACACCGGTACAGATTTCTCCCAATTTAGCGCTTTAGAATAAAATTCAGTGGAGCTTGGCTTCATAAAAATTTTTGTAGGCGATGTATCCCATTTGGGAGAGGATTATCTACCAACCATACTCAATGACTCTTATAAAAAGCCCTATCGAGCTTCAGGATCATATTTCACACTGGTCAAGATTTTGCCCCTTTCTAGCGCTTCACGTCGGTAACAAAACTACTCAGAATGATGTACAAAAGCGCCAGAAAGGGGCGAAATCCAAACCATTGTGAAATGTGCACCCGAAGCTTGACAAGCCTTTTTGAAATAATCATTGCATATGGTTGATAAACAATCTTCACACAAGCGCAATATATCGCCTAAACTGAGTTGTCAGTAGCAAACCTAAATAGAATTGTATTCTGAAGCACAAGAATGGGGAAAATTTGTGTCGTGAGAAATGCGAACTAGAAGCTTGACGAGCCTTTTAATAATAATTGTTGTGCATGCTCGGTACACAATCAGCTCATATACATGATCTAATGCCTTAACCGATATGTCGGTAGATAAGCGACATAGAATTGTATTCTAATGCGCTAGAAAGGGGTAAAATATGTACCTATATAAAATGCAAGCCAAAAGCTCGACCAAACTTCTTATAACAACTATTGCGTTTTTTCGGTAGACAATCTACTCACAAACAAGATCTAATGCCAAAAACGAGTTGTTGGTAGCCAAGCTACTAAGAATTCTGCTCTGAAGCGCAAGATATGGGTAAAACCCTTACCGGTACGAAACGTAAACCCTAAGCTTGACGAGTCTTTTTTTAGCAATCATTACGTATTGTTGGTAGACAATCTTCTTACAAATGGGATATATCGCCTAAAATGATTTTTTTGCAGCCATACTCTACTGAATTCTATTTTAAAGTGCTAGAATGGGGCAAAATCTGTACCGGTGTGAAATGTGAACCAGAAACTTGACGGGCCTTTATGTAAAAATCATTGTGAATGGTCGGTACACAATCAACTCAGAAAAAAGATCCTACACGTCAAGCGAGTTATCGGTCGGCAAGCTACTCATAACTTTGCATTAAAGTGCTAGAAAGGGGTAAAATCCAGACTGGTGAGAAACGCGATCCAAAAACTCGACAAGCCTTTCTGTAATAATCATTGTGCATGGTCAGTATATAATCTTCTAAAAAACATAATCTGACGCCTAAAATGAGTTGTCGATAGACAAACAACCCAGAATTGTACTCTATTGCGCAAGAAAGGGGCAAAATCTATACTAGTGATCCAGGAAGATCTAGAGTTATTTGAAGATTTGTCAAAGTCGTTCGAACGAAGTTGAGTGTCATTCGAGCGAGTTGTCATGTCCACTGGAATTTTGGCCCAGAGCCATATTTCGTTCGAATGACCAAGCAAGTTTCTAGAGATTTAGACCAATTAGTCGTAAAGTCGTTCGAACGACTCCCTAGTTCGTTCAAATGACTTTAGCGGTGTTTTTGATTCTCAGCGTTGCTTTGCCTCGAGATGTGTTTTATTTTGTAATTTTGAGTTCCCTTTATATAAATGGGACTTAGGTTATCTTTTTTTCTTATGTTAGATCTGAAAGAGTTCTGAGAGAAGCCTAGGGTTTTGGAGTGATTCATTGTAATCTACTTCATTTTTTTAAGCAATTGAAGCTTTATGTTTCCCAATTTTGGTATTCTTCGTGTTTCTCTACTAACTAAAAGCTTCTCAATCGTATTGTGGATTAAGTGGTATCAGTTTTCCAATTTTGATTCTCGGGTGGTCGATTGTGCTTTATGGTCTCTACACGTGACCGTCTCAAGAAAACAAAGGAGAAGCTAGTGAGTCTGTTGAAGATCCATCGCAAACCTAATTCGAAGAAGAAGGACAATTTAGATATGGGCAATTCTGATGATCGATTCACAATTTTGGAAATGACAGTTTCTGTCCTAACTTCTACTGTAGGGGAGTTGGTAGAACAGTTCCATCTCACAAACCTCGCAAAGGCTTCCGCTTCTGGGAAGCAGCAAAGTTGCCCGAAGAAGAAATGGGTTATTGAGGGGGATGGTGACAAGCGTACTACAAAGATCAATAGTAATTCAAGTGATGCCGAATCCGATGAGGAGCAATCAATTATTGGTAAGTCCATAAATCCTAGGCGTAATCTTCATATTGGTTTTAAAATTGAAATTCTAATATTCGACGGTTCGATCGATGCCGAGATATTAGATATCTGGTTAGATAGGTTAGAAACTTATTTTTTAGTTTACGAATACTCCATTGCTCAGTAAATTTTCTTTGCTACATTGAAATTCGTAAGTCATGCACTCACGTGGTAGAAATCTTGTCAGAAGTGCCACGATGTAGGAGATTTGGGTTCAAAAGAATTCAAGGTTTTAGTGCGAAAGTAGTTTTATTCGATTGGGTATGAGCAAGAGAGATGGTATAAATTGTACAATTTACGCCAAAAGTTTGAGCAATCCGTACAAGAGTATACTACGGTATTCTATAACCAAGCTTTGATTTTGGACATTGATGTGGACGAGTATGAGGTGTTCATAAAGTACACGGGGGGTTTGTCGGAGCCCATTAGGATAGATTTGAAACTCTTTACTATGGCCAATATCGAGGATGCTACCATGAAGGAAATTGCCATTGAAGGAAAGTACTTGAAAAGTGACAAAGAAGATGGCAAGATCAAGTCGGGGTACAAGTCTAGTTAGAAAAGCGAGCATAAGAGAGAGGCCAAAGGAGAAGGGTCTTTGTCCAAGGACTTTTATTGTAATAATTGTAAGGCGAGTGGGCATCTTTTCGATTATTGTTGGAAACTTCACCCGGAGCTTAGGCCGTAGGAGGAGAAGCGCAATAAAGAGAAATATGTACTAGCCGCTGAGGTTGTTGACCTTCTGGATTTAGATAAACTGAATCCTAAGCTTACACTTATGTTTCAGCAGACTTTAGCTACCGAGGAGGAGAGTCGGGAAGAGCTTTTTCATGTCAGTATTCAGGTAAAGCAGAGTTTAGTCAATGCCATTATGGACCCAGGAAGTCAGAAATTTTTGATTTCTGGGACGTTGGTGAAGAAGATGGGTTTGACGACTACATCTCATCCTAAGCTGTATGGTTTGGGATGGATTCAGAAAGATGCGGATGTGATGATCACGAAATAGTATACTTTTCGGTTTGCGACTTTTGAGAAGTTTATTGATGAGGTGACATGTGAGGTGGTTCCTTTGGATGCGTGTTAGGTAATCTTGGGTAGCCCTTATCTTTAGGACCGAGATGCGATTCATTATCGTAGAGCTCGCAAGTATCATCTTGTGAAGGAGGGAAATGAGTTCCATATCAATGCTTATAAGGAGTATGTCACTACATCAAATTTGGTAACGGCGACTCAGGTGAAGTGGTTGGTTAATGTGAGCGACAAGTTTGTGTTATTGGTGCGACCGGTTCAAGAGGATACGTCGGCTCAAGTATTGTCTCCAATGACAATGTTTTTTAGGCAGCAAACTGATTTGGGAAAGTTGCAAGAGGAGGTTGTGGTACATACTGATCACAAACCGTTCTAGTTTTTAGCTACACAGTCCAAGCCACAGCAAGCTCGCCAGATGAAGGGGCTGTCGTATCTCCAACAATTTCCCTTGATTATACAGTATAAGAAGGGAGGGGATAACAAATTGGCTGATAGGTTATCTCGACTCCCATTACCAACTACTTCCGCTATGTTGGTTTCTATGCAGATACAACATTTGGTTACGTCAGGATATGTTGCAGGATATGATGATCCTCAAGGGCGTAGTGTGCTTTACTGAAAGTTACTGCCAAACAAGACATGTGTTCGTTTTGAGTCATTTCGTGTTGGGAAGAAGGGTCAGCTACCTCATACATCAAAATGGCACAGTAGGGTAATAAGTAGCACAACATTCCTACCTCTCCAGTTCCAACTTGAGCAGGAGCTCAAGGCTCCTAAAGGGGGAAGCCATGATCCAAGAGGATCTAGAGTTATTTGAAGATTTGTCAAAGTCGTTCGAACAAAGTTGAGTATCGTTCGAACGAGCTGTCATGTCCTCTAGAATTTTGGCCTAGAGCCATATTTCATTCGAACGAGTTGGGTTTTGTTCGAATGACTAGACAAGTTTCTAGGGTTTTGGACCAATTAGTTGTAAAGTTGTTCGAACGGCTCCCTAGTTCTTTCGAATGACTTTGGCAGTATTTTTGATTCTCAGCGTTGTTTTACCTCGAGATGCATTCTATTTTGCAATTTTGAGTTCCCCCTATATAAAGGGGACTAAGGTTATCTTCTTTTTTTATGTTAGATCTGAAAGAGTTCTGAGAGAAGCCTATGGTTTTGGAGTGATTCATTGTAATCTACTTTGTTTTTTTAAGCAATTGAAGCTTTATTTTCCCCAATTTTGGTGTTCTTCATGTTTCTCTACTAACTAAAAGCTTCTCAGTCGTATTACGGATTATCAAGTTAAAACGTGAGCCAGATACGCCGACGGGACTTTCTGTAACAATTATTGCGTATGGTCGGGAAATAATCTACTAAAAAATAAATGAGTTTTCAGTAGCCAAGCTACTCATATTTGCATTCAAAAGGGATTGAAAGGGGTAATTTCCGTACCAGAAGCTCGACAAGCTTCACTGAATTATGTTCTAAAGCGTTAGAAAGGGGAGAAATCCATACTGGTGTAAAACGTGAACCAGAAGCGCGACAGACCTTTCTATAATAATCAATGTGCATGGTCGGTACACAATCAACTCACAAACACAATCTAACGCCTTAAACAAGTTGTTAGTATTCAAGTTACTCAGAATTGCGTTCTAAAGTGTTGAAAAGGGGGCTAATCCCGATTGGTGTAAAACACAAACCAGAAGATCAATAAAACTTTCTGTAACAATCATTGTGTATGGTCGGTAAAAAATCTACTCACAAACAAGATCTAACGCTACAAACAAGTTGTCGGTAGCAAAGCTACTTAAAATTTTGCACTATAGCGCCAGAAAGGAGCGAAATCCTAATTGATGTAAAACGCGAAACCCGAAGCCCAACGGGCCTTTCTGTAACAATCATTGCGTATAGTTGGTAGACAAACAACTCAGAATTGTGTTTTAATGCACTAGAAAGGAGGAAAATATGTATTAGTATTAAACACGAACTAGAAGCCCAACCAGACTTTCTATAACAACTATTGCGCTTGTTCGGCATACAATGTACTCGCAAACAGGATCAAACACCACAAATAAGTTTTCTATAGCCATGCTCTACTAAATTCTATTCTAAAGTACTAGAATGAGCGAAATCTTTGCCAATGCAAAATGCAAACTAGAAGCTTGACGGGCCTTTCTATAACAATCATTGTGCATGGTTGGTACACAATCAACTCAGAAAAGCGATCCTATGCCTCAAATGTGTTTCTAGTAGCTAAGCTACTCAGAATTCTATACTAAAGAGCTAGAAAGGGGAGAAATCTAGACCGGTGTGAAACGCGAACTCGAAGCTCGGCGGGAATTATTGTAATAATCATTATGTATGGTCGGAAGACAATCTTCAGCCAAATGCGATATATCGCCTAAAGAAAGTTGTCTATAACTAAGCTATACTTAATTCTATTCTAAAGCAATAGAAAGAGGTTGTAGTAGCCTACTCGTAGCCTTCCAAGCCTAGCCGAACAGTCGAAGGTTACATCAGAGCCTACTGAAAGACTCAAAGCCTATTGTATTTACAAATCACTTAAGGTAATCATCTACTTGTAGCCTTTCCAAAGGGAGCCGAACACTTGATGACTACCCCGAGACTCAAAGCCCAGGGAACTCATGCATCAACCAAAACCTATTGTGAACCTGCATTCCAATCCAATGAAGCTTCGCCCATATCAGTATATGGTCGAAGGCAGAAAACTCAGTAGACAACGCAGCAAACAACTCAGCTGACAACTATGGTAGTACCAACTTTTGTTCGAGACAGCTGCCAAAAAAGATATACATGTAACTTGACCTTTTTGTGGTGACTTACCTTTTCTTATCACCTATAAATAGGGGAAGAAAACCACCATGAAGGGGTTAGAAAAAATTAGTCCATAAAGCCCATATAAGAGTAAGAGAGAACCTTCGAGTACTCAAAGAAGCTTAATGTTTAGGTCCCCCCCTAACTCGAAATTTGTAATCCCATCTATATATCCATCATCTTTTTCAAATCCTCGCTAGAGGTCATGGAGAATACCTATTCAAGGACTCCACGCAGGTATGTTTGCATAGGATACTCCCATATTTCTATCTTAGATACTTGTAAAAGCCCCTAGTCGAGCGAAATCCTATGGTGTAAGAGCTCAGTCTCCCCTCTCTAAGATTAAGCCCCTACATTTGGTACCGTCTGTGCAATACCCAACCTTTTTTCCTTTGCCCACCATCCTCAAATACATCTCACTTTCTATAGCCCCCACCCTCCGTTCCACCTCCGCCATAGTTGGTACCCCCATCAATAGCATTGCCACTTAGTTGGCCCAAATAAGTAAATAGTTCGCTCAACAGAAAAGCGTCACGCAAACCAACTTTGCATAGAGCAGGAAGATCGACACCAGGAACTCGAAACTGAAAGACAACGCTGCATTAAAGAAATTGACAGATAGCATCGAGCCCTCGACGAGTTACGCCACTAAGTTCGGGGACTCCAGCAGGCACACAATCTGGAGTCCCCTGTCCTATTCTGAGTCCTGATACCTTCGTGCATAATTGCCCACATGCGCTTAGGTCCCCACCCCTAGACTGAGACTCCACCGGTCCACCTCGGTGCCGAAGGGGCCTCCATTCCTCTACCAGAAGGCTTGATTCACCTCGACATCCCTATTTCTAAAGACTCAACCGATTCTACACTTCGAACATCCAGTCATCCTATTTGCTGCCCCGCCCAGGAACGACTAGGCGAGCGCAGTACTGAACATACCCACGACCCACTGTCCTACCACCCGTAACCACATTAATCTCCCCCTCGAGCAGCCTATCTCACCTAATAGGAGCCTGACCAACAAATTAAAGTTGTCATCCACATCAGTTCCAACCCCAACCCCACCCCCAACTCTTGGAGTCGACTTAAACTTCTACACCCCCAAAATTTGCAAATACCATAACACCGACCCCAAAACTCCTACTTAAGCCTTTACTCATCGGCCGATCACATTCTTTATTGAATGTTCCCTACTAGCTTCACCGACAACCCCCTCAAATGTTACCATAGCCTACCTAATAGTTCCATTCGATGCTTCAAGGAACTGCCTAATTTGTTCATATCAAATTTTGTCTTTAATAAAGACCGCGAAGTCAGGGTCGATGCCCTTTTCAACTTTTGCAAGACCTCGACTGAGACACTTGAAACCTTTACAAAATAAGTTTTAGATAAATCATGCAAAGTCAAGAACCTTGACTGTAGAAATGCCGTTCTCGCCTACTCCAACGCCCTCCCAGATCACAGCCGAGTTAAGGAGTTTATCTTGCTTTAAAAACCCTGAACCCTTGAGGAGATGTTGTCCAAGGTTAACAGCTATATTGACCTTGAGTGTCTCTACGTAAACAATCGCCAAGAACAACCCCAAACCCCCAATTACAACATAATAAGATAGTTAAGTACTACCATGGTCGCCCCTATCGCAAGAAACAACCAATGCAAGTCCTCCCAAAACTCAAAGTCCTTCTCAGTACTCTCCAACCCATCATTCAAGGGGACCCTATCTGGTAAACCCCTTACCCGATCGAAGTCAAGAAGGATGAACCTTATTGTTAAAACCACAAGTGCAACTATCACCCTACCAACAATTGTTATGCATTACAACGTTCACTTGAGATGATACTCAAAGCAGGGCAGCTTCACCAGTACATTGTCAACCTCCCCAGTTACCTCGATGGTTCGTACATCAAAGCCCAGGCATCCCCGACCACCAGACCAAATGAGGTATACATCTTCCAAGCTTATATGATCAAAGTTAACAATATTAACAGTGGTCACACCCAAAGTAAAAGGAAAAGGGTTAAAAATTATTACAAGATAACCTGCCAGTAAAAACTTCCAGTCCTTCTACCCAAAACAAGTCAGCACCCATGACCTGAGGGTATATCCTTCATCGATTGTAACGTATCTCATGTTCATTTCCCCCACTCCGATCTTTTAGTCATCATGGTCATGATCGAGCACACCGTCCTCCACACAATGCTTGTCGACACTAGGAGAACAACCGATGTACTATTTCTCAAAAGAGTCAATGCCATGCAAATGATTGATCATATCACCCCAGCTAACGTCGAACTAAAGGGCTTTAATGGCTCTACAGAAGTAACCATCAAAAGAATTAGCCTCCCCATCACTACAGGCCCGATGGTGCTACAAACCAGCTTCTTAGTCATTGATAAAAAAATTAGAATTCCTCGGCATCCTAGGCCGTGACTGGCTCCATGCCATGAAGGTAATCCTTTTTACCTACCACCAAGTTTTACGACTCACCACCCCAAGTGGCACTTGGGACATAAAGGGATCCCAAAGATTAGCTCGATTCTACGAGCCCCCATAAATTGATCTTATTTGTAAGTTACTTAAACCATAGCAATTACAACAACTCTCCCTCACCACACCTTCCACTACCTCCGTTGAGTCACCAACCATCAAGCCCACAGTCTATATCGAACTCGATGGCCCCGGTCGAGGAACATTCATTGGAGGTTCTTTGGTAGAAGAAGAAAAATACTAGCTTACCACATTCTTGCGATCCAACAAAGACGTCATCATCTGGACTTTCCACGAGATGCCCGGCGTTGACCCTACCCTCACTTGTTATCGACTCAACTTAATATCGAAGTCCATGGCAATCAAACAAAAGAAACGCATACTAGCCCCGAGGATTCGGGTTGCGGTTAACCTTGAAGTCGACAAGCTTCTAGCCATAGGTTTCATTCGAGAAATCAAATATGTAGATTGGATCTTGAACATCGTGGTTGTACGCAAGAAGAAGGGCAAACTCAAAATTTCCATCGACTTCACTAATCTTAAAAGGCATACCCCGAAGGATAGCTTTCCCCTCCCAATTATTTCAGTACTCCTCGATTCAATAGCTGGCTACGAACTCCTTTCAATGATGGTTGCTGCCTCGAGCTACAATCAGGTACCCCTCCTCCCCGAAGATGAAATTAAAGCCTCCTTCATTAACGAACAAGTGATATACTGTTTTAACGTCATGCCCTTTGGGCTAAAAAGCGTTGTTACAACCTACAAACTCCTCGTTACCACCATTTTTAACCATTGTTTAACAAGTCAGTCGAAGTCTATATCGACAATATGTTATACAAGAACCTCCAATAAAATACCCATATACAAGACCTGACCAAAGCTTTTTCAATCCTTCGATCATACCAAATGAAATTAAACCCTGATAAATGCCAATTCGGCGTATCGTCTAGAAAATTCCTCGGACACCTAATTAGCAAAGGAGGAATTAAGATTGACCCTACTCAAATTTAAGCCCTTGTCGATATGCCCTCTCTACAAGCAAAGAAAGATGTACAAAAGGACACAGGCAAAATAGTAGCCATTAATCGATTCATTTCAAAATACTCTGACTGGTGCGCCTAGTTATTCTCCCTCCTACGTGATCAAGGCATCCACAAAACCAAGAAGAAAACCCCCGACTTCAATTGGACCCCCGAATGCGAGCAAGCTTTCCATGAGCTCAAGACTTATCTTGGCCAACCACCAGTAATAAGTACCCCAGTCGAAGGTGAAGTATTTTCCCACTATCTCGTAGTTACCGAAGAATCTATCAGTTCGATCCTTATTTAAACAGAAGATGGCATCAAAAAACTAGTAAACTTCATCAGTAAAACACTGACCCCAGCCAAAACTAGATACACCAAACTTGAAAGACTTCTCCTAACACTCGTCTACACTTTCAAAAAACAAAAACCGTAATTCCAAGCACATTTACATATGGGTGATAATGAGTTACCCCCTTTATGAAGTCTTAGCCAAAAAATTAAAATCTAAACTGGTACGACAATGGTACATCTACCTCAGTGAGCATTGCATCACTTTCGAGAAACATATATCCTAAAAAGTCTAAGCCGTTACTAATTTTTTGGTGGACTTCCCATTTGAAGACACACAGTGGGAGGAGCACAAAGACGAGCTCCCAAAGACCAACCAAAACAAAACGACCCCTGGAATCCTAATACAGGACGGCAACTAGTTATTGATGGGTCAGCAGGCCTGAATTGTTTTGGAATAAGAATCATATTGGTTACACCATCTAACGATCAACTTGAGAAAGCAATCAAGCTCAACTTTAAGTGTACCAATAACAAAGCCGAAGATGAAGCCTTGATCCACGGTTTCAATATGGCCCTTGAGCTAGTCATTCTAGGACTCGTTGCTTTGACTGACTCATAGCTGATCCAAAGATATTATACTGGTAAAAACCAGGCAAATGATCGAATTGCAGAGTATACAGAACTCATTCACCAACGCATGGATCGTTTCCCTAAAAAATCTTCGATAACGCATTATCCTCGAGGCGAGAACAAACATGCCAACGCTCGTGCCTACATTGAAGTAATGTTAAGACAGTCCAAACCCCGAAAGCTCAGTATCAAACAACTTAAATGCCCAAGTATCGACCAGATGGAAGTTAATACCATCAACACTGGGGGCAAGAGTCTCAATCCCGAAGATTGGCGTATGCCCTTCCTCTCATAATTTAACAGTTTCGCACTCCCAGCTGACCCAAAGGCCAAGCATTCGCTACACCATTCTTAAAGGCAGTTTACACTAGAAATTACCAAATGGAATACAACTCAAATGCATATCTCAGTAAGAAGTTGCCACCATCATTATAGAGTTGCAGGAAGGAAATTACGGATCCCATACCGCTGAGAGATCTATAGCACTCCGCGCAATAACACAAGGCCTATTCCGGCCAAACATGAAGAAACAGACCAAAGAATATGCAAAGCATTGTGACAAGTGCCAACATCATACCCATGACATCAAAAAACCCTCACAAAATCTCTATTGTAGCCAAGTTTCTAGGCTTTTTAAACGATGGGCCATCGAATTGGTGAGCCCCTTCCCAAGAGCTTTGGGAAAATAAGAACACGTTCTCGTGGCCATGGACTACTTCACTAAATGGGTCGAAGCCGTACCACTATGCCAAACTAGAGAAGAAGTATTGTGAATATATAAAAAGATTTTACTTATAACTCATATTGCACTTACCTTTCTACCATATTCTTTTTCTATGAACTTTTTGAGTTAGTCAAATCTAAGTATCAAGTCAACCATTCGATCCGACAGATACTTGGGGTGACCTCGAAGTTCCTCAAGGCTCCTAATTTGGGTAAACCCAAGTGGCATGAATAATCAACCGACTAAACACTTTGGGGCGACCTCGGGGTTGACCACGTCTGGTTTCGTATAGGTTCAAACCCACTGATAGAAATACTCAGAGGCGACCCCGAAGCTCTCTGAACTTCTTGAATTGGTCAAACCTAAGTATCAAGTCAAATCTTCTACCCAACTGATACTTGGGGAAAACCTCAGAGTTTTGCAAGGCTTCCAATTTGGACAACCTAAGTGGCATGAATAGTCGACCGACTAAACACTTGGGGGCGACCTCGGAGCTTACCACATCAAGTTTCTTATAGGCTCAAATCCGTGGATAGAAATAACTAGGGGGTGACCTTTAAGCTCTCCGAAATTCTTGAGTTGGTCAAGCTTAAGTATCAAGTCAACCCTTCGACCCGACTAATACTTAGGGACAACCTCGATGTTTCTCATAAAATTTCAAACTTCATTCAAAATATTTCAGAAAAAAGGAAGCCAACAACAATAATCGAGGAGTCTCAAATTACAGAAGCCGAAAGCAGACAAGTTCAAACAGTAGCTTCTCCGAATACAAAAAAAGTAAGGTTTTACAAAAACTTAACCAAATACAGTAATAGAAACAACAAGTTCCCCCAAAGTTGCCTACTACAGTAGACCACCATAAAAATTACAGTTTTATCCTTACAACAACTCCTTAAAGTGAAGGATTACTTCGATCCTCCTCCTGGGTAGAAGCAGCAGCAAGAGGGTTCTTACTAGTATCAAGAACAATAATCTCACTCTCTGCATTTGGTGCATCTCTGACCACAGTATTTGGCTCCACCCTCTCTTCTTGCACTAGGCCTTCGTTACCAGGACTAAGAAGCTCATCTGAAGGATAGCACTCAAACGTGTCTGAATCATAGCTTAGCTCGCCTATGAATTACTTCAAGGACAAAGTCATGCGGCATTCTTGGTCTAAGTCTGCCTGAAACAAAGCATGGTTCTCTTTCAACTTCTCTTCCAGCTCTGCCATATTTACATCACACCGTTCAACCATGGCCAGGTTCTCCTTCGCTGCATCAGCTCGGGCCTAAAACATCTAGCACTTTATATCGGCCACTCGGGCATTCAACGACATAATTGTCCCCTTTTGAGAGCTCCTCCCCATCTATCGACTCCTTCAATCTTTTACTATACCCTTATGGGTCTTCCTAAAGGAAAACAACCAAGCCTGCATCTATACAGCAAATAACACAAGGTACTTCGAGTAGTCAGTAACAATATCAAACCAAAATTTTCTTATGGGTAGGAATCAAGAGTTACCTGCCGTAGTACCATCTCTGTCCGGCGCCCCACCTCATTGAGATTTGTAGCACACAAAGTCACCACTGATGCAACTGTAGATCGAGCAACATCCTCAGACTTCGCTGTAACTTGTACATTTTTAGACGCAGTGGGTGTCTCTTCCATCTGTTCATACGTCCTATTGTAAAGCCCGGTCACCTGTGAACCCAAGCTTTCTCCTACCGTCTTAGCCTTCCCCTTTTGAGTTACTTGAGTCACTTCTTGAGGGGTCGAACTCGGCCTACCTTTGTTGGGCGACGTCCCTATACTTGCATTCCTACGCCGGGGCTTTGGCACATAACATGTTTTCGGTGGCGTCAAACTGTTATAATCTATTTCACCAACAACTTTGGGAGGAGCAGTTTTTTCCTTCTTCTTTGAGGGTCCAGCCAAGCTCGAAGTCCCTTTGAGCAGCGTATCATCCTTCTTCCTCCTCATTCGCGATATCTTCAACCTTTGAAAGATTTTGTTTATTCGCTCCTCACTCTCGTTGATCAAGTCATCTTGATAATGTCAGAGTGCTATTCGGCGCTCGACTTACAAGAACTGCAACACACACATATTCAGAAATAGAACACTGCTGAAGCATAAAGCATTTACACGATACTCAAACAAACACTTATTAGCATTAAACACCCTATGGGTCAAAGAAATATCTTCTTCACAATCGGCATACTAGAAACAACCATTCACCACATGGGTCAAATCCTTATTCCATCCATGACCAGTCGAGAAAAAGTCAAACAGTCAGGGTTTCTCAGGATGGCAATGTATGTGGTACGTCCCCAACTTTGAATTCCCTTTCCTCGAGTAGAGCGCCACGACATCCTGCCATTCTACAATAGGGCTACCTTCGCCTAATAACTTACTGTTCAAACCCTCGATGACCCTCATCATCTCAAAGAAATTTCCATTTATCTGGTACGGAACTACATCCCAGAAATTTAATACCTCCTTTACCAGACGTCGAAGGGGAAGCTGCATACCCAATCGAATTTTCCCCCTAAACACCATCATCCCTTCGCGGGGTACATCCTCGAAGGTGTACTTCGACCCACACGAAATTAGGTAAATCCCTTTTCCAATAGGATTATGTTTTACCATGAATCAACCCAATCTTGCTCGCTCATACGACGAGACATCTCCAAAAATGGGGTTATCATCTTCCGTTTCCTCATCACCCTCCTCACTTTTATCCTCCCCATCCTCTTCATCCTCTCCTTCATCCCCCGTCTGGATGGCCGCTACCTCTTCCTCCTCCTCGTCACTCTCCCCGACTACCCTCCTCCGGGTTCACAATGGAGTCTAGAGGTTTCAATGAAGTCTAGAGGTTTCACAATCCACACCACCTCCCCTCCTCTAAACAATAATAATGGTAACGGTAGTTTTTTTTTCTTCTCTCTATTTCTTTCTTGTCCTTTTTTTCTCTCTCCCCCTCATAAATAAATTGTATCAATTTCCTAAAAACTGCCATCATTACCCCTACTAACCCCACTTTCTCACCTCTCCCACTTCCCTCCACAATTTTAGGTAACCATTTTTTACAAAATTCCTTCTGCCTATACGAGCGTTCGATAGCCACACATTTACAGGCTTTGATCTTCACTTTTACTTCTCGACCCTCCAAAAAAGGTAAAAAAATATCCATACACCATGTTCAAACCCCACACGTGGACTCATTTGAGTACGCCACATGGAAAAAATCATACTCTTCCTATCCTGACATGAACTGACTACTGTCTACCCAGTGCACTTCCCAAGGCACGTACGGTCCCACATGTCAGCTATGCAATTAATGGTGTTAGTTTTCCTGTACTCGAAGTAAAATAACGCCTATGGCAACATACTTTGAAGGCATATTCCATCTTTGGCTCCCACTAATCAAGCTTATTTTATCGAATAATCGAGCTTATTCTATTTTTCATGTTATCAAGCATATTTTATCTTTGACTTCGAACAATCAAGCTTATGTTATTTTTCCAAACACTTGAAATTAAACCTTTGTCTACCTATTTACCTTCGAACAAGAAATTTAGCCGTAACCTTTTATCATTGTAACACGGGGAAACAAACTATAACAACATGTCAGATTCAAAAATAAAATAAAGAAGTAACTATAACAAAACAACTCCCATAAGAGGAAGAGGCATACCTACCGCCCTACTTGCAGGCTAGACAATTCTTCCAATACCAAAAACATTTCTCCCCACCACCCTTCGCCTTCACCAGTCACCACGCCAGAGGCCACAATAAATCCAAATGTTCCGTAACACTCCGGCGGTGATGCTGGAACATCTACCACCAGAAGGTGAATAACTCTGCCTTATCCCTTTCATGACTGGTCAGCTCATCATTGTACAAGTCTACTAGGTAAGGCAGCGGTGCCCCCCTGTCCCTTGGTCTGAAAAACATTTGTGTCTACTCGACGTACTTGGCATTCACCAACACCTCTGTCTCCTCTAATTGTTGCTGGTAGTGATTCATCATCCTTTTTTACAAATTATGTAGTTTTTATTTTAATGAAGAATATGAAAAGGAGTTAGAAAAATCTACTCCCCAACCCCCTTTTTCAAGCATGATTAAGAGAGCATTAATTATCCCTTAATCAACATATATAATCACCATTAAATACCCTCAAAAATGGGAACATTCACCGGTCAACCATCCTAATTCCCATATATAATAGTTTTATCTCAGCACGAGCCGTCTACAATAATTTCTGAGGCCCCAGCTATGAGGGGGCGAATGTAGTAGCTTACTCATAGCCTTCCAAGACTACATGAATAGTCGAAGGCTACATTAGAGCCTACCAAAAGACTTGAAGCCTAATGTACTCACAAATCAGTCAAGGTAATCATCTACTCACAACCTTTTTAAAGGGGTCCGAATACTCGAAGACTACTACGAGAATCGAAGCCAAGGGAACTCATACATCAACCAAAACCAGTGGTTAACCTGCATTCAAATCCAATGAAGCTTCGCCCATATCAGTATTTGGTCAAAGGTGTCACACAATAGATAACGTAGCAGACAACTCAGCAGACAAGCTGGTAAACAACTATGGTAGAACCGACTTCCGTACGGGATAGCTGTCAAAAAGGATATACATGTAACTTAATCTTTTGGTGGTGACTCATCTTTTCCTATCTCCTATAAATAGGGGAAGAGAGCCACCATGAAGTGGTTAGAAAAAATAAGTCCATAAACCTCATATAAGAGTGAGAGAGAACTTTTGAGTACTCAAAGAAGCTTGATGTTTGGGTCATCCCTAACTCGAAATCTGTAATCCCATCTATATATACATCATCTATTTCAAATCCTCGTAAGGGGTCATGGAGAATACCTATTGAAGGACTCCATATAGGTATACTTGCATAGTATACTCCCATATTTCAATTTTAGATACTAGTGAAAGCCCCTAGTCGAGCCTAATCCCATGTTGTAAGAGCTCAGTCTCTCCTCTCTGAGATTAAGCCCCTACATGGGTAAAATCTGTACCGATATGAAATACGAGCCAAAATCTTAATGAGCCTTTCTATAACAATCAATGTGCATGATCGGTACATATTCAACTTACAAACACGACTCAATGTCTCAAACGAGTATGAAACGCTAACCAGAAGATGGATGGGCCTTTCTTTAATAATCATTGTGCATGGTCAGTGTATAATCTTCTCACAAACATGAGTTGATGCCCAAGGCCAGTTGGCGGTAGACAAAGGAGCCAAAATTGTGTTCCAATATACTAGAAAGGGGCAAAATTTGTACCAGTTAAAACATGAGCTAGCGGGATTTTTTGTAACAATTGTTACATATGGTCGGTAGACAATCTACTCAAAAAGAAGATCTAAGGCCACAAATGAGTTGCCGATAGCCAAGCTACTCATCTTTGCATTTAAAGGCGCTAGAAAGGGGTAAAATCTGTACCAGTATGAAACGCGTACCTGAAGCTCGACGGGCATTTTTGAAACAATTAATGTTTATAGTTGGTACACAATCAACTCATAAATAGGATCTAATGCCTCAAATGAGTTATCACTATTCAAGCTACTCAGAATTACGTTCTAAAGCGCTAAAAAGGGGGAAATTCGTACCAGTGTGAAACGTAAACCAGAAGCTTGATGAGATTGTCGATATCAATCATTGCGTATGGTCGGTAGTAAATCTACTGACTAAAAAGATCTAACACTAGAAATGAGCTATCGGCAGCCAAGCTACTCAGAATTTTACACTAAAGCGCTAGAAAATGGCAAAATTCAAAACGGTGTAAAATGTGAACCCAAAGCTCGACGGGCCTTTATGTAATAGTCAATGTGCATGGTTAGTAGACAATCTTCTCACAAATAAGATATATCGCCTAAAATGAGTTGTATGCAGCCAAGTTATATTGAATTATGTTCAGAAGCGCTTGAAAGGGGTAAAATTGTTAATGGTGTAAAACGTGAACATAATCATTATGCATGATCGGTGTACATAATCTTGTCAAAAACATGATCTAATGCCTAAAATGAGTTATCGGTACACAAACGGCCCAAAATTGTGTTCTAATACGTTAGAAAGAGGTAAAATATGTGTCGGTGTGAAACAAATGCCCAAAGCTCGAGCGGACTTCCTCTAACAATTATTGTGTTTGTTTGGTAAAAAATATAATCATAAACAAGATCAAATGCCATAAACGAGTTTTTGGTAGCCAAGCTACTCAAAATTTTGTACTAAAGCGCTAGAAAGGGTCAAAATCCTGACTGGTATGAAACGCGAACCTGAATCGTAATGAGCCTTTCTATAACAATCATCACGTATTGTCGATATCCAATATTCTCACAAATGGGATATATCGCCTAAAACGAGTTGTCTATAGCCAAGCTACATTAAATTATGTTAAGAAATTTTTGGTATTCAAGTTACTCCGAATTTTTTTCTAAAGCGCTAGAAATGGGTGAAATCCCTGCTAGTGCGAAATGCAAACCAGAAGCTCGATGAGACATTCTGTAACGATTATTACGCATGGTTAGTAGAAAATATACTCACAAACAAGATCTAACGCTATGAACGAGTTGTCGGTAGCCAAACTACTTAAAATTTTACATTAATGCGCTAGAATAGGGCAAAATTTGGACCGGTGTGAAAGGGGAACCCGAAGATCGATGGGGCATTCTATAATAATTATTGCTTATGGTCAGTAGACAATCTTCTCACAAATGCGATATATCGCCTAAAAGGAGTTGTCTCTAGCCAAGCTATACTGAATTATATTCTAATAATTTAGAAAGGGGTGAAATCTGTACCGGTGTGAAAAGAGAACCAGAAGCTCAACGGGACTATCTGTAATAATCATTGTGCATGGTTAGTACACAATCAATTCACAAACACGATCTAACACCTCAAACATGTTGTCGGTAGACAAGCTACTCAGAGTTGCATTCTAAAACCTTAGAAAGCGGTAAAATCCGTACTAGGGTGAAACAAAAACCAAAAGATGAATTATACATTTTGTAACAATCATTGCATATGGACGGTTGAAAATATACTCACAAACAAGATCGAGAGCCACAAAGCCACAAATGAGTTGTTTGTAGCCAAACTACTCATAATTCTGTACTAAAGCGCTAGAAAGGGGCAAAATCCGAGCTGGTGTGAAATGCAAACCCAAATTTTGACAGGCCATTCTGGAATAATCATTGCGTATGGTCGATAGACAATCTTTACATAAGTGTGATATATCACCAAAAATGAATTGTTTGTAGACAAGCTACACTGAATTTTGTTATAAAGCTTTTGAAAGGGGTGAAATACATACCAGTGTGAAATGTAAACCAGAAGCTCGATAGGTCTCTCTGTAACATTCATTGTGCATGGTCATTACTCAATTAACTCATAAACATGATCTAATATCTCAAACAAGTTGGTAGATAAGCTACTCAAAGTTGTGTTCTAAAGCTTTATAAAAGGGTAAAATCCGTACTGGTGTGAAATAAAAACCAGAAGCTCAACTAGACATTTTGTAACAATCATTGCATATGGTTGGTCAAAAATCTACTCAAAAACAAGATCTAATACCACAAACGAGTTTTTGGTAGCCAAGCTACTCAGAATTCAATACTAAACTGCTTGAAAGGGGCAAAATCCAGACCAATATGAAACGCAAACCAAAAGCTTGATGATCCTTTTAGTAACAATAATTGCATATGGTGGGTAGACAATCATCTCAAAAACGTGATATGTCACCTAAAATGATTGTATGTAGCCAAACTACACTGAATTCTATTCTAAAGCGCTAAAAAGGGGTAAAATATGTATCGTTGTGAAACATGAGCCAGAAGCTCGATCAATCCTACACCTTAAATGAGTTATCATTAATCAAGCTATTCAGAATTCTACACTAAAGTGCTAGAAAGGGGCGAAAGCTAGACTGGTGTGAAACGTGACCCCGAAGCTCGATGGGCATTTCTGTAACAATCATTGTGTATGGTTGGTAGACAATCTTCTCACAAACGCGATATATCACCTAAAACGAGTTGTCTATAACCAAGCTTTACTGAATTTTATTGTAAAGCTCTAGAAAGGGGAGAAACCAATGCCAGTGTGAAATGCGAACCAAGAGCTCAACGGACCTTTCTATAATAATTATTGTGCATGGCCAGTAAACAATTAACTCAGAAACAAGCTCTAATGCCTCAAATAATTTTTTGGTAGCCAAGCTACTAAGAATTGCATTCAAAAGCGCTAAAAATGAGTATAATTCGTACTAGTGTGAAAGGCAAACCAAATACTCGACGAAACTTTCTGTAATAATCAATGCGTAGGGTCAGCAGAAAATCTTCTCACAAACAAGATCTAATGCCACAAACCTATTGTCGAAAGCCAAGTTAATCAAAATTATGCACTAAAGCGCTAGAAAGGGGAGAAATTCAGACCGGTGTGAAACACGAACTACAAGCTTGATAAGCATTTCTGTAATAATCATTATGTATGGTTTGTAGACAAACTTCTAACAAACTAATTTATCACCTAAAACAAGATGTTTGTAGCCAAGCTATACTGAATTTTGTGTGAAACGCAAATAGCAAGCTCGACGGGCCCTTTTGTAGCAATCTTTACGTATGGGTTGTAGGCAATAAACTCAGAAAAATGATCCTACACCACAAACGAGTTATCGGTAGCCAAGCTACTCAGTATTATGCACTAAACCATTATAAAGTGGCGAAATGTGGAACAGTGTGAAACGCGAACCCGAAGCGCGATGGACATTTATGAAATAATCATTGCATATGGTTGGTAGACAATCTTCTCACAAATACGATATATCACCTAAAGCGAGTTGTCTGTAGCCAAGCTACATTAAATTTAATTCTAAAGTACTAGAAAGGTGCGAAATCCGAGCCGATATGAAACGCGATCCATAAGTTCCACGGGCCATTTTATAACATTCATTGTGTATGGTCGGTAAACAATCAACTCATAACCATGAACTAACGCCTCAAACAAGTTGTCGGTGGTCAGAGTTGCATTCTAAAGCCTTAGAAAGGAGTAAAATCCGTACTGGTGTGAAACAAAAACCAAAATCTCGACAAGATATTCTGTAAAAATCATTGTGTATGGTAGGTTAAAAATCTTCTCACAAATAAGATCTAATACCACAAATGAGTTGTCGGCAGCCGAGCTACTCAAAATTCTCTACTAAACTGCTAGAAAGTGGCGAAATATGGAGCGGTGTAAAACACGAACCCGAAGCTCGATGGGCATTTATGAAATAATCATTGCATATGGTCGGTAGATAATCTTCCCATAAGCACGATATATCACCTAAAACGAGTTGTATGTAGCCAAGCTACACTAAATTCTATTCTAAAGCACTAGAAATGTGTAAAATCCGTACCGATGTGAAACGCGAACCAGAAGCTCCACAAGCCTTTTTATAACATTCATTGTGCATGGTCGGTACACAATCAACTCACAAGCATGAACTAACGCCTCAAGCAAGTTGTCAGTAGCCAAGCTACTCAGAGTTGCATTCTAAAGCCTTAGAAAGGAGTAAAATCCGTACTGGTGTGAAACAAAAACCAAAATCTCGACAAGATATTCTGTAAAAATCATTGTGTATGGTAGGTTAAAAATCTTCTCACAAATAAGATCTAACACCACAAATGAGTTGTCGGCAGCCGAGCTACTCAAAATTCTCTACTAAACTGCTAGAAAGTGGCGAAATATGGAGCGGTGTAAAACACGAACCCGAAGCTCGATGGGCATTTATGAAATAATCATTGCATATGGTCGGTAGATAATCTTCTCATAAGCACGATATATCACCTAAAACGAGTTGTATGTAGCCAAGCTACACTAAATTCTATTCTAAAGCACTAGAAATGTGTAAAATCCGTACCGATGTGAAACGCGAACCAGAAGCTCCACAGGCCTTTTTATAACATTCATTGTGCATGGTCGGTACACAATCAACTCACAAGCATGAACTAACGCCTCAAGCAAGTTGTCAGTAGCCAAGCTACTCAGAGTTGCATTCTAAAGCCTTATAAAGGAGTAAAATCCGTACTGGTGTGAAACAAAAATCAAAATCTCGACAAGATATTCTGTAAAAATCATTGTGTATGGTAGGTTAAAAATCTTCTCACAAATAAGATCTAACACCACAAATGAGTTGTCGGCAGCCGAGCTACTCAAAATTCTGTACTAAACTGCTAGAAAGTGGCAAAATATGGAACGGTGTAAAACACGAACCCGAAGCTCGATGGGCACTTATGAAATAATCATTGCATATGGTCGGTAGACAATCTTCTCATAAGCACGATATATCACCTAAAACGAGTTGTATGTAGCCAAGCTACACTAAATTCTATTCTAAAGCACTAGAAATGTGCAAAATTCGTACTGATGTGAAACGCGAACCAGAAGCTCCACAAGACTTTTTATAACATTTAGTGTGCATGGTCGGTACAAAATCAACTTACAACCACGAACTAACTCCTCAAACAAGTTTTCGGTAGCCAAGCTACTCAAAGTTGCATTCTAAAGCCTTAAAAGGGGTAAAATCCTTACTGGTGTAAAACAAAAACCAGAATCTGGACGAGACATTCTGTAGCAATCACATGTGGTAAGTTGAAAATCTACCCAAAAATTAGATCTAATGCCACAAACGAGTTATCAGCAGCCGAGCTACTCAGAATTTAGCACTGAAGTGCTAGAAAGGGGCAAAATCTGAGCCGGTGTGAAATATATTGCGTATGGTCGAAAGATAATCTTCTTACAAGAGCAATATATTGCCTAAAATGAGTTGTTTATAACCAAGCTACATTGAATTCTGTTATAAAGCTTTTAAAAGGGGTAAAATCCATACCGGTGTGAAACACGTACCAAAATCTCGATAGGTCTTTCTATAACATTCATTGTGCATGGTTGGTCCTTAATCAACTCATAAACACTATCCAAAGCCTCGAACAAGTTGTCAGTAGCTAAGCTACGTAGAGTTGCGTTCTAAAGCTTTAGAAAAGGGTGAAATTCGTATTTGTGTGAAACAAAAACTAGAAGCTCGACGAGACATTATGTAAATTGCATATGGTAGTTGGAAATCTACTCAAAAACAAGATCTAATGCCAGAAATGAGTTGTTGGTACCCAAGCTACTCAGAATTCTACACTAAAGTGCTATAAAGGGGCGAAATCCCAGTCGGTTTGAAATGAGAACCCAAAGCTCGATAGGCTATTTTGTAATAATGATTACGTATGGTCTGTAGACATCCTCTCACAAGTGCGATATTTTTCTTAAAATGACTTGTCTGTAGCCAAGCAACACTGAATTCTGTTCTAAAGCTTTAGAAAGGGTTAAAATGTGTACTAGTGTAAAATGCAAACCAAAAGTTGTACAGATTTTTCTATTACAATCATTGCTCATGGTTGGCAAAAAATTAACTCACAATCAAGATCTAACACCTCAAACGAGTTGTCGGTAGCCAAGCTATTCATAATTCTACACTAAAGTTGTGGATAGAATATCTTTCTCACAAATGCGATATATCGCCTAAAAAAAGTTGTATATAGCCAAGCTACACTGAATTCTATTTTAAAGTGCTAGAAAGGGGTAAAAAATGTACCATTGTAAAACATAAGCCAGAAGCTCGACCGCACTTTCTGTAACAATTACTGCATTTGTTCGATAAAAAATCTACTTACAAACTTGATCTAACGCCATAAAGGAGTTGTCGGTAGCTAAGCTACTCATAATTATGTACTAAAGTATTAAAAATGGATGAAATCCTAACTGGTATGAAACGCGAACCCGAAGCTCGGCAGGCCTTTTTGTAACAATCATTACATATGGTCGGTAGTCAATCTTCTCACAAATGGAATATATCGCATAAAATGAGTTCTGCAGCCAAGTTACACTGAATTCCGCTCTACCATTTTTGAGAAGATTCGTAAGAATAATCATGTGTTAGTCTAGATTTAGAGAAACTAGGGTTTCTACTAGGATAATTTCAAACTTTCTTTAACAACTACTAAAAAAGATTATACCACCCTCTCTCTTTATAACCTAGGTTTCCCTAGGATCACTTCTATTATAACTCCCCTAAACTATCCAATTAGGAAACTGACTAAAACTAAACTCTAAAACAACTCCAACAGAGTAAATAGAAACATAGCTAAAATAAAGACCAAAAGTTGGCTGTGGTAAATGATCCATAGACACGTGCCATGCCAAACCCTCCATCTTCGGAAGATTTTGACCATGAAATATATACGGTTGAACTCTTCTTAAAATCTTGAAGTCTTCCATAGAATTTTTCGTACCCTATCATTGTACCCGAGAGCGGGGATACGATGTCATCACCGACATCCCTACGTCCATTGACGTCTAAAATTAAAAGCTAAAAAAAATACTGTAGACCGCTCTTCGAAACCTGCTACGAAGTTTTCCCAAAACTGGTCAACATACGGAAATAATTCTTCACCTAGGGCCATCATCTCCCCCGTACAGATTAAATATTGGGATACCTCGGACTGTAACATACGTGAACAGAACTGTTGAACGAGGCCGATCTGCATCTTCTGATTCATACGTATCTCCTGAATCTGCTGCTGAATAGCACATTGATTGGTAGCTACCGCCGAAGATGCACTATTTTGTTCGACTGAGCCCGGCCTTTTGACCGTACTCACTACTGGAGCTGGTTGTTTTTGTTCATGAAGCATGTACACAACACGTACTGCTGGACTGGCCTCTTCTAAATGATAAGTTGTAACTATTTGTATGGTATCATACTCCCTCCTTTCTCCATCACGAACTTGTAGTGTTTAAAGCAAAAAAATCTAAGATTTTCCTCCTTTAATCTCCTCTCTCTACTTTCTATAGACCGTTCCTCTTCCTCTGTTCTCTCTTTAAATTGTGAAGATGAATCTACGATTAGTATTCATGAGAGATCGTGGGATGAATCGGCTTAGACTAGAGTGTAGGACGAAGCAGCTTTGGGAGCAGGTCTGGCGGCTTGGGTATTGGCTTGGGCCTAATCTGGGCCTCACAGGTTAAGACTTGCTGTCGGCTTGACTAAGCAAGAAAATTTGCCTTCGTGACTGCTACCGACGTTGTTGTGGTACTGACCTCTATCGGGACTGATGCCGGCATCAGTAGTCCTTGTTAGTTATATTTTGGGGTCGTCTCTAGGCAAAATCCTCGTGGTTAGCCGGTGGTTGTCGTGGTCGGTCCGTTGGCCTTGGGTTGTACCCCAATATCTTCAACATCACAAGGTTTAGCTTTGATAACGAGTCTTGCAAACGGATTGTTAAGATCGTCGCTTCTCGCGGCGACGCTTCCCTCAAGACTGGGGTTTTCTAGTACGCCCAACGGAGGTGGTTGGGGGATGGGAAAAAGGCTCTCTTTCCAAAAGCCTTGACAAGCTTATCTGATATCCTTGCCACATCTTGAGTGAGTGTAGATTTCTTCGTCGCGAGTTTTCCGCGAGGCATCTTGCTCTTGAAACTTACTACACTGAGATCATAACGCAACTCTGGTACCAATTAATGTAAACTACGAACGTGAAAGCTTAATTCATATGAGATTACACTAAAGTTTAACTAGATCTCTACTAAACTTTAACAAAAGAAAACTTAGCTCTCTCAAAAGAATTTAATTCTACTAACTTACTAATCAAACATTACACTACCCTGCCTCTCCCTTTCTAACCTAGTTTCCTAAAAGCACTCCTACTATAACTCCCCTAACCTATCCAATTAGGAAACTAACCTAGAAAAGCAAAACTGCTAATAACCAACGAGCTGGTCATCTCCAATAGTGCATAAGCCAAGAAGTATGCATGACATGCCATAAGGCATACCCAGAAGATGTAACAACTTTGAAACAAAACTTCTATTGACGTTGCATTATTGTAGGTCCGACTAGTTGCGTGTTAGATAGGGCCAGTGTAGCTGTGAGTAGGGGATCACCCCTCCCTCTTTCTCCCCCACGACCTGTTTCAATCTTCCTCACGAAATCTTTGATTTCATTTTTGATTTTGCCCCTTTTACCGACTAGAGCTCCAGTCTTGGACGCCCACTGTACTCCGTCGAGAGGTCCGGTGATTCCTCTCTTAAGGTTTGCCACTCCGGTGAGTGTGACAATCAGTAAACTGGTTTGGTGGAGTTGTCGGACCGTTTGATGCATTATTATTAGTGTTGGCGCTGACACCATTGTTGTTGGTACCGTCGGGCGAGATGTCACGGTTTGCGTCGCTGGTCTCGCTGTCAGTGGTTATAGGTCATTGACCGGACCTTCTAAGACGGTCGGCGTCTCCTTGCTCGTGGGGTACTTCCCGGTATTATTGGTGATTGGGGTACTTCCCGGTATTGTTGGTGATTGGGGGATGTGTCTCGATGGCGTCTTGGTACGAGGTTCTCGCGGTTGGTCAATGTGTGTAGTGGCCAGACCTTTGCCCTTAGCCCTTATCCCGATTTCATCAATATCACGGGTTTCGCTCTCGACTTCGAAACTTGCAAACGGGTTGTCAATTTCGTCGTTCCTCGCGACGACGCTTCCCTCACGAGAGGGGTGTTTTAGTACGCCCAATGGAGGTGGTTAGGGGGGGGGGGGGGGGGGGGGAAGGCTCCTGTACCCAAAGCCTCGACAAGCTTATCGAGTTTATCCGTCAATTTCGCTACATCTTGAGCGAGTGTAAGTTTCTTCGTCGCAGGTCTTCCCCGAGGCATCTTGCTCTTAAAACTTGCTACACCAGGGATGTGAACGCGACTCTTATACCAATTGACATGAATCTACGAACACGGAAGTAAGATTCGTAAGAATAATCACGTGTTAGTCTAGATTTAGAGAGAACTAGGATTTCTACTAGGATAACTTCAAACTTTCATTAACAACTACTGAAAAAAGATTACACCACCCTCTCCCTTTATAATATAGGCACGTGCCACGTCAAATTCACTCATAATAGCAAACTGGTATAACAATAAAAGAAAAGTGCCAACCAAGTTCAGGGGAATTTGGGAAGAGATCATACAGTTGGGGGAAGAAATGTTGATTCTGCTCATTTATGTCTTCAGAGAGACAAATATGTCTGCAAACAGCTTTGCAAAAATTAGAAGTGCTCAAATCACTAAGGAATATTTGGATACGGGTAGTCTGCACAACAGTTCCAGAGCTGCTATCATCGTGGACAAAATGGGAATTGCTATGTTTAGGAAATAAATATAAATGTTATTCACTTGAGAGGCCATGCACAACATGTCCTCCTCTTGTAACTAATTTTACAATCTATTATTCAGAACTCTCCTTACATAAAATAAAAAAATAAAAAATAGAACTAAACTACCTACTAGGAAGCTAGAACTGAACTGTTGGAGAGAAACTAACTTCTTCACATGTGGGGGCCACATGAACTAAAAAGATGAAAGCATATACAGAAACCTCTCTCAGACTCAAACAAGTTTCTTGAGACATTTTTTATTGATTCCTTCAATTCAACTGCGATCGATCTCTTGTACTCAAACATGGTCTCTGCAAATCGTGAAATGGCAGTTTTTTGCTTTGACATCCTCGTTGCTCACTACAGCAAAGAACAACCCCCTCCACCTGCTTTTGATGATGGGCACCAGTGAGTTTTTTTTTTTTTTTTTGGGGATTTTGATTTTGGATTTTTTTAGCAATTTAATGCTTTGGAGTTTTTCCCCTTATGATTTTTTTCCAGATTTTTTTTTTAGTTGAAAAAAATCACTTCTTGGTATGTTTTGACATGATTATGTAAATTTATCTTATTTTCATTAGTGGGAAATTGATAGTGAATTATTGAAATATAATGATTTATGCATAGTGAGTTATTGAATTATTGTTGGATCATATGTATTATGTATGTATGATGATTTGAATGTTATTTGGGTTTATGTTGTTTGAATCTTAGATTGAATTGTTTGGTGATGCAGCCCATTGTTTGTTACATGGAAGAAAGCGGTGAACGGGGAGGAGCCTCGGTTGCGTGGATGTATTGGAACTTTGGAAGCTCGGGCTTTAGTGAATGGGTTTAAGGACTACGCTTTAACAAGGTAATTTTGGGATCAGAATTGTGCAAAACTAGCATGTTTAGCTGTAGCTGACATAGTTGGAATCAATGTATGTATGTGTGTGTAGATGCCTAATTTTGTTGCGCATACATACACAAACCCATGTCTGCGCGCGTGAAAGTAGTTATGAAGGGATTATGCTTTAACGAGGTAGCTTTGGATATGGAAATAAGTTATAATGTTTAGCTGTAGACTGTAGTGACCCGGAATTTGTGTATGTGATTGTAAATGTCTGATTTGTTGCACATACAAACACAAAGTGCATTTATTTGCACGCATGGATGTAGTCATCAAAGCTTATGGCTTTTTGATATAATGTTTGGAGCCGCACATTACACATGTTTGTACTAGCAAAGTCCAACTATTTGCAAATGTTCACCCCCCTGTTTCTTCCTTTTTGGTGTATTAATTTGCTGTTTATTTGCTCTTTTATAAAACGCCTAACGTTGGAAAATTCTTAACTTGCTGCAGTGCTCTAAGGGACCGCCGATTCTCCCCCATAGAGCCGAAGGAATTGCCTTATTTGGAATGTACAGTATCCGTTCTGACAGATTATGAAAGCGAACTGCAATACCTCGATTGGGAGGTTTATCTCTTCTTCCCGCTTTCATAGTTGATACTTTAAATTCGAGAACATTCAAATTTGGTGTCTGCAAATCTAACTAGGCTAAGTTCTAGTTACCTCCAATTAACCAGCCTCACTAGGAGTAAAATGACTCAGCATGATGATTTTACCATTCTATTGGATTCTTTTGGTTGTACCAAAGGATAACTAGCCCTTTAATATATGGTTAACTCTATTTGGAAGGATACCGATTCGATTATTTCAAATCTGTGTTTATTTTGTATGTAATTGATAAATTACGAATAGTATACGAAGTACACCTTTTGGTTTAATATCAGATGGAATAAAATGGTATATGGGAAGTTGCATTTTCTGATTTAACCTTGTCGAATAATTTCATGTACACTCTCATATTATTTGTCTGTTGCTGCAGGTTGGAAAGCATGGTATTATTATTGAGTTCACTGATCCTGATTGTAATGCAAAACGAAGTGCAACGTACTTGCCCGAGGTTGCGGCACATGAAGGTATGTACGCTGTTTTCTATTCCTGACCTCTTTAATTCGTTTTATGATTCCTTTTTCATAGGGAATAGAGGTTAGTATAAATATTGAAAAGTCTTGTTTAGTAGGAGCATATGGCACTCAATTTACTTAGGCACGGGAGAGTTTAATTTTGTCAAGAAATACATGGCATTGGTGCATTTGTAGATGTGATTATTGTTTAAGTTTATATACTCATATTTATTACAAATGAGAATTTCATTAGCAAAAGAGAACGGAAAAATTAGGGAAGAAAGCAAAATGACTAAAAAACATGGGATGATTTCAATTGCTGTAACTTATTATAATAAGTTAGTGGCCAATGAAAACGATAAAAAAGGTTAAATTTGTGGAAAAGAGAATGTATTGTTATTATAGTAGGTGAATAGTAGCGTGTCTAGTTATTAAGTCTTGTGTAACTAGTTGAAACCATAGCTATAAACATGATATGAGGACAAACCAATTAAGTCCATTTGAATTATATCTCCCTATGTATATATATGTAAAAAAATCTTGGTAACGACACTTCACTTTTAAAAAAATAAAATATGTCCGACACCTTGACACTCAGACACATGTGTCCAACACTATTTACAAGGTACTTTACTATTTTATGCCGTTTCCGACACCCCGTACCCGTGTCGGACACCGAGAGCCATATCCGTGTCGTTGTTACCTAGAGAAAAAATCAATTCTGACTAAATTGACAGCTCTCTTCATCTCTTCTCTCTTCTGTTTCTGTTATCCTTTTGTTCTTCTTGATTACTACTAAACAAGTGGGTTAAGTGTCATAGTGCATTATGGTATACATAAAAAAGCCTACGGTGAGAACTTTGGGACTATCAGCCCCTTTCGGTAGGTCTGGGATTTAAAAACTTCTCATCATACGTTTTTCTCTAGTTTAATTCCAAGTATGAGTCGTTAAAGAGTCAGATCTTGCATGGCCAGAGTTGCCTACTGCATACACAAGGTAACATCGCCTTAAGAGACCCTCGCTGTATTGTGTTTCTGTCACTTCGAAACGGAGCTCTCGAAATGGTCTTTTTATTATTGTAAATGAAGATATTTCATTAATCAAGGCCAAAGAATAGAAGAGTCAATGCAGGCAACGGTTAGAAAACATGCCAAAAAAGGTTGAAAAGAGCTCACCTCGCCAAATGTGTGAAAACTAAGTAGACATGGTTGAACATGAGACCAAGACAATTACTCAAGAACGGACTACAGAGTTCATAATTTCTCCATGTAGCGTCAATGTCCTAAAATAAGACTCTATAAAGCACTCATGTCTTTTACACCATGCATGAGGAATCCCGTTGATATTGATGATGATGTATGCGGGAGACCACTTTTTTAATCTTTCAAATATTCAGTTGTTTCTTTCCTTCCAAATGTCTACAAATCGCAAATGGAGTCAACATCTTCAGAGCTCTTCCCGTGAAAGACCTGTGGTATAAGGCCAATTTATCAACATATCACTAGGCTTTACCCACGAATAGGGGTTTCGATTTGGTACATACTTCTTCTCTTTCTAGTTTCTTGATCGACTCTGAGGTGGGTTGAATCTAGCCACCACTGCATCTCTAATAGCTCTTGGTGAACGTCACTGCGGTGATCTATGGTCCAAGGGCTGGAAGCCCTAGCTCAAAGCCCTCTGATTCACGGGAAGCTGAAAAAGTCGAGGAGGCTCCTTCTAATGTGGACGAATCAGGACCTAACGAGCTTCTTATTCGGACGAGTTTATTGGAAAGACCGATTCTTCCATTTCTATGGAAGGTCTACTAGAACCTGAAGTTAGAGTTGATTTTATGGTTATTAAGGATAATTGTTACATGTTAAAAACTTTAAAAAATCTCTGTAAGTTTAGTCTTATTGGTCGACTGTCACTAATGAAGACCCACCAACTTGGTGAAATTCACAAAATTGCTCTGAAAAATAATAGAATTTCTGGAACTTGTAAATTTATCGTATTGGGGAAAGTATATTTGATTATCAAGCTGTATAATGAAAAGGACACAAGATCTGTATGGGGAGGGAACCTTGGTGGTTTAAAAAACAGAGGCTACAAATAATAACTTAGAGCCCGGACTTTTGTCATGAGAAATGAATTCATTTGAATACTATTGTTTGGGTTGGGTTTCCTGGCTTAAGTACTGAATGTTGGTCTGAGCATACTCTTATTTCCATGGGGAAGGATCTGGGGGACACGGTTAGGGTATAGAAGGTTACTAGGATCAAGGAGATTGGAGATTATGCAAGTATTTTAGAGGAGATTAATTTCTCTAAGCCCATAAAAATAAAATTCAATTAGTAGTGGGTGGGCGTGATAATGGTAAGAAGTTCAAGTGGTGGACTTGGCTAAATATTGTTCACATTATAAAATGGTGGGGCACGTAGTGTCTGGATGATGACAGCTGATGGTGAAGCTAAGATAAACGCAGCACTCATAAGAATAAGAGAAAAAGATTAAAGAAGAAGAACACCAAAGATAAGGGTCGGGAGGTGGGAGTCAAATTACTGACAACGAGCTTGTAGTCCATTAAACTGAGGTGTTGATTTCAATAAGGAGAAGGGGGTGCCTTCTGCTAGTGGTCATTCTTCTGAGCTCTCTCCTGTTATCAATTTCTTTGGTTTGAACTTGGGTTTTGGTCTTTCTGGTACTAAAAAGGATAAACAGGGTGTTGCCTCACATATCTTTGGCTCTTTTCCTAGCAGGTTTTTATGGTAGTATTAGCTCGACTTAGTTAGTTAACTAACTCTGTTCATAATGTTAGCTCTATGAAATGGAGAAAGGGGAAGTCCTGAATTTTGTGTTTGGATCAGTTAACAGCAAAGGTTCTCGGCCTAACTCTCTTAAATCTGATCATATCATTGGCTCCCAATCATTGACTATGGTAAGGGAGAATCACTCTGGTAACAGAGAGTCTACTCTTCTTCCTAACAGGTTGTGGAATATTGTTTAGCACGAACAAGCTACAGCAATTGTGGAAGATAATGTGAGTGCTACTATGGAGCTTTGCGCCTAGAAGGAGTTGCAAGAGGGTCCCTGTGACTGCCATTGTTTGGTTGGAAAACTTATGTCACTGTGACTAGGCCAAAAAACATTTTGATTTGTCTACAACTTTGCATTCACCATGTTTGCCTCAATTTGGATCCTGTTCCCGAAATCGCTGGTAAAGTTGTTTTTTCAAAATCTTGTAAGACAATTTTTCTGCAGGGTTCTTCGACACTATTTTGACTGGAAGTGAAACTGATAAACGATCCACATCAGGACGTCGCACTTTTATTGGTGATAATTTTTGTACATGGTATACTAACACAGATGGAGCTCTTGTGATTGCAAAGACAGGGCATACAGACATGACTCAAGTAGTATGGTCTTTGCTGATGAGATGGGTATTGATGTTAGAACTCAGGTAGCTAGGGTCATTGCAAATAATCAAATATTCCATGAGCGGAAAAAACAAATTGATGTGGTCTGTTACTTTATTTATAACATGGCGTCGAACAAGAATCTCAGTATTCTATGCATGGATATCACTGTCACCCTGACAATAAAGTGGTTATGTTTTATTGCATGTAAACTGTAGTCGCACATGTGACCTGCCTTCTGCTCTTGGTCCCATTCAGGTACTTTTTCAATTCAACTTAACTGCTCATCATTTCTTCGCCTCTTTAGTTGGTGTTATTCGTGCCCCTTCACCTTATGGTGTTGTCTAACTATCCTTTGACCTTTCCAAAGGTTTTCCTTCAGTATTCACTCCATTTTCATCTCTCATTTGCTCTCTACTCTGCTCAATATGTCTGTAAATTATATTTTTCCAGTGGGCACCTTACTTGTCGTACAACTCCCACTGCGCGCTTATTTTACAGGGTCATAGATTTGACTACTAAGTTGGAGTTGATGGTTGAGTCAATCCAGTTGAACCTTGAAGGTGTATTTCTTCAACGGTTTCATCTATCTACTTGAGAAGTTTTCTGAGTATAATATCAACATAGTTTATGTGGAAAAAAAAATAATCATACCCTGCCATAATGGCTAGGTTTATGGCTTAACCTACCGAGTCCGTGGTCCCTTTTGGGAAGGCGGGCATCTTAATTCATAATTTTCTTCTACATACAAACTAGGTTCACTTGTTTAGTGGCTCGACCAACTAGTTCTAGATAAGTAAAAAGTACTGGTATAAGATTTATGTTTGGTGGTTTGTAAATGCTGTTGATCTGCCATTCTCATGTTTTGTGGTTTTGTAATATTCTAATAGGGATTGGGGAAGTCCTGTGAAAGTATATTAGCCTGGTGTTTTCAAGGGCTACGATTCTGAGAAACTGTTCAATTATCCATTCTAAATTTGGGCCTTGGTACCCATTTTAACTCTTCCATGCTCGACCGTTCTCCAATAAATGTATCCAGTTTAACTAGTGCTTTTGCTCCCCCCGATCCACGTGCCTTGGTACTCCACTTTACCATCCTTTAGCTTAGCTATAATACACGGATGCATTTGACTCCCGATTCTACACGTCTTTATAAGAAATAGCTATAAGAGAACGTTTTTTACTTTTAGGATATCAGATAGATGGTGATTTCTTTCCAAGAAGTATAATTTTATTTACTTTTAGGATATCAGATAGATGGTGATATCTAGCCCTGAAGTACAAGCATTTTAAGATTACGAATGAGTGGAACACAAAAGATAAAATCGTACCTAACACCTTGTGATATAGATTCATGGAACAGGAAAAAATCGTGCGCTTTTAATTTTGTTTGTCTAAAAAAACAGAGAATAATATATGATTATAAGTTTGAAAGTTGCTCGAGAGACAAACTTGCTTGTTGTGAAAAATACTACAAATATTGTTCACAAAGGGATGGATTTGGTAGTGAAAGTAAACTTGGGTTCCCCCTAAAAACTGAAGTGGATAATGTTATAGAAATTTTTCCATGTTTCTTTTTACGCTCTTTTGAACATGACATCATTTTACTTCAGGTTGGACGAAAATTGAGGCAATTGACTCGTTAATGCGTAAAGCTGGTTATAATGGAGCCATCACCGAATCGGTCCACAATAGAATCCGCTTGACTCGTTACCAGAGCACAATTTACACCATGCATTACAGCGAGTATCTCTCCCATGTGAAGAGAATTGGAGGGGAAGCTCCTGTTGTTGCTGGGTTCAAGCCGTAACAACCACTAATTTATCCAAACAGCTTTCATTTAGGATATAAAGCTTGTTTGGTTTCAAAGACTTAATTTACGAGCAGTTGGGTTGGAAAAAGGTTTGTTTCTTCCAAGCCCCTGTTTATTATTTACTGTTGGATTATTCTTTCGGTTATTCTTCAATTTCACTTGATTTGAAGAGCAATGAAAGGGGATCATAATTTAAGTGTAGTTCACAATTTTAAAAATGCTGTCGTGCGTGTAAAACTCTAAAGTATGTAAATATATCGTCCTTAATAATGTTTATCCCGTTTCCCCCCTTTTTGAAACTTATATATGCTACAGTTGTCTTGTTTAACATCGATGCCTTTAACGATTCTTCTTGACTGTTGATGGGAGTTACAATTGTTGGTTCTCTGGATTGTCTTGGTGGTTTGCCCCATGGTTCTAACTTTATGTGCTCTGTGGATGTCTCCCTTAGACGTGTAAGGGACAAATTTTATAAACAGTTCCCGAATGTTGTTATCCAACAGTTCCTGAATGTTGTATTCAACGTCTCACTTAAGAGTGCCCTCTTGCAGATTAAGAGGAGAATAGCAAAACAAGCTTTAAAGTTGATTTGCAGATTTTATTTTTTTTGAAAGGTAAGCTGGTTTTATATGGGGATCCGTAACCCTGAGTTTCCAACCCCTTAGGGTTTCGAACCCACGGCTTCTCTCTTGGTGGAGGGTCACAACCACCACTGCGCCAAGTGCCCAATGGTTGATTTGCAGAATTGAGTCGTTCATTACTCTGGAGTTTGGTTATTTTTCTGATGGAAACGATTGATTGCAGTAAAGATAGTCAATTACCACTGCAGTTTGAAGTTCTGGTTGTAAGCATTCAATGGTTATCCACTGGTTGAAGCTGATGCAGCTTTTATGGACGTGAGTCTTTCCATGACTACTTCCTACCTTGTTATTTAGGAATTTGAATTGTGGCGAGTACAACAGTTATCACATCAGCTACATTGGACATTCTAAATCCCTGTCTCGGAAATCCTTACTTCCTCGCAACTTGCAAATGGCACACCTGCTCTTACGAGCATCCACAATGGTCAGTAAACATTAAATTTCACAGCAAGCCTTCTTTCCCCACAACCTGCAAATGGCACATTTGTGAGCATCGACAATACGCTTTAAATGAATCCAATACAGTTTAAAGTTACAAAGAAGTAAATCTTGGAATAATAGCTTGTTTATTTTTGTTTCCTTTGGAGTAGGACTCTTCTTTGCCAAAAGACTTATTCGCAACCTGTCAGACAGATTGAATAACCACTTCAGTTTGTAAGTAGTTATTGGGGGTGAGCACAGGCCGGTTCAAGTCGGTTTTGGGCCTGAACTGAGCCCGAACCGACCTTAATCAGTTTTTCAAATTTGAAACCGAACCGAACCGAACCAAACCGAAAATTCAAATCCAAATCCGAAACCGATTTTGGAATGGGTCGATTCAGGTTCGGGTCAGATTTTTAATGGCCTTCTCTCTTTTTTTCTTTCACTATCCATAAAATTACAACAAAAAATAGCAACACTGTAATTTGCATGACCTCTTTCAATGTCACTCTATTTTCACCAAAATTTAACATGAAATTACTACAATGCAGGTTTTTTTTACAGTTTTACAAACAGAGCAATAATCAAAGAAAACTTCACACTTCTTGCAAGAAATGTTTTACAAGGTCAGAATAACATGTGCAACCCTTCCAACTCATCTTCATCTCCAATTTTCACCAGCATATGCTGCTTCATCTCCCAACTCATCAATTCGAAGCAACTAAAAAACAAAATATTAAATATTTTAGTACTGCACCTCAATTTAATTAATTAAAGGTAAAAAGATGATATGTTGATTGTAATCTTTAGAATAATCCTATGCTAATAACTTGGAACAACATACACAATGTTGATTCCAAGTCACAGAACATTATTTAACAACTTTATTATTATTATTATTCAAACCAATGATTTCACTTTATATTTGCAGATGGAGAGAACCTAGAAAACCAGAAAGATAATTTCCAAGTACGAAACTAATGTATGGATAAATGAGAATGTGAGCCTCATTGTATTTTGCAAGCCGCTCTCCCCAGCAAGACGCGCCTGCTTTGATATGAGAAGAGTTCCATGTCACCTATGCAAAAATCAGTAGCAGCGGCATCCATTGCTATCTTTTTCTTTAACTGTATGAATCTGGCAGGGATCCACACAGCAGCGATTACTTCTCAAAAGGGGGGAGACATTATCTAAATTTAAATACTTAATAGGTTTTAATACCAAGAAAAAAGTACTAACACCATACATGTTCTTGTTCTGCATCGTCTGCATAATCTGCATGAAGAATACAAATATAGAGGATGGAATTAAGGTTAATTAAGAAGATATTTAGTGCATGGATATAAGAATATGTGACATTCTATCAAGTTATTGTAGCTATAAAATATCAGATTATCTGACTGTAATAAACCTTACTAAGATAAAACATATGAGAGATTGTAATCATCAAAAGGTACCTCTTGAATTTTATATGAGAACTGATTGATATACACTTTAAATTCTGAAATCTGGGCTGGCTTATTTCCATACCTTTAGAATGTTTCTTCTGCCCTCCTTTTTTAAGTCTACATTTTGAGAAGTTTCTGGCTGTGTAACTTCTAGGATAAATATGTAGGATTAATGGGGATTTAGATGAAGTCTGGTTGTCCTGTCGAAGTCAAGCAATCATGCCACATTCGACTGTTGGGGTCCACGTTCCTAGGGTAAGAAATGACTTCAGGAATTGGTAGGTATACATAGTGAGTATTACGTATCCCGACTGTGATGCTGCTGTATCCAGCAAATGCTCAATGAACCTGATCAAATGTTGTAACTTGTAAGCAACTTATTATTTTCAGTATCCATCAATATGCAAATTTGCCCTTGAAGAATAGAAATATTTTCACCCCACTATGACCGACAGCCGAAGTTTGCAACTTTTGAGCCCCTTGTCGTGAAAAAATAATGAACAATTACATTCCCTAACTTCCCGAATGGAGTATTGGTTCAAAAATGGGCATAAAGAATCAAATAGTGAGGGAGACTTACAGCATTTTGTCCTAGAACAGTGCACAGAATGCCATCACATGCATTTGCACGGATCATGTATGTTGGATCAATATACTTCACATCAGCAGGGAGAGCAATATCCTTGAAATATTTCTTTGTCTGCCATTAAAATGGGTAAAGGCATATTAGTACTGAAAGAAAAGGCTAAAAGTTCATCACTTACACGTCCATGTTAATCCTTACAGCCAAGGTCATTAATTTCGCACAATTATGTGCCAGGAGAAGAGTTGACTAAAAAAAAGACTGGGAAAGATTATGATGCATAGAAAATTGTAGATGAGAAGAGGAAAGATCTTGATGAGAAAACATTATCTAAATTTTAGTCTACAAGAATAGGAAAATCTCCATTTTAGTATAGTCATAAAAGGGGATGGCAATATGAGGGAATGTATTAGCCAACCAAAATGATATTAAAAATTAAAGTGTTGCATTTAATACATCCATATGGTTGCCAAACTGATGAGATGGTACTAACCTAATATTTGACAGCAAAAAAATAAATCACACGCTTCACAAGTATAAACTGTATCAAAAAGAGACAGCGAGATGTAGAAAAGAAAATATAGAGAAGCAAAGCAACTGAAGTAATTATCCTATATATGAACAAAATCTAAAAGAACGAAGACATGGGGGTTTGCTTTCACTCAAGACATACATGTAAGCTTTTCTTCGCATTGTAAGTTCATGATCAACTTCCATTAAAATAGCAGGAAAGTTTGCTACAAAAAGAACAATATATCTATCACAACACTTTCAGATGCTTAGTATAGAAAACGGAGCACCAACCTCTTGTAGAACATGCACACCAATAACTCCAAGTATAATATTACCAGATGCATCTCTACTATTAATGCTCTCAAGAAAATTCTGCATAAATAACAAAATTAATGAAAAAAATTATTACAGAAACTTACCTTCTGGAAACAGATAAATGCCCAATACAGAAGCTTACCTCCAAGTTTTCATAAATGTCCAACACAAGTTTGCCTCCAAGTTTACCTCTTGGAAACAGAGAGGAAATATCACAGAGAAGGAATCTCACAAACCTCACAGAGATGGAATCTCACAAAACTCCAATATCAAATCAAACCCCATTAATCAATTGATTCAATTCCACCAACATCAACATCAACTTATATGCTCAATTGGATAAGTTAACACTAAACACCAAACAAAGATCTGAGCATTAAATGGGTCTCTGTTACTGAGTAGAGCATTAGATGGGTCTCTGCTCTATATATCTCTTAAGTCTTCACACAGAGCTAACAAGTAACAATAACAAAAAAGAGAGAGGGGTACCTGAGAATTGAGATGGGTCTTTGTTACTAAGAAGAGCAAATGTCTCTGTAACTAGAGAGAGAGAGGCTTGAACCCTGAAGACTTGAACTTTGAAATGGGTCTCTGACTCTCTGTTACTAAGTAGAGCAAATGTCTCTGTAACTAGAGAGAGAGAGGCTTGAACCCTGAAGACTTGAACTTTGAAATGGGTCTCTGACTCTCTGTTACTAAGTAGAGCAAATGTCTCTGTAACTAGAGAGAGAGAGAGGTTGAACTTTGAGATGGGTTTATCTTGGCTTGAAGACTTGAAGAGGTTGCACAAAAGAGAGAGAGAGAGTGGTAACTAAGAATCTTAGTCTAAGATTGGCAATTGGCTGCAGAACTTTGAAAACTTGAAGAGTTAAAGATTGGCTGAAGAGTTGAAGCTTGAAGAGTTGAGAGAGGTTGAAGATTGGCTGCAGAGAAAGTAAGAGGGGTAAGTAAACCTAAAACTTTTGTTTATAAAAGTATATAATAAACCGGTTCGATTCGGTTTTATAGGATACAAAAACCGAAAACCAAACCGACCTATATCAGTTTTTGATTTCAGAACCGATCCGAACCGAGCTACTTCAAAAAACCGACCTGGTCGGTTCGGTTTAGATCGGTTTGGTTCGGTTCGGTCGGTTTGGTTGGTTTATGCTCACCCCTAGTAGTTATCAGTAATTCAATCTCTAACCACAACTTAAGGAAATCTCTTTAGAGTGTTCGAATAACGTTTATAGTTACCAATAAACATACGCCCCTAAAAAGCACATTAGAAATTCAAACAAAAAATGATACGGATTACTAGCGGTCGGGTATGGTGTACTTGTAATCCAACAAGAATTGAATTATGGTCCAACACAGTTGAAATTTTGACCATCCTGAAAAGATATCATCTCAACATAAATTGAGAATTTTAGAGCAACCCACCTAGAGTAATTAACGAATAACATCTCTTTAGGTATATTTTCTTCCTCTTTAGGTATACCAAGCTGTGATTGAAAGCTAGAGATGAAGCCAAAAACATTATGATCTACAATATAGGGAGAGGTACTGAGACCTACTTTTGGCATGTCCCTTGGCACCCCAAGGGTATATTGATTGACCAATTTGAATCTCATTTTAGATATGACAGCACTCTTCATCTAGATGCTACTGTTTTCTAACATAGTTAACCATGGTGAGTGGGCTCCCCCTATAGGTGCTAGATATCAACTTCCTGAAATTTGGGCGGTGCTCAATGAGATAGAGCTAGATAGTGAGATCAATGATCAAGTTATTGGCCTCTGACCACTACTGGAGTATATACCCTCAAGAACTGCTACAATGCTATTATGAGATATATCAACCCTTATGGTAACTGGACTTCCTTAGTCTGGTTCAAAGGTTACATATAACCAGAAATAGTTTCATTGCTTGGATGGCTTTCAAATATGCTCTCAAAACTCAAGACAAGTTACTCAAGTGGGGTGTAGTGGAGAGATCTATTTGTGTTTTATGTTGGTCTTGCTGTGAGAATGAAATGCATTTGTTCTTTTCTTGCAGCTATTCTAAACAAGTTTGGCAAGCTCTTTTACGGGTTATGGACATCAATAGAGCTGCAACAGATTTCAATAGAGTTTATGTGGTGTATGCAGTATGCTAAAGGAAGCTCTATTCAGGGAAGGATTTAAACTCTTATTAAATTGTTATATATGCTCTATATGGGATGAGAGAAATAGCAGAATTTTTTATGAAAAAGCTTCAACTAGCACTGTTATTGTGAACAAGATCATAACTGTTGTTAAATTAAAGCTTTCCTCTGAAATTTTTTATCTTGTTAAGAACTATGAAAACTGGCTAATGGCAGGCAAATTTAATCTACAGGTCAAGTGGCATGAAGCTAAAGTTATACGGTGCTCTTGGAGGAAACCTGCCCAGAACAACCTTATGCTTAATACAGATGGTTCTCTTACTAACTACTAACATGGGTGGTATAGGTGCAATTGTGAGAGATAATGAAGGCATTTCTCAAGAAACTTGTGCTGAGAGAGTTGCTCCTCAGACCATCACTGTACATGAGCGGCCAGCTATTGACAGAGGGCTTGGCATGGCTATCAGAATTAACAGAAGAAGGGTAGAAGTAGGGTGTGACTCTACTAGCGTTGTGAGTTTCATCAATGAGAGTTAAGCCATGTTTGTTTGTTTTTTGGGGTGAGAAGGGGTAAGAAGAGGTGAGAAGAGCATAGAAAATTGAGGTTATAAATTTTAAGGTTAGAAGATTGAAAAAAACTCACGTGTATTTGGCTGAAGGTTAGAAGTTCTACTTAAAATCCTGACTTCTAACTTCAACATCTCACTAGTATGTTTGGCTGAACCATCTAATCTGACCACAAATTAGAAGTTTTTCCACAAAAACATCAAAAACACATGTATAAACCACATTTTCCTCTATAATTCATCATATATTAATGCAACAACAGAATTAAAATGGTAGTTTAAAGCAAAAACAAAATTAAAACGTGCAAATCACATACCAAAACACCAAATATATAGGGAACATAATTCAACATACCCACATAGAAATAGAAAGATGGAGAAACAACCATTGTAGAGAGAGATAGAGTTAGAGGTAGGAGAGAGAGGGGGATGAGGGGAAGAGAAAAAGGTAGAGAAAGAGAGGTAAAGAGAGAGAAGTAGAAAGAGGTAAGAGGGTGGAAGAGAGAGAGGATAGAGATAGGGAGAAAGGGGGTAAAGAGAGAGGTGAGAGTGAGAGTGAGAGAGAGAGAGAGAGAGAGGGGGGAGGGAGGGAGAGTGAGGGGGGGATAGAGAGAGAGGTAGAGAGATAGGGGGGGATAGAGAGAGGGGAGAAAGAGGTATAAGGGTGGGAGAGATAGGGGATAGAGAGAGAGAGGTGAGAGGGAGAGGTAGAGAGATAAGAGAGAGAGAGGTGGGAAAAGATAGAAAGGTGGGAGAAAGAGGGGATAGAGAGATAGAGGGGAGGGAGAGAGAGAGATAGAGAGGGGAGGGAGAAATAGAGAGGGGGGGGACGTTGGGGTGGGTTTTGATTTGGCTTAAGGGTTAGGATGGGTTTTCATTCGGCAGATTTATGCTTTTTAGGGTTGAAAACCCAAAATACCTCCACTTAAACCGGTCTTGACAGTATAGAGAGAAAACAAGCAGTCAAAGGAAAACTAGAAGTTTTGAGGTTAGAAGTCAACCCAAAAAACTTGGGGGGGGAGGTTTTGAGGTTAGAAGTGAGGCTAAACTTCTAGCCTCTAGTTTTCATTTTTTTTTTAGATTTTGCTGACTTTTATATATATAAAAAAAAAAAAAACATGTCAAGGGTAAGAAATTTTCAAAACATCTCACCTCTTCTCACCCTTGACCAAAAAACATACAGGCCTTATTGTGACGACCTACCAAATGCCGGCCAAATTCACCAGAGCGTTTCGAGTTCTGTCCGAGTATATATGTTCTCTATATCCTAATATAGTTGTACGCCAAGTTTCGTCGAAATCGGATTCAGTTAAGGGGGCAAAAAGGGCCAGTACGCTTCGTCTCATGTTTTAACGTTTCCTTTTGGAACTTGACTATTTACTTAGTAGCTATATTAAGGAGAAACCTTGGTCCAATCCTCCCCATGACTAAAAGTGCTTTAATGCTTGGTCATCAAGGACCCCGGCTCATGGGCTATCTACAAGGGATAGTCATGAGTTCTCCTAGGCCTAGGGAAGGCCAGGGGACATTGCCTCGCAATGCAGGCCAATTTTCCAAAGAGGGCTTGGTATGGCGCCGTTATGCCCCACGGGCTATCCGAGACGCACCGCCCCTTACAGATGGACAATATAATTAGTTCAGGCTCGTCGCCCCTTGATATATGAGTCCCTTATCTGGAAACTGGCATATTGAGCTACCCTGATCCGCTACAGGACAGGTGTGCTTTCCGTACCTCGCGCGCGTCGCGAGAGATTATGCTGTAGGGATTATTGAGGGAACCTTCAGCGTTGTTGCCTATACCGAATACATATTCGATGACCCCTCACGAGTATCCAGGATTATCCGGATGTCGCTCTAGCATCTGCGGGCTATATGCCACTGGCGCGCCGCGCCCGTGAAGATGGCTGGTACACGACGACCGCACGTCCATGTATGCCGCACGGTCCCTTATTCCACTGTGCTCCGGGAACTGTAGAGTCGGTTCCGGGCTGGGCCGCGACAGATGGTATCAGAACGAGAATAGCTTGTTAAAGCTTAGCTCTTGAGTTGGTAGAGCGTAGATGGATTGTGCCTACGTCTCTCAGAATCGGTCGAGAATTGGGCCGAGTTATTAGATCTTGTTAGAGCAAATCTTTGTGATGGAAATGCGGGATACCTACTTGTCAGTTGTGATCTTCAGAGCCGTAGTTGCTCCATACAAATGATACAAACACCGTTGTGAACGCTTATAGAGCGAGTTGCCTACATTTCAGTTGATATTGGACGCGAGAGAAAGGCTCCATATCCGAGCGCGAGATTGCTCAAGTTAAGTGTGTTTTGGACAATGAATCTAAGAGGAGGATTGAGATTTGAGTTGGACGCGATGACCTATATCGTTGGTTGTCTCTAGAAGGCTGGTCAGTATGGCAGATGCTCTAGGAAGAATAGTAATAGGGCGATCTAGCAGGTTGTTATTGCATTCGGTCCGCATACACACTGCGAAGTTTAATAACAGTTGTGATCAAGGACGATGCCCCTCAGCAGAGATCGATATGGTCAGTGTCAGTTACCGAGTACTTTCGTGTGGAAGCCGCGAAACTTGGTTTGGTTGAAATTCTTTAGTGTCTACAGAAGATTGAAGAATCCTGAGAGATACTCGTTGTGATTGTCCTGAGTTGGACAGAGACGTTCCGGAGGTGAATGTCATGAGCCGATGTTGAGGCGGCGTGAAATAACAGATGAAGACATGGATTGGGTCCCGAGTTTGCACACAGTGATATCGTCAGGTAGACGTCGAGGGCAGAGTTTCTCGTTGTTACGCAACATGAACTGTGACCTCCAAGATGGGTTGTCGCTTATCCGCAGTTGGTCCCCAGTTACATAGGACACTGCTTTGATCACTCATAGAAGGCATGTTGCCGAGTGATGTTTGTTCTCTGGCTCCGTAGTGAGTTTCAGGTTTGTCGGCGTTCAAGTGCTCTAGCCGAATTGATCCATGTTGTTCCACAAGATGGTTCTGGGTCATTTAAGCTCACAGATGGGTGAAGACTCACGTTTCCGAAAGTTAGTAAGTTACGTGGTTGTCGCCGAACAAAGTTGAGCTACAGTCAGTTGTGCGGGTTACCTCAGACATGATCTCAGATGGAAGATTGCTCTAGGATGAAAGATCCTGAGCGGAATTGGATGTCAGTTTCCCAATTCCTTATCACTTGGTGGTTGGCGGTAGGGATAGAGTTCCCGCGTCTCGTTCTTTGTTTGTATTGATGGAGTGTCTTTAAAAGACCACATCCCAGTGACCGTTCAGAGTTAGCTGCGTTTACAGAAGCTAGTTCAAGAGACAGAGAATGGCTACGCTTCAGTTTAAAGTTGATTGCGACGGTATGAAGGTTGGTCTCCGCGAGTTTGATAGCAGTTGGACATGGCAAGCCAACGAGCTCAGGGCGACAGCGACAGGTGCAATGACAGTATCTTGTTCCCAAGTTCCCCGAGTACTCAGGTTCGAGTAGGGATGTAGAGATGGAGAAACGCTTCAGCAGTCAGTCAGTTATATGTCACAGCTTTGTTCTCGACACAGACGTCGAGCTTATTGAGTGTGGGAAGAGCTGTAAGTTGTGACGCAGATGTACGTAAGTTCCAGCATGGGTCATTACCACCAGAGTTTGGCAAGTACAGATGTCAGTGTTAAGTCCTCGTCAGAGAAGAGGCATTGAGAAGACCTCCTTGGAGAGTGAGGCAGATTAGAGTCCTCCGAAGTGGAGAGACCTTTGGTGACGCCGGAAGAGCGATCACCCTTCCTGCAGTCAAGTTAGGTGCAGATGCCATCTAGCGTTACATTGGTTAGATGATGGCCTACTACGAAGTGGTAGAGCAGAGACGTGGGTGCACAGATAGATGTTTCATGGGTTTTACAAGTTCACACAGGACGCCTTTATGGCGGACCTTGATGGTTAGCTGGCGGTAGGGATCAGAGTACCCGCGCCTTGATAGGCTGCCTCGTGGTTATGTCGACGGTAGGACAAGAGGGTCCGCGCCTTGTTGAGAGTATGCTACCTTCTAGGAGCTACCCTCCCTCGCCCAAGTGAACAATGAGTACCAGTTCAGTTCTATACTGGTAAGGCTAGAGTACCGCATCTTGATGTTGTGTCCCCGATGTTCCGTAAGAAGGGCGGACATGGTTTGAAGACCTTTGCAGAGTTAATTGAAGGGCAGTCAGGCAGTTTCAGTGTGCGGCAGATGTTCCGTGCAGTTGGGGAGAGTTACCCCTTGGTTTTAGAAGACTTGCTCCTTACCACTCGCAGATGAAGAGCGAAGTTTGAAGCCGAGATTCACAGAAGATTGAACTCTCGAGCAGCGAAGGCATTGTGTGACTCGGAAGTGAGCACACTTTTGGACGGGATTGCAGATATCCTCGTCGGGCTGTCCGGAGGAGACACCCTTGGTTTGTCGAGTAGAGCGACATTCCACATTGTGTCAGGGGAGAAGGCGCTTGCAGCAGGATGCAGCGCATTTCAGAGGGCGCGATGCTAGAGTACACCGCCCCTACATCTTTCAGAAGGTTTGAGACCACGAGACAATATCCAGATGATAAGGCAGACTCCAGAGTTCAAATCAAGGTCAGTCACCACGCACTTCTGTTGGAAAGGGCAAAGTTAAGGATCAGTTCTGAAGACACAGTTGTCAGTATCGAAACTTGCAGTTGGACTTAGTATCCGCTAGTGCAGAAGAAGATATAGTACTCTAAACTAAGTGCGGGAGAGTAGTTGGTTTCTTGAAGATGCAGAAGATTGAATCTTTGCAGAGCCGTGTTGAAGAAGGTTCTCGACGAAGACGTCAAGATTATTTTAAGTGCGGGAGGGTGTGACGACCTACCAAACGCCGGCCAAATTCACCAGAGCGTTTCGAGTTCTGTCCGAGTATATATGTTCTCTATATCCTAATATAGTTGTACGCCAAGTTTCGTCGAAATCGGATTCAGTTAAGGGGGCAAAAAGGGCCAGTACGCTTCGTCTCATGTTTTAACGTTTCCTTTTGGAACTTGACTATTTACTTAGTAGCTATATTAAGGAGAAACCTTGGTCCAATCCTCCCCATGACTAAAAGTGCTTTAATGCTTGGTCATCAAGGACCCCGGCTCATGGGCTATCTACAAGGGATAGTCATGAGTTCTCCTAGGCCTAGGGAAGGCCAGGGGACATTGCCTCGCAATGCAGGCCAATTTTCCAAAGAGGGCTTGGTATGGCGCCGTTATGCCCCACGGGCTATCCGAGACGCACCGCCCCTTACAGATGGACAATATAATTAGTCCAGGCTCATCACCCCTTGATATATGAATCCCTTATCTGGAAACCGGCATATTGAGCTACCCTGATCCGCTACAGGACAGGTGTGTTTTCCGTACCTCGCGCGCGTCACGAGAGATTACGCTGTAGGGATTATTGAGGGAACCTTCAGCATTGTTGCCTATACCGAATACATATTCGATGACCCCTCACGAGTATCCAGGATTATCCGGATGTCGCTCTAGCATCCGTGGGTTATATGCCACTGGCGCGCCGCGCCCGTAAAGATGGCTGGTACACGACGACCGCGCGTCCGTGTACTCCACACGGTCCCTTATTCCGCTGTGCTCCGGGCACTGTAGAGTCGGTCCCGGGCTGGGCCGCGACACTTATACTCCTCCTTGGAATGCAAGGAGGATTGTCAGAGCAATCAAGCAGAAGATTGAAAAGTTAAGAGTTCTTTTCTACTGAACACAATTACAGAGAAGCCAACAGAACCCCAGATTTATTAGCAGATTTGCTACCAGAGATTGGTTACCATGAAATTGAGCCTGCAGACCTCAATGTGGAGCTTCAGAAAATCCTTGATGAAGATCCCAATGGGACAATCTATCTCAGAGTTTCAAAGTGATGGATGGTTTTTTGGGTCTCCTCATTCTTTCTTTCTATTCAGTCCTTTCTTTTATTAGTTTTTCCTTTATCTTTGTGGTGTTAGGTTCTTAGTTCCCTTGTGAGAGCTGAGTTGTCCCCACCCTTTTTTTGTTTCCTGTTTTTCTTTTTAAAAAAAGCTCACTGTTCAAAAAAAAAGAAGCTGTGATTGAAACTTTGAATTGCTCAACAAGCTAGCTATCCAAAGTCCAATTTAATTGAGCTAGTTTGCCCATGAGTACCCAGGAGCATACTTGCCGTTACCAATATCCCTTTATATTGTAAAGCAAAACACCAAAACTATTGTCGTATGATCTCAGGGGTAGAGGAGTAAATTGGATACCGGCTCTTTTTATACGACACTATCATTGTAGTAAGAAACTTTAGAAGAAAGAAGATCTATCTTTCATTAATTCTTAAACAAGATACAACACAGATAGATATAGGAGGATACAATTTTAACTTTGAAGTCTGTAACCAATTAAAGCATCCAATTTGTATAAAGTAGGAGCAGGTGTTAAAATGGTTTGCTCCTTCAGTAGAGGCTCTTTTTAAGAGATCTAGTGGATATTTGGTAGGGTGTTAAAAGGGTTTACTCCTTCCATGCATAGAGGCTCTTATTAAGAGATTTAGTGCATATTTGGTAACAAATAAACAAAACTTTGGTGTTAAAGAGGAACAAAGTAGATGATGAACTGTTGTATGCTTTGTTGATTATTCCACTAGATTACATGAGCTTTTATATAAAACTAGTGAATACCGGTGTCACGTCTTTTCGATGCAATACCTATCTCTGTAACGTGACGTGCCTTCGGCACTATGCCCATATGCGACGTTTAAACACATTTGCACACCACATGCCACGTTAATTTCTTACCTCTTGACGTGCCTTCGGCATATATCTTTGACATCAGAATCCGTGCTTTTATCAATAAACGCTACCGTTACATTTAGTAGCTTGCCTTCGGCACTACTTTCCATACTTTACGTTGAGTAAATTTTCCCACATCACGTGCTTTAGCGCACTAATTTCAACTTACCCTATAAATTTCTCGCTTAGAGCCTTGGACATCATAAAGTATACATGTAACTGCTATCCCAGTAAACATGCATTACCCCTTCACTCATGTTCAAATATCACAAAAGAAAAAGGGAGGAAATGCATTACCCCTTGTGCACCATTACACCATCTAAAGGTCTTGGGACAAAGTCCAAGTTTCATAACATCGGAAAGAAAAAAGACAACATGCTGTAATTACTAATTCACTCAATCTTGTAATTTTAAAAACCTTATTTATCATAACAACCTAATTAATTACAAAGCTAAACCTTATTGGGGTGAAGAAACTTATCTTCTCATGGCTTCAAAGTCTCATCCCAAATTTACACCAGAAAGAGAGCATCAACACATGCATACACTATATCCCAATCCTTATCCTTTGATGGTGTACATAAACTGTAGTTAGAACATTTGGGATCATCATTAATGACTCCTTATAACGCCTCATTGCAAACACCAATTGTTTTTGTCCAAACCTGACCCCTAAGAAAGGACACCCCAAATGCATAAAGGATTATTGCTTTTAATGGAGTTTCGATCTAGAGATCCTTTCAGGCACTTTGCCAAGTTTACCCAAATATCCAACAACATACAAAATTGTCGTTGATGACAATGTTTTCATTTTTTTTTCAAAACAACCACGAATACTACCATCACCACAATATTCAAGCTATACAATTCCACTACCACCAACCCAAACACCAAATACATACCCAACTTCATCGTTCATACCCTAAACAAACATACTTACTTCAAGCTCCACCAATATCTCATTTTTACTTCATTATCATTGAATTTGAAGTCATGGTAGATTGGGCATTCACTACTTTGGTTTTGACCTATACATGGGATGAAAACCCAAAACATCAAAACTGAATTGGAGACACAAATTTTCAAAAATAAAGTTGTCGGCGAGGAGCGCTTCATATCGAAACCTTGTCGATCGAAAGCTGATTATCACTTTAACCGAAATCCAAACCACTTGAAATCGAAATGTAAGACTCAACAAAACCGATGAAACCCACATCAAAATTCTCCCTACCAGCAGCATACAAAAACCTTGAACTTTGAGATTGAAAGCCCAAACGCTTGATTTCAAACTGCAAATCTAACATTACAAGTCTCGATGATAGTAACATCCAAAATTGCAACCCATACGTGTAATCAAAACAAACCCTAAAACCCAAAATGAGGAGAATTGAAACCCATAAACCCAAAATTATACAATAACATATCTTAATCACACGGAATCAGATCATGATTATGAAAAGAAATCACAAACCCTTGAATCCGGTATTGAAATCAGTTTAAATCGAACCCTTTGTAATCGCCGATGAACTTGAATCTGAGAAGATCTGAAATTGCCCAATCACACTCGCAGAGAGGAGATAAGAGTTGGCGATAAACAATTGACGACTACAATCCTTTGATCTTCAAACAGAGCTGGCGATGGTGGCTAGGGTTTAGTCGTTTGAGAAGTTTCTGAGGGAGAAACAATAGAGTTTGAGTAAAATGAGAGGTTTGCTGTTAGTATTTATACTAAGTAGTTAAAGACCGATGTACAACTTTACCCTCTTTGTTGTTCGATATTCACGGACTTACCGACTGATCTCACTCATCGGGTGGCCTCGATAAACGCATAACTGTCACATCTAGAGAGTAAGATAGATCCGACGATTTAAAATGTCTCTTGAAAATGTCTAAGTACTTAACAAATGTCTAGTACAAAATATACCCCATTGTGTTTCATATAATAGACTAGCGGATATCCGTGTCACGCCACTTATCACGTTTTTTAACCCAAAATGGCATGCCTTAGGCACTACCACTATTTAGTGACATACCTTCGGCACTACTGCTATTTAGAAACTAACAATATTCTTTACTATTGGCATCGTGTTAACATTGAACATGCATTCCACTTCAAAAGAGATCAAAAAGTTTATAATGTGATGTCTCTCTAGGCTACAATTTTTTCCCCTCTTTGCCCTTATTAATGACATTTTTTTAGCACAAAAACAACGGAGTACAACTACTTACATAGAATAAAAACAGCATGATCCAATGTCCACATATCAAGTATCAAGTCAGCATGACTATACAAAGTATAACCATTTCTCCATAAAAATTGTTATTCCTAAACCCATTAAACTTTATCATTTCTCGCCCCCTAATTCGTCCCCCACCTCTTGATCATACTACCCATGTATGTCCCCTATTTATACCCCATTTCACTCTCCCCTCAACATCAACAACGCAAACAATAATAATGGTGGTGCTAGTCAATCGAAAACATCAAAAACAACTCTTCAATATCTTCAATCATGTATACGCCACGGATACCGTTTTTCATTCCAGTTTCTTTCCTTTTAAAGTGGCGTGCCTTGTCTGTTTAGGAGTTGCATTTTCAAAAACTTGTCATTAATCAGGTCCAAATCTATAACAATCCTTGTAGAAATTCAGCATATGCACGTCGATAATTTTTGAAAGGAAATAAACTGTACCAAAAACATAATCCTCAAACCACTATTACGTGAATGCTCCTGATTATATCCCTTGTATAAATCAAATACCATTTTTTCTATGCCACTTTAGGCGAAGTTCATTCAAAATGTATACAAAATGCATACATGGGAAAACATGATTACCCCTCTTGCACTGCTTTGTCCTCCTTCCAATTTTATTACCCCTCTTTCAACCTGAGCATGTGCGTTATCAGTAAATCCAATAAACTTGGAACCCATGTACATGTTTGTCAAATGAAACTACTTGTATCTTGCCCTCAAAACTAAATTTAACCCCAAATCAGCCCATCATAGATTGCACTCCAACCTTTACTCCTACACAAAAAGCCTCGAATCATTGTAATCGAAGACTTCAAATGTGACTGTTTTTGAGACATTGTAATCAAAGACATGAAAACAGATCTCTATTGCCATTTTAGATCATTTACGAGCTCAAATCTGGAACTATTGAACCAACATACATCTCAAATTGAAGCCTAAATCTTTTAAGGCAATCCCCAAATCTGAATCTCATTCAACGAATTCGAACCCTATATCGCTGAAATCTGACTTCAACGTTTACCCAGATAGGATGATTGAAATGGATTCTTCAAAACCCTTCAAAGTTGGAATCCCTCACCTTTACATAGAATTCAGACCATGACTCGCAGAACTCGAATCACCAACAGGAAATCCCATTTTTACAAAACTCAAATCAAAGCTCAAATCAAAGTAAGATTTCAACAATCAAACAACTACCATAACTCATTTTATATAGAGTAACATTTACTGAGAGTTATTCGGCGGAGATTTTATTGTAAATCAGTAGATGGAACTCTAAGATCGAAGATGAGGACGAATTTGATATCCAAATCTGAATTAAGAACTAATACAAATTGAGAAATTGAGAGAAAAACTTAGATATTTTAAATTGACAAAGAATACTTACAAATACAGACCTCTATACTCGGAAATCGCCAATCGAAACCTCTAGAATCGTCAATGAAATCTCCGGTCAAAACCTCTGGAATCGTCAATGAATTTGAGATGAAATTGGGATCGATTATGGAATCTAAAATCGTTTATGAAGTAGAAACGAAATGGAGATCAATGAAACCCTAGATCCGTTGTTTCTCTCCCTAGAACTGCAATCCTAGAATTGAGATCGAGAGACGAAATTGAGATCGAAGAAACCCTAGAATTGCAGTTTCTCTCTATCCCTCTCTCTGGGTTTGGAGTTTCTATCTCTAGAAGTTGGTATTTCGGGAGAGAAGAGAGTGAAACAGTGATGAATGGTTCTATTTTTGCTTTTATATTTAAGAGGAAACTGTGAATGGGCAACTTTACCCTCAGAGGAAATGATATTTATAAATTGACCCATCAATCTGGCCTGCAAATTCATCTCGATAAACGCATAGTAGTTTGATCTAGGGAGAAAGATAGATCCGACGGCTAAAAATGTCTCTTGATAATGTCTTGTACAAAATGTCTAGAACAAAATTAACCCCATCTAGACTCGCGAATACCCGTGTCACGCCACGAATACCATTCTTTTAAACCACCTCCTCTATATAGATGGCATGCCTTCGGCACTATCCTACCACACTTAAATAATAACTGAGATGAGGGGAATAAATGGTTATCATGATCCTAAGTACCTCTTTAGATCCCCACTTCTCTTACTGAGTTATTCAGTAATAATGTTTATGGGGTCTAAGTTTGACCTGGCCGACATGGCAAGGTTATCACTCTACCAATCTAAGATGAGATCTAATCAAAGGTTTAGAAACATCATAGTCAAGAACCAAGATGTAGTCGCGAAAACAACAATACCAGAAATATCTAAAGAGAATGTAATGTTTATGGATAGGTAATGATTATGCTAGAAAGATAGACATGCTAGAAATACCAAATCCATGATATCAAAAATATAGATATGCTAGAAATATCACAATTATAGGCATTCTATAAATACCAATTTACCGTAAGAACCAAATTAAATTAAACATCATATATGGTCAAAACTATTCAGGGCGCATAATCATGTCACTCCTTGAATATGTTCACCTTGAATAATAAGAACAATTGAAGTAAACCCCAAACAATAGTACATTGCCTTAAGAAAGGCAAGTATCCATTCTATGTCTAGCTTCAAGTAATGTCCATTATAAGCTCTTAGCAGTTTGGATGCTCCATTCCACCTCTAATGTTATAGAACCTGTTGCATAATTTAATTCTACTAACCCCATATTTACACGTAGCTCTTGAGAATATGAAAAACTCAAGACCAAAATTAATCAATAGCTCCAAATCTATCTCAGAGAATGTAGAGAACACACCTGAGAGTTATTTGCCTTAAATTGTTCGCTCTCCATTGTAATTAACAGCAGTTTTACAAAATTCAGTAACTCAAGTACAACCAATTAAAACTGCATTGGAGGCTCAAATTTTCTAAAACAAAGTCGTCAGGGAACACCCAAACATTAACTCAAAATCAAACAAATCGAACCCAAAAACCCACAAAACTGAAACCTATAAATCAACGTAATTGAATCACCTGATTTGAAACCTGCAAATCAAACATGAACCCTAAATACCTCAAACAACCAAACCCCCATTATCTTTAAAATCACCATTGATTGTACTTGAATTGGGTATTGCTAAATTCTCAAATTAAAACCATGAAATCAATAGATTGAAGCCATGAAATTGTTAAGCCCAGATAAAGACATCGAAGAGAAGATCCAAAACCCTAAACTTGACTGATTGAAACCCTTGCTCGGTTCAAAACCAAACCCAATTGATCGAAAATCAATTTGCATAGATTGAAACCCTTGTTGTAGATAGTTGCAGATCTAAACCCTTGATATTATGATTAGAAACTATGATAAGGAGAGATCGAATCACAGTGGCTAGGGTTTCATGGTGAGAGATAGAGAGAGAAAGTTGAGTTTAGAGAGAGAGTTCTGTTTCTGAGAATGAGAAATGAGGGTTGAATCTGTTTTTACTTTTATACTTATTAGATTATGTGTTGAAGTACTTAGTTGCCCCAATTATTTGATGAAGAGACTAAGTTACCCTCATGTTCTAGCTTTGATTTAGTGAGAGAAAGTCTATCCAAACCATTGAAATCCTCGAATTACGCACTACAACAACAATTTTTCTCGAGAGACTCATTAGAAAGTAATGTACGGCTGAGTTTTTATCTCTTCTTGTTTATCCCTTAACAAATATACCCCGTTATGTTTTATACTAGATTATGAGCCCGTGTTATGCACGAATGCTTAAGTTCATAATGATCAATGAATGCAAAAATATAGACTACATTTTTGAATGCCAAATTTTGTAAAGAAAAAATATCAATAATAAACCAAGACCGCTTTAGTAAAATTAAACACCATGATTTAGTCAATGTGCAAATTATTTGCTTTAGTAAACAAAGTTACTCAAGAGGTTAAAGAAGTGAGAATCTAATCAATTGTTAAAAGCCTACTAATAAAACAATATAAATTGCTTTTACCATCCATACCAATCACTGTTTCCACAAAAAACATCATTACAAAAGGCAAAAAGTTCATCGTAAACAAAGCAAACTTATTGTCCCAGTTGAATTACACTTGAAATAATACTTCAAATGTCAATATTCCAAACAATAAGTAAAAGAAAAAAATATCACCAGCGAAAAAAGAAAATGTCATCATAAAAGGCCAACATTTTTTATGAAGCACCATTAAAAATAACTCTAGTATGTATCGAACTCATCATCCAAAAAATTGGTTACATTTCAAAATTTTGATATAGATGTAATGACATTGTAAAAAACTTCTACACTTGTATATATTGTCATAGTCACACATAATCTCTCATCTTGTGAGATATATAACACTGCTACCATTGCCAACATCCTTTACCACCACCATAACTGTTTCCACCAGCTCCCACCAGTCCTGTATTAATAAAATGAATTATGTTTTGACAAAAAATGTCTGCCCAATTGGTCAAGTTTGAACTGGGGAGTTCAATCTTAGAACCAGCGATTTTAATATCTTCCTGCACTTGAAACCGAAATTCCTGGTTTATATTTTGAGCTTCGAATTACTATGTCTTCTTCGAGAAACACAAAATAACGTATTGAAATCCTTTTCTCACATTGGTTTACCTTCACCTTGTGTGTCACACTCTTGGAATTTTTATTACTCGTCGTCCAAATTCCCTACAAAACATAAGGTCCTCAAGTATTTCATATCTAACCAAAATTAACTTTTGAGGGGGAAAAGTCAATAAACATACACATTTGTGATGTCACCAAGATTGATGATAAGAAAACATATATATTGTAGATGTTATTTTTAATCCGCAATACGAATCAAGAATAACTTAATAGAAGAATAATACGAAAAACACACAAATTGATGGGAGAATTCTCTTTTAGAGCTTTAATTGCTTAATTAATTTGATTACAATCGAATTACTCTTAAAACCCTAAGTCTCTCTCTCTAAACTTAGATTAATCTAACAGGATCTTCCCTTTCCTAGCCTTGCCCCTTTATGAGGGTTACAAGTTCCTAGTTACAAAACTATAATAATTATGTCATTAAACGCCTAAAATAATAGGCTGAATCGCACATCTATTCGAACAGAACAAGCCTCTATTTAACTAAAAAGAAGTATATTTGAATAGACTAAATATTTATTCGAATAAAAATACTCAGATAAGTATTTCTTCGAATAGACAAAAAAGTCTATTCAAACACAAAAGGGTGTAAAAGTCTGTTCGAATAAACTTTAAAAGAAGTCTAAAAATGACCCAGATCCTCCTGGATCAATTTTGGCTTAATATGGAGCAATATGTGAGCATTTAAGCCAAGTACTATTTCTGCCTCGGCAATATGGGTAATAATAAACTCTTATACGTACAATGGATTATGTTAAGTATGCTAAAGTGAGCGTCATATCCAACCCGAGGTTTGTCACCATAACTTTGAAGATATGCATATAGAGTCGACTCATATGTTGTATATTCTCCTCGAATATAGACTTTGCATACCAACACTCAAATATTATGGCATAAAATGAATATTGTAGATTTCAAATCAGGGATGTCGATATATATAGGACCACTTTCGATTAAGTGGGCCGATTGTAGCCAATTAGTTACTGATTATAGTATCGACGGGTGGCGATGATGGTGAAGGTTTGTGAAAGGGGAAGCAATACTTATCAAACACAACGTGACGAGATATATATATATATATATATAAACACGGCCAATTTGGAGGTAGAGGCAACGATAACCTTTATGCTTATCACTATATCCCATGAAGACACAAGGAAGGGAGCGTGGTTCAAGTTTATCTTTGGTGTATTGGCGAAGGTAGGGGTAACATGGACAACCGAGTACACGTAGGAAATCATAGGTGGGATATTTTCCATGTAGAAGATGGTATGGTGTTTTCATATTGAGGCATGGAGAGGGTAATCTGTTTGTGAAAAATGCTGATGTAAGAAAAACTTCCACCCAGTATAATTTTGGCATTGATGCATTTATCATCATGACTAACCCTAATTTCACCACGCGGCAATGTTTTTGTTCGGCCACACAATTTTGTTCTAGAGTACCGGGGCATGATAGTTGATGACGAATCCCTTTGTTCAAGAGGTGATCAGTAAATTGTCACTTTAAAAATTTGCCACCATTATCCCATTGGAATACATGAATTTTATTGTTAAATTGTTTTTCAACCATTATTTGGAACAATAGGAACACTTTTTAAAACTCCAATTTCTTCTTGATAGGATAAAACAAAGAGAAACAAGAAAAATCATCGACAAAAATAACATAATATCGACAACCTTGACTAGATAAAACCGGCGAGGGACCCATAAATCACAGTGTATCTTGGTAATTGATTCACGCGCCCTTTTATTCGAAGGGAAAAATGGAAATTTAGAGTTTTTGCTTAAAGCACAGCTCTTACATAAACTGAAAGACTTTTTATTCACTGAAATTGCTTTATACTGCTCCAAGAAATTTAGGACTTTTATTTGAGGATGTCCCGGCCGGCTATGCCAAGTCTCTGCATCTGCTATCCGAAATATGTTTGAGAAGAGTGCTTTAGCTTTAGTATTCTTCAGGACATACAATCCAGTTTTCTTACTACCAAATGCCATAACCTAATGTATCTTTTGATCCTTAATAAAAATAAAGGCATGATCATTAAACGAAAAATAACATGGATAATCGCATGTGAGTTAAGACACTAATAGTAATTTTTTCTTTATATCAGGAACCACAAGATCATTATGTAGAGAGGGATTTGAGTTTGGTATTTTCGCTTCACCAATGTGTGATGGGCAAATGATTTATAGAGCCCAGTTGGATATTTGATAGAGTACCTGTTGGGTTTTACCTCTAAAAATTGAAAGCTAACCTTTGCGGGTTCGAACCCATGATTTTTTGATTGGGTAGCTTATTTTTTGTTCTTTGAGCATAGTCCCACATTGCTTAGAAAGTGAGAATGTGAAGAAATATATATCCTCTCACATAATCATTGGTTGTAGACATGAGTAAGTAGAAGCATATAAGTGTGTGAGTGTCTGGTGGTCTTTTATTCCAACACACTTGTACACACCGGTCGGCTTGGGCTCGGGGATCGGGCCAATGTTCAGTAAGAGCATATAAGTGTGTGAGTGTGTGGGATGGCTGCACACACACTTGCACACACACACACACCCTTGGGCACCGGCTCGGGGATCTTTCTGGCTCTGTAGCCCATGGGCCTCCTAACTTTTTATTGAAAAGTATTGGGTTTGGGTTTTTTTGTTTTAATTAAACTATTACTAGCCGTTATGGATCTATATGTTGAGTTTTGACTCAGACGTTACGTGTCTCACTAGCCGTTGTAGATGATGTGTCTCCTCCTGTAGTGGCTCCTTTTTTGGTCTATAAAAGAAAACCAACCTGCAGTATTTTTTACACATCTCATAACACAGTTCTTCATATATATATATATATATATATATATATATATATATATTCTCTCTCTCTCTCACTCTCACACACACACACGCATTCAGTTTGTTCACGAATTTGTAATTTCGAGTATAATATAGAAGTGTAAAGTTACGAGAAGGTTCTCTCCCTACAAGAAGATAACCTATTACCACAAAACTGTCATTTTATCCTGGGGGCGACCGTGCAGCGTTATACTGTTTGTTGGGCAGTGCGCAAAAACGTCTTAAAGAAATAGACATTGTCTGCGACTCGGTGCTCCACCTTTTATAGTTTATGTTCTTGTTCCAGTGCTGCTGCAACCTCTCTCTCCAGTCAGATTACAATATCTTTTTTCGGCTCCTTACGCATTGCTGGAAATGAGGTAACTCAGTTTATTATTCCAACAGTACCTGAATCATCAGTTATGTGTGCATTAGCACACGTATCTGGTATCTATTCGTCATTAGTAGGTTCATTGAGATGAACGGCCGCTAAAGCTTGTGGTACCTCCTCATCATCTTGGTAGCTATGATTAAATCGATGCCAACACTTGAGAGCTTCATGACCTCTTCATTTATAGACCTGACATCATAGGTGTGTTGATGTGCTTTGGTTTTGTGTTTGTGGAGTTCTTTGTGTATTAGGGGGCTGAAAATGTGGTCCATATGGAGGTCGACTGTTGGCCTGAGCAAACCCCCGCCCTCTTGAAGTAAAGGAGTGGTGATAACCACGCTTTTTGGCGATTGCGAGTGGAGGAACGTTGACCGACAAAAGCCATGGAGGGATTTTCATGTTCGGATTCTTGAGGTTTGTTACGTAATTCATGGCTTTTCAATAACGGAATAAGATCAATGTAAGAAGGTACATGAGGTTTGAGCATAACGGTGAAAAAATATTCATACCTTTGGCCCGAGATTGTTTAGAAACCAAAATACCTTGTTTTGATCGGGAACTGGTTTGCCGATAACATTCAGTATAATAAGAATGTGGAGTCCACTCCTTTTTCCTATCTTGGAGTTTAAGTAGTTCAAATTCGCGAGCCTGGGAATGTTGTGAATATGCATTAGCTAAGGTCTTCCAAACATCATTGGATGTCGTGAGACCAACATCCGTACCGAGAACTTACTCTGAGATTGGGGTTGTGATCCACAATTTAACTAGCCTATCTATGCGAGTCCATGCCGCCAGATCGAGGTTTGGTACTTTTTCGCTGTTAGCACCAATAATTTATGCTTCGGGTTAGATTATTTATCCTGTGATGAAACCAAGTAAATCTTGACTCTTTATCAATGATAATACTTTTGTTTCCCATAGTAGATAGTTTGTGGATGAGACTAATTTTTAGAGATAATGATGAATGGTTTTATTTGTCTCATTTCGTGTTTATGGAGTCTCGTGGTTGTCTCAGTTGAAGACACTGGCAAATGAAGATCACTGAACATAAGGTAAGTAGATCTCACTGATAAAGGGAAGAGCTTTATATATAATTGTCGTTCGAACAAGTTTTATTATCGTTCGAACGAGTTGACATGTCTCCTGGAAACTTTGCCCATAATTTATTGTCGTTCGAACGAGTTTTATTGTCGTTTGAACGAGTTGACATGTCTCCTGGAAACTTGGCCCATAGACTATTGTCGTTCGAACGAGACTTATTGTCGTTCGAACGAATTGTCAATTTTCTAGGGTTTTGGACCAAATTCGGCGTAAGTCGTTTGAATGAGACCTAATATCGTTCGAATGACTCTCAAGAGAAATTGGTTTACTATTTAAGTAAACCTTGTTTTCCTTTTCTCTCCCGGTCTTTATTTTTGAAAAACATTTATTTTTTTCAAAAAGCTCTAAACTCTTTTATCAGAGAGTGCGAATTCAATATCAATCAAGCATCTTCTAATCCTGAGATTGATGTTAATTTAGTTTTACAATACTTCCTACATATTGTTAAAGAAGATTCTTGGTGTGAGATCAAGAAGAATTATTGCGAGAACAGAAGAAGATTCTCGGTGTGAGATCAAGAAGGGTTGTTGCGAGAACAGAAGAACATTGGGTGTGAAGCTTTAGTCAGAAGAGAGATAATTTTGAGACTAGGTTATCAAGTCTGTAAGTATAATTCAGATTAAACTCTTTTTGATTAGCAGATTTTTAGTTGTCGATTTCATCGACAATGACCTATGGTTTTTCTCCCGTGTAAGGAGTTTCCACAGGGTGAACAATTGTATGTGTCTTTTAATTCTTTGTCTTTACTTTTGATTATTTCTGTTTAATCCTAGATCATTGATTGATAGGAATAGTTTTGACCTAATTTATCGAAATGTATTAAATACGAGCACATAGAATTTCAAATGATTGGACTGAAATACTCAGTTAGAGCTTAGTGCGCTTTGATACCATATTAGAACTGGAGGTTCAATCTCAAAACCAATTGCTAATGAGAGGAGTAGTCCCAAGATCTTATATTTTGAAGTACAAGGCTCTATGTGCCCAATATGGGATTATATATCTCAACATTCCCCCTTACGTATGGCATAATTTGTGAGCTCAACACATGGACAGATATTTGAGTAGCACGTGGGACGTTGGGCTCGACACGTGGAAAAAAGACCCGCTCTGATACCATATTAGAATAACAGAGTAAATGATGAACTATTGTATGCTTTGTTGATTATTCCACTAGATTACATGAGCTTTTATATAAGATACAAGAGAAACTACTATGAGATAATCACTAGGGTTGTTGCATAGAAGTAGAAACCGACGAGGGACACCTAAGGCGAAGGGTTTGTTACATGAAGATATGAGCTGGTGATAACAGTGTGAGACTGGGTCATCTGCTAAACTTACGTTTGTGCCTTATTAGGTATTTTAATGAACCTCTTAGCCAGTAATGAAGAGGGTCAAGATCATTCATGGCAAACCTGGCAAAGTTAAGTAATGAGATAATTAAAGTAGGCATTAGAGTTACCTGCAAGAATTATATCATCCGCATAGACCAAAATTAATGTAATAGAACTTCCATTGTGTCTTGTAAAGAGAGAAATGGTTGCTAATATTTTGCATCTCAACCATTTTAGTTTCCTCCAACATCTCAACATCGCTTTACCACACAACATTTAGGTTAAACTACAACAATCTACAATAGGAAGTTATAAGCTCTCTTCGTGCATCTCTCCCTATAAGCTTGCCTTGAGTGATTCAGCACAAATTAATTGCACACAAACTATAGCTTAACCACCTTCTGCCTAAAAAGAGAATTGTTTCAAAAATGAAACATAACTATGGGTCTCATGCCAACTACTCTGTACATCATTGCTTTAGGGACTGTATTACTTGTAACAAACAATGGTAGTTTCTATTGAAGATCACAAGATAGAGCAGTATCTTACTTTGAGTAAATTATGGAAGTACTCTATGTTATGCAAACAGACTAATAATAAGGATGAGCAGAAGACAGTCATTCGATTAACCAATGCATAGTCTTTATGATAGGAAATATGATTTTAAAGGAGTTTTCAATCACTTAGAGCATACAATCCTGATGATAGGAAATATGATTTCAATGAAGTGTTCTGCTGGACGAGCACAATTACACTTAAGCTAAGACTTCAGAAAGGCCTAAAAGCTATGATTTAGAGAACTGCAAAATGATTAAGCTGTTTTACAAACATATATTAACTGGCACTGCCAAATGATTTAGTTATGTCAAATACTAGTGCTTTTAAGCCGTGTTCCACGGGGTTTGTTTGAGCCATACATGTGAATCATATGACAATACTTAGCTCCTTCAAACTATACACCAAAGCATAACCCATCAAGTTCATTAAAAAAGTGGCACTTATATTTCTGGTTAACGTAATCCAAATGGCACCTCAGACTAAAATGGAATTATTTTCAGGAAACTAAAACAAAACTCCTTTTTTGTCCACTCAAGTTATTTTATGAAACTAACTCATTAATGGTAATAAGTGAAGTAATTAAGAGTCTCCATCTATGATGAAGGGTGGAAAAAGGTAGCAGATGTGTCAAAAAAAGCACATGACTAATTGACGTAGAGAGGGATAAAGGGTGATGGGCAAAGAACAATGTGATCCATCTAAGATTAAAAACTCCAGTCCAATGCAACTTTTTTGATACCAGATTAGTTTGTAACTCTTACAATACTCCAAGATTTTCCACTTGAAGAGATGACCCAAGTGTGGTTTGGACATTCTACCATCAATGTGGCAATGGGATTCTTAAATATTTATCTGTTTATGCAAGCATTGTCAATTTTATACAGTTTATAAAGTGATGGGCATGTAAAAATGCCCATCTTACCCTACTTATTTAAGGGTTCTAGACTTCATTTTATTGCTAAAAAGATTAATTATTAATTTATTATTGTTTCAAGTTATGTTAGATAAGAGTGTACAAATAACTGAATTTGAGTGTTAAAGCTGCAACTATTGGAGAAGACCACCTATCTAAGCTATAACTCAGAACATCTTCAATAGAAAACAAATCTCAAGAGAAAATCAAGATAATATTTTATTATGACTAGGAAGATTTTATTAAGTATAATGAATATTTCACTGAGAATAGAATCTTCAAGAAAATAGCAGTTGTGGAGATGTGACAAGCAGACATGTTTATATTTGCCCAAAAATTTTAAAACTTTTTGGAGAAGTTGCCAATATGATAAGATATTTTATGGAATTTTTTCAGAATCCTATACTGAGTATATATTTCTGAATAAGTTCTAAAATTCGATCATATTTGATTTGGCAAAAATACTCTCTTACTAAATATGTAACCCTCTCTTTCATCTATATAAGGAGAGGTATTGACCATGAATGATTATCCAATTTTGAGAGCTTGAGAGAATTGCTTAGAGAGCAAAGAGATTGAAGTTCGTAGAGTTGCTTGTAACCTTAGAGCAATTGATCTTTTGCAAGTTTTATTTGATCAATAAAGTGTTTTTTTTCTATTATCATCATAGCTTTCATTTTACTAGTATGTTGTATTTTAGGCATGTCTAGCTAAACCATCCTCTGGGGGAGGGGATGAAGCCGTATTCAATATATATTCAATGTGATCAACTAAACGTAAATTGCTCATTTTGTTTTTGTAGTAGCACGCTCCCGCTAGCCACGAGGTGGGAGATCGCATATCGACCTCACCATTAAAAACATAAACACTATAATAAGGTTGCCCACCAAGTAAGGTCAGAACGACGACGACCCTGTGTCTCGTCCCTACCCACGAGGAAGCACCCGAGCCCACGACCCTGAGAGGGTAACTTAGAAACTTCCCAGGGCACGTAATCAGTGGTGCTCCTAGGTTAAACCCTCCTTATAAATAGAGGAAAGAGGGCAACCTAAAAGAGATCCATTCCTTTTGAGCTTCTGACTTCTTCTGCCTCTTCTACTTTAAGAGCTTGAGACGATAAAAAAAACTAGAGAGAAATCTGGAACGAGTTGAGTAGTGCCCTCCTCCGGTCGAACGATTCAAGCCCAGAACGATTAGAAACACATTGTCATCTCTGAGAGAAATTAGCAGACTATAATTGGCGTTGTCTGTGTTCCCTACATACTCTACCTGTTGCGAGTAACGATTGTAGTCTCAACACACAACCAGTCTCAAGAGAAAGCCCTGGCAGAGATTAAGGCAGTGTTGCTGCAACTGCAGGAGAAAATGACAACTAATGATACTCAGATCTGCCAACTTCAGCTCGCAAATAAGACATTTTGCTCCACCCTCGTCGTCGGCCCTCTACAACCACCAGAAGGCCCGGGGGTCTCCAACTCCGTCAGCGCGTCAACCCCCCATGCACAGACCCCGGAGAATGATGTGCCAGTCCTTGACCATGTCCCCACCAGCGGCCACCAGGCTATACTGCCCTGAACGTGTGTTCTGCCTTGTGGGCCTCCCGTACCCCCTCCTTTCCCACGACCACCTTATCGACTCAATCGAAATGAACCTCAGCCCCCTGTATTGCATGACTTCGTGAGGACCACACAAACCACCAACCACGACACCCACCCTACAGCCTCGACGAGCCCTCCTACCTTTGATACCCCCCCCCCTTCCTGGACAAGTATCACGTATATAATAAGCAGCTTCATGACCGATACCCGAGTATACCCCCATATGAACAACGAGCCACTCCGTACTATGAGAGTTATTTCAATGAATCTTCCACACAGAGCGAGGCAGTCCACAGGCAAGCCACATCCCCCCACAACCAGCAGCCGTTAACAGTCGCGGTAGTCGAAGCACTCATCCAGGATATGCAGGGCACAAACCCAACTAGGAGGTTGACCAAAGAGGCCCTCCGCAAGATCCATAACACCCCATTTATAACGGCCATTCGCAGTTACATCCCGAGCCAGAGTTACTTCCGACCGAATACTGAGGCCTCCACAGGGAGCCAGGATCTGGGTCAACATCTCTCCAAGTTCTAGTACAATGTCGACCTCCAGCATCAGACAGATGAACACCTATGTCGCTTGTTCCCCTCGACATTATCCGACGGGGCCCTTGCTTGGTTCCAAAGTCTTGAGTCCGACTCTATATCCACATTCGAGCAACTCTCGTTAGTTTTCATTGAGAAGTACATCTACAACCAGCAGTCAAAGAAACAATTAGCTGAGTTTTTCTCCCTCAAACTGTAGGTTGGCGAAACAACCGACTCTTTCCTCTCAAGGTTCAAGACTGAAATTACCCTAATAGAACGGGTCAACGCACCAACCGCATGCCTAGCCTTCATGGGTGTCTGCCTCCCTGGCTCCATGCTCTGCGAGACTTTGCATAGAAGATGGTTTAAAACCCTCAAATACCTGTATGAGAAAGTCCAAAAATATCAGAACGTGGAGGCTGATAATCAGGCTTCCACCTCACAGACAGCCGCCCTCCTGAGTACCAAATCTACCCCATCACCAGTAACTCGATCCGAGGTCGTTAAGCACCCGAGGGACCGACAAGGAGACCCCACAGAGGGTAGAAATAGGAGGCATACCGACTCACGAGCTAAACCCGAACCTCCTCGTAATGAACGTCAACGAGCTCCCCACTGGGAACGCTATCCCTCAAGTGATCTAACCATTTCACGAGTGGACCTGCTACTCTCTGTCAAGAAAGATCCTGATTATAGATAACCAGGCCCCAAACCCGACCGTCTTGGCTGCCCGTACTGTGCGCATCACGACATCCATGACCACGCCACTGAGGACTGTTATGACCTCATCAATATGACTGAGACTTGGTTCCGTCTCGGACGCTACACCAGATACCTCAAAAACTCCATTCCCCTCGCCAATAGATTGCCTCTCCAGCCGATCGACCAACCAGCAACAAGTGTACGGGCACCGGGGCACCTAGCAGTTTGTAAGATGATCCTGGGAGACCTCAACCGAGCTCCGTCTCGACATACCTTATCCAAATCCACAAGGCAGTGCTATCGCCTCACAGAAAGCCAGCCACATGGCATTGGAGCCACCGCCAACACACCGCCAGAATAGACCATATTCTTTATGGACCACGACCTCGGTTCAGTATCCCATCCTCACGATGATGCCCTCGTTATTTAGATCATCATTGGCAGAATCTTCCTAAAGTGCATGCTAGTCGACTCAGGCAGTGGTACCAACATCCTTTACTATAATGTGCTCCGTAACATGAACATGCAAGATTGCCTTACCCCCTCCAAAATAAAGATCTCCAGGTTCAACGGGTCCACTGAATGAGCTATGGGTGAACTTGTAACTCAGGTACAAACCGGCCCGATCATCCTACCCACGATGTTTATCATTATCAACAGCCCTATGGTCCATTATAACGGCATCCTGGGACGCGACTGGATTCACACCATGAAGGCCGTCCCCTCTTCCTACTACCAGGTAATACGCTTTCTAACCAAATTCGGCCCCTACCAGATATATGGCTGCCAGGTCGTGGCTCGCATCTGCTATGCCAACTCTCTACAAAACTTAATAAACCATGCGAAGTAGGCACAAAAGGGGAAGCATATCTTAATTGAGGAATAGTAACGAACAGGGAATGAGCCTATGGCGGTAGAATCGCCCCCCGTTCCTCCTAAACCCGCTATACTGATAGTACCAGCCACCCCTATTGATCAGAACGATGCAATTATAAGCATGTTCAACAGCGCGTGGACACCGCCTCTCGTGGAGCCACTAGTTAAAATTGATCTCGATGGCCCCACGAGGACGACATATATTGGTTCATTGTTGATAGGTGATGACCGTCAAAGCCTCATCATGCTCCTACAACAGTACAAAGACATCTTCGCCTGGTCCATCACAGAGATACCGGGTATAGACCCTTCAGTGCCCTGCCATCACTTGCATGTTCAGAGAAAAGCCAACCCAGTCAAACAAAAACTGCGCCGAACGACACCAAGATTGTGAGAGGCCATCAACGACGAGATCCAGAAGTTGCTACAGGCCGGCTTCATACGATCCGTCGACTGCCCAAAATGGGTAGCCAACGTAGTCGCAGTCCCGAAGAAAAAAGGCCAAACCTGGGTGTGCATTGATTTTATCGGCCTTAACCGACACTGTCCAAAGGATAGCTTTCCTATGCCCCTCATCACCAGACTCGTCGACTCAATGACCGGTCACGAGCGATTGTCCTTCATGGACGGTTACTCCGGGTATAATCAAATTCCATTGGTCGTCGAAGACACAAAATGCACTTCCTTCACCACAGAACAGAGCCTATACTTATATACCATCATGCCGTTCGGCCTCAAGAACGCGGGTTCTACTTACCAACACCTTGTTATGACCATGTTCGAAGAACTTTTGGGTAAAACCATTGAAGTTTATATCGACGACATGCTCGTCAAAAGCAGGGTCCACGGCGACCATCTTACCGAGCTCGAGACAGTCTTCACGAAGTTACGATCCTACAAGATGCACCTCAACCCCGTAAAATAGAGTTTCGGAGTTTCCTCAGGAAAGTTCCTTGGGCACCTCGTCACTCAATGGGGAATTGAAGCAGACCTTGATTAAATCTGTGCCCTCACCTGTATGCCCTTGCCACAGACATTAAAGCAAGTGCAATCCCTCGTCGGTAAAATTGCCGTACTCGGACACTTCATTTATAAAGCTTCCTACAAATGTCGTCCGTTATTTTAATGCATTCACGAGAACAAGCAATGTCGATGGAATACTAAATGCGAGGTAGCCTTCTAAAACATGTTGTGATACCTGACCACTCTACCCATCCTCAGTGCCCCTAACGATCATGAATTACTAGGGTTGTATCTGGGGAATACCGACGAGTCCATAAGTACAGTCCTCACCTGCACGTCCAATCGAGCCGAGAAACTAGTTTACTTCGTTAGCAAAACCCTCCTAGGAGCCAAACTACGTTACTCCACCGTTGCAAAACAGGCTCTCGCCCTGGTATATGCATCACAGAATCTCTGACCTTATTTATAGGCACATAAAATCAAGGTCATCACTACCAAACCGCTACGGGAGATCTTTGCCAAGAAGGATAAGACTCGCCACATCACCAAATGGGTGATTACTCTGGGGGAGTTTGATATCCGTTATGAACCGAGAGTCACAATTAAAGGACAAGCGGTCGTCGACCTCCACGCTGACTTCCCCATCGCGGACGACCATTGGTACAATGACGAGGAAGACGTCCACGACACCCTCACTAATCCCGACGATCTGGCATACACTAAGGGGTGGCAGATCTATACAGATGGGTCCGTCAGCACCGGTAGCTCGGGCCTCGAGATCATCCTGGTTACTCCAACAGATGAAAAAATTGAGAAAGCCATCCGAGTCAATTTTCCCCTTAGTAACAACGAAGCTGAGTATGAAGCGTTATTGTGGGGTGTTGATTCAGTGTTGGCTCTAGGCGTGGAAAAAATTTCTATCTTTATTGACTCGCTGCTCGTTGTCAACCAGCATAGCGGGACGTTCCAGGCCAACGGCAGAATGTTTGACTACATGGCAGCCCTAGGGCAACGACTCAGTAAGTTCAGAAAAATCAATATGCAACATATCCATCGAGCCGAGAATAGACATTCCGACGCACTTGCATACCTGGGTGGCATCATTGTCGACAAACTCCGCGTGATTCAGGTTGAAATCCTAGATACACTGAGCATTCTGCTTTAAGCCATGCAGACCGACCACCATGCCTTCCCCGACTGGCGCCAGCCTCTCCTTGGCTTCCTCGGAGAATACCACGTTCTTCTTGCTAATCGGTCCACTGCAGATAGCATTCACGGCAGAGCCGCAAATACACGGTCATTAATGGTGAACTCCTCCAAACTAACCTATATTCCCCACACCTTACATGCATCGCCAGAGAAAAGGTCAACCAAGTTATCGACGAGATACATGAAGGCATCTGCGGTGCCCACACAGCGAGTCGTTCTATGGCCGATCGCGCTCGTACGCAAGAATTATATTGGCCAACGATGAGACAAGATTTCATCACGTAAGCCCAAAAATGTGGCAAATGTCAGTTCCACGGCCACATGATTCATGCACTTGCAGTTAACCTCCAAATAGTGTCCAGTTCCTGGCCATTTGCAAAATGGGGATTGGATATCGTTGGAACTCTCCCCATGGCACGCGGGCGTTGCCAGTGGTTACTCGTTGCGACCGACTACTTTACTAAGTGGGTGGAGGCGACCCCCCTTGTACGCATCCGAGAAGAAAAGGTCGTCACCTTCCTTTGGAAACACATCCTCACACGATTCGGGGTCCCAACTGTCTTAATGACCAACAATGGTGCACAGTTCATGGGCAACAAGATCGCAGAGTTTGTCTGACCCTACCATATCGAAATCATCTCCTCTATCCCCAGATACCCCCAGGAAAATGGCTAGGCCGAGGCCACTAACAAGATAATAATTAATGGGCTTAGAAAATGACTTGACGCAGCCAAAGGCTGCTGGATGGGCGAGTTATCCCGCGTATTGTGGTCTTACCGCATGACTTTACGAAAAAGTACAGGCTTCACCCCCTTTATGCTCACTTATGGCTCCGATGCAGTCTTACCTGCGGAAGTCATCGCCAATACCGCGAGATCCTTAATAGTGGGCACTGAAATTAACGATAGACTCCTCGCCAAGAACCTCGACCTGATCAATAGAACTAGGGAGGAAGCGTCATCTTGCATGCTTCGATATCAAGAAACACTCAAGCGTCACAATCACAAATGGGTGATTCCTCAGCAGTTCAGCGCAGGGGACTATGTCATGAAGAAGGTCTTCCCTACAACCCATAACCACAACAAAGGCAAGCTTCAACCTAATTGGGAAGGTCCATACCTTATATCACGAGTCGCTTCTGGCAACGCGTACTACCTACTAAATCTCGATGAAGAGGTGCTCGCATCCCCCTAGAATGCCATGAACCTTCGCAAATGGGTTCAGTAAAATTTCCCTGTGAACATAACTCCTTATATATATCAGTTTCAAGTAAAAATGCACTTAGGAAACCGGGGGCATCCAAAAAGTAGGGCGTCCTCGCTCTAAAGATAGTCATTTTTTGAAGTAAAAATGTACTTACGAGATCGGGGGCATCCTTGAAGTAGGACGTCCTCGTTATAAAGATAGTCATTTTTTAAAGTAAAAATACACTTACGAGACCGGGGGCGTCCTTGAAGTAGGACGTCCTCGTTCTAAAGATAGTTATTTTTTAAAGTAAAAATGCACTTACGAGACCGGGGCGTCCTTGAAGTAGGACATTCTCGTTCTAAAGATAGTCATTTTTTAAAGTAAAAATGTACTTACGAGACCGGGGGCGTCCTTGAAGTAGGACGCCCTCATTCTAAAGATAATCATTTTTTGAAGTAAAAATGCACTTACAAGACCGGGGGCATCCTTGAAGTAGAACGTCCTCGATCTAAAGATAGTTATTTTTTGAAGTAAAAATGCACTTACGAGACCGGGGGCGTCCTTGAAATAGGACATCCTCGTTCTAAAGATGGTCATTTTTTGAAGTAAAAATGTACTTACGAGACTGAAGGCGTCCTTGAAATAGGACATCCTCGTTCTAAAGATGGTCATTTTTTGAAGTAAAAATGCACATACGAGACCGGGGGCGTCCTTGAAATAGGACATCCTCGTTCTAAAGATGGTCATTTTTTGAAGTAAAAATGTACTTACGAGACCGAAGGCGTCCTTGAAATAGGACATCCTCGTTCTAAAGATGGTCATTTTTTTAAGTAAAAATGTACTTACGAGACCGGGGGCATCCTTGAAGTAGGACGTCCCCATTCTAAAGATAGTCATTTTTCCTTGAAGTAAGATGTCCTCGCTCTAAAGATAGTCATTTTTTGAAGTAAAAATGCACTTACGAAATCGGGGGTGTCCTTGAAGTAGGACGTCCTCATTCTAAAGATAGTCATTTTTTGAAGTAAAAATACACTTACGAAACCGGAGGCGTCCTTGAAGTAGAACGTCCTCATTCTAAAGATAGTCATTTTTTGAAGTAAAAATGCACTTACGAGACCGGGGGCGTCCTTAAAGTAGGAGGTCCTCGTTCAAAAAGATAGTCATTTTTTGAAGTAAAAATGCACTTACGAGACCGGGGGCCGTTCTAAGGATAGTCATTTTTTCAAAGTAAAAATGCACTTACAAGACCGGAGGTGTCCTTAACGTGAGACGTACTCGATATAAAGATAGCACATTCCCACGATTGAAAGAGCACGTTCCCGCTAGCCACGAGGTGGGAGATCGCACATCGACCTCACCATTAAATACATAAACATTATAATAAGGTCGCCCATCAAGTAAGGTCAGAACGACGATGACCCTGTGTCTCGTCCCTACCCACGAGGAAGAACCCTAGCCCGTGACCCTGAGAGGGTAACTTAGGAACTTCCCAGGGCACGTGATCAGGGGTTTTCCTAGGTTAAACCCTCCTTATAAATAGAGGAAAGAGGGCAACCTAAAAGAGAACCTTTCCTTTTAAGCTTCTGACTTCTTCCACCTCTTCTACTTCAAGAGCTTGAGGCGATCAGAAAAACCAGAGAGAAACCCAGAACGAGTTAAGTAGTGTCCTCCTCCGGTCGAACGATTCAAGCCTAGAACGATTAGAAACACATTGTCATCTCTGAGAAAAATCAGCAAACTACAGTTTTAACGTCAAAACCATCTTTATGTTAACAATTTTATTATTGGTTCATGATCAAATTGGTATGAATCAAGTTTTATGAATGTTAATGTAGTTGATTTTAGTTGCTTAATTATTATTAACATTTTATTGTGAATCAAAGATTAACGGAACGTATTTAGCTTAGTTTAACGTTTCGTATTTTCACAAATAATTTTTCATCTAATGTATTTTGATAAATTTTCTTCTTAAGAGATGGTAAATAAACATTTGGTCAAAATTATTATTTCTTCCAAGAGCAATTTATGTTTGTATTTACGTTGAGTATATCTTTACTGTAAATCCTCGTTTCCTCCTAGTCTTTAATCTATTTGTAACCCAAAAATCTCTTAAAATTTTCTTTAGTTATTTTATTTATTAGTTTAGTAGTTTGATTTGAAAACTTTATCTAATGATTGTTTGGCCTAGTGAATGACAAAACCCAAAACTTATATTAACAAAACCCGATTTGATATGGTTTTATCAAATGGCGCCGTTGCCCATGGTCAAGCTATAATCGTTCAATTTTCGTTTTCATTTTAATTTTGATTTATTTTATTTTATCTTAAAAAAAATATAAAAATCTTGTTTGTTTTAGTTTATAATTATTTTCCTTTTACTTGTGAGGTATATTTGGTTTTTGTTATCGCAGATTAACAAAGGCATATATCTTTCCATAATTTGGAAAGTGCCACCACGAAAGCTTTTTGGACCTATTTACATTAGAGTAACATTTTTTTCTCTTTCTTTTCTTTCTCCCCTCTTTGAGTAGCTTGTAGTGAGGAACAACTTGTATCTTGAGTGTTGAGAGTATTATTAAAGTGAGGGTACATTTATAATTTTTATGCAGGAACTATATTAGAACCTACATCCAGGAAGGACCTCTCTATAATGTCTACTTGAGCCAGAGAACCCGGGTGTGCCATTTCAACGGTTCCACCAGGGTAAACAACGAGCCCCTAAAAAGGCTGCCCTGCAGGTACTTTCTTACACCGTACCCTCCTGTAAAGTGGTCAATCTTTGTTTATGTGCCTGCTGTTTGTGTAATTTTAAATTCCAACATTAGATAAAGGGTAAACAAAAAGTAGAATTTCATCACCCGTGTATGGCACCGCACACTAGGACCCCAGAAGGTCATGACCCGATTTAACATTTTTTGAGCAGGACATTGACTTAAAGAAACCAAGATTAAACCATAAAATACATAGTAAATCTAAAAAGCTTATAGAAGCCCAAATCTGGGGCACATGAACGCGCTCATTAAGATCCTTAATAGTGGCTACGTTTGTCTTGAGGAAGTATGTTCCCTAGCATAACTAGTGTGGAAAGGTGATTCTAAGCAGTTTGCCTCACCTTCCAGCACAGATGTTTCTAGGTGACTAGAACTGCACGCGGGTTATTGCTAAAGCGATCAAAAACAACTCAATGTGCGAACCGATCTACTATCAGGAATAGGAGCAACTGATCCCCGAGACCGGGTTCACAACTTGACCGTAAATAAGGCCTATCCAAAAAGATTAAAGCAAGGGATTACCTCACGTAATCGAGCCCCGATTTACATAGAATTATCATTCAAGGTGTTCTACAATCGGAACCCCCTAATTCTTAGGTGGGGTTATTTACTGGACAGAGGAAGTACATGACCTTTGGTTAACGGTTGTTGTGTTTATTTTTGTGTACCTCATTCTTGCTTGATCATTATTACGTGCACTTCTTGTAGTTTATAAAAGAATGGTTTTGAGTACCTGAGTATCGTCTTGGGAGGCTTATAGAATTTGATCTGATTGATATTCCAATCCACTTTGAGTTAGGATAGTCAGCCCATCAGGAGATTCAAATCTCTATTAATACTAGAGACCAAGCAAAAACCAAACCCGTAGGGAACTCTTTCCTGTTAAGGGTAAGTTAGAAACATTTGCGTTCCATGTATCTCCATTGAGACTCGATCTAAGTCCAATTTCATCGCTCAATCCGTTTAGTTTTCCACCCCAATTATTTGAGATGGGAGATGTCCATAAAAATGGAAATAACAATGCAAATGGTCCGGAACTTGTACGGGTCCCACTCAAGGATTATATGTTTCCTAAAATGACAAATCGTGCTTCATACATTATTTTACCTCCTACCACTGGACAATTTGAACTAAGAAATGCGCTTATCAATTCATTGCCAAAATTCTTTGGAGGGGAGAATGAGAACCCATATGTCCATGTACAAAATTTTGATAATTTAATGTTCCTCCAGAGGTATAGGAGTAGTGATACTGAAATAGAGGCCATGAAACTAGTTTTATTTCCATTTTCTTTACTTGGAAAGGCTAAAAGTTGGCTTCAGGCTCTACGACCTAAATCTATCACGAGTTTTGAGATTCTTACTGAAGCCTTTTACAAAAAGTTTTTCTCTCTTGAGAAAACTGAGACCATCTGTAGGGTCATTCTTAGGATTACCCAACTTGATGGAGAAAGCTTAAAGGATTATCTAGAGATATATAAGGGGTTGATCCTACAATGCCCTCATCATGATATTGAATCATGGGTCCTAACTAGAAATCTTTATGATGGATTGGATGCTGAAACCAAGAAAACTGTAGAATCATTTTGTTTAGAGAAATTCATTGATAAGGATGATGTAGAGGGCTTAGACTTCTTAGAAAAGATGGCTAAAAAATTATAAACCTGGGGAACCATGAGAGAAAAAGATATACAAGAAAATGGAAATAATGCCTCTGGAGTTTGATCCAACTTCCAGTCAGACCCAACATTGACGACAATCAGGCAAAAATTGGAATCTTTAGATATAACAAATAACAAGATGTCCGCTATAACACCCATTTTTTATGATGAAATACCAGCATCTGCAGTGTGTGATAACCCAGAACATTATGTTTAAGACTGTTAATTTATTCATGGAATTAGGGAGGCAAAGAAGGTGTACGTAAATGCTTTTCATCAAAAACCTTCTGCACTGCCCTACAACCAACCTTTATATCAAGGGAGTTCTTCAGGAAGGAACAACTCATTTTTGAACAATTTCAGCAATTCGTATGGTAGATCTTATCATCATGGGAGCCCCGCAGGGGGATAGTCATACTAACCCAATCTGAATCAATTTGGTTCCTCCTACCAGTCCAACCACCAACCTATTCAGCAGAATGCTCCATATATTCCTCCTCATAATAGGAAACCATCTTTGGAGGATGGTATCCAAACCTTATTCCAATCAAATACCCAACTCATGCAACAATTCATGCAAATGAATCAGCAATCCATGGCCAGGATAGAAACAACCATCGCTCAATTGGCAACTGGGTTAAGTACTAGAGATAAAGGTACATTTCCAAGTCAATTGGCAATTGGGTTAAGTTCGTAATTAAAGAGACATTTATTTGTGTACAATTATGTCATGGATGGATACTACAACCATGATCTATAGCTGTAAATCATAGGACAATGATCCTGGTTTTTCGTATTGCTTTTAGTAGTTAAGGTTACTTCGAGTTTTGATCAAGTTTTTGGATAGGAATAAAATTATGGTACAAATGTCATGGTTTCGTAAGAAAAAATGAACATACATGTTGTATGACATGGACCAACTTAAACACAAGCTTGGTACGTGCGGCACTCAAGGCGCATGCCTCAAGTAAGCCAATTTATTCGTCTCTTTCAATCTTCTTTTGAACACACTATCGTATAAAATCAAGGCAACACAAATATTGTACAAAGGGTCTTTGAAAACATCATTTCATTCATTTATCAACAATAATTACAAAGTTTTTATTCCTTCTCAGATGTATCAGATTCAAGTCCTCTACATATATAGCTACTAAAGAAATAGATCATTTGTAAAAGAAAACATCAAAGTTGGAGACGAAGCGTACTCCCCTTTTGGCTAACCAAACTTTGCATAAATAAATGAAAATTTATACAAGGCTTTATTACAACCTAAAGATATTATTTACAAAGTTTGGGCTTAATCCGCTGAGGCGTCACACTCTCTCCCACTCAGCTTGGAGACTCCCTCGTTGACTTCTTCTTCTTCTTCTTCTTTCACATTTTCCTGTTCTCTTTCCTATCTTTCTTGGCCTTAATCTTCCTGAATCAAACCATAAAGGGCTGAGAATCATGGTGCTCCCAGCTGGCCTCTGTGTCTAGCAAATCCTTTCACTTCACTAGGTACTCGTAGACTTCCTCCTTGGTGTCCGGGTCAACATGGGTCACTCTGTGGGAAAGAATACTCTTTGGGACTTAGACTGGGTTGACTGGCTTGAGAGGAACCTGAGGTCTGATGGTACTTCTGCTTGGATCTTCCTTGTCTTGGTGGTAAGGCTTCATGGCACTGGATGGGTGAAGTGAAGATGGGGTGGAAATTGAAGCTTGTAAGAGACCTTTCTAACTTTGCCAATGATTGGCATCGGACCGATATACTTGGGTACCAAGCCTTTGTGTACTTTGTAACTTCGGTGCTTGAGGTGGGAGTTCTTGATTAGGACAAGGTCTCCAACTTAAAAAGGATCTGGTCGTCTCTTCTGATCGGCCCATTTCTTCATTCTGGCGGACGCTTTCTCCAAATAGGCCTGGGCAATATCAGTATTTCTCTTCCATTCCTTTGTAAATTGGTAGGCTCTCGGAACACTTCCTTTATAACTGGAGACCACGATGTGTGGGGTGAGGGGTTGTTGTCCTAATAGTATCTCAGAGGGACTTTTGTTTGTTTAAGAACTCTTTTGCATATTAAAGCAAAATTGTGCTACATCCAAGAGTTTGGCCCAGTTATTCTTGTTCACCCTGATGAAGTGCCGGAGGTATTCTTCCAGCATGGCATTAAAGCATTCGGCCTGACCATCTGATTGCGAGTGGTTACTAGTTGAGAAGTTGAGAGTGGATCCCAGCAATCTGAACACTTCCCTCCAAAACTTCCCAGTAAATCTCGGATCTCTATCACTGAGAATGTCCAGGGACATGCCCCAATACTTAACAATGTGCTTCACAAAGAGATGTGTTGTTTAATCTGCGGTGCAAATAATCAAGGATGGAATGAATATTGCATACTTAGAGAATCTATCGATGATCACGAGTATGGAACCATATCCTTTAGTCTTGGGTAACCCAGAGATAAAGTCTAGAGAGATACTTTCCCAAGGTCGGGTTGGTATAGGAAGCGGTTTAAGTTGTTCAAGTGGCAAGTCCCGATCCACTTTATCTTGCTGGCAAATGTGACAAGTCTACATGTAATCCATTACTTCATTTTGATCATTGGGCCAATAGTAACCTCTGTGCAACAGGGATAGTATTCTCCGCCAACCTGGATGGCCTGCCCAAAGAGTGTCGTGGCACTCCTTTATCAACTCCCATCTTAGTCCTGCGAATTGAGGAACATAAATCCACTGTCCCTTCATATATAAAAGGCCATCTTCTACCCATAACTGTTTTGTCTTCCCCTATTTCACCAAGTTAATGATGACCTGGGTCTGAGGATCCACCACCAATCCTTCGCGGATCTAATCTTGGAGAGTGTTGGAAATCTGAGAGTAAGACTGTTTGGCGGCTATAAAGATGGCTGCTAGTTCAGCCTTACGGCTCAACGCATCCGGTACATTGTTCATCCTCTGCTATAAAGATGGTTTGTGCTCGAGATCTAAATCAAACTCTGCTAGAAACTCTTGCCAACGAGCCTGCTTCGAGGTCAACTTCTTCTGAGTACTGAAGTAGCTTGCCACACTATTATCGGTTTTCACCAAAACCTTCATTCCTAACAAATAGTATCGCCATACTCGCAGACAACGTACAATAGCTAGGAGTTCTTTCTGTTGGGCTGAATATCGTTTCTCTGTATCATTCAGTTTCCTGCTTTCATACGCAACCGGATGCTCATCTTGTAACAACACTCCACCGATAGCATAATCAGACGCATCGATATGTACTTCAAGCGGCTTAGTAATATCTGGCAAGGCTAAGACTGGGTTGCTTATCACCACATTTTTTAGATCATCAGAGGTTGTTTGACATTTCTCAAACCATGAACAAGATAAGTCCTTCTTGAGAAGATTTGTAAGGGGTGCTGCGTATTTCAATATCCTTCGATAAACTTGCGGTAGTAGTTCACGAGGCCAAGAAAGGAACGCACTTCTGTAACCTCCGTAGGAGCTTTCCACTCCTCAATAGGGCGGAACTTTTCCATATCCATGCGGATCTATCCTCCGTCAATAACGTGTCCACGAAACATAACTTGCTCCTGGGCAAACGAGCATTTCTCCAACTTGACATATAGCTAGCTCTATCGTAAGACTTGGAATACCAGGCAAAGATGTTCAAGGTGTTCCTCCATAGTGCGGTTGTAGATAACAATATCATCCAAGTACACCACCACAAACTTGTCAATATATTTTTGGAAGAGCTCATTCATAAGAGTGTAGAATGTTACTGGAGCATTGGTCAGGCCGAATGGCATGACAAGAAATTCAAATGCCCCATACCGAGTATAACAGGTTGTCTTTGGTTCATCCCCGGCTACAATCCTTACTTGATAGTAACCCGATCTCAAATCAAGTTTAGAGAAGTACTTCGTGGATGTAAGCTGGTCAAATAAGTAAGCAATGAGCGGTATTGGATACTTGTTCTTCACCATTACCTTATTCGGAACTCGATAGTCGACACATAATCGCGGACTTCCATCGTATTTCTTCTTAAATAAGACTGGGGTACCATATGACACCTTTGAGGGGTGAATAAAGCCCGATTCTAACAATCCATCAAGTTTTTTCCGAAGCTCTGCTAGTTCAGGCGAACTCATCCTATACAGTCATTTGGCGGTTTGGTTCTAGGAACTAACTCGATCTGATAATTGATAGGCCTGCGTGGAAGTAACACCTTTGGCAGTTCTTTTGGCATCACATCCTTGAACAGGGTAAGTACCTCTAAGAATTCCTTCGGCATGGCACTGTGATTTTGATCATCCGGCTCTAACCGTAAGGTAGTATGGTAAATCAAATCCCCTCGCTTCAGTCCTTAATTCAACTGGAGAGCCGATAATATTTCACCCTCATCTCTATGCGTAGATATCTATATGATTGAGGGATTGTTACCAAAAATCCCTAAGGAATTGACGAACGGCATCGACGCTGCTTTGTTGTAGCGAAGAAAGTCCATTCCCAAAATAATCTTGAAATCATCTAATGTCACCACGAGAAGGTTAACCTTTCCACTCCACTTCCCCATCTTAACTGGAACCAACTTTGTAACAACATGTATCGGCATTGCGGCGGAGTTGACGACTTTCATCCTGCTAAAATCTTTCACCAAACGCAGTCCCAAACGTTTCACATCCTGAATAACGATAAAGCTCTGGGTAGCACCTGCATTAACTATGCCAAAGTGTTCTGCCCATTAATATTGAGGTCCACATACATGAGTCCCTTCTTAGGCTTAGTCTCTATTAGTTGAGTTGTCATGGCATTGAGCAAGTAAAGATAACCCATATGAGTTTTACCGTTATTATTTCTCTGTGCGGTGTCATTGGCTTGGTCTCCTTATAGCGTCATTAGAGCATTTAAGGCTGTCTTCTGATGATACTGATAAACTTTGTGATTTCCTCCACAAAGAAAATACTTCAAATTCCCTGGATGCCCTTGAAACCTGGGCGAGGAGGAAGCGCCACCATTGTTATGTGGCTTGTGGTACTCCCTCCTGGAATTGGAACTCGAGGCATCGCTCGTACTGGCTCCACCGCTTCTGATTTGGCCATGACCTTGACCTTGATCTCCCCCACTTCTAGCTTGGTATCCCCCATTCTTGCCCTTATTGTAATTATAGGAAGATCCCATTCTCTGCTACGACTGGGAACTAGGCTGAGACTGAGTTGGTCGATGTTCACCCTGTATAGGAGTATAGTCGTTGATACACTCAGCGGAGGCCATTGTGAAGGCTACATATTGAACCTGTTGCCTTTGTAGTTCAATTTGGAACCAGGGTTTCAAACCTTCTGAGAAACAAAATAGCTTATCCTTTTTAGAAATATCACGGATATCCAATATTAGGGCAGAGAACCGCTTTACATACTCACGGATGTTGTTTGTCTACTTTAATTGTCTTAAACTCCTCCAAGAAATAAACTTAACATTCTCAGGCAGGAACTGATTCTTCAACTCTATTTTCAAGTCGTCCCATGTTCAAATAGTGTCGTGACCGCTTTTGATCTCAGCATACTTGGTGCACTACCATAGTTTAGCGTCACTGGCGAGGTACATGGTTGCCATCGATACCTTTGCAGCTTCGCCATCAGGCCTGACTACATTGAAGTACATACCCATATTAACGAGGAAATTCTCCGCCTCTTTTGCATCCCTTGCCCCCTCGCACGCCTTAGGTTCAGGGACCTTGATTCTGGCCCATTCTATACCGCCGCCCAAAGGTGTTGGTTCACCATTACCAACAACCTTCACTAGAAGATTCACCTTTGAAGATAGCTCAACCACATGATCCAGAAGAGTAGCCAGATTCCCTTCAACTACTCTTTCTAGCGTAACGAGACGTTCGCCCATATGGGCCTGATCGTCTGTAAACCCATTCAATCGTTCCTCCAAAGTTGTTACTTGATTGATAATCCCACTTAGAGCTTGCATCTTTTCCTCTAATTGGTCCAACCACATTCTGGTATTCATCGGCCTGGGATTGACGGGTGGTCCTACCACTTGCGGGGCAAGGGCAGGGGAGGGATCGGTAATATTGGGACCCTCCGCCATAGCAACTAAATTGCTTTCTACTTAAATGTTAGCTCTGAGGCTAACTTAAACACAAGCTTGGTACGTACAACACTCAAGGCACGTGCCTCAAGTAAGCCTATTTATTCATCTCTTTCAATCGTCTTTTGAACACACTATCGTATAAGATTGCATAAAATCAAGGCAATACAAACATTATACAAAGGGTCTTTGAAAACATCATTTAATTCATTTATAAACAACAATTATAAAGATTTTATTCCTTCTTAGATGTATCCGATTCAAGTCCTCTACATATATAGCTACTAAGGAAATAAATAACTTCTTAAAGGAAACATCAAAGTTGGAGACAAAGCATACTCCCCCTTTTGGCTAACCTAAACTTTAGAGAAATAAGCAAAATTTTATACAAGGCTTTATTACAACCTAAAGATACTATTTACAAAGTTTGGGCTCAATCCGCTAAGGCGTCACATTGTGCATAGATGTAGACTGTTGCTTCCAACGTAATAACTAGCATGCGCGTCTCTATCAAAATATATCCCATTTGACCTGAATCTAATGAGCCTTTAGTTTATAAATAGTTACGCTGGCACCACTATTACTGCAATAACACTGAATTCCTATTGAGTAGGTTTTAAACTGAACAGATACGGTCTTATGTCTGAATAGAAATCACAATTTAATAATAGGCTAAAAATAGTAGGTTCATTGTCCTTCCCCCAATTTAGACAGGCAAATGTTATTATTAACAGGTTTGTTTAGAGAATATTGTAATCTTATACAATGGTATTTGGCCATTTTATTATCCCTCACTCACCTATATCAATCTCTCTTGAGTCTTGAGTATTGTTTCATCAGTCAGGTGTAGAAGAAACAATGGCTACCCCTTTCAAAGTATATGTTTTTGCGCAAATCATAATGTTGCTAGTTTCTTCTGTCACAAGTTACGCCATCTATTTTGGGAGAGTACATGTATACGTAAAGAACAATATATACAAGAATTGAATAACACAGATGGAAATCCAATGCAAATGAAAAGGCGATGATCTAGGTTGTTAACTTGTATCTAGTACATAGGAGTATGATGTAAGAAACAAATATCAAAATTGTATCTATAAAGAGCTCAGTTGAGCTTCACATGTAAACAAGAAAAATATTTTTCTCCGTCTTTCTGATGTGGCACGTGCCTATGGATCGTTTACCACGACCAACTCTTGGTCTTTATTTTAGCTTATGTTTATATTTACTCTGTTGGAGTTATTCCAAGGTTTAGCTTCAGTCAGTTTCTTAATTGGTTAGGGGAGTTATAGTAGAAGTGTGACTAGTAAACTATGTTATAAAGGGAAAGGGCGGTGTAATGTTTGATTAGTAATTTTAGTAGAGTTAATTTCTTTTGAAAGAGTTGAGTTTCTCTTTTGTTCAAGTTAGTAGGGATCTAAGTTCAAACTTTGGTGTAACATATACGAATCTGGCTTTCGCTTTCGTAGTTTACTTTATCTTTGTATAACACCTCTTATATAGGTCAATCAATGATACCTTATAATCAAAATTATACATGAAGTTTTCATGTTACTTTTTGAGAACGACATTGTTTTGGTGTTTGTTTTTGTAGGGACATATCCCTCAACCTAGCCCAAATTTGAACTACTTCAATATCATACTCACGCATTATATACGTGACATACACAGTCAGCATTGACACCTAGTCCACGAACTGATAAAGAACGTGGATCGAGCACTATAGCATTAGATAAACAAGTTAAAGACACCTGTCTCCCACGAACAAATAGTTATTCATTCAACTACCACTTACCTCATTATTCGGAGAACATGCTTCTACATGATAAAGAGTTGTGGGAAATGTCTATATAATGAAAAGGTTTTAAAGGAGATAAGGACCAGAAAAAACCAAATTTTCAAGACTCTAAAATAAGAATTTCTAAATTCAAAACACCACAAAACTTCTTATTTCAAGATCAAGAGTTTCTAGTTCAAAAGATCACTTGTAATAAGACATCATCCTCAAACAATAAAAGTAACAGTTATTAAACCCTCAACTCGAGGTCACAGTTTTTTACCTATTCAAAGATTTTTTACGCTAAATCACCTGCGTCATTTCTTGTATTACATTAACTTTTGTCAAATGTACATTTGGTATAAGATCGAATTTTAAGTTATTTCAAGCTACAGAATTAGGCCATTACATTTGGCACCGTCTGTGGGAAAGAAGACATTTCCACGATATCCTAAGGCATACATTCACTCTACTATCAATTTTCAATCAAGATCACTTCCAAGCGACCAACAACTGGAATCTAGCTCGATCTTTTAGTTGAGCCAGAACAGTTTACTGAACTACGGGTGAATCTCCATGCTGAAATAGAGAAGCGTAATGAGCTCGAGCATCAGTTAACTCTTGACCGAGAGCTCTGCGACAAAGAGCTCAAAAATGAGCGGCATGCTCGTTTGACTGAATTCAAACGACATAAAGAGTAGATGATAACCATGCAGATTACATTACAAGCTTTGCAGGATACTCAACAGACTTCCCCTACCAGAGATCATGATCAAGTTCCGGCGAACCCCCGAGTTTCTGCGCAAGAAAGATTAGGCCTTTAAGGATCCATCAGCAAAGCCATTTCTGGAAATATTCAGCACGAACTTCAACCTTTCATTCATTTGGGCGGCGAAGTTCAGTCCGATCTTAGCAGAGGTCCTCGGCCTTCCAAGCATCAAGAGGTACAACATCAACCTTATGCTTGGATACCAGTACGTGATTGCTTGAGCGAAGGCACCAGAACTCATAATCCCCGACAAACTCGTCAACTCACTCAGGCCACACGTCAGTTCATCACATAAGAAAACATGGATCAACGTATCAATGAGTTAATTGAAGCTCAAGCTCTTAGCACTAAAGTCAATCTCACCAAGTTACAAGGTAGTCTAATTGCCAAAGAGTTATTTTATATGGAAGTATTAAAAGGTTTCCATACTCCGAATATACATAAATACAAAAGCACCATTCCAAAGGAGCGTATTTAGCAGTTCCGAGATTCTTTGGGATTATACTCAAATCTCAACCATATTCTATGTCGTCTACTCACAATAAGTCTACAAGGAGAACCGCTACGGTGGTTCTACTCTTTACCTGAAGATTCCATCTTTATATTCGATCAACTACAAAAGAATTTTATCAAGAGTTATGCTCACAACATGGACACGAAAGAGAATTTATATTCTCTAATTAGTCTTAAACAATCTCAAGGAGAAAAGCTCGAGGCCTTTGTAAAGAAGTTTCTGGAGCTCGCAAGAAAAGTTGATAACCTAGATCAGAAAACAATTGTTACTACTTTTACCAATGCGCTCCAGCTTGATTACAAAGCCAAGAAGCATTTCTTCTTAAGCAAACTTGCGGCCTTAGAGGATATGATCATCAAGATTAATAGATATGTCGACCTGGAAAGGATAATGACCGAAAGGTATAAATCTACTAAATCTGTCCAAACTACTAAAGGTCCAAATACATAATGCCACAGTAAACTGAAGGAGGACCAGGGTGATCAAAAGTGTTCCAAGGCGAACACTAGCAAACCTCGAAAAGGTAATTTATTACCCAAGTCGGCCCTACCCAAGATAAATGTCTAGATTTCCATAATTTTTCTAATTCCATCAAAGGAAAAGTTTTACCGTCTATCTCAGCCGCTGGAACCGATTGAAGGCAGGTCGTATTGCATGCATCACAAGGTAAATCATCATGAAACTGACAACTGCAATGCTTTACAGAGGTTGCTGGAGTATATTTTCAAAGATGGGATAATGTACGAATACATTGTCGATCTAGAATCATACAAGAATGGAAGTTACAAGATGCAAATAGAAGTAATTCGGGTTAAAGATCAAGTTGCGGAGAAACATCTGTACCATATGTACCACAGCAACATGATCGAGATCCATCAAATTAACAACTCTTACAAATTCAAACGACGGATATTGCCAGAATGCTGCGATCTCAACCTCAAGAAGAAAAAGCCAAGCTTCTTTCTGAGTCGAGCAATCGCCGACTTGGGATTTTATTCGAGGATTGTGACATTAGTCCCGTCAATTTTCCAAATCATGACGTATTGGTAATCATGCTTAAAATAATGAAATTTGGCATGCATATAATGATGATCGATACTGCTAGCGGTATTGAGATTCTTTTTCAAAGTACCATCAATTATATGGGATTGGTCGATCAAGTTATTCCAAGTGACATCAATATTAGTGGATTCAATGGTTCCATGGAAGAACGAGTGGGCAAGATCATCTTACCTATTACGGCTGGATCAGCCACCATCGACGTCGTATTCTACATCATCAATGCCAAATCTCGTTATCTCATGATTATAGGCCGCTGTTTGATCTATAACATGGAAGCAATCGATTCCACTTATCATCAAATACTTCGCTTCATACACAATGATGGCATCTACGAAATTAAATGCAATCAAAAGCTTTCTAGAGCTTATGAGAATATCGTCTCTGCCATTCTAGATACATCAGACAGATATGCTACATAGAAATTATAGAAAGTTGGTCACATCAATGATCAACCTTCAACAGAAGAGCCTAAAGAGTACATAGACATTGATGGACCTAGCCAAGATACTTAAATCAGTACCAAGCTGGTCTAGCATAATAAGGATGCTCTTATTCACTTCTTACGAATGAATCGAGATATCTTTGCGTGGACTTTCGAAGATATGCACGAGATCGATCCATCCAAGGCATGTCATAGATTGGCCATCAACATCAATGCCACGGCGGTCAAACAGAAATAGCGATGACTCTCACCTCATCTTTGAGATGAAGTCAACATTGAGATCGATAAATTGATCAAAGTAGGGTTCATTCGAGAAGCCAAGTATCCGGATTGGATCTCTAACATCGTCGCAGTTCCAAAAAAGAAAGAAAAGGTCCGAGTTTTTGTAGATTTCACCGATCTAAGCAAACACACTCTGAAGGATAGTTTCCCTCTTCATATTATCCACCAAATTCTTGATTCTACAGCATGTCACGAGCTCTTATCTATGATGGATATTGCTTATAGATATAATCAGATACCTCACTTGGAGGAAGATCAGGAAAAGACCACTTTCATTACTGAAAGAAGATTTTACTGTTATATAGTCTTGCCCTTCAGACTAAAGAATGTAGGTACAACTTATCAATGGTTAATGATAACTATGTTCAAAACACACTTGGGGAAAATCTTTGAAGTCTACATCGATGATCTCTTGTGCAAAAGCTTACAGTCAGAAGGCCATATCATAGATTTATCCATAATATTCAACATTCTACAATCCTGATAAGTATCAATTCAGAGTATATCTTAGAAAATTTCTTAGCCATCTTATCAGCAAGAAGGGGATTACGGCCGATCCAGATCAAATTTGAGCTCACCTCAACATGCCATCTCCAAAAATAATGAAGACTGTACAAAAACTTGCAGGCAAGATCGCTGCTGTAGGGACCAGATTTTGTAAAGCTTGAACTAGCTTGAAATCGATCCTTACACCAAGAACTACTATGCCAAGAATTAAATAAGAGATAACACTTGACACAGGGGATTCAGCGTGGAAAACCTGTGAATAGGTAAAAACCACGACCTTGAGTGGAGGATTTTGTGAAAGTAGTATTATTACTTGAGAGAGTAAAATAATTTGATTATAAGAGTTAATCTAAGATAAAATAGCTAGAGATCAGATAATTGTATGTGTCGAATTCTTTTCCTCTCCTTTTTTGTTTCCTTGGGAGCTTTACCCTTTTATAGACCCTGCTCTCAGCTTAACATCGTGCTCGAACACGTTCTCCTAAAAGTGAGAGTTATGGGCAGTTGAGTGTGTAAGTGCTAGCTCGTGTGTGACAGGTGTATGTTGATTTGTTCTATTTATATTTGTTGTGGATGATCCATGTTTTGCCTGAGTTTGTGGTTGATGTGTAACTGTTAACGCGTTTGTTTAAAAGTGAGTCTGGTATTGGATAAGGTCGAGTTTTATAAAACTCGAGGTATAGATGAGATCGAGTGTCCTTAGCACGAGGGATAAGTCTCTACAACTGCTATCAACCGATTTGTTTCTAAGTAATTAGATCGCTGCTGTTGGTTGTTCCTACTGCTCAGAGGTTGTACCAAAAGAGGAAAAGTTCAGCTCAACGAAGAGATCCAATGGATATCAAAATATGAGGCAGATTTTTAGGAACTCAAAACCTATCTGGGGAAGTCTCCCATCATGAGCACCCTAATATATAATAAGGAAATGATCATCTACCTAGCAGTTATAGAGACTTCTATCAGCTTGGTTCTTATTCAACTTGAGGAAATGGTTGAAAAGCCAGTCAATTTTATCAGCAAAACCCTCACTCCGACAGAAAAAAGGTATTCTAAAATCAATAGACTCCTTATAACTCTTGTTTATACTTCGCAGAAACTTAAGCACTAATTCTTAGCTCATTCAGTCAAAGTCATGATGAACTACCCACTCTGGGAAGTTTTATCTAAAAAAGAAAAATTGCGAAGAGTGCAGCAATGGTCAGTCAGTTTGGAAGAACATGATATCAAGTTCGAACAACGCCATTCAGAAAAGGGCGAGGTCGTCGCTGATTTTCTCATAAATTTTCTTGTAGAAGATCCAGATTGGGAGAAGCACGATCCTGACCTTACAAAAGCTCTACCTGCAAAACCTTTCGACGAGTGAGCTGAATGGATTATTAGGAAAGGGTGGAAACTTCTTACAGATGGTTCAGTAGGACCCGCAGGGTCAGGAATTAGAATCGTATTGATTACCCCTTCCGGCGACATAATTAAAAAATCAATCTGCTTGGATTTTAAAGCCTCTAACAATATCACAGAATACGAAGCTCTGATTCGTGGACTCGACCTCCTACTCAAGCTTGGCATCCCCGAGCTCTCAGTCTATAAAGATTCTTTACTCATCGCCTACTACTACTCATAACAGTATAAGAATAATGGAAAGATGATAGAGTATACAACCCTCATTGTCGATAGGATGAGCAGATTTGCAAAAGCAACTCTCGACTATCTACCTTGAGGTGAGAACATACATGCCGATTCTTTATCTTATTTAGCTGGGGTCTTGGGTACAGAAGTAAGATATCAACAGATCAAAGTGATATCCACCGCCAGCATTGATCTCTATTTTGTATGCACGATCAACACTGGGGGCGATGAAGAGGAAGATGACAATTGGCAAAATCCCTTTATTGCCTACCTCGACCCAGAGAACAAATGCGGCGGGCCCCTTCCAATAGATTCATAAGAGCGACGACAGTTAATCAAAAACTCGAAGTGTTACACAGTTCAGAATGGTCGTCTATATCGCCGCTCAGTCACAGGGCCTTATCCTCAGTTCCTCTCAAAGAAGAAAGTAAATGTCATGCTCAAAGAATTACATTAAGGAACTTGTGGCTCCCATGCCGCAGGTTAATCACATGCTAATAGAGCAATCACACAAGAAGTATTCTAGCCAAGAATACACAAGCAAGCAAAAGAGTACTCACGCAAATGCTACACATGTCAATGACATGGATACATAATTCGCGCCCCCGCACTCGAGCTTTATGAAAGCAAGGTGTTCTGGCCATTCAAACGATGGGCACTCGATCTCGTCGAAGAATTTCTCAATACTCCAGGTAACCAACATTTCTTACTCGTAGCAACCAATTATTTTACAAAATGGGTAAAAGCAGTTCCTCTCTGTTAAACTAGAGAAGAAGAGGTCATCTATTTTATCTGGGAATACATTATCACACAGTTCAGATGCCCCCACCTGATTCAGATCGATAACGGGCCTTAATTCATTAGAGAAAAAGTCATAGCCTTCCTCAATAAACACAACATCATCCATTCACCATCCAATCCATACTACCCACAAGGCAATGGCCAAGCATAAATCACCAACAAAACCATAATGGATGGACTCAAGTAAAGGCTTCAATCACATAATAAATGGAACTGGATACGAGAACTCCCCCATGTCATATGGGCATATCGTACTACACCACTACAATCAACCGGGTGTTCCCCCTTCCTCCTAGCCAATGGTACAGAGGCCATCATTCCAAAAGAATACTACCATCCTATCAGAGATCATGAGCTTATAGGCGAAGAAAATAAGTTCGAGTTGGATTGTAATATAAACTGAATTGATAAAACAAGGGAACGCGTTATTGTCAACCTAGGTCAAAATTACCATATGTTTGCTAGCTCGTACAACAGAAGAGTCTGAAGCCGTGAATTCCAAATCAATGATCTCGCCCTCAGAGAAATCCCTTAACACAAAAAGGAAGCACATACTGGGAAATTTGCAAAAAATTGAGAAGGTCCATTCCTTATCGTTGGTCGAACTGGTCTGGGATCATACTATTTTATGAAAAAACAAGGAGTTTAAATCCCAAATTCATAGAACATAAGGCTATTGAAGCGATATTATGTTAAATACCTAATTTCTCCACTCTAGAGTACTTTATTCTCGATCTTTACATTCCAAAAGTGAGATTTCAGTCTCCATACAATATATATTCTATTCTACTCAATGAAAACATTTAAATTTTTTCCCATATTACTCTCTACTTATGTAGACTCTACTAAATCTCATAGATTGAAGCAAAGGCAATACTAGCTTTCGATCGACCCTCAATACATAGATTAAAGCAAAGATAATACTAACTCTCGATTGAACCTCTATACATATAATAAAGTAAAGGTAATACTAGCTTTCAATTGCCCATCTATACATATAATTGTGATTAAAACAAAGGTAATACTAATTTTTAATCAAAAATTTCTATTAGACATAAGATAAAGTAAAGGTAAAACTAGTTTTCATCTCTCTATATGTCTACAACTATAAGTTATTTCTTCAGGTTACTTCTAAAGGTTCTTCTCTGCTTATGAGAGGTCAGCTTCACTTTCCCCTACACAGGAGGACGTTCAGCCATAAATTCTGGAGCTCAAGCATTTACAATAATCCTGCCTTGCTCTTCCAATTTATCAAGTCGGGAACCTAACTCCGTTTCTATGGTGTTCAGATAATTTCCCTTATCTATGTCAGTTTTACAAATACATCCTCGAAATGACACACAGTCATGCAAGGTATCCATCTCAAGCTCAAGCCGTTTTACTTCCTCTAATAAATAGGCAATAACAGCCATTAACTCTTGTAAGCACGCTATTTATTGAAAAGTCGAATTTTGATCGAGCATAACTACCTCGGAAAAATGCCTTTATAATCTCTGGTGACGCTCTATAAAGACTTTGTACCTTTCACCTTTCCATGCCATGCGTTTTGTTGCGCGTGTGATCACCACATTATGTTGCGTTAACTGCTCCGCTGTTTTATCTAACTCGGCTTTATTTATCATCCTCAATTCTACCAATTGAGCACGAAGTTCTACCAACTCCCGATAATTCCCATCACTTCCCCCAAAAGGAGCCTTCTTCAATAACTCATCCTTCTTCTTTAACAACTCATCACTCTTCCTCAACAACTTATCCTTCCCCCTTATCACCCCCTCTAACTCTCGCTCTTTGTGAAGAGCGATATCTAATTTATCTTGGATCTCCCTTAAGCATTCATTTCCTCTCTGTACATGAGCTTAAATGCGGGCTACATCCGCCTCCAATTCTTTAATTCGAGTTAAAAGTTTAACCACGTCACCTGTGGTGGTTGAGACCCCGACGTCATTTTTTTTTCTTTTTTGATCGTTCTCCAGCCACGGCCTTCTTGGCACGCAAATTGGTCATAGCCAAATCTGCCTTCAAATTGGCTACCCACCCATTCAGTTTATCACACCATTTTTAAACCATACAGGAATCCATATCTTTTGCAGACAAGGCCTCACTCAATTGATCAGCTACACTCTAAGAACAAACTAGGTCGCTCAAACTTTTTCAAGCTCGTTGTCTTTCCTACACATATTACTCTTTAATTGCTCAAACGCACTTTTGGAACTTACTAGATCAGCTCGAGCCTACATAAGCTCGTCTACCTTCCAGATCATTTGACCCTTCAAACTAGCCACAAAGTCTCGTAACTCTTTTTTTGTCACTTCTAAGGACCTGATACTGTACTGAGCAACATCTGCCTCTTTACCTTTCCCCATCAATGACTCTACCCTGTCTTTTAACTTTGCCATCTAAGTATGCGCCTCTATGAGCTCCCTTCACATATTTTCTATCTTAACATCTTTACCTTCGACCTTTCGGGTCAGGTCGTCAATAGTTTCTAGCGCTTTAGCAAACTGGAGTGTAGTTTGACATATCGATCCTCCTTACCTTCAGATACCTCTCTAATGTTGTCAAACTCCACCACAAATTCATAATCGTATTAGAGCATCTGCTGCTTACTCAAGCGCCCAGTCTCTAATTCGACCTACATCATAGATACAATATATCAAGCTCGATTCAACAATACTTCACAAATACAATCAAAACATAATACATATGATTTTACATAATTCTAACATATTTCTATTATCTGACATGCCATTGGTATGAGATTGTTTCTTAACTTAAGGTCAAAGTATGATCTTAGTTCGTTGGCAATAACATCTATATCCACTTTCATGGTACACATTTTCTATGTTCTGATTTTCTAACACTTTGAAATTATCTGAACATACTTGATTACCATCGCTCCTAATCTGCTAACACATTAGTGATTTATACCCATCTTTTAACTTTACTTTGTAGCTTTAAAGTAATACAACATACAAGTCAAATATTTCTTGCTCCTTTCTAACCTGTATCTCTGATTACAAAGTTAATAGGGACGCTGAGGCCTTTTTCTCCTTAGCTAGCTCTTTCTCTAATTCTTCAATTCTGAGGTGGATGTCTCTACATTCCTATAAAACAATATTTACAAACATCTCTTAGCCTATTCAAATTTATCCTACAAAACAATATTCCGTACAAATACAGTTTTCACCCTACACATAAAACACAAACAAACTTTACTCTACCTTCTCATTATCTTCTCCCCCACGATTCTTTAGATCAGTTCTGGAAGAGACCGAATCCAACCATGTTAGCACACCTCTATCAATAGGGACCTCCTTTTCCTCTTCATCTTCATCCTCTTCAACGTAAGTACCTGCCATAATGGCTTTGAGGTCAGGAATTGTGTACCCCATTGTGAGGAGTTGGCGCCCAAGTTTGTCACGAACAACTGCAACATTATCTACATTCTTCTGTGCCTCCTCAGTGAGCTCGCTTATTAATACCTTCTGCGATGCCTTCGCAACAACCAAACGCTCCCTTTCTAGATCCAAATCAGACTTCAATCGAGCCAACTTCTTCTCGAGCTTGGCTCTCCCATTCTCAAGCTCAGCTCTTCCTTCCTTATGCCCGAGGTAGATTCCCTTCAACATGCGAGTAGTTTACAACAGGACAACACATATTTAGCATAAGCACAAGTACAAGTTTAAAGAATTACAAGACAACAACTTACCATCCTACTCAACTCCGACTGTGCGGAGGTAATAAGCTCCTCCGTACCTCTTCGAGTTGTCAGCCTCAACTGGTTATTCACAGCCCGTAGCTTGTCTTTCTTAGCAGGTCGGCTCTCCATGACCTTCACCGCTATCATAGTAGCAGGAAGATCAACCCTCTTCTTTTTTGCACTCCCCTCGACCTCACCACTCACCGTGGTACCGAAGGCCGAGCCACCCTTCACAGATTTCTTCTTCGGGTGCTTTAGAGCTAACTTGCTCGAAGTTGTCCCTACATAAACATTATCTATGAACATTTTCGAAGCCCGCGGTAGTACCAGACGCTCCTCCCCATCCGCTTCTCTCTTCTTGCTAGCTCCAGCTCCTATCATCAGTCTTTTCGCCTGAAACTTTTGCACCTTCTCTGATCTACAATTAGCCCTTTTGATTCTATTGATACCAAGCTCTTTCAAAACTGCCTCGAGCTCAACACCATCTCAAGCAATAGTATCTAATAGTGATTCCTTCCTTGTCACCTTAGATCAAGAACCTACAACATAACATAACAAATTGTTAAACCACAAAACTACCCTACACTACAACAATTCGATATTATACACTATTACTTACTTTTCTTCAAAGTTCTATAAACAAGTTCCATGGGATCCTCGTCCATTCTTTGAAGACAGTCCCCTTTCACCCATATCACATTATCGTTCCAAACTCAACCTACTGAATATAAATCAAAGAAAAGAGGTCGAGACGAACTAGAACAAAAATACGCGCCTCTAGTTATAGCATAATATTTCACAGTGTAGCACTACAAAACATCATCAGGAATTATTCTCCTATCCACCTCATTCTCCTCCCACAATCTATTCAGAGCCTCACAAACATTTATCACTGATAGACACGTAATATTTGCGTGTATAACTCCAAAATTTATATTTACCTAGCCATTTATTAAATAAATGTGATACTAATAGTGTTTTTGTTTGTATTTACAGAAATCGGTCACATGATAAATAAGTTGCATATTTTTCTAATTTTTAACAAAGAACAAGGGTGATACAGTCCAACAATGATTCTCATTTGAAGTTGTCAACCAAAAGCCCATGCATGGAAGCCCATTGAAAAGAATTAAATATAGATATTGTTTTCATGAGTTGCAATATCTATGCATGATTTTATGAATTATTTAGGGGATTTTATATTTATGGTGATATTTTGTAACCCTTCCTATGCTCTATAAATAGGATGGGAATCCCACCCATGAAGGATCATCTTGGAGAGTGTAAATAACAAGGTTCAATAAGCAATAAATTTCTTGTTCTTCTCTTTTTCTTGTATTTTACTCTTATTGTAGTAATAGTATAATGACAATGATCAAAGGGTTGAGTAGTTAAACCTCTTAGCCAAGGCTAGATAAAGCTCCATCTAAGCCTTAGTGTAGATTGTATAGTTTAGTTAGAGTAATTGCATTCTCTTTATCCCGGCATAATGCATATTCATATCCCTTCGTCCTATGCTTGACCATAGCTAGGATTAGGAGGAATAAGGAATCTAAGTAACCATCTTGTTTGACCATAACAAGATAAGTTAGGAACATGGAGAAGATAACATAATCCATGCCTATCAACCAGACCATGGTTGAATAAGTTAGTTTATGGGCAGTTCCCAATCAATAATTATCTTATCTCATGATGTATTGCATATACCCGACCAAGGATATGCGATACGGGAATTCGTGAATACTCTAACTAGGTACACTATCTCAAGGTTTCAACGGATGGAGTGGAATCGATGCCTTGGTTTCCACTCCAATTTATCTTATAATTTGTTACGTTCTTCCTTTTATTTCAAAACCTACACAAACTCGTTGTTATTAGATAAAACTAGTAGCTCAAAGTATAATTTGCACCACAAATCTCTTAGGATACGACCCTACTTATCCTAGTACTTAAAGGTACATTGTGCACTTGCGATATGTTCTTAATCAATCACCTCCCATATGTTCTTATTCAATTGGATAGGACAGGCTTTTATGGTATTCAATATACCTTTAAGAAGATTGCTAAGAAGCAATCTCAATCCGTATTCCAATTGGGACAGATAACACAGAAAGCCCTGGTCCAGATCACTCTGAACACTCCCATAAAAATACTCTAAATGTATCAATACCTCCACCTTCCTTATCCTTTTCTCCTATTTTAAGTCAGTAACAAAAAGAAATACTCTTCTCCACATTTTACAATACATCCCCTAAACGACCTACCAGCGTATTCCACCACATTACCTTATTTTTTTGCCAATAGTAGCTTTGAATTTACAAAACTCTTTGAATACATCAGACTTCGGAGAGTAAGAGCACAAAATACCAGGGAAATCTGAAAATTATAATTCATCATCCCCCTCAGAGTCTACATTTACATATTCTACATTTTTGGACTCAGCCATACGACCAGAGGTCGATATCACCACATCAGATGCAACCCCCGTTATAGATGTAGGCTAAAGGATGAGGATTTATGTCTATAATAGATTCTCTACACGCCCCAACCTACATAACGGTCCAGATATTCTGTTAATTCACTCAATCTTTATCTTTTATCTATACACATCCATACATGCATATACTATATCTCTATTATACATATGCAAACATATATCTTTTTACATACAGATCAAACAATCTTTTCAAACATTTGCTATAAATAGCATAATTTTCAAATATTTGAAAACCAACGTATATTTTTAAACTTCGCATACACTAAATCAAAAAGTCAATCACTAACCTTCAACGTCTTTGTATGAATCAGAAGCAACGCTTAATCTTTTTTTCACAACGGCACTGTGCAACCAGCGTCTAGACTCTTCCCCCGTAGATTTTTCTCCCCTTCTACGATGATTGCCTTCATCCAATCTCTTACTTGAATATCTCCAAATTTTTCTCTTGACTCTCTCGTTGTTCGTTAATTTTTTAGAGTTTGATAAGCATTTGAATGAGGAAGAAAAATTATTATTTATACATTCTATCTTTAACTACTGATAGTTATTGGGCCTCGCACGGGCCGCCCTCAGTTTTGAAACCGAGACGTCCCTTTGTCAATTAATGTCAGACGTTTCAAACCTTTTTGGTGAAAGCACATTCCCATCATTACCCCATCTTTTATATTTTAATATATTTTCCTTTTTCCCAACAAAATCTCACTCAAACCCTCCCACACTCATGATGACTCTATACTCATACGCAATCGAACTGTTCCTCTACTTACACAAGAGACAAAAATCAAAGCTAATTTGCTTTTTCATTCCAACTTTTGCAACTTATAAAACTACTGACGTCATTATAAATATAATCACATTTCAAAATTCAAATTCTTTATTCACAACAATTCCCAATCACATTTACAGCAAAATAAGATAAACATTCTACCTCCGTTCCAATTACAGTTATTCGACCTAATTCAGTTTGCTCCCTCAAATATAATTATACATAAAGTATCTCAGATGCCCTAGAGAGTCACACCTAATCAGTTATCCCCCGGTAATCCTCACATCTTCCTCAACAATTTCTTCCACAACCACTTTTCGAGACGCAGGATCCAAAATCACTTCCTGGAATATCTCTGAGAAGAAATGGCACCCAATCTCAAAATCCCTCACCTTCAAACTAGATTTCATATTCAAGCAAGTCAGAATCATAATCTAACAATCCAAAGATCCGCTCCTTCACTTCTGCAATTTTTATCGCTGGTCGTCCCTTTACAGCATGAGGAGCTCTTTCAGAATGAGTCCTCACCATTTTCTCTTTCATCCTCCTCTGTACATCACCTCTCCATCATATTTAGACACCTCTTCATGATAATTTCGAATCTTCCACATTCCGCATATAATATAATCTGTTTTTCCATAACTAGAAACCTTAAGACCATGCAACAGAGTTATTTAAACTTATTATTCCAAATCGACCTTATTATAATCTATCCATCCCCATCTCGAACTAACGTTCACCATCTCCCCCCCCCCCCCCCAGTAAAACATTTCCAACACACACTTACCTCGATATTTCAATTCCTACACACTTTATTCTGAATAAGGATTTTTCTCTTAGCACGAGTCTTACGATCTAACTAGTTCGATACACGTTTCCAAATTATTATTATTTTTTGCCTTCACGTATATTTTTAACAATTCGACTAGTTAATTTTCATTTTTTTATTTCACCTTCTAAAAATTACATCTTTACACGCCAACATGAATATATTTCTTTCAGCTCGATTTAACAAAAAGCAGCTAATTAGTTATATCAACACAATTTTCACAAAGAATTGTTTTCATTATCTCGAATATCAATTACATAATGTTTTATAGATAACAAGTCTTTCAGATATTGTTACAGATCGTTCTGTAAGTTATATATCAGTTTTCAACACTGTCTCAAATCCGAGAATCTTCTAAAGCAAAGTCGGGAACTAGAAATCACTGATCTTGATCCATCCTTCATACCATTTACTTCCACATGAAACTGAGGAAGCAATGGTGTTAGCGCTTGAACCAACCCTCAGCCCGAGGACCTTCTTCACGACAAGAGAAGATGATTGCACAGAAGAAAGAATTCCATTTTTCGTCTCCTTTCTCCACCACCATCGTTTCCTCCTCCATAACCCCCACCAACTGAGAGTTGGTAGAGATTAAAGGGAGTCCTATCTTAGAACCCAATCTCTCGTAGGATACCGGCAGTAATGCCTCGCATGTACACCGGCCTCTATATCTCCCTCCTCAACCTTGTCCTCTACCAAGATACGAAGGTACCTCCAACGCTGCTCCCCAGACATAACCACGTAATAAAATCTCCACATGTGGTATAAGTCATCTTCAGCTTCAGCCGCTTCTTCTTCCGACATCCCATGGTAAGTCGGTGGTACAGGAATAGGCGTGGGCGTCTCCAGCGTTTGGTCCCCAAAGTACTGCACCTTCAACTTCTGTATTTCAGCAAACACTCTATCTTCATATACCATTCGCCGAGTCTTCACCATTATCAGTCAGAGTACACAGAGAATATTACAGCAATAGAGTACTTTGATAGAAGCTCCAGTACATGTACTATTTATATCAGACTCACATTTAATGCGTAGGTACTTCTCCAAAGCAGTCATCATTCAAAGCAGTGCCAATCTGGGAACCCCAAACATCAAGTACATCAATCCTTTTCATCATCATAAATACCCAATACAGTGCTCAATAAATAAATACCGAGTACCCAACCAGTCAAATTCTCCATCAAAATATCAACTCTTTTTAACTTTCAACACCAACAGTCAACAGGTTCTTTCTCAACCAAAGCCATTCGTACATTCAGTTACGAGGGGGCAATTATAGAGACCTATCCCTCAACCTACTCCAAATTCAAACTACTTCAATATCATATTCACACATTACACACGTGACATACACAGTTAGCATTGACACCTAGACCACGAACTGATAAAGAATGTAGATCGAGCACTACAACAACAGATGAACAAGTCAAAGTCAATTATTTCCCATGAACTAACAGTTACTCATTCAACTACCACTTACCTCATTATCTGGAGAACGTGCTTATACATAATAACGAGCTACGGGTAAAGTCTATATAAAGAAAAAGTTCCAGAGAAGATAAGGACTAGAAAAACTAGATATTCTAGACTCTAACACAAGAATTTCTAGATTCAAAACACCACAAAACTTTTTATTTTAAGATCAACAGTTTCTAGTTCAAGAGATCACTTGTGATAAGATATTAGCCTCAAGCAATAAGAGTTACAGTTACTAAACCCTCAACTCAAGGTCATGGTTTTTTACCTATTCAAAGGTTTTTCACGCTAAATCACCTTTGTCATTTCTTATATTACATTAATTTTTGTCACATGTACATTTGGTGCAAGATCTAATTTCAAGCTATTTTGAGCTGCAAAATTAAGCCATTACAGTTTTTATGGGTGGATCCTAAAGGGAAGGTGGTTAAAGGAAGTTTCACGGTAGATAGGGTTCTAAATTAGATGACCAATAGTAGTGAGTACTTGGAATACTCAAAATGAAGTTTCCCGTTGAGCCAAGTCCTAAGCTTTCTAAGGTCAATTTTTGTGGTACATTATTAGAGATATTCATACCTTTTATGAATGCTGATTGATTTCACTACAAGAGGGAAACACATTTTTAAGCCTTAAAGTCAATGTCTTCCAAACTATTTTGTAAATCATATTTCAGCAAGAGATGGGCCTTATTGTCATTAAAACTAGAATATTTTTGATATTAGGAATGAGCAATAACAATTGAATTAATAGTTGATAAAGAAAATCGAAAGAATGTTTACAGTTACCAATAGTCCAATACGCATAATACCCAAAAGAGAAAAACATAACTTCAGCATCAAAATTATAGTGACTTTACTTATGCCATACTGATAAATTCGGTTATGGTGTACCTAATTGTAACCCCAAAATTATTTGCAAATTTGGCTAACACAGAATTAGAAATTTTGATCCTTTTGAAACCACGCCATCTCAACGTAAATTGATAAATTTTAAGCAACCCCACTTGAAATTTAAGTATGGTTTCTCCTCCCTGCGATAAGGTGAGGAGATTAACCAAGCAACGTGACAATCAATGGAGTTGGATGTATACCAAGTTATGATTTAAAACACCATTAGAACTGCTGAACTTGGAAAAAAATTATATTCCAAAATTTTTATATGCCAAATTGCATTTACAACTGACATTTTATTGTAACTAGGTTATGTGCCCGTGCTATGCACGGATGTTTAAGTTAATAGTTGTAGGCAAAATGCATAAGCCAAAAAGGTAATAAATTATGTAGACTATCTCTAGCACTGCCCAAAGAAAGTGCTTAAATTGGTTTATCAAGCACCACATGAACAAAAACAAATGCCTGGAGGTGATTGTTTTCGTGCTTGATTTCCAAGCTCAGAAACCGTTATGCTAATTTATTTGCTTATAAGTAAAGAGAAAAGGTAAGATATTACTAGAGCATTTGAGCTAGTGCTTGAATCTCAAGCTCCTGATGTTCATTTGAGGGATCGTCACTATTATAATTATCTTCAACATAAATTCTATCAGATATAAACAAATATGGAAAGGATTATACATTTTGAATTCCAATTCACATATCACATCAATTCAATTAGTTTGGTCAGTGGTCTACAACTACTTACATATTAAAATTTCTAATAATATAAGAGAAAGCATCATCTAGGAATATGAAATGATAAACTTGCATTCATTTACTGCAGTCCAAATTAATGAAGAAATGATTATTCAAATAAACTCTGAATAAATATAATAATAAAAAGAACCCCAAACAAACAGGGATGGCAAAGTGCATCTTTTGACATGAATACAAATGTCACGCCCCAAAATCCAATAATCAGAATAATGATTAAAATATGGACAACCAGGGCGTGTAGGTCGGGGAATCTAACCGATTCGCTCCCACAAACGACTGAGCCATAGACAAGTTCAGGCTCAGTCATTCAAATAAGCATCACATATCAAAAGAAGAACAAAGCGGAAGCAAAAGATATATAAATATTAAACTGAAAATATTAATATAAGATCTCAAATAATATACAGCGTCAAAAGCTAAGATCGAACAAGAGATACTACAGCAAGGACAGAATCTGCAATAGCCAACCCAGCTGAAGTTCTCAGTAAAACCTACAACAACCCTGCCACTGAAAGGGGGATGTGAGAGTGAGCAAAACCATGGCTCACTAAATAACCCAATAAAGCTAAACAGCCTACTAATATAACAGGTGCAGAGAAAGAGAAGAGGTGAATGAGATAGGGGATAATAAGGGTACAGCAATATAAGAGAAGAAATAAAATAATAGAGATATGATGATGTGAAGATGTGATATATTATGATATGAGATAATATGATATAATATGCTAGTGATATGATATGATGAACTAGGATAATCCCATAATTATCCCAAATGTTGGATGATATGAAATGATCTACTATAATTCTAATGTGTATGTTTATGATGTTATGAAGTCAAAGAACTAGACCCTATAAAATGTATTGGGCTGATTAGCCGCTAATGTAATATATAACCTTAAAGAGATCTTAGTTAGTTACAATGGGTACGATTGGTTTGCAAGCTCAACCACGCTTAGGATTTACACAGAGAGCCAACGTCTGAAGCAGTGTTATCTTATTCCAAGGAATTTCAACCTCACGGAGGAATGAGATGGGTACCAAAGGAAAACTGTCTCATACCATCCCACACTCCCGGATGGGTAATAGATATGATAATACCTATCCCAAACTCACCTATTTATTTTAACCTGATGTAGAAATCCTAGGTCCTATCGAGGGTCAGCCGATGTAGAGCTTTGTTATGTATCTGATCCCGTTAAGGTAAAATATAACAAAAACCACATATGCAAACAGATCCCAAGGATCAAAGCACAACAGCCGCCAATAAGGCCAGCACACATAGGATAACCACTTGCCAAAGAGAATAGTAAACAATCTTAGCACAGATGCAAACAGTGACTCAGTCACACTATCTAAACCTAGATAAAATAGTAACTTAACTGTCACAACATCAAACCACCGATGAACAGTGACTAATTAACCAGTCACAACACCCAAACAACATCAGTCTCTAAAATACTGAAACAAAAATCAAGGACAAAGTCACGAGGATACCACACGAATGCACAACCTCCTAAAGGACAAAAGAGAAGTACAACTCAACATACAAAACAGAACCCAACAAGAAGCCAACAAACCCCAAGAGCAGAGCTGCAACCCAACTCTCTAACTACTATGGACTTAAGTTTCCACAACAGATGGACAGGAAACGCACTAGGTCCAAACATCACTGGTGACAGTACAAACGTAGCAGAAACCCCCTGACGCCCAAGCTTAAAGACACGAAAATGTTACCCTGATACACCACTTTCTAGATGATGGAAGGGAACACAGTCCAAAGCAAACTAACAGATGCTCAACGCCCACAAACATCTACAAAGGATAACCCGCCAGTTTACCACAAACGGCTAAACGATCAAGATAAACCACACTCGATAACGAAACCCAATGTCCACGTATCGCTACCGAATCACAACAGTGCTCAAAGACAAGGCCACGAGAACACAGAGAAACAGTTCCTAACAAACCCTCGAAGTCCAAGACAAACCAGAAGACTAAGATGCAGAAAAGCTAACAAGGAACTAAACAACCACATAAAGGAAAATACAAAGCATAAACTATAACTAAATCACATACACCTCAATGCCAAATGCATGATCACTCTAACTAACACTGATAGCATTAGTAAAGGAATTTAGCAAAGAATGGACACTTGCCTGATAAAGGATAATCCAACCGTAAAGCCGATAAGCAACCGGACAAACCACCTCACGCTACAGGCCAACAAACGAGCCAACACAACCAACCCAACACTATGGCTCAACAATAATCACACCAACACCAATAACCCAACACTTGCAACAAACACAACTTTGCAATCTCAACAATCACCCCAATCACAAACCCTAAATCAATTCCAACAAGGAAACCCTAAAACAAAATCGAATCAACGCTACGGAAAGGAATAGGAAAATTACTCACCAAAAGAGCAGCGAAGATCAATCCCAAAAACAAATCGTAAATGAGGAGCGAGAGAGGGGAGGACTCCAATTAGGGAGAGAGAGAGAGAGAGAGTGTGTGAGTGAGTGATCAGGGAATGGAAAAAAATGGGTAATAAAACCTTAAAACGACCACACTAATCTCGAGGCAAACCAACGGCCAAGAATCGTGAGTGAAGACCCAAACTGGTCATCAAAACATGCCTCTGTTCGAATAGAATATGTTTCTATTCGAACAAAACAAAGTAGGTAGAAGTCTATTCGAACAGAAAAAGGCTTGTTCGAATAAAATAAAGCAGATAGAGATCTATTCGAACAGGAACAAGTCTGTTCGAATAAAACAAAGAAGAATGAAACATGTTCGAACAGAGCAAGGTTTGTTCGAATAAAATGATGCAGGAAGAAACTTATTCAAACAGAAACAGGCCTGTTCGAATAGAACTGAACAGAAGCAACCCATAACTCCAAAAACAAAATATTCCCTCCAACAAAAACTGAAGAAACCCAAAGGAGAAAACCTAACACAGATCCACCCCGGATCACACACCACACAACAACCACAACAAATGACAACAACAACAAGCCTCCACCAAGCCAACCACAGGCTCCCAAAACCTCAACACCACCTCCTCCGCCCAACAACCACCGAAACACATAAAATGGAATACATAGAACCTGATAAATGCAAAAATATGAGGATGCAAAATGTGTGGATGCAATAATGTATGAATGCATAATGAATAATAATAATAATAAATAAATAAAATCTGGGACATCACAACAAACATGTTACATATATCAGTATTAAACTCTTGAGGCACATCTAATGGTTTTAAGAATATAGGGGGAGCATTCTTGGCTTTCATTGTCTCTGGATTTCTGTGCCTTTCTACATCTACTGTGATAATGAGGAAATATGTTATGCCTTGAATATGGGAAAACAAACATGATACAATATGGGTATTCATCATGTGATTTTTTAAGCTCAGTTATAGAAATATGAAATCTGATGCGAATAAAGTGCAAGGTTCTTACAGTTTTGAGAATTCAAGCTTCTTCCACCTGTTGGGTATTAGGAAGGGGGTTCCCACATTTTATGCCCACAACTGGAATGATGTTAGATCCTTTCTTCACGCACTTTTCTTCCTTGGAGCTGAGACCTTTATTGCATTTTGTTTTCTTGGTATTTTCCTGGTAACTATGATTAGCATTTCCATAGTTGTTATTGCTGCATTCACTACTACCGACTTCATTACATAAAATTGCCTTAGGCTTGTGTTTAGAAGATAATAGTGTTTATGTTTTGCACTTTAGGGAATCCAATTCCCTGGTCATCAATGAACCAACTGTCCCCGTCATTCCTACCCTTATGGAGCCTCCACCACCTTTGATAGCCTCAAGTTTCTGAACAATCATCTTCAGAATCTCTTCATCCAATTTCTAATAATATCTTCTAATATAGAGGAAGCTCTAGTCTCAAAAGCTCGTTATACACAATAAGCAGACTGGCAGCCTGTAACAGAGAATCGTTACTCAGTGTATATAAATTAGAATCTAATGTTCAGTTTCTAGATTCAATGCGAGGAAGTTCGAAGGGTTAAAGAAAAGTCGAGAGCTTCAGTCATGGTCTCTATTAAAGTTCTTATCTTTTGGTAGAGTAAAGCCACGACGGATATGTCGGGGATGTCTTTTGAGTCACATATGGTGAAGACGATTACTGAATATACTTGAAAGTTAGATGATTGAGGAGTGGTTTCTGGGTGGTTCTTTCTTTTTTCATCCGTGTCTTTCTCTTGTAGAGGCATGTTTTTTTTTTCTTTTATTTTGGTATCCTCCTGTTTTGGCCTTGTTTTTGTTCTTTCATCAATAAAATTTTACACTTATAAAAAAAATAAAAATTCAGCAGTGGTTTCTCAGGAAAAAGACTGGCAGACGTCAATGTGGCTTTTTCATATACAAGTAAATTTCTACAATTGTTTGACATATCATAAGATACGGAGAAAAATGTTGAGTCGTCTAGTTTTTTAGATTAAGATATTAATAAACTAAAGTATGTTGCTATTAATAACATATCGAAACTTGTAACAAAATATTTGATGCATTTGCAAAAATTTAACGGTTTAGATTCTTTCTTCATAGGATGAAAACTTAAATAAATGACACAATTTAAGTTATCAAATTATATTCGCTGAGAACATTGATAAGTTGTAATTCACCTTAACATGTGGATAGGCAAGCAAGGCATTGTCGCCCACAAAGTGTTTGACGACCAGAGCCATGGCATAAGATGAATTTCTTTTAGTGAGATAAAATGGTATAAGTCTACCTACATAGTAAGTGTTTGGCAGACCTTGAAGTTCAGATTCCAACTTATCATAGAACCCATCCTTCATATTTGTATGAAAATAATCAATACCTCAAAGTTAGTAGGGTCAAAAAAGAATAAATGCATAAATATTTCATAGAAGTAACTCATGATCAAGGATCAAAATATGTAAAAATTAAAAAAATAGTAATAAGCCAATATTTTAGTAACCAATAAATCTGATGGTCTAACAAACTTAAATTACGCAGAATATCAAGAATAGGTTAAGTTATATTTTACATAAAACATACGTCGACCCAATTATCGACCTTTTATTGTTAGTATTTTTTTCTAACTTGTTAAACTACAAACATTTTGAACTACACTGTACAAAAATTAAAAAAAATCAAAGCATCTATGACAGATATATTAACTGGTTCGTCAAATTGAAAGTATGAAAAGTATAAAAACTATCAGTCAATATATTCAGTAAATATTAATTATTCCAATACATTGATATAATGTTAATGAGTATAAATTTGTTTTCTTAAAATAATAAAGTCGATTATCCGATGTCAGATATTATCCTTCTTTAACCAACATATCTTGCAATAACCACATTTCAGTAATTTTATAAGAAAAAATGCAGCCAAGACTTATATGGTTGCGGTCAGCCGACTTGTCAATAGAACGTTCAAAAATATTAGAAAGAATATAGTACGAACTAACCTTCGTTGCTGATGTGAGGGAGATATTTGAACCGTCGTTGTAAAACAACTTCCTCAATCTTATTTTTCACTGCGTTCATTGAGAGTTGATTGATGTTGGTCCTTTTATATCCTCTAAATTCTTTAAGACCAAAATAAGAAAATATGGGTATTGCCATAGAATTTCTGCATTACAACTGAATTCCCAATAGTTGTGGTATCCTCCATAAGCTCACCAAAATAACAAAATACCTTAGGCATATTTTTCAGTCCTTCAATTTTCAAAACTGTGGTATAGTAATCTTACTGAACAGCTTTTTCTCGAGGTCGTTCATTTCCATTAACACAGTAGTCTCCACTGATGTGAGAACTGAAAGAAGATAAAACTCAGACAAATTAAATACTAGAAAAGAAAGTCTGTCTAGAACTTTATAGTTGTACTCACCCTCCATTATTTCTTTTAGGTAAGTACTTCCATATTCATCAACATTCTGTTTACCTCCATAATCCCCACTTTAAAAAAAAATGTTGGTCTACATTAAAGTTTTTATACTTTGAGGGATACTCTTAGGATATTTGCATCATGGGGGTGCTAAAGGTGACAAATATGGGATTGCATCTTACTTGAAAAAGTAAAGGAGAATAAGTTTATATAACTCAAATATTACGTATTTGCTCACCTGCTGAAGTTAAAGAAGGTGACCTGTAAGTTTTTCCAATCTTGAAAGGTAAAGCACCCGAGTTAAGAATCTTATCGAAGATCAAAAATTCTATGTCTCCTTCATCTTTATTGACATATACGGTTACGTCAGTTAAACTACGCTTAATTGCCATAACTTCAGTATTGCAGCATACTTCTATTGGCAAAGATCAGCAAATATTCTGCCAAACACTTGCATATCTTCCTATAAAATATCTAATCTTACCGGCCATAGAATTTTGAGTAAATTCGTGAATATAAGCATTTGGCATGTCTTGGACAAAGCCGTACCCAAACACAGTAAATCCATAAGCAACAGATTTAGGGACAGCTTTGAACCATGATGTTCAAGAAATTGAGGACTTGGGTCCAATGCAATTTCACTCATAGAATGAACCCCAATTACCCCAATTCGTAGATAGTTATATGAAAATCAGGTAGTTGGTCGTGTGGAATGCTTCTAGTGTAATTTTCTTTTTCAATAGAACTTATAAGAAAATCAAGTAGTTGGTCACGCGGAATGCTTCTTTAAACCTTTACGAACTCGAATTATTAGGTACAAAAATGGAAATTAAGAGCATAGCAAATGGTATCTACCACAAATACTGTTAAATAAAATAGCAACAAATCATAACTGAAGAGCAATGAAAAATAAGAAATGTTTGGCAATTATAAACCAAAGAGGCCTATGAAACATAAACTCAAATGTAGTTTTTTGGTACCATATATGTAGTACCTTCTTCAAATTCATACCTGCAAAAACTTCATATTTGCTCTTTCCTTAAAAAACACTCAGCTAAATTATTCTTTCATGAGATTGATCTGAGACAGGTAATTAATCTTTAAAAAAAACTACAATAATTATCATCTACTACCAAAAGGAAAAAAGCTAATTCATCAGAGATTTGCATGATAAAATCAAACTATGACATTTTTGCTCCAAATTTGAGCTAAGTGTCTTTCGTGGTTTATTAATCGCTTTACCTTTATCGTATAATTCATTATTCTTGTCTTTCTCCGGCATGATAGTGGTTTCTCATTACATTAGTTATCGAATCCATAATTGTTTCCTTTTTATATAATAACATATCAATTTTTGACTATTTACCGAACTAACGATTAACGTGAATCAAGAAAATGCTAATGTTGCCTACTCTAAAATCATTTAATTATCCTATTACACTAAAAACTACTCAATTCGCGTAAAAAAATAATAGCTCAAGTAAAAACATAATTCGATTAAACTCTTTATTACTCACATGTCCTTGAGAATTCCCAGATTGCTCCCAATAGATTGTGTGAATATCCAAAACCTTGAGAAACCCTGACTTATACGGCTTTATATCGGCATTAAGAACACCGAAAAAAGGATAACATGTTTGAGAAATATTCTGAGTAAAGGAACAATAAAGAAATAAATTATAAGATATGCTTCATTATCAATGTAAGCTACAGAGAAGATGGAGGCTAACACATACCTCAAATTCAAAGCATTTGCAACCTAAAATAGAAATAATGACATAAACTTTGAGAGGAGCAGAAATTAGGATGTCCAAATTCCTAAATCCATCAAATAAATAATAATAATAATCAAAAACTGAAAAGGAAAAACATACCAGTTGATTTTTTTAGACATTGAATTGTTGCATAAAGAAATTTCATAATGGAGATAATTTCTTTATTACCTCAAGAACTTCTCCATTCCGAAAAAATGCACTATTAGATCATTAAAAGCAACTATCTTTGGCTTCAGACATGCATATTCTAAGCCATTTTCTTCCAATTTTCCTCAGCAACTATTCAAAACCTATCAACAATGAATGGGATACATCAAATTTAACTACTCAACAGTTCAATAATCTATTACAAATAAATAATAATTTAACCCAACGTAAATATTCAGGAAAAGAAAATCTGCTAATTTGTTTCAAATGTTACACAAAATGGATGTTGTGAAACTAATACTTTCACATCTATTATGATGATTGGACTAATTATATAAATCGAATACAAAATTAAAGAGAAAATAATTCTAATTAAGGATCCATACCTTTTCAATCTCCGTAGATGTCCTTCCTTGGATACACTTCAAAATGGATAACAGCCCTCCAAATTGTTATAATGCAAAATCATAAAGAAAATAGAGAGAATGCCCTCTACAAATTAAACAAATTACAGAGGAATTTAGTCACATAACCCACAACGAAATCAAAAAGGGAAACCTGATTCAAAGAAAACCGAAATAGAATGAAAACCTACAACAAAATTAAAGAGGAAAACCTGATTCACGGAAGATATAACATGTCTCCAATCAATTTAATGTAGAGGGAAGAAAGATGGATTTGTGTAATAATTCCAATTACTCTTTCAATAAAGGAGAATCATTAAAACCATAATTACCATTATCGTTGAATTCATTGCCGTTTCGAGAAGTTTTAGAGGAGGATTTGAGAGTTCGTAAAGAGGAGATAACGTTTGTGGAGAGAATGGGAGCATACCATTTTAGGAGTTTTAATAGCTATTATAAATTCTTTGAGTATTTTTTTTTTGTCAAAATTAACCCTTTTGTTTTTAAAGAAGTGGTGTGGCATCTTCTTTGTAATTAAAACCATTAATGCATGTACGCCACGCGGGATAAACAATGCCACGTGGGACAAACACATCCACACGGGACAATTACCACCACGTAGGACAAAACTAAGATTTATAATATAAATAAAAGAAATCATTAGAACATAATTTTCTATGAGAATTATTTAGGAGACCTAATTAAATTGGATATTTGTTCCTTTTATACTAGAAATGGTGGTGGTGTTGTTCATTCTCATATATTTTAGTTTCCTCAAACATCTCATCATCGCATTTACCACACAACATTTTGGGGGGCAAGAAATTAAAAAAAATATTAATGAAATCTATGTTCCATGCCAACTATTATTGCTTTAGGGCGACTGAATTCTTTGTAACAAACGACAATATCTTTTGAAGATCACAAGAAAGAGCATTATACCAAAAGAACCTTACGAACAAGAAATCCAATAGATTTGGGAAAAAAAAAATGATTGAAGTACTCTGAAGTAAAATCAAGTCGCGGAAGCGGAAACTTGAAGATTACGAAAACCTAATTAAAATTAGGGTTTTCTCTAAACACTAAAACTCAAAATAAACATAAACTTAACTATTATTTATTTTCTCATCAACAACTTTAACAACTAAATAAAATAGAGAACCTAGCCTCCCTTTTATAAAACATAAGGGGGTGAAAACCCTAATTAGGATTATTCTAGCCTCCCTCTTAACCTTGTGTTGGTTAATTATGAACTCCCTAAAACCTACTAAGCATCTTTAGCAGAAAGGCTTGAATTAAAAGAACATAAATATAAATAGTCTGTTGACATGTGAGAAACGATCATGAGATATGATTCGCATCAAACCCTCCGTCTTCAGAAGATTTCGACCACGAAATTGATAAATTTTAGAATATCACGGAACTCGAAACTCTTTTATGCGGCCTACCCATCTTCAAACTTTGAATTCTTCCACGAAATTTACCGTAACCCAAGGTCGTACCCAAGAGCAGGGGTACAATGTCGTCGCCGACATCCATACACCGATCGACGCCAAAAACTGAATTAAAGATTGTGATTCACTTCTCGAAACTTGTGAGAAAACCCTCACAAAGTGTCAAGAAATGGCAGTTTTCTGGTACTATTTCGGCATATGTCGTGTCTTGCAAACTGTCGAAGCAAACCTTTTATTAAAGTTAGACTACTAATTGCATGGCCCCCACGCAAGATCGTAAAACCAAGTATTTTCGTGGGCCTCGTGGCACAATGGTATGGCTTGGGTTTGGGCCTAGTTTTTAATTGTTGGGTCTGGGTTAGATGATTGTTGCCCATGTGTTGTTGTTTATTTAATGTCTTCCTACCCAAATTTGAAGTCTGAGAAAGTAAATGGTGGGCCTCGATTAAAAGAAAAGAACAAGGGCTTTGAATTTGGAATGGGTTTGTAAGCTGGGTTGGTCCGAGTTTAAAATCCACATGCGTTCCTCACGTGATATCCCCTCTTCTCTCCCACGATCCGTCTTTCTTCCTGGTTTGCAATTTGAAACTTTCACCTTTGATATTTCAACTTTTATCTCGGCCATATCACCGATCTGAACTCCGGTGAGGGGACTCCAATCCTATTGATTAAACTTTGCCTCTCCTCCGCGATTAGCTTTCTTCTTTGATGTCGAACCTGCAACTGTGATAACTGAGTTTATCAGACTGAAAGGAATTGCGACCAAAACTTCAATTGGGGATGCTTTTTGGTTCCCGGATAAAGTTACTGTATCTCCCTTGTCTCGAGTCAGAACTCTTTTTGTAATTGTCTCTCTCTCAATCGTCCAACCTACAAAACCGCAAATTGGGTTTTCAATTGCAACCGTAGCACCGACTAGAGCTTTGTTGGGCATTACCCACTGGACCAGATAAAGAAGTTTTTGTCTTGCAATTGTCTCTCTCGTCATTCTGAAAATTGTAACTGATTTTTGTAGAGTTTGCGAACCGGCGTTAATTCCGGTCGAATCCTTTTCTGAATTTGTTGTTGTGACGACAACAGTCGTAACGACTATCGGAACCCTGGGATCGCTGGTTGTCATGTTAACGATAACCTTGCCTTCGTCGGTGCCACTCACGGCTCCGATTGCGAGGATCTCCGTCACTTCTTCCAATTCGGCACGTGGATTTTCCTTGTCCATGTTTTCCGTCACGGTTTTGATACTCCCAACTTGGGGGTTGCTCTCCAATACACCTAGAGGAGAGGGTTGAGGTAGAGGTAGTTGTAACATGCCGGAACTCACGGCAACGTTGACGAACTCGTCAAGTTGATTTTTAAGTGTCGCGATTGTTTGCGCGATATTCTTGGCATCCTTTTCCACCGCAGCTCTTATACGAGACATCGTAGATATCGATAACTTGACTTTTCCCGAAACTCTAAACATCACTCTTTCCGTGGAACGAAGATGGCTCTGATACCAATTTGACGTAAAATTAAGTCGCGGAAGCGAAAACCTAATTAAAATTAGGGTTTTCTCTAAACACTAAAACTTAAAACAAACATAAACTTAACTATTCTTTATTCTCTCATCAACAACTTTAACAACTAAATAAAATAGAGAACCTAAGGGGCTGGAAACATAATTAGGAATATTCTAGGAAAAATACTCTCTTAACCTTATGTTGGTTAATTAGAAACTCCCTAAAACATACTAAACATCTCTAGCATAAAGATTTGAATTAAGAGAACATAAATATAAATAGTCCGTTGACATGTGAGAAACGATCATGAGATATGATTCACATCATACTCTCTGTAATGCAAAGAGACTACTAATGATGGAGGGAAATACAACCGTTCGATCAACTACAGCATACAGTCTTTATGATGGGAAATATGATTTAAATGGAGTGCTGCGTTGTACGAGCACAGTTACAACAATGAAGCTAAGACTTCAGAAAAGCCCAAAAGCTATGATTTTAGAAATGCTCATTTCAGCAAAAGGGCAAAATTATGCTACCCTTTAATTTACTTTGATAAATAATACTGCCAAATCAGTATGTTTTAGAAATATATTTTAGTGGGCACGTCCCATGTGTTCAACAATATATCCAAGAACACTTGAAAATCCATTACAAATTGAAAAACGGCGATCTAGATCAATCCATGATCCCTTATAATCAAAATTATGCACGACGTTTTCATGTTGCATTCTTAGAACGACATTGTTTTGGTGCTCGCTTTTATGGGTGGATCCTAAAGGGAAGGTGGCAAAAGGAAGTTGACGGTAGATACTGTGCCAAACCAGATGATCAAAACTGCATGAAACAATGTACTTGAATACTCAAAAGGATGGTCTTTATTTTTGCAATCAAGATGAAATTTACGAGTTAATGTGTTCCTGGTCGAGGTGAGGGTTAGGTAGATCCGGGAACAAATAAATAACATTTTCTTTGAGGCTCTAAGAAATGTTTCCTAAGTAGTTTTAGGTCTATGACTCCCATCATTGAGTTAAACTACCACAAAGGAAACTAAAACTACGACTCCCATCACCCATAGTGGTTTCCCTATCTCTTGTTCAGCTTCAACAACCAAGGATTCATCCCCTCATAAGCGCCAAAAACTTTGGCGCTTCTCAAAGAATTAGAGGCTTCACCTGAAAACTTACAACTAGGTAGAGAGACTCGAGATTAGCAGAACAGAAATACCCTTTTAAATCTACATTAAATCCCTATTTTAAGGCAGTGTTAAAGATAGACTAATAGTTCTTTAAGAAGTCCTTGGCTATGAGGTACCAAGATCATAGATTCATAATTGTTCAGAAAAACCTACACAATTCTCGATATTTCTACATTAAACATAGACTGAGATCCCTGGAAGGCGCATCAAAGATTATTCAGCTATCTTAACACAAGAGGCCTCCTAACACAACTCCCTTCAACATGCAGTAAGTAGATAAAGAGAAATCAATGGATCTTGTGTTTCATTAAACAGGCCACAATTACCAACGGTCAAATAAGTAGAGCTGTATATAATCCGAAATCATTTTTGATCGAATTCGAATGTAGTCTATAGTTCAATCCGATAACCATCTGATCATAAGTTAAAACCAATGTTCTCACAAAATTATTTTAATGAATTACAACAATTAGAATTGTATTATATACATTAAGGGAACAATTTGTATCACATCAATCTTTGTGGCTAAGTGGTACTTCAATGATTTAAAACCGTGAAAGGTCATAGCCATGTGTTCATTAGAGCATCTCCAACATAAATGAGTGTGGGAATTCACACTCATTTGGACTCCTAACACAAAAGAGTGGAAATTGAAAAAAAAAAGTTGTGGCTAAAATTTTGCCACCTGAGAGATGTTTAAAAAGTAAAAATAAGTAAGCACATATACCAAGGACGCCGAATTTTTTTAATAAAAAATACACATTTTATTGTGGACGCCCATTGGAAAGTCACGTGCCTTTACGATAAGCGCATATATCGAGTAGAGTTATTTTTTTCCCAGAGTGTGAATCCTCTCCTCTCTTTTTTGTTGGAAGTGAGAAAATTTTCATTTCCACTCTACTGTTGAAGGGGATTTAAGAGGTGAGTGAGGATTCCCACTCTCACTCACCTCTATTGGAGATGCTCTTACAAATATGGTCGAATCTGATTCAGATACCTAAAACTAGGTTCAGACCGGATTGGATTGGGATTTACCCTGAAGAAAATCAGATCGGATCGGATCGGATCGGATCGGATCGGATCAGATGTAGATGTTAACTCAACAATTTCATATTGGATTAGAATTGAAACAGATCCGGTCCGAATCCGATCCATTGACAACCCTACAAATAAGATCAACAAGCATGTGGCAGTTCACAATCTAAACCAAGATGCAAAGAACATAAGCTATTTCGCAGAATGAGATAAATGCTAGGAAGCAACTCATATAAGCTTGGTGCAACACCCCACATAATTGGCTATGTGAGCTTCTGGGGATGCTCTTAGTACACAAAATCTTGTATAGGTCATAGCCATGCACAGTAACTACAGATTTTATCTCCTTCAAAGAATAATTGGAAAGACATTTTGATCAACTTATACCAGAAATAATGATACCTCCAAACCTATCAACTACGATTGGAATAAACAATCTTGTTGATCATATACATGGGGCAAGATGATATTAGGGTCTAAACTGGATTCTTACGAACCATTCATGCCTTTACAGCAAGCTTATCTTTATTAAATAGAGGAAGCATATATATTTCTTATCCTAAATTTTTGCAATAAAAGAAACAAAAAAGAGTAGGTAATAGGAAACTGAAAACCACCAAGAACATCCATCTCGACTAAAAAGTAGCTTATTCTTTCTTTCCTTCGCTAGCTTCAGAAGCATTACCGCTGAGCTTCTGCTTCAGTTCCCCGCTCTGCCAAGGGACACAGTGAGCAAATGCATGTATTTGAGAAGTCCTATATGAGGACACACAGATGTATGCAGAATAGAGACTAGTAATCGGGACAAATCAAATGGTTCATACGCACTTGCACATTATTCATTAGTTTATGTGCAACTTGTGGATGTAATTGTGTGCCTTCACATTGCGACAGGTATTAGAAAATTTACTTTACCTGGTGCATGTTGAGAATAATATCTGATCCTCCAACGAACTCCCCCTTTATAAATATCTGAGGAAACGTAGGCCAATGGCTGCACCAACAGTTATCCGAAAGAAAGATTAATCAAAGTAGTTTAAAGATTGTTTGGATTTCTTTACAGATCATAAAATTGCATGGCTCTTGATACTATGTTAATAGCAGACACATGCAGTAGTTGAGTATAATTCTATGACATATTGCAAAAACACAGCCCAGTGAAAGTTATGAGAGATATATCTGGCCTTGGAACAACTCAAATATCTGCCTATATAATGCATCCCCGTGTGGATGTACTGCACTACTGTACAAGAGAATTTGGCCAACTGATGTATTGGATATATTACAGATATCTCTCAGTATTTTGAACCTTGAGTTTATTTTAATTTTCACATAAAAATCTATCACTTGCATAATTCATGGTCATGGATATATGGTACAATAAGAGAAAACAACACTGCACCATCCAGTCAACTTACCTAAAATCTTTTACAGCATTCTTCAGCTCAGGATTTTCCAAAATGTTTCGAGCACTCAGAGGTACATCTGGAAGCAACATCATTCGGAAGATCATAAGACACACTAGTTACTGGAACTACTACCAACTTAACAGATGAAAATGTAAGTCAAGAAAGTTGCCTAGTAACTTCCAAAGAACAGCCATATGTGTATCAGTGATGTGTATATAATTTTCAAACAGCAGCTATATGAGTGCAACTGTGCGTCAAGTTTCTCATAAAGTTAAGTACTCAGAAGTTACGGGCAAATGACTGATCGTAATTGTAGCAAGATATTTAAACAATCCCAGAATTCATATTTGAAGACAATATGATACCCTTTTCCATATTGGGATACACTATATTACCTTTTTTTTTCTTCTGTTTTCCCGCTTTCTTTATTAAGAGTATTTTTCTTTTTCAAAATAGAGTGCAAAATTAGTACATTGTAAGTTTGTAACCGCGGCTCAAAATATCTCAAACCACATCAGCCTATCGAACTCGGAATCAGCATGGTTAACCCGGGTTTATCCGTCACAGATAGGATAAACCTATTTGCAGATTGCTCGAGGTTTTTTTTAATATAGATTGGATAAATTCTAATGTGAGCGCACATCGAAACACGCCTCACACAGATCCGAGGCACCCTCTCCTGGATGTACTCATATTTTTATTTTATTTTATTATATAATATATTTCTATTATTTAGTTTCCTATATTATTACGACTTAATTTAAAGGTTGGAAATTGGTAGTTATTTAATTTACAATTAGAAATAGGAGTTTTATTTTAGGAGTATCTTGTGTAAATCCAAGAGACTTTGGAATTTAAGACTAGGGCCTCCATTGTTATTCAGTTGTTATTAAAGAGTATTAAGAAAATTGTTAGTTTCTTCATTGAAAGTGAATTTTACGCTTGATTGATCATCAATTAGTTTCCTTCCGCCAAATTGTTTTCAACAAAAGCCGGAGTAACAGAGCTAGTAAAATCCTTGGATTTTCTAGCCTAATGCTTATTCGTCAACACCGAGCTAGAAAAGGGTAGCAGAAGACATCCCGCTGACAACACTAGATTTAATCAAATCGACGAAACCCTGCAACATATTGGAACAATGTTGCTGCATTTTACCCAACATGTAGAAGCCGTTAAAAGCAAGATTAACATAATATAATCCATTACCCATCATGATTCGCAACTCGCTTCAGAATCTGAACCTTCTCACCCTTCCTATGTAAGTCCCTTCTCCAAACCCCCTATTTGGTTTATAGTAACCGGTAAAGTGTGGCTTTGCTTAGTTAAGGTTGATAAAAACATAATATAATCCATTATCCATCATGATTCGCAACCCGCTTCAGAATTTGAACCTTCTCACCCTTCCTATATGAGTCCCTTCTCCAAACCCCCTATTTGGTTTATAGAAATCGGTAAAGTGTGATTTTGCTTAGTTACTATCAGTGGGCTACTTGTTGACATCAGTGTTATCTTTGTTCGCTTAGGAAAGTTTTGTGGAAAAATTTGAACATTGAAGAACCTGACTATTATTCGAAAAACCTCAACAATTCATCCAAGTTCGTGGTTCAACTCTTCCAAAGAAGGTATGTTTGATGTGAGGGCACATCGATACACACGTCCATGAATCCCGAGGCACCCTCTACTAGATTTATTCTTATTTTCATATTTATTTGATTATACTAACGTATTTAGTTTCCTATTATAAGAACTTTATTTAAAATATATAACTTTGCATCTTATTTCAAATTAGAAATATGAGTTTCTTTTATCTAGCAAGTTTATTTTAGTATGATTCATTTATGAAATTCAAGAGATGTAGATAATCTTGTTAGAGCTCCATAAATAAAATAAAGATGGCATCTATTGTTATTCAACTATTATTTAAGAGTCTCAAGAAAATTAATAGTTTCTTGATTAAAATTGAATTTTATACATGCTGACTATCAAAACATTTGCTTCCGTCGAATTGGGTCCTTGGCAAGTTACTTTAAAGATCTAGATATTTTAGACAAGGAACCCATATATCGGATCTCAAATTCCTTTTCGCCCTCGTGGTTGAATGTTGTTATAAACTTCTTTCCGAAGTTTTGAGTTAGGGGCTTGTCTTGCTTAGATATTTATTATGCCCCAGTTCTTCTAGGAGTGGGGAAAGTTAATATGAGAACCTTGGTAAAGGCTTGGGATGCATCGCAAATGTCTTTTTCACGACTACTTTAAAAATGTGGTAAAAGAGATTGAACAACTCTAGAGGACATCTGGAGCGATAAAGAGAATGGCTTCATGGACCACTTAATAGCATGAAAATCAGTTTGCAAATCCAAAAATCAAGGAAGTCTGCGCTTTTATAAGAGGATAGAGGCATTGACAGGGCACCCAAAGGCTCTCAAATTAAATGAATATATATTAATATTATGCCAAAAAAAAAAACCATAAGATTCCTAATAACATTAAGATAGGAAATACAATAAACGAGATACTGAATTACCTATTGCAAGCAAAACCTAAAATATGAACCACCTAATTCCAAGTACTCAAATAAAACTAACGATTTGTTAGTTTTAGTTTGTTACTTGGCATATATGAATTTTCTAGTTATGGTTTGTTATTTTTTATTTAGTAATGAGAATTAGATTTCCGTGTTATGTTTTTTAGTTCCTACTTGGTATATTTCGATATCTAAGTTATTCATTTGTTTTTGTTTTTTGGATTACCTAAGATTGTTGGTTATGTTTGATAATATATTTATATGTTATTTTTAATTAAAAATACTGCATATGTAGATATAATATATATATGCACATATTTTAGAATTATATGCAATATTTGCCTACTGTGTCGCAATATTCACAACAGCGTTGCGATATTCATTTTATTCGCAATAGTATTTTTTTACTCGTGATCACATTGCATCGCAAGACACATTGACTATCTTGGTTGGCAGATAGCTTATTCGATAAAGGGAAAGCCAACTGAAATTTGGTTTTCTTTGTTATTCTACATGGTTTGTGGACATAAAGATCATATTGTATGATCTTTAGATGGAATGAGTATAGTCGTTTTTCTCTTATATAATGAAGATCACAGCGTTATTCTTCATGATTAATTGTATATTTATGTATTTTTTCTTTATTTTGGTAATAAAAACATTAATGTCTACATGCATTTTTGCCTTATATATAGGAACATACACATTGTTGCTCATCAGGTTTTCCCCTAAATTATTATTTGGTATCATAAAAATTAAGTCAGTTTTCCTCTAATCTACTATTTGATATCAGAATATATAAAAATTATGGTTCTACATACTTCCACCTACTCTCACCAGTGCCATCAAACTTATGTCTTGTAGCATAAGCTGCGGCAGCAGCTTAAAAAGGAAGAAATTACCTTCGGGAGTTCACTTTTTTGGCATTTTGGATGGCGTTAATAGCAATTAGGTTTTCAAGTGAGATTTTCTGGCGATATTACGGTGAATGATCGCTACTAATGATGGATTTGCGATTTTAGTGTGGTTTCTATATTCGGTGATTTGCTAGTATTATTTTTTCTGACTTCTTTGATTAACCTAATTTGTGTTTGTGATTGCAATTGGATCTGATTTTTCCAATTGCCTTCTTTTATTCAATTAAAGGTGATATGTTCAACTAAACTGATTTTGATGTGAACAGCTCCCTAGTGCACGTCGTCCACTCGTTGACAGTCTTTTTATTTTAGCTTATTAGATTGTGAGCTTAACTATTGGAGTTGCTTTATTTTAATGTCTAATTAGATTCTAATTTGGAGATGTAGGGGACTTGCTATTGTAGGAGGATTAGGGTTGATGCCTATATAAGGAGAGGGTGGTGTAACTTTATTTTTTAGTTATTATTGAATAAAGCTTAAGGTTTAGCCCTAATTTAGTTTTATTGAGTTTTGAATTTAGTAGAGAAAACCCTAATTTCAATTAGGTTTTCGTAATCTTTAAGTTTACGCTTCCGCGACTTGAGTTTACGTCAAATTGGCATTAGAGCCGATTTATTTTCCTCGGAGTCAGAATTTTGATCTAAAATGACGCGTTTTGAATCAAAAAAACCAACGGCGGCTCAACAAATCAAAACCCTAACAAAGCGATACGATGAGAGGTTTGAGCAATTCGATAGGTTTATGAATGCGTTCACCGCCGGTGTTTTTAACGCACCCCCTCTTCAACCACCACAAATGGTTCAAACCGACAACGAATTGGAGGAGAGCCTCGCAAAGAACGATGTGATTTTCGAAGACTTGAACCTGTTCCACATTCAACAGCAACCTCAAGCAAAACCCCATCGACGGCGTGACTCACGGTGTCCAAGAAACCCCACCAATCAAATCTGCAGTCCAAACGACGGCCGAGAAGACCCCCTCGGTCAACACAGCAATAGGAAAGAAGTTTGCTCACGAAGGAAGAGAGACATACGAAAGAGGGGAGTTAACGAGAATCTTGCGAAGTTCAAGGCATGCACCAAGTCGGGGTTTCAACCGGAGTTGGAGCTAGTTCGATTACCTTAGCCTCTGATGCTGCAGGTTCTCGCGGTACAAGTTTTCAAATTGGGAGAGACGAAGTAGAGTCACGTGCAATGCATGGACAAGATTTAAGTATAGCACGTGACCAGCATGTGATGGCAGTTACAGTTTGAGCATCAAGCTTTTCACCACACTCAGACTCAAGTCCAGCCCACTAAACCCATGTAGATGACCAAAGAACAATACACAGCCTGGGCTCGTGCATGCCAAGCCCAAGCCCGTGCTGCTCTATGGGACCAAGATTTAGGCATGTGGGTTGGCTATCCAAACCATTGGAGGAACCTAACCCAAAGCCCGGAAGGTCAATGGGCCAGGCCGAACCCCTCATTGCTTGATAAAGCTATAGTAGGAGGACCCACCCCAAACCTAGCTATCTCTTCTACTCAATTTGAAAATTCCCTCCATTCACTCAGGTTTCTCCCCACCTTCCATTACCGCAAACCCAACAACCGACAGGCCCTCCTCCAACTCAGCCCTAAACTTCGGTCGTGTCTCCGTTCATCCCTACTTCGTCACTCCCTCTTTTTCACTATCCCTACCATTTTCCACACCCGACACCGGGGCAGCCCGGTACATCCATGGCCAACTCACAACCTACCTAACTCGACAATCATCTCACAAGCATTGCCGGTCCAGCCTCTCACCTCTCAATCCACCGACCCTGTTCTTACTTCAATCCCATCCACGATGCGACCAACACAGTTTGCAACACAGGGGGGAAATCCCTCGTGGCCTCCAGTAACGTTTGCCACCTTTGGGGGTACAGTTCCTCCGTATTCGGCACCCTCACCGCAGCAACGACAATTGGGTGTATTTCTGGCATACCCACCAGATTCTACAAGTTCATAGTCCCATCCTGACATTGATAAAGGGCACGATAATAGGGAGAAGTTCGCGTTTGGTTACTGTTACAACGATGGGTTTAGCGCCACAAGAGGTCAAAGAGAGAGGCAAAATCAAGGGGGAGGGCAGTATGCCCCACCTTTTGAGCGTCAACAACAGTTCAACGAGTAAGGCCGAGGTCGTGGTCTTAACGCCCCGGTTGACACCCCACCACATAATCGTCACGAGCAACAGAGACCTAAGGGATCACCTCCACGAGCACCTCAACATCCATATGCTACTCGTTACCAGGATGACAATGATTATTATACAGAGACAAGATTTGAACATCAACCGCAAAGACATGGCCGAGGTACTGATATTGAGGCTCTTGTACGAGCTCGTATTGAACAAACCCATGATTTACATTTAAAAGTTCCAGAATTTGACGGTAAGTTCGATGCAAATGCCTTTATTGATTGGTTAGACAAAGTAGAAAAGATTTTCGCTTATAAGTATTATGGAGATCCAAAACAAGTAGCAATTATTGAATCACGGTTATCTGGTTATGCGCTTACTTGGTGGAACAATGTACAACAGTCCTGTATATCTCAAGGTTATCCGATGATTATCGAGTAGTCAAAGATGAGGCGTGATATGAAAGAGAGATTTATTCAAATGAATTACGATCAGGTCGTTTGGTAAGCTTCAATATTTGAAGATGGGTCTCTCTACTATTGAGGAGTACACCGACCAATTTTATTTACTTGAGTCACGTGCCCATCTTTGTGAGACCGAGCAACAGAGAGTTAGCAGGTATAAAGATGGTCTAACCAAGAAATTCCAAGAACTTATTGGGTTCAACAAGTTTATTGTTTATCAGAAATTGTCCAGTTAGCCAAGCAAGCGAGTGAATTACAGATTACAAAGAACCGTCCAGCAGCTTCCACCACAGCCGTACCAGCTAGTTTTACCAATACTGTTCCGCGTACTTACGTGACCGGTAATTGTTATGGGTGCGAAAAACCAGGTAACCAAAAACGAGATTGTTTACAATTTGCCAAACGAGTTGGTTCAGTAGTTGACGGCGTTCGAGAGCACATAGTAGCTACAATTCAGCGAGTTTTGACAAACGAAGATAAAGACGAGTAAGATGATTTGGAAGGCGTCACCAAGGTCGCACGAGCTTCGTCAAGAGTACCCCCAGTTTGATTTCGTGGTCGAGATCTTCCAAAGACGGAGGGATTTGATGTGAACAACTCCTAGTGCACGTCGTCCACTCGTTGACGGTCTTTTTATTTTAGCTTATTAGATTATGGACTTAACTATTGAAGTTATTTTTATTTTAATGTCTAATTAGATTCTAATTTGGAGAGGTAGGGGGCTTGATATTGTAGGAGGATTAGGGTTGATGCCTATATAAGGAGAGGGTGGTATAACTTCATTTCTTAGTTGTTATTGAATAAAGCTTAAGGTTTAGCCCTTTAGTTTTTATTGAGTTTTGAATTTAGTAGAGAAAACCATAATTTCAAATTAGGTTTTCGTAATCTTCAAGTTTCCACTTTCGCGACTTGAGTTTGCGTGAGATTTCTTCAGGTGATTCCTTCAATGAACTTCAATTGATTTGATTTGTTGGTGTAATTTTCAGTTGATCTAAGTTCTTCAATCAATTAATGAACGATTTGACATCCTGATTAGACTTGGTGTTTATACCACAAGTTTCAATCTTATTTTCGCGCCAGATCAGCTTCAGCATTTTTCCTTTATGATCGAGAATAGACTGTGTTTGACCCAGGCCGGGTTGCTTTATTTGCATATTAGACCACAGCTCGTGGTTCGGGTTGCATATGATTAAGTCTTATCTTTCGTTGTTTTGCACTCGGATCGGGGAGTTTCAAATACTATGAGCCGAGGTATTAGACCACAGCTCGTGGTTCAAGTTGCATATTGTGCAGCATGTCTGGTTAAGTCTAATCTTTCGTTGTTTTGCACTCGGATCGGGGAGTTTCAAATAATACGAGCCGAGGTATTAGACCACAGCTCGTGGTTCGAGTTGCATATTGTACAACAGGTCTGGTTAAGTCTTATCTTTCGTTGTTTTGCACTCGGATCGGGGAGTTTCAAATACTACGAGCCGAGGTTATTTTTAATAAGAGTTGTCGTGAGGTTTTGAGGCCACTTCGTTAATGCTTTGTGTTGTTTCTTTTTTAAGCAGTTCACGTTTTTACCATGGTTTTTAGATAGCTCGCTGGATCAGCTTAAGCTCTTTTGCTTTCGAGTGCTTATCTTATTTCTCCCCTAAGTTTCTTTTGGGAACATCTTCAAACACAGGTAGTGGTTCCATTCAGTTTCTTCCGCCATTGATTAGTGTTTGAGGCCTATTTGGGACTATCTTGCAGAAATTATATTGGTTTATTCAGAAACTCTTGCTTCCAAAAATACGACTTTGGGTGTGAACATACAAAAAAAATATCAGTTTATTGTACTTTCATCTCAATTATGGGCTCTTGGGGCTGTGGATGTGGGTTAGTATTATTTATGACCATTGTGGTTTCCTAACATCCCGAGAACCGCCTTCTTGCCCAACCTAGAACAAAACGAGAAACATCTACCACCTTAAAGCCTTAAATATTTCTCTGTCACAATTGCAACCAACAAAACCTCTTACAAGCTTTCGATTAGTGGGACCTCGCCTACACGGACATATTCATTGACAGTGTACATCCATGTTATATGAGAACTTATGAATTGCGACAGTAATCTTTTCATAAGGAGAATCAGTGATTTTCACAGCATCGTGTCTGAGAAAGTAGCCATCTTATATAATAATTAAATCAAGGATATGGTTGACAATGTCTTGTCTCGTAACGAACGGTTGAGCGAAAGACATATCGTAGATAGAATCTCCTCAGCTGTACTACCTTAAAACAACATTTGTTTCTAACAGCTATATCGCTATGAATATACTCATTCGCCCTCTGCTCTATCCACTTCACTTGAATCCTTCTGAAAATTAGTAGTAAGCAATAAAAACTCTATTGGAGTTTGTTGAACAAAGTGTCGTTGACATCATTGCACGCCTATGTGGATGATGAGGAGAGGCATTCAGGCACATTGCATTGATGGGACTTACAGCTAAATATTGCTGAAATAATGTACAAAATTGTTCAAGAGGGAGTTCGTTCTATAGAAGATTGTAGAAGCTTTTGAATGGAAAAAAGGGGTGGACAAGGTGAATGAAAGTAGCTGCAGGGAAGAAATGAATAATACAAGGATATTCATTATGCAACTTTTGTACTGATCCAACTACCGTGTGCCTAAGACAAGCATTATGCTGATCACACTGGTATGTGCTTGTTTGAATGATTTGGGAATCCAGATACAAAGTAATTTATTTTAACCAATAAAGTAAAATTGTCCTTATTTTCAGTAAATATACTTTGATGGAAATCCCATTGGAGATGCCCTAAAAACACCATTAGAAAGGTTTTCGGTGCTAGGGCTTTAAGAATCTAATTTGACAACACCATCAGAGTTGCTCTCACGGATTAGACCAGAAGGCTTAACATCTATTCTCTTATTTTACGAGACTTGTACTAATATGGTTTGGATAAAACTGAGTAAAGAATAAAGTTTCTTCAAGCCGACTCCATAAGGTTGAGATGAGTTGCTGTTGTTCGCAGTTAACTTTAATGTCAGAAAAAATAAGCTAAAAACACCAAGGTAAGACCAGTTACTATATTCCTTCAGGACCCGTACTGCCAGAGAGCTGAATCCACATTGAGGCATATCGGGAACCCCTTTCATATAAATCATTACAGCATTTTCTTTAACATCCTGTACATCATATATTGAACAAAATTCATAAGTTGTATACCTTGAGAATAAGTTCCCATGCTAATCAAGGTACAAGGCAGAATACAATACTTAACTAAGAATGTATGAAAAATAAAACAATTTTTAAAATTCCAAGAGAAGACAAAGTGTACCTGCTCGACTACATCCTTTAACGAAAGGTCGGGGCTTGCAACCTTGTTAGTGGGTCTGAAGTCATCATGTGTGTCGGAATCACCAGTCATAGCTGTTGAGTATCTCTCACCATGAAGGTAAGAAGATCTTACCTGAATAAGAATATTATAATAGATCATCTCTTTGTTTAAATAGTGACCGCTAAATAGAGGAATTACTTTTTTTTCCAAACAATAGAGGAAGTACTTGGGAACCAGCAATAACAAGTTATACAAAGTACTACAGCACTATTAGACCCGAGCAAATCAATATTCATTAAACTCCTATTATGTCCAGTTTGCATAGCAGATCGTATTACACCGAATCTAAATTACCTCTGTCTGTTTAAACAAACAACTGCAACCTGGCAAGAAGTTGTTTATCGTGGGGCCCCAATACACTTCACTTTCAACCTAGCAGCTCACCCATATAATGGGCCATCTTTTAGCCTACAGAGAAGCTCCTTCTAGCCCTGATGTATCTTTGAACTCTGGGAATATAGGTAGTTCAGGAATCTACTCGAAAGGGAACTAAAATCGGGAAAATTGATATAAACGTTGAAGAACTTGCTTATGATGTAGACAGGGAAGGGAGAGTTCTCAAGGGTAATAGCATCATGGCCTCCAGAAGGGAGCACATGGAAGATACAATATCTATTCCCAAATCTTGTCATGAGGCTCTTTTAGACCTTCCGTCTAGAGCAGTAGAGACGGAAAAAGTCTGACCTTCATTGGTCTAATCAATCTTTTTTGGTTGCGGCTATTCCAACCGTCATCTTTCCTATACCCATCAAAAACATTTTGAACCCTCCTATCGTGTGATTGTTAACTTCAGCTGTTAATAGAAAATTATTTGTGCTGACTATATTCTTGGTATGATTCCCAACCATCTCTCCCTTAAGATACATGATTTTTCAGTCACCTTCCGGTGGAGAGACGGTCAGGAAGGCATTCATGAGTTAGTAAGAATTTTTTCCATAGCTGGTCCTTTTAGGCACTTACAACAATCCATTAAATCGTAGTATAACACATGGGGGGCCACAGATAGGGAGGCGGGTTAGAAAAAGGTGGAGACTTTAAGAAGATGGGGATACCCCGTGGCACCAAGAGCTTTAACACTTCCATAGGCAGTGATATTGCATTCCATAGTAGGAAGAGACTCTCAACGAGCCTCTGAAAATGTAAACTATAGGCACGTCCAATGAAAAGCTATCACCCCAGCAGCAGAGAACCTCAGGTGGGAATGTGTTGGAGCATGACTCGCAAAGGACACTCTAAGGAGCCATAGGGAACTCCTGAGTCACTAAAAACAGATACCAAGAAAGGTAGTTCTCATTGGGAAGGAGATTGTCTCCCATTCAAGAGATGTTAGCCCAATGGGGCCTCATAAATACCATAAATACTATAAAGATGAATATACTTGCCAACTTTGTCCATTGGAACCTTATCATTCACCTTCCTCTTGCAGGAAATGAATTCACATAGTCTAATAACTAAGTCAAACCCATCTTTAGCATATTCAACAGCTTCTTTTCTAATAAAGAGTGAGATGATCATTCATTGATATTTTGCAATTGTCTTCCCGGACGTGTTGCTAAGGCTTCTCGTTGCACTTGGAGTGTGTAATCAAAACTCTTAGACCCTTCCGTTTCAAGTTCGAAAATATTTATGAAAGGTTAAAGGGTTTCGCAACTTGATGAAGGTTGACTCTCTCTCCTTTCCGGCTGAGCAAGTGACTTCTTTAGATTCGAATTGAAGGCCTTGAAAGATAAGTTAAGAGGACTTCATAAGGAGATCTTCAAAAGGGTGGATGTTAGACCATGAAACATCATCTCTGACATTCAAGCCTTCGATATCAAAGAGGTGGTATTGAGGTTAGTTGGCGAGGACAGAGAGACAAATGAAAAACTGAAGGTGCAGTATAAAAATGGGAAGTATAGTTGTGACATTGACAGAAACAGAAATGAAAATCTGAGGGTGCATGATAAAAATAGTACCTATGTGAAAACACGTTGGCGGCAACCTTCTACGGTTATATGGCTTAAAGAGGGAGATAGAATCACAAAAATCATAGAATTGCTTATGCCAGAAAAAGATTCAAGACCGTCAAAATTCATTATAGGGAACAAAAAGTAGAGTGAGTGGAATCGGTGAGAGATAAGGCTGTGAATTATTACACAAATTTGTACAGGGCGAGAACAACCATTAGCAATTTGGCACTCCCCCAATTTGCTTCATCTTGGATGACACAAGATTAGAACGTCCTTTCTTGAGGAACAAATCCTTGAGGCCATCAGTGACTATGGAGGGACAAGTCCAGCTCTGATTTTCACACACGGCCATTTATAAAGCCAGTGGAAGCACGTAAGCAGATTTCTCATCTTTGTCAGACTTATCCCTAAAGTCAAAATTCGCAGAGAACATTAACGGTTACAGATCAGTGTAAGCTTCTCAATACCTTCTTTAGAATGGTAAGCATCTCACAAAAGGAAGTAAAAAAGGTGCTCCTCAAAATCACCTAATAGAGAATCCCGGTTTGCCATATGTGAAGATTCTCAGTTGATTCTAAGAAACTGTGGAGAAATGTGAGCTAAGTTATGAGGCCTTCGGAAACTAGGGATATCAGTAGTCTTTTTGGTTGTAGCCTGTGGAAAGGGACCTTCAAAGTCAATGGTGCATTCAGATCAGAAATGCTTTTAAAGTTAGGCAAAGGTAACAGGCTTGGATTTTGAGAGGATGTCTAGCGCAGCAACTCTGCAGTCTATGCAATATAGCTTGACTTTCCGGTCATATTTAATCACTAATCATGACAAATCACTATTTCGTCTCTCGTTAACAGATTGGGTGATACAAATTCCCTGCCTAATCAGAACGATAAGAGGTCTTGAATTCACATCAAGAATGAGATCTTCCAAGTCAGCTCCCCCTATCCAGCACTTAGCACATCTCAAACCAGCTATGCCTAAATCGATCTTAAAGACCTAATCAATATAACTTTCTTCACTTGGACTAAAGCCCTGGGGGGTCTCTAAAGGTTGATAATCTCACGCAATAAATTTGACTAATATGAAGTAGCGGCAGAAGTGTGAGAATATTTCTTACAGCAGACGTTGTTTTGGCATTGCCGAAGTCAATTGGGGGACTGTTTGTTGTCGGCCTAAAGTAAGAAATGCTGCTAGGACTTAATTTTTGTTGAGGATACTGCTTTCTAGCTAAATTTGGAGCCTGGACAGGAAGGACCAATAGTATTCTTACAAGGAAATGTCTCAAACTCTCACCTCATTTTGGGGACTAATCAACTTTTATTCTCTAGGAGCAAAACCCATGATAGCTTCAGAGGTTTCATCTTCGATGAGTATGCTTCGAGATAGGACGCGCTTATGGAGGAATGCAGTAACCCCAAAGAAAGAAATCGCTATTTATTTCAAGAATTTTTCCATGAGTAATTGTGCTTTACTTTCAAGTAATTATCTTAAGACTGTTAGAAAATTGAATAATGTCACCAGTTTTCCGGCATGTCCCACACTTGTTGCAGTGGCTCCGACCGTAGCTTTACTACTTTTTTTTCGTATTACGCTTCAAAAAGTGTTTTAGATGTTCAATCTAAATTTCACAAATATTCACTAAATTATAGCTTTGAACTTCTTCTCTAGTAGCTTGTAGTTGTGTATATACCAATAAGACATCCGGATCTTATACCACAAAATCCATAAACTACATAAATGAAAGAAAAAAACTATTATCCAAAGTTCCAGATCCTACCGTTGTTCGAAGAGGAGTAGCTGAAAGGCCAGTGATGCACTTCAGAAGCATATTAGACAATGATGTAGCCATGATATAAGTACTCGAACCCACACACCTCAGCCCTTTAATAGTAACAAGTTGAAGTAAGTATATATGAATGAGATTCAGCTGCACAACATAATAAACAAAGGCATCAGTTTCACACACACAAAACCACGCCTAACCAAAGATATTAATTTCATTGCTTGCATTTCTTTTCCGTCAAAAAGAAAATGTAAACTCTTACATCAAAAATGTAAACTGAACTGTTATTTGCCCTATAAATCCTGGGGTCAGCTATTTGCCCTATAAATCATCTCTAGTATGTGAAGTCCCAGTCAACCGCACCTACAAATTAAACAAGATTTATCCTCACATGTGCCCCCCTTTGCTTGAATAGATGCGAGAGGCAAACCCGTGGAGTTACTGAAGTGTTCTCTAAAAGGTTTGTTACCCATCTGGTGTTAAGCTATCCTAATTAATTACCCAAACTATACAAATTCTGATGCTTGATAGCTACTCTGTAACTATATTTTGATTTCTAATTGCCCTAATTATGACAATTAAGAACAGAAATCCAAGAAAAATCCATGGATGATTATTATGTACTAAATTTCATTCCAAAACTGAGAGGGAGAGAGAGAGATACCTGATTGTTCGAGACGATGCACGAGCTTCTCACACCGGAATGAGTTTGCAGAGTTGAAAACCACCTTAAAGACCCTTCAACAGTTGGAAATGACCGAAAGCATTTCGGCTCAGTTTTTTTTTTCTTTTTTGTGTGGTATTTTTATTCAGTGGAGATTTCCACACCCACGCCGCGTTGGACTCCAACAGCAATAAACAAAAGTGTGCGAGTGGGGTTTTTAGGCGCTGTCATGAAGGGGTGCTCTTATATGACAGGCGTGGGTCTATATGATAGGAAATCCTTATTTCTTCAACACACACACAGTTTTTATCTTAAGTTATAATCTAAAATGGATTTCCCCAATGATTCCTTTCTCTCGATTTGTTTGGAAACAACTTCATCTGATTCAAGCGATTCATCCGACTCTAACTTGGAGTTAATGGAACAATTCGTCGCGTTTCAAGCTGAACAAGCGGCTTTGATGTGTAACTCGGTCGAGGGGCGGGAATGGGTGGATCGTAAACATCGATTTCACAACAAATTGTTGCGGGGAGATTACTTTACCGGCAATCCAATTTACAAAGCGAAAACATTTTGATGACGTTACCAAATGAGGCGACAGCTATTCGAGAAACTTGTTGAAGACATTCAAGGTCATGATTCTTATATCAAATACAAACCAAATGCATCTAAAACACAATGTTTAACGGGGTATCAAAAATAACCGCTTGTTTTTGTTGGGAAAACAGAGGGGGCAAATCGCACGGAAGCACAATACGATCAGTAAGAACTCAAAGAACCAACCCTAACCAAAGAGAATTCGAATAAAGGCAATAAAAACACAACACAAAGTTTAATTAGATGGAAACCTTAAACAGGATCAAAACCACCCTCCCCCCCCCCCCCCCCCCCCGACAAGCACGACGAATTTATTATCACACTAAAGGTTACAGAGATCACTCAAACCTCACCTCTACCCTTACAGATAATCCCAGCAAGAAACCCTAGAAAGAAAACCCAATAAACCTCTCCAGAGCTAAACTCTAGATTTCACTATTTTCTCTCTCTATCTCTTTCTCATAGTATAGAGGCTTTTAACATACACTCTCTATTTATTGACTTTCCATTAGGTCATCTCCGAAATACGCATCACGAGATAATCCATCGTTTTGGATCAAATCCCCTTCAAAACGAATTTAGAAACAAACAAACAAAGCCAAAGTCGTTCGAACGAGTCATGAGATCGTTCGAACGAATTAGACAATCCCCTAGAATTTTGGCCCAAGTGTTATTTTCGTTCGAACGACTTCCCACTCGTTCAAACGACTTCAACAGTTTTTGAGTCGTATTCCTAACAGTTTTAGAATGCTTGCTTATGGAACCCCCGTGGATGCGCATGATGCGTATCTTCGAATTGGAGAAAACACGGCATTGGAGTCTTTGAAGAGATTTTGTCAAGCTGTGGTGAATTTATAACATAGGGTGTGCATACGGAAGCCGAACGCCGAAGATGTAGAGGTTGCTTAAAGATAATAGTGTTAGGGGATTTATAAAGATGCTGGGGAGTTTGGATTGCATGCATTGGGGATGAAAAAATTGCTCGAAGGCTTATCAAGGAGCGTTTAACGGGAAGGATCATAAACCAATAAGCGTCTCTTATGATTTGTAGATTTGGCATGCATTATTTAGGATGCTCAGATCAAACAATAATATCAATGTCATTGAGCACAGCAAGTTGTTTAACGACCTTGTTATGGGGAATACGCCTCCGGTATCTTGTGAGGTTAACGGTCCTACATATGACACTGGTTACTATCGTGCTAACGGTATCTATCCCAAGTAGTCTACGATCATCAAGACTATCCTGACACCGTATACAGAAAAGGAAAAGAATTATGCGAAGCATCAAGAAGCGATTAGGAAATATGTAAAAAGGGCGTTCGGCGTTTTGCAATCTCGATGGGTTACCCTGAAAACATTCTGGTCGATTTTAGAAGACGAATTTATTGACCAATATAATGAACACGAGCATTATATTGCACAATATGATTCTTGAAGACGAATGAGATGTTCTGAACCCCACGCATGAATATGATGGATCAACCCCACCACCTCTGATCGAGTGTAATGTTATATTGGATGAAGACTTCACAAGATACCTAAATGCAACATTGGCTTATCGAAATGAACAAAAATACACACACCTTCAAAACGACCTCGTGAAATATCTTTTGAGAGAGACCGGCAATCGAAGGAGCTAAAATTAGTTTTCTTTATGTAATTTTTCTTTCGTAATCTCAAGCAAGTAATTTCAATTTCAATCATGTCATGCAATTTCAATTATCAAACCAACGACCGATATGAAAGAGGTATTTCCTAATTTAGATATGAGGAATAAAAGGGCTTTTGACGTCAAATGACATAAGGTGTCTGTATGTTTGTCCGTGTTCAATTACACAAATGTCCCTAGACAAAAGTTTAAATAAAACTATGTAAAAGGGTAAAAGAGTAATTTGCTACTTTCTCTATCGATCTTCACTCGATCTCCCATAAGTTATCTTATTCCCCAAATCTCATCTTTCTCTCTCTCCTAACTAACTGATCTCCTCTATGTTTTCTCTCTTTAGAAGTAAAGAACAAACATTCACAAAACCTGCAAAGAAGAACGATAAATTACCAAATAGGTGTCAAAGAGCTTGATGAGACTCTCTTCATCTTCTACCCAAATCCCCTCAATTATAGAGTACCAAATTGGTTCTGGAGTATCTCTCTCTCTCTCTCTCTCTCTCTCTCTCTCTAGAGCTACATATTTAGGGCTTTTATTTCATTTTGTTGCGCCTGTGGGAATCTTCAAGCAATTGCTTATTTGGGTACTTTAAGAATTGTCGAGGGTAATGCAAGTAAGTTGAGATGCATTCAATCTTCGCAAAGACTCATGAACAAGTAATAAAAGTCATAAAAACGTTATTGTTTTTATTAAAGTTTATTTTGAAATCTCTAGCCAATTGAAGCAGGACATGTTTATAGGGTATCGCCAAAATCAACTTACTTCTTATAGCATTCATAGGAGTCATTGTAAAGGGATAAACAAGAAATGCACTCGCTTTTTCGTGGGACATAATTTAGATGGTGGTCGGTCCCTACCGCTTAGCGGTATACTAGAAAAACATACGGAAAGCAGCTTCTGACGTCAAATGGTGTACGATGTCCGCATAATTGACTGTGTTTAGTACCGAAAATACCCTTTTGTGCTTAAGTTAAAGAAACATAATGAAAGGAGTAAAAGTGCAATTTCAGTCCTTTAATCTTTCTTTCTCTCTCTATCAATCCCTTCTGGTTTCTCGTCTCTCCTCTCTTAATTATCTCTAGAACTGATCTTCCCCCGAGAACCCTCAAAATCTTCTCCCGATTCAATCCCAAAACCTTTAAATTCATTTATCTCGATCGCTCACAATGAAACCTAACTCTTGATTTTCATCTCTCTCAATCTTCTATTATTAGGGTTCGATTAGGATTTGTATCTGAGTTGTTTGATTTACCAATTTCTAGGCATTGAGGCTGAAGAAAATGGAGAAGAGTTTAAATACATGGTTTAATTGTCGACTGGTCGCCTATTTCAGGGTTTACAACTACGGTTCAATTTGATTCTCTTTTGTTAAATGGATTAAATTTTAACTATAGAGGTTCAGTGTATCCAAAACTTGATTGAAGTTGTTAAACAAAACTAGTAATTATATTTGTTGAGAATCGAGGTAGCTACTCTCTCTTCCCTTCGAAGAACGAACGCAGAAATTGCCAACCAAGTAGTAAATCAACAAGAACAATATAAAAGGGCACGAAGAATTTTCTCGGATGAGGGAAGTGGAAAACCCTTGCGGATGAAAAACCACTCCCCGCGAACAAGTCACTATGATATCAAATAGGTTACAATAATTTCTCAAGCTTTTCAAGCTTTAATAGAGTCTCTTCAAACTCTAGCCTCTCTAAGGTTAAACTCACCAAAAGATAGATAACAAAATAACCTAAGTCATCTTTATATACTAGAGGACCAAAAATACAAGTAGCACGAATCTCGAGGCAGAACTCTAACATCTAAGGCAAACCTACGTGAAGCTCGTTCAAACGACTTTGCGATAGTTGGTCTCCAACCCTAGAAACATAACATCTCGTTTGAACGATATCCAAGCTCATTCGAACGAGATTGACTCCTGGGCCAAAATTCCAGTAAGTACAAGAGTTCATTCGAACGACATCCAAGCTCGTTCGAACGAGATTGACTATTGGGCCAAAATTCCAGGGAGTATGAACGCTCGTTCGAATGACTATGAAGCTCGTTCGAACGACTTTGACAATTTCCCAACTTCGACAATCCTTCAATTCGAGTTCATACCCAACAATATTTGATTAAGGGAAGTGGGTTTACAAAAAATTAAAAAAATCTCAAGGGAAAGCGCATAGCATAAAATTGCTTGAACAACTATCATATTCAAAATGATGATAATAAACAAAGTTGAGGCAATTTTGTCCCAAGTGTCATACACACCAGCGGGTTAACATACAAAACATAAAGTTTTTCAACATATGTTGTAAGCTGACAATATTAGCAACCATAATGTAGGTATATGTACGAAGCTAAATATGAGTGTTTATTGTATATCTCATTTGAAGATCATGGTCGAGGTCAGGGTTTTCAATTTTCTATTAAATGCATTTTGTGCTGTTACGTTGTTCCCTACAGACTAGCGGTATACTAGGCTGACCTTTCTAGGTTGGCTTTGAGTTCTAGTTGTCATCCGTTGATTACAAACATGAGCTGAGGAATGTGTGATGAGTTGGCATTTTAACTAATACAAGTGAATATGTGGTTAATTTCTTTTCCTATTTTGTCATTATCTCTCTTCTTCTTCTATCACTAACTTATGTATAATCTAATTAGAGTATCGTTCTCCTAAACTTTATAAATGCACAACTTCGATAAATGCACATTTTAAGCGGTCTGAAGAGTGTACATTTAGATAGGTTTCATTGCAAGTTATTTGACATTTTCATTTAATTTTGATAGGGTTACCAGACTGCACCGAGATAGTGATCGACGTGTTGACTCACCCTAGACATCCGGGATATGTTGTCATCCCGTCAGAGATGAGCGATGATTACGTCCAATTAGTCAAGATGAGTGGGGCAAATGTTATCTCGTTCATTTACAACCGTCCCTTACAGAAGATCTTAAAGGTAACTTTTTTTTCTTTCTTTCAATAAAACACTAAATTTATTATGCATTTTTTTCCCCTTTCAAAAACTTATAATGAATTGAAATATGCAGAAAGTAAAAGGTGCAGCGGCATAATTTTTACAGAAGGCACGGATAGAGACGGGTCGTATTTTAATACGGCCAAGGTCATCTATAAGGTAACTATTAATGCACTAAACTAAGGGATTCGATTCAACCCACTTAGCTTACATATAGTTTTATGAACCACCTTTTAGAGATGTATGCACACTTTCAACTTCAATGTCATTAAGAGGATAGTTTTGTACAGTGAATTTACATACCAAAATCTATGAAGAACAACAACCTAATCGAACTTGGATAAGAGAGTGAACAATGATCATAAACATCACTTGCATTAAAGGGATACTTGAGCTTACATAATTATAAGCTCAAGCATACTTCACATACCACACAAGGCAAACATATAAAAAGACAATCATGTAATGCAATCGAATGAGCCAAAATTAGTTTTTTTGTTACGTAATTTTTCTTTTGTATTTTCAAGCAAGGAATTTCAATTTCAATCATGTAATGCAATTTCAATTATGTAATGTAAATACAATTTCAATAAAGATGATTTCAATTTCAAAAATATAATTTCATTAACTTAAATTGCATTCGTAAATAATTCAAAATATAATTGTATTTCCAGTATAAATCCCCTAAACTTCCACCTAACTAATAATCTCCTAAACCCTCATCATCAAAGTTACCCGTTTGGCTAGCCAAAGGACTATCCAAATTACCCGAAGCATTACGAATACAAACGATGTTAAAAGAGGAACCTTGATAGTGAATTCTTGCTTCCATTTTTGCAAAAAAATCACTTTTCATTTACTTATAATATCGCGCGATTTTGGGCTCCATAGTAGTTGTGTCAATGGATATAATTTGCATCTCTTGCTTCCTTATCTCAATTTCTGCATGTTATTTGTAAAGGTAAAAACTCTCCATCTTGCTCGGGCAAACTCATCTTTACTCTTCTAGCATTGTTTATCATATTCATTCTTCTCTTCCTTCTCTTTAATCTTCATGGTGACCGATTCACTGAAACTCTCCGAGATTTTGGTAGTCGCATTCATAACTTGATCAAAATAGGTATTTAGACTCTGCATTTTCTTATCTATCTTTTGGCCTGGTGAACAGTTACCATCTATGGATTAAACATAAAGTGGTATTGCATCTCCATCTTCACCTTTGCATTTGCTTTCTTCACCTTCTAGGTTCATATCCAACGAAGACCCCGAGCTTGAATTTTTTTCGGGTTTTTTGGCCTTGTTACTTGATTCACCCAATGTTTTTTTTCTGTAAAATCCATCCACTTTGGATGTTTTGACAAGATTTTCCATGTATGGAAAAAAGAAATTGACGTCGATGTTTCTCTTTTAGTTCGAAAGTTGCCTTAAACAATTCATTTGCATGAGACTCCTGCAAATGATTAATCAAAAATTAAAACATAATGTATAAAATAATATTGCTAACAAAATGTAAGAAATAAGTATACCATGTCTTTATCGTCAACGCATTCTCTGCTCTTAACCGTGGCAAACACCTTAGTCTTCATTAATGAGAAATGAATGGTGAATTTGTTGATCACGATCATACGCGCTTTAAGAAAATTTATGGTTCTTGTACAACCAGTTGATTTCTTGGTGAATTCATCCAATATATTTTGCCAAAAAACATGACTCTTTTGAGAATTTCCGATTTGAGTATTCACCGAGACATAACACCACAATGCAGCAATAATGATGTCTTCAACATCCAACTAATTATTTGATTCCGCCTCTGCGCATACCGGTATGTCGGTGGTTTAATTTCTTGAGTTGATGGAACGGAAGTTTCAAATGAGTTTTTAGACTCCATGAAAGGTGAGTGTGAGGGAGTGTTGAGAGATGAGAGTTGAACAATTGAGAAATGAGAGTTTAAAATTATAGATTATGAGCTTTGGGAGTTAAGAGAAGAAAGAATTAGGGTTTTAAAGAGTTGGAAAAAACTAATCGTTTGGCACTTGAGAAGATAGAATAAGACTCAGTTCAAAGGGGCTTGTCGAGAAGGCGCGTGCCTCCGGGATAGGTGCGCATTGCAGCGCCATTTTAGTTTAGGCGAGCAGACTTTTGCTTGGGTGCCTGTCGTGAAGGCGTGTGGCCTTCGTAGTAGGCGTCTATATCGACTGGAGATTTTCCCATTGTGTGTGAATTCTCATATTTTTGGTGAGTAGGGGTGGGAATATGAATCTCCAGTCGCCTGTTGGAGCTGATTTAAGAGGTGAGTGTGAGGATCCCACTCCCACTCACCTCTATTGGAGATGATCGTAGGTTGTGCTTAGTTTACCGTAAGCCAGTGCAAATACATCTCGGTGCATTAGTTTGGCACTTGAGGCTGATTGGTTGGGGGAGATGCGCGTAGTGGGGTTAAAAATTCAATTAAGACCAAAACTGTACTTGGGTGCAAGCAAAATTATACTGCAACAACTTGCATCCTCTCTATTACAATAGATTAAACTTAAATTTCATATCTAAAAAAAACTCTTCAAAAAAAAATCTACTTTCTCTCTCCCTCATATTTCAAATTTATAACACACACTCTCTCTCTTTCTCACTCTCTCTCTCTTTCATGGTGGCACAAGCATGGTAACTGATGATGGGTGCAGAATAGGCCAAATTGGCAATCGATGATGGCGCTGTTGTCGTTTAAGGTGGTACTGAAAACGGGTTTTAGGAAAGATAAAATAATCACGAATTTCATCGACAAAGGCGAATGAACTGTTAGTACATACTTGCTTGCGATTGCAGATACGAACTAATCATCCTTAGCGGGATGCATTACAAGTAAGTACATTGCAACTAGATGCATTCCAACTCGGTGCAATCGTACTGGCTTGCGAAATGCATCCCCTTCCGGTGAACCAAGCACAACCTTACAAAAGGTTACAAGTTACAGAGTCTTGAATATCTTACATCGAGGTAGGGATCTGATTTACTGCCCCAGCTAACTCATGTGCTACAAGATTAAGATTTATAGGCAAATAACAACTACTGAGGTTATGTTTGGTTCACCACATGGGTCTGCAAATGCACCACCATGCAGGTGTTTGTAAATTTTAGGTGATTGTTTTAGGCCTCTACATAAGGGTGCAGTACATGGGGTTGCAGCAAATCCAAATTTTGTTAACAATTCTTTGTATTGGGCTGCAGCAAAAAAATAAGAATGGATTGGGATACGCTCAAAACTGGGACACTCTCTAGTAACCGTCCAAACAGATGGATCAGATGTATTGAAGAGATGCAACTTTGCCTACTTATCAAATTGACGTGTCTCCTTCCATCTCCCTATTATTTATTAATTTGAATCTTAATAGTAACCTCTTAGAACATCAACATCATGTTAGCTATCTTAGCGATAGCTAGCCAAAATGCTTAATTTTCCCTTTTTTAGCATCATTAACATAGCTTTTGGGATTCTATCAAGATTTTTTCCCATTACATGTACCGATCTAATGTAAACCCTTTCTCTTACGTCATCTACTATTTTGAGCATTAAAATAATGACAGTTGTTTTTACCCTCTATTTTGAGTATTTATCTTCTCAAATATCTCTCTAGTGGGCCCATAATTGTTAGTTGAATAATTCTCACGCCTTTTCAATATGAGCAACTACACTAGCCTACTCTTAGCCTTCGAAGACATACTAGATATTCAAAGACTTCCAAACAGCTTGATGTAACTTTCCAGAACTACAGCAAGACTACCTTCGAGTCTACCAAAGCCTCGACCGCCGCTTTAGTCCAGCTCAATGCCTAGTCAAAGGTAGACAACTCTGGCAGAACTGACTTCCATACAAGACAAATGTAAAGAAGGATACACTTATAACTTGACCTTTCTATAGTAACATCACTTTTCCTATTTTATATAAATAGGGGAGGAGAGCTACTATAGAGAGGTTGAGAAATTTTTCCCCAGATACACCCTTGAGAAACTCTGACAACCTTCGAGCACCTTCTAAAGATTGAAGATTAAGCCTACTCAAACCTTTATTCATAATCTCATGCATTTATACAATCTCATCTTAAAAATCTTCACTAGAGGTCGTGAAGGAATCCTATTCTAGGACTCCACGCAAGAGTGTCTACTAGATGTTTTTTATATTTTTAATAAATACGCCTGTTAGAACCCCTAGGCGAGTATTGACTCAGTGCTGTAAGAGTTTAATCTCCTCTCTACAAGATTATTCCCCTACATTTGGCGGCGTCTGTGCTATTACCATTACTTTCTATAACTTTACCAAACCTTGCTCTTCTTCAATGGCTCCTACCCTTCATTTGACCTCAGATATAGAAGGAGCCTTGACTGACGACATCACTGCCCAACTTGCCCTAATGCGCAAACAGTTCGCTCTGGCTGAAGAAAGACACACCAACCAGCTTCGCTACGAATGCGAAGCCTGACGATGAGAGCTCAAAAATGAACATCAGCGCCACATCGAAGAAATAGAAAGATACCACCTTGACTTTGAAGAACTTTAAAACTCTGCCCAGGGTTTATAAAAAAACAAGCACATAACACCCCCACCCTTCTAGAGCTCCCAGTCCCTCGTGGATATCTGCTCGTACGTGCTTAGGTCCCCACCCCTGAACAGAGGTACTTCCGATCCATCTAGGTACCGAAGGTATCCACAATCCCATACCCAGAGGCTCGGTACACTTAGGTGTTCCCGCTTCTAAAGCTTCAAGTGACTTCACTCTGCGAACATTCAGACCCCTAATCAAAGACCACCCCGTAAATGGATAGGCGAGTGCAGTGCAGAAGATACCCCTAGGCCGAAACCAAATCGACCTCAGACACATCACTCCCCCCCTCGAGTGGCTTATGTAATACAACAAGAGCTCGATCAACAAATCAAAGCTGCCATCCGGATCAGCTCGATCCCATCCCCTAACTCTTATAGTCGACTTAACAACCCAACCTGCATAAAACTATTAGCCATCGAAGTCCCTTTAACTTTCCATATTCCAAAAAATATATAAATACCAAAATACCGACCCACAGACCCACGTCCTCGAGTTCCAAAACTCGATAAACCTCTGTTCGCTAGTCGATCACATCCTTTGTCGAATGTTCCCCACTAGCCTCACAAATAGTCTACTCAAGTGGTATCATAGCCTACCCAATAGATCTATTTGAAGCTTCGAAAACTTGTATTGTTTGTTCATATCTCACTTCGCATTCCATAAGGATCGAAAGGTCAGAGTCGATGCCCTCTTCAACATTCGAAAGACACAAGCAGAAACACTTTCTTCAAATTTTACCCGTTTCTTTTTTTCTTTTAGTTTTGAACAGATTTATAACTTTGCTTGGATTTCTTGTCTCCCTAAAATTAGGGAAACAACTTGGGTGTGGGATTAGAGATGAATTGGCTCTTTCTTCCTCTTATATTGATTGGGTTTGGAGATAGTTTTTTTTGTTTGGTATCCAATTTGGAGGGAATGATGGAAAAAACTTGGGAAGGATAACAAAGTGAACTGATGTTTAAGCAGAAAAAGCGGGGGAGTTTTGATTACCGCGTGGGCTTTAAAATACCACGCAATATTTAAAAGTCTGATAAATTATTGTAAAAAAAGCGTGTTAGTGCTACTCGCCGAACTGCTCGAAGAGTAAAGTTTGAGTTGGGTTTTTTTTGTTCTGATGTGTGGCCAGGAAAACCTAACCTACACACAACTGTTGGAGATGCTCTAAAATGGGACGCGCCTAAAAATAGTTCAATGTTCAAGGCAAAAGCTCTAAGAGCATCATCAATAGTTTTCTCAATACTTGAAAAAACACATGTCACGTATGAGTATTCAATTTTTTGGCCTCCAGCAGTTGCCTCAATATTTGAATCTCATACTTAAAATTTCAAGCATCAGCCTTGAAATTCAAGCCTGGTGCTTAAATGTTGAGTTTGAAGTCAGGCACATAACTTTTTATGTGCCTGAAACATTTTATTATCAGGCGCATAACTCTTATGCATATGTTGATTTTAAGCAACTTGAATATGCACATGAAGGTCTGCCTTCCAACAGCTATAAACGACTAGATTTGCTTTTACCACTCAATTCACTTCATCATTTTCCCTCTAACACCATAAAAACCACCCAAGAACACATCTATTCTCCCTAAAATTTCAAAACTCCAATTACTTCATCGTAGTGGGAGTTGTGTTCATTTCATCTTATGCAATGCTCAATTATTATCACATAAATTTGTTTAAGAAATGTGTTACAAAACTTAAAATTAGTATTTTGAAAACATAAAATCAAAATTGATTTATTAGGCATGAAATTGAAATTACATTAAAGACGAATTTGAATTACACTGAAGAAGAAATTGTAATTACATTGAAGTAGAAATTATGTGCCTCCATAGGCATTCTATAAATGTGCAACGAGGTTCTTTCGAAGAGACTCGTGCTTCACCTTATCCGTTATTGTTTGTGATCCAGGAGGATGTAGGTTATTTTGATATTTTGTCAAAGTCGTTCGAACGAGGTTGATAATCGTTCGAACGACCAAATTCCATCCCACTGGAATTTTAACCCAGAGCCATTTTTCGTTCGAATGACTTATATTTTCGTTCGAACGAATTATTTTCATGCCACTGGAATTTTGGCCCAAAGCCATATTTCGTTCGAACGAGTTGGGCTTTCGTTCGAACGATCAGGCAAGTTTATAGGGTTTTATACTAAATAGTCATAATGTCATTCGAACGACTCCCTAGTTCGTTCGAACGACTTTGGCACTGTTTTGGAGTCTCAGGCATTGATTTGCCTCGAGATCCATTCTTTTATGATTTTCGAGTTCCCTAGTAAATAAATGGAACATATGTTATTTTCTAAGTTATGTTAGATCTGAAAAGAGTTCTGAGAGAAGCCTAGGGTTTGAGAGTTTTCATTGTAATTACTTAAAGTTTAAGTAATTGAATCTCTATTTTTGCAAATCTAATTGGTGTTCTTCGTGTTCCTCTACTAACTAAAAGCTTCTCAATCGTATTGTGGATTAAGTAGTATAAGTTTTCCAGTTTCGATTCTCGGGGGGTTGATTGTGGTTTATGGTTCTTACACGTGACCGTCTCAAGCAAACGAAGGAGAAGTTAGCGAGTCTGTTGACGATTCATCGCAAACCTAATTAAAAGAAGATGGACAATTTGGAGATGGACGAGGCCAACGATCGACTCACACTTTTGGAAATGATAATTTATGACCTAACTTCTACTGTAGGAGAGTTAGTTGAGCAATTGTGTCTCACAAACCTCGCGAAGGCTTCCACTTCGGCGACACGGCGAGGCTGCTCTCATCGGCGAGGCCGCTCGAGGATAAAAGGGGTTTTAATGGGGGATGGAGACATCGATAATACGGGGATAAATAATGATTTTAGTGATGTCAATTCCGTCAAGGAACGCCCAGGTTTTGGTAAGTCAATGAATCCTAAGCGTCTTCGTCTTGGCTTTAAGATTGAGATTCTAATTTTCGATGGTTTTGTCGACACCGAGAAATTAGATAATTGGTTAGATAGGTTGAAGACCTATTTTTTTATTGATGAATATTCCAACGCTCATAAGATTTGCTTATCTACTTTGAAATTTACAAGTCACTCACTCACGTGGTAGAAATCCTATCGGAAATGACATGATGTCGGAAGTCTGAGTTTGAAGGAATTTAAGGTCTTGGTGAAGAAACAATTCTATCCAATTGGGTATGAACATGAACGATGGTACAAATGGTACAACTTGCGCCAACGGTTTGGGTAATCCGTACAATAATTCACTGTGAAGTTTCATAACCAAGCATTGGTTTTGGATATTGACGTGGAGGAGTACGATGTGTTCATGAAGTATACGGGGGGTTTATCGGAGTCCATTCGAAGAGAATTAAAGCTCTTCAATGTGGCAAATATCGAGGACGCTACCGTTAAAGCAATTGTCATTGAAGACAAGTACTTAAAGAGCGACACGAAAGACGACAAGAACAAGTCAGGGTACAAGACTAATTAGAAGTTTGATCAGAAAGGGGAGTCCAAGGGAGAGGGGTCTTCATTCAAGGGGATAATTTGTAGTCATTGCAAGGCTAATGGGCATAATTCCGATAGATGTTGGAAACTTTACCTGGAGCTTCGGCCGAAGGAGGAGAAGGGCAAAAAAGAGAAATGTGCACTAGCCACAGTGATTGTGGATCTTCCAGATTTAGATAAGCCAAATCTTAAGCTTACTTTAATGTTCAAGCAACCGCTAGCTATCGACGAGGTGAGTCAGGAAGAGCTATTCTTTATCAACATTCAGGTGAAGCAGAGCTTAGTCGAGGTCATTATTAATCCGGGTAGTCAGAAGAATTTAATTTCTGAGGCGGTGGTGAAGAAGATGGGTTTGGCTACTGTGGCTCATCCTAAGCTGTATGGTTTGGGTTGGATTCAGAAAGACACGGAGTTGAAGATCACTATGCAGTGTACATTCAAGTTTGCGATTACTGAGAAGTTTATTGACGAAGTGACATGTGAGGTGGTTATGTTGGACGTGTGTCAAGTCATCTTGGGTAACCCTTATCTTTGGGACCGAGATGCAATCATTTACCGTAGTGCTCGCAAGTATTATTTGGTAAATGATGGGACTGAGTTTTATATTAATACGTGCAAGGAACATATCACTACCAGTAATTTGGTAACGGTGACTCAGGCGAAGAGGTTGGTTAATGCGAGTGGCAAATTTATTTTGTTGTTGGTGCGACCAGTTCAAGAGGGTCTATCGGCTACAGCATTGTCTACTTTGGCAATGTCTCCTAAGCAACAAACTGATATGGGGGAGTTGCAAGAGGAGTATGACGACTTGTTTCTGGGCATAAAAGTGATGTCGCACAAGAGGGATGTGGAGCATGATATTACCTTGATGAATGGTGAGCCACTAACAATATTGAATTATATCGGACTTTTGTTACAAAGTCTGATGAGATCAAGAAATAGGTACATGAACTCCTAGAGCAAGGAGTTATTAATCCAAGTTTCTCACATTGTAGTTCGCCGGTGTTACTGATGCCGAAGAAGGATGGGTCTTGGAGGATGTGTATGGATTATCGGATGTTGAACAAGATCACGGTGAAGAATCGTTATCCGCTTCCACGGATTGACGAGCTTTTAGATAAGCTGCAGACGGCTTGGTTTTTTCACAAAGTTAGATCTTAAGTCGGGTTACCATCGAGTTAGAATCTGGGAAGATGATACTTGAAAGACAACGTTCAAGACTAAATAAGGCTTATTTGAGTGGTTGGTGATGCCTTTTGGGTTATGCAATGCTCTGGCGACGTTTATGTTGCTAATGAATGAAGTACTTCGTGATTTTATTAATGATTTTGTGATTGTATATTTGGATGATATATTGATATATAGTCATACATGGGAGGAGCATCTTGGGAATTTACGCAAAGTATTGGGCGTGTTGCGATCACAATAATTTTTTCTGAGCAGTAAGAAGTGCGAGTTTGGGAAATGGGAGCTAGTCTATTTGGGCTTTATTATTGGTGGTGGCGAGCTTAAGGTCGATCCAGAGAAAGTCTCGGCCATTACTAATTGGCCTAGACCCCGCACAGTGACGGAAGTGAGAAGTTTTATGGGTTCTTGTCAGTACTTACAGAAATTTATTTGGCATTTCTCACAAATATTTGCACCGTTGCATTCTTTGATGAAGACCGGGGTACAGTTTGTGTGGGAAGAGTACCATGAGAAGACTTTTCTATTACTGAAGCGGAAGATTACGGATGCACCAGTGTTAGCATTGCCTAATTTGTAGCGGCCTTTTGAGGTCAAGACAGATGCGTCAGCCTATGCATTGAGGGCAATTCTTTTACAGGATGGGAAGCCGGTTGCTTACCATTCTGAGATGTTTACAGAAGCAGTACACAACTATCCTACCAACGATAAGGAGTTCTACGCAGTATATCAATCAGTTAGGCATTGGTAAAGTTACTTATTGGGGAAGGAGGTTGTGGTTGATTATGATCACAAACCATTACAATTCTTATCTACGCAGTCTAAGCTTCAGCAAGCTCACCATATGAAGTGGATGTCGTACCTTCAGCAGTTTACCTTATTAATCAAGTATAAGAAAGGAGTGGACAACAAGATGGCTGATATGTTATCTCGACCCCCATTACCAACTATTTCTGCTTTGTTAGTAGCTATATAGATTCAGCCGATTGTTCCTTTTGAGTACGTTTCAGGGTATGGCGATGACAAGGAGCTCAGTGTGATTCACGAGAAGTTGCTGCAAGGCAAGACGTGCGAATATGTTCTGAAGGATGGCTTGATTTACAGAGGAAGTCTACTATGTATTCCTAAGGGTGGTGACCGTTTGCAGTGGATTCGAGAAGCACATTGTTCCTGGGTGGCAGGATATTTCAGGGTTGAAAAAACACTTTTAAATTTGCAGCGTTATGTCTATTGGCCGAAGATGCAGGTGGATGTTGCTCGTGTGGTTCGTGGTTGCGTGCTATGCAACACATTAAAACCTTTCAATAGGAAGATATGACTGTACTTACCATTGCCAGTTCCTAGTCGACCTTGGGAGAGTATTTTGATAGATTTTATGGGTGGTTTGCCCATGACCAGGTGTAAGAATGACTATTTGTTTGTGGTGGTGGATCGATTCAGCAAGATGATTGTTCTTATTCCATGCCAGAAGACGGTCACAGGGGAAGGAGCAGCGCGATTGCTTTTCAGAGACGTCTTGAGGTACTTTGGGCTCCCTTCTTCTATTATTTATGATAGGGATAGCCGTTTTTTAGGGCATTTATGGAGATCGTTATGGGGGATGATGGACACTAAGTTGAAGAAAAGTACTGCTTTTTATCCGCAGACAGACGGGCAAACAGAGGTCATTAACCGCACTTTGGTACATTTATTATGAGGATTCCATTCTAAGCATCCTAAGACTTGGGATGAGAGTTTACCGTATCTTTAGTTTACGTTTAACCGGGCGATTCATGGTTCTACGTTAAAGTCTCCTTTTGAAGTTTGTTTGGGGTACTTGCCGCAAAGCCCTTTTGATTTGACGTTTAGTCTTGGCGACAAGACAGTGTCAGGGAAGGAGGAAGAGGAGCAAGTTAAAGCTCAGCGCTTCATTGAGAAGATCAACAAGGTTCATGAGGTGGTAGAAGCTCAGTTGAAAAAGACTCAAGCAAAGTATAAGACTCACCACGACAAGCAGGGTTGAGTCTACTTTTCTTGAGGGCGACCTCATTTGGTTGCATTTGGGTAAGGAACGGCTTAAGGGGGAAGGTAAGAAGCTCAAACCTATCTGTTATGGTCCGTTTTTGATACTCAAGATGACTGGTGATAATGCATTCCAGTTGGATTTGCCACCTTTCATGAAGATGTATTCGGTGATTAATGCCGAACATTTGAAGCTGTTTGAGCCGTTTTTTTTGGATGAAGACTCTGCAATCGATACTCACCTACCGTCAGTTGATGACTTATGGATAGAAAGAGAAGATCCATTACTGGAGGATGGTATTCTAGAGAGGAAGGTTCATACTACAAGATGGGGTGGTATTGAATTGTTCCGAGTTGGGAAGAAGGGTCAACTATCGAGTAAGTCGAAGTGGTACAACAGAGAATTGGGCATCGCCGCGTTCTTACATCTCCAGTTCTAGCTTGAGCAGGAGCTCAAGGCTCCTAAAGGGGGGAGCCATGATCCAGGAGGATCTAGGTTATTTTGATATTTTGTCAAAGTTGTTCTAACGAGGTTGATAGTTGTTCGAACAACCAAATTCCATCCCACTGGAATTTTGGCCCAGAGCTATTTTTCGTTCGAACGACTTATATTTTCGTTTGAACGAGTTATTTTCATGCCACTAGAATTTTGGCCCAGAACCATATTTCGTTCGAACGAGTTGGGTTTTCGTTTAAACAACCAGACAAGTTTATAGGGTTTTATACCAAATAGTCATAAAGTCATTCGAACGACTCCCTAGTTCGTTTGAACAACTTTGGCGCTGTTTTGGAGTCTCAGGCATTGTTTTACCTTGAGATCCGTTCTTTTATGATTTTCGAGTTCCCTAATATATAAAGGGAACTTAGGTTATTTTCTAGGTTATGTTAGATTTGAAAAGAGTTCTGAGAGAAGCCTAGGGTTTAAGAGTTTTCATTGTAATTACTTCAGGTTTAAGTAATCGAATCTCTATTTTTCGAAATCTAATTGGCGTTCTTCGTGTTTCTCTACTAACTAAAAGCTTCTCAATCGTATTGTGGATTAGTTTAGTACTTCGATATAAATTGTTATAGCGTGTTAGGTTCTCTACGAACGTCTACTTCGTGCGCTTTTCATAGAAATCCTTCATTCATCCTTACTTAGTAGCTGTCGCGTTCGCTTTCAAGGATCATGTTGTGAATTATAATACACGTTTTCACAATTCTATTAAGGTTCTTTGGAGACCACATTCGTACCGCCCCTTTTAGTATTCCAAATTGAAGTTGGAGCACATCGAAAGCCTGTTCGACATCTTTACGATATTCTTCTTGAAATTTTGTAAATAGGGCATCGGATTTGTTTTGAGGGTAGCGTATTGCTAGGACGAGAGTTGACCACTTCGGGTATATCCCACCCGCCAAGTTAGTAGCCCATATCATACAGAACATTATTAATGGTTAAGTTACAAGATGGGTTTTAACCTCTCATGAGATCGTCGAAATGATGTGGTCTGTCTAACACATTCACATTGTTATTGCGGCCCGACATTCCAAATAGCGCATGCTATATCTATAGGTCGTATGACGCAACCACTTATAATATGATAGTCGGTTTCTTCTTATACCCCAAAAATTGTCCCGCCCAAGCTTTAGGACAATTCTTCCATTCCCAATGCATGCAATCTGAACTACCAAACATGTCGGGGAATTTACGACTATCCGCAACGTACATCAATCGTTGGATATCATCCGGGGTTGATGACCTCAAAAATTCGTCCTTGAAGTTAGTAATAACCACCTTACAAAACTTAGTAAGACATTTGATTACGGTGTTCTTGCCCATTCGACAATATTCATCCACACTATCCGCACACATCCCGTATGCTAACATACGAAATGCCGTCGTTAGTTTTTGATGTGGGGATAATCCAAGTTGTTTGGCGCAATTGCGTTTTCGCACGAAATAGTTATCATTAACAACTAGTTTATACATAATACGGATGAAAAAACCTCGATTCAAGCGATATCTCCGGCGGAAATGCTGATGTTGATAAATCGTATTTTGTTTGAAGTAGTTCATCATGAGTAGGTAATTTTTAGGTACCCGTTTGTGATCAATAATACTACACCCAACAACAAATCTTCTCCTTCGCCCACCGGAAGAATCTCCTGTTTCGAGGTTGTTGAATTTGATTTGATTGAGGATAATCTCCTCTTTGATTGTATCAGTGATATGGTTGCCGGAGGATGAAGAGTTTAACAACATCGCATCTTCATCGGTGGAAGAATCGTTCAAGAACTCGAAAATCGACTTGGCATCCATGACTTTAAAAAGAAGAAATTGATCAATGATGAATTTTGAGATTTCGAAAGTGTTGTGATAATTTGTGATCAAAATGATCAAAATATAGACAATGAAAAACTAGCCGTTATTATAGCCATTGTAGGAGAACCAAGTAGAAGCTTTGGGATCTTGAAGACTCACACTACGAGGCACATAAGGTTATGGGCGCCTCATGAATTGACAAAAGTGACCAGGCGCATAAGCTTTAGGCGTCTCAATCTTTAAAAAAAAAAAAAAACCCTGATGGTTTAAGTTAAATTCAAGTAAGCCTTGTTGGAAGTGGTTGATCAAATGCTTTAAAATTTCAAGGATTAAACAAACAAAAAAATTCAAGCCTTTTGGAGATGCTCTAACAAAATCAGAGTTTGGTCTGCACTCGCGGAGACGAAGCAAATGCATTTACTTTCAGGTTTTCTCTCATATTTAACGATAGAATTTGTTTCCAATTTATTTGATCTCCGATGTCCATAATCTTACTGTACTTGCGACTCCTTTTACTCAATTCCTCTGTTTAATCTTAATGGTTCTACTCACATTTGCTTAACTGCTGCAATTTGGATGACTAATTAGAACTTGACAGTAATAGAGTTTATCTTGTCTTTGATGATTAAAAACATAAACACAGTGTATTCCCTATGTGAATATGAATTATGAAGTATTGGTAGGAGTAAATGTAACGACCCTTTTAGCTATCCCTACTGATTGTCAACAACGTAGTTAGTGTCCTGAGATGGATTTTCTGGGTGAGATGCTAGAAGGAGAAACCATGTGCTAATGACATATAGGGTTGATGGAGGTCGCACATACCCCAGGGGATTAGCCGGGTGAATAGTTGACATTAGATCACCCCATTAGTAAGAAAGGCTGCACTAGAAGAGAACCAAATGAATTTTAATACCTGAATTGGATACAATGGTCGAATAAAAAGTGTGGCTTGTTGTGTAAAACCATTCAATAACAATCCGTTTTAGGTTTGCAGGAGCAAAAAAAAAAAGTAATGTGGTTAGCGTTTTCCAAGAATGGGGAGAGGCCATTGAGAAAACATTATTATGGGAGGTTAGTGAGAGACCATGAGGGGCTTGCTGCAAACAAAGTGCACACAGATGGTGTTTATATTCGTGAAGACCTCGGAGGTCTCAACAACTAATCTGACCTTAAAGCGAGCAATGAACCTTACCTTCCCTTTCTTTTTGATTCTGTTACTTATGGATAACAGTCTACATTCTTCGTGGGAGCTAATAAAACAGACTCCCAAATTCTACTCTTTTTAAATGCATGTACTTTTTCATACACAATCTCTTTCTTTTTTGGATGTGCTAATGCAATTACGCAACCTGGGACGTTAGATGAAATGGAACAAAGGAAAGAAAGAGTCTAGAAATACATGGTAAGACAGAAAAACTCTTTGTGAAATGCAATAGGGATATCATCAAGAAAAAAGCGGATATATTTACGTTAAAATTGGGCCAAATACGGGAACATGTCATGGTTGTTTCTCAAGAGGTTGTGTTTTTTGATGAGTGCAAACCTGCAACTTACCCGCTGGTATTGAAGAACCTCGAATATTTGGTGGATTAGTACATGGAGCTGCAAGATAAAGTAACTGAGAGATATGTGAAGCGGTCGTCTCAATTTCAGAGTGGAGAAAACCCCCACATTAGGATTGATCAGGCCAGTACATAATGATTCATTTTTAAAGAAAGAGACAGCCATAGAAACAAACTGTTTACAGGATGAAGGATGGTACACTATAACACTTTTAAGTGTGTGACTATCCCAATAGAATGTACTTAAAAATAATTGGGTCTGGTTTTGACTGTTTATGCCACACTATTTGTACAAAACAACTGTATCCAAAATTACCTGAAGGAGTATGAAATAAAGATTGATTTTTATCTTCTCTTGTTGGACAAGATAATATTACATTAGAAAAGTAAAGAAACAAAGTACAACACAAGTTCAAAGAGCCATGTAGGCATAGTATCACCTCAAACCAACTGAGGCTTGGTCAGTTGGTAGGGCCAGTGCTTGGAAAACCAAGAGGTTCTGGGATCAATTCCATCACAAGCAGCTCACCTTTCAAAAAGAAGAAATAGTATCACCCTTGAGTCTACAAGCTCCTTTGCTGCCTAATGCAACGTGCATATGCCAAAAATTCCAGCCCCTAGGTAAGTGGACAAAACAAGTATCATTTGTAGTTTATACAATCTTTAAGTTACCTAAAGTTTGTCTTCTAAATGCCGTGGAAGAACAGCTGCCTTTCTATCCATAAAATGGATAAGAGAAAGATTATCCGAACTCAAAATTTATCCTATGAATCTCCTCCTTTAGTTCTCGGAACCCTTGCCAGAACACTTCGCCCTACACTGCTTGCTGTTCTGCCTTTTACAGCACCTGCTAACACACAATTTAGCTGTGGATAAAGTAAAATGTATTCCAAACCATATTCCTATGAGCTTCTATTCCATGTAGCATTAATAAAAGTAAATAAAATGATTGAGATGAGAAAGACGCAAGGAATTTGGGGATTAAATTGAGGGAGGTTGTGGAAGTAAAATTGGTCGAGTGATTCATGACATTAATAGATTGGAGAATATGCGAAGCATTTGGTTATTGATCTCTAGGAGTATGATAAATTCTAGCATTATATATATGGCATCAGCAATAGGAAAAATGTGTGATGAATTTTTGATTAGCATTTTTTTAATATAGATTAGAAAAGAAACATATGCCAGTGAGTGCATGGTTGTAAATTATGGTGGCCAGATCAGTACGAACATCGAGGGAACTGGCAAACATCAAGGGCACAAGCAGGCTCATGTCTAACATTTATTTGACCAACCGTTCGATCTCGTTCTTCTGAAAGTGGGTATAACGATATGGCCACACACTTGTAGGAGTGCCCGATCTCGTTTTTCTGATCGAACACCTTTTGTAAGTCAAAAGATATTGGGTCAATGTATTTTGGTTTGTGCTCTTGATGTAATTAAATTGAACAAACTAAAATACTTTATGAATCTTGATGCAACATTCTTTGAAGACAATGGTTGGTGATAAGCTTGACTGGTTCCTTGCAATCTAAATCTTTCCATCGACGGTAAACTCCATCTTCAGATTTGAATAAGAAGGGAGTTCAAGTGCAAAGCCATTTTTCTTTAAACACCAGTTCACAACCTCCCAATACTAAAACATGCAAACTTGTGGTGAAATTATACCCTTGCAGTGGTATTTGTACTTTTGGACACTTTGTATTGCAGAAAAATCTTTCGTCATCGGTCACCATCACTTCTGTGCATTCTTTTGCCACCAGTAGACAACCTGTTTGTTTTAATCAAAGCAAAATCAAATAAGTTATGCATACATCTCGAGTGGATGAGAACGGTAATGGGGCATTTATGTAAGTTTCCTACAACCCCTAACGTTTGAGGCAATGCTAATCTTGCTTATGCATGTAATGAAATAGCCGGAGGATTTTATTTTATTTTCATCATACTGAATGGGGCCATCGATTCAGGTTCCAGATCTTTAGATGTGTTATTCACTTTAACGGTAATAATTGTTTTTCCTAGCATTAATGACCCTGTTAACCTTTGTAATCACAATTATAGCATAAAACTTACTTCCTCATGTCCATCTCCTCTGGACCTAAGTGCTGGATTGGGGAAATTGTGATCCGGACATTGGATGTGGGAGCTATAGGAGGATTCTTTTTGTTAGGAAAAGGCTCGTTTTGTTGATTTTTTTTGGGGTCCTACAAACATGTCAAAGCAATCACCGAAGAAAATGTTTGAGGGTGGAACATCTTCACAACATAGCTAATGTTCTCTTTTAACCCACTTATGAGACAACAAATAAGAAATGAAATTGACACTCTCGTAACAAGGTTCCATAACCATTTAAATTCAGATTGATATTCTTGAAGACTTCCTGTTGGTTGTAATTTTCTTAGTTCTCCTACATGGTCTTCTTACCCAGTTAGACTGGAACGACTATATTACTCTTCACCAAAACCTGGCTACGCCATTAATTTTCCATTATTTTTAATTCATTGATACCCTTAGAAAACTCTTTTAATAAATTAAACAAAGAAATAACAATGATTAGATCTTCTCTTGTTTTATGGAAATCCAAGAACTGTTTCGCCTAATAGACCTAGCCAGGTGGATCTTCTCCATCGAATTTAGGAAATTCGAGTCCCACAATTTGGTAATCAATGTTGATGTTGGTCTCTCCGACATGCAAGCCGCCTTGTTTGTCCAGTGGTCCAAAGTTTCCTTTACTTGAACCGCTTCTTAACATCTTGGATTTATCTGGCAATTTGGTCGTTTTTATCATCCATTGTGGACACTTTTGCAATATTCACAAAACATGCCCATGTTGATCTCGATCTTCTTCTATCTTCTCAACTTTGTTCTACTTCCTTGTTGTTTCCATTCATCAATTCCACGATTCGAGGTCTCTTAACCAACTGATACGAACCGTTACACCAAAACCTCGAGGCTTGAGTAAACACGTATATTATGGTATTAACATCTCATCATGCTTCGAGTAACCAGTCTCCAGTTGGGTCTTCGCCCTATATTTATGGTCTTGATATCCCACCATGTTTGAAACGGTCGATCTTTGGTTTGGTCTTCACCCATGTATCCCATATTAACGACTCGGGGGTCTTCGTCCACACATCCCATGCATCCCATATGTAAGCAACATTATTCCGACATTTAGGCTCCCCCTTAGGCACTGACTATAAGTCATAACCCTGTGTAGCCAACCGCAGTGCGGAGATTTAAGCCCTGGCAGAGGCTGTGACACAAAAGGATGAGTTTCAATGATTTGAATCTCTAATTGTTAGAGAAAATACCAAGATCAATAGCTTTGTTTCACTTCAAGGGGAAACAACCTCCAAAATCTACAACCATTTTCATTAGATAATTACCATTGTCCTTTCAATTTAATTGCAAGTGGAAATAAAATCAAATCCAACTTTTTAACCAACTCAGCAGTAAATGAAAGATACTTGACTGGAATACCTGATAACATGATTGCGACCCAGGGAGGCATTGGGTTCTCAACACATAGTCAGGAAGTTGAGGCTTGTATAGTTGATTGGATGTAATGCAAAGATTATGGCAGACTAATTCTTACAAGTGAAAGGTCGCTAGAATGTGAACTGCAGAGAAGAAAATATCAATGAAGTAAATCTTCTGCAGGGTTATTTGAATGAAGACATGGAAGAAAAATATTTCTCGTCTTAAATTTGGTGAAGGGTAAAGACTTAGCGGAGTCTGCTATAATTGACTTGAAGGTGTTGATGCATTGAGGGGCCACTCTAAAAGGGAACATAAGACTGGGTTTTTGTGATTTTGTTTGAAAGAGCTTACCTGTCATTTTGAAGCATATGAATATAATAAAAGATTCGCAATGCCAAAATATGGAATTTGAAGAGAAAAAAGGAGAAAACTTTGGCTAGGGTTTGCATGTGAAACATGTGTTCTATATATCATCTGGTTTTAATTTGCTGCTAATAATACATTTGTTTTTAGTACTGGAACATTTTTGCCGTAGTTCATCAATAATCGATAACACAGGTTAATATGGATGTATGTAGAAAGAGTAGTTACTCACTTATGCTCCTTTTTTTTTTTTGGAATCCGGAAGTTCGTCGGGTTCATCATTTTTCACCATTCTCCTAACTAGTCACCTGGGGCTCGCCACGGTACCTCCGCAAGCCGCACGCTCCATTTTAAGTCAAGATAAATCTTGGCGGATGACTCCCGGTGTTAGGTTTCGAACTCATGACCTCTCTCTCCTCTCTCCAAGAGGTGGTCCCAAACCACTAGCCCAACACCAAAGAGGTGTAACACTTATGCTCCTCGGCTTGTGGGTCCTATTGTATGAACTTCTTACTTTTCTGTATATATATTTAGAACTAGACATAATTATGGGCATGGATGAGCATGGGTAAAATTTAGTACAGACTGGTTGGTCTCAGCTTCATCGCGTTCCACAAACACTGTAGACAAGTAGTTAATCACAATTTCACCTTCAGGCTTCTATTATTTATTCATTGTCGTTACGACATAGTTGTTTTCTTTACTTTTCAAGCTGGAAAGATCGTCGTGCTTACAATGTATATTCATTATTTTGTAACATTTCAGTTTCTGGATCGTGGAGAAAGAATTGAACTTCTGGTTGATAAAACAGAGAACCTTCAGTTTCAGGTGCACTACTTTTTTGTTCATACACTTATCGATTGGAGGAGTTTTGAAGGCTGTGGGATAATTATCACATTTTATGTTAGTTGCCACATGGTCTGCAAAATATTCAAGTGCCGATGAACGAGCACATAAAGATTAGTAGCACTTATCTTCACATTTATGTTATGTCTCTAACCAGCAAAAACCAGCAAAATCTATTTTGCAAAAGCACAGGGACTCCTAGCCCTTCTCCCTCATTCATTCCCAGTGATTGGATATATGTTTGCTTCTACGAGCAAAGGTTGATAATATGAAGTCATTAATGGTTACCCAGCGGGCTAGCATGTAAATATGTATGTATTCCTGTTACTTATCTCCTAGAAAAAAAATGATTTCTCTCGAAATATCAAATTTTGATCTCTCGCCACCAATATCATTACACGTGGCAAGGGAGAGAAAAACCTAACAAATCTAACTTAACGCCGTTTAATAACTTTCTTTTTCTTTTTTTCTCTCCTATTTTTGTGGTCAACTTTATTTATCTCTCTAAACAATTTTCACAGTTGCAGAACCAACTAAGAGCATCTGCACTCGACTTGCCATTTTGACTTTAAGACATATATAGAAAGCCAAAAACGTAAAATAATATCTACATCAGACTTGCCAATTAAAAGCCAAAATGTTTAAAGCCAAATTTCCTAGCCAAATTTGGCTATCTATATCACTTACCAAAAACTCCAAATTTGAAAACAAGTGACGTGGCAACTCTCCAAAATCTTACAATTTGGAGGGAAGTAGGACATGGCAGGTTTGGCTATAAATTTTGGAGATTGGAGTTGGAAATATTATTTGGCTTTTAAAGTGTATTTAGTTTGACTTTGGCAACTAAAATTTGATTAAACGAATATCGATGCTCTAAGATCTCCATAAACTTCATTTATATCTCTAAAAATTGATAGAGTTAGATCTTGTTCAAATGCACCAGCGAAAATCTCCGGAGGGACCACAACGATCAAATGCAAAGCAAGAGATGAGTACTAGAGTGAAGAAAGAAAACAAGTAATGAGAATTAATAAAATCTAAGAGGAGTTCTTGCTGGTGTTGTATTGGGTTTAAAATTTTAAATCACTCATTCAAGAAAGATTGAGACTCTAAAGCTTGATATGGAGATCAAAACTTGGATATCATCTTCCATCTTCTATAAAAATTATAATGGCAAACTTTGCAAACCCTCATTGTTCTCTTTCACGATCATTAGAAAGTGAATATTTTTTCTCCTCTACCTTGCGATGTTAGACAAGAACAAGGATCCCCATGCTAATTTCAATAAAAATCCATTTCATACTTGAGATTAATTTGATCAAGCTTGATGGAGACCAAGTTTTGACGTTGGTTAACCATAAAAGGAGGAGAGAGAAAATGTAGAAGACAACTATTAAACGGCATTAAATTACACTTGTTAAGTTCTCTTTTCTCTTCCATGTGTAATGGTACTAGTGGCGAGAGATCAAAAATTTTCTCCTACAATTTTTACTTTGTTTGTGACTAACGAGATGTATGTCTATGTGTTATTTACACAAATAATCCATATGAAACGTGTTGTTTACACACGTGACGTGTGCTTGCATCAGTTGACCTATCACCCATGCATATCAAAATTTTAATTTTAATTTTTTGTGATATACAACTCTACAAGTATACACTTTAAATTTCATGTTTAGTTATAAATATAAAGATTACATCACTTACTTTGACATCACCATGGAACAAAAGTTTTGACAACAATTCTTGCAAAACACCTTTATTCTTGGTTTCCTGTGAGGATAATTTGATCAATGTGGAGATCACACTCACTAAGGAAAGACTCTCTTTGAATGTTTTGAAAACATTAAATGTGGTTTGACGGAATGGACGGCTCAAAAGCTACCAAAACTTGCAATCCATTTTTTGAGATGTTTGAGGATAAAAAAGATTTGATTTTAGGCAAGGATGATCTCTGTATTGATGAGATTATCCTTTCAACGTATAAAGTCTTTCATTCTTTAAAGGTGTATAAAAAAAATTGATGTACCAATTGTTCTCAAAATTTATCACCAGATCTTGATCATACATATGTATAAGTAATTGGAGAGATTATAAAACACTATTTCTCACAATTTCCGCGTTGTTGGAGTTTGGATTATAAAACACTACGATTGCGAAAGTGAATAAACGATAAACGATCTCTTCTTATTGAATGAAACTACTACTACAAGCTCTCTTTTGGTTCTTTCTAGGGTTGTTCCCCTTCTCCAAAACTCAACACCCCCTCCTCATACCTTAGGATCTCCCATATATAAGAGATCTCCACCTTTCCCTCTACACTCCCAACTGAAAATAAAACTACTAGAGTAATCCTCTTTTTTAGAGGTTTCTCTAAGACAAAATAACACAATATCAAATAAACAAAATAAAGAAATAACTAGAGATCGGTCACAAAAATGTGCGCATAGGTCGTAGCCCATGACCTATCAACCCTCCCCCCCGAAGGATTTATCCACGAATTCAATGAGAAGGAAGATCAATTGTTATCCCTTCCGCCTCCTCATACTCCTGACTAAATAACTGCTCAAGTGCCTCATCTACGTGATCATGTAGCTGCTGGAAAATAAGCGTAATCGCTTTACGTGGGCTAGGACACTCACGTCTCATATGTCTTGTCTTCCCGCAGTTGTAACAAATGGCCATCCTGACAGTCCGTGCTAGTTTGCCCTTAACTGCTGGCATTGTAGAAGTCAGTATCGTGATCACTATAGCTGGTACTGTAAAAGACGGATATCCTGATGACTTCAGCTTAACCTTAACTCTACGAGCCATCTCTACTATCTCTAATAAAGACTATGGAGAGAATAAAATATTCTCGTCCTGAATGCGCTTCGTAAGACTCAAACAAAAGCGGCTAACCCGTTGCGCCTCTAACTCGGATAAAACAACACGTGACGATAGCATGTAAAAGTCACTAGCGTAATCATCCACAGATTGACTCCGACTCTGACGTAAGGTTTGAAGCTTAGCAAAACATTCCTCCTCGTAAGTACTCGGGATAAAACAAGCTATCATCTCGCCCCTCATAACCTCATAATCTGTGATGTAATCATGACCGCTGGATACCTGTAACTGTTGAATGTTTTCCCACCAATTTAGTGCGTATCCTGTCAGCTTTGTCTTTACCAGTGTCACCGCTCTCTGTCCAGTGCACTTCGTGAATGTAAGCATTTTATCAACCCTATTTAACCAATCTATAAAACCATCCGCCTCTAATTTCCCATCAAAATCTGGCACGTTAATCTTCACGTTCGAGTTCAGATTCTGGAATGCAAAAATAGTGGCGTTCACGACCTGACTCTCTGGGTTGCCCTGGTAGCCATATCCCTGAGTACCATACTGTAGTTGCTATCCGTACCTAGTAGCTCCAATACCCCCATTTGGTTGATAATTGTCCGTGAGAGAACGTGTTCTAAAATTATTTGGCACGTTACCGCGACCTCAACCTCTTCTGTCATGGAAACCGTACTTATCCCTGTGTCCTCTCTGGTCAGAATCATCCCAATACCTGTTCTCAATTGAGAACCCATTTCCCGATACCCATTGTCTCTGCTGACTACCCTGTCCTGCATATCATGGTCCTTGAGGAGTAGGGGACCTCTGTGGTCAAGGAGGCATATAAGGGGGAGCCCCTCCGATCAGTTGACCTCCTGAATGTTGTTCATTACCTCGCCAGTCCACGCTAACGTTTCCTGCAGACCTGTTATTACCTCTATTAATGCTACCAAACCCAGCCCCAAAATCCCTTTGTTGAACATGCGAAATAAACCCGCGCTGTTGTGCATGCCCTTGAACTGTTGCACCCGCTTGCGCAATCCGAATATGAGGCGATGTCGGCCCTGTAAAGAGGGATATCAGAGGTGCTGTAAAGCCCAGCTGCATGTACGGAGAGAGAAACCAAAGGTGCTGTCGGTTCCCCTTCCGATTCCAATACTATTGGAAGCGTTATTTGGGTGGTGATGGCGGCCAGAAGTGCTGTCGGGTGCACGATCGTAGCCACCGTCACCAATGGCCCCGTCGACGTTGTTATCTCGTGGACCAACAAAATTGTCGGCATGATCAAAGTCGTGGGGTTTGTCGATGTTGTCGCTGTTGGATCGTCGGAGCTTCTCTCTCTTCGTTCCACTCCATGACCACAGTTGAACTCGATTGGGGAAGATGTAAAAGGCCTAAACTCGCCCCAGCAGTTGAAGTCCCCACGTGCTCTACACGTGTGACGGCCTCATGAGGCATGCCGCCCGAATGCACACCCTGCCGTGGCATGCCCTGACCCATTGTGGCCATGCCCTACCCCACACCAACTCTTCCTTGATATGTACTTTATGTACCACGCCCATGCCGTGACATGCCATGCCTGTTGCCATGTGTGCCTTGACCCGTGCCATCGGTGCCCAACCCTTGTGTAGGTATGTCTGTGTCAGTGCCTAGGCATGTTCGTGCTCGTACCTTGCCTCAACGCTGGCATGCCCGCGTCTCTCCTTTCGACTCTTTTGGTCCAATTCGCGACTCTTCTCTTCCCCGATGTAATTTTCGGTGACTACGGTGGCCTCTCTCCGTGGTTTATCAGTCACCAGAGGTATATTCGACCCCTCTCTTTCTTCCGGTAAAACGTCGAACCTATCGCCAAACGCAGTTTCGTTTTCCTGATTTGGCGAAATACGTCGACAGCCTCGCGAATCGACGTACCCCTTAACTTCTCGCGAATTTGTGAATGCTTTCGACATCTACGGTCAGACCTGCAAATGAATTGTAAAGGTAGGTCCTTTCCCCATCCGAATCGGACCTCTCTACTTGGTTTTGCGGGAAAAACGTTTCCTTCCCTCCCCCAACTACTCGCAACGGTGGTGGATTCATAGGATTGATGCCTGCTATTCTTTCGTCACTCATAAAATCTCCTATTGGAATACCTCTTCCTCGCCCTACTCCAGCGTTACCGGAATCGCCGTTCTCCGTCCCTCGCTCGCTATTGTCCACATCGGGCATAAAATTCTTCATTGATATTGACATCACCGCGATCATCATTGCCTCGATTTGCTTTGACATCAATTTGTTTGACGCGGTAAGCTCTTTGTTGGATTCTACTAGTAACGCATTAGATTCTTCAACCGTCTTCAAACGTTCGCCTTGAGTTGGTTGCTTAACCTTCTTCGGTGTTTTCTTATCCATCTTCGTAAAGAGAAAAAAAAATCTTCGCCAAGTTCGACTTAGCTTTGGTACCAATTTGTTAAACACTACGATTGCGAAAACGAATAAATGATAAACGGTATCTTCTTATTGAATAAAACTACTACTACAAGCTCTCTTTTGGTTATCTCTAGTTCTCTTTAGGGCTCTTCCCCTTCTCCAAAACTCAACACCCCCTCCTCATACCCTAGGATCTCCCATATATAGGAAATCTCCACCTTTCCCTCTACACTCCCTACATTCCCAACTGATAAGTAAACTACTAGAGTAATCCTCTTTTTTAGAGGATTCTCTAGGACAAAATAACATAATATCAAATAAAAAAAATAAAGAAACAACTAGAGATCGGTCACGGAAACGTGCGCATAGGTTGTGGTCGTGAGCTTCTTTAGTAGGTTTCTGAGCAACAAGAACAAAGTTTTAACCTAGTGTAAATTTGTACATTTACTTAAATTTCAATATCTACGCTCCCTACTGAAAAGTAAACTACTAGAGTAATCCTCTTTTTTAGAGGATTCTCTAGGACAAAATAACATTATATCAAATAAACAAAATAAAAAAACAACTAGAGATCGGTCACGGAAACGTGCGCATAGGTCGTGGTCGTGAGCTTCTTTAGTAGGTTTCTGAGCAACAAGAACAAAGTTTTAACCTAGTGTAAATTTGTACATTTATTTAAATTCCAATCTTTGGATTGAAGATTCTGTACCACATTATATGTTTTAATCCTTGACTGTATTGTTTGCCTCACATCTCTTAGTTTGGGAGGGACCATTCTTGATAGCAATCTACAGCTTAAGAGTTGAGACTATATCCAAATTACAGAGATTCGGTGCGAAACCTTGTTTTATCGTAATTGCTCCAACATCATCGGCCTTAATTTAGGTAGCACTTTGGAGAAAAATGTTTGTACATGATTACTTTGCCATGTTCAATGATTGAGAGCTCAAGAACCCCAAACTAGGTGCGATGACTCACCAAAAAGTAAAGCTAGTTTATGAAATTGTTAAAGTAAAATGTGATTCAGCAGTAGCAAATATATGTGGGTGGGACCTAGTATAAGCGAGTTAGGAAACTTGTAACAACATAAATAAAATAGATGGGAGGGTATGTTGTAAGCAAAAATAAAGTTTCGATTTCATAATTTTTTACATGGGATGTTATGATAGAAATTAATTTATCAGTTGATTTTTTCAGGAACTGCTACTTTAGGTGGGAAATAGGTCTCCGGGAAGATGCATTTCTTCAAAGGATAAGTAAAATCAGTTTACTGCTGAGGAATAAAATTGGTCGTCTATGGCAGTCTTTTAAACTGAAAAGGCTAGTACTGCTGAACATTGTAGATTTTAAAGGCAACATTGAGGAGTAAGAGCTTTTACAAATTGGTTTCAGAGGTAACTGTTTCTGTTCTTTTCTTATTGCATTACGTTGATAACAAAGAAATTTAATTACATAATTTACTCAATGCTTTGCACTTTGTTTTGTTTATTTACCCAACAATTTTTTTAATATTCACCATGCAATCTAGGTAACAACGACACGGATACGGGTGTCGGTGTCTGACACGGGTACGGGGTGTCGGAAACGGTAGGAAATAGAAAATACCTTATAAATAGTGTTGAACACGTGTGTCCGAGGTCCTAGTGTTGGGGTGTCGGACACATTTTATTTTTTTAGAATGAAGTGTCGTTGTTACCTAGATGCAATCCATTTTTTTTCTTGTTATTTATTTTTCAGAAATACACATCTACTCTCAATCGGGTAATAATTATGTAATCCTATCAAATTTTCCTAAGTGAATTAATATTATTTTGTAAGTAGAAAATTCAGGAAAAAAATTACAATAAAAACTGAGATAGTAAGAAATTTATTTCGTCAAAAAACTTGCCTGAGAAGATTCATCTAGAGAAATAATCCCGACTCTCAGAAGATCATGATCTATTGGAAACAATCTTGTAGATTTTGTTAATTCTTTCATATTCATGTTTAATTCATGCTTGTTTTTTCGTTTACATAAGTTTATTCTCATATTTTAGTCTTAAAAGAATATTTAACACTTCAGAAGTAAGAGAAAGTCAGAAGCATATAACTCCCTGCCCATGATAAAATCTAATTTAGAGCAGGGCCGTTCCTAGACATGTGGGGGCCTTAGGCGAACTCCGAAAACTGGTCTTTTAAATATAGTTTTTTGTAGATAATTTTTGAAAATTGTAACGCTCGAGGAAAAAATTTATACTTTAAATTTGCGTAATTACATATTTACTCGAGCAATTTGGAATAACACTATTGTGTGGTGTGTTTTATCCTTCAAATGAAAAAAAAAAAGGAATAAGTTAGAGTGAACGAAAAATGTAAGTGTATCAACCTTCTGAGACGCCGAATAAATTAAATATAATATTTATTACGAAGATAAGCTTCCATCTCTTATCAAAGAGAATATGAGAAGCCCGTATCCCTTATCAAAAAAAATATTAGGAGTCGTTTCTCTATGAAAAATTGTCTTACATATAATCATAAACGAGTGAAGGTTTTAAATTTTATCTTGTCAAGTGACCACCTATAGTTTACACAAAAAGAAAAAAATAGGCTTCATATTCCAAAATTATGAAATTGTTGCCATGGTGAATTGATCTAACAACAAGGATAAATATGTACTGCAAACAAGTCAACCTAAGGCTGTTTTATTGTTCAAACGGCAATATTTTACTAAATGATTATTAGTTCATTATTCCTAAAGACATAATAAAATTGTGGGGTTTTTTCCGGGGGACTTAGGCAGCCGCCTAAATGGCCTTATGGTAAGAACGACCCTGATCTAGAGAAACCCCATACACACAAATCTAGGCACTGTTAATTTCAACTCACACAGATTAATGATTGCCATCATCCTTGCAAAATTCAGACTTGTGCTCTATTCTTTCTTGTCATCAGGATCAGTTTCCGCATCTTTTTGTTCTTCATCCTCATCCTCGTCTTCTTCGATGATTTCTTCATCTGGTTGAACCAAGTGCAATCTGAGATGTCCACCTTCTCTACTTGCATGCAGGAACTCCCTTGTGGGGATACTGATCTCCTGAAGAATAAACCTCCCATCATGCCGATAGGCTTGGAAGCCGGCCCTAGGCTGTCCGCTCCTACCCATGCAAGATATCAGTGGTGGAATTCCTTTGTAAGTGGTCTTCGGTCTCCTAAACTCGTTCATATTGTCCCATGAGGAGTTCTTAGTACTAACAGTTACCTCCTTTTCCTTCTCGTGTTCTTTCCGCTCATCCGTGTCCTCACTCTTCGACTCCTCAACATCAGCAGAGCTTTCAAATCCGAGGCCTTCTGTACATAAGTGCAGACTTTCAAGGTTCAAAAAACTATCACTTTTCTTTAGAGAACTTGTATATTGACTCTTTTGAGTACCCAACAAGAACTCCAATGAAGGGAGTTTATTATTTACAATTTCTTTCGACTTCTCAATATTGGGGTTTAGATCATCAGTGTGGTTCTCTTTGAAATGAAGCTCACCAAAGATCTCGGTGTAGGAAGAAATTTCAGGAGGTTTAATGGAGTTGATCTGGTTCCATGAGGATAAAGAATCAATGAAAGTCTGGTTTCCAGGCAGCGGAGTTTGGAAGATTTGCTTAAGATGAGTACTACAGCTAGCCATGGTCGCTAACAAACTCAATTAGTGGGAAGGATATAAGCAGAGAATTAAAGGAGAGTTTGTGTTGATTGAAAAGTTGTGGTTAAGAGGAGAGGTAGAGGGGGTATATATGCAGGGTTGGACAGAGAAGGTTGCCTGACTAGCTTAAGGTAGATGGTGAAAGTAACTCAAAAGTTTCAGTGAAGATTTTTAATTCAGTAAAGCTTTGTGGGGTTTTAGCAAATGTATCAGTCTGCTTCACTGTTGTAGTCTTTAATGAGATAATCTCATTAATATTATTTGGAGTGCAAGTAGAATAAATCATAAACCTCACAAGATTGGGATTGGTGTTCCTAAGGTGGAGAGGTGGCATGTGTGGTTGACAGGGATTGCAAATGATAGGAGATTAGTTTGACTAATAGCTGACCTTAAGTTAACCTCGATAGAGAAAAAACACTTGTTTAAGCATCTCATATGAACTAGTAATTTTTGTACAGATATAACTAAGTATGTTTCTTTCAAGAATCTGTTCTTGATTAAGTATACCCTATTGATTACGATTTTCTCTCTTTTTCTTTCAATTATTTTTGATAGCTACTCATTGAAGATGCTCACTGTACCACAAAGAAAGGTTTTTGCTTTACCCTTTTGTTCCAACTTTTAGGAAGGAGAGGTCCCTGAAATTGAACCTTGCACAGCAGCCTTTATTAGTTAAGTTAATTTATGGATTCTCTTCTAAGAATCTTGGAGGGGCCATTCTCTAAAGCATTTGCAAGTTGTTACAAGATGGAAAATTATGAAATTCTCTCTTCCACTTTGTCTTTATGTTTTGTGTTTGTGGCGATAAAGATTGATTTGCAATTTTGGCCTAAGAACATCTCCTTGCAGAGGAGCAATTCAGATATGTGATACACGTACTTCAGCCAAATGGATACCCATATGCAGCATGGACTTCACCATGCTGGTAAAAGCGCCAAGTCTGTCGCTTCCTAAATTTAAATAATTTGTTGTCTGTCGTCTTCCTCATTTTTTACATCTGCATCTTTTTTTTTTTTTTTTCAGTAGCTTATCTGCCAGCAGATCATGTAACATATTTGTTCCATTTGTTCCAAATTGTACCAGGCACCTTTGAAATATTTGTAATGCGAGACAACCACGTGGATTTATTCTGATATTATTTATGGTTTTGTAACAGGCCGTGGAAGTAGTGAGCTGCCGCCAAGTTATGTAACCAGTGAACGGCTCGCGTCCAGAAACTATATGAGAAACACCCCCCCCCCCCCCACACACACACCACCAGATATCCCCTGTATGAACAGTATACATGTCTCTATGTCTCTACAAAGTACAGGTCTTCCTATCATTGAAACCTTGAATTTGATAACCACTTCTTGTCTCAGAGAAGAACTACTGTGTTTTTTGCTTGTTGTGAAAAGGATTGAGCATCTATTTTGGCTTAAGAGCATATCTAGCAGAAAAGCAATTTGGATATTTGAGACACATAATCTAGCCAAAAGGATACCCATTCTGATCCATCAGTGCGTGGTTGATCAGGCATCTAAGCTTAAAGTGGTTTTCAGTGGAATTGACCTTGCGGGTAAAACCAACCGCTTAATTTTGTTTTTCTAAAGAGGAATAATTTGGTACAGGTCTATGCAGTGTTCCTTTTCATATGCTTTGTACATACTCAATCTGAGTTTAGCTTGGATTATGGTTTATTTCATCCAAACATTTGCTATAGCGTTCTTACGGTACATCAAATCTGGCTCACTATATGCATACTGCTAAAAAAAAGTGTAGCTCATACATCGCACATTGGTTACACTAGTAATACTAAAGCAGTAGCTAATACGCTTTGTAAATTTTGTTTCTGAAATGTAAAATACCTTGTTCAGCCAAAAAAGAGAGGAAAGAAACGAATAATTGGTGAATAATCGGTTTTGGACGGACAATTGGTTCCCTTCGATTCCGGGCTGGAGACTGACTCCGAGGGGTGCGGTCCCATTGGCGGACCGACTCCAGTGGGTGAATCATTTCATTGATCCGGTGAGACGTACCTGACGATGTGAAGAATTATTTATTTGGTGCGATGATGCCACGGCCGACTTTATTTCCCATATCTTTCTCTGAAGGGTGGGAGACGTGGACGAATTGAAGTGGTGCCCTTCGAAGGATGTCAAATTTTTCATAAAATCGGCCTATCGTATGTTAATGACAGGGGCTCAGATGGAGCCTATGGCGGGTACCCCTTCTCTCTTGCTGAAATTGTGGCATAATAAGGCCACTCCTCGAGCCCAATTATTTGCTTGGAAATATCTCTGGGATTTGGTCCCCTGTCGAGATAAGATTGGTGAGTGGTTAGCCTTAAATGATAGATCGTGCCCTTTGTGCTCGGCCCCTGTGGAGACCCTGCACCATCTCCTTCTGGTTTGGTACGGCGTTTGGGGGCATGCTCCATGCGTTTTCTCATCTCTCTCCTCAGGAGTGGATTACGATGTAGATTTCGCCTCCTTCAGTTTGGCTTATTGACAGGGATATCTGGTCCCTGGTGGCTTTCTCTTTGTATTGGTTGATTTGGAAGGTGCGGTGTGCGTGGGTTTTCCAGTTTATTAGGTCGGACCCGTCTTGTCTTTCTCTGACCATTAATAAAATGTTTTCTATTGAACCGATCTTTCGGTCTGAACGGCTTGATATCAAGGTTTCGTGGGTTCCTTCGGCTATGGGCTGGAAAAAGATAAATGTTGATGCCTCTTTCTGCAAATATAAACTATTTAATCACATCGGTCTTGTTATCCGTGATACTCACAATTCTTTTGGTGCAGTCCGAGTTTCTTCCCACCGATTTGTGTCTAGTGAAGAAGGCGAGGTATTAGCGGTCCTGGACGGTTTTCTTTGGGCACATGAGTGCAGGATTCAGAGGGTGGTCATTAAAGCCGATGCCTAGGCAATTTGCTTTTTTTGTAGGAACGGTTATGCAGCTATAGCTTGGACTACCAAAACTATCTTACAAGACTGTTTGGCCCTTTTTGGACGGTTTGTAGATATTTGTATATGCTTTGTGCTGCGTAAGGCTAACTCCGTTGCCTATGAAATGGCCGCTAGGCCTATGGTCGATAATTTTGGTCTAACTTGGTATGGATCCCCACCTGTTTAGTTGCAGAGTTCGCCGGAGGGAGATGGGACTTATTTTGTAACACCTTTTGCTTATTAATCTATGAATTACCAATAAAATAAAAAATAAAAAAAAATAATTGTTTGTTCTGCATACTTAATTTAATTGTTTGTTCCACTATTCTAAACATCGAATAGTTTTAGTCTACTGATTGTGAAAGAAAGTAAAGTCCTCGGGCATCCACATCTTATAATCTTATAATCTAGTCATCTAGGCTTCGCTTCGTATCCCAGAACCATTCACGCTTAGTTAGGCTCGGGTAATTTCACACTTTATCTGATGGTACCCGCTGACCATCGACTGATCCAATCTATGCTCTCATAACTGAATCTAATGGTTAACAAACTATGAGAATAATGGAAATAAACTACATTGAAACTTATCTACATGCACCCTTTATGAATGCACAACCTTTCTAATCGCATATAAAATGTTGGTCCCGTAGTCGGGCCAATACAAATGAGTAATTTCCATGCACAGTGTGTAATATGCAATATGTTTCTACTCCCAACAATATAATTTTGCCTATGTAATTGCACTAGGCTCTACATATGTCATAAATTAGCTACACTTTTAAGTGCCAAGGTGGTGTTTATTTCGCTGCAACCGACTGAATTTTGCAAGCCGGTGCAATTGCACCATATTGCATTGCATCCACCTACAACTAATGTTTTGGGATTTGATTGGTTCACACTCTTGCACTATAATGTATTTTGTAGAGAGAGAGAGATTTGAGGAAGAGAACTTCCAATTTGGTGATAAAAAATTCAAATATGAAATATATAGATTTTGTGTCCCGACTCTTTCCGGATTGCAAGGGAGTAGGACAATTTTCGTTACAACGAGGAACAACGATTTCCTTAAAGGAATTTTTCGCTACTACAGTAGGTTGCAATGCACCACAGTGCAGAGACACGGTGACATGTCACCCGGTCTAGGATCCGGTCCAACAAACCAAACAGGTTCAGATAGGTCTGACTCAGTCTGAACTCGGTTAAAATCCTGTTTTTGGATCTGAACTCGGTTCAGACCAATCCAAAACCGATTCAGAAGGACTCTATTTTTGATTTTTTGGAAAAATAACACTAAAGGGTTAACAAATTATAGTTTTTAATTACGATGTTCCTTTTTATACTGGATATAAATAAACTGTTGGGCTTTCCTCTTCATGAGGTTGAAGTCCACGTCGAAGGAAATTGTTGGGCTTCCCTTGGTTTTAGGTAGAGGTTACAACATTGAAGGCTTGGAGGTTTTTAGCCGGAGAAAGAGGAACAGCCGTTTCTAATTGAATTGTAACTCCTATATGACTCTTTTCTATAAATAGAAGAGCCTACTAGAGAATTGAGAAGAGAGAGAAGTGAATCTTGATTTTTGTGTGAGAGACGAAAAGAGAGAGAGAGACTTTGGGAAATTCTTGCATCATTTTTGCAGAGTTGTAAAGAGGAGAAAATCCTGTTGATCATCATCGTTTTGAGATCATACAGGTTAAATAGAGAGTTTGTGAGATCAGTTGTAATCGTCACTTTCTTCTTCTAGTGAAATCTCTTTACCCCGTAGACGTAGGCATCAAATTTGCCGAACCACGTTAAATCTTGTGTGTGTAGGTAATCTTTACTATTCTTTGTTTTAGAATTGTTTAGATCGTGTTTGCCATTAATACTTTGTAAACTTACATAAGAGAATAGCAGAAATCGAATAGGGAGGATTCGATCGTGCTATTGTTGATTCTCGATCTTGAATCCGTTTTGATCTGTATCTATCCCAACAAGTGCTTCCGTTGCCGGGATATAGGTCTGTGATTAAGATCTAGGGTCTGGAGTTAGAGGTTTTTTTTAGATTTGGAAGAGAACTCTGGTGACTTGTGTAAGTTATGGAGTCGGTATCTACATACAGGATGATCAGTCTGAATCATGAGAATTATACGATTTGGAAATCGAAGATGGAGGATATACTCTATTGCAAGGATTTGACAAAACCCATCGAGAATGATGGTGTGATGCCAGAGAAGGATGATCCGAGTGTTTGGAATACACTAGATCGAAAGTGCATAGGTGAGATTCGGAAGTGGGTGGACGATTCTGTTTACCACCATATTGCTCAAGTCAAGATTGCCATCGAGCTTTGGAAGAAACTTGAAGAGCTGTATGAAAGGAAGAGCGCTGGGAATAAAGCACTGTTGATAAAACAATTTGTCAACATGAAATACAAGGATGGTGAATCCATGACTGAGCATCTGAACGAGATTCAGAACATGATTAACCAGTTCTCTCTTATGAAGATAAATTAAGGAGATGAACTGCATGCTCTGTTTATCATTGGCTCTCTGCCCGATAGCTATACTACGCTATCTGTAGCGGTCATAAACTCCTCAGCTGATGGAGTTATTTCCATGGAAAGAATTACTAATGCGTTGCTGAATGAGGAGACGAGATGGATGTCGAGTGACACTCATCTCCCAAGTACTAATGAGGCCCTTGTTGCTGAGAAGAGAGGCAGGTCGAAGAACAAGAAGAATTCTCATTCGAGCAGTAATGAGAAGTCGAGGCCGAGAGGAAAGTCCAGCACTCCTAAGGATAGGAGGGAAGTTCAGTGTTTCTATTACGGTGTGAAAGGGCATTTTAGAAATAAGTGTTATTATCTGAAGACCGATCAAGAGAATGGAACTGTACATGAAGACAAGATTGCTGGCAGATCGAAGAACACAGTTGCCTTTGTGTCCGTGAATGATTTCCTATATGTGTCCGCTTGTGGTGACTCGTGCTTGAGTATATCAAGTTAAGATATAGAGTGGATCATTGACTCGGGGGCGTCGTATCATGTTACCCTACATCGAAGTTTCTTTGCCACTTACAAGACTGGTGAGTTCGGCAGCGTGAAGATGGGGAACAGTGGAGTCTCCAAGATTATGAGGATGGGTGATGTCTACATGAAGATCGAGCTAGGTTGTTCCTTGGTGCTCAAGGAAGTCAGACATGTACCAGACTTGAGATTGAATCTCATGTCAGCAGGGAAGCTCGACGATGAAGGATACGTGAGTGTATTCGAGAATGGGAAGTGGAAGCTCAACAAGGGTTCTCTGGCTGTTGCCAAGGGCACCAAGTGTTGTTCACTTTACAAAAGTCGAGCTAGGCTTGATCGAGCCGAATTGAATGTGGTTGAGAAGGGGATGCCGATCAAGCTTTGGCATCAAAGATTAGCTCACATGAGCAAGAAGGGACTAGACGTCCTGAGAAAGAAACAAGCCTTCTCGAGCATAACAGGAATGCACTTGCAGAAGTGTACTCATTGTTTGATGGGAAAACAGACCAGGGTTTCATTTCATAAACCACTTCCAGCACGAAAGTTAGAGATTCTCGAGCTTGTACCCACAACTATGTGTGGGCCTATGAAAGTGAAAACCATGGGTGGTTCTTCCTACTTTGTTACCTTTATTGACGATACTTCCAGAAAGGTGTGGGTCTACTTATTGAAGACAAAGGATCAAGTTCTTGAGTGCTTCAGAGATTTTCATAACAAGGTGGAACGAGAGACCGGCAAGCCTTTGAAGTGTGTACGATCAGATAACGGGGGAGAGTACATTGGGCCATTCAACGAGTATTGCAGAAAATATGGTATTCGACATGAGCAGACAGTACCCAAGACACCTTAACACAATTGTATAGCCGAGAGAATGAATCAGACTTTACTTGAGCGTGTGAGGTGTATGTTGTCTCAAGCTTGATTACCGAGAAAATTTTGGGGCGAAGCACTTAGCACAGCAGTTCACATTTTAAATAGTTCTCCTTCACAGCCGCTGAATGGAGAAGTTGCCGAGAGAGTCTGGAGCAACATAGATATGGATTATGAACATCTGAGAGTTTTTGGATGTCGAGCTTTTGTACATATTCCCAAATATGAGAGATCGAAGTTAGATGACAAGGCAAGGTAGTGCGTTTTTGTTGGCTACGCCGATGAAAAATGGGGTTATAAGCTGTATGATCCTATTGTGAACAAGATGGTCAAAAACTGAGATGTTGTGTTTCTAGAAGACCAGACAATTGAAGACTTCGAGAAGGGAGTGAAGTTGAAATCCTATGTTGGCGACTTAGAGGATTTCTACATTGAAGGCCGAGAGAAGGTCAAAATTCCCGAGAACCAAAAGGTCAAAGAAGTTGATCATGAACTCGAAGTTCATGAGGACGATGCACGAGGAGGCCGAGGTGATCCCAAACCACAGGTCGATGTGCCATCGTAGGTCGAGTCATAGCAGGTCGAGTCATCTCAGCAGGTTGAGCTACCTCAGAATGAAGTAGTCGAATTGTGAAGGTCGACAAGAGCTCGACACCCTTTAGCCAAATATCCAGTAAACGAGTATGTATTACTGTCCGATGGCGGTGAGCCCGAGTACTTGAGAGAAGCTCTTGAAGATACTCAGAAGAAAGAATGGCTGAAGGATATGCAGGAAGAGATGGATTCGCTGCATAAGAACAGGACTTTCAAACTTGTTTAGAAGCCCAAGGGAATGAAGATTCTCAAGAACAAGTGGGTATACAAGATCAAATAGGGAAATAACAACTCGCAACCGAGATACAAGGCTCGACTAGTTGTGAAAGGTTTTGGTCAACGGAAAGGAGTTGACTATGATGAAATATTTTCACCTGTGGTGAAGATGACTTCCATTCGAGTTGTTCTAGAGCTAGTTGCTAGCATGAACTTAGAACTTGAGCAGATGGATGTCAAGACGGCATTTCTTCATGGTGATATGCATGAAGGAATCTACATAGACCAGCCCGAAGGGTTTGAGGTCAAAGGCAAGGAAGACAGAGTGTGCAAGCTAAAGAACAGTTTGTACGGGCTGAAACGAGCATCTCGACAGTGGTACAAAAAGTTCGAGAACTTCATGAGCCAGCACAACTACAAGGAATCTAAGTCGGACCATTGTGTGTTTATGCGCAGATTTTCCGATGGTGGTTTCATCATTCTCTTACTGTATGTTGATGACATATTGATTGTGGGTCAAGATGTCGAGAAGATTGCCGAGCTTAAGGGTGACTTGAGCAAGGCGTTCGAAATGAAAGACTTAGATCGAGCAAAACAGATCCTTGGCATGCAGATCGTTCGAGATAGAAAGGTCGGCAAATTGTGGTTATCCCAAGAGACCTATGTAGAGAAAGTGTTGAACAGGTTTAACATGGACAAGGCCAAGCCAGTTAGTTGTTCACTCAGGAGCCAATTAAAATTGTCAAAGGAGATGTGTCCGAAGACCGAAGAAGAGAAGGCCGAAATGGGTCAGATTCCATATGCCTCAGCGGTTGGGAGCCTTATGTATGCTATGGTCTGTACAAGGCCGGATATAGCCTTTGCAGTCGGTGTAGTGAGCAGATTCTTGTCAAATCCAGGAAAGGAACATTGGGAAGGCGTCAAGTGGATTCTGAGATACTTGAGAGGTACATCCAAGTTATGTTTGTGTTATAGTGGTGATAAGCCGAAGCTATTCGGCTACACAGATTCAGACATGGCATGCAATACCAACACAAAGAAGTCTACTTCAGGCTACCTGTTTACTTTTTTTGGGGGAGCAGTTGCATGGCAAGCTAAGCTACAGAAGTGTGTAGCTTTCTCGACTACTGAAGCCGAGTACATTACGATCACTGAAGGTTACAAAGAAATGTTGTGGATGAAACGGTTCTTCAAGGAGCTCGGTATTGCACAGAACAAGTTCCTTGTGTAAAGTGATAGCCAGAGCGCGATACACCTGAGTAAGAATGTCAGTTTCCATTCACGTAGCAAACACATTAATGTATGCTACCATTGAATAAGAGATGTGCTTGACTTGAACTTGTTAAGCATTGACAAAGTTCATACCGACGAGAATGGATCGGATATGATGACGAAGTGTTTGCCAAGAGGTAAGCACGATTACTGTTGTGCCAAGCCGGTATGGTGGAGGTGCACCAATCAACGACTTGATTGGGTCAGAGGACTTCCCTACTCATATTGAGTGAGGGGGAGATTGTTGGGCTTCCCTCTTCATGAGGTTGAAGTCCACGTCGAAGGAAATTGTTGGGCTTCCCTTGGTTTTAGGTAGAGGTTTCAACATTGAAGGCTTGGAGGTTTTTAGTCGCAGAAAGAGGAACAACCGTTTCTAATTGAATTGTAACTCCTATAGGACTCTTTTTTATAAATAGAAGAGCCTACTAGGGAATTGAGAAGAGAGAGAAGTGAATCTTGATTTTTGTGTGAGAGACGAAAAAAAGAGAGACTTTGGGAAACTCTTGCATCGTTTTTGCAGAGTTGTAGAGAGGAGAAAATCCTGCTGATCATCATCATTTTGAGATCATGCAGGTTGAATAGAGAGTTTGTAAGATCAGTTGTAATCGTCACTTTATTCTTCTAGTGAAATCTCTTTACCCCGTGGACGTAGGCATCGAATTTGCCGAACCACGTTAAATCTTGTATGTGTAGGTAATCTTTACTATTCTTTGTTTTAGAATTGTTTAGATCATGTTTGCCATTAATACTCTGTAGACTTACATAAGAGAATAACAGAAATCGAATAGGGAGGATTCGATCGTGCTATTGTTGATTCTCGATCTTGGAACTTGCTGTTCTCGATCTTAAATCTGTTTCGATCTGTATCTATCCCAACATAAACGTGTTTTAATCTACCTAGTCTCTTACAAGAGCTAATAGAATTTTAAAGCACAGGATGCCCCTAGATACTACTTATTCTAACTGCAAGTTAGAGATAACACGAAACAATGACTAATTTTGATACGACTTATAGTCATTCATAAATACACTATAATGTCCAGGATATTATTGAGCACTCAATCACTGATTGACCTAGTCTTGTTCCTAAAAATGTGGCTTCCTAGAAGGCTAGTTTTCCGCATCTAGGTGCAATTATGTTACCTAATAAGATCTAGAAGTATATAGGTCATTATAGCACCCTGATATACTACTAGATCGTTAGTTCCAAGATATGTTTTATTTACCTAACTGGGGAACCCAACAAAATTCGGGGATAAAACTACTCATCTGTTAAACATCTAATATCCCCACATATTTGTAACAATTAGGTTATTTGGCTAGAATATACAAACCTCATAGAACTATGGAGCTTAGAAAACTATGGATAGTTAATTAAGGCCGCAACATCAAGTAGTTTTGTATACGGTGTCTTGGCTAAGACCTATTAAAACACATTTCTTATGTTAAGATCGACTCTTTACTAGGTAAATTAGTGGTTTAACAAATATCATGAACATTAAAATATGAACTAGGTTCACATATTAACTTGATTTAGAATAAATTACTTTCTCCAATTTTTTTAAATTTACTATGATATTCATGCATGCATAGGAATGTTTATCGCTGAACTGCTACTGACTCAAGATTTACATGTTACATTTCAGATGGCTTTAAAACTCAAGAATGATGAATTTCATGCACTACTTTCTTGAACCAACTAACTCATTTGGTGTTTGGACGCTAGATTGCATCTCAAAGCTCTAGGATTTGAAGATACAATTGTTGACAAGAACAGAGAGGCTCCCATTGACAAGACAAAGGCATTAATTGCTCTCTGTCACCATATTCAGGGGAATTTGAAGATGATGTACCTCAATGAGACTAAATCTAGTGACCTATGGGCCAACTTGAAAGAACATTTTGGCGAATAGAAAACCGTTCTGCTTCCCAGAGCGAGGCACCAACAGAACACTCATAAGTTTCAAGATTTTAGGATTATCTTTGAATACAACTCAGCAATCCATAGAATCACTTCTATACTTCGATTATATGAAGTACTGGTCATTGATATAGTTATGATAGAAAGGATTCTATCCACTTTCCACGTCTCCTATATTGCCCTTCAAAGGCAATATAAGCAAGATGGATTTAAGAAGCACTCTGCTCTTATCCAGGCTCTGCTACTCTTTGAGCAGAATGATGATCTCCTCATGAGAAATCATGAGATGAGGCCAGCTGGGAGCAACCCGATACTTGAGGTATACATAAGAATTCAAAGCAACAATAATCGCGGCCGGGACCGCGGTCGTGGCGATGGACAGACTCGTGGAGGACACAATGGGAGAAAGGGCAAGAATTAGAATTCCCTTCCCCACAAAGAGGAAAGGGGAATAAACGAGCTGACAAGAAAAGGGATGGGAAGAACAAGCAGCCTGACAAAGGCTCTCCATACTTTAAATGTGGAGGGATTGGACATTGGGCATGGGACTGTAGGTCACCTAAGATGCCCAAGGATGATTGTGTTCAAGCCCACCATATGACTTCTAGTGTCAATTCTACGGCAATAGAATTTTTGGCAACGGATTTCTTCGAGGATATTTAGAGCTGGCAATTCGAGCCGGTGGGCTGGGATCGGGCTGGGCTTTGCAGGCCTTGTAAAGTTTTGGGCCAGGCCGGGCCTCGAACATTTGTTGGGTCGGGCCTTTATATAGATGATTAAGTCCGCAGCCCACCCTTGAATAATATCGGGCTGAGCTGGGCCGGGTTATATGGGTTGGGTTTGGGCTGGGCTATATGGGCTGGGCCAGATGGGTCTGTTTTATGGGCGGGCTTATTGAAAAACTTAGAAAAATAAAATTATACCCATTGAAGAAAAAAAACACCCGTTTATTAATTTTTAGAGGAAATTAGAGGGGGGGGGGGCATAAAACCTTACATCTCTACAACTTAAAAAAAAGAAAGTGAAAATAAAAAATACATAGAGTGCTCATTTAGCCACATATCAAAATAATAGGAGGGGGACCTAAACTGTACTTCTTTAAACAAAAATAACTAAGTTCATAAATCTTCTTCTGATCCTTGTGGCATTAAATCTTGATTTTTGTTCTCTGTTAAATACTAGTCTCTTAGGCAAATAGTCACTTCAATTGTGTCAGGCGATAAACTACTCTTATAATATGTTATTAATCGTCTAGCTCCACTGAAAGCTGCCTCAGATGCTACTGTTGAAAATGGAATTGCAAGAATGTCGTGAGGGATCGCAGTAAGAATAAAATATTTGTTTTCATTAATCTTCCACCATTTCAAAATGTCAAAATATGCATCTAGATCTATTATTTATGAATCGAGGTAACGACTCAATTCATTTGATCCACTACTCTGGGGCCCTCGGTGAATGTTCTCAAGTATTCTTGACGCTGCACAATCTCGCAGTATAGATAAGCTTGGTTGAACAGGTGGTAATGGTCCATTAAATTTACCGGTCAACTCATAATCCTAAAATAATGATGTTATAACACTTCTAGCTAATTCAATTTCAGAAGTATATGTAAATGGATAAATGACTTCCCTATAAAAAATTTCAAGTACATTAAGCTTAAATTGGGGGTTCAATAATGTAGCTACGACACAAGCCAATGGAATATGTTCAAAATACTTTTTATACTTTCCACACATCTCGACACAAATGTTAACTAAATGTCTAATAACTTCAAAAAATGTAACATGATAACTCTTGGAAAAACATAGTGTTGCTTCATAAAAAACTTTAAGAAAATTTCTAAGTAATTCAACTGTTACCCAATCATCATCAGTGACAGTGTGAATGAGCTTTTTTGACATTTGATATTGCGGAATTGGTTGTTTTAAAGAAAGTACCACATCTAACATAAAAAATGTTGAGTTCCACCTATGTTGAACATCTAGAGGTGGTTTTCTCGGTTTTTTATTTTGAGCATGACATATTTTTGTGAAAACTTGATAAAGTTTTTGTGAATTGTGCAAATAAAGTGTTGTTTGTCTCACATTTTCCAAAATATCTTTGCATACATTTAATACATCTTTTACCATAAGATTAATAATGTGGCAACAACATCTAAGTTTGAAATATTGACCATTATGTTGAACAGGTAACCAATTCTTTAATTATGCACTAGCGCGGTCATTTGAACTAGTATTATCTAAGGAAGTAGAAAATATTTTGTTTGAAATTCCATATTCGTTTATTGCTTCAAAAATGGAATTAGCTATAGTTAAACCATCATGAGGGATTTTAAGCAACGTAAACAAAATAATTGTTTTTTGTATTATCCAGGTAAAATCTAAGAAGTGTGCAGTAACACAACAAAATCCTAGTTTTGTTGGAGAGCTCCATAAATCACTCTTAAGAGATATTTTTCCAAGAGTATTTTGCAAAACAATTTTAAATTTTTTCCTTTTCAATTTTGCAGAATTTTAAAATATCAGCTTTAACTGTATTTCTACTAGGTGGTTGAAAAATATCTCCATATGTTTTCCTAATAAACCTTTTAAATGCATCTTGATTAAAGCGAAAAGAAGTAATATTACATGTTGGATATCTACCTAATTGGGTTTGTACATGATTTTGATTTTTCTTATAGTTCTCCATGTCTTTTAAGGTGGGAAGTGTCGCCTGTGTTTTTGGCAGAGTAACCTTTTTATCACAATATTTGCAATCAACCTTTTGTATCATCACACCGAAATTATTTTCCTGATCAGAATGTAAAACCTCATACTTAGTAAACCATAGCCAAACATCTGATGTTGTCTTATTTGCTCATTTTGGCTTTTTACTAGATGAGGTAGGCATTTGATGGCTAGGAATTTGAGGACTTGTATTTTGAGTGGTCGGAGTTTGTTCTTCTGATAGCATCTCTGTATCTGATGGCATCTACGTATCAGAATATAATAGTGTAAGATGTTGATCATTTTCAGTAAAATCTAGTAGAGGAGTTTGGTTGTCAACATCCCTAATGGTGAGAAATCTTTTGTTTGACATTCTGCGATAAAAAATAATGCCGTTTTAATTAAAATAATCTAAAAATATAGGTAATGACATTATACACAAGTTTACATACATTACTGGGGAAAAAAACATTGCACTAAACATATTCGTAAGATGCCCCATTCAATTGCACTAATTGCACTAAACATACCCCAATCAATCTCACAGTCAATCATTCACTGAAAAGTTACACTTGCAATAAGAAGCTATGTAAGAAGAGCCCTAAACATCCAATTTCCTAAAGAGTGGAAAACAAATATAGTAATTGTGTGCACTTGTAATAACAAGCAACGGATAAAGAGCCCAAAACATCAAATCTTCTGAAGAAGATGACAAACAGATCTAGTAGTTGTGAGAGATGATTGAACATGTGAAATACCCAACTTAATTTCAGCTTTGAATCCCTTATCCAGTATGGGTTCTTGTTAACTAGTTTAGTTGTTAAGTGGGAGAGAGAAAACCATCTTCATCAAAGACACTCAAATATCATGAACTCTATTTGTAAAATAACACCAACATCCAATCTCACAATGAATCCTACAAATTTTGGAACCCAAAAGAAAAAAAATACCCCCAAAATCCTTGATAAACTTAGCAGCAACCCAAAAAAAAACTTAAAAAATATAAATAAAACAAAACCCCACACCCCAAATTCATAATTAAGCCTCATTCAAGCATCAATTGATGAAAACAGCAAAAACTTAAACATGGGTTTTGTCATTATAATCATAAATAAACTAAAACATGGGTTTTGTCATTAGATAGATGGGTATTGCAATTTGCAGAGAGAAAGATAAGATCATTATAATCATAAATAAACTAAAAGTGGAGTTAAGCTCTAAGCAAAGAAAATGTTTATACTTACAGGCTAAAAGCATAGGTGGTGTCTGAGAGATGAATGCGTAAGAGTGTCTGAGATACTGTGTCTCTACAAGATGCATTGCTTCTTTGTTTTTAAGAATGAGAGACTTCTAAATATAGACCAGAGAGTGCGAAAGAAACAGCGAGAAAGTGAGGCTTTAAATAGAGAAGCAAAGACTGCAACGGTTAGTTTCTAGTCTCAAACGACTATATTTAACATGGGCTAATTTTGGGTTAGGTTGGGCCGAACCTTGTTTGGGCCGGGATGCGGGCCAACCCACAACAATAAAAAGTAGCCTGTGGCCCATCCATGTAATTAATCGGGCCGGGCCAGCCCATTAATGACATCAGGCTGGGTTGGGCAAGTTTTTTTTTCAGGCTGTGTCGGGATAGCCCGTGGGGTTTGGCCCATATTGCCAACTCTGAGGATATTGATGTGTGATGGACCAGACTCAAGAGTAGTCAGTAACACCTTCTCATAGTAGTTTCTTTGCTTGGTTGTTAGTAGTAGATTTGCTTTATTAGTGCTTTTTCCAGATTATGTTCGAAGCATAGTGGTTGATTTAGTTTAATAAGTGTTGTAACATATATTAAGTATCATCATCAATGAGATCTTTATTTTTATGTTATAATTACTATTTGTTAGATTTTTTTCTTGGCATAGTATTTAATTATGTTGTATGATAGTTAATCTGCTATATATAGGTTGCCCATATGGATTTTTATGCTTATCGAGCATTTTTTGATAATCGGATGAGTAATGACAACTGTCTGGAAGACAGTGGTACCATGTACTCCATCATACGAGATACAAAATATTTCTCTTCTTTGACCCCGTGCATCGACGATGTCACTGGCTCGACCAACATGATTGAAGGCACTGACCACTTACTACCCAACGGTACGATACTGAGTATCCAGTACGCTTTATACTCGAGTAATTATACCAGGAATCTACTCAGCTTTCGGGACATCCATGACAATGGATATCAAGTAGAAACTAGGGAAGAAGGACAAAACCAGGTTTTGTGCATTACATCGACCACTCCTTAAGGTCAAAAAATAGTATTGGAACTATGCTCAATACACCCCTCAGGGCTATATTCAACAGACATTCGATATGTCGAGACCTATGCTTTAACAATTTTTTCTCCCTTACAAGAGAAAACATTCAAACTATGGCACCATCGTCTAGGACATCCAGGTTCTCGGATGATGAGGAAGATTATCTATAGTAGCTCTGGATATTCTTTAAAAGGAGAAAAAATTTGCGTATTGCAAAATTTCCCTTACAACGCCTGCTCTCAGGGTAAGTTAATTATCTGGCCTAGCTTGACCAAAGTGGAGTAAGAGTTTCTAGCCTTTCTCCAATGCATCCATAGAGATATATATGGATCTATCCATCCACATAGTGGCCCATTTAGGTATTTTGTGGTCATTATTAATGCATCTTTGCGATGGTCACACATTTGCCTATTGTCAACTAAGAACATGATGTTTGCAAAACTTTTTGCACAGATTATTCGGTTATAGGCTCATTTCCCAAAACATCTGATCAAGTTGATCCGACTTGGCAGCACATGCGAGTTTACCTCCTGCGCATTCAATGATTATTGTATCGCTAATGTGTGGAACATCCGATACCTCATATCCATACTTAGAATGGTATGGACATGAACCTAATCAAGCGATTGTAGACAATCACTAGACCACTATTATTATGATCTTAGCTTTCAGCCACTGCTTAGGGTTATACAATCTTGCATGTCAGAGCACTGATTAGAATTCGTCCGAGCGCAAATCATCAACTTTCCCTAAAGCAACTAGTCATTGTATTATAACCTAATGTCACCCATTTGTGCACCTTTAGATGTGCCATATAAGTACCGATTACACCTCCACAATGCACGAAAATGAGTCCCCAATGCCGTATTGGTGTCTATGTTGGTTATGATTCATTATCTATCATTTGATACTTGGAAACCACTACAAGCGACGTCTTTACTATGAGATTCACAGATTGTCACTTTGATGATACGATTTTCCCGGTATTAGAGAGATATGACAAATAAAGCTGCAGAAGTTCCTAAATTAACTTATGAAACACCATCGTTATCTCATATGGATCATGTTATTAAACAAAGTGACAAAAAAGTCTAACAGATACTTCACTTACAACAGGCCGTCGATGAACTGCCTGATGCATTCAATGATGCTACTAAAATGACTAAGGGGCATATACCTGCAAGTAATGCTCCTGCATGGTTGAAGGTTTCGAAAGGAACTACCGTGCCTCTTGCAAATGAATAAAAGGTTAAGAGACCCCATGGACGTCCTCCTAAGGATAAGGAACCAGCTTCGGGGAGGTGGCAAAAATTGGGACCATAAATGACTAAGGGTTTAGTCGGTTCATCTAGGATGGAACCACCTATTGACAGGGCTACTGTAGCTACACAACCAGTTGATACAATACCAGACATGCGAGCCTGACACATTGATACATAGCTATAATAATAGAGAGATCTCGATCAATTATGTTTGTAATGATACAACTTGGGATCGCTCAAATGTAGTTGTTGATAATGCATTTACCTTCGTTGTTGTGCTCGCCATCGAGGATGGTGATCCAGAACCCATTTCGATTGATGAATGTTGTAACCATAAAGATTGGCCAAAATTGAAATCTACAATTCAAACTGAGCTCAACTCGCTTGTAAAACGTGAAGTGTTCGGACCAATTGTTTGTAGGCATGATGCCATAAAGCCTGTCGGTTATCAATGGTTATTTGCACGAAAATGTAATGAATATGGAGATGTAGTAAGATACAAGGAAAGACTAGTAACACAGGGCTTCTAGCAAAGACCTGACATCGATTACGATGAAACTTACTATCTGGTCATGGACGCAATAATGTTCTGTTACTTCATTAGTCTGTCAGTTATCAAAGATAATCTAGACATGCGTCTTATGGATGTAGTTACCGCGTATCTATATGGAAAACTAGATATGAATATCTACATGAAGCTACCCGAAGGGTACAAGCTTTCAAAAATAGTAAAACCCGACATACGGGGTGTGTACGTAATAAAATTGGATAAGTCACTGAACAGTTTGATACAATCAGGGCTCATGTGGCATAATAGGTTGACTGAATATTTGGAAGCTGAAGGCTTTACAAATAATCTTATCTACCCATGTGTTTTCATTAATAAGATAGAAACTGGGTTTGCTATCATTGTAGTATACGTCGATGATCTGAATATCATCGAAACTCTGGGGGACATCACGAGTGCCGCCGAATACCTTAAGAAGGAATTCAAAATGAAAGACCTTGGGAAAACCAATTACTGTCTCGGTTTACAGATCGAACACCTTGGTAGTGGTATACTTGTCCACTAAGCGACATATACCAAACAGATCCTCAAACAATTCAGTATGGATGCAGCACATAGTGCTAAGACGCCTATGGTAGTCTGTCACTTAGACGTAAACAAGGAAATTTTTTGCCCTTCAAGTGAGAGGGGGGGGGGACTCCAAGGGGCGTCTGAGGTGCCGTATCTGGGAGCAATTGGTGCTTTGTTATACTTAGTAGGGTGTACTAGACCCGATATCTTTTTTGCAGTGAATTGCTTAGCTCGCCACAGTTCCACTCCTACCCAAAGGCAATGGAATGGGATCAAACACATTCTGCGATACCTAAAAAGGCACAATAAACTTGGGTTTATTCTACATAAAATATGGTAAATGTAAAATTATAGGGTACGCCGACGCAGGATATTTGTTAGACTCGCATAAAGGTCAATCTTAGTCGGGATATGCATTATTGTATGGTAATACAATGATTTCATAGAGATCTGTGAAATAGACGATGGTTGCTACATCTTCAAATCACGCAGAGATTATTGCACTTCACCAAGTTGGCAGAGAATATTTTTGGTTATGCTCTATGGTGAATTACATCAACGAAACTTGTGGATTAGATTTTGTCCAGAATGACCCTACTACTCTATATGAAGACAATGTTGCTTATATCGCTCAAGTTAAATGAGGCTTTATCAAGGGATACAAGACCAAACATATTTCACCAAATTTTTTCCATACTCACGAAATATAGAAGGCGAATGAAATTGATATTGTTCAAGTACGTTCAGAAGATAACTTAGCAGACTTATTCACAAAGGCTCTTGCATATCCTACATTTAAGAAATTGGTACACGAAATAGGCATATGTGAAGTTCATATTCATTAACGTCTCTAGGAGATAAACGTCATGGGGAGTAGTCTCCACCTGACATGGGCATATGTGTGTTGTACTCTTTTTTTTGATAGCACAGTTTTTATCCCTGGGGGTTTTACTTACTGGAGGTTTTGATGTGGCAACGTTATACGCGTCCACCACCCATATGTGACATATGATTATTTTCTTTCCTTGCATAACCTTTTTGCCTACAAAGTTTTGCTAGGTAGAGGTTTTAATGTGGCAAGTCGTCTAGATGTGGGACACCCCAAGGGGGAGTGTTAGGAACAATTTGGTTGGGTCCCACCCGAACTGGGTTTGGGGTGACCCACCTAACTCCTAACCTAATAAGTTATTTAATTAAAGTTTCCCTTCTGTCTCTAAATATTATGGTTGTGATTGTGTGCATGGTTAAATAGACCATAACATTACTTTTGTTCTCAACAATTATCTATATTTAATTAGCTTACTTGGAGACAAAACTTTGTAAATGCATAACCTTTCTAAATGCACACATTTAATTGGTCATAAGAGTTTGCATTTAGATAGGTTTGACTGTAGCGGAAATAAACTAAAATATCTTGGTTGTGAAGCAATTTTAATGTTACTAAGCAGTGTTTTGTGAAATTTTAAAAAGGTGAGAATAGGTGTAGGGGAAATATATAGGTTTAATTAACGATGATTAAGCGGGTCGCATTACATATATATGGCAATGGTACACATGTTGTTTTGCAGTCCTCTATTTTTGAATTATTGAAGCAAAAGAAAAATTATTTTGCTAACTAAAAAAGGTCCAACATATACTGACTATATGTCCTCCAAAATAACTAGGCTTTCTATACATGATGGCACATATTCAGTGACATTTTCAAAACGATATTTTCACACTACACTAGAGATACCAAGTTACTCTCCTTCATCAATGCTTGATCTAAAACGGTAAGCACTACAGCAACACAAAGGCGTGCCTTGGGCACTATTAGGGCCGTATGCCGACATACATACACAATTTCACATACCCGTAGTACTTTTCTTCTGCAAAAATTAGGGTTTTCGTTGATCGAAGTTTTCTCACTCAGAGCGTAAGAGGGATCTCTCGTTCCTCATCTTTGGTGATCTAGGTATGAATTCAAGACCGATATCTCTTTTGTTTATGTTTATTTTTGCTTGTAATTTAGGGTTATGTTTCATGATTTCTAGAGTTCTTTTTCATGATTGCTTTCTATCTTTAGGGTTTAGTTTGCCTAATTGATAATATAAGTGGGATATCAAACCAACCAATTGCAAAAGAACCCTTAATTGGCCTAATTGATGATATAAGTGGGACATCAAACCAACTAATTGCAAATAAAACTGGGTTGATTTTGTCTAATATGGAGTATAATTAGGAAATCAAGCCAACTAATTGCAAAAAAATAAAATAAAAAAATTCTGGGTATAATTTACCCAATTGGGAATATAAGTGGACATTGGGATCTCAACATACCTTTTTAAAAACTATAATATTGTTTTCTTAAGGCTGTATATAGAGAAGAGGAAGGAGAGGGTATTGCTCCAATATCGTTTCTTGTGGGTTGTTATGAGCATATTGAACCAATATGTTGGTGATGGGAAATTTTTTAGCTTACCCATTTGTCAATTTATGTTTGAGGTTGGGTTCAATCTGTACTTCAATGGGCATGGTCTGTTACCCATTTGAAGTTCAGATTTTGTATGTAAGTTTATCGATTACTTGGAGATCTTGATTGGCTTAATTGACTCGTAACTCTAGGTGGTAAATTCATTGAATGCGCAACAGACTTCTGCTTGTGTATACATACTAATACGGTAGTATCTTTGAAGATGTGTGTTATGGATTTGTACTTCAGTTCAGCCCATGGTAGCCAATGAACGTATTGTTTCGGCTTGATCACTTGTAAAGGGTAAGTCGGTAGACAATGCTAGGGAGCACTTCTATTTATTTATCTGTTTGTGGATGGTACACTTGTGCTTATTAGTCTGAAAATTTCTTCCAAACAATGAAAGTATAATTATGGTTGATTACAGTTAAAATGAGCTTTTATGAAGCTTGAAAACATTGAAGATAAATACATCGCCCATCCAAGGATTTTAAAAGTCCACCCAGTGACATTTACAGGCAAAAGCGATACCCTAATCGTTTTCTTCCAAATCGCTTAAAGCAAAAGCGAAGCAACCGCTTAATGATTTTTTTTTTCATTTTAAATATTAAAAACATCCAATGGTTGAAATATAAACATTAATGCTAATCTATAATGCACTAATATCATATTAAACTTCATAATTATTAAATATAACATTCCATTTAATCAAAAAATGATCCTTCAATGATAAGTTCAATTATCAGAGATAGGGCCATAGATAAGCTATAGGAGCGGCAAAAAAGGGATAAACAGAAAATATGGGAAGAATCAAACACAGGGATAATAAAAAATTATAGAAGGGAGCACAAAATAGGGGTTAAAAAAAATGCCAAAAGAAGCAAAATAAGAACAGGGGTTAACAAAAATAGGGGCAGGGCTAAGCAAAAACAGGGCAATGGTGGGCTAAGCAGACCTTGTGGAGAAGATGAAAGTGTTGTAATATCAAAGGAGAAGAGTAGAAGATGAAAAAAGAAGAAAGACTCACAAGAAAGAAAGAAAAAAAGAAAAAGAAGTGAGATAAGATTGACATACCTTTTCCGAAAAACCCTATATTTGTTAGCGACCACTCAAAGTCAACTTCTGTTGTAAACAACTAATCTTCTTGTTGCCAACAGTTTATGGTGGGATTCATTGAGTTTTTTTTTTACTCAATGATTTTGGGTCGAAAGCCGAAGAGTGTGTTTTGGGGTTATGGAACATAGTCTTTTGTTTAATAAGAAAGAGAGAGAAAACATTTAAATGTCATAACTGCCATTTAGAGGTCTTTTATTTAATGTGAAAGAGAGAGATCTCAGTTTAATTCCAAAACTGCCATCTGACTGTTGGTCGTATCATTCTTTAAGCGGTCTTTTTTCTTCGCTTTGAAGATTATAGTTTTTTAACTAAGTAACCGCTGAGCTTCGCTTTTTCAGCTACTACTTGCTTAAAGCATGTAATGTATTTTTGATCGCTTCGCTTAACGCTTGAAGCAAGCTAAGTGATTGCTTTTGACATCGTAGAGTCCACCATGCTCATAATGATATTTTTAGTGCAATAGTGGTAAACCATCTATGGAATTAGTGCAAATATAAGTCCAATTGCCTCCCTGAACCATAACATTTGTAGCAGCCTAGTTTGGAGGACCCTGTTTTATGTTTGTTTTTTTACATATGATGCATTCCTAAATAAGTATTTTGTTGTAATCACATCTTTTCTAGTGGAGTTGAAGAGAAGTCAAATAACAAGAAACCCTGATTCCAAAACATCACTGAAGAAAATAGGCACAAGGTTCCTAAGATATGGTCTAAAAGCTTCGTTCATGGAATTTTGGAACCTGGATAGTGTAATTTTTTGTCCTTCATTTCTGGAGCTAATCTCGTATCATCGAGTCTCCATTCATCCACCTTTTTTTACTTGTTTCATTTCTAGTCATATTTTTTTACCACTCTAAACGGTGGATAAAATCTTGGATATACGGATTATTGTGTAAGCACAATCTTAAAAAAATATCTCTAGATAGTGGCCGCAATCTCTGATGATTAGTCCATATGAGGAAGAATGAAGTATACTCATATATCTTATTAAATGTGTGGTGAAATAACTCTAAAAGTTGAAGTGTAGATAAGTATTTATAATCCTTGCTTTTGTCGGTGTTAATTGAAAAGGAATTGTGCTTTAAATTCTAGATGTGTGTATCAGTATTATTGCACAGTCATAGTAAATTCCTTTTTTTGAGAATGATTTGGTGGTAACAGAATGTTAGGAGGAACTGAAAACATCTTGGAATTGATCCAATCTCTTTTTAACTCAGTAGTTATTATGGGGATATATTTGAGATCTATGTTCTCCTATTCAAATAGGTAGACAAGGGTTCCTTATGGTGGCATTGGAATGTAAATACCCTTGTTTTTTATGATAAATTCCATTTTCACATAATCCTATGACATAGGACCCTTTGTATATAACAGATTGCCTCCCAACACTACATAATTATAGCTTCCCAAATCCCAATTTTTCTTTATTATAAACCAGTCCCCAAATTATCCCCCTGCATTAGCATTAGATTTTTTGAAATTTTGCTTTGAGAGGGGTATTCTTTCACCATCCAACTCAAAGTTATTGTCAGGCACCATTGATAACCAATTTACTTTGATCTAACCATGGTCAACAACGTCAGGTGTACTAATACCAATGAGAATGGTACTAGGGTACCTATCTTGCTAATGCTTGTAATGACATGCTTAATTTTCTTCAATGCGCTGTAGCACATTCTCTTATGAAAATATTTTCTTAGTTTGAGTCTATTTCTTTAATCTTCTTTTAAATTTTTTTCTTCTCCTTTCTAGTATGCTAACCTGACCTGCATTTTCAGTATCATAGTTTTCTGATCTGCTTGCTAACTAATGGATTAAATTATTGATATAGTAGGAAAGGTTTTTAGTTGAGTAATGGGTAAGCGCAAGTCAAGGGCAAAACCACCTCCTAAGAAGCGGATGGACAAACTAGATACTGTGTTCAGCTGTCCCTTCTGTAGCCACGGAAGCAGCGTGGAGTGTCGCATGTAAGTTTGTTTTCCTTTTTTCTGCTACGTTTATGTATATGTAACTTAGTTGACATTTATATAATTATATCTATATTTCATATCGTTATGGTGTAAATTTGTATGCTTAACCTATAAGATCTGTAACTATGTATATATATTTTTAATATTTTTTTTCCTGGTCTATAGTGATATGAAGAATTTGATTGGTGAAGCTATTTGTGGAATCTGCCAAGAGAGCTTCAGCATGACCATCAATGGTAGGTTATCCATTCTTTGCCCAGATTAATCATACTATCCCAAAGCATTTGCATTAGTTGGTACTGCCTGAATTTTCACATTCTGTACATCTATGACATTTACCATGCTTAAATAATGGAAAAAGAAAAGAAAGAGAAACAGTTGTTGCTTAAACTGTTTAGATTACTAATCCAGAGTTAATAATTTTCGACATACTGAATCCTTTATGTAACGTTGCAGCATTAACTGAGCCTGTAGATGTGTATAGTGAGTGGATCGATGAGTGTGAGCGAGTCAACAATCAAGAAGAGGATGACGCTGCTCAGCGGTCAGACTAGAGATTCCCTTTCACTTTTTTCAACGGAAAATTTAGATGTGATCCAATGTTCCTCCTAGTAACTTTATTGTAACTCTACGTTAGCCAGATAGGCCTTTCCATCTCGACATGTATATGGTGATGAAATACTGTGACATCTGGTAGGAGTGGAGAGTATAAAGTGCACTCCTGTAAAGTGCGGTAAGAGCAATCACACCTCAGCACACTAGGTTTGTGATCAGCTGTTGATGGTCTTTCTTTATGATAGTCCTAATGAGATGTTTCGTATTGGCCCTTCGTATACAGTGTTTAAGTTCATGATCTATTTATATGTTTTTGCCCTTTGAGATTTTGTTGTACAAGTCAGTGATATGAACAAATTTATTCTCATGGTAAAATGAAATGAAAATGACTGGATGTACTGGTTTTGGGTTTCTAATCAGGTGGAATTAGAGCTGGAACTGTTGCCCGCCCCTTTGATTCTAGTTTCATTTTCCATATTGTAAATGTTTACTTTTGGTCTTTCAGTTTTTATGGGAAGAACGTAGTTACTAGTTATTTTTAGAGGTACAGTTTTGAAGGAGGTGGTCATGTCTTGAAAGTTAAGTTTGAATGATTTTCAATTGTAGAGGTTAAGGATGTTTGTAATTGCAAGTATGTAACTTGGGCATGGAAGACATACTGCACCTCAGAATGGGTTGAGTATATGTTAGAAATTCTCTCTGCCAAAATGTTACTAAAGAAACTTGGTGGTTGGTTCAGATTGAGACTTTTGAAGATACTCCTCACCCTCAAATTGAAGTCTACTCCCTTACTATCTATATTCAGCTTCACCGATATTCTGTTGTTGTGCATTGCATTGTTATATATTTAGGCAATTCTCCCTTGTATTGTATTGATTTTTGCTGCACTATGGAACAACCTTAACGGAACAAAGTTTCCTGAATTTGCACGAAAATTGGTTCATGGAGTTTTTTGGCTATCGCCCAAAAATTTGCTCTAAGCATAGCAGTTACTTCTCTTATACGGTAAGTCCATTGTAGCAGTATTGAAATGTGGACTCACAAAAAGTTAATGGGTGCCCGGATGACTACTCCATCCATTAGAGGACAACAAAGTGATGGCCCTACCAAACTAAACTCTTTTAAGTTGCAACTAGTAGTATCGCGTGTGCCTACAATAATTTTTTTTATTTTTTAGAGAATTGAAAACTATTAAATAGGTTTTTATATGCTTAATTTTTAATGACTTTTGTAATGTTGGTGATCCATCATCAAAGGCATTTTTATTTTTATTCAGTGCTGAAAACGCACGTCTTTGTATTTGTATCGTTAAAGTGCTGAAGGCACCTGTCCAGTACTATAGTGTCGTCGAGATTTTACCGTGACTTGGTCAAGGGTAATATTATCCTTCACAATTCTCAAACGTAACTGGAAATAGTTGATCATGGATAAGATAATGGACAGACGGACAACTTACAGGCTTTCAACATGATGTTAATTTGGTTATCTGTAAATTGCTTAACTTTGGCTTGAACAAAAATCTCAGTACTTAGTAATGACATGAGTACAAGACGTCAGTCTTGGTCGAAGACCCTTATAAGCAAAACATAGTCCAACCATATTGGGCGGTCCAAAGTGATAGCAGTACAACGGTAAAAAGAGCAAGGCGGATCAATGTTTTAAATGAGGGATTACATCTTCACACAGTCAATGTTATTTAGAAGATTTTTTTATTTTTTATAATTGGATTATTATGAGACTGCAAAACAGTTTTATGTTACAGTTGGCATCTGTCTCACCCATCACAATTTCTCTCTCTAATATACCACTTCCTAGGCGCTGACCCGTTGAGAGCGTCAAAAACTTTTTAATACACGTGGCATCTCTCTCTCTCCCATCACAACTTCTCTCTTTAAGCTGTAATTCTCTATTGGACAAAAACAATATGTGGTTCAGGAGTACCGGTATGGTAAACAAGAATCACATACTCTTCTGTTGGAGGTGTTCCAAAACATCATATTTGTCTAACCAATTTTCTGATTTGCTGATATACCAGTGATAAATTCGATATTTCTGTTATTCACAACTTTAAAAACACATTGCATGGCTGAAATCTTGGACCGCCCCCAACACATTTCCATATACCAAATACAAGACGAACATTCAGAGTATCTGCTTGATCAATAATGTATGTTTAACAAACTTATTCGAGATTTGTCAGGTACATAGAGCACTATACTGCAAAACTAATTTACATATCCCTCATGACGTTGTGTCGAATTTTAGATCTTGAAACCTCTTCAGTAAACTTGATTTATAGCCCATTACTTCGGCATCTTCAGAGGAGTTTGGAGTAGAACTAATAACTGAGCTTGCTCCAGCTAGGTGCAGGGCGCCAACATCTATATCTGCAATTTGTAGAAGCATTTTTCTTAACAAGACCAAAGAAATATGGAGCCAGTAGATAAAGTATGTTTCTCGCTTAGTAATAGGATTAATTACTAAAACAAATCGTATAGTTAATAGTAATATTTATAGACTCCGTTAAGTAGTTACTATACTGTTTCCAAAAAGGCTAAATTTGTTGCCCTCTATAGCACATCCATGAAATTCCTCACCATGGACAAGTTAATTATCATTACTGATCATATAGGCCATAATTCTTGGGTATGGTGAAAAATCTTATTTATTCAAATTCTCACGACGCAAGAGATATTCACGGAGACTTCAATGCTATATAAACCAGAAGGTCTTCAAATCCCCTATAAATACCCTATCGATGTTTGTTTTAGTCCGTTTTAGTTTTTTTAGTCTCTAGTATACAGTAACACATGTTATTTCTAATTACAGTTGATATTTGCTTATATTATCAACGTTAGGAAACTTGGTAGCAAAATGTAACACCTTTACAGACATCACCTGTAAGACTAAGAGTTTAGTCACAATAACAAAAAACTTAAATATCCGTTTGTCATACATCACATCTTCAATGTTGCGTAGGAAAAAAAACGACATTGCGAGAAAATCAAACTCTGACCTGTATATGAGAGGGCGACAAGTGCCCTTAGGGCTTCCATACATGTGTGATCATCTTTAACAGCCTTCAACATGTTTACAAGACCATGAGCGCCGCCCAGCTCTACTACTTTTATCCTCTTTTCATCTATATCAGAAAGAAATTACCACAGAAATCCAATTGAATTCGAGGATCAAAAGACTTGACTCATCTATCATTTAATTGGGTTTGTACTACTTATTTAGCAAAATAAGAAAGAAGATAAAGCTCATTAACAAAGTTGTGACTTGGAAAAAGGAATAAATTCAGGAAAGGTAACACTCAAGAGCAAAAAATGTAGAACCGAAGATATACTTCTCGAGTGATCATACACTATCGTGCATAATCAACCACATGTGTCAAAAAAGATGCATGAGGTGAATATATCATATCAACATAGCACATTCTGTGAGATTACCATCAGTTGCAAAATGAATTATTCTTGACGCTCCCATTCTTTTAAATAAGGGATCTTTGACCCGCAAGAGTTTCACCGATTGTTCAATCAAATTGTCTCTTGAAACATCAATGGTAGAAAATGTTCAAAATTATTCTCTTGGAAACTTGATACTAAAGAAGCTATTTATGATCACCAAATTTTTTGATCACTTTACGAAAACAAAATGCAAACCCATGTAAGAGACGATCTGATAACACAATATGTTACAGTCCCTGCGAAAAATAGTTTTAACCCCCATCCTATTTTCCTTTAAACCTCCTCCATTGTGAGCTCATCTGGCAGAATCAAATTGCATATAAATTTTCATCAATTGTTGTACACTAATAAGGCGACCAATTAATATCGTCTTATTATTTACAAACAAATCTGAAAACTCAAATAAGAGACCCATTCATCTTTAGTTGACATTATTAATTTCTCTAAGACAATTATATCCAAAAAGCAGATGTAACGACTATACACAAACTACCGTCAGAGAACATAGTCTAAAACTGAATTGAATGACAGCTGCATGAGGCAAGACTTAAGCGCTAGGTAACCTTCTAGGAGAAATAATGGCTTACGTGCTTAAATTTACAAAGATTTAACTAGTACCAAAAAGATTATATAGCTACAATAGGTGTTCTAATTGTAGTTACCAAAATTACTTCTGGAATACTCCTCTCTCAAATCTATCTAGAATTCTAGTATTCAACTTTGGTAGTGACAAAACGTAGGAGTAATGTAGATTAAAGACTAAGAACTTTAGAGACTTCAAATCAAATATACACTTCAAAAAAAGGTTGACAGGTATTATCTCATTTATTCCTTCAAGGTTTCAATTCAAACAACCACACCAGTTAAAGAATGGACCCCTCATCGAGCCTATGACCGCAACATAGATACACGGGATTCGTTTCTCATCATTTTTGCAACATTCGTTGCAGATTTTTTGCAATCCAATTTTTCTCTCTTATCTTAAACACCAAGTTCATGAAAATACTACATATCAGAACTCAATGGAAAACATGCATGTCTATCAGAAGCTCACCCGACAACATTGAAGAGGCAACTGTTGTCTGATGGAATGACCCTTTGGAGTACGATATTTTCCGTGCTATTAAAAACATGAAGACTTGAAAATAGATAGCAACAACTAAAGAAGTTCAGTTACTCAACTAAATATATACAAACTAATATCATAAACGAATCGATTCAACTAATAACAGAAAACTCTACAAAAAAATCTCATTCCTATATACATTCATTGCTGCAAGCACCCACCTCAAGATTAAACTAAAATACTATATAACCCCATCTCTAAAAGAAAAACTATCTACATATCTGATATCAGACAAATCATGAGATAATTGAACTAAAATCTAATCTCATGACACTCATTAAGGTCGAAGTAAAAAAAACCACTACCTTTTCTATACAGATGATATCAATAAAAATGGGGAAAAGTAAAAACCCCACCTGAAGAAAACTATTTTTTAGTATAGATTTTCATTTCCAAACAAGAACTCAGTAAAATAGACTCAATTCTAAACCTACACAATAACAAAAACAAAAACACCTACCAACCTAATATAAACCTAATGAAAAATCTCAAAATTCAATCAAAACAATGAAACCCTATCATTAAAAATACAACCCTAGATCATATAACAATCTAATTAGCAATATAAAACATATTATACCACAAATTTCTATATATATGCATTCATTGCTGCAAGCACCCAGTTCAAGATTAAACTAAATAATATATAAGCCACTCTTAAAGAAAAACCCTCTGCATATCAGACTAATCATGAGATGATATAACTAAAAGCTTATCTCATACTCACCAAGGTCTAATTAGGAAAAGTCACCACCTTTTGTATACAAATAATAACCATAAAAATGGAGGAAAATGAAAATCCCACCTCAAAAAAGCTATCTTTTAGTACAGATTTTCATTCATGACACTCATTAAGGTCAAAGTAAGAAAAACTACTACCTTTTCTATACAGATGATATCAATAAAAATTAAGAAAAATGAAAACCCTACCTGAAGAAAGCTATTTTTTAGTACAGATTTTAATTTCCAAACAGGAACTCAGTAAAATAAACTCAATTCTAAACTTGGACAATAACAAAAACAAAAATACCTACCAACCTAATATAAACCTGATGAAAAATCTTAAAATTCAATCAAAACAATGAAACCCCACCATTAAAAACACAACCCCAGATCATATAACAATCTAATTAGCAATATAAAACATATTATACCGCAAATTCTTATATATGTACATTAATTGCTGCAAGGACCCAACTCAAGATTAAACTAAACAATATATAAGCCACTCTAAAAGAAAAATCCTTTGCATATCAGACTAATCATGAGATGATATAACTAAAAGCTTATCTTATATTCACCAAGGACTAAATAGGCAAAGTCACCATCTTTTGTATGAAAATAATAACAATAAAAATGGAGGAAAATGAAAACCCCACCTCAAAAAAGTTATCTTTTAGTACATATTTTTTCTTTGAAACAGGAACCCAATACACAAGGCTCAATTCTAAACCTACACAATCTATAATACTAAAGGAATAGCTATGCCATGAGAATCAATCTCGGCTGTTGATCACCCTACCCTACACATGTTGAGGAAAATATATGGTTTAGTTTATAACACAACCGTTAGATCATAAGGGTTATTGTCTATTCTTGCAATTTAGTTAATATTAAAATACCCTTATTTCGTATGTACCAAATCCCATCCAAAATAGGCATCTCAATCGTAATTACGTGATGAAAGAAGAGGTATAAATAAAAATCCAGCGCACAACTTTTCGTATATACGAAATTAGGGGCATTTTGGAAAGCCTAAATTCAAAATAATGGTCATTTCTATATAATGATACAATTCCCAATATTTTCAGTTCAGAGTTGTCTTCTAAAAAGCCCAGAGGAGCTTAAATACCTCTACTCGGGGGTTGTACTATTCCTCTTTTCTATTTAAGTACTTCTTTTCACATCATAAATGATTGTTCCCATGTGTTGGTTTGTATGATATAAAAAGTTCATAATTAATTACTGTTCAATTTTTTCTACTATGAAATATTTATTTAAAATTAAGGGACAAGAAGTACATAAATTGGACATGGTTAAGAACCTAAATCTCATTCCAAGAACCTTGAACCTCTCCTCCCACAGTACAATAGTAGAGGGCAAATACAAACATCAGTGTACATTTCTATTACCGTCACCTGAAGAATTTTTTGCCTTCCCTTCAAAGTGCCAATCACTTCTTTCCTTCCACATGATCCACACAACTGCATACAATATGATATCCCACAAAATCTAATGTAAAGCGGCCGTCTATACTCCCATTGGTCTCTCTCTCCCTCTCTCAATTGACTACCCTATGCATAAACACTGGTGGTCTCCCTCCCTCACTCCATATTTCACACTGATTTAACATTATCTTTATTTCATGTTTAGTTAAGGTTTTATTTGCTTTATTTGTTATTAGGAAGATAATATTTTTAGTTTCCAATTTGATACAAGAAACTAATTTAGATTAGAAATTAAGCTCTAGGGAAACTTTTCTAGACTAGGTGTAGGACTATTCAATAAATAAGATGCATTATCCTCCAACAATGGACACCAACCATTGTTTAGTTTTGGTAAAAGTTTATGGAATAAAGTGGATTTTATGATATATTTGAGCAGTTAATTAAGGGTTTAAACCCTAAGAATTTCTCCCCACAACTGGTAGTAATTGATCCAACTCTTCCACGAGGACGTTTTCATCATAATATTTTCAATTATTCCTCTAAGCTTTGCTTAACTTAACCTCCAAGGTGTTCATGAAGTCACCTTGGAGGCTTGGACTACTCAACTGATTTTCAAAAGGAGCAATAAAGTAGGATGTGGTCTACAAGTTCCTTCCTAGTCCTACAAACACAAAGGATCCGCATCTATATCTCCTGATTAGCATATACCTCATAGTGTCCTGCCCAAACAAACCCTAAATAAAAAGAAGTCATTAGGGGATATCTGTCTTCCCCTCACTCCTGCTTACGAACCCGCCAAAATAATAGTAAACCCTCCTGCTTCTCACCTCCAACATATGTCCAAAAATGGATCAAGTTGAGAAAATCCCCGTCTTCTGCACCTTCCAATTACACTCATCTTGTCACTCACCCCAATTGTTGTCAAAGTGACCTTGTGAATCAATTTAGTCAAATGATGATCATGCAGAAATGTAAACGCTAATCAATCATTTGCTCTTCCTAGCATAATATGCTGTTTTTCTTTCTTGTTTAAACTCCAAGCCCCATAAATCATGGGTTACAAACATCCTTTCATCACACTGCATATATTGCAACAACAACAAAAAAAGAACCTTCCCCCATTCCCAACCCGAGCTGCATAACCTTTTTTGAATTTCTCCCATATGTCGGATATCAATTTCCATAAATTCATTTCATATGTGATCCTCGGAGCATCACAACCACGCAAACTACTTCATATCATAGTTAGCTTTAACCACCTTGCCCAAAGACATTGCTCTCCCTTAAAGCTCCCACAGTACAAAACAGGGATCAATCAGGCATATACTCGAATAAGAGATCCGAAGGAAGCTAATACTCGGGGGCATACCCTAAAAAGATATAATGTACATCTAAAAATGGATATTTTATTGAGCTGAGATATCAAAAGGTTACATAACAGAGGATGTGACAGACCTTGTCTTCAGATGGTAACTCCTTGGCTGAAACCTTTGAAGGAGCTCCATCAGGAACACTCACACAATGACAAAAGCCAGCTTCTTCCATTAAAAGTTTATCAATTTCACCCTCAACCTAGTAACAATAAGAGTAGGCCAAGAAAGAAGAAGAAACTTATGTAGCAGTTAATATGTAGTTCATAGAGTTGGTGGCAGCAATTACAATGATCATTTCCTTGACATCATTAATATTGTCCAGTCCATAGAATATCTTTTCAGTATTGTTTTCCTGGAACAAATAGAGATAAAAAGAATCTATGTCAGAACATCGCATTCAAAGTAAGCCTAATGTATACCAAAAATGCTATTAAACTGTGATTATAAAAGAAAGAGTTGAGGCCCATATACAATCATGCATAATATTTATTAACAGGATAAGCATATGTGCAACATTCATTGGGGGAAGAAAGGAGCAACCAATTTAATGTGATTTGAAATTACTTTTCAAGAGATCAACCACATCATATGATGACTGTACAGATTACATCTTCACTACTAATTAATTTTTGTTGTCCAGTCCAGATTATCAAAACCGGCCTATTTGACGCCCCAAAATATTAGATGATTGTACATACTAAACTTCATGTTTATTAACTGAGCTATACACCCTTGTCACCATCTACTTGAACTAAAGATGCTTTTTCTAAAATGGTTTGAAACAGAATAAGCCCATAGCAACGGACCACCTAAATCTTGAGTACCCCTACATTCCAAATAGGCAACCCCTTCGAGCCCTTGAAAATCCACAGTCGCCTACCCAAACTCTCTCAAACCCTAAAGCTCACTAACAATACACTAATACATGTTTTGAAGTTTAATTTCCTCTATAAATATAATAGATGGTTTGAAATTCATCGAATAAAACTTAGTGATAAGTCATGTTGATAGCACGTTTCGTACATCATGTGCACACCCTCTTATTTAGTTCTTAGTATTTACTTTAATTGCATTATAATTAGGAGAAGTCTCCTAATTAGAGTCTAGCTAGGGTTTTTATTTGTGATAGGTCTCTTCTCCTATAAAAGATAGTCTAAGTTAGTTTATTTAGTATGTTGGCTTTAGTCAGAGAAAAGGCTTAGCCTAAGCGAGGGAGATTGTAGAGTTTGGGATAAATCTATAAACCCTAGGTCTCTGGCCTTTAATTTATGAAATTAAGAGATTGTTTATTAAATCGAGTGCGTTAAATCACTTCCACGTATGTAGTGTTTAACAAATTAGTACTAGAGATAACAATATTCTGCGAGGGGAATTTTTTTTATTGACTACTATAATGATTACGGCGCTGCTATAGTGATTTTGGCATCTATTACAGTGGTTTCGGTGTCTACTACAAAAATTTATGCGTGCTACAATGATTTTTTGGGGGTTACTACAGGAATTTTTCTTTTACGATGAACGATAAGGAAGAAAATATCGAAGAAATCGATCAAACTCACACAAGAAGAGCGTTTGAAATCGGTAGAGGAATCTACGGCGTTGTTGGTAGAATCAAACAAGATGGTGACCAAGCAATTTGAGGTGATGTTTGCCAGATTGTGTACCCTAGCGAGTTTCGATGGTGACAGAAGATTTGCCGACGCCATCGAAGATGAAGTAGAAATAGGATAAAAGAAGATTGTCGAAAAAGTGAAGTTAGAGGCGAGAGTTATGACGCAGGATTCGAAGAAATTTGATTAAGATAGCTTGGAGATAAAATACCTCGAAGAGACGACGAAGAGAGATGTTCACTGTGCGATTAATCTAGTAGGTGGGAAAGACGGAGACATGTTAGAGAGTTCTCGATCAAAGGACAATGAGGAGGTTGTGACATTGATGCGAGAGGTTCACATGATCAATGATTTCAATTGTCAGGAAGCCCAACCGAAGAATACCAACCCCAATTCAAAAGCCTTGTCAAAAATTCGACGTACGATCGGAGAAGAGATGAATTCCTCGCCATTGAGAAAGGATAGGCTGCCAGTGATTAGGGTGACCAACCGTCAAAGGAGAGAGGAACCTAACACAAAGGAGTTCGAAGAAACTCGTGAGTCATTCGAACGAGTCACTAGAAAGTTCAGCCAAAAGTTTTGTTGTCAAAAATAGGCAAAAATTAGGGAGCCGTTCGAACGACTTTTGGGTTCGTTCAAATGCGTTGTTCTATCCAGATCGCGAGAGAGACCAGGCAGTTGGAGGAGAGAAGCTGGCATGCCGCAAGGGCAGGGCACGCATGGAACGTACAGGGGCAAGGCACGACCAAGGCACATGATGGGGTGTCATGGTGGGCGCGCATAGCACGGGCAGGCAGTGCATGACCAAGGCACATGACAGGGTGTCATGGTGGGCACACTTGGCACTGGCAGGGCACGACCATGACACGGGTCAGGGTACACCGAACCCATCTTTGAATCTAACATGGACTCAACGCGTGGTGCACTTACCCACCACTCCAGTAGTACACGTAACTTGTGTGCCCAACCCACTTAAGTATGCATTCAGGCTCCACCCGAGAACCCGAAAATTCGATAGACTGGGCTCAACCATGACTTAGGTATTTTCCTATTTTCTGCATTTCCAACACCTCGTATCCGTGTTGTTGTTACCTAGGTCCTCACTTTTACCCATTGTCTTCTTTCCCGCAAATAAAACTATTCACAATTCACATGTTTCATCGATCGCTTTTGGCTTCAAACGAATTAAAACTTGCAAAATTGTTATATCTGCAAAATTTTGTGCCTCGAGTAACCATCTACACCTCTTATATTTCCATCTAAACTCACTATCATTGTTGTATCCTTCAAAGTAGCACAGACATTGCTTTCCAATTTCCTTCTCACCATTGTAATTGTTATTAGCTCTAATGCCCCTAAAACGCTCAAATCTACATCCTCGAGGTTTTGATTTTGATCATCCTGTTGGTTTGCTTCCTCGCCAACCATTCTCTCTAGACATATTGATTTCCCTTCCTATATCACTCCTCTGTCATCCCTCGCCATTGTCACGACTGTCGTCACATTCCCCATCTTACCCAACATTGGAATACTCCTCAGAAGAATATTACCATAATATTTTTGCACTAATAATCTAATAACCACCAGACTGTTTCCATTTAAAGTATCCCCATCCAGATTGTTGACGTCTAACTCAGATTGCAGTTGCCCTGAGACTCATATTAACCAGTAATCTATTAATAGGAATCAACCACATCCCAGTCCATGATCAATAGTAGAAGAAAGATTAGGCGTTGCTTTGGGTTTCCAACCAGCACAGAGTAAGCCTAGCTTGGTCGCATATATGTCGAACCAGATTCTAGAGAGAAGCGGGGACATGTTAGCAATAGCATGGCACCTGATTCGATAAGTACAGATAAACCCATTGTATAGACATCTGTATCAAGCCTCTTAGCTTTTATAGATACTTAATAAAGCTTAAAATTTCTGGCCGGCAAACTATATCTACTATCAAAGCCAATTAATTTTCATGCTAAACTGTCCAATTCACAAAACAATGTTTCAAGTCTAAGATGATATGGATATAGATTCTTCACGTATTGTACAAATATTTTGAAAATAATGGTAAGCCGCCAAATCAAACATCATTTACAACTTAGACCAAAGAGTACTATGCAACCAACCTGCCAAAAATGCTTCTTGATGTCACGGTACTTGCAACTGACAAGCTCCCCATGTCGCTTATAAGTAAATGCAATTGCAAGCTGTTGACATGGTTCCAATAATAGTTAGCTATGTAACAATATATCTTATAGTTAGTATGTAACAGAAATTTGAAGCAATCTCATCCATACTTACATAATAAAATCCCAACACCGCGTTAATAGAAAAACTATATCATAACTCTTTGTGCTTAGTACACACGTGAACCTGATTTTCATCTTTTTGCATAACACCATTTCTCTTCAACTTTTCTTGGCTTATCCCACGCTCACGAAAGTATGTAATTATCTACAAGGCCAAAATGGAGATAAATAAATCATAAATTAGTGTAAGCAGAAACTTAGAAGAATTAATGGGGAGTTAGCCATACAAGCATCTATGTTGCAAAAGACGATGGTTTAATCACTTTTAAGCTTTTTCCCCAGTCAACATTACCAACTTCGCTCTAAGTGTCATGTTGCCAACATTACCAACACAGCTTATCTAAGCAATTGAACGCGCATAAATGCTAAGAAGAAAAACAGTTACATAAAAGAATGAAGTAACTACTTCCATACACAACAGTTGCAACTTAAAGTTCCTCCACAGTGATTTTTCTCTTTGGTGGCTTAGTTAGAGATTCTGGAGTATATTTCTTCTCAGTATACTTTTCCATAAAAGGTGTATAGGCCTAGAAGTACAATCAAGCACACATAACTTGGTAAACAACAAGTGATCTCTCATCTCCAATGACAGTAATGAAAAAAATATGAAGTCCCAATATAATTAAACACTATTAAGAAATAAATAAGAATGTAGTTTACTCTACCCCAACTCTACCCTTCCATCCACATTTTCCTTTATGACATTTAAAGAAGGCAAGAGGTCCTCCCTAGACACTACTTGCTTGGCTCGACTCTTTTCTGCAACATTCAAAAACAGCCTATAAGTACAACAAATTACAACAACAACAAAAGAAGAACCTACTTGTCTTCAATGATCTTGACAGATAAGCACTTTTCGGATCTGCTCCCACCATCACACTATCATACCCAAAAAAATGCAATGTCATATTTTTTACTTCTTGTGGTACAACAAACACACCAAATCATGCAATAAAACACATAAGATGTTTATAGAAATACATAAACCAATTACAATAACATCATTTCATAAATAAATAAATAAAATTTTATTTAATGGAAAATGTGCAGCCAGACACTCTCACCTTCCAAAAAATATAAACACCTATAGTTTCCACGGGCCAACACGACCTCTGGAATCTGACTTACAGTCTGTTCTTCTGCAAATCCGTTCATCATCCCTACGGAGGTATCAGCAGGGTAAACATATCAAAATTTCCAAGAGACCTGTTACACCCCGTAAACTTCTAATGTTTCGGTATGATGAGAATCTGTTAAAGCTGGTTACTTCCAACTACTTGGTGTACCGTTGGAATACAAGACAATACTTCATCTATACTTTGTGGATATCACCAGTACTTTCTGAATTCTCAATTCAATTTAAACATTTGACACTAACAACACCACCCCATTTTGTACAAAACCATACCCACACAAATTCAAACAACCTCGAATCAAAGCCATTTTTAAACCTGCAAATACTGCTATTTCTCATACCCAAACACGATACAACCCTGATAATAAAGACTCAAAATTCAATCACAACAAAGAAACCCCACCATTAAAAACACAAACCCAGATCATAAAACAATTTAATTAGCAATAAAAAGTAAATTATACCAAAAAATCTCTATTTTTCTTCAGGGAAGAGCTTGAAACAGAGATAGGCAGATTACAGAGAGACTGAGAGAGGGTTATATATTAGCAATAAAAGGGGTAATAGGGTTTGATATCTCACTTGTATTTTGTCGGCTCTCCAATCAAGCATAAGAAACAGTTCCGAACAAAATTGTGATGTTCTCGAATTCAGAAATCCACTTACAAGCTTGGGTTTGGAAGAGAGGAGTTTGGTGGGTTTGCCTTGGATGAGAGAAGAGAGAAGAGAGGAGAGAGGAGAGAGGAGCTTCGGTGGGTTTGGAAGAAAGGAGTTTGGTTCGTTTGGGAGAGACGATATGTTTAGAAGAAGATTTACAGAAATGACCCTGATTTCGTATTTTATAATTCCCAACTAATTTCGTATATACGAAAAGTTATGCGCTGAACTTTCATTTAAACCCCTTTTTATCACATAATTACGATTGAGATTCCTATTTTGGATGAGATTTGATACATACGAAATAGGGGCATTTTAGTATTAAATAAATTTTGAGAGTAGACTAAATAACTCTCATGATCTAACAACTGTGTTATAAACTAAAACATATATTTTCCTCAACATGTGTAAGGTAGGGTGATCAACAGCCGAGATTGATTCTCATGGCATAGCTATTCCTTTAGTAGTATAGATTAAATCTCTCTTTATTTTTTTTTACTAACCCCACACCCCAAACTCTCTGTAATTTCGGGCACAGAGTTGGGGTGCCCAAATTTTTATTATTATTTGCAAAGTCACTTATTAGGTTTAGGGAGAGAGAACAAAGATGGAGGGATTGGTCAAGTCTCCCTGATGATCTCTTACGATTAATCTGTCAAAAGCTGGTAGTCTTTGAAGATCATGTTGCGTTTAGCTCTATGTGTTCGTCTCGGAGATCCCTCGCTCTTCAGCATCAATGCCATCGCCAACAACTAGGTCTTTTGTCTCGAGAGACAACCTATTCTTTCATTAAACTGCAACTAGGTCTACAAAGAGTACTACCTGCATTACCTATTAGACAATAATGGAAACTACATGTTCCTCCAGAGTCCTCCTGCTGCGGCTCAGACGGCCAAGGTTGGTTTGCGCTTGCAAATCAATTATCTTTGAAAAACTCATCCGATATAAACTTACATCTTTTCAATCCATTCTCCTAGAAGATGTTTCACCTACCGTTGCTAAGTACCCTTCCTAACGATTACGTCGAGTGTAACGTGAAGAAGGTGGTAATGTCGCCAAGTCCTACTAAAGCATCACCTTCAAATTATCTCATTTTTTTAATCTATTATGGATCATTGGAAAAACGTCGTTATACTGTATGTGACAGCAGAGTGGCCTTCTGCAAACTTGGAGACGAGTCATGGACTCCTATTGTTTCTTATCATCGACCTTATAGTTATATAGATGCCGTATATCATAAAGGTAACCTTACGTTAAATTACTGAAGCAATTGCGTAGTTTGTGAAGCGCTTCTCAAATATTCTCCATTGTTGGATTTGCTGAATACTATGTTGCTAAGAGTGATTGATATACTTTGCCTTAGAAAAGAGTACGAGCACATGGTAGCGTAGCATACATTATGAAGAAGCCCCCTCCATGGTTCCATGGAGACGTTTATATATGATTGAAGAGATTTAGTAGATGATAGCTAGGTAAGGTCGAATTGTTAATATTCTTAAGTACTGAACCTTGTCTGGGGGAGGCGGCTGCTTACGTACCCAATTGAGATCATGTACTAGTGCAGCTTTAATATTAGACTCCGAGCTCAAAGAGCTTAACATATCTTCATGTCCCCGAAGACTAAATATTCCATGTCCGCAAACTAACATCTTGCATCACCGAAGTAACTAAATTAAATTGCATGATATTCTCCCTATAAACATTGTTTCTGTTGTAGCTCAAACTCATAATAGGATGTTATTGTAAATGTTCAATTTATGCGACAAATGATACTTAGTTTTTTAATCTCTTAATACATCAAATAAGTATTCATGGGCATTTCCACATGCCCGAGCCTTGTTTTAATCCCATTTGCGATCTTAGCCTTATTCCTTTCAGTTGTCTTGTTACTGGACAATCTCTTAGCTTGTCGTCTACCCATTACTTTCATGTTGTTTATTGCACTGGATGGACTTGTGATGCGCACGTATAAGTAAAGTACTTGGTGCTTATTTATTTACTTGAATTCCTGGGAGCTCATGCTCATATATACCCTCCTGAGAAAAAGAAAAAAAGATCAGAGATTGGGCTAAAGAGGACTCTAAATACATACTTGTTAGTTGTTATGAGCTCCGGTGCCAACATGATCTCCGGTACTAACATGATCCATTTAGGGTCTTCCAAAGTAATGTTTTAGGAATGGAGGGAAGATTAGAGTGATGGTGGGAAGATTAGAGTAGTGGATGGAAGAAACTCTTAACTAGAACCTAACTAAACAAAAATCTAACTAAATCAATCTAACTTGGGGTGTGGGAGAAGTAAAAAAATGGTTTGAAAAGTTATAAATATTCAACACTTTGAAGGGCTTACTTGTCATTGGGTTGGGGTGTGTATCTAAGGTAAAAATGGGGTGTGCAAGTAGTGGCTCCCCTCAAAATATTGTTTTTAGGTAAGTTGTTCAAGTTCATTTCCAGTAGAGCAGCCTGATAATTGGACTCAGGATTCAAGAGACTTCTATAACTACGAGTCTCACATCAACTTTTGTTCCTAATTTCCAATAGAAGTTGAGAGCGGACACTCCCTTTTCGGATACTCGTAGACACTCAATCATTAGCAACCATTTAAAGATGATTAAAGTAATTTTATCCGTATGGTTATGATTTTTTTTCCATTGAGATCATACTTACAAATTGTAAGGTTATTCCGACATTCTTACATCATAAAGCATAATGTCGAAATTTAAATAAAACTAACGATTAAAAACTGAAAAAATATATTATACTTCAAATCTCTTCTTAATGTTGATTAAATTGTCGGAATAGCTTAGTTTTTGTAAGGATGGTCTACATGATAAGAAGACCACTCATCCATAAAGAAAAAAATATCTTAATGTGTTCCTCGTGATTGAGCGTCTAGATGAGTGTCCCAAAAGGGGGTGTCCATGGATCCGCTCCCGGTGCACAACATCTCCAACAAAAAATCACAAGTCTTGGTCAGAACTTAATCACAGACTTCCTCAGTGGTTTTAAGTAGTACGACGAGATAAGATTTCTATCGCAAGTTAGAAAAAATTGTGCCCAAACTAGTTGATTCACATGTATAGGTGTTTTGTTTTTTCACTTGAAATCGTTGACTGCTGAAACAGTAACTCACTATGCTCATTTTAGTAATTAACTAGTGTTTTTTATTTATTTCCCTGCTTATTACTAGCCCATTCAACAGTTTTCATTCAGTTGATTACAATAAACAACGAATCATTCTATCTTCACTACCCTCTTTTACTAAATACTACCAAAAGAAGTCCTCCCTTGAGTTTATATGTCAAAATAGGGAGGACTATAATCATAAAAAAGGGCAAATTAGCTTTTAGACCCTACATAATGACCACAAATTTAGCTTTTAGACCTTAAAATTCACCAATTCTTTAAAAATACCAAATTTACCCTTATGCTTCGTCTTCCCCCAACACTCTCAAAACCACTCATCCGAATTTGAATACCATTAAAAGGTGAGGTTTATTGTTTATAAGAAGGAGACGAAAAAATTATTTTATAATAGTAAAAGGGGTTGTAGTTATGAACTAAAAACTATTGTCAAGTATAATTTCTACAGTGAGAAACAAAGTTTTTTAGGGAAAGAGAGGTTAAAGATAGTTGATTTTGGTTTGGAGATGGGTGATTTTACAATTAGGGATGAGTGATTTCGAGTTAGGGATGAGTAATTTTGGGTTGGGATTAGGGTTGTTCACAGGTCGGGTCAGGTCGGCTCAAGTTTTATCCTGGGTCGGATCTAAACCGGCCTAACTAGGTTTTACATTTTGTAACCCGGACCCGTAGCGGACTCGTTCCAAACCCGAGCCGGACAAAGTCGGGTCGGGCTAGGTCCTACTAAGTTTTACCATCCATCTTTCTCTATCTCAAAATCAATTTTGCAGCGATTTCGTAACATTTCACAACTTTCCCCCCAGACCCAAACCCTCTTCCTCTCTCAATTTCTAAAATTAAGGTTTCCTCATTAATCAATGGAGCCTCAAGATCTGTAATGGCCAAATTTCGTAGTAGCTCGAAATAGCTTGAAATTAGCTCTTACACCAAATGTACATGTGACAAGAATTAAAAAAACCTAATAAAATTAGCATAGGTGATTAGTGTGAAAACCTTTGAATAAGTGAAAACCACGACCTCCGTTTGAGGATTTAGTAACTGTAACTTTATTGCTTGAGGCCGATATTTTATTACAAGTTTCGATCTCTTGAGTAAAAAATACTTGATCTCGTAATGTAAAAATTCTTGGTCCTTTCTCCTCTGGAACTCATCCTTTTTATAGATCTCACTTTAGTTTGATATTGTGTAGAGGCATGTTCTCCTAAAAATGGGGCAGGGGTAGTTAAATGTGTAACTATTTATTCGTGGGAGACAGGTATCTTTGATTTGTTCATATTTTTTGTAGTGCGTGATCCATGTTCTTTATCAGTTCGTGGTCCAAGTGTCATTGCTGATAGTATATGTCATGTATATAATGCGCGAGTCTGGTATTAAGGTAGTTTGAGTTTGGAATAGGTTAAGGGACAGGCCCCTATAATCACCCCCTTGTAACTGAAGGCACATGTGGCTTTAGTTGAGAAATACTATGGAATGTTTGTGTGTTGGAAGTTGGAAAGGGATGCATTGAATTGGATTGGGTTGAGACTTGTCACTTCTATGTTAAAAACTGTATTTGGCAATGCGTTAGAAATGATTGATGTATTTGGCTTTTGGGTTTCTCAGTAATTGTTGGCTTTGAATGATGACTGCTTTGGAACTCATTCCTTGCATGAATGTGGCTCTGCTATAAATATTGTTGATAAGGCATTATCTGTCACCCTTATAAAAGTACTCTGTCGTTGGAAATATCTTGTGGTCTTCCTTGTCTTGAGAATGGTGACTACTAGACGTCAAGTATATGAAGCGAGGGAACTTGCTAAAGTACAGAAGCTGCAATTGCAATACTTTGGTAACCAACCTTTGGATATGCCCACTCCCATACCGGTGTCGCCGACGTATCATGGGATGACGGATGAGGAGCAGCAAAGGTTGAGAATGACCATTATCAAATATGGTAGTTCCACCATCTGATTCTATTGGGTGAGCAGCGATGGGTATGTCTTCGTCTTCTTGGAGAGGATATCATTAATAAGGCTGATGAGGAAGCCGGTGTATGTACCAGGAAGTACTGTCGTTATCCTGCAAGGGATTGGGTTCTCTAAAAGTGGAGTCATTCTTCTTTCTTTGTCTTTCTGAGGTGGTGGAGGTTACAGAGGAAAGAAGTGGTGGTGGTAGTAGATTGGAAATATGCTTTTAGTCTTCAGACTGGAAATATGCTCCTGTTACAACCATTTTTGTTTTCTTGAAAGATTGTTTCATGTTGGAGCAGCTGCTAGTTTCAGAGTAGAAGTACTATTGATAATTGCTATATATTGTAACCTGTGGATCGATATGTAGGAAGTTTATGAAATATTGTGCTTTTTGTAAAGTATTTTGTAAGGCATTGTTGAGCTAATGAAAAATATATTTTACAGTAATTCGATGTTGATATATCGAATTAGAAATTAGTAGGGGAAATTTTGATAGGCCGATCTGGGTGTGATGGAAATTGTTATATATATATATGTTAAATGTAACAAATATATATATATATAGATACCCGCCTGATACCCGCCTGATATATATATATATATATGCGTTGAACTGAAGACAAAAAATTATTTGATCGAACTAGAAATTAGTAGGGGAAATTTCGATAGGCCGATCTGGGTGTGATGGAAATTTTTAGATATATATATATATGATAAATGTAACAAATATATGTGTCGAACTGAAAGAAATTTATTTGATTGAACTACAATATATCATTGTAGAGGAGAAGGCAATGTCGTGAAACTAAAAATCGAGCTATGTATAGATGTGTGAATGAAGGCAAAACATGTGTAATAGAGTTGTGAATTTAGTTCAAAAATATATGGTCGAATAAACATATGCAATGAGCTCGTTTTGAAAAGATATAATCGAATAAACTGTGAGCATGATTTAAGGGTTTTTAGTTATGGATAAGAGGGATTAATACTCAGCATTCTATATGCTGAATGGGGGGGATTGTGTGGATCGTAATTTGTATAAATAATTCTAGAAATGTGAGTTGGAGAAAAGGAAAAATAGTGAGGACTCGTTCTCAGAGAGCTTAACATGCGTCAGAGGGGCGTTTAGCGATAAAGGTTGTTGAAGTTAAGGAGAGGATATTTGGGCGGTTAGAATATGATGCCAAATTTGCCTGAACCTTCAATACAGTTTGATGGGTTGACTCTAAGGGTGAGGGAGAACGAGGTTGGGCACTACTTGTGGTGTGAGATATTTTGTGAATTGATCATTGAGCCTGAAGCTCGAAAAGCTGCTGTCAAGGAAATTGCTATGGAGAAAATAGCTGAGAAAGATGAGAGGATTACTGGGAATGAGCTGATTAGGTGTGGCGCTCGAGGGCATCTTGGTTGTTTTATGTGTGACTATGTTTAAGAGAGTAAACTTCGTTAGTTCGAATAAATGTAAGGTACAAAACGTCTGACATGAATAGTAAAAGGGATGCCTTGGCTCCAAAATCGAGGGCAGTTTGTATGAACCCCAATAACTGCCAGCGGTTAGAGAGAAAAAGTATAAATAACCTTTCCTCTTCATTCAAACGTTTACAGAACATAGAGAAACAATAAACTAGAAAGAAAAAAAAAACTGAGTTACGGAGATTCTAGAGAGAGAGTAAACGAAAGCAGCCATCGAAACTGGAGAGAAAAGGGGGTTGGGATTGTGGGTTTTGATAAAAAAAAACTCTTGTCGCGAAGGTTCGTTGTGAAAGAGGAGGCGTGTGACATCCCTGATTCGTATTCGAACGTTGAAGGTTTGTGGTTATGGTTGATTTTTCTAGTTTGTGTTGTGGTGATGTAGATGAATTGTATAGTGATGTATGTGAAGTTTACAATTTAGGGTGCGTTTTTGAAATTTGAAATTTTTGCTATTTTTTGTAAATATGTGAAAAGTGGTGTTGTTTTTCTATAAGTTTTGTTTTACTTGGAAAACATATATGTTTGAGTAATGAATGAAAAATAATGAGAAGGAAATTTGATTGTAATACCTGAACCTGTATGTAGGTAGAGGCGTGAGAAGGCTATGTTATAGAAATAAGTCTCAATCTCAAGCTTATTTTTGATATGATGACTTCGATCTCTGGTCGCTCGATCGAGGTTGTACCTGTAGAAATTGATAATGTAAATTATGTGGGGGTGAGCTAAGAACGGAAAACTCTGACGCAGTAAAGGTAGAGGTAGAGGGAAAGGATGAATTAGAGTTTCCAGATTTCCCTGGTAACTTCGTTCCATATCCTATAAATTCTGTTATATTCAAGGAGTTTTGTAAAATTAAAGGTAGTTTAGGCGGAGTGTGGGGTGAAGTGATAGAACACGCCGGAAGGTCATTTAGGGGGTGTAAGGTTAAAAATGATGATGAATACATTTTCTTATTGCCTGATTTAGAGCATGATAAATCTAAGAGGGGAGTGGATGATTCTATCTCCTTTGAGTACTTTAATGGGGGTGTCCAAAGTGATCTGGACTTGGGATTTTGGTGCTATCTTTCCCAGATTGATTTTGGACTGATGGTGTCTCTAAGCAATCTTGCTAAAGGTATTTTGAATGCCATTGAGGCCTGCCCAACTGAATGGGAATATGTGAGAAGTGATAAATGTATGTGATAACTTGAATAGAAGATGGGTCTTCAAGGGGGTTGAGAAGAGAATAACCCCTGTCGATGTTTTACAGTATTATACTATGAAATACTATGCAGCGACTGGGGGCGCGTTCTTCTCTTCCAGTCCGTCTTGACCTCAGTTCTTCGACCTGAATTCAATAGGGCGAGTGTGGAATTATAACTTAATATGGGTGAAGGGTGATTGTCTTCAAAAGGTGGATAAGGAACCCATGGCTCTTATATATAAAACTCTGAAGAAAAGTAATAAATTGTTTGTAATATTAAACTATTTTTGTGTTAGCGTTCTGTCTGTATGTAACAATGTGTCGTGCTTTTGGCAGATCCTCAATCTCAAGTTGCAAGAAAGGAATCATTGATCGATATTATAGCTCAAGAAGGATCAGTATTCGAGATTGTTTTGGGAGAGATCGAAATAAGCAGATTTAAAAGGGCTAAGAGTAGGTCAGAAAAAGTTTGAAAGTCTCAAGCTAAGAGAAAAATGACAGGAACTGGCGCGACCATTGGAGAAGAAAAGAAGGCAGGATCGGACGTTGAAAGATGTCTAACATTAAAAAAGGCTACATCGATTTCTTTGAAGTCAAATCTTGTGGGGGCTACATCGAGAAAGTTAATTCAAAGGCACCCAAAAAGGAAGAATATGAAGGTTAATGGTTCGAACTCGGCGACCACAGAGAGTGGAGAGGTTGCCATGAGTTTGAGAAAGAGGATGGTGAACGCTCCTGCTCCTGTGAGATAGGTGAAGGAGGTTGGGAGTAGTTTTACTGTGGAGGACGAGTTGTTGGCCGTTGAGAACAAGTTGAGGGCGGTAGCTCGAGAAGGTTTTAAGGAGCTTAATACGTCTGTGCAGTTAGAGCTCTGTAGAGTAAGTTAAACGCTTAATTATGTTTCAATTTTATGCAATCTTTGAACTAAAATATTACTTTTTGTGTTATAGGTCTCTCGTGTGTTAAAGGGCATCTGTCTCGGGTTCAAGGATGGGAGGACTGAGCTCGAGAAAAGAGTTGCTCAACTCGAGGCCGATTTAGCTCTGGAAAAGGTGCGTTCAAGCTCTACGAAGGATTCACACGGTGTCACGATGCTCAAACTCACAGATGAGATGAAGAAGAATGTTGAGGAAGTTTCAGTTGCGCGTGATAACCTTGGTCAGAGGCTCCTAGAAGTTGGATACTCTATGTACGATATTAAAGCTATCATAGAGGGACATTATGTCAAAGAGGCCGATGCTTAAGAGGAGCCTGATGACGATGGAGGCTCTCCTCAAGGTGTTATAAAGGGATTGGATACGGTCTCCTTGAGAACTGACTTAGAGAACCGGGGAGGAGAGAGTGAGAAGGTAGAGTAAACAATGAAGCTCTGTTTTTGTCAATTGAAAACTATAATTGCATGGAATGTATGTGGAGGATATTTTTGGGGTAGTCTAAGAGATGTAAATATTTATTTGTAAAGATTTACGCCTCATAATTGAGGATTTAGAGAAAGAGCTCGCTAAGGAGCAAAACTCTTCAGCAACTCTATGGACTTCGCATATGGAGCTACAAGTTAGAAAATAGCTCGAAATTTTTTGACTTGCTCATTTTATAACTCTAACGCTTGCATTAGAGAATGGATAAAGGCAATGTAAGGGTGCAGATAAAAAATCATGTTTAACGAAAGTAATACAAAAATTAGATAGTGTTAGAATGCTAGAGAATGAGAACGTAGAAAATGTGTACCTTGAAATATGAGAAAATGTAGATAGTATGCCATCACTGTGAGATAACTTCGTAGCTTGAGGGCTAAGTAATTTCTCGTTTTATTTTCTCGTGATAAATAAAACTCTGTTAAATATGTGTAAAGAAAATTATAGTTTATAGACCGTATCTATAGAGTATTATTTAATCGAGCTATTTGTGCAGGCTGAGTTAGAAGTTGTTTGAGCTAGTGAAAAATATGCTATGTAATGCAATTACGAGTGTAAGCTTGATTTTAAAGTGATGAAAGAGGCAAGTGAAGATAGCGTAGATCAGTATGTCAAATTGGAGATCAAGCTTGTACAAGCAGAGAAGATTGTAAATGAACTGACCCAGCAGATCAAGAGTAGAGATGCTAAAAAAGAAAAATTACAGGGGGAGCTCGTTAATGTTCAGAGTGAGGTAGCGGAGTTGAAGACTAGGGTAGAATTGTTGGGGGCAAAAGGTAAAGATGCGGATGTCACACAATATCGCATCAGAATGTTAGAATTGTAAGCTAAAGAGCTGTGAGACCATCTTGCCAGCTTAAATGGTCAAGTAGAGAAGAAGGAAATCAAACTTGTGATGGCGCGAGCTGATTTAGCGAGTGCCAAAATTGAAGTGGAGAAGCTGAGTGGGAAGGTGCAAGGTAAATATATAGATCTTTGGGTCACCCAAAATCAATGTGACAAACTGAATGAACGAGTTGCGAAGTTTAAGGCGGACTTATCTAGTTCGTATGACAAGAAGGCCGAGGCTGGAGAAAGCTCGAAGAAGAAAAAGAATGACACCGAGGTTGCTACTGCCAAGTGTAATCGCCTGATTTTGTATCTCGAACTTAGCCTTTACACCAAGGATATTCAGATCGTCTAGATGAATAATAAATGAGCGTTAGCACAAAATTTAGCGTGGAAAACCTTTGAATAGGTTAAAAACCATGACCTCTCTTGAGGATTTAGAAAAAGATAATTTTATTGATAGGTGCTAGATATTACAAGAGAGAGATGCTCTGGGTATTTTAGTATAGAGTTTGAGTGAGCATTCATCCGTCCTTCATCTGGGATTCTGTGATCCTATTTATAAGTCTTATAATATGACTGTTTGAGGACCATTATTATCCTTAATGGCGGACGTTACAATATATATTTGATAATCTTTGAACGGATTGTGTAACGGTTTGATCTTACTATTTTGTAACGACTTCATTGATGAAGGTCCGTTTGCTTAACTCGAACTGTTGATATAGAGGTCGAAAGTGATGACTAAAACTCTGTAACTGTAATATGTCTTCAAATGTGCTACGTATTATGTTGATAAGGTTGAGTGGTCGTATGATGGTCAAAGATGAAGCATGAGTCCGAGATGCGGAATAAGCCACTACAACTGCCCCCCTCTCAGCTAACAGTATGAGAAACATTGTAGGCGAGTGGTATTGGTTGAAAAGCTTCATTTAATAATGTAATTAATACTGTGGAATAATTTCCAAAGCATCTTCATAAATATATATTTGTGGCTTTTGGGTTTTCTAGAACCAATGGTTCTAGTTAATTTTGTTGCATGGGAAATTCTCCTGATGTTGGGAATTTGAAGAGTCGGCTTTAATGCTAACTGTAGTATAAAGAGGATTCTGATTGGTGTGTGATGAACCAAGTATTCCTCTTGAATTTTCTTCTGTATCTTTCTTATGTTAATTGCCTTGGTGTAATTTTAGAAACTTCTGAGTGTTGTGAACATGGTGACGACAAGGTAACAGTCTCGGGAATCTAGGATTCGAATGAAGATGGAAGAACTCTGCGTCAGATTGTTTGGTTACCAACCCTTGCTTTTGCTGATGCCAATTCTAGTGACTCCTGTATTTCATGGGATGACATATGAGGAGGTATTAGAGACAGAGGATGACCATTTCTGAATGGTCCGTTTCCATTATCGGTTGATATCGGAGGTTGAGCGTCAAAATGGGCTGCGACTGCTGGTGGGGGAAGCTGTTGCAGCTGAAGATGAAGCGACATACGTTCATCTGAGGGAGTCTCATCGATACCCTGTTGGTGAGTGGGCCCTATTTAAGAAATAGGGCCATTCACCCTTCTCTGTCACTGGGGGTGGGGGTTATGGTGGAAGAGACGGTGGTGGAGGAGTTTTTTCTTCCAGGGACCATAGATATTGGCCATTAAGAAGATCCTTCTACATGTGCCGTAACTTTTTTGGTGATTTCCAGTTCTCGAGTTACCCGGCTCATCCATGCAGGGGATCAGAGTTTGGAAATTACTTTAATTTTGCATCTTCTTCCTCGGTAGCTGTTGAGAGGTGTTTCGAACTCTAACTGGATGTATTTTGTAAAGTAATCTGTGAGTTGTCTGGAACACTTACTGTATGTAAATAATCTGTAAAGAATTTTTAAACATATGAAATGTCATCGTTCTATTATTTTGATGTTGTGTTTCGAACTTTTCAATTTGTATATATAGCTTTCTGCTCAAAAATAAAAATCTATAAATATGTAGGTGTGAGGAACGTTAGTTTGTCATGGGGTATTGCTGGACAAATCGAACTGTAAGGATCTTAGTGTGTATATCTGTAAAGGGTAATGGAAGTTGAGGTTTGAAAAAATTGAGGAGTTCAAAATGTAAAGAGGTCGTGTGGTGAGAGTAAGTAAACAATTGGTTTAAGATGATTGGGTGGTTTTGAGGGTATGTGTATGTCTGCGAGCTACTGATCCGAACTGTCTGGGCAATGTCTGGTCATATGGAAGTAACTGATATCTGCCTGTAGGTGTTACCGCTAGACATGCTTGACTTGATCTCCATATCTGTATGCATAAAATCTGAGGAGATATTTCATAACATGGAAAGTATGATCTGTCACAATATTATCTAACTTCTGCTGATATTTGTGTTTCCAAAACTTTGTGCAATATATCTTTCAGCAAAATCTGCGGGGCGACTTAAATTTTTAGAGATCTTCATTTTGGCTCTATAAAGTAGTGAACCTTGGTAGCTATGTCTTATATCTTCTACAAGAGATAATTTGCTGTTGAGGTAATATGAGTAACCATGGTGAGGACGCGCTTTCAACGTGTGCGTCATGCGATAGAAGGTAGGTTCCATATCATGGTCATTGAACTTCATGAACGATACTTTCGTCATTTACCTTATGATGTTGCGCTTCCCAGGTGGTCGTTAGGTGGTTTAGATGATGAAGGTAGGCGTACAGAAGTTGATCAATTTTTCTTGTGTGATGTGTTTTGTGAGTTGTTCTTGGATGCAACTTTACGAGAAGATGCTATTTGAGAGATTGCATGGGATAAAATCGCTGAAGAAGATGAGAGAACAACAGGAGGGGAGATAATACCTTGTGGTGTAGTGAGTCATCCAAGCTATTTTAAATATAACTTTATGTGACTATAATTTCGAACTGTGAAAACTTGAAAAGGAATAAGTAATCTATTTTTAGTATTCTGTTTTAGTACTCTATTAAATGTAGAACAAGGCATGTTGATGCTGTGAACTGAAATAAATAAGAATAAAGTGTTATGTTTTATTGTTTGTGTGGCAGATATTGTGGATGGCAGCTATTTTATTTTAACAACTGTGTAGATAGTTTCGAATTTAAATATTGAGATATTTTAGGAATGTCGTACGATCTTGGTGTAGTATAAAAGTAAGGTGATTGGTTGTGTATATTGCTTTGGGAAAGAGGGGCAATTTTTTTTAATGGCTGACAATAGAGGCAGACGTGATGATAGTAGACATTATCACAAAAGTCATGATGATGTTGTGAGACGAAAAGATGTACCTGTAGAGGTAGTACGGGTGACTAACATGTATTTGAAGGAGTTATCGTTACGTAAACCGAGGGAGAGTAAAACAGCTCGTATCTTTCTCCCTCATAAATTTTCTACAGTTATAAAGAGAGCGAAAAGTTGTGTAACCCATATCTCTGTGGAGAAGAGACGCTTGAATTTTGAGTGTGATTTGTTAGGGAAGGCTACATCTGTTGAGAAAAAATTATTGGATAAACGATAGGAGCGGTCAATCACTGTGAAACGTTCAGGTAAAGTAGAAGATTGCAGTTATTCGAGTATAGCTTAGTGATAGATGCTTTTGTTTTGTTTTTGTATGCTGTAATCTTTATATGATGTTGCATGTTCATCACTTTTTGATTTAGGGAGAACAAATTTGAGAATGTAAGGTTTTAAACTTTTGATTAATTGCATGTAATGTTCTGTAGTACACAAGCTTTAGGTATATGAACAGACTGTAGAGAGAGAAAATGTTTTTTTGGAGAAGAAGGGGGAAAGTTAAAATGATTGTCCGTTGCTTTAGAAAATTAGAAAATAAACGTGTTGATTGGGTAGAAATATGGGTGAGATTGTTTTTACTGTGTATAAGATGTAGTATGTAACGTAGAGATAATGCTAAAATATTTCGTGTATATGTAGGTTCAATATGCGTTCAAAACCTATAAATTCCTTGAGTAAATTTGTATTAACATCAAGTTCAGGGAAAACATCATCGTCGGGGAGGGAGGACGATTGTAATGTAATGGCAGAGACTGTAGATAAGATAAGCGTTATTGTAGGTATAGAGGTTAGGGAATCCAGCAAAGTAGAGAAAGTTATAAAGACAAAAAATACAAAAGAGAAAGATAAATTTTTTTTCATATATCCTGAGGGAGTAGATATAGGAAAGGAATTTCGGAAACATAAAAAGAAATTACAAGGAGAGTAGGGAAATTATATGATGGACCAAGGTCGTTGGTTTAGGGACTATGTCCCAGGAATAGGGGAGAAGGCAGTATACTATCAAGTCCCCTATTTGGATATGTGAAAAAGAGAAAAAGGCATTAGTAAGGATGTTGAAATCTCGTACCATAATGGTGTTGGGTTGGAAGGCTCGAATAAGGGGTTTTTGTATTATCTGAATCATGTCGTTTATGGCCTTAGAATTCCTTTAACCTTCTTTCAGAAAGGGGATATGAATGCATTGCAGTACTGCCCTGTGCCCAACTGAATGGGAATTTGTATGAAATGATGAGGGTATGCGAGGCACTGAATGATAAATGGAAAAGAGAAGGGACTGTCAAGCAGTTCGAAGCAGATGACGTCCTGAAATTTTATAAATAGAAGTTCATCAAATAGTGGTTACCAGTATAGTGATTCGTCTAGGCAAAAAAAAAAATTGACTTGAATCTGCGGGTAGACCATGGAATGATCACCTTGTATGGGTAGGGGCAACTGTATGCAGGTTCCAAATGAACCAACGCTCGTACTGAACTATAAATATTATAATCCGTGTAAGTAATATTTGTCAACTTCAACCACCCATCAGCGTGTCTTCGAGTTGTTAATCATCTTCTTATTTCTTGTTTGTTAGGTCCTAATCCTACATTGGCTCCTAATATTACTAGCTTATTCGATTGCGTAGCTCATGAGTAGGTCGAGTTAAAGCAAGTACTTGGTGAGTTAGGTATCCGGAGGGATAAGAGGGCATATTCCATAGTGCTCAAAGTTCAGCGAGCTCACAAGAATCAAGCCATGGCTAAGAAGAAGGCCTATTTGTCTGTTAATGATGCCACTAATCTTCCTCCGCCTGCGTCAGAAAATATAAATGTGAAATGGACAATGCGGAGGTCGAGAAAACTAGCTCTGGGAACTGTGCCTGCTATTGTGGTGGTGATCCCAGACAAATAGATCATTAATTTTACTGTTGGAGATGTGGTGGAGGGGCAGGAGGTGAGTGATGTTGCTCCTTCAAAGGTGAAGAGGAGTTCGACGAAAAGAAAATGACACGAAGATGAGGGTAGTGCTCGTGCAAATGTCAAGGCTGCGGCCAAGATAAGAGAACTGGAGCAACAATACTGCACAATGGCAGGGGCTAATCCTCAGCAGTTCGATGAGGTGTATCAAGAACATACATTTGCAGTATGTATTGAAATCTTTGATGTGCTGTATTTGGAATATAATATGTTGTTCTTAACTTGTGTTTTTGTATTAACTGTTCTTGAGGCGGATTGGGGCAACAAAGTTCATTGAGAAGAGGAGCTAGGAGTTCGGAGATCTTACTTAAAGGTTGGATGGAGCTCGAAGATGGGCTCGAAGTTGAGAAAAAGAAGAGAGTGAAAGATCCAAAGGCTGCTGAAGAGCGGTATACATTATTGTTCGAGCATGATGATGTTATGTCACATGCATGTACTGCATTGCTGGTGGAAAGTGATTACTTTGTCTAATCTTTTTATAGCTTTAGGTTGACTGTGGCTGATGTAGAGTTGCGCCGAACTAACATATATAATAAGATAGTATTTCCTTTGGATATAGAAGACAAAGTGGTTGCTAATGCTTTTGCTCTAGCCGATGGATCTACTACACCAACTGAACCAGCTATAACTGCTAACAAGAAAGTGGATCCTTCATCTGAGGTAGAGATCAGGAAGAATCTTTAACCAATCTGTGGTGTTTTGTTTCGAACTATGCTGTTTGTTTAACTTTGATGGGATTGTATTATGTATGATCGGAAAACTGTTAAGTTTGATAGACGTTTTTTAATATATTCTACTTAAATGTCTCTATGATAATAAGATATTTGTAATCTGTGTAGGAGGCAAAGCTGTTGATAAAAACTATTTTTGACCTGGAAAGATCATTGAGTAGAGGGATTCGGTGGCCCGTGTTCAACAGGTATTAAATATAACAGAGTATGAGAGAATACAATTTAAGTCTAACTCAAAGATAAATTTTAAAGAATTACATGACTTTCAGTGTAGATATGCTAAGATAAAAATAGAAATGGATGAAGTTTAAAGAAAGAAAGAAGAACGGGGGGGGGGGGGGGGGGGGGGGGGGGGCATTAGTACAAAAATTGAAAGAACTGACTTATTTTAGTGACCTAAGTGATAAGCCTAGGTGTCAAAAGATGTTGGTAGCTCTGACATTGTATTTTGAGGTCAAAGTAGATAGTGAACGTGGTTTAAAAAGCTTATGTAGAACTCTTGAAGGAAGTGGGCGTAGTACCTGACCCATCTCGAGTAATGTTTCTGGCTCAAGAAGTACGTAATCGTCATAGTGTAGATGCGAAAAAATGTTTAACGTGAGCTGGGGTGTCCGTTTTATAGGGTCATGTAGAACCTCTACCTGATGTTTTTGGCTTTATCTAGGACCGAATGGCAATGAGGATTGTGTTTTTTAGGATAAGGAAAGAGCAATTAGAGGTTTAACAAAAGTTAGAGGGTGAGTTAAAGGAGTTGCAGGATGTAATGTCGCAACATATGGAGAAAAAAAGAATCTTTAGCGACTCAATTGTCAAAAGAAGTAACTACTCATTAGAAGATAAAAGGTGATGTGAGGGCTCTAGGTGTATTGGAAAAGGAAACGTATAAGCATCTGCACAGGGTGCATATGCAGTTGAAGGAGCATTTATATCCGTCACGAGTAAAAGTCACAGCTCGATCGGAGCACGAGCATCATATAGAAAGTGTAATTGATTTTTATGGAGGGGAGCTGGCGAGGGTAGATAACAAATTTTGAAAGTTCGTAACTGATTGTGGAAAGGATTTTGACGTGGAGAACGCAAAAGCAGAAAATATGTGGTTTACAAAAAATGAGGAGGAAAAGGTTGTCAGCAAACCCATTCCTGAACCAAGAGAAAATATCTCTGAAGAGGACGATGAGGAGGTCAAGCGCCTGGTACCACGGTCACGACGAAAGCAACGCCAATAAGAGGTGGTGACCTTTGTAGCTCCTATAGATGTTCGAGTAGAAAACTCAAAGAGTACGAGAAACAAGGGGCAATTCTCTTGTAGCTCGAAAAAGTGAAAGTAGATTAGTTCAGTTACTTACCGAACTTGCATGTGCAATAAATCTTTGTAAACTATTTTGATGTTGAATGAAATATGTTCTCTGTGATGACCATATAGATAGATCAATGTATCGATATTACTCAAATATTATGTTCTAGAGTAAACTTTTGTTCACTGTGATATGTAATATGTTTGAATATGTAAATTAGTAATTATGTGAATGTATGCTATTGCTGCAGGGTGAGCTGGCAGAGTTTCAGAAGCAGTGTGAAGAGGTACATGCTTTAAACAAAAAATAGACTACTGATATAAATCTTCAACAGGAAACAATAAAAAAAGCTTACTGATTTAAGATAGAAGATGGAGGTAATAATAGTAGAGGAACGAAGTACAGTTGCTCGTTTGACCGAATAACTGGAAGATAAAGAGGCTGTACTAGCCATTGAACTGAGAAAGATGGGGGGATTAAAAGAAGTTATAAGGAAAAAAGATGTGGAATTTTTGGGTACTTTGGTACAAATCAACCAACAAGGGGCGGAGTTGACATATGCGCGAACTCAAATTACAAAGCTGTTGGCGGTATTGGAGAAAGAAGAGAAAATGTGAAAGACTTACAATTTCAGATAAACATGATTGAAGCGAAGAGATTTGGTGCGCGACTAGCTATCAAATAGGTAAATGATCATGCTCATAAATTTGAAGTATTGTGGTATGTTATGAATATGATGTTAAAAGAGATAGAAGAGACCCATAGTGAACAAAGCGAAATGATAAATAAGGACTGGATCACTATTTGTACTTTAGAGCATAAGGTTCAAACGTTGAGGTTAGACATTTTGGAGTATAAATCGGAAAATGGGGAACTGCGTTATGCGAAGACCAAATTGGAGGTGGATCTTTTTAAGGGTGAATAAGTCTTTAGGCAGAAGTGTTAGAGAGGAAGTGTAATCAAGATCGTATAGATGAATCAGTAGGCTTGGTGGTAAATATGGAATAATTTATGCCGATAATGGAAGGTCGTAATGATGCGACGTTGAGTGAAAAATGAGCGATGGAAGTACGCTGCAGTAGTTTGGAAGTTATGCTGAAGGAGGCAAAGGAAAGCTAGCCGAGTTTATTCTTTTTGATAAAGTAAAATATAAGGCTGGTAATGTTCATGAGAGAGATATGATGGCAGTGCTTTCCTTCTTTGTGTCTGAGTTCAAGAGAATGGAAGCGCAAAGCAAAACTGTATATGACAATTTGGTTGCTAATGATGTGTAATGTGAGATGCGGTTAATACGATCTGAGTACCTGGATCCCATGATGGCAAAAATTGGTGCTCTTACAAAGAGTAAGGTTAAAAAAGGAAAGAAAATTATGACTGGGAGGATGCCTGAGTTCATGCGTCGGCGACTTCGTGAGGAAAGTTCACGCATAGATGTACATCCTGATGTTTCAAGTGATAGCTCGAGTGATTGATAAAGTATTATGACTGTAATAAGAAAATATGCGTACTATAACAATGAAAATATAGTAGATAGAGTTGTTAATTTAGACTAATGATAACATTAGTGATTTATATGCATTTGTAATGACCTTGTGATGACCCAGTTGTGGTGCCAATGCCTGGTAGTTGTTTTATAGAGCTACTATCATATAATAGGAGGTTAGTTTGGCTGAAGCAACAAACTATAAGATCGGGATGGCTTGGAGCAACAAACAATCTGTGATGTAATAGAAGATCAGATTAGCTTGGAGCAACAAACGATCTGCGATGTAAAAGGAGATAAATTTGGCTAAAGCAACAAGCGATCTGTAATATAATAGGATATCAATTTGGCTAAGGCAACAAATGATACATAATATAATAGAAGATCGGATTAGCTTGGAGCAACAAACGATCTATAACAGAATATCAGTTTAGCTTAAAACAACAAACGATCTGTAATGTAATAGAAGATCAGTTTGGCTTAAAGCAACAAATGATCTATAATATATTTAAATGGGGTGAACCCACTAGTAATTTGTGATGTTTAGACATGTAATTTGTATATAGAAGTACTTGTATGATATATTTGAAAAGTACTGTAATGTAGGGCAACCAAACACAAGTATAGCATTATTTGTTAGATTGGCGTACAAAAGATGCTAGATAGAGTACTGTACGAAATAGTAGAAACTACTCTGATGTAGGGCGATCTAACATAAGTATTTCATTGATGTAAAACCAACGTACAAGATAATAGATTTATTAGAGAAGTACACTGTGATAGATTAATATCTTCGATAGCTTCAATCTCCTTGTATTCCAAGGATTAGGTACTCGTTCCCCATGTTCTGTGGTGAGGTCGTAGAAGCCAAGTCCAATTTTTCCAACAATGATAAAAGGACTTTCCCAATTTTCAGCTAGTTTTCCAGCATTGACTTCTTTTCTGTGCTTGGGGACTTCTCAGAGGACTAGATCTTTAATTTCAAACTCTCTACGACGAACTCATTTATTGTAGGATCTGGCTAGAGTCTGATGATATCTTCTCAAGTTTATGATTGCTCGATCTCTTGTTTTTTCGATCTAGTTCATGTTATATGTCAACTGGAAATCATTTTCTTCGTCTGTCATGACATGGTCACACAATGGGTGATGATATTGGTTAGGGATTATTACTTCAGTACTATATACCAACAGGAACGGTATGCATCCAGTCAAGACTCGAGGCATTGTACGATATGCCCATAACATATGTGGTAATTCATGTACCCAATTTTCCTTCTTCTCTGTCAAATACTTTTGCAAAAAAGAATATAGACACTGTTGGAGATTAGAATCTCACTTTTGGAATAGAGTATTCAGTATTTGGGAACTATGGATTTAGCAATAATATCGTTTCAATCTACTAGTGTTCCAGGGGTCTGGTATTCGGACGCCTTTCTCTGTCATGAGTTAATATGATCCAAGGCCAGTGCGGCCAGCGATGAGGAAATGACCCTCCCAATTTCTGCGAGCTTTCCAGCATTCAACTCTTTTCTACTCTTTGGAATTTCTCTGAAGACTAGATCATTAATTTGGAACTCATGGCTTTGGACTCTTTTGTTGTACGAGCAGGCTAACATATGATGATATCGGCCCAAGTTGGCAATAACACAATCTCGGGTCTCATCAATCCAGTTCATATTGTAGGCTAGTTCGAACTCATTTTCTTCGTCTGTTAGCTCGTGATCTTTAACAGGATGGTGGTATTTTGTTGGAATGATGGCCTCTGTACCGTAAGCTAGGACGAATGGGGAATACCCATTTGATTATCTTAGTGTTGCATGGTATGCCCATAAGACGTGAGGCAGTTCCCGTATCCAATTTCCTTAATTTTATAATTGAAGCCTCTTCTTGATTCCATCCACTATTGTTCTGTTGGTGATTTCGGCCTAGCTATTTCCTTTGGAGTAGTATGGATTGGATGGGGAAGGAATGATGTTGTGTTTGTTGAGGAAAGTCATGACCTTTTCTCCAACGAACTGCGGCCCATTATCAAACCGAATTAGGTGGGGGCATCCAAACGTGTGATAATATGTTCCCAGATAAAAGAGATGACCTCTTCTTCTTCTCTAGTTTGACAAAGTGGAACTGCTTCCACTCATTTTGTAAAGTAATCTATTACCACGAGTAAGAACCGTTGGTTAGCTAGAAAATTAGGAAATTCTCCCACTAGATCAAGTGCCCACCTATTGAAAGGCTGGAAGACCTTGCTCGCATGAAGCTCGAGTGTAGGGGCTCGCATCATGTGTCTGTGTCATTGACATGAGTCACATCTTCATGAGTACTCATCCGCTTGCTTGTGTATTCCAGGCCAGAATACTCATTGTGTAATCACCCTGTTTGCAAGTAAGCGACCTAGGGCATGGGAGCCATAAGTTCCTTTCTGTAAATCTTTGAGCATTCCATCGGCTTGTAGCTTTGAGAGGTACTTAAGATAGGGCCCTGCTACTAACCTTTGATATAAACGACATTTCTAAACTGTATAACGCTTTGAATTTTTGATCAACTGTCGGCGTTCTTTTGAATTTACTCAAAAGGGTCCGTCACAATCGTTCTTTGGACCGAGATAGGCGATAAAATATTTCCTCCAATCGTCATCCTCCTCTTCATCGCCCCCAGTGTTGATCGTGCATACAAAGTGGAGATCAATGTTGGGGGTTGATATTACTTCAATTTAGAGGTATCATGATTTTGTACCCAAGACCCCGACTAAGTAAGCCAATGAATCAACGTGTTTGTTTTCTCCTCGTGGTAAATAGTCGAGAGTAGCTTACGCGAATCTGCTCATCTTATCAGTATGAGGGCTACACAGTCAATCATTTTGCCATTCTTCTTCTACTGTTCGGAGTAATGGTGAACGATTAGTAATAAATATGTATAGACTGATAGCTCAGAAACACCAAGTTCTAGCGCTAGATCGGGCCCATGAATCAAAGCTTCATATTCTATGATATTATTTGAGGCTTCAAAATCTAAGTTGTTTGATTTCTCGATTCTGTCGTTTGATGGGGTAATCAGGATGATTCCAATACTTGACCCCTACTGAGCCATTTGTAGGAATTCTTCATCCTTTTCTTATAATTCATTCAGCTCATTCGTCAAAGGGTTTGGTAGGTGGAACTTCTGGTATTTCTTCTGTGAGGTCAGGGTCGTGCTCCTCCCAATCTGGATCTTCTACAGGAAAATCTATTAGAAAATTGATAACTGCTTAACCTTTTTCTGAATAGCGCTGTTGGAAGTTCATATCATGTTCTCCCAAGCTGACACACCATTGTTGCACTATTCTCGATTTGTCTTTTTAGATAGAATTTCCCGGAGTGGGTAGTTCATCATAACTCTGACAGAATGAGCTTAGAAGTAATGTTTGAGCTTTTATGAAGTGTAAACGAGAGTTGTAAGGTGTCACTCGACCTTTGAATATCATCTTTCTGCTGGGGTGAGGGTTTTGTTAATGAAATACTCCGGATTTTCCACCTTTCAATCAAGTCGAATGAGGACCGAGCTCAGAGAGTTTTCTATACTATGAGGTAAATGATCAATTCCTCATTATCTATCGGGGTGCTCATTATGGGAGATTTCCCCAAATAGGTTTTAAGTTCTTGAAAAGCTACTTCGCATTCTTCTGTCTAATGGATCTCTTCGTTGGGTTGAACCTTTCCTCGTTTGGTACATCCTCGAAGTAATAAGAATAGCCACCAGCATAGATCTAAAGATTTAGAGACGAATCGATTGATAAAGGCGATCTTGCTAGCGAGCTTCTGGACCTCTTTTTTTTTCTTTCGGAGATGGCATATTGAGGAAAACTCAAATTTGATCTAGGTCGGCTTCAATCCCATTTTTACTGATGAGATGTCCTAGGAACTTGCTTGAGTGTACTCCAAATTGATATTTATCAGGGTTGAGCCTCATCCTGTATGAGCATAAAATGTGGAAGACCGCAGCAAAATCGGCGATATTGTCCTTTGCCTATAAGCTTTTGTAGAATAGATCATCGATGTACACTTGAACGATTTTCCCCAAGTATGCTTTGAACATTATCATAATTAACCTTTGATAAGTTGCTCTGGTATTCTTGAGTCTAAAAGGCATAACTCTGTAACAGTAAACCCTTCTTCAGTGATGAAAGTGTTTTTTTCCTGATCGTTGTCTAGAAGTGCTATCTGATTGTATCCGGAAGCAGCATCCATCATAGATAAAAGTTCATGGCCAGCCATTGAATTAATAATTTGATGAATGATTGGAAAAGAAAAGCCGTCCTTTGGAGTGCATTTGTTGAGATCTGTTAAATCAACGCAAACTTGAACTTTCCCATTCTTTTTTGGAATTGCAACAATGTTAGGGATCCAATCCGGGTACTTAGCTTCTCGAATGATTCTAACTTTGATCAATTTATCGATTTCAATGTTGACTTCATCTCGAAGATATGGTGATAGTCTTCTCTATTTCCGTTTGACTGCCGCTGTATTGTTGTTGATACTTAATCTGTGATAGACCTTGGCTGGGCCTACTCTTGGCATTTCATCAAAAGTTCAAGTGAAGACGTCTCTGTTCATTCGTAAGAAGTGAACGAGGGCCTCCTTTTCATGCTGGACCATCTTGGTACTAATATAAGTACCTCTGCTAGGTCCATCAATGCATATGTACTTTGTAGGTTCTTTTGTTGAAGGTTGGTCATCAGTGTGACTAGCCTTCTGTAATTGATATACGACAAATCTGTTGGATGTGTCGAGAATAGCAGAAATGGTATTTTTGCAAGCTCGAGAAGCTTTTGACTGCCTTTGATTTCATAGATGCCTTCGTTGGGCTTGAAGTGAAGTACTTGATGGTACGTAGAAACGATTGCTTGTGGATCCAATAGCGGCCCATAATCTCTAAGTAACGAGATTTGGCATTGATGATGTAGAAAACGACATTGATTATGCCAGGTCCAGCGGTGATGGGTAGGATGATCTTGCCTACTAGTTCTTCCATAGTGTCATTAAGCCCACTGCTATCGATGTCACTTGGAATAACTTTATCGGCAAGTCCCATTTGCTCGAGTATGATTTGAAAGAGGATTTTGATACCGCAACCTGTATCAATCATCATGGTATGCATGACGAAATTCTTCATCTTTAGCATGATAACTAGAGCATCATGATGAGGAAACTTGACGTGAGCGATATCACAATCCTCAAATGAAATCCCAAGTCGTCGATTGCTTAATTCAGGAAGGAGTTTAGCCTCTTTATATTGCGCGATGAGATCGCAGCATTCCGTTAATCTTTTTCGCTGAAATATGGTAGAGTTGTTGATTTGATGGATCTCGATCATGTTGTTATGGTACATATGGTATAAGTAGTTTTCCTTAGACTAATCTTTGACTTGAACTACTTTGACCTGCACCTTGAAGCTTCCATTTGAGTATCCTTCCAGGTCGGCAATGTATTCGTGCGTTCTCCTCTACTTGAAAATATATTCTAACAACCTTTGTAAAGCATAACAGTTGTCAGTTTCATTATAGTAGCCTACTCGCAGCCTTCTAGCTCCAGTCGAGCACTCAAAGGCTACATCGAAGCCTACCTGATGAACCAAAGCCTAATAAACCCATAATCAAGCCCTCTGCGACTATATGAACATTCGACTATGAACAGGCTTAGTCCATGATCACACATGGTCAAAGGAAAATGTGTCAGACAACCATCTTACCAGACAGAATGGCGAAGCACGCCGCTCGATAGCTACTGTGTCAGATCCAACAACTGCAGTGTCAGAACCAACAAGCTACAGTGTTAGAACCAACAATCTACAGTGTTAGACCTGACAGTTACGGCGTCTGAACCAACTCTGGGTACAAGACAGTTGTTCTAGAGGATACTCTTATAATTTGACCCCCCATGATGACTCAACCCTTCTTATGTTCTATAAATAAGATGGAAGGGAAATGATGGGGGGAGGGGGGGGGGTTAGAAAAACTCTCCACACAGACCTTGAGTTTTACCTTTTCATACCCCGTAATCATCCTGTACTCTAAACTTCGACTACTCAACTATTATATCAATACTCTTAAAAATCCTCATCAGAGGTCGTGGAGTAACCCATTCTAGGCCTCCACGCAAGTATATTGTCAGTAGGCTATTTAGATTATTGATTATATGCTTGAATCCTTTGATCAAAGGTATTATTCGTAGTGTAAGAGTCAACTTCCACACTGGCAAAGTTAGGCCCCCTATATTTGGCGCCGTTTGTGCTTCCCCACCCTGCCAATCTTCCCATACCTTGTACTTCCCTTTTCCCCAACACTACTAACTACTTCCAATATCCCCCACTCTCTGCTCTACTTTCACCCATGCCAGCAACTCTGCTGATGAAGTGGCCGCCCAACTCGCACTTCTAACAAAGCAATTCGCTTAGGCTGAGGAACGATACCGCACCCAACTACATAATGAGTACGAAGAACATCGACGGGAATTTGAAGCCGAATGGCAACGCCGTTTGGACGATGCAGACAGACAACATCGTGCCCTTGATGACCTGCAAAATACAGTTCCCGAGCTATAACGATCCCAGCCTCAAGATGCCCCCTACCATCTCGAGCACTGACCCCATCGCGCGTCTCTGCTCGCGACCGACTGGGGCCTCTACTGCACCTCGAAGTACCCCTGGTCCACCCTGGTGCCGATGGTGCTCCCCTTACCATTTCCCTTACTTGTTCCATCCATCTCGGCATCCACCCTACAAAAGATTCATCTGCTTCTACCCTTCGTACTACCAGACACCCTAAACGCCGCCTTGCTCGAGAACGTCTCAGGGAGTGCAGCGCTGAACATTTGGCCTCATCCTCTTCGACCACAAAGATCCCCTCTTCATCCTACTTATCTTATACAATTGGACTTCGACCAAAAAATCTATCCAGCAATCCGAACTAATGTGAGTCCTAGACCGAACTAATGGAGCCGGTTAAACAACTCTCTCTGCCCCAAACTTCTTGCTGTCGAGGTACCTTCAAATTTTTATGCCCCTAAACTCAGCAAATACCGCAACACCGATCCCCAATTTCACATCCTTAAATTCTAAAATGCTTTAAGCCTTTACTCGACAGTCGACCACCTGATTTGTTGACTTTTCCCCACCAGTCTCACAGATAGCCCACTCAGATGGTATCATAACCTTCCTAGTGGCCCAGTTCAAGGCTTTGAGCAATTATCTAGCCTTTTCATCGCCCAATTCTCCTTCAAGAAAGACCAAGTGGTCCAGGTTGACGTCCTCTTCAATTTCAGAAAATCCCCCAATAAAGTACTCGAGGCTTTCACCAAGAGGTTCCTAAGGTTTATTTTGGCCCAATATGAAGAATTAAGCCGACGAATACGCCAAGCACTGTAACAAATGCCAACGTCACACCCACGACATCCATAGCTCTTCCCAAGACCTCCACCTTAGCCAAGTCTCTTGGCCATTTAAGCGATGGGCCATCGACCTTGTGGAGCCCTTTTCAAAGCTTAGGATAGCCGAGAGAATATACTTGTTATAACAGATTATTTTACCAAATGGGTTGAAGCCGTACCTTTGTGTCGGACCAGAGATGAAGAAGTCATCAAATTCTTATAGGAGAACATTATCACATGCTTCGGCTGTCCCCATTTGATTCGATGTGATAATGGTCCACAATTTGTCAGGGATAAAGTCAGAAATTTCTACAAGAAGTACAACATCATCCACTCCCCCTCAACACCTTAATACCCCCAAGGGAATGGTCAGATCGAAGCAATCAATAAAACCATAGTCGACGGTCTCAAGAAGCGTGTCGATGCAAAAAAAAGATGATGGGTTCAAGAATTATAACATGTCCTCTGGGCCTTTCAAACAATACCAAGGAAAGCAACAGGCTGTACCCCTTTTCTTCTAGCCTATGGTATTGAAGCAGTGCTACTTACTCAATTTAAAGTACCCACACGAGATCCTAACCTCCCAGACGATGAAAATGAGTTCAAACTTGGATGTAATATGCTATGAATCGACAAAACCAGAAATCGAGCCGTCGCCAATCTCGGCCATTACCATCTATCCCTCAAGAAGTCATATAATAAGGGAGTTTGGCCACAAAGTTTTAACATTGGAGATCTTGTACTTCGACGTGTCTCACAATCATCGAAGCCTCGAAATGCCGGCAAACTCGCCGAAACCTGGGAAGGACCTTATGTCGTGTATGAAAAAATTAACAATGGTTCATATTTCCTGATGACAGAAGACGAAGAGCCTCTACCAAATCCATGGAATATAATGCAACTAGTGTCATACAAAATGCTACAGCCTCCACCTTATTCACCTGATTTAAATACAGTATAATCAATGAACATATTTTCCTCTGAACTTCGTTTCCTATTTTTCAGTGAATTCTTTGGTCTAATCTAAGTGTCATGTCAACCCTTTGACCCGACTGACATTTGGGGGTGACCTTGAAATTTTTCAAGTCTCCAATTTTGAGCAAACTCGAGGGGCACGAATGGTTGGCAGACCGGACCCTCAGTAATACATTGGGGATGACCACGTTCTACTTCAATCAAGCTCAGGCCTTCGAAGCCTAGTAAATTCCTTGGTCTAACCTAAGTGTCATGTCAACCCTTCAACCCGACTGACACTTGAGGGGCGACCTTAAAATTTTTCAAGTCTTCAATTTTGAACAAACTCGAGGGGCATGAATGGTCGACAGACTGGACCCTCAGAAATGTATTGGGGGTGACCACGTTCTACTTTGATCAGGCCCAGGCCTTCGAAGCCCTATGAATTCATTGGTTTAACCCAAGTATCATGTCAACCCTTCGACCCGACTGACACTTGGGAGTGACCTTAAAATTTGTCAAGTCTCTAATTTCGAGCAAACTTGAGGGACACGAATGGTTGAAAGACCAGTCCCTAGGAGATTCATTGGGGGCAACCATAGTCTACTTTGTTTTGGTTCAAGCCTTTGAAGTCTAGTAAGTTTCTTGATTTCACCTAAGTGTCACGAGCATTTCTCGACTTATACTCGGGGAGCCATCTCGAAGCTCTTCAAGGTTCAATAATTCTACAAATATTCTACACTTCCAACATATGCAGATACAAGTATACAAAGAAATTTACAACCCTACTGCACACAAGTTATTTCAGTACTGTAGGGGCCTAACTTCTTGCGGAGGGGAAGTCGGCTGTTACACCACGGGGTTTAATCTTCAATCAAAGGGATTCAAGTACGTAATCTATAATGCAAAAAATCTATAGACAATATAGTTGCGTGAAGGCCTGGAATGTGACTCTCCACGACCTCTGATGAGGATTTTAAGAGTATTTGTATTTCTGTCGAGTGGGCGAAGGTTCGAGTATTGGGTTTTACAAGGCGATCGAAGGTAAACAATATAGGGTCTGGGGAAATTTTTTCTAACCTATCCTTGGTTCCCCATCTCTCCTATTTATAGAATCATAGGAAGAACTGAGTCACCAAGGTTAGGTCAGATTATAAATGTACAATTCGGGTATCCTCCAGATATCGAGCAGGTATCCCAGAGCTGGTGTTGAAGCCAGAAATGCAGGGCCTGCCACCATACTCTGTCACTATAGTTGTCTGTCGGTTTTGTTACTGTATGTTGTCACTGTAACCGCATGTTGGTTTTGTCACTGTAGCTGACTGGTCTGACAACGGCGCCATTCCTATTTGGTGAGCTGGCTATCTTGTCTTGCTTCGACCATGTACGGATATGGCCGAAGCATTTCTGATGTTGAAGTGAAGTTCTTCTTTGAGGCTTGTTCAAAGTAGAGGCTTCGTCTTCGGATAATCTTTGGGAGACTTGTTTGAGGATTGTATGGGTTTTGAGATATTCGGGTAGGCTTTGAAGTAGCCTTCGAGTGTTTGACTGGGGTAGAAGGCTGCGAGTAGGCTACTACATTCGTCCCCTCTCAGTAAGGGTCTCTAAAACGGGTATAGAGGCGTTTGTTGAGAAAACTGTTTGGCATTAGAAGTTGAGCGGTTTAACTGTTGGTTTCCGGGTAGATAATAAAGGAATGTTGGTGGTTAGAGAATAATAAATAAGTTTAGATGTGGCTATAAGTATGGGTTATAGGGGTAGGAACACTGCATGCTCTTCATCTGTTTCGTTCTCTGCTCCTTCCTATATATTTCTTGAAAAACGTTATGGATACCACGCCGAACACTCGTTATCAAAAAAGGATGGGATTCGCTCAGGATCGCCGCATAGGGTGGAAGACTGCTGAACTGCATTTGAAGTTTTTCGGTCAACATGATCTAGATTGGGAGATGCCTGACCTGGTGGAGGTAGGAGCTGGAGAACTCATCAGCGGGGAGTCCTATGCTTACCTTTGGGGGTAACTGAAATTTCATTTCACGACTGTTAAGAATCATTATCTCTTCCTGTCAGCTTTAGCCGAGTATCTCGTTCAAGAAGAGGAGGAGATGGAGGAACAAGGGTTGGCAAGTGGAATTGACCCATCTGGAAATAGGGCGGCTTCTTCTTAGGGTGATGATGATGGGTTTTTTCTTTTGTGTGGAACTATATTTAAAAGGTTTATGTTGTTTCTGTGGTTTTGTATATTTGGGTGTGCAACTTTACTGTTTCTGTTGTTATAATTTAGGGAATGGAATGGAAAAAATGTTTTTATGAAATTTTGTGTATTTGTATATGGTTGTTATTGTAGACGAATAGGCTTATAGGCACGGTAGCAAATATATCTCATCGAATGGTGGAAAAAATAGGCCTCGAAGTATAATGGTATGGTCGAAGGTAATTGACCCTGTATTAGTCAAAACTCTGTGAAAGAGGTGTGAGACAAAGTATGAAAGGGATCGGCATTCGATTACAAAGAGTACTCAAAGTGATAGGTGTTGTTAGAAGAACTAAAAAGAAAAGGGGTCGATGGTTCGATGCTGGGGGTTTGTTCGACTGCAAGTCCTCGGGAAAGGGGTTTGAATGTGGGTACAGATGAAACGGTTATGTCTAGGAAGTTGGAAATGTCAGACTGTTGAGTTTTCAAGGTGAGGAATTTAAAGACTACAATGAATATAACTTGGGATTAATGAATGTTTTAAATGTGCCTTCATGTATAAAATATGGTGTTGCGAGGAGAATTTCTCATCTTTCTTCTTTCTACTTCTTAATATAATGTCTTCTTCTTCCTCCCAGAATAGAAGCAGTTCTTCTATGGTCAAACAGGCGGACCGGATTGCGGTAAAAGATATTCGGGTGCGGGAAAAGACCCTTGAACTGCAACAGAGGTTTCTTGTCGATCATGATATTGACGAAGAGATGTCGGACCTGTTTAAAGCGGAATTTGGGGAACCCATAACTGGAATGTCCTTTACGAATTGGTGAGGGATTCTTCAGATGATGGGTCCATTTCTGAGCCATCGGTTGTCCTTTTTGCAATCATTCACAGAGAAGATGGTAGAGCAGGAGGATTCTGTTACTGAGGCTAGGAGCGAGGAGAAGCGTCCTGATGATAAATAGGGGCTTCTTATTTTTTTGTTGAGCGGTTTAGATGGGTGTTGAAGGGTATTTGAATTTTATGTTTTGAATTGTACTGTTTTGATTTGTATTGAATGAATTTGGGGGTTGATAATATAATAGTCGAATTGTTTTTTAGTACTGTGTGCAAGTAGAATTCCGAATGCTCGAGGTAAAATTTTAAATTGTCGAAGTAACATGTTTGAACTTGTCAAAGTAGGAGGTCTGATCTGTCGAAATAAAATTCTAAACAGTCGAAGTAAAAAGTGTGATCTGTCAAAGTAGAAATCTGATATGTCGGAGTAATATTCTGATCAGTGTATAAGTAAAATTTTAAACCGTCAAAGTTTGTCGAATGTGCGGTAGATCCAATGTTCGATATATCTAGAAATCGAATGGTAGGTTATCTGGGGATGAATGTTCGCGATACGGGGTAGTCGATTACTCTTGTGCGAGAAGTGTATGTGTCGAAGGTTTGTTGAATTTGACTGGACGGTCTAAAAGCCCAGACAGCTGGTCTGTCAGAACGGTATGTGCTTCTAGGGCAGTGTGTCGTGCATGTAATCATGATTTTGCTCGTTTTATGGAAAAAAGTGTGATGTGATGTTAGGACTTGACTGGAAGGCTTCGAGTGAGGGCTAGAAGGTTTAAGAGGCTTTTAAGGGAAATGAGGGGTAAATAGATCAAAACCCATTGTAGCCGAAAAGCCAGGGTAGTGGGGACGTGGTAATGATAGTGGGCTGGAAATCGAAGAAATTTTGGTATTCCGAGGAGGTATATAAATGTGAAGGAAATAACCAATGTACTATTTAAAGAGATAAACCAGAGAGTGTGAGGAGGAGAAACGTATATCATTGTTACGCGAAGCTTGATAGAGGTTGTTGAAGTTGTTGCTGAGTACGGACTGATTTGTTATTTCGAGTGTGTTTCTGCTAACACAGGTATCTCGATTTATCTTTATCTGCTTTTTGTTAGATTCTGCCTTCTGTATCTGTAAGTAAGATCTTCTGGCTTCATAATTGAGAGGTGATGGTCGAGGTTAGGGGGAATTCATGAGTCTGTGTTTTAGCCCATTTTGGGATTTGGAGGGCATTGACAAAGGGACTGGGTTTGGGATCGAGTTTTCGATTGTGTTTGTATCTGTTGGAGAGGGTAGAGGAGAAAAGGTTTATTGACACGGAATTGTCGAATGTATCGATCTAATTGCGTGCCTCTTCTTCTGTAGGATAAGATGCATACCCGTCGAATTTCGAGACTGAGGCTAATAGACGAAGAGGTCGACGAGAATGAGACAAGTGTGTCTGGTCGTGCTCCAATGGATGAAGGCAGCGACTTAGAAGAACTGGTCATAGCAAAAGATATCGCTTTGGCAGTGGTGGTTCCTAGAGGTTCAAGTGGTAAACGTTGTAAGACGGTTATGACAAAGGATAATGATGAGGATGAGGTAGAGGGAGGAGAGAGGAACGAGGGTAATGCTAGACCTTCGGGTGGAGAAAGGGGAGAAAAGGAGCAGAGTGATTGTAGTGAGGATTCGACCGAGTCGGATAAGGCCGAGGGTCTTGTCTCAGTTAGAGATAAAAAATGAGTAGATTTATTTGTTGCCAAACTGGAGTTGCCGAATGTGGGGGCGATATTAAGTACAGTGGGAACAGGGTGGGCTTTTAAGTCGAACCTGCGATAGGGTATAATGGCGTACATGGGTCAAATTCGACTGGGAATATAGCTTCCTCTTCGAAGGATGGTAAAGGAGGTACTAAAATTTAGGGAAGTTGCCCTGGTTCAGATGAATGGAAATTTTTACGAGATGATGAGGGTAATTGAGGGTTTGAATGTAAAATTGAGGAGTGAGAAGAGGGGTTTAATCAAATGGTATGATGTGGTGTCATTTTACTCGAGGAAGGCAAACTGAATGTGGGCACATACCATATTCAGTGTCACCCAGAGAAGCCATGGTTGTTTGATCTTTGTTTGACGGGTCGAGGGTGGAATAGAGACTTGCTTGAAGTATGGGGTAAATTTGAGAATGTCGAAGGGGAGGACTCGTATGGGTTACATCATAAAGTCTATAGCCCAAGTGAGTCTACTGACAAAGGTTTTATTTTGATGTGTCGCTCGAATTAACTGTGATTGTATTTTTGTTTTTCTGTAGGTCTGACTAACCGGTCTTGGGAGAATCCGAGGGATTATATTGACGCTTTGATTGATTCCGACGAGGAGTGGGTTAATTCTGTGTTCATGAGTCTTGGCATCAAGAGGAAGAGAAAGAAGAAGACATATTTTCTGCTTTCAAACGTACCTATTACGCCGAAGCCATCAAAGAAGAGGAGAAGCGAAGGTGGTTCGAAAGTATTCAAATAAATGGGGGAGGATGATTTGGTAAGGGCAGTTCTGTATGTTCTGAAGGAAAAAAGGGCGTCGAAGCAAATAGCGCTCGTGCCCGAAGTGGCTAGTGATGCTTCAGGACTGAGGCCGAGGCAGGTATCCACACAGGCTGAGAAAGGGAAGGGCAAGGTTGTTTTTGAATATTCGAAGGTGCAACAGACGAAGGTTATTCAGCGCAAATGGCGTAGGGTGTTGGGGAAGATAATGCAGAGGATGAGGGCGAAGAGATAACGGAGGCTGAACGAGAAGATCGGGCTCTAAACAAGGCTGCTTCTATGGCCGAACTTTGTGATGCTGACCCAGTTGAGGCTTCGAAGAAAATGAAGAAGAGTATGTTTCAGGTAACTGTTTATTATTGTTTATGAGATTCTAAAATTTTCTTAAGTGCTTTATGCTTCGAGAAATACTGACGGTTAGAATACTCTAGCAGACGGATAGTTGGGCGCAGTCATTCACCAAGGCAGTAAAAGTGGGAAAAAAGAGGTTGCGGGAGGCGCTTGACAGTCTGGAACTTGCTCGAGGGTTATAAACGTCATTACTGTCTGATAATAATAAGTTGAAGCGGGATCTGGAGGCTATCAATGATGCAGTCAAGAAGAGACTGGAGGGTTAACATTTTAATCATGAGCAGGTGTTGCAGTCGAAGCTTCCTGCGAAGGATAAGGAAAAGGCAAAATTAAAAGCGCGTTATCAGGCGCAGTTTGATGGTGAATGTAGAGTTACTATCAGGCTGAAGGAGTTCATAGAGGATATGGGGTTTGATCCTGATACTTTAGAACACCTTCCTATTATCGAAGATCCTGTTGCTGAGGACTCTTTGTAGTCGAAGGAGAGAGAGAGGTAGAAGTTGTTGTTGGAGGTGATAGGGAAACTTTCGTTGGCAAAGGTATTGTTGTTGGAGCTTTAATTGACGTGATCGCTGATGGTGCAGGGTCGAGACCTTCGACTGGAGGTGTTAAAGGCGTCAGTGCTGAAGAGCCTGTTGGGAGTGAGGATACAACCATTTCACAATTAGGTATTTGTACTAGAGTGTCATGCCTATTTTTTTTTATTTTCTGTGGAGTTGTAATATTTGAACCATGTTTATTTTTTTGTGGGATTGATCTGGGAACTTGATTTGTGTGAAGTGTTGTGTTGAAACTGATTTGTGTGAACGTTGATTCGCATTTACTTGTTTGTGCTACGTACTTGATGTATGCTATGGACTGAATTTGATTTGAATTAATCTGTGTTAAAACTGTTTCTCTGATGATATATTGTTCTGAAACTTCTTGTTGTGGTGGGATTGTAGATATATCTGTATGCTTATATCTGTGTCTGATTGTAAGTGTCGAATGATTGTAGAGTTATCGAATCGCGGGGGGCTTCGAGATAGTTGTGATACTTGATTTGAACCAAGAGATTTAATGTACTTCAAAGGCCTAGGCAACAACGAAGTAAGATGTAGTTGCCCCCAATGCATTCTCGAAGGTTCGGTCGCTCGACCATTCGTGCCCCTCGAGGCTGTTCGAATGTTGGGAGTTTGAAAATTTTCAAGGTCGCCCCCGAGTATCAGTCAGGTCGAAGGGTTGACATGATACTTAGAGAAAACCAGGAAATTCACAAGACTTCGGCAGCTTTCGGGGCCTAATCAAAGCATAACTATTCACCCACAATGCATTCCTGAGGATCCAGTCAATTAACCATCCTTGCCCCTCAAGTTTGCTCGAAATTGGAAGTTTGAAAATTTTCAAGGTCGCCCCCAAGTATCAGTCGGGTCAAAGGGTTGACATGATACTTAGAGGAAACCAGGAAATTAAGTGGACTTCGACAGCTTTGGGGCCTAATTGATGCATAACTGTTCGCCCCCAATGCATTCCCGAAGGTCCGGTCTATTGACCATCCTTGCCCCTCGAGTTTGCTCGAAATTGGGAGTTTGAAAATTTTTGAGATCGCCTCTAAGTATTAGTCAGGTCGAAGGGTTGACATGATACTTAGAGGAAACCAGGAAGTTTACTGGACTTCGACAGCTTTGGGGACCTAATTGATGCATAACTATTCACCCCTAATGCATTCTCGAGGGTCCGGTCTATTGACCATCCTTGCCCCTTGAGTTTGCCTGAAATTGGGAGTTTAAAAGATTTTAAGGTCGCCCCCAAGTATTAGTCGGGTCGAAGGATTGACATGATACTTAGAAGAAACTAGGAAATTTACTGGAAAACAACAAACAAAGCTTAGGAGGAAAATATATTTATTGATTATTCTGTGTTTACATCAGATGTACAGGTTAAGGCCATGGCCGATTGTATGAAGCCAGCTGTATTGTGTTCTGCGGATTAGGTAGAGGCTCTTCGTCTTTTGTCATCAGATAGCATAAGGTCCTTCCCAGGATTCGGCTAGCTTGCAGGCATTACGAGGCTTCGAAGATTGCTTAACGCGTCAAAGTACGAGATCTCCGATGTTAAAACTTTATGGTAGAACTTTCTTGCTGTATGACTTCTGAAGTGATGTATGGTAACGACCGAGGTTGGCGATGGCTTGGTCTCTGGTTTCATCGATCTATAGCATGTTACATCCGAGTTCAAACTCACTGTCTTCGCCTGGGAGGTTGGGATCTCGTGTGGGTACTTTGAAATGAGTAGGGAGCACTGCTTCAGTACCATAGGCTAGAAGGAAAGGGTTACAACCTGTAGATTTTCTCGGTGTTGTTCGATAGGCCCAGAGGACGTGCTGTAACTTCAGAACCCATCGACCTTTCTTTTCGTCGATTCGTTTCTTGAGGCCGTCGACTATGGTTTTGTTGATAGCTTCGACTTGACCATTGCCTTGGGGGTAGTAAGGTGTCGAGGGAGAAATGATGATGTTGTGTTTCTTGAGGAAAATTTTGACTTTGTTACCGACGAACTGGGGACCATTGTCCTATAGGAATTTGATGACTTTTTCTTCTCTGGTTCGACACAACGGCACGGCTTCGACCCATTTGGTAAAATAATCTATTGCAACAAGGACGTTCTCTTGGTTGCCCGTTACTTTGGGAAAAGAACCAATGAGATTGATGGCCTATCTTTTGAATGGCCAGGAGACTTGACTGAAATGGAGGTCTTGTGAGGGGCTGTAAATGCCATGGGCGTGGCGCTGGCATTTATCACAGTGTTGGTGTACTCTTTGGCTTGTTTTTTCATGTTGGGCTAGAATAAACCTTGAGAGATGGCTCGAAGAGCCATAGATCAACTAGCAGTATGAATACTGCAGGTACCTTTATGAAGATCGGCTAGGATTTGAGAGGCTTCAGTTTGAGAGATGCATCGAAGGAGGACGCCATTTGGGGATTTGCAATATAACTCGTGTTTGTGAATGGTGTATCTGTGACAGTTATCTAATAATGATCTTTTGGCTTTGGGATCATCTGGGAGGGCAGTATTGTTGAAATAATAGAGGAAAGGTGTTTTCCAGTCATCTGGATTGAGACTCTCGCCCCCAGTATTGATGGCATTGACTTCCATCTGGTCGATACTTGTGAGTTTGAGTACTTCGATATGGAGGGTTTGAGATTCTGATTGGCCTAACATAGCTGCTATGTAGGCGAGGGCGTTTGCGTGTCGGTTTTCTTATCGAGGATAATGGGTGATAGTAGATTTTTTAGGAAAAACGGTCCATACGCTGTCGAACGAGGGCATGATATTTGGGCATGCGACCGTTGGCTTGATTTTCACCGGTGTAGTGTCTCTGAACAAGTTGGCAATCTGTGAAAACTATAAGTTTGGGAATGCCGAGGTCGAGTACGAGGTCGAGGCCATAGATCAAAGCTTCGTACTCAGCTTCATTATTAGAATATTAGAAGTTTAATTTGACGGCCTTCTCTATTTGATCATTGGTAGGAGTAATCAAAACTATGCCGATCCCTGAACCATTAGGTCCAGCGGATCCATCTGTGAATAAATGCCATCTTGTATTAGGGTTCCATAGGTCATTTACTTCAGGCTGATCTTCTGTGAGGCCATCTTCATGTTCCTCCTAATCAACATCTTCGACTGGGAAGTCAGCGAGGAAATCTGCTACTGCATGGCCTTTCTGGAATATCTATTTCTTGAATGTGATGTTATGTTTACCAAGATAGACAGACCACTGTTGTACTCGTCTGGATTTCTCTTTTTTGTTGAGTACTTCTCGAAGGGGATAACTTGCTATAACACGGATGGGGTGAGCTTTAAAATATGGTTTGAGTTTGCAGGTTGAGTAGTCAAGGTCACTATGGTCACTTTGCTCACCATCTCCCCTTTCATCACCCGAAGGCTCGACACTACCTTTATGTCCCCTTCTCTCTCCTCCTTCCATCTCCTCCCCATCCCTCTCCTCGGTCACTCGAGTTTTGCGACGTTTACTACTCGTAGCCGCCATTTTAGGTACCACCACGTTCAATGGGGCATTTGGTGCTATTACTAACTCCTCCAAGTCGTTGCTCTCATCCACGGGAGTACGACTAGACAGACTCGGTTCATCTTCTTCAATCTCCTCGTCTATCAGCAGCAGTCTCAAAGATTGACCGGTATGCATTTTACCCTACCGAAGAAGAGGCACGCAATTAGATCGATATATTCGACTATTACGTGTCAATAAATTATTTCGATCTCCCCTCCCCAAATGAGTTTAAACTACCATAGTCGAGCATTCGATTACAGTTCTGGGCATCTTCCCAATATTCCTATTATCTTAATGGACCAAACCTTCAATAACTTGGCTTACCCTCTCCCTCAACCAGGCCTTCGCCAACAAAACCCTAACAACACCTACCCCTCAAAGCATATACAACGGACGAAACTACAAAGGCAAACTACATTTATACTATTTACAAAGAAGGTCAGATGAATACCTGTATGGTTGATTCAGACAGCAACAAAGGACGGTCCTTCCTCTACTATTCAGCAAGAACTTCCTCAGTAATTGAGTATGTTCTCTTTTTGACTCTCTTATTTTTCTTGCAAATTGGGAACAATAATTTCTTCCTGCCTCTATAAATACCTCCACAAAATATTAACAAGCCGCCTCGATTTCCAAAACTGCTATCATTACCACTACCCCTACTTTTCGGCTGAGGTGTGTTTTGTCGACTTTACCCTCAATTACCCTCACGTGCAAGTCGCACGTTCACGTTTACATAATTTTATACATAAACCAAGTCGAACCTTCTGGCCTCTGCTTGAAGCTGTCAAATCAAATCCTTACATCAAATTAACCTTTTTTTCGTAATCGAAGGAAACATCATGATGGCTGCGGACACCCTTTCCTAGGCTCCGTACTGTTTTTGATATGCCAGCTATTTGGACTGTTAATTTTGACAGTCGAAGCCTACCTACCTTCGAAGTCCCTTCTTCCCGTTTGTGAATAATCGTCCACATCATGTCTCGAACATTCGACCACAGATAACCTAATATTTAATTTCTAAATATGCCAGTCATTCGTGTCCCTAACAAGCTATTTTTGTGCCTAGGTTACCACCGAGTACTATGTTTATCTTAATTATACACAGACAATTCAGTGCCTCACTTTGACAGTTATTTCATAGATTTTTAATTTCATTCGTGAATACGCCATTACACCGAAACATAGAAGAAAACAATCAACATCAACAGAAAAACTATAAACATTCCTGCCTACCATCCTACACCAGTACTTTTACCACATTAAAGAAGCCCCTATTTACATACAGGACATTTCTAAAAGAAGCCAACCTCAACATCTTCCTTGTCGACCACATCCTCGGCTAAAGACTCCAGGAAGGCAAACCGGTTACTAGAGAGCGGGCTCATCCATTTCAGCACCCTTCACCAGTGAGCATACGGCATCCCTCCGATGGGTTCCCTCGGTTTCAGTTTAACTAAATCTAGCATAACCGAATGCAGGCCTCGATCACCAAAAAACCTATGCTTCTCCCATATACGAAGGTCCTTTGCCACCATTCGTTTCTAGTACCTGGTGTTAGGAGTATTTCCGCTGCTTCGGGGTGAAGATGCAGACATGTTTACTCAAAGAAAGTGCAGATGTCTGAAGTTCTCCCAAAACACCCTTTTTATACTTGAAGGAAGAAGAATTTAAACCCTCCATAATCACAACACACATTTATCACAGTCTTCATTTCTTTTCCTTGGAATCTCAACAGTCAAGCCTTTACAACTTCCCAGACCCAACTGTTTTATCAGCATGCGCACTCAACGCATATTTTTGAGGTTTTGCAGTCGACACATCCCTAGTCTCGAACCCTCGACCCCTCTTTGCTTTTCCCCATAAACTCTCAATATATACACTGAGCTTCGAGAATTCAGAGTCAACAATTCATTCCAGGTCAAATATTAACCAACATCTGCGATCACTACATTACAGTTTGAAGTAAATTTTCCTCTCGCATATTACTTTACCTACTATTTACCCTTCATTCGAAGATTAGATGTTGATCCCGTGCCTACAGTCTATTCGCCAACCATACTTATCAGATGAAAACTATATTATTCCATTAAATTACCTTTTCATTTCATTACTTCAATCATACAAAATAAAAGAGAAGGCTAGAAGTGAAAAATTCACAGACTTCAGCAAAAAAAATCAGACTTCGAATACAGTCATACAAAACAAAACCCACCACCACCACCCTGTCACCACCTTACGAGGAACCCGCCCTATTTTCAGATGGGCCAGTTTTTTTCATCGAGCCCTGCTCGTCCTCCAACAATTGATCTTCTTCTTGCACAAGACGTTCGACCAAACTTGACAGAAAGAGATAACGTTCCTCGGTAGTTGTAAACCTCCACTGCATCATCCCCCATAAGTATGCATAGGATTGCCCGTTGATTGGCTCCCAAGGCTCTAGCTCCACCAGGTCTGGCATGTCCCAGTCGAGCTCCTTGTCACCGAAGAACTTCAACTTCAGCTCCAGCGCTTTTCGACCTATTTGACGGTCTCTAGCATGTCCCATCCTCCTCTGATAATGGGTGTTGGGCGTAGTGTCCATGTTATTTTCACAAAATACAGAGGATGAAAGTAAAGATGAAGAATTTACAGTGCTACCCCCTCGTAACCCATATTTATATCTTCATTAACCTCATTTATTACTCTGTAATCACCACTACTTCTTAATTACCTTCCTTTATTACTACCCCTCAGAACTCCAACATGCAACAGTAAACCCTTCAGCTTCTAACAACCAATAGTTTTTCTCAGCAAATGCCTCTACACCTATTTTTAAGCCCCTTGCTGAGAGGGGGCGAATATAGTAGCCTACTCGCAACCTTCTAGCTTTAGTCGAGCACTCGAAGGCTACATCAAAGCCTACCTGATGACCCAAGCCCTCTGCGACTATACGAACATTTGACTGCAAACAGTCTTCAGCCATGATCACACATGGTTGAAAGAAAATGTGCCAGACAACCATCTCACCAGACAGAACAGCAAAGTACGCCACTCGATAGCTGCAATGTTAGATCTAACAACTGCAATGTCAGAACCAACAAGCTACAGAGTTAGAACCAATAAGCTATAGTGTCAGACCCGATAGTTACGACGTCCAAACCAACTCCGGGTACAAGACAGTTGTCCCGGAGGATACTCTTGTAATTTGACCCCCCATGATGACTCAGCCATTCCTATGTTCTATAAATAGGAGGGAAGGGAAATGATGGGAGGGGTTAGAAAAACACTCCACACAGACCTTGAATTTTACCTTCTCATACCCTGTAATCATCCTGTACTTGAAACTTTGACTACCCAACTGTTATATCAATACTCTTAAAAATCCTCATCAGTGGTCATGGAGTGACCCATTCTAAGCCTTAACGTAAGTATATTGTCAGTAGGCTATTTACATTATTGATTATATGCTTGAATCCTTTGATCGAAGGTTTTATTCGTAGTGTAAGAGTCAACTTCCACACCGGCAAAGTTAGGCCCCCTATATTCATGATGATTTACCTTGTGATGTATGCAGTACGGTTTGCCTTCAATTGGTTCCAGTGGTTGAGATATACGATAAAACTTATCTATTGCTAGCACGGGAAAAATTGATAAGACCTAGACATTCATCTTGGGGAGGACCGGCTTGGGTAATAAATTGCATTTCCAAGATTTGCCAGTACTTTCTTTGGCACACATTTAATCACCCTGGTCCTTCTTTGGTTCACTGTTGTATTATGCATTATGACCTTTTGTAGTTAAGATAAATTTAGTAGATTTTTGCCTTTTGGTCATCATCTTTTTCAGGTCGACATACCCATTGACCTTGTTAATCATGTCTTCCAAGGTCAAAGGTTTGTTCAAGAAGAGATATTCCTTTGCTTTGCAATCGATCTGTAGTGTATTTGTAAACGCAGAAGCGATTGTTTTCTTATCAAGATTGTCAACTTTTCGTGCGAGCTCCAGAAACTTCTTTGTAAAGACCTCGAGCTTCTCTCTTGGAGACTGTTTAAGACTAATAATAGTGTATAAATTTTCTTCTTTCTCTTTATTGTGAGCATATGTCTTGTCAAAAATCTTTCATAGTTGGTAGAATATGAGGATAAAATCTTCGGGTAGAGAATAAAATCACCCCAGCGGCTCTCCCTGTAGATTTGTGGTAAACATACGACATAGAATATGGTTTAGATTTGAATATAATCCCACTGAATCACAGAATTGTTGAGTGTGCTCCTTTGGATTAGTGCCATTGTATTTACGTATTTTGGGAGTATGGAATCCTATTGGTATTTCTATATCAAACAACTCTTTGGCAATCGAACTACCTTACAACTTTGTTAAATCGTTCTTATTGCCTAGATCGTGAGCTTCGATCAACTCCTTGGTACGTTGATCCATGTGTTCTTGTGTGACGTACTGACGTATAGTGCTAGAGTGACTTGGTGTGCTAGTCAGGGATTATGAGTTCCAATGCCCTCTTTTAAGCGTTTATGAGCTAGTATCCTGGGTTGAGGTCATTGCACCTCATCTGGACATTTGGAAGGCCGGCGACCTCTACCGATATCAGACTTATCTTCGCGTTCCAAATAAATTAAAACTTGTGGGTTGTTATAAAGACCTCTGGAAATGACTTTCCTAGTGGCTCCTCGAGGTTTTAATCATTCTTATGCAGAGACTCAAAAGGTCACTAGGATCTGATCACGATATCTAGAAAGGGAGGCTTGCTGATTATCTTACAAAGCGATCTGTATTGTTGTCATCTGTTCTTCATGTGGCTTGAATTCTGTTTGACGAGCTTGACGCTCACTATCGAGTTCCTGTTCGTAGAGCTCGCGGCCAAGGATTAACTGACGCTCGAGCTCATTACATTTTTCTATTTCGGCGTGAAGGTTTACTCTTAGTTCTACGAGCTGATCTAGTTTGACTGAAAGATCGAGCTAGACTCCTGTTGCTGGTCGCTTAGAAGTTACCACGATTGGAGATGGATAATTGAGATAATGTATGCCTTAAGATACCATGGATATTTCTTTCCCACAGACGGTGCCAAATATAATAGCCAAATTTTGTAGTAACTCGAACACCAAATGTACATGTGACAAGAATTAGAAAAGCCCAATAAATTGATACACGTGATTAGTGTGGAAACTTTTGAATAGGTAAAAACCACAACCTCTGTTTGAGGATTTAGTAATTATAACTTTATTACTTGAGGCTAATATTTGATTACAAGTTTCAATCTCTTGAGTCATAAATAGTTGACCTCGTAATGTAAAAATTCTTGGTCCATTCTCCTCTGGAACTCATCCTTTTTATAGACCTCACTCTCAGTTCGATATCGTGTAAATGCACATTCTCCTGAAAATGGGGCAGGTGGTAGTTGAATATGTAACTGCTAGTTCTTGGGAGACAGGTATCTTTGATTTGTTCATATTTTTTGTAGTGCTCGATCCACGTTCTTTATCAGTTCGTGGTCCAAGTGTCATTGCTGATTGTATATGCCATGTGTATAATACATGAGTCTGGTATTGAGGTATTTCGAGTTTAGAATAGGTCGAGGGATAGGTCCCTACAGGATCTAAGCCACCACCAAATCTGTTGACCTAGGTCCAATTACCCCATTTCCAATATAAAAAACCCTGATTCTTTGCAGGTATTTTCACTAACACGCGTCTCTTCAAATCAAGAATCGAGCAGTCCCAGAACACCCAAAGAAGACATCTTTGAACCCTCTATGCCTGGTCCAAATGCGATGATGTTGGCGATGAGAGTCAAGAAAGTTACTGTCGAAGCAAGAGTTAGCGTGTCACGGCAATTAAACTTTGGGGAATGTTGTTCTGATGAGGGGGATGATAAGTTATTATAATGTGTTTATGAATCATTGTTGGATGCCATTGTGTCAAATCAAGTCGCTTAAACCCCACTTAAAGATGTCGATTTAGGGGCTACTGTGATGGTGATCATTTTGAGACCTCTAATAGAGGCGAGGCGATGAGAACATGGAAATTTGAGGAGATGAGACTTGAGAGAGATTGAGATGTGAAGAGAGATTAAGAGTCAATACTAACCTAAGGCCTAAACCGATCCGGTTCTAGTTTGGTCGGTTATCATAAACCTAAACCGAATCCGATCCGATAATAATCGGGTCTAGATAAATGAAAACAAAACCGAACCCGTTGTTACTCAAACTCGGACCGAACCGGCTGGTTAGGGTCGGTCTGGATGGGGTTCTCGGGTTTATAAGTTCGGTGTACAACCCTAGTTGGGATAAGTAGTTTTGAGAATAGTGGTTTAGTTCTAAATAGTTTTTTTTATTGGGGAAGAGTAGATTTGAATTATTGGCGGAGGGTATTCTCGGCAGTTTATATAATTTTTAACTTTTAAAGATACTTTTAGGGTCCGAAAGCTAAAAACACAATCAATGGGGGTTAGACCAATTCGTGGTCATTATGTAGGGTGGTCTAAAAGTTAATTTGCCCAAAAAATATCTCCTTCTCTCCAGCAATCTCTCTCTCTCTCTCCACGATTTCTTCCTACCCCATAATTCGTTCTCCAAACTTTGGTAAAGTACTTGTACCCCTCTCGATTCTTTCATCGTCACTGTCGTATCTCTTTTTTGTCTTTTTTTTCTCTCTCTAGCTGCTTCTCAACTCAAAATTTAGAAGTTATGACAACGCCACTCATAATCAAAATTAAACAAGATATAGAGAGGGATTCTCACACCATCATTGGTGCTTTGAGTGTTCAATTTATAATAGTTAAGTTACAGCGAATATCAAAAGGTGCATGTTAAACAGTTACATATTTATCAGAAAATATCAAAGGTCTAACTCCTAGAAACTTGAATGAGAATATCAAAGGTTCAATACTTAGAGACTTGAACGATTTCTTGACTTCTCAATAACTTGGTCTAACACCTCCCCGCAAGTTGAACGCCCGATGTTGGATGGTTAACTTGTCCCTTAAGAACTGAAATCTTGAGGTACTTAGTCCCTTCATAAAGATGTCCACAATTTGGTCTTTGGTGGAAATGAATCGGACTTGAAGTTGACGTTGAGCAACCCGTTCCCGCACAAAATGGTAGTCGATTTCGGTGTGTTTTTTGCGAGCATGAAATATTAGATTGGCCGTAAGATATGTGACCCCTAAATTGTCATACCATAGTACAGGTGGAGTTGAAGTGGAAATACGAAGTTCTTTCATGATTGACTAGATCCACATTACTTCAGCGGTCACAGTAGCCAGCCCTCTATACTCGGCTTCGGTGCTTGATCTGGAAATCGTCTTTTGCTTTCGAGCACTCCAAGATATTAAGTTTCCTCCAACAAATATGCCATAACCACTTGTGGATCTTCGAGTATCTGGGCAACCAGCCCAATCAGAGTCAGAGTATGCTTCTATAAGAAATTTATTGGATTGTTTGAGATATAATCCAAGAGTGGTTGTTTCCTTCAAGTAACGCAATACATTAAGTCAAGATACGTGATTATTTTTTGTTATTGTTAAAATTCATGTTTGGATGAGCTTTTGAGAATAATTTTACGAAAATAATTTTTGTGGCTTTTCATATTGTTCCCACATGAACGTTAAGCCCAATAACGTTCAGTATGTTACAAAAATGTTGGGATAGTAACTTTCAATATTGCCCATTAGCTATAGCGCTAGGCTCTTAGCTTTAGAAACTTAGGAGTATATTTTTCTTAATGTTTTATTTCCCACTTTTTCCCCATCAATGCTAGATATGTGGTAGAAACGCTGGGCAAGTAACTTTCAATATTACCCATCAACGATAGGCTCTTAGCTTTGGAAACTCAAGAGTGTTTTTTTCTATTTTTTTTTCTCATTTTCCCCCCACCAACGCTATAAACGTAATGTTTTGTATGTTTTAAAAACGCAAGGCCAATAACTTTCATTATTGCTCATCAACGCTAGGACCCTAGTCCTTTGTATATTATAGAAATATAATACCAATAACTTTTGAATTTTACCCATCAATGTTAGGACCCTAGCGTTGGGAACTCGAACTTTTTTCTCGCTTTATGAATGCTAGGTATTAACGTTGATAACTTAAAACAAATTATTTTTAATCAAAATGTTGAGTGTAGTGAGATTGGCAAAATATATTTTTGTGTTGGGGTGCTCCTCTTTTTAAAGATGACAACTTCAAAGCGTGGTGAGCTCTAGCAAAATCGCGTATTGAAGTTAAAATGACCCGTAAGCAACATGAACTTGCTTAACATACCATACCTCAAACCACTTAGAGAATCTCCAGCAGTGATTTTTGGGTTTGGATTTGTCAGACCAAACCCAAAATCACACCCAAATGCCTTCCTGCAATCACAATTTGAGTTTGAGTTGGCTTACGTGGCTCTGTCAGAACCCAACCGAGTGTGAGCTCCTCAAACTCAAAAAAAATAAGTTTGGCATACTTTTCACACTGTGCGGTAATTAAAAGTCATCTTATCCATTATGGTCGGTTGAGCTCTCTTATGGCTACTTCTTCACTGCTCTAACCCAGTTTAAGAGAAGAGAAGATAACCTCTTCCTATTCTCAAAAATCATCATCCCAAATGGAAAACTCTGACACTAGCAGTAATAACTCAACACCATCGACCCCATCCTCCCTGAACTCACCTTCAACACCATTCGCTCAACACCTATCATCACAATTCACTCCATATCTCTACCATAGCCAATCACAATTCTAATCACATACCCCACTTCTGTTTACCATGTCGCAAGGGGATACCTTCGGAGAACAGTATCAAAATCCCTTTACATTCTCTCAACCATAACCTCAGGCGTTTAGCTCATACTATCAACACTATCCAGTCACTCAACCTCAGGGTTTTCAACCTCCAAATTACTTTTAAAACTACCTATTTAATGGTGCATCTACTGAATTAAATATGTGTTCCGCAAATGCTCTAATACCTGTTGACCTTACGACGGCCAAGAAATAAAAAGGAAAATAAAGAAAGAAAATAGCACCCGTAAAACAAAGACAAAACATGCAAGTCTCGAATGATGCTGATTTTTTGGATGAGACGAATGATACTGGACTTCATTGGACGGATGTGGACTTCAAGTGTCTCGTAAGGGCGTAGGTAACGACTTTTGTTCAGACCACAGGTTGCACAAAGGGTTTCACTTTCTATCAAAAGCTTAACATTGCCTTTAACAGATACCCCGAGTGCCCCGCACGATGATCACGTGGGTCGACCAAAGCTCAGTGGTATCCCCTTAATGCACAATGTGTGATATACTAGGGGATAGTTGTTCAAGTACAATTTCGGCACGATAACAAAAAACCCGATAAAGATCGGGTACATTTTAATTTGCTTTAACTCATTTTCGTTTATTTTTTTTGGATATACACGTTATTTATTTATATTTAGTAATTTTGGGAATTGCAGGAAAAAGATGCACATAGGATCTCCCAAGGTATGAATGGCGGCAATGACTTCAAACACCGTAAAGCGTATAAAATTTTAGCACGAGAACCGTGATGGTTTGAACTATGCTAGGAATCTACCTAGAAATGTGGTCTCAAGAACATCGCATAGTTCTTCTCTGGGGAACTCAATCAGAGGATCCCGACGACCCATCTACACCTCAATCTGCTCACCAAAATTTTGAATTAGATGGTCCATTGTATGAGGGTGGAGCGAGGCCTATCGGCCAATTTTTTTTTAGAAAAAGCGTTGCAAGAAGCAAGGGCGTTGATGAGATTATTGTATCCGGCAAAAGTATGGTGACAATGTTAGAGGAGATGAGATTGGAGAAGAGACAAGTGAAGGAAGAAAAGGAAAGAAGAAGAGCGGAAGCTAGTCAATAATGGCAAGCCAAAATAGATTTAGAACAAGCAAGGGAAGATCGCAAAATCATGGATAAATACCTGTGTAATCTTTCTGGACATGTAAAGCAATACTATTGGCAAAGGCAAGCTGAGGTCATAGAACATCTCAACAAAAATGGTGAACCAAGTATCGGTTCAGGTTATTAAATATAATTTAACTTTGCTGAATGTTGTTTATGTTAGTAAAATTCAAGATTAAGGAACTAATCTTCACCAAAAGAAAGTAATTACCGAACCAAGCAAGGAGGCGCGCAAGCGCTTCTTAAAGATAGTCGAAGCCTCTCCAAAGGTGCAAGAGAACTCAGCAGCACTATCTCCGGGATTCAACCAAGCTAGACCCGTTCTATCACTATGTGCTTGCACTGCACAAAGTGATCAAGTTTGTTTCACCTTTCCTCATTGCCCAAAAAATAAAAAAGAGAAATTAAGAAAGAAAAAGAAGTTGTTTTGTTTTTCTCTGTATTTTACTCACACGAGAGAACTCTATAAATAAGAGTCTAAAAAACTTTCCAGTTCTAAAACTGCTTAATTAATACATAAGTATTAATAAGCCACACTTACTCCCCATTAATGAAATAACCAGTTACAGACATAGAAGTCCAAGAGGTTGTCTGTTCCAGACCCAAGCCCACGCCCCACGACGAACAGACCCAAGCCCACTAAGCTCACGCCTCACGACCGCGGCAAGCGTGCAAAGTGCTAAGTGCGCCTAATAAAATGTCAAAAAGCATCTAAATGTACCTCAAACGCCCATTAGCCCACGCACACGCCCACGTGCGCGCGCGTGCGTGAGTCGCACTCGATGAGAAGCATCTCGCTAGAGTGCACATACTCCTATAGTAGACTGTAAATCCAACTAAGCAATAGAGATATAAAAACTAATATAAATTACTTTTTATTTCCAATGTGGGATAAAACATTTTAAAGTCATATTTTGAAGTTAAAATAATTCCAACAGTTTAATTTCCAAGAACATAATTTACTTTCCAATAATGTATTTGTTTGAAGAATGTACTTTGCTATTGAAGAATGTAATCTTTTGAGGAAATATTTTTTTCCGAGAATATTAAGTTAAAACAAATGCAATATTAATGCAATATCAAAAACTTGTTCAATAAGAAATCAATAATTTATAAGCTTGTACGACAAGAATCATTAAATTATACAAAGTTCTCAAATAATACTTGATTATAACACTAGGAATAAAGATTTCCCTTCACGACTCACAAATGGTCGATTAGATCATCCTTTAGATCAAAGTGTAGTTCTCAAATTCAAATTCAGTTCATTTTTGTTATAAAAGCTTCTATTGTTCTGCGTTTGCATACAATAGGTTCTCCTTTGATGTTGAGGGTCATCTGAATAGTAGCCTAAGTATGATGAGAATGAACCTCGTTCATCTTTGACGATCATATTGTGCATTATCACGCACGCCTTCATGACATTGTTCAAAACCTTGAATTTCTACAATTTAGCCAAAATTTTGACAATATTGAACTGTAATTGTAAAATCCCAAACGCCTATTCCACATCTTTTCAGCAACTTTCTTGTTGTTGAGCAAACAAAAAAATGTTTCGCTGTAATCGGATTGGAGATGGTTTGAATAAGTGTTCCTCATTTAGGGTATATGTCATCTGCTTGGTAATAACCCATATTATAAGTTTTACCGGCAATTATATAATTGTAAGACGGAATGATACCATCGGCGAGGTTAGTGAAAATATGTGATTAGTGTAGGACATTGATATCATTATTAGCCCCTGGTAACTCAAAAGAAGTATGTCAAAACCAAAGGTCGTATGAAGCTACCGCTTCAAGAATTATAATCGCATTGGGGTAATGACCAGTAAATTGACCGTGCCAAGCTAAAAGATAATTTTCCATATCCAATGCATGCAATCAATGTTTTCTAACATGCCGGGAAAACCCCGTGACTCTCCTATCGCTTTTAACCTTTCCACGTCGGCCTTATTTAGTGCTCGAAGATATTCCTTGCCAAAAATTTTTATAACCGCAATACAAATTTTTTCCATATTTACAAGGTTATGTTTTCTCCTATTCTCAAATACTCGTCAAAAAGATCCGCCGCGATACCGAAGCTTAAGAAACGTAGTGCCACGATTATCTTTTGGTACGGTGATAACCCCATAATTTTTATGTTGTTGGGTTTTTGGACAAAGTAATCATCGTGTGCAACTACTGCATCGAATATGCACAAAAACATTTGTCTACATATACGAAAATGTCGTCGAAATTCTTCCAGAGTATATGTGCACTCCGTGTTTAAATAGTCCTGCATAACGTTGTAATACTCCAATGGGTAGTCTCGCATCTTTTTCTTATCCGTACGGCCCATGACACTCCCGCGGTGACTTAAAGTTTCATCATGTACTACTAGGTTCACTGTATTTTGGTGCATAACGGCCATTGTCGTAGCACAATCAAACATAAAATCATCAAAGGATGATGATACATGTAGAGGATCATCAATGGATGAAAATAATGATAAGGAAGAAGATATTTGATGCCGTGGAGTGGAGAAAATGGTGTTGAAGGTGAAGAAAGAACAAACAGAGAGAAGAGAAAAGTATAAAAGGTTAAAGGGAAGAAGAACTAGCCGTTGTGGGAGATCAGAACTCGCGGTGGTATTTTGATTACACCAGTGTGGTATTCAAAATATTACGGTGCGGTATGCAAAATATCACGCAGTAATCAAAAGACCACCGCATTCCCTAACGGCTACTTCTCCTTTTGGTTCTTTCCCAATGACTACTTTTGGCAACCCAATAGCTATATATATATATATATATATATATATATATAGATGTTGGCTGGAGATACTCTAACAGCAGCCCCTCCACTTCAACTCAATAATGCCAAGTTTTTCACCTCTAACACAGGATTTTTCATTGGTATTTGGCTGAAATGAAGATTGCGCCCTCGCTGCATCCTGGCAATATTTTGTTAATAATCCACCTCTCCGGCAACTCAACTTCAATCAGTTATGGGACTGAGTTCATGTTCAATTTAGGGCCTACATGGAACTTTGATACCTTCCTGTAGATTTATAACAGGTGAAATGTTCTTAAGGTTAAATGTGATGAGTTTTATGAAATACGAAAGAGTATTGATAGATGGGTCAGAGGTGTTTCACTAGAGATGAGTGGTATGAGAAATACAACCAGTCATTCTCGTTCGAGACTCCATACGATATTTTTTACTAGAACTACATTCTGCCTAATGAGTTTCTTGAAAATTATCGACTTTTTAACTATGGACGGGATTCGTTCCCCCTTACTAAATGGTCCGAGTTCAATTTCTACATCAGTCGTGAACGATAAATTAGGTTTAATTGTATCTATTTTAAGCTCAATTTTATGAGTAGAACTACTATTTGAAGAATTGTAATTGCATTTCTATTTAAATTCAAGTTATAACTTAAATTAATCGATATTTATTAAATTTAAAGAAATGGGACATCAACTCGTACAAATAGTTATATAGAGAAACAAAAGTCGTATAGTGCAACGTTTACAATAACACTCATCTCATAACTATATCTACTGAGACGGACCAATATCATCCGTAGTATTCCCCCTATTGATGCTACTGGCTCCTCTGGTTTGAACGCCATGTCCACGGGTCCCCTACTTGGTCTTAGCGCTACCTCTAGGTAGTAGCGGCACCACCTACAAAGTTGGTGTCCTCCTCAGCTGTAAGTTCTGAACGGGAGAAATAAAATTTATTTAGATTTGGACAAAATAAATATGACCTTAAGAAGTAAACATATATACATAAATGGATTACTTACATGCTGATATAGTTGGTCGTTGATGCTATCATAACCCCTTGTCAGAGCGATAACCTCATCAGTCAACGATGTGATCGTCTTGGCGTCCCGTGCAGACTCTAAAAGGGCAACTCACCGCATACCCAGACTCAGGTTTTATAACTCTTTTGAGTTGTAGGAACGAGGCATCGCCGGTGGGTCCCTCAAGTAGTAGATGGGGATCGTCTGATACCTCCCTGTCCACTCTATGTTTCACCCCAGATCTGAACCCATCTCCGAGTTGGGTAAGCTGAAGTCCTGGGATAAGCTATGAGTCTTTGCTGATGTAACCACAACAGGTATAGTACCATACTTGAGTATACTATGACCAAACAAATCTATGTTCCCCCATCCTCTGTGAATCTGTCAACAGGTGACCAACCTCATTGGTTTGGCTACGCCAGTATGTATCGTAAGTCATTCTTTCCTCGTCTATCACAAACTGGTCACAGTCAATAAAGCCAGACTCTCTCAAAGCCTATAAATCAGCTGGACTAAGATGTGGCGACATGTTGGATGGAGGATCCATCGGAATACTCACATAGCCAGTCAATTGTCTCTAACATCTATCCTCCAAGTAATACTCGCAGTTATCATTTGGGACTTGAAGTCGCATCCTCTTACGCATCTAACTCTAAAGCCACATATATATCCCAAGGATGCTAGTTGATCGACTCAATAGTCCGGTGGTCAGTGAGGTATCTGGCTATAGTAAATAAGTTCCCTGTATGGTCATTTGCTTTCTTCATGTTCCTCTTTTCCCATGCTTTAAGGTGTGGATACGACGTTATCTTCAGTGCATTGCTGACAATAGGGTGACCAACCCCACAATACTCGTAGCACCAATACTGCATTTCGGAACGACATAAAAAATAATTAGAAATTTTATTTAAGACGTTTATTGCAAGATATTTGATTTGTATCTTTGGAAAAAGTGTTAGTGTACCTCAATAAGTTATAAAAATCTAGTGATGGCACCTCCGGTCGTGACTGTGGTATCCAAGCCATGGTACAGAGAAACAAGAATATCGAAGCCCTAGTCATACGAGGGAACTTCGTCCAAATCGGCCATAGCCTCGAGATATCCAAGCGGGACAGTGTCGTTGGCCGTTTGGAACCATAAATGTCCCATCATGATAAATATAAAAAGTACGAGCTACTGTACTATCATTAGACCAGTCATCTATGACAGTCAAGTACTTCCTTAGATGTGCAATGCTAACGTTCCCACTATTTGTATTGTTGGATGTAATGCGGGAGAGCAATTTTATCGCCTCAGATATAACACTCCATCGGTCGTCATACGATAACTGTGTAGGATATTAGCATATTGGCAATAATGTATGCATTGTAAAATTCAATAGAGCGATCTCTATCTCTGTACACGGGAAGATAAAAGTGTGAGTTGTCGGCCACCAATGCTCTATTAGCGCTTGAATTAGCCGATTATTAGAATTACCCAATTTTATATCTATGAACCTCCCAAATATCTTTACCACGGGATTCCTTATTGTCGAAATCTTAAAAATCTCGTTCCAAACTTTGATAACCGTAGTGAATGTACTGTGTGGATGCATCGAATTGCGATTCTGTTCATTGGAGTATTTTGTCAAACATTTGATTAACGGAAATAACAAAGTCACCATTAAACAAAAACTTATCGTGAGATCTTTGCCAGTGTGATATATATGATTAACGCCGTCTGGGTGCGCGGTAATAAACTGCATGTGTGGAATTTTATCTGGGCTGAGTGTGATAGGCCTTGAATTTGTTCTACCTCTTCAAATACAACTTTGTTTTTCTCTTTCCGGACCTCGACCGGGTTACGGCTTGTTATGAATTTTTTGTCACCATATACTGGTGTGTGGGTCCCTCTCTGGTATTTCCATTTTATTGGGTGAATGTTGGGAACTTTTTTCAAGACTTTTGAGCGAAAATGGGAGAGAGAGAGAGGACGAAACAGTGTGGGGAGGGAATGAGTTTGAGTTGTTTTGTTCAACAGATGAAGCGACGGTGCTCTCTTTACCGCACGATAATCAGAACACCGCGCGGTGTTTTGATTACAGAAAAAAAAAAAAAAAAAAACCACGTCAGCCCAACTGCTAGAATGAAACGAGTGTGGGTTTGAGTTTGTGGGTCTGACATGTGGGCCAGGTCGTCATAACCCACAGCCAACCCAACTGTTGGAGATGGTCTTAGAAAATCATTGGGCACAATGATCTATTTTGAGCCTATTTTATCTATATTACATTTTAGGGTACTTGTATCAGACAAACACTACTTGATGCGTCTCTTGAGGCGGGAAAAAATAGATCAAGGATGTAGAATGTATATAAGAGTTGGTTACAACCGTAGCTAATAGTTAAGTTTATGACAAGTTATATGATGGCATGTGTCCACTTAATACATAACTTCCCACCAAAATAACCACATCTCTTCAAAGTTCAATAAACCCTCCCCTTCTCACACCCTCACCGTATCTCCCACTTTCTACACTTGCAACCTCTCTACATAATACATCAACACAGGTATCAATCCCTTCCACAATAAGATCTCTCTCAAACTCTCTCTTAACTTTAGTGAAGAAGTTAATTGGAATTTTTTTTCATCTTTCTTCTTTCTTTCTTTCGTTATCTATGTTAATATTGCTTATCTTTGGGTACCGGATCAACACCTCCTGGAATTACTGCCCAGGTACTCATTTACATTAGTAGTTCTTAATTTTACTCATTTACAATAGTAATTCTTAATATGAAGACAAGCAGTAGTGTAATGTATAGCCATGTTTCTCACCGAATCAAACAAATCATCAATGTTTCTTCAGTTTCAACAAGGAATAAATTGCAGCCTTCTTTTGTAGTCTACCCTACCCAAGTGAATAAACCCCTGTTCTCCTCCTTGAGAAAAACCGCACGAGATTTCTTTCTCTCTCTCTCTGAGCCTTGAAAGTTTAAAAGGTTTTGAAGGTCTCCAATGTTCAAGGACTTCCAACTTATTGTTGACGATTTGATGGTGAAGGTTTTGATTTCGGGTTCGAGTGTTGATGATTTGAAGGTGATGGTTTTGATTTCGGGTTCGAGTTCTCTCAATTTAAAGTCTGAAAGAGAGTTTTGATTTTAGGTTTGAGTGTTTACGATTTGAAGGTGATGATTTGGAGGTCTGCAAGTATCTCTCTCTCTTTCTTCATGTTGGGGGATTTAATGCTTTTGGAAGATTCAGCATCACTGCCCTCTTTCTATCTCAACTATTATGGGGCGATTTCATTAGGGTCCGATCTTATGAGGAAGAGTAACATGTTATTGATGAGTTTATGAGGATGGGGGAAGGAGGGAAAGACGGAAGACCGGAGTTTCCTTTGGTTTATATAGGGGACATTCTGTTTGGTGGGTTAGATAGGCTAATGGGAGCTCATATTTCATTTTTGATTTCTAAGGTTCTTGATTTTGATGACAAGGAATTTGTGGAAAATGTAGTATCGCGGACACCCCTCTGACGCGTTGGAGAACCCAAAGAGGTTTCATCATTGGTGGCATTCCTTTGCCTACCTGCTTCCTCATACATCACTGGGCAGATTATCTCTGTGGATAGCGGAATGTCTGTGAATGGATTTTACCCAACCCATGACTAGCCAACGAATATGTAGGTTGAAACTCTCATATGTTTCCTCTTATATTTCTACTGTATTTACTTTCCAGACCAAGTCACGGCATTACTAGAAACTCTTGGGTATTACAGACTATGTAATAAGCGCGGTGACTAAGGATTGCACTATATCATGACATTTATGTTCTAGATGAAAATGTCGTGACTAAATGATAGCACTATAAATAAATGTCATGACTAAGGGTATTACTCAAAGATGAATAAAGGATAGCACTATGTCTTTCCGGACCAAGTCACGGCATTACTAGAAACTCAATTGGGTTACTAGAAACTCTCATACATTGTTGCCGTGACTATGGCACTCTCAACAAGTATGGACGTGTTTCGCTTAAGGTGATGAAGAAGTGGTCGAGGCAGATTTTATGGCGGTCGAAGTATTGACACATGCACGAACCGTGTATCATTCATAGGGATATCAAGTGCAGCAATATCTTCATCAATGGCAACACTAGAGAGGTGAAAATTGGAGATTTTGGTTTATCAGCAGTTATTGACAATAGTCTTGTGGCACATACAGTACTTGGTACGCCGGCATTCATGGTACCAGAGCTATACGATGAGCATTATACAGAGGTGGTTGACATTTATGCGTTCGGGCTTTGTGTATTAGAATTGGTGACGATGGAGATACCATATAATGAGTGTGATACCGCTGTGAAGATATACAAAAAAATGTCTACTGGAGAAAAACCTCAAGCGACGAACAAGGTGAAGGATCCAGAGGTTAAAAGATTTATCGAAAAGTGCCTTACAAAGCCTAGAGAAAGACCTTCCGCTTCTGAATTACTCAGAGACCAGTTCTTCGACGGACTTGATGACGACAATGCTTAGAAGTGAAGAAAATATTGTAGTATAGAAATTTCCTTCGGGCTACGCATTGTCTGAGATGTAATAACTAATAATCGAACTACACATTGTGCTTGATCTCCAAGGGGTATGTAGGCAGCCTCGAAGTAACTGAGGTCCAGCACAAAAAAGAAAATAATCAAAGTTCAAGGAAAAAATCGCCTTTAGTCATGATGTTTCCGAGTAAGCCTTTCATATCCATGAAGGATTTTTTAACATCTTCACAGTAGGATTAACCTCATAGATAAAATTTCCAGTCACCATTTATTTATGTACTCTTACCATATTTTGGGACAAACATGTTCTAATTAGTATTAGGAGCCCATTTACCTAGATCTGTTGTCCTCATCCATTCTACACTTGGACTATCATAGGGTTACACATATTTGATCAGAGAGAGAGTTTGTCTCTCTAGAAAGTGAGTGCAATCCAGTGCATGCACAGCTGATGGAAACAAAAAAATTCTTTAGCCATAGGCGCAACCATATTTGATCACCTTCAGTGCAAAGAGCACCATAAAGCAACCATAAATCAACCATATTTGATCAGAGAAAGAGTTTGTCTCTCTAGAAAGTGAGTGCAATCCAGTGCAAGTGCAAATAGAACACCATAAAATCGCCTTCAGTCATGATGTTGGTGCAAACACACAATACTCATTTTTTGGTAGAAATCCTAACTTGACGAACAAAAATATAAATGTGTTTGAGTTCAGACAGACTCCTTAATTGAAATGTTTAGGTTTTTGCAGTAACAAGTATTTGCAGGTATTCATCAAACACTTCTATAACATAAAAAGGCTTTAAGCCTACCCAAACCTAAGGGTGATACTTAAATTAAAGGATTCACATTTTTGTACCATTAAAACAGAGCTGCCAAAACATAGGTAAACCTAGGGGTGTATAAGCAAGAAGTACTTAAGAACTGTTCAGCATCAAAGAAGGTAACTTTCCTGAAGCATATTTGAGAGTGTCCTGAGTGCAAGGAAATATAAAAGCTGCTTACTTAAGAACTGTGGTAGACAAGTTTAAGGTGAGCATCCAGTTGGGCAGTCCAAATCTTATCATATCAAGGAAGTGTTGTTCTGGTGAAATTTTATTTTTTAAGCTCGCCTATATACATTATGCCTTTATACAAATGGCCAAGCTCAATTACAACGTGAAGCCATTCTAAGAAATTAATTGTGAAGTGGAAACCCTGACAAGTTGAATATCATATCAATGGTATGCCTTCCTGGAACAATTACATCACCAGAATACTTTTACTTTCCCATGTAGCAATGAAGATTAGTCTGCAGACTCCTTTGTGAAGTTTAGAAGACCCTTGGTTTTCTTACAATGCCTGTTTGCCAATAACAGTGTGGTCTGATTTGGTATGCTTTTCGCTCAACGTGTCTTTGAATCAAGTAACGGCAAATAAATGGATATTTGGTGTGTTCAGACGGTTTATGCAATGGGACCAGATTAATGGTGGTGAGATGCTCTCCTAGATAAACAAAGATTTTAAGAGGATGTAAAGCTAGAAACTTGGTATTCATACCAAGAATATCTCTAACTCCGACGTCAGACGATTTGCCATTTTCTATGACAAGGAGACAGTTCCCCCTTCGGCTAACATTATCAATGACTATCAACAAATCCCAAGGCCAGTCAGTAAAATTTGTTGGGATCAATTTAACAACTTTCATTTTCAGTTATGGCCAACTATATGTGGCATTGTCAAGATGTACATCCCCGAAGAGAATTAGTGTGCTTCTACCACCAGATGCTGCAAATATAACAATGAACGTAGTATATCCAGACGTTTTGTTGTAGGTAAATAATTTAACAATGACATGACTCACTACTCTGATGTTTATCTTTCTTAAGTTCAAAATTCAATATATTTTTTAGAATGAGACTTATTCATATGGTTAACTAATTACTCTATAAATTTAGGAGAATAACTTCTATAAATATGGGAGATGGAAATTAACGAAAAGTGTGGAACAATCGTGGAAATAGTACAATAAACATGTAAGTATGGTACTTATATAATCGAAAATTTCATCTCAATATGCTGTCAATGATTACTATTTTCCTTCTATTTTGTAGACAATCCTAAAACCACAAATACAACAAACACCGGTGATATATTACCATAGCAATGGATTATAAAAGAGAAACTTGAACGCCCGATGTCCACAACTACGGAGTTCTATGACTATTAGTTGTTGCACTTTTGCAGGAGTTATATGAAATATGATCCTAAAGATAAAAAATAAAGAATGCGAACTACGTCGTGCAAATAATCACAAGCTATCAAAAGTGATTCTTTATATTGTAATTGGTATAACATAATATAGTAGCAATTAAAATTTGTCAATATCAACGTTCTAAAATAGATAACGCCGAAGTCGCATCGACGTAATTGTCCGTGCATCGTCACAGGCAGTACTAGTTACCAACGAAAGAAGAAAATAATGAGGCCATTTGTCAAAAATCAAAATCAACCGCAACCGTAACCGTTTCTATTTCTTTCAAGGAACTCTCACCCCCAGCTCTCATTCTTATTTTCTTTCTTTCCCCCAAAACCTCTCTTTTTTTACTTCACAACAACAATAAAACCCAGAATCAAAAACCTCTCTCTCTTCAAACTGACCTCAATCACAATGAGACAACTTCTCAAAAAACTATCTTCTCAGGTTCCTAATCTTCTCTCTATCATTCTCAGTTTTTACTAATTCTCCCCCAAATCTCATTTTTTGTTTAATTTCAGATAATGGGAGCTTGTCTTACAAAGAAGAAGAAAATATCGTCCGAAATCGTCCCCGAATCCGAAACATCACTCGTTCCAATCATCTTCCACGCCTCTTCATCTGATACTCTAACCTCGCTACTGTTACGTATCGCGATCTCCCACAAGAAATCGGCCTCTCTCCACTTCGTACCATCCGATACAACCGTGTTACACTACGGTGCCGATACCGTTACGGGATCGATAGAGGCGATGATGCGTTACATTGATGGCAGGTTCCCGAGTCCCCCACTTTTCTTCTTAGCGAATTGGTGTAATAATGAGGGGGGGATTGTGTCGGTTGTAATGTTACAACATAGGAGTATGACGGGGCATATTGGGAAGTTGGTGACGTGGGCAATGGATCTGGTGACACGTGGAGGGGGGAGTGTGAGGAGGAGGACGGAGGTGAGGAAATTGAGGAGGAGATATTCGGAACTGTTGGAGGTGATGTTGGAGCATGCGCAAATGGAGAAGAGGATTGTCTTTCCAACTTTGGAGAGAGATGACAGAGGTAATTTAGTAAATTTATACTCCGCGTGGTACATTACAAATGTTTGTTTGGTACATTCATGTATGAGAGAATTTTTTTTGGCTAATCTATAGTAGACCAACAATTGTCTAAATCACCTGAAATGCAAATGTTTCCGTGAACAAATATGTTTGGTGTACCAAGCAGACCATTTACATTTTAGATTGGAAAGAATGAAAGTGTAAATTTGGGATTGCTTCCTATATTATTAACAACTAGTGTATATGCACATGCGATGGGTCTTGCACGCATTGCATAATGTATTATTGTATGTGTTGCAGTTTCTTCGCAATTTTTGAGTTGAAAATGTATTTTTAGGGTTTACTTGTTATAGGGGTATTTTAGTCAATTGAGAGATTGAGTGTGTAGGGTGAGGTTAGGGTAACCAAAGTCTAAACGGGCAACTAGGCTAATGAAGTTTCCTTGATATAGTAGTGATTTTTAGAACTCCAGCAACATTTTTGAGATTTTACAATCTCACATTCTCTCAAACTTTTAAGAGGTTGTTTTGGATACTTCAAATTAAATGACCTACAACTTTTAAATAAGTTCAAAAACAAATAAGTTGATGTAAATTCTAAACAAAGAATGAATAACTTGGAGTCTAAATATGGCAACTAAGAGAATCCCGAAGTTCTGTAAAACATGACAAGATCTATAAGGTTGATTGAGGTATGTCATTTGTGTTCGTCGGCGGCGACGAACGGTGACAACTAGGTTTTCTCTCCCTTAAGCTAGTGTTTTAGTTGATTGGCTAGACACACTTATATAGGTAGAGAGATGACCTATTTTATTATTTTAATTATGACTACTTTCCATCAAAGTAGAGAGTTGTAGGAAACCATAACCTCATTAACCAATACTATTAGTTTCCTATTAAGATTTGGATTATCATAATTAAAAACCCATAATTACTAAAAGACCCTTACTCATGTAGGCCATAATAAGTCTTACATTCTCCCACTTGGCCTATATGAAGTAGGTTTGAAAATCATACACAATAAAACTTAAGTTTGCAAAATTTTCGACTCAAAATGGGCTCAATGATTAAATAACTGACACGTTCGCGATTTAAAATATATCCAGGTCATACTATCTTTATTGGTCATTATAATACCAAAATTAAACAATTTACTAAAGCGAGTCATGGGGGTCTTATGCAATTTTGCGACACATTTTCTTCCATGTACTATAACAATAATGAACTATTTAACTTGGTTCATAAGTGAGGTTTATAACCGTTAACAAATAGGCTTATAAAAGGTCTATCAATAATGTCTTGTCAAAAGACTTTCCTGTTATCATTCATCCAATCACATACATGTGTAGACATAATGGTAAACAGAAAAATATCAGAAACATACTGTAATAAGATCTCCATAAGATGTCTAAAGAAAACAATCAAACTAAAAAATCCATAACTATAAAGAAAAACATCATGGAATCCGCCCAAGACCCATACTTTGAACATGTTCCTTAAATATCTTTGGCGGTAATACCTTAGTCAATGGATCTGCAACCATAAGCATTGTGGTTATGTGTTCTATAAACACTCGTTTATGAACAGACTCCTTGACTGATAAATATTTTATCTTCATGTGCTTAACACCATTAGAATATTGATCATTCTTGGAGAAAAAGACTGCTGCGGTATTATCACAATAAATTCTCAACGGCTTGGAAATAGAGTCGACAACTCCAACTCCTGAGATAAAATTCCACAACCATAAACCATGATATGTGGCCTCGTAGCATGCCACAAACTCAGCCTCCATAGTAGATGAAGAAATACTATCTTGTTTTGCACTTTTTCATAAAATTTCCCCTCCAGCCAGTAAGAAGACAACCAAAAGTAGACTTCCTACTATCAGGGCATCCAACAAAATCTTAGTCTGAGTAACCGATTACTTCTAAATGATCAGACCTCCTAAATGTGAGCATGTAATCTTTCATTCTTTGCAAGTACCTCATAACTTTCTTTGCAGCTTTTCAATGGTCCATCCCTGGATTGATTTGATATCTACCCAGCATACCAACGACAAAGTTTATGTCTGGTATAGTACAAGTCTATGCATACATTAGACTCCCCACGGCAGACTCGTACAAAATCTTTTCCATCTGTTTACGTTCCCATTCAGTCTTTTGGCATTGCATAAGACTAAATTTATCACCTTTCTGAATTGGTGCATCACTAGCTAAACAATTCTCCATGCTGAATCTCTTTAAAACTTTATTGATATAAGTTTTCTGAGACAACCCTAACAATCCCGTGCTCGGTCTCGATAGATTTTAATTCCAATCACGTAAGATGCCTCACCTAAATCTTCCATTTCAAAGTTCTTAGAGATAAACTTCTTAGTCAGGTGAAGCAGACCAAGATCATTACTAGCAAGTAAGATATCATCAACATACAAAACCAAAAATATAAACTTACTCTTACTGACCTTGAGGTATATACATCGATTAACAATGTTTTTCTTAAAACCAAAAGGAACAATGGTATCGTGAAACTTAATGTACCATTGGCGGGAAATTTGTTTAAAACCGTATATTGATTTCTTAAGCTTGCAAACCATATTTTTTTCCCCTCTTCAGAGAAACCTTCAGGTTGATTCATATAGACTTCTGCATCTAAACTCCCATTCAGAAAAGCAGTTTTCACATCCATTTGGTGTAACTTTAAATCATAATGAGCCACCAATGCCATAATAATTCTAAGTGAGTCTTTTTTTGATACAGGTGAGGTCTCCTTGTAATCAATGCCTTTTTTCTGAGTGAAACCTTTGGCCACAAGTCGGGCTTTATATCGTTCGATATTGCCATTACTGTCGTGCTTGGTCTTAAAGACCCATTTGCAACCAACTTTCTTGTATCCTTTTGGCAATTCAACGAGATCCCAAACTTTATTTTGTTCCATTGATTTCAACTCTTCTTTCATAGCATAAATCCATTTAGTAGAATTATTACTATCCATGGCTTGTGAAAATAAAATCGGATCCTTAATAGTCCCTATGTCAAATTCAGATTCATGTAAGTACACCACATAGTCATCCGAAATAGCAGATCTCATTTCCCGTTGGGATCGGTGTGGTGCTATTTCTTATGGTGCCTCTATTATCGGTTCATTGGTGACAATCTCATTATGGAGTGGTTGATTGCCCGGTTGTTGCTCGGTATTATCGATTTGATCAACAACCATAGGAACAACAACAGGATTAGAAGTTATGGGTAATGAGACTTGCGCCCTAACTTCCTCAATAACCACATTTCGTGATTCACTACTACCACTAATTTTACCATTTTCAAAGAATCTTGCATTACCGGTTTCAACAATTCTCGTACTAGGGGTAGGACAGTAAAACCTATATCCTTTGGACTTATCAGGATAACCAATAAAGTACCTACTGATAGTTTTAAGGTCCAATTTCTTTTCATGTGGATTGTAAATTCTAGCCTTCTCTACACATCCCCAAACATGAAAATGTCTTAAACTAGGTTTCCTTCCAGTCCAAAGCTCGAATGGAGTTTTTGAAACTGCCTTACTAGGAACTCTATTTAATAAATATACAGCGGTCTTTAGAGCTTCAATCCGCAAAGATACGGGTAAAGTTGAATTACTTATCATACTCCTAACTATTTCCATTAAAGTACGATTACACCTTTCAGCTACACTATTCTACTGTGGCGTTCCTGGCATTGTGTATTGAGCACGAATACCAAGATTTTCTAAGAGTTTGGCAAATGGGCCAGGGCACTGGCCTGATTCATCTTATCTACCATAGTATTCACCGCCTCTATCTGGCCTAACGGCTTTCACCTTTTTGCCTAATTGTCTTTCAACCTTAGTAATGTATACCTCAACGACATTCACTGTTTGAAATTTTTCACTTAATAAATAGACATAATCATAACGTGAAAAGTCGTCAATAAAGATGATAAAATACTTTTTTTTCCCATAAAACAGGGAGTGGTAAAAGGTCCACAAATGTATGTATAAATAATTTTAAAAAGCTCCGTACTTCTTGTGGCACCCTTCTTGGTGTGTTTGGCTTGTTTGCCTTTAATACAATCTACACACACATTGAAATGAGTAAAATCTTGGTTCGGAAGGACCCCATCTTTTATTAATTTATGCATTCTTTCTCTAGAGATATGCCCCAGTCGTCTGTGCCACAAGATGAAGGAATTTTCATTAGTTATGCCACATTTCGTTCCAACATTAGGATGCAGGATCAAAAGGGTTTTGGCGAACATGTTATCAAGATTTAATTTGTATAGGCCATCACATAAAACACCAGAACCAATAAAAGCGGAATTTTTGAATAAACTGAAAGAACCATTCCCAAAGTTAAAAGAATATCCATCAAGGTCTAAAAGAGATAAAGAAAGCAAATTATGAAAAACTGAAGGAACATTAAAGGTAAGTGATAAATCTAAATTATGTCCAATGTTTAAGAATAAACGAGAGGTTCCCACGTCTTCAACAGAAGCTTTAACTCTATTTCCCATGAATATGATTTTTTTTCATTTGGTTCCGCGTTCTGAGTCGTAAGGAATCCCTGCATCATATTGGAAACATGAACAATAGCACTCGTGTCAATCTACCAAGTATTAGAAGGAACTTCAGTAAGATTTGATTCGAAACATACAAAAGCTAAATGATTACCTTTCTTTTCGAACCAAGCTTTGCGTTTCTGACAATCTTTCTGAACATGCCCCGTCTTTTTACAGAAGTAGTACCTATTACGTTCATTGTTGCATTCCGTCTTAGGAGCCTTAGTAACATTAGAAGCCCCCCCCCCCCTTACCTTGAGTGATCATCGTTTCTTATTAGGTTTCCTCCAATTCTTTATAGCTTCTTGTGTTGTAAGATGAACTGAATGATTTCCTTGTTGCTTAAGCCTTGCCTCTTGAACAATCATGTTGGCCAATTCATTCACATTCCACTTATCCTTAATAGTGTTGTAATGAATTTGAAATGGACTAAACTAAGAAGGCAAAAAGTTAAAAATAAATTGAACAATAAAGGAATCATTCACTTCCATTCCTAACGTTTTAAGTTTAACAACTAGATTTGTCATTTCTAAGACATGTTCATGCATGCCTCGTACACCATCATATTTCATTGTAGTAAGTTTAGTCATTAAAGTCCCAGCTAATGACTTATCAGCACTTTTGAAACGTTCTGCCACAGATGTTAATTTTTTTTTTCTTCGCATTTTCAGACATAGGAAGTGAAGACTTGATATTACTCGTTATTATCATCCGCATAAACAAACATAAGGCTTAACCTGTACGATCTTTCTCAAGCTTTATGAAAAGTGTTCTCATCCGTACTGCTCTCAGTAGAAAGATCAACGGGTTTTTCAGCCAAGAGTGCTAAATCAAGATCCATAACACTTAAGTGAAACTGAATTTGTTCACTCCAGTCTGAAACATTAGTTCCATTGAGAATTAGAACAGACGAAGTATGTGAATGTAGTGAAACAGGGTTCGGTACTGCAAAATAATTAAAAGCTCACAAAATATTAATGCTATGATTTATAGATAAATAAATAAAGTTAGAATATAAGAAATTACAAAAAAAATTATATTCCGATGATGAAATAATAATATAATCACAAGTCAACCTTTGGGCTTAAACCGTAATATATAAAGTATTCACTCAAATAGTTATAATAATAATTTAATAAGGCTAATTAAAAGTATACGCCAAATTAGATAAGGTCCTTTACCTTTGGGCTATTAGTTCCAAAATCAATCTAGAATACATCCCAATTACCTTATTTCAATTTATTAATCTCGCGAAAGTTGATCCGCTTTTGGGCAAATCTATAATATTTTGAGTTAAATAAATCGTATTACATACTCGGTTTGATATTCATGCATTATAATAGTTAGGTCACTTTTGCCGATTTCCAGTCAAAATCACGGATCTTAAATCGTCAACTTTAAGCATGATCTACTCACATTATATGTACGGACTTGAAAATAAATCGGCAAACACATACATCTTTAGGAAAAACTTAAATACGTGATAAAGTGCATTAATATTATAGTCAAGTCTCAAAGCATTAATATTTTAGTATAGCTCCTATGAAAGTGCATTAATATTTTAGCCTTAAATATATACAGATCTCGAAGCATTAGTGCTAGGCATACAAACAAGTAGTCATAACTCTAATAATACTTTAGGATAAAATATTAAACATACATCATGGTCAAAATTAAATAGTACATATTGATGACCTAAGGATACTTGTTGTTTGTATGAGGCATACATCATATCATAACTATTGCATACATACATACATCATAACTTTTGCAAAAACATACATACATCATATTTGGAGACAGTAAATTGTTAATGTGTACTTGAACCAAACATTAAAAGCACATCATAACCCTAAGAATTAAATAATGAATAAACAAAGCATGAAAGTTTAAGTGGAGAACTACGTTTGGCGGACTCAGTGGGACCATAACACGAGATTCAAATAGATCTGACATGCCCTCCAAAAACAATATTCATGCATAACTTTGTGACTATAAGAGCAAGCATAAACTAACGAATCATTAACTATAGTTCCAAAACTGATTTTAGAAGAGTTATAATTCTTATAACACAAACTAACTAATCATAATCGGAAAATCGTAAAAGCTTAACAAAGCTCATGATACCACATGTAAAACATGAAAAGATCTATAAATATTAAAGATATATAAGGACCTAGGACTTAATACGATAATCACGATAAACGATAATGCGAAAACATAATCACATACCTTGATCCATAGCTTGATTGATTGAGGTATGTCTGCGGCAGCTAGCGGTGACAACTAGGTTTTCTCTCCCTTAACCTTTTCTTTGAGATAGTGTTTTAGTTGATGGTCTAGGCACACTTATATAGGTAGAGAGATGATCCTGTTTCCTATTTTAATATGGACTATTTTTCATCAAAGTAGAGAGTTGTAGGAAACCCTAACCTCATTAACCAATAGGATTAGTTTCCTATTAAGACTTTGATCATTATAATTAGAAACCCATAATTACTAAAAGACCCTTACTCATGTGGCCCATAATTAGTCTTACACTTACTTCAATGATTAACCTTTCCTGCCAAATCCAATAATGCTCTCTACCTTTTGGTGAAAATTGAAAATTGTAGATTCTCTCCATTTTCTTTTAACTTCTATGTCAGCAGCGATTAACAAACTAGCTTATGTGTTTTTTTGAAAGGCAGTTGGTAGTGTTCCATTTTGAAAGTAGACAGTAGACAATAGACACTACTAATTTTGATCCAAACATTCCCTTGTAGACCTAGTAGAAACTTGAGTTTACCTCTTATAGTGTTAGCTGTTTTAGCGCCTCTCGTGCCTTTATTATTAAGTAAGATTTACTTCCAATCACACGGTTTAGGTAACTTGTGGTTAAACATAAACCTCATTCTTCCTAGAAAATGTGTAAATGCACTAAGAAGATTTGAATGTACTCCTAAATTAAGTGGGGTAAAGTCTAATAATTTACAAATTGTGGGGAAAGCGATAAATGTGCTAGCAACACACGAGGCATACCCAAATTTATGCTAAAAAGACTAACAATTTACAAATTGTGGGGGAAAATGACAAATGATTTATGGGGGTGTTGTGAGAATCAAACTCATGACGTCTTGCACCCGAAGCAAGAATCATACTACTAAACCAAACACCTTTGATGATTGTACTATGTCCATACTAGACTTTTTCTTGCCACTAGTAAAATTTGATTGAGATTCAAGTTTTTGGTTGTGATGTGAAATATTGTTATTACAGAATTGTCTAAAGCAACAAATGAGGAACACGCAAGAGATCTACCCATCATGAATGGTATCAAGGAATATATAAAATCTATTGGTGTGCTTGAGATTGAAGACTCCACCTACCAGGATGCTTTGTTTGATCTCTCTACTCGATTGGAAACTTTATAGGTACTCTTTAATTGTTCCGCTCATTTACGTTATTTTTAAAAATAATTTGAACATTAGTGTTGGTCTCTGGTTTCACAACTAGGGCAATGAAACTATGAATCCTGAGCCCCATGATCTAAAATGACTATATGTCAGTATGATGGATCAACCATACTACAGATGACAAGAGATGTATCATTTGCCTCGTAATCTAAATTGATCTTTATAGGCTCGATTATTGGGTCAGAACTTGGTAGTGAGATCTCATCGAAGATTGGTTGTATGCAGTTCTCAATGTGTTTGGTAGGAACCCATTCTTATAATATTTTTAATACCTCAACCCATAAAAACACAAATACTCGTAAGTCATAACTATTTTTCCAATAGTTTGATGTTCATTTCCTTGAAAAATTAGAAGCCCCTACCATCCCGACCCACCTATTTCCGTAACCTAACTAAAAATAATCATGCCCATTGTAATGCCTATTGTATATACCAGTTTATAGAGTTAGATTAGGGCCTTTAATGGTAGAATATGGAACGCTTGTCAATGCTCCTTCGACATTTGTTTTGTTCTAGCTTTTTCCTCCCAATCCCAATAGTTATTGGAGCGGTATGTAACAAAATGGGCCTCAAAGCAACAAAAGCTAAGGTCACGATGGAGATAGCTAAGGAAAACAAAATCCGCCTAATATAAGCCCCCACCGCACAAAACACTTTGTGAGACCCCTCTCTTCACGCCACCTAGCTTCACAAATCATTGGGACTAAAATCCTCCCACTTTTCTCTCCTCAAATTCTTTTATTTTCCATAATTACTATTAGCCCTTGAAGGCCTATTAATTCTTAGATATTCTAAAATTGAAAAACTAATAGCAATGAGCGTTTTTAGTATAGTCTCGTTATATTTACGAATCTTACATTATTTATTAATAGCCTTAATTATATGAAATGACTAAAATTCGTTAGGATTATTATTTCAAAGTTGTTACCTACGAATTATTTTGGGGAAACGAATAAGATCCCTGGTTTTTCGGGCGAAACGACTAAGATTCACTAGGATTATTTTTTCAAATTTAACACGCAACGAATTACTTCGGGAAGGCGACTGAGATCTTTGGATTTTTTGGGGGTAACGACTAAAATCCGCTAGAATTATATTTTGTAAGTTGACCCACTACGGATTATTTTGGGTGAGGAATAAAACCCTCTATTTTTTTTTGTGTGAAAACGATTAAGATTTGATAAACATATTTTTTGAAATTTACCCACTACTAATTATTTCGGAGAGACGATTAATAAGAATTTATAATCTTAGCTGTGTTTTTAGATGTAAAATAGTTAAAAGTATGTAAAGGCTAATATGGAAATGTAAAAGGGAGGAAAAAATGAGGAGAGAAAAGTGTGTGGGTTTTAGTCGGGGTGATTTGTGGAGCTAGGTGGCTTGAAGAGAGAGGGGTCTCACAAAGTGTTTTGTGCGGTGGGGGATTATATTAGGCGGGCTCAGAATAAACTTTGGGGCTCTATTGCCTTAACTTTTCAAAGTTCATGTTTCGACATTTGATGGGGGACTAAAAGGACTGAAATTAATTAATAAAGTGGGATCAACATTTATAGCTGAATGTATTCATGCATCAAGTGGTTCACTGAATGGATTTGGATGTTCGCCTGTCTACCATCATTTCACAAGAGCCATGAAAGATACGAATTAAACGTTTTGAAACATATCTGAAACCTCTGACTCCAAAATGAAGTAGACTCATATATTGAGAACAGTCCTTTTGACCTTGATATACATGACATGCGTTGGTTTTTATATAGGGATTGCGAACACGGGTCCATGATTATGTCATCCTTCTTTGATTCTCTGAAGCTGCAATCAGCCATTCAGACTCCTATTTGACCCAAATTAAAGCCCTAAATGTAGGCTCATACTGGTTTCGACTATATTTACTGTTCCTACATTTCTTTTTGTTTCTCTCCCTCGTTATATTTGGAATGCTGCAACTAATGATCTTCTAGTGTAGTATATAAATTCTTGAGTATGAAATTGACATGTTCTTTATACGTGGCTGCTTCTGTTTTTAGGCGCATTGCAAAGAACACTTTGAAGACGAGGAGCGACATTTACTCCCACTACTTGAAGGTATAGGGCTGAGCGAAGAGCGGCAAGGGAGCATGATAAAGCAGTGTTTGGAAGTGATGGAGAGTACTCACTCTCAGCTCTTCCATTTCATGATCGAAGGGTTACTCCCTCATGAAGCGATGCAGTATCTGAATATGATCATAAGATACAGTGATACAGAAAGAGCAGTTAGGATGCTTAGTTCGCTCTGATTAAAAAGAATGAAGATGTTTTACTATCTTAAAATGGGGATACTTAGAAAAGACCACCCCTTGCAGTTGGCTGATATCTTAGTTTTTAAGATTAGCACAGATATACATAGAGAGGTTAATAGGTACGTATGGCGTTTTCTTATATCTTTTGCATGTTTTACAAAACTTAACTTTTGGGAGAAAAAGTGACCTCTCAAATATAACATGAAAAAAGCCTGATCGTGACGATTGTTTTGATCTATGAAGCATTTAATTTGAGAGCTAGATTAATCTCATTTGATTTACAGTTGCACTCAATTTCTTCTGTCTATTCTTTAGCGCGACGACTTTTCCTCTATGGACATAACATTGTAGAGTCCTCGCAGACCATGAGGGGTGATCTTTCACAGGGGATTTCATCGACTGTGTATTATGTTTTTTCTTGTGTACCTCAATACATCTATCACCTATCCATTCAGTTGGGAAATTAACAACAATGCCTGTCGAAGCTCAAACATGTAACTCTTCACCGTCAAGATTGGCCAAAAGTGCTCTCTCGTCTTAGTTTGTGGTTGAATCTCTACAGGGCTAAGATTGAAAAGTTCAAATGAGTTCTAGATTTTCTAGTACTTTCACTATGAATCATTAAACGTGGTTTTGAAAGACACCATATGCAACCTGCCCCGAGCATCCAAGAAGCGCTTCGAAAGCAAAATTTGCATGTTATCACTTTAGCTGAATAATATATGTACGAGTTGTCTCGTGCCATTGTAAACTTAACTTTCTTTGTGGTGGTAAATGAGTCTAGCGGGGGGAGGTTTGAGGGAAATAAAAACTTAAATATTGGCGTCGCCCAGGTTTGAACCGGAGACGTTCAGTGTGTTAGACTGACGTGATAACCAGCTACACCACGACACCTCAGTATCAATAGCTCGGATGTTAATAATAATATTTATTTTCATTCTTATTGAATTTTACTCAAGGATGAGTATGTAATTTTTAAAGTTGAAAGCATGTTTAAAAATTCTTTCATGTTAACCTAAAATCCTCCCCACCTCCTTCTCTCACTGTAGTCTCTCTCTCTCTTCGAAGCAGCGAAACCAGACCGAGCTCTCTCGCCAAAGTCCAAACCCTAATTTACTTTCTTCAACGCCATGGTTAGTAATCTTCAATCGATCTCTGTTTCCATAGTTCTCCTTAAATGCATTATTTCTTCAACGTTTTGTAAGAACCAATTTATAAAAAAAACGAAGTCCAAGATGATTTAAGAAAAGTAGGAGATTTTAAAAAATGTTGTGTTGGGGAATAATTAAATGATGATTAAACAGACCCCTTCATTTTATTTTTCGATTACATCCAAGTTTATGTAGAAAGTTATTGGTATTATTGTTGAAATATATGTTAAAGGAACCTGTAAAAAAGCTCCTCAAGTTAAAACTTTTAGCAGAGGAAGTGTAGAACAACCACAAGTGTAAACAGCAACAGTAACAGGAGTTATTGGCAGCAGCAGTAAGCACCAACCAAGTTTTCTTTGTAGCAAATAACAGCAGTAACACAGTTGTAACAGCAGCAATGATGTAATGAGTTAACAGCAAGTAACTCCGGACAACAAAACTGTAACAGCAGGTCTGATTTGCAGCGGTAGTAAACAGCAGCAAGAACAGGCCAAGCAGGTTTCAGCAGTGGTATAAAACAGCAGCAAGAACAGGCTGGTTTCACCAAGAAAAACTTCGGTAAACAGCGCACATCAACAATGTGTAAGGTTGGTAATACTCCGGTGAACAACAATGTAAACAAGAGCAAGTGAAACTCCGGTAAACAATAGTAACAGCTCGAGGCGTGGGTCGCACTCTCTTTAAAGAGTATTTCGACCTACCTCTGATCTCTCCCAGGATACAACGAGCATATACGGTAGCTTCAGTACCTGAAGTTTACGTATAGTAACAGTTATTCACACCTCAGTAAACCGTACAAACGAACGAGAGATAGAGAGTTTGAACACAGAGAGGAAGAGAGATGAAACTGGGTTTCTCTGTGTATTTTAGAAGGTGGTAAACAATGATATTTATAGAGAGAGGTTTGCCAACGGCTCTCTCTCTATTCAAACGTGTGAGACGTGTCTCCCAAAAGATCAGGTGTCTATTGTTGTGGAGAGAAGAATGTGAAGACCAAAGAAAGCAACCAAATCAAGCCCAAGCCCAAGATAACTTTTTGTTAAAAAGATTAGGGTGAGCCTAGCCCAAGCCCAAAGGGCCTCCAAGGCCTCCAGAGCTGGAAGAGCCAATTGCCCAATCCTAAGTCCAAGTCCGAGCTGGCCCGGCCTACCGGGCCGCTCGAGAGAGGTCCAAGTGTGTCTAGGGTATAAAATTCCCTCACACACTTACACACCTATACACTCTCTCTATGTCACATGTTACACACATGTCACATGGGTACTACCTTATATGTTTAATTCATTTATTGTTTGTAAACAATGTGGGACTAAACTTTAGGCTATAGTTTAAGAGTTACATGAAATAGATAACCAAGAGGTTATGGGTTCAAGGCTTAAAATGAAGTACAAGTTTTGAAAAATTCCAACTATTATGTATGTTGCTCATTTTATATAAAGCATTTGTGTTATTTGTAAGGCGAAAGTTATTTGTCGTGAGACTGACATATTTGAACAAAGGGGTTTTTAATTAAGTGTTTTGATGATTTAGTCTAAGAGGAAAGTTAGTAAGCCCAAGGAAGAGAATGTGGCACTTGGTCCTGCTGTGAAAGAGGGGGAATATGTTTTTGGTGTTGCCCACATTTTCGCTTCCTTTAGCGATACATTCATTGTAAGTTCTTATTTTGGCTGTGCTTATTTTAGCGCGTGTCTATTTTGATTTCTATCTTTTTCCTTTTCTGGTATGGTTTAATTACTAATGACTTTTTCATTTCAACAGCATGTGACTGATTTTTCGGGAAGAGAAACCATGATTCGCATTACTGGTATGTTTGTAGCCTTATGGTTAAGGTGTCGTGGTTGATTTAACTGTTTAGTTGGTATCGATAACAATGTTGAAGAATATTTGTATTGATTAAGCCTTGTTAGTTGCCCGCGTATCGTTGGGTCTTGATGCCTTTCCTTGTGCAAAGACCTAAAGCCATTAGTTGCTCATATAATATTTTAGTATACTTACCTCAACACGGTCTGAAGATCGTATGTCGGGAATCATCTTCTACCCCAAATATCCCAATGTTCCACATTCCTACATTCCTAAATTATAGGAAAACCCAATCTTCTTACCACTAAACTTTACCAGAGCAATTTTGAATTTTCAAACGTAATGAACTAAGACCAAACTCTAAATCGAAAAACCTTAAATAAACAAAATGCCAGTTTCAAAATCAGAAGTGTAGAATTGGGGTTCTGATTTTACCTTCGATTGTATGAAACCATGGATCTCTGAACCTCCAAATCGAATTGGGATGTATTTTTCCATGATGTAATCCTTCAAGAAAACGAATTAATCAACAGTTACACTATTCTTAGAGAAATCATTAGAGCTCGAATAAGGGGGCGCACGAGAAAAAAGGAGTGTTACAGACGGACGGATGGACACTTAGTGTATGACTTCCATTTTGTTTTGCCCTTGTCTAGCAAATAAAACTCCTAAATGACAGTTACAAATTAAATTTCTGGTTTTTGATTAGTTTAAAATTTGAAAGGCCAGCAACTGGGACACATAGAAACCTAATCCCATCAAAGAACGGATTGTTAATACCAAACATTTATTTCATTTTTAATGATGATATAAATAAACTTATTTGAAAATCTTAAGAGCCCTTGGCGGAATTCTGTTAGTAGCTGTAGTTACAGTTACTTAGTGTTTATTTGAATTATAAAGGATTGGGATAATATAAGCAAATAATGTGTTTACGGTGTAGTGTGTTGCATAGAGTTTAAATTTTTTTTCTCTGAATAAAAGACGACTAATATCAGTTGACACAAGCCTAATAGTCTCGTAGGACCAGTATTGATAGCAAGGGCATGCCATGTTAATTTTAACATGATAAAGCATTATAGTTTATCACACTGAAAGCCTACTATTTAGTTTGATCTATTTCTCAAACACTGGCTTCATACTGTTCTAGATAAATTATATCTGTGTAAGGATCTTTATAAAAATTTAAGACATAAACCCATCATTTATACCTGGGCCTTTCTGATGACGTATACCGACTATAGGATTTATCTAGTATAATTTCTACTGTTGTTATCAATATTTAAAAAAGGTTCCCTGCCTCATTGCCTTGAGACACCTCGTTTGAGGCATGTCTATGTTGCCTTGAGGTGTAAGATGGCAACTTACTTGAAATTGTGGTCTCATCTCACAGCCACCTCTGTAGGTTTAAATTCCTTTATAATAAGTCTTGATTGGTGTTTTCTTTCCACATAAACACAAGCTCATACAAAAGCAAATTGACTGAACTACCAGACCTGTATGAGTAAACCCACAGTTAATGAAAAAACACTGAGGAAAACGAACTTATTAAACAAAATTTTGGTTGAGTAAATGAAAAGAAAAAAAAGTGAACCGTAAAAAAGATAATATAAGTAGAAAGTAATAAATGAAACTTTAAAAAATGAAAAGTGTCTGGGACAGGAATCATACAAAAGAAAACAATTGATTTGCACCTTGCCTTTTGCCTCTAATTTTATTTAAGCTTTGGCTACAGTTTGAATTTTCCTGACAATTTTGACATAGTAATTCAGTATTGTAAAAGGTCTTATGAATTACTACTAGATACCCTAGTCTGGAACATAAAGATCACCATAGCCCAGTTTAAGACAACAGCCAATTTTATGAATGATGAAGTGCTTGATGATTAGATCAATATGTGTATACATGTATGTTATTGTATCATGATACTAAATCTCAAAATTGAGTATTTTTTATGGCATATATAATATGTATGTAGATTTTTTTTTGATAAATGTAAAATTTATTGATTAAAGGAAACGATTACAACAAGAAGAAAAATAAAAAAACAAAAATGCCACTCCAAGAGGAGGGGTAAACGAAGGAAAAAGCAGCTAAGAACTAGGGACTCCCCCTATCCCCATAATCTTGTTCTTACTAAGGTTGATGCAAAGACCCGACACGGCCTCAAAGCAAAACAAAAGACCACGAAGAAATCGTAACTGATGCATAGATGCTCCGACAAAGACTAAGGTGTCATCCGCAAACTGAAGATGTCGCACCTCAACCTGATCATGGCCAACCTTATACCCCTCAATATCCCAGTGTAACGCAGCTTTATTGATCTACCTCCCTAGAGTCTCGACCACAACAATAAAAAGGAGGGGGAAAGAGGATCACCCTGGCGAATTCCCCTCGTACTTCTAAAATACCTTGCCTGGGCACCATTTACCAGGATAGAAAATGATGCCGATGAAATACACTTGGATACCCACCCTCTCCACCTCTCACCAAAACCCATTTTACATAGCATATAATCAATAAAGTCCTAACTAACGTGATCATACGCTTTCTCCATATCCATTTTACAAACCGCTCCGGAAGTCCCTGACCTGATTTTGAAGTCAATGCTCTCGTCAGCCACCAAAATGCCCTCCAAAATTTGTTTACCAAACACAAAAGCCCCCTGTTATTCCGAAATGACAGAACCAATAGCCTTTTTAATTCTACAAGCTAAGATCTTAGCGATAATCTTATACACACTATTCACCAAGCTAATGGGTCTAAAATCTTTGAAATTAATAGCCCCATCTACCTTAGAGATCAAAGTAACAAAAGTACTATTAGAGCAATAATCCAAGTACCCATTCTCAATTTTTTTTATCACCTTCATAAGATCTTTAATAATGTCCCAACAAAATTTGAAAAAAGCCATAGAGAAACCATCATGGCCTTGGAGACTTATCTCCATTTAACAGAAGTTCATCCTCCATTTATCAAACACCACTCCATCCAATCTCGGCCTTAAGTAACAATCCTCCGAATAAAGCCCATAATAATACTCCACAACTCCTTTACAAATATCTTCTTCATCTTCCAGTACCACCCCTGACACCTCCCCCTTATTCATCTTGTTAATTCTATTATAAGCATTAGCAACTTTGTGGAAAAACTTTGTGTTGTTATCCCCTTCTTTCAACCACTACACTCGGGAGTTCTGTCTCCAGGATCTCTCTCAATTTAACCACACTAAAAGACTCGCTTTTCAAGGTTTCCTTCCTCATAACATTTGCACCAACTAAACCACCATTCTTCTCCTTTTTATCCAACTCGTCAATCTCATAGAGAAAAATCACCTTACATCTCATTATGTTACCAACAACTTCTTTATTCAATTTAATAATTTCACACTTCAATATCTTAAGTTTACTCCTAAAAACTTTACCGGGCCTATCTTCTACCTCAAACTAATCCCACCAACCCTTCACCTTATCCTTGAAACTAGGCACCTCTAACCACATTCTCAAATTTGAACGGCTTAAGAGGTCCTCTGACTGAGCTGTAATCTAATACAATAGGAGAGTCATCTGAGCAAGTTTTGGTTGCAACATTATGAGAAAATTTTGGAAAAATATCCTCACACTTTCTGTTGACCAAAAAGCTATCAAGATGACAAAGAACTGGAGCTTCCTCGTTACTAGACCAAGTAAATTTACCACCAGATAAGGGAAGGTCCACAAGGAAGTTCCTATGAATAAATTCACCAAAGTTACGAATACTAGGAGTAACTCTCGTAGCGGTATTCTTCTCATTCAGAAACCTAATCACATTGAAACCCCCTCCAAAAGAAACCTTCACACTCTCTAGCTCATCCCAAAGGTCTTGCCTTAAGTTATCCTCATTAGACCCATAAACTTCCTTAAAGGCAAAAATATCAAAATATCTTCATAGCCGATTCTCTTCACACTCACCGAAACATAACAACTACCCACATTGAACTTATCTAATTTAAACATTTTTTTGTCCTACATCACAGTAACCTCAGCTGCCACCCCTATAGACGGAAAATTACACCTACCAATATCCTCGCTTCTCCACACATCCCGAACAAACATTGCATCTATCCTTTCCAACTTAGTCTCCTGGAGAACCATCAAGTTAACTTTCCATCTTCCTTAATCTGAAATCTCTTCTCAGCACTTCTTAGGCCTTTCACGTTCCACGAAAAAATCTTTGGAATCATCATTTATAAATAGGATTCTTAGCTCTTTTAGATCTACTCCCCTCCCCCACTTCCCTTGAATAAGCCAAATTCGTCATTAAGCTTGCCAACTCACGGAAACCTCTAGGACCCTTAAGGTTACTACCCTCACGGATATAACATATTTACACCATCGTTTCATTTTCAGAGCAAAAAATTCATCTCTCTAAATCAATCAATTACAACTTAATCAATCATCGTATCTGATTTCTGTAATCAGCAATCAATCCGGGTTACAAAGAAATCTTTTCTTTGTAGTTAGGGTTTGAAAACTGATTTAGGGTTTCTGGAAATTCTAAATTCAGATTATGCTAGAAACTTAAGGCATGGAAGTTGGACAGGGAATCAAGGTTTGCTGCCCATGGAGATTCATGGGAGAAGAGAAGAAATTGGATGTACCGGGAACGCCGAAGGATGGTACAACATCTGAGTTGCAGATAACACAACAGCAACATGAAAAACAGGTTATGGAGAATGCATCTCTCCATGGTAAAATCCCTGATAAGGTTATGAACACAGATAAATCTACACAATCATATGCTAATCTAGTAAGAGGTAGTAAGAATATCCCCAATGAAGCTCCGACGTTACTTGAAGTAGGGAAGCGGGGAGATACTCTGTTCGTCTCAATTCTTGCACGAGAGGTTGCTATTGGGGTGTCACAATTCAAGTATAGTTTGATAGGCCGGTTGGATCTTCAGAAGGTGAAATTTACAGATGTTCAGAAATACGCAAGAAACAAATGGAAAATCTCGGGTGAATGCAAGCTAATCCCTCTAGGGAAAGGCTTCTTCATCATCAAACTTGATAATGAAATTGACAAAATTTACGTATGGAGTCATGGACCTGGGATAGTAGAGATGATGCCAATGAGATTGATGCCTTGGAGTCCTTTTTTCTCGGTTGATAACCACAAGAATACGAATGCTCTCATTTGGTGCAAATTTCCGGGATTACCAAGCGAACTATGGAGTCCGAAGATTGTTTTATCGTTGGGGAAGACTTTGGATACACCAATTCGGCTATACCAATCCACACTTAATCATGATTATGGATAGCATGCTAGTGTTCTGGTTGATATTGATCTGTCACAGCCTATTCCCAATCATGTTTTATCGACATTGAGGGAAAGATGATAAATCAAGAGATTATACTTCATAGGGTACCCAAATTCTACAATCATTGCAAAAATATTGGGCATTATATTGCGGAGTGTAAGGTGATACAAAGAGTATTCAGAGGCAAACAGAACCAAGCGCCAAAGAACAATACAAATTCTGGAATCGTGAAGAGCAAGAGAAAACAAGATCCGCCTATAACAGAAGTACCGAGCAAGACGGGGAAGAATAAGAAAGTACTAAGTACTAGTCCACCGAACATACATATTTTACAGTCTACTGCAGGAAAAGGTACGAGGGATATAACATTGGGAGAATGGTTAGCTATCAAAGGAAGAAGAGGTAGAAGTGAATCACCAAAATCTAAAACCAATGTACAACTTCGAGATAAGGGGACACTGTTGAACAAGAAAAGCTTACTGATATGGGAATGGAAGAGGTCAAAAGTCAGGAGAATTTGAATGACAGTAACAACAAGGGGGTCACACAACATAGTGAAGGAGTAAACTCTGGAGAACAATACAGTCCAGTTGAGGAGGTGAGGAAACTGCTTAATCCGGGGAGTTGGGCTGGCATTATTGAAGAAGAACAAGACTTATTACCAAATCAAATAATTAGAGGGGGGAGAGTTTATACAATGGAACCGAGGATAACACGAGCTAATTCAGGTTTACAATGAGAGTTCTTTTCTGGAATGCTAGAGGACTGGGGAACAAGAATACAATGACATACATCAGGAAAAAATTTGTGGAGCTGAATCCTAAGATAATTGGGTTTGCATAACCAAAAATTTTTGTGAAGGGATTTCGCATTTCAGGTTACAATAGCATTACTATCAACAATGAAGAAGGGGCGAATAAAGGAAATATTTGGATTCTCTGGAAGGAGGGTCTCCAGAATCCGAGTGTGATTATGAGTACAAATCAACATATATCTATCGTTTTTATAGAGTGTCTATTCACATTTGTTCATGCAGATTGTCTGCGGTTTTACAGAGCAAAACTTTGGAGCCAGATGTTACAAATTTCTAGTAAAAATCAATTACTGTGGCTCTGTATTGGGGATTTTAATACAGTTCTAAGAATGTCGGAAAAAAAGAGAAGGAAACCTCGTCGTCGAGCAGTAGTAGAATTTTCAGATATGATAAATGCAGCTTATCTTACATAAAGTATTACATCTGGGATTACGTACGTATACCTGGTGTAATGAACAAAAAGGGGTAATGAGAATTTTGAGTGTGCTGGATAGAAGCCTTATCAATGATCGATGGAATGCCAAATTTCAAAACTGGAAGGTAAAGGTGTTTCCTCGCACCAAGTCTGACCATTCTCTTCTTTTTGGGGAGTGTAATGAAATAGCTAAACCGCGTAACATTCCATTCCGATATATGCAGTCTTGGAGCAAGGAACAAAGCTTTAGAGAAGTGGTTGAAAATAGCTGGAATCAGACTTTGTATGCTGCCCCTCTTTTCGTAATAATGCTGAAACTCAGGAAACTGAAGACGGCGATTAAAATCTGGAAAATACATGTGCTTGATAAATTTGTTCGTAACAAGGAGCTAGAGAGAGATTCTTCAGCTGCAAATTCGGCAAGAAGATGATGAGACATGATCTTCTGAATTTACAGATGCTAAACAAATCCAAAGAACTGGGAAGAATTGAGGAGGAGGAAGAAGACTGGAGACAAAGATCGAGAATCAAATGGCTGTTTGCTGGGGATTGAAACACTTCCTTTTTTTTCATCATTTTACGCAAATGAAAAGAGTCAAGTCATCTATTATGGAAATTAAAGACCAAAATGGGGAGGTGCTCTCTAATCAGAACAACATTAAAGACTATATCCTCACTTACTATGAGGAAAAGTTTGCAAGACATGATGTGATAGAATGTCTGGAATTATTTACCCATAACGAAGTATTTGTTATGCAGGAAGAAAACCATTGTCTCTCAGGTATTGCTAATGAGGAGGAAATTCGTGATGCAGTCTTTTCTCTAGATGGACAAAGTTCACCTGGGCCGGATGGATTTTCTGGAGCATTCTTTAGAACATATTGGGATATTATTGGGAATGATATCGTAAAAGGCATATCTTCTTTCTTCAGGGATGGAGCTCTTTCAGTAAACTTCAATTCGATCCTTATAGTGTTGATCCCTAAGGTAAAGAAACCTTCTTATGTGAAAGACTATAGGCCTATCTACCTTAGCAATTTTACGTTCAAAATTATCATGAAGATTCTTGCCACAAGGCTCTCTCTGATTGCGTCAAGAATTATCTCCACAGAACAAAGCGCGTTTATACCCAATAGAAGCATACAAAATAATATTTGCATGGCTTCAGAGTTGGTAAATGAGATGGAAACGAAAAGACAAGGGGGGAACGTTGGGTTAAAGCTTGATATTACCCAAGAATATGACATGATGAGTTGGGATTTTTTTATCAAAGCTCTCCGATCATTTGGGTTTTGCAATTCTTTTTGCAACTGGATCCTAACTATTATTAACACAGGAATGATATCTATCTCCATAAATGGCAGTCCTTCTAGATACTTCAAAGTGTACAGGGGTCTTAAACAAGGTGATCCACTCTCTCCGCTGCTTTTCGCTATTGCTGAAGATATACTCAGCTCTAATCTTAAGTTCATGGTGGGACAAAAGAAGATCAATCCCATGGTCAGGATAAAAGGTAGTACTAGTCGACATTTTTCTGTTTGTCAATAGAGCTACCAAATGTTTAAGAAATCTGCACAGAGTACTTCTAAACTATCAACTTGCGTCAGGGCAGATGGTTAGTATTGAAAATAGCAAAATATTCATTGGTCACATTCCTCAGTGTAGAAGAAATGAGGTTATTGATATGTTTGGGTTTCGAGAAGGAGGATTCCCAGAGACTTACCTTGGAATTCCACTGGTACAAGGACGGGTAATGAAAAGCACTATAGCACCTCTTTTGGAAAAAATTAGGAAGAGAGAGAACAGTTGAAATGGGAGAATGCTATCATTTCAAGGGAGAGTAGTTCTGGCCAAATCTATATTAACCAGTATTCCAATTTATAATATGGCCATTTACAAATGGCCTCAGTCATTAATTAAAGAAAGGGATGCTATTATTCAAAACTTTATGTGGACTGGAGATCCTACAAAGAGAAAGGGGGTCACGCTTCGTTGGGAAAAATTGTGTAAACAGGTTAAAGAAGGTGGCCTGGGAATAAGAAGTCTAAAGGAGGTTAACAATGCAATGCTATGCAAATTAAACTGGATCTTCATGCGAAGAGAAGAACCATGGGCACAAATGATCTATGCTAAATTCCATACAAAGAGTGGGGACAGGATCAAATATCATAAGAGCTCCTCTGTCTGGCCGGGAATCAAATTTGCAGAACCGATTACCAAACCGTTTATAGGATGGATTATTGGAAATGGTAAAAATCAATTCCGCTACGAAAACACATAGACCTTCCAAATCATCTTTGGAAACTATGTACAACGAAGGTCAGTGACTTCATTAACCCTGATGGTTGGAACTTTCCTACGGATATCTCGCTCGCTCTCTTGGCTATGGGTATAAACATTTCTAGTATTACTTGCAACCCAAATTCAGAAGATATTCAGATTTGGAAACCGGATATACATGGTGACTTTTCAGTCAAAAATGCTTTCGAAAGTACTCGTGATCGTTTAGACACAGCTTGGTGGTGGAAGTATACTTGGTTACAATGCCTACACCCAGGTCTTAGTAGATTTGCATGGAAACTTATGAACCAAATATTGCCTACTGATGACTTGATTCAAAGGAAAGGAATTCAGCTTATCTCCATCTGCACTCACTGTGGTCTCACAGCTGAATCAGCAAACCATTTATTCTTCGAATGCAATGTAGCGAAAGTGCTTTGGAGCTGGGCGACAAGTACGTTCAACATTGCTGTTGTTGCTGAGAACGATAACTGGAAACAGATTTTAGACAAAAGCAAAGCGCTGAGTTTATACCTGAACGACCTATGGATAACGATGGTCTTCTCGGTGAGTCGTTGGATGTGGAATGCAAGAAACAAAATTCGATTTGATGAAACGAAATTAACAATAAGAGAGATACAAAACAGGGTGCTAAGAGAAGTAGAAAACAACGTGAAACTGTCTAAGCACAAAATGTACAACACAGTCTCTGAGTTACAAATCATCAAAGCCCTCTCTGTAGATTGCAAAATGGGTAAAGCTCCGGAGATTAAAAACTGCATGTGGATGCTGCCTAATGAGAACGAAATTAAATTATGCTGTGACGGTTCGGCGTTGGGAAATCCGGGTCCTTCTGGCATTGGAATTGTTTATAGAGATTGGGAAGGCAGAGTCCTAGGAACGTTCTGCAAAGCAGTTGGAATAACAACCAATTACATGGCTGAAGTTAATGCTATCATAGACGGGGTGGAAAAAGCGGTACACCGAGGATGGAAAAACCTGTGGATTGTTTCAGACTCCACGGCAACAATCAATGCTTTCGTCACGCAGAAAATACCTTGGAAATTCAGAAATAAGTGGACTCAAATACTCAACTCTATACAAGCAATCAGATTCAGCGCAACCTGGAGAGAAGCAAATTTTTCGGCAGATACAATGGCTAAAAGAGGATCCAGAGAGAGCATACCCTTTGAGGAATGGACTGAGGGAAGACCGGAACTCCTTACAAGGATTGAAGACCCCCACACGGAATACTTTAGATTTTGTTGATATCTGTAGTTTTGTAGTTTTCTTGTGGTTATTTTGGGCTCTCCTCACCTAACTAGACGAGGTCCCCTTGTTTGTAAAGGCTGTTTCGTTTGTTATAAAATCTAAACTTTTTGCAAAAAAAAAAAATACTACCCTCACTCTTACTAGGGGTTGTCACCCTTCTATCCTTCCCCCTAAAATGAATCTTATTCGTAATTCTAGCGGCTTCTTTCTCCCTCCCCTTCATAGTCATTCCTACTACCTCTGAAATCCCAAGAAAATTATATTTGATCCATCTTAAAGTTGAATCATTAACAGATGTAACCCTATCCTCCTCCGCACAAACCGGAGTAACATACTCAACCATATCTAACCCAACTTCCCTAGAAGGCTGGCCAGCCTCATCTACACCAACTACATGCACCGACTCTCCTACCTTATTCGTCTCACCAACCTTCCTATTGATGAACGACAAACCGCCACTATCCTCACTTGAAGACCCCCATTTGTCCCCCTTATCGAGATAGATATATCAATAGCTTGACATGTAGTTGAGGTAATGACATCTTCAACTACTCCACTTGGGACACAATTAAGGCTTTCATTAGACTTTTGAACATTAGGACACTTGGACCCAATATCCCCGTTTCTGGAAACCGGATTAATAGCTCTCCATTTATTATCCAAGGTACGCGAAAGGCTATCCTTTGGTTGCTTGTATCCAAGACTTTCCCCATGTAAACACACTGGGGAATCCAAGCACTGGGGAATCCAAGCACATAAGAGAAGGAGAGGAAAACTGGTAGATGGAATCATCTCTCGGCAGGTTTGTAGCTACTAGCTTATCAAGACATTTATTAGACTGGACGGTGGTGACACGAGATGTATTACTTACTATCTCCTGTTTTTCAATACAGGTGGAATGAAAGTAAAAGCCGACAGGGATGAATCTTCACCATATGCGGCTATGCTTGCTGCCCAGGATGTTTCTGCACGATGCAAGGTAGTTGAGGCACCTTTCATACTTTGATAGTCTTGGTGAAGTTTAATTTTGATAGTTGCTCACCATTGGCGATTTGCTTGATCTTGGTGCTTTCTACTGTTTGATACTGAAATTAAATTCTGTATAGGAACTTGGAATATCTGCTCTACATATCAAGCTCCGAGCTACTGGGGGAAATAAGACAAAGACACCTGGTCCAGGTGCTCAGTCTGCTCTTCGAGCCCTTGCCCGGTCTGGAATGAGAATTGGTCGCATTGGTAAATATTTTACCATTTTTAATCATCATACATGCTTTTTACATTTTCCTCTTGATCCTAATGAACCTGACTTCAAAATGTTGTACTTCAATTGTGACTGTAAAATATCAGATTTAAATTCAATTACTTAACTTACATTGCAAAGGATGATTGTTATACGGTCTAACATTCTGATTGACCCAATTCTGTGTTATACGGTCATACATGCTTTTTACATTTTCCTCTTGATCCTAATGAACCTGACTTCAAAATGTTGTACTTCAATTGTGACTGTAAAATATCAGATTTAAATTCAATTACTTAACTTACATTGCAAAGGATGATTGTTATACGGTCTAACATTCTGATTGACCCAATTCTGTGTTATTTTTGTTTTTTCAGAGGATGTGACTCCAATTCCCACAGACAGCACCCGCAGAAAGGGAGGAGGCTATAATTTCTCTATTCGGGTCGTCCTAGGAGTTTCTATTCCCAACTTTATTTGGTGTTGGTTATGTAATTCATTAAAGCAATTTTGTACGTTCAATGGTTTGTCCTTGATTTACTTGATCAGCTATAACCTTTTTGAGACAGGTTGTGTTACAGTTTTTAGCTAAACAGTTTTGAAGCATGAGTGTTTACTTTCGATTCTGTTCTAAATATTTGTATAAGAAATATTATGTCCTCATTTCCGTACTCTGTATTGTGTGCGACCCTTGTATTGATTAAAACCGGAACTGCTAAGTAGTTCCTTAATAATGCATTATCTATGTCAATTACTAGTTGAAGTTTTTCTAGGGCAAACATTGAAATTGATCCCAACTTCATTTAAAGATTGATAGAATGGTTTGTGATGCTCCGGTTTACTGCATTCCTTTCCAAGTGCCTTTTTGAACCAGTCAGGGTTGTGACCGTACAGGATATTGGAAGTTATGGTGTTGGTGTGTGATTTTGTGCTCCTGAACACTGCTAACCCTCGTTGGCCTACAAGGTACCTCAAAACAAATTCAATCCAACAAAAAGAACCTTGAGTTCATTGTGCTTCGCGGTCAAGTTAGTGTAGGGGGTGCCTTTCGTTTCTGCTGTACCTTTGAAAAGCTAGTCTAAATAGGTTGAAGATGAGACTCACCCACCTTTCTTTGTGAGCTTTAGCCCAAGCTCTTGATAGTTAATGATAATGTTTTACAAAATTTATTTGTAAATCATTAGGTTTGATATATTGTCTCCAGTTGCTGGTTGCTGGTTTGAGCCAAGCCCAATAGACTATTGTTTCGAAGGGGGAGACATGCAGTTATTTCTGCTTTATGATGGCATGTTTTGCACCACAACTTTTTAAAAACTTTGCACTCATCTAGATGTGATACTGCGGCTCTTTACTGGTGTAGATGTGATACCCACACTACCCCACATCAGCGAAAATCCGCTCTAACGAGTTGTATGTGATGCACGCTAATTTTACTTGATCAAACTATATTAGGGAGTGTCTGAAGATAGGTGAAGGTAAAAGCTGATGATTTCTCAAAACTTGTCCATTCATTTTTTTCTTTTTCATTTTTTTATTTTATTGGTAAGCCTTATATATAACTAATTAAAGTACATTACAAAATTGATTTTATCTCCCGCAAGAGCAGTCTGGAGCCCGCCAGGAGGAGAACCACACCAGGTTGTACAAAAATGTTCATCCATGGGCCTAGTGGCAATCGCATGGGCAACTGAGTTCGTGTTACGCGGCGCATAAGTAATACAGATATCAACAAAATAACTGAACATATCCATACAGTCCAGTCCTGGAGGATGGCCTTGGTAGTCCAGGACACATTAGTAGCACCATCTCCACAAAACAAACTAATCGCTTCGGCATCTGTTTCAATATGTACACGGGGGATACCTCGCGTCCTTGCCCAGATAATTCCTTCCATCACTGCTAGTGCTTCGCCCTATTCAGCAGACGCAAATCTGCAGGTAGAACCTCGGGTTGCACCAAAAACATTAAGGTGATCACGAGTTACTAAACCAAAACCATTGAAAACTTTATCTTTACTAAAAGAGGCATCAACATTAATTTTCTCTCATCCAACAAACGAGAAACGCCAGGGGACCAGGATAGACGACCGCTCAAGCTGTCTGGCAGGTGCATTAAAAATCATTTTATTGATGACAACTGAAATGTGTAGAGGATGTTGGATGGTATTCTTAAAGACGAGGTCACAATGCGCCTTCCAAACCATCCAAGAGAAAGAGAAGGTCACAAGGGCCCAAAGATCTTTATCAAAAAGCCAGTCCATGGGTGGTGAGATCCACAGAGAGATTCAATCCTGAACAGGGAGCTGGGAGAAACAGTGGAGCAAACCTCCGAAGGCCGTTCCATACCAAACCGCCCTCGAAAAGGGGCAGCCAAAGAGAAGATGGTGCAAGGTTTCCGATGAGGCCTCGTGAAACGGACAGGAGGAATCAGAAAGGACCAGACGACCCGCCAACTTTCTTCCTGGCTTGGAGGATGCCGCACTCATGGAAATATTTAGCTTTCAAGGCCTGAGCCCACAGTTCATGGGGATTCTGCCAGACAATTTTGGACAAATAGGCTTTATTCGTGGCCCTCGTTTCGCGAATACCCAGACCCCCTTCCCTTTTAGGCCTGCAGACCTCTTTCCATTTTTTCAGGTACAGTGGTTTACCCTTGTCATCCCGTTTACCCCACCAAAAATCACGTTGGAGACCATTGATGGTATTACAAATAGATTGTGGTAGGGCAAAACAGGACATCTGATACGTTGGGATCGCTGAAGTGACCGATTTAATCAGGACAGTATACCCGGCCTGGGAAAGGAGTTTTCCCCGCCAGGACTGCAAGCGATTAAAAATCATTTCCTTAATACGCTGGAAGGTCTGTGCTTTAGAGCGGTTGAAAAATAAATAAGTACTTAGGTACCGTTCATCTGACTGCATGACTTTGACTTTGAGGAGCCGCGCGATCAGATGACCCATACGGTGAAAGAGATTTGTACTGAAGAAGATTCCCGATTTGGACAGGTTGAGTTGTTGACCAGTCGCAGAACAAAAGCTATCCAGAATAGATTTCATCTCATAAGCTTCATCAAGGTCAGTACGACCAAAACGAGGACAGTCGTCCGTAAATAGTTAATGGGAGACAGGGGGTCCTTGTCGAGACGCTTTAATACCATGGATCTTATTCGCCACCTCCTTAACCCCTAACGCTCTTGATAATCCTTCCATAAAGATGATAAAGATAAAAGGGGAAAGGGGGTTCCCTTGCCGAAGGCCCCGGGTGGGGGTGAGAAATCCATGGGAGGAACCATTGAGGATGACAGAGTAGCGCATCGTCGAAATACATTGTTCAATCTATTGATACCACTTCGGCTCAAAGCCTAGTGTTGTCATAGTTTGGATCAGTGTTCTCCATTCTATCCGGTCATAGGCTTTAGACATATCAAGTTTGACTCCCATCAGGCCAGAGCGACCTTTCTTCCTCTTCATCGCATGAATGAGTTCATGCGCCACTAGTACATTATCAAATATTTGGCGTTCACTGACGAAAGCTCCCTAGAATAGGGAAATGATTTTCGCCAAAAGAGGTTTAAGGCGCATAAAAAGAATCTTGGAGATAATCTTATAACTCACATTGCAAAAGCTGATCAGGCAAAAATCACTAGGGCGTGCCTTAGAGGAGTTCTTCAGGATCATTACCACATACGTAGCATTGATATGTTTGGGCATAAACCCCGAGGCGAAGAACCTAGTGACCAGATTATAAGTATCAGGGCCTACCACGTCCCAAGATTTCTGAAAGAAAATCATGGGGAAACCATCTAAACCTGGAGCTTTATGAGACCAAATACTGTTGAGGGCCGCCAGTATCTCCTCCGGGGTAACCTCCGTCACAAATGCCTGATTATCCTCTGTCGTAATACATAGGCTAAAATGTGCGAGGAACTCTGGGATGCCGGTCGGGTCAAAAGTTTTGAAATTACTGACCCTGTCCCTTAGGAAAATATGTCCAATTTCTGTCGAATCCAAAGTCCACTCACCAGTCTCCCGTTTAAGCCAATCGGTAGAATTCTTTTTCCGTTGAGAGAGGTTTTGCATATGGAAGAATTTAGTGTTCCGATCTCTTTCGTCAGCCAGTTGAAATGAGGTTTTTGATGCCAGAACATCTCTTCCCTGGCTTGTAACTCGTCGAGAGTCCTCATGAGCCCCAATTCCCGTAGGGACGCCACTTCACAAAAAGGAGGGGCCTGAATTGTATGAATCTCGGCTTTGACCGCTATAATTTGACTGGGAACGTGTCCAAATTTTTTCCTATTCCAGGACCTGATCCCCGCTTTAGTATTTAATAATTTGCCTTTAACCATTTGGGCGGGGGAACCTTATTCTGAGGCTTGCCAGAGATTCTGAATCAAATGAGGGAACTGGGGTTCTCGAGTCCACATGGATTGGAAACGAAAGCATTTGCCGAGAGTCGAAAAAAGTGGATTTGTATTAAGGCATAAGGGAGTTTGGTCCGAACCCAGGGGGGTAGGTGAAACACCTTAGCCATAGGAAAGGTGACCATCCACTCCGCATTAGCAAGGCTGCGATCAAGTCTTTCTCTAATATTAGCCCATCCCCGACATTTGTTATTCCATGTGAAAGGGTTGCCCGAAAAACCAAGGTTGATGAGACCCGCTTGCCGTAAAATCGCCTTGGCATAGGCACTTTTAGCTGCTTTATAAGGTTCCCCCCACCATTTTATCTGCCCGGTCAAACATAGTATTAAAATCCCCCATAATCAGCCAGGGGCCAGAATATCCATTGGCTGTGGTTTCCACAAGCCTCTAACTCTCATTCCGGTCCCTCTGATAAGGACTACCATAGAAAAAGGAGATCATCTACGGATTTTCGGCGGGATCCGAATGCACCATAACATTAATAATATATTTATTACAGAAGACCACCTCAATATTTATATTAGCCTTCCACAGAACACAAATACCTTCGGCGCGGCCATGAACGCCAGAAGCTGGAACATCCACCCAGTGAGGGTAGTAAAGATTACGTACCAAAACCTGTATTTCTGTGGAGGATCATTTGGTTTTGGCCAAAAAGATAATCTCTCCTTGCGAAGATCGGATAAGCTCACGAAGATGACGAATTGCCGCCGATCGATCCAAACCCCGACAATTCCAAGCAAAAAGTTTCATAATGGCCAGGGTGGGCTCCGCGGAGCCACCCGAACCCTAGCATATTGTCCAAACAAATGATATGTGCATCGAATTTGCGAAATAGAGAAAGAAGAGGGAGCACGCACTTGAGAGTGTGAAAGTCTGTGAAAGCTGGCCTGATGTGACTTTGATGGCATAAATACTTCTGTAACTCACGTTTTAGCCCACATCTGTCTACGAACCACGCGTGACAAAGACTAAGGATAGCACGAAGATAGAGGGAAAATTTTTCGTGGCTTACTCGGCTCTTAGGATCCAGGATCCCTAGTAGAGGAACTCATAGTGCCAACTGAGCTCTCTGCATGCTGTAATGTCTGAGAAACGGATGGTACAATCTGAAACTCTCTAGTACTGTTAAAGATATGTAACAACTGATCCCTCCTAGAGTCAGAGTCTGCCCATTCCCCTAAACTGGGTCACCCCTGCCCCCTGAATTTGGAAGACCCCAGATCTGTTCCTCCTTTCCCCGACTCTAATGCCTGGTCATATCAACGACTGCCTAAAAAGTCAGCAACTCCTCCTCGACTACCAAGTGGGCCATCCGCCCCCCTCAAACGGGCCCTCTAAAGTATCCTGACCCTCCTCTCCTGCCCAACGTGAGGGTTGCCCACTACCTGTAAATCCCAAAGCCACATCGGGGTTGCCTCCAGAAACCCCAAAAATATTCCCCCCCTGAGTACCCCCCCCAGGCAGTGTTGCTTTCCTGACCTCCGTCCTGACTAGTCAAACCCATGGGTGCCCCTGGAAACCGGGGGTACCAGCACCCCAGTCCAACCAGACATTTTCCTTTATTCCTACGTCTGTGTAAGTTCACATCAGGAAGAGAAAGGGAGTAAGACCGCCGTCCCTGATCCCCATCCTCCCTGTCCTCTTCTGATACTAACTGCCAAACCCGAAAAGTAACATGTGTTAGATCCTCTCTCTCCCCACTCGGGTCATGTATCACCATAGTTCCTGGATACTGGCTACTCCCCTTTTTTCTCAGGCTATCCTCTTCAAGTATCACAGAAAAAGTCGCGATGCGATGTTCTATCTTAAAACAGAGAGTGCAAAAATTTACCGAGGCTCTTTCATATTTGGTCTAAATCAAAAGTTGCCCACTGGCCAGGTCCGCCTAGACCGCTGGCGGGAATACCCCATAAATATCTATTACCACCCGGGCGCGGTATCCATTCTTTGTGACTCGCCTATTGTCCTCATTTGGTTCAGTGATCAAGACCTGGCCAAGATTTTGCCTAAATTCATACAGGAAATCCGGCGTGACGAAAAACGGGTCGGATATCCCAAATTTTATCCAGAAGGGGACAAGTTTAAAGATCAGAGGTTCAATCGATGTACGTACTTTATACGGTAAGAGACTCATTGTATGGCCAAAAGGGTTTCAAGGTTGATGAATCAACACATTATTCAGGTCATAGGCTGTACTGAATTTAAACAGAAAATACATCTTACCCGCCACTTTTCGTTCTAACACTTGAAGAGTCTCGGAAGTCTCCATATTCCAAAAGCTTCTGAGGGCAGACACTATTTTTGTAAAACTTCGGCCTGTCTCAAAAGGTATTATGCAAATCAACGCATGATGCCATCATGATTCCCCTGCCGCAATCCTTTTTGGGTCCAAAAGAACCACCGCGGCTCCCCGTGGTTTAGTTACCGTCATTCGTTCCATACTCCCTACAAACTCTTGAGTAACAGAAAATGAGGTCATTGCGGACATGATTCACCACCGTGCACTAATCTCGTCGCCCACAATCAGAAAAACACCACCAGGCCACACAAAATCACCATCCAAAACAAGCACCACAACCCCAAAACCCACCTCCAGAATCAGACCTCTTGCCGGGAAACTCGAGTAAGACAAAGACAGAAAAAGAGGAAGACAACAAAGCAAACAAACCGCATGCAGCTGACCAGGGAGACGAGAAGGAGAAAAATATCAAACTCTCACTCTTAACATCCAACCGTACCTCCCTCTGTATCACTATTTACCATAAACAGAAGTAGTTGCATGGGTAAAGGATAAAAAACATTACCCCGCACAATGCTAGACAGATCGCAGGAGAGAGGTTATAACATGAAGTTACACGTTTAGCTAGAAAAGGCCACCAATTTCGAGTCCAAACCCACACAACCCACCAATTTCAAGTCCAGGCCCACACAAACCATAAAACCAAATAAATGGCCTTTAAACTCAAAAATAACCCACACAAACCATAAAACCAAGGTCACCCACTAACAGTAGGAGCCAGGCCACCCACCACCAAGATCCAGACCACCCACCGAGCCCAACAAAGTCAGCCCGTACTAATTTACAAAAATACCCTGCAAACCCTTGGTCCGTTGTTCCGTTCTATCCGCTTGAGGCGATCTTCCTCTATACCATCCCAATCACTGATTCACAACCAGAAACCCCAAACGTTCTCACCTGTAATAGCGCACAACAAAAGCACAAGTAAAACCCAAAAATGGGAAACAAGGGATCAAATTTACATAAAGAAACAAAGAAAACCATAAACAGGATGAAGGAAGCGGCAACTCGCCAATCAAATTCACCCAGCCACACCAACCAAAAAAACCACGACTACAACCAAGCCCGGCCGATCGACAAGGGACGATCTCCAAACTAGTCACAAAAGCCCACTCGAAACAAGGAAATCCCACTCCAAAGAGAGGGGGTGAATGAACGAACGTCTACAGTGGGGATGGAGGTGGAACGAGGACGCAAATGACGAAGAACGCAAACAAACCAAACCCTAGCCGCTTACCTCACTAACCCGGCCTGACTTTCTCTCTCTAGAAAATTAATAACCTAATTCCAAAATTCTTTTTCATTTCTTCACGTTCGCGTGTTTTTCCTTCTTTCTTTTCTCCAATCAATATTGCTATCTCTCCCCCTCATTTTTTTTTCTCTCTCTTGCAACTTTCACTGCTACTCGAAATCTCTAGTAGTTAAAATCACCACAAAAGATAGTGCTATTATTAAATTACTATTATAGTTACTAATAACCTAAAGCCCAACCCATTGATATATCAACCGATATACTGTACCAAGAGTTTTAGAGATTTTAAACCACGGTATTATGCACATTGGTTTTAGGTGGGACTTTGCACCCATTGCTACTTAGATGAACTTAATCACAGGTTAATAGGGTTATAATCCCAAAGATGATATTTTGATTCGAGATCAACCACCTAAATCCTTTGATTGGAGATTAACAATAAAAAACTTTAGGAACTTTTAGCCTTAACCCTCCACATTATGGCATCAACTTTCCATTGACCCCCACATTCCTTAAAATTTGACAATAGACCTCAATTTAGCCTTAAAACCAAGTTAAATTCTGCTAACCAATAAGGACTCCGGTTGACCAGGTCTGTTAAATTTAAAACCCAACTATACCTTTTTTCTCTGAGATACGTATTAAGTTTAAACTCATAACTATAAACATAAACAATGGGAGATGAAATCAAACATCAGTACACATCAACTCAATCCTTCTTTAATCAAGTCCAAAGTTGTTTAGAATATTTTGTTATGACTTTGCGTTCATTTTGGGGTTGGAAGACGAATTGCAGGTACAAAATTGGGGGGTTAATTCAAAAGATTTTTATTTATTTATAAGGGTATGCTGGTATTTATACCAAGTCAACCAGAGTCCTCGGTCAAATAAGTTTTACTTGGTTTTCAAGCTAAAATGGGTTCTATTGTCAAATTTTAAAGAAAGTAGGGGTCAATGGCAAGTTGATGCCATCATGTGGGGGGTTAAAGCTAAATTTCTCTCAAAACATTATTCCCTTCTTCGTCCTTTACAGACATAAGGTAATTTCTAGATCTTCTTGCTTTAACAGTCTTAAAGAAAAAGGCTGTATTTTAGTCTCCTAGCTGTAGCCATTTGACCCTAGTAAGCTACTTCATCATAGACTATTCCTTCATATCCTTCATGGTATACTTTTTCAACCTGCTACTTTCTTCTTCAATAAAATCCTTACCAAGAGGGTTAGCCTGGAGAACATTATGTATTGTAACTGTAATGGCCTAATTCCGTAGCTCAAAATTAGCTCTTACACCAAATGTACATGTGACAAAAATTAATATAAAGTAAGAAATGACATAGGTGTTTTAGCATGGAAAACCTTTGAATAGGTAAAAAACCATAACCTCGAGTTGAGGGTTTTAGTAACAGTAATTTTTATTGTTTGAGGCTGATATTTTACTACAAGTGATCTCTCGAACTTAAAATGCTTAATCTTGTAAATAAGAAGTTTTATGGTGTTTCAAATCTAGAAATTTCCATGTTAGAGTCAAGAAAATCTAGTTTTTCTTGGTCCTTATCTCCTCTGGAACCTTTTCTTTATATAGACCTTACCCGGAGCTCATTATTGAGTTGAAGCACATTCTCCGAATAATGAGGCAAGTGGAAGTTGACTGTGTAACTATTTAGTTCGTGGGAGACATGTGTCTTTAACTTGTTCATATTTGATGCAGTGCTCAATCCACGTTCTTTAGTAGTTCGTGGTCTAGGTGGTAAGCTGACTATTCATGTCACGTGTGAAATACGCGAGTTTGATACTGAGGTAGTTTAAATTTGGATTAGGTCGAGGGATAGGTCCCTACAATCACCCCCTCACAGCTGAAGGTGCGAGTGGCTTTGGTTGACAAAGAACCTGTATATTATTGCTATTGGAAGTTGAAAAGAAAGGATATATTAATGGGGATTTGACTGGTTGGGTACTCGGTATTTATTTATGGAGGGATATATTTAGCATTTATGAGATGGAAAGGATTGATGTACTTGACATTTAGGGTTTCGAGTGTGGCTCTTCTTTTAATGATGAGTGATTTGGAAGAGTATCTGCGCATTAAACGTGAGTTTGATATAAATGATACCTCTACTGGAGATTATGGCAAAGTACTCATTTGTTGTGCATATAACCCCTGCACTCTAGTTGAGAATGGTGAAGACTAGGCAAATGGTATACGAAGAGAGAGTGTCTACAGAATTTCAGAGGCTGAAGTTACGTTAGTTTGGCAACCAAGCGCAGAGAATCTTACAACCATTCCTGTTCCACCGATTTACCATGGGATGTCGGAAGATGAAGCGGTTGAAGCTGAAGATGATTCTTATCATATGTGGAGATTTCATTACAAATTTCTGACAGGCGAGCAACGTTGGAGATGCCATTGCATCCTTGCGGAGGACAAGGTTGAGGAGACAAATGTGAAGGTCAGCGTATATGCAAGGTATTACTACCGGTATCCTGTGAGGGACTGGGTTTTAAGGTAGGACATCCTTTTGATCTTTACCAACTCTCAGTTGGTGGTGGTCATAGAGGAGGAGACGATGGTAGTGGAGGAGGAAGGCAAAAATTAGAAGTCTTTTTGTTGCACTGTCATCTTCTCTTGTCATAAAGAATGTGACGACCTACCGAACGCCGGCCAAATCCACCCGAGCGTTTTGAGTTTTGTCCGAGTATATATGATCTTTATATCCTAATATAGTTGCACACCAAGTTTCGTCGAAATCGGATTCGGTTAAGGGGGCGAAAAGGGCCAGTATGCTTCGTCTCATGTTTTAACGTTTCCTTTTGGAATTTGACTATTTACTTAGTAGCTATATTAAGGAGGAACCTTGGTCCAATCCTCCCCATGACTAAAAGAGCTTTAATGCTAGGTCATCAAGGACCCCGGCTCATGGGCTATCTACAAGGGATAGTCATGAGTTCTCCTAGGCCTAGGGAAGACTAGGGGACATTGCCTTGCAATGCGGGCCAGTTTTTCAAAGAGAGCTTTATATGGTGCCGCTATGCCCTACGCGCTATCCGAGATGCACCGCCCCTTATAGATGGACAATATAAATAGTCCAGGCTCGTCGCCCCTTCATATATGAGTCCCTTATCGGGAAACTAGCATATTGAGCTACCCTGATCCGCTACTGGACAGGTGTACTTTTCGTACCTCGTGCGCGTCAGGAGGGATTACGATGTAAAGATTATTGAGGAAACCTTCCGCATTGTTGCCTATTCTGAATGCATATTCAATGACCCCTCACGAGTATCCAGGATTATCTGGATGTCGCTCTAGCATCCGTGGGTTTTATGCCACTGGCGCGCCGCGTCCGTGATGATGACTGGTACACGCTGAGCGCACGTGTGTGTATACCGCGCGGTCCCTTATTCCGCTGTGCTCCAGGAACTGTAGAGGCAGACCCGGGCTGGGCCGTGACAGATGGTATTAGAGTGAGAATAGCTTGTTAAAGCTTAGCTCTTGAGTTGGTAGTGCGTAGATGGATTGTGCCTACATCTATCTGAGCTAGACTAGTTTGATCTAGGCTTATCTGAGCAAGGCTTGTAGGGCATCTGTTTGTCAGAGCGTAGATGGACTGTGCCTATATCTGACAGAGCAGATCAGAACAATGATTCCTAAGTTGGTAGTATGGGATACCTATTTGGTAGTTGTTATCCCCAGAGCCATAGTTGTTCCATACAAATGATCAGAGCACCGTTGTGAATGCTTGTAGAGTGAGTTGCCTACATGTCGGTTTATATTGGACGTGAGAGAGAGGCTCCATATCTGAGTGCGAGATTGCTCAAGTTAAGTATGCTTTGGACAATGACGCAAAGAGAAGGAATTGAGATTTGAGTTGGACGCGATGATCTATATTGTTGGTTGTCTCTAGAAGGCTGGTCAGTATAGCATATGCTCTATGAAGAATAGTAATAGGGCGATCTAGCAAGTTGTTATTGCATTCGGTCCACATACGCACTTTAAAGTTTAGTAACAGTTGTGATCAAGGACGATGCCCCTCAGCAGAGATCGATATGGTCAGTGTCAGTTGCTGAGTACTTTCGTGTGGAAGCCGCGAAGCTTGGTTTGGTTAGAATTCCTTAGTGTCTATAGAAGATTGAAGAATCCTGAGAGATACTCGTTGTGATTGTCCCGAGTTGGACACAAACGTTCCGGAGGTGAATGTCATGAGCCGATGTTGAAATGGCATGAAGTAATAGCTAAAGACATGGTTTGGATCCCGAGTTTGTACACAGTGATATTTTCAGGTAGACGTCGAGGGAAGAATTTCACGTTGTTACGCGACATGAACAACGCTTCCCCAAGTTGGGTTGTCGCTTGTCTGTAGTTGATCCCTAGTTACACAGGACACTGCTTTGTTCACTCAAAGAAGGAAAGTTCTAGAGTGATGCTTGTTCTCTGGCTCCGTAGTGAGTTTCAGGTTTGTCGGCGTTTGAGTGCTCTAGCCGAGTTGATCCATGTTGTTCCACAAGATGGTTCTGGGTCACTTTAAGCTCACAGATAGATGAAGACTCACATTTCTGAAGGTTAGTAAGTTACGTGGTTGTCGTAGAACAGAGTTGAGCTACAGTCAATTGTGCGGGTTACCTCAGACATGATCTCAGATGGAAGAATGCTCTAGGATGAAAGATCCTGAGTAGAATTGGATGCTAGTTTCTCAATTCCTCATCACTTGGTAGTTGGCGGTAGGGATTGAGTTCCCGCGCCTCGTTCTTTGTTTGTATTGATGGAGTGTCTTTAGAAGACCACATCCCAGTGACCGTTCAGAATTGGCTCCTTTTACAGAAGTTAGTTCAAGAGACAGAGAATGGCTACGCTTCAGCTTAAAGATGATTGCGACAGTATGAAGGTTGGTCTCTGCGTGTTTGATAGCAGTTGGACATGGTAAGCCAACGAACTTAAGGCGACAAGTGCAGTGATAGTATCTTGTTCCCAAGTTCCCCAAGTACTCAGGTTGGAGTAGGGATGTAGAGATGGAGAAACATTTTAGCAGTCAATCAGTTATATGTCACAGCTTTGTTCTCGACTTGATCGTCGAGCTTATTGAGTATGGGAAGAGCTGTAAGTTGTGACGTAGATGTACAGATGCCAGTGTTAAGTTCTCATCAAAGAAGAGGCATGAAGAAGTCCTCCTTGGAGAGTGAGACAGATTAGAGTCCTCCGAAGTGAGAGACCTTGGTGACGCTGGAGTAACTATCACCCTTCCTGCAGCCAAGTCAGGTGCAGATGCCATCTAGCGTTACATTGGTTAGATGATGGCATACTATGAAGTGGTAGAGCAGAACGTGGTTGCACTGATAGATGTCTCATAGGTCTTACAAGTTCACACAGGATGCCTTTATGGCGGACCTCGATGGTTAGCTGGCAGTAGGGATCAGAGTACCTGCGCCTTGATAGGCTACCTCGATGGTTTTATTGGCGGTAGGACATAGTGGTCCGCGCCTTGCTGAGAGAATACTTCCTTCTAGGAGCTACCCTCCCTCGCCCAAGTAAACAATGAGTACCAGTTCAATTCTATAATGGTAAGGCTAGAGTGCCGCATCTTGATGTTGTGTCCCAAATGTTCCGTAAGAAGGGCAGACATGATTTGAAGACATTTGCAGAGTTAATTGAAGGGCAGTCAGGCAGTTTCAGTATGCGGCAGGTGTTCCGTTACAGCTGGGGAGTGTTTACCCATTGGTTTTAGAATACTTGTTCCTTACCACTTGCATATGAAGAGTAAAGTTTGAAGTCGAGATTCACAGAAGATTGAACACTCGAGTAGTGAAGGCATTGTGTGACTCGGAAGTGAGCATACTTTTGGACGGGATTATAGATATCCTCATCGAGCTGTCTGGAGGAGATACCCTTGGTTTGCCGAGTAGAGTGACATTCCACATTGTATCAGGGGAGAAGGCACTTGTAGCAGGATGCAGTGCATTTCAGAGGGCGCGATGCTAGAGCGCACCGCCCAAACATTTTTCAGAAGGCTTGAGACCACGAGACGATATCCAGACAAGAAGACAGACTCTAGAGTTCGTATGAATGTTCAGTTACCACGGACTTCTGTTGGAAAGGCTAAAGATTAAAGTTCTATCATGAAGGCACAATTGCCAGCATCGAGACTTGCAGTTAGACTCAGTATCTGCTAGTACAGAAGAAGATATAGTACTCTGAACTATGTGCAGGAGAGTTGTTGGTTTCTTGAAGATGCAGATGATTGAATCCTTGCAGAGCCGTGTTGAAGAAGGTTCTCGACGAGGACGTCGAGATTATTTTAAGTGTGGGAGGGTGTGGCGACCTACCAAGCGCCGTCCAAATCTACCTGAGCATTTTGAGTTTTGTCCGAGTATATATGTTTTCTATATCCTAATATAGCTGCACGCCAAGTTTCATCAAAATCGGATTCGGTTAAGGGGGCAAAAAAGGCCAGTATGCTTCGTCTCATGTTTTAACGTTTCCTTTTGAAATTTGACTATTTACTTAGTAGCTATATTAAGGAGGAACCTTGGTCCAATCCTCCCCATGACTAAAAGAGCTTTAATGCTTGGTCATCAAGGACCCCGACTCATGGGCTATCTACAAGGGATAGTCATGAGTTCTCCTAGGCCTAGGGAAGGCCAGGGGACATTGCCTCACAATACAGGCTGGTTTTCCAAAGAGGGCATTATATGGTGCCGCTATGCCCCACGGGCTATCCGAGATGCACCACCCCTTACAGATGGACAATATAATTAGTCCTGGCTCGTCGCCACTTGATATATGAGTCCCTTATCTGAGGCCCAGCATATTGAGCTACCCTGATCCGCTACTGGACAGGTATGCTTTCTGTACCTCGTGCGCATCATGAGAGATTACACTGTAAGGATTATTGAGGGAACCTTTTGCGTTGTTGCCTATTCCAAATACATATTCGATGACCCCTCACGAGTATCCAGAGTTATCTGAATGTCGCTCTAGCATCCGTGGGTTGTATGCCACTGGCGCGCTGCGCCCGTGAATATGGCTGGTACACGCCGACCGCACGTACGTGTACGCCGCACGGTTCTTTATTCTGCTGTGCTCCGGGTACTGTAGAGACAGACTCGGGCTGGGCCGTGACAAAGAAGGTCCTCTCACTTAGGGTTGGTTCAAGCACGAATACCTTTTCTTCCTCAGTTTCTTGTAGAAGTAAATGGTGTGAAAGAGGGATCAACCTCAGTGATTTTGAGTTCCTACTTTGCTTTAGAAGATTATCTGATTTGATATAGTTTTAAAAACAAATATGTTACTTATTGAACAATCTGTAACAATATCTGAATGACTTGTTATCTGTAAAGTACTCTATAATTGATATTTGGGCTAATGAAAAAATTATTTGTGCAAAACCTATGTTGATAGTTAGAATTAGCTGATTTTATAGAAATCGAGCTAGAAGAAGTATATATACGTATGCTAGAGGACGAAAATTTAATATGGTGAAGTCGAACTAAAAAATGAAGTTTTATTCATTCGAACTGTAAAAAATATATGTAAAGTTGTAAAAATGTGTACATGTAATTAAAAATGTGTGTCGAACTGAAAAAGTTCCAAGAACCATAAAATAGAATATCCTTTCAGATATAGAATATACAGAAATTAAAAATTCGAGCTTATGAAGAACTTGCTTGGAAATGTTATATAGTAGGGGAGATTGTAAAGAGTAAGTCAAAATGTGAGTGGACGAATCCAAAGAGGTTGATTTGCATGGATAAGTTTAGATAACTTTCTATAATGATCTTAGGGTTTCCAGTTATGGAAAAAAAGATTATAATATATACGGAATGCAGGGGATTTGAAGTGATCTTGAAAAGTATATAAATATGATGGAATGCGATGTAAAGAGTAGTAGGAAAAGAGAATATGGTAAGGACTCACTCTGAGAGAGTTTGTCATGCTGCAAATGGATGATTAGCGATAAAGATTATAGAAGTACGGGAGATAATTTTTAGGATGTTAGATTACGATTCTGACTTGCCTGAATCTAAAATTCAGTTCGAAAGCTTAGATGCCAGGGTGAGGGAACTTGAGATCGGGTGCCCTTTTTACTTGGGGATATTCTGTGAAGTAATTCTGGAGCCTGGAGCTCGAAAAGAAGTTGTGGGGCTAATTTCTATGGAAAAGATCGATGAGGAAGATGTGAGGATTGCTGGGGGTGAACTGATTAGGTGTGGCTCTTCAGAACATCTAGGATGCTTCATGTATAATTATATGTGAGGGAACGAACTGAATGAGGTCGAATAACTGTAATTGGAATGTAGGTAGAATGTTTCCCTTGAATCTGTTCCTATTTTATTGTAAATGATCTTTGGAACTGTTGTGAATAAAAAAAATTGAATTTTAAAATGTGATAGCTTTGGAAATGACATTAGCTGTTCAATAAATAGTAGGAGTAGTAATAGAATAAGCAGGTGAGCTTTGATTTTTGTCCCTTTTATAATTACAGGAAAATTTTAATTACGTGTGAGTACCGAGTCATCATTAGTGTGAGGAGGTTAAAGAGTGATTTGTGTGAGAGGGATGAGAATATATTGAAATATAGAGTTTGGGGTAATGATGGGAAGGCATTTTCACTAAAAAGGTACAAAACGTCTGACATTAATTATGGAAGGGATGCCTCAGTTTTAAAATTGAGGGTGACTCGTACGAGGCCCAATAACTGCTAGTAGTTATAGAGGGTAAATATAAATAATTGTTCATCTTCCTCATTCAAACGTTTATCAACTTTAGAAAAACGGAAGAACAGTGGAAGAGAAAAGAGAAAAAATTGTAGAGATTAGACGAGAGTGATCATTGCTCAATGAGAAAAAAGTTACAGAGATAGAGTCACGATGATGGTTACACAACAGTGTTGTGAAGGAAGGATTTGGCGCTGCTTCAGATTCATACTAGGACGTTGAAGGTTAGTGAACAAATTATGTCTTTTTGAATGTGAGGTTTAAAATATTTTGTGGGTTTTTCAAATTTTTAAAACTTGTTATTTATAGTAATCTATAAAAATTTGCTTGATTTGTGTATAAAAAGAGAAATGTATATGAAGTATGAATATGTATGATGGATGTATGGTAGATGTGTACATGGATATGTATAGATAAAAGATAATGATAAGTTGACAGAATACCTGAACCTGTATATAGGTTGGGTGTGAGGAATATTTATTATAGAATCAAACCTTATATGGAGACGACGACCTTTGGTCGTACGATTGAGTCCCAGAGCGTAGAATTTGTAAATGTAGAGTCTGAGGGGGAGGACAAAGTAGTACTCGTTCAATTTCCAGATTTCCCTGGTAAATTGATATTATACCCTCCGAACTCTGATGTGTTTAAAGAATTTTGTAAATCCAAAACTATTATAGGTGGAAAATGGGGCAACGTTGTAGAATATGTCAGTAGGTTTCTTAGAGGTTGTACTGTATCATCTGGGGAAGATTATTTCTTCTTGTTGCCTGACTTAGAAAATGAGAAAATAGATAGGGGAGTGAAGGAATCGATCTCTCTTAAGTATTTTGATGGGAATGTCCAAGGCGACCTGGACCAAAGATTTTTGTATTATCTGTCTCAATTAGAATATGGACTGAGGTTGCCCCTTAGATTTCTTGCTAAATGTATAATGAATAGCATAGAGGCTTGTCTTGCCTAATTGAATGGTAATATGTGGGAGGCGATCAATGTTTGTGAGACTCTGAATAGATTGTGGGAAGAGAATGAGGTAGAGAGGAGAATAACTCTTGAGGATGTTTTACAGTACTACGCTATGAAATATTATGCTACAGCTGGGGGTGTGTATTTCTGTTCGAGCTCGTCTCGACCGCTTTTCTTCGATCTGAATTCAGTAGGTCGAGTTTGGAACGATAATGTGATATGTGTAAAAGGCAACTGCCTTCAGAGAGAGGATGAAGAACCAATAGAAATTTTGTATAAAACTTTGAAGAAAAGTAAGTGATAGTATATAATATCAAACTGCTATAATTGATGGTTGTTCTATTATTTAACAATGTATTGTGTTTGTGTCACAGGTCCTCGGTCGAAGGTGGCAAGAATGGAATCACTACTAGAACTTGTTGCTTGAGAAGGTATTAAACTTGAGATAGTTCTGAAAGAGCTCGGTATTAATAGAAATAAAAAAGCTAACAATAGGTCAGAGAATGTACAAAAGTCTTAGGCGAAGAGACCAATGATGGGGGTTGGAGCCAGTAAGAAGAGAGGAGCGGACAAGGAGGTGCATCTGATGTTGTCATGGGCTTCAGATATGGATTTGGAGGATGTTCCTGTTGTGACCACTTCGAGCAAGCTAGCTCTATAGTTCCCGAAGAAGAAAACTGTGAATGGTAGCTGAGCCTCCGAAACCACGGTGAGTAGGGAGGTCGATGGAAATTCGAAAAATAGGAGGGTAGACTCTCCTACTAAGGTGATAGGGTGAAGGTCATGGAGAGCTGACCTGCTGAAGAAGATAAGTTGCAAGCTGTGGAGAATAGGCTGAGGCTTGCAGCTTGCAAGGGTGCTGAGGAGATGAGTACCTCTGCACATTTAGAATTGAGCAAAATGGTAAGTTGATGACTTTTTACTGTTGAACTGGTATTTGGATTCGAGCAAAAAATATGTTTTGCGTAATTGTAGACTGCCCGCTTGTTGAAGGGTATCTGCCTCGGGAACGAGGAGGGAAAAGCTGAACTCGAGAGCGGGAAGGTCAATCTCGAGAAGAAGGTTGCTCGACTTGAATCTTACTTAGCTCTAGAGAGGGAACGATTGGTTGCTGCAAAGGTTACGCATAAGGTATTGATAAACGAGCTTACTTAGGAGGTGCAGAAGAATGTGGATGATGTTGCAGTTCAGCGCGACAAACTTGGGTGCCAACTCCTCGCAGTGGGGAACACAAAAGCTGACCTTAACGCCATTATGGCTAGTACCTACGTCGAAGAGAACGAAGGGGAAGATGAGGTCCCTGCTGATGAGGGTGTGGTTACAGGGTTGGATTCGGTCTCTCCAAGAACTGATCTAGAGAACCAAAGGGAAAGATAATGAGAAGGTATAGTAAAGTTGTTGAAGTTTGGTTGTATGTTATTGTGTGGTTTGAAAAACTGCAATTGTATGGAATATTGCTTTGTAAGATAAATGTCGGATAGGCTAAGAGATGTTTCGCAATTATATTTATAGGAACTTAAGGATATGCGCCTTAAAATTGAGGAACTAGAGACTGAGCTCGCTAAGGAAAAAAATGCCTCAGCGTCCTGTTGACTTCACAATCGGAGCTACAGGTTAGAGAAAAGCAAAAAATATTTGTCTTGTATGTTGCATCACTTTAGAGCTACAAAGTAAAATTAGGAAATAGATATAGATCATAAATGTGTTAGTAGTTTAGGGGCGATGGTAATCAGGCATGTCCCGATAATGTTTAGGTGTTTAGAAATCATAACATAGAAAATATGTACCTTGAAAGTAGATGTAGATGTTATTGCCAACATACTGAGATCATACTTTGACCTTAAGTTTAGAAGCAGTCTCACAACAATAGAATGTCAGAAAATAGAAATCTGTTAGAATTCTGAAAGTCATCTGTATTATGATTTGATTGTATTTGTGGAGTGTTGTTGAATCGAGCTTGATATATTGTATCTGCGATGAAGGTCGAATTGGAGACTGTTCGTTCGAGTGAACAGCAGACGCTCTAATATAACCATGAGTTTATGGTAGAGTTTGATCAGATTAGAGAGAAATCTAAAGATAGGGAGGATCAACATGTCAAAGTACAATCTAGTTTATTGAGGCAATAAAAACTTTTTTTGACTTAACTCCGAAGATTGAGGGGAAAGGTGCCAAAATAGAAAAAGTACAAAAAGAGCTTGCAGAGGTACAAACTGAGGTGCCGAGGTTAAGAGGTAGGGTAGATTCGTTGATGGGGGAATGGCAAAGAGGTGGATGTTGCTCAGTACTGTAATTGCCTAACTTCAAGATTCAGACTTAGCCTTTATTCCAGACATACTCAGAGCGTTCAAGTACAATAGATAACAAATAACAAGATGGCTTAGCATGGAAAACCTTTGAATAGGTTAAAAACCACGACCTCCTTTGAGGATTTTAAGAAAGTGATGGTGATCTCATTAAGATTGATAATTTATTACAATGAGTATTCTAAGAATGCAAGATAACAGAGTAAGAACTTTTCTGTCTCAAATGTTCCGTCCTTCATCTGCAGTTCTCCAGGTCTCTTTATTGGTCTTCGAATATGACTGTTTGACGACCATAAAGTCCCTTAATGATGGACGTTACAAAGTGTGTGTGAGATATTCTTTGACCAGATTATGTAACGTTTCGATCTTTGCTATTGTAGAACGGGTCTATTTCTGATTGTACGCTTTGCACAGATCAAACTGTTGGTGTAGAGGTTAAAAGTGATGTCTCGAACTGAGGAAAGTTGGTCACGTCTTTAGTAGTACTTTCTGTATGCTGATGAGGTCGGGGACGAAGTTTGAATCTGAGATACGAAATAGCCTATTACAAGATAGCTCTTGACCACTAACATGAGTGTCGTCAGGGATGAGTGGTGTTGGTTGATAAACTCATACTGTATATGTTTCCTGACATTGCTATCTTATTTCTGATTGTGCCACGTGCTCTATTGTTGAAGTCGAAAGTTCGTATGTAGTTCAAAGATGAGGCATGAGCTCGAGATGCGGAATAAGCTACTACAACTGCCCCCTCTCAGCCAATAGTGCGAGAAGCATTGTAGGCGAGTGGTATTGGTTGAGAAGTATCATTAAATACTGGAGTTAATATCTGAGATTTATTTCCAATGTATATTCATTAATTTTGTTGGTGTCTGTTGGGTTTCTTAGAACCAATGACTGTGGTCAAATGTTGTTGCATGGGGAATCTTTTTGACATTGGGAATTTGGAGGGTCTGCTTTGAATGCTGATCCGAGTATAAAAGGCACTCTCAGTTGAGTGGTAGGAGAAAACCTTCGTATCTGATTTCTGCCTTTTTTGTTTACTATGGTAAAAATGGTGACGACTAGGACTCAGGCCCGAGAGTCTAGGATTCAGAGGAAGATGGAGGAATTGTGGATCAGGTACTTCGGTTACCAACTGTTGCATCTGCCTACTCCAATTCTTGTTTCTCCCACTTTTTATCATATGTCATATGAAGAAGTGATGGAGGCAGGGGATGACCACGTCCAAATGGTACGTTTCCATTACCTGTTGACATCTGAGGCAAAACGTCGTAACGGTCTTTGATTGCTGGCAGAGGAAGCTGTTATAACTGAAGATGAAGCGGCAAGCATTCGGCCGAGGAGTCTTATTAATACCCTGCTAATGAGTGGGTCTTATTGAAGAAATGAGGCCTTCCGTCTGTCTCTAGCATGCGAGGAGGTGATGAGGATACAGATGATCATTTTATTCCATGGACCATAACTCTTTGGCCATGAAGAAGATCTTTCATCATTAATGTCTGGTTCTAACTTCCCTAAGTCTTACAACATGGGATCAAAGTTTAGAATCTGCCTCTTCTGTTGACTCTTCGTGCCAAGAAAAATGTCGAGCTGATACTTGATGTAAATTGAAGTAATCTGTAAAATCTCTGTATTCTTCTCTAAAGTATTTTGTAAGAAAATTTTTTGGACTGAATAAAATATATGTGTTCTGTTATGATGATACTTCATCTCGAGCTTGCTTGTTTCACTATCTGTTTATAACATAGGTGTTAGTAACATAAATGTTTAGGTATCATGGGTATGAAGGGAAAATGGTAGTGAGAGTTGAGGTAAAATTTAGAGGAGGTCGTGAATGTGATTGAGAAAAACAACTTGTTGGAAATACCGGTATAGAGGAGGTCGAGCTGCTTATGCAAACTGGATGTCAGATTTATGCGAACTGTGAGACAGGGTTGATGTGTAACTGTGTGTGGAACTACTGGATTGGCTGTCATCTTGTTTGTTGCCATTTTGATATGTGTTTGTATAAAATCTGAGGAGATACGTTATGATATGGAAACAAAGAGCTGTCATAATATTTCTGTAATTGATGAGGAACTTCTATTATTCTGCAAATATTGCTCCAATAATATACTTTTCTTCTGAATAGGTAGGGTAATATCTTCACAAATCTTTCTGGTGGCTATAAAATCATGAATATTGGCTGGTATGAGTTGTATCGTCTACAGGGATAATCGTTCTTTGGAGGTAGTGTGACTAACCATGGTAAGGACTCGTTCTCAGTATGCACAACGTGCTCAATATGTCGTAGACGATCATTTTCAGATCAAGGCTGCCGAACTTCATGAGCGTTATTTTCATCAATTGCCGTATGGCGCCATACTTCCGGAATGACAAGATCGCTTTGTTTGGTGCAATATTTTTCGTAGGTCTCTATTGGATCCCAGGGTGTGAGAACTGACTGTTCGACGGCTCACATGTGATAAGATCGTGGAAGAGGATATAAGGGCAGCAAATGGAGAAAAAATTCTGTGTGGGGAACTGAACTATCGGGGTTGCTTTAGATGTAACTGGGGATCTCGGTAAGCTTGACTGTTGGAAGCTCGTTAGAAGTAATATGTGATTGGAGTATTCTGTGGTTGGGTTTGAATAATTATAACACGAGTGGTTGTGAGAGAATAAAGTATGTGATGTCTCGATCTTATTGAAATAATAAAGTATTCTGCTTTACTCTTTCTGTACGGATATTGTGGGAAACAGTTGTAGGATTTTACCAACTGTATTGATATCTTCGAATTTTAAAAATTGAGTTATTTTAGGAATGTTTCACGATCTTGGTAAAATATAAAAGTAAGGTGATTTGTCGTTCTGTACTGTGTTGATGAAAAGGTGTAGAACTTTGAATGGTAATTAATAGGGATAGACGTGATGACAATAGACGTTATCACATAAGTCATGATGATGTTTTAAAACTAAAAGACTTGCCTATGGCAACAGTTGGGATGGATGACGCGTGTTAGAAAAAGTCGTCGTTTCATAAACCGAGGGAAGGTATAAAAACTCGACTCTCTCTCCCTCATAAATTATTTACAGTTGCAGGGACAAAAAAAGTGGTACAAATCTTATTGTCAAGGAGAGGAGATGGTTGAGTGCTGAGGTGGATTTGGGAAAGAGATTTTCATCAAGTGATAGGAAATTGTCTGAGAGACGACGGGATCATTTTTTTTTAAAAGACGACCTGACAAAGCTGGGGATTGTTATTCTACGAGTACAGGTTGGTAATGTAAAACTCTATTTGTTTGATTTGGGAGTAATCTATATGATTTGGTAATATGTATAATTTTGTAATCTGTATAAGTGTTTTGAATATGTGGGGTGTTTTTGGAGAAGTTGACAGTTCATTGAGAGATGCATGTAGTATAGGTTGTGTTGTATGTGTAATTCACCTGTAGAGAAAGAAAATATTTGTGTTTGAGAAGATGAGGGAATTTTGAAATGATGTGTTTTTTGCTGTGTTATTTTGGGAATTAGGAAAATAAATGTAATGACTGGGTAGAAGGGGGGGGTCTATTTTTACTATTTCTAGTGTAGCAATAATGATAAAATATGTCTTTGTATGTGCAGGTTTAGTATGCGTTCTAAACCTAGTATTCTTGCTAGTAAATTTGTAGTCTCGTCCAATTCTGAGGAAACGTCGTCTTCAGGGAGGGGGAACGAGTGTAGTGTTATGAAGGAAACTGTTAATAGCGTGGGGATGACTATAGAGGTGGTGGGGTCCAGTATATATGAGGGCGTGAAAGAGAAGGAGGACAAAAAAGGAAAATGAGAAAGTCCTTGTCATATACCCAGAGGGGGTAGATGTAGGGAAAGAGTACTTGAAAAATAAAAAGAAATTATAGGGAGAATGGAGGGGGGGGGGGTTATCTGGAGGACCAAGGTATCTGGTTCAGAGCCTATGTCCCTAGAAAAGGGGAGGAAGCGATATATTATCAAGTTCCATGTTTGGAAAAGTATAAGAAGGATAAAGGTATTAGTGAGGGGGTTAACTTTTCGTATTACAATGGGCTTGGGTTATCAGGCCCGAGGGGAGGTTTTTTTGCATTTTTTAAATCAAGTCATATACGGCCATAGAATTCCGCTGACCTACATTCAGAAAGGGGTTATAAATGTGTTATAGTGTTGCCCTGCCCAGTTGAATGAGAGTGTTTATGAGATGATGAGGGTATGTGAGGCACTGAATGAAAAATTGAGGAAGGAAAGGACTGCGAAGTAGTTTGCAGCTGAAGATGTGTTAAAGTTTTATAAGTGAAAGTATATGGAAGGTCGAAATAGTGGTTACCTGTATAGTAATTCAGCAAGGCCGAAATTCTTTGACTTTGAATCTGCTGGTAGACCATGGAAGGACCACCTTCTGTGGGTAGAGGGTAACTGTATGCGTGTTCCAGATGAACCGACGCTCGAACTGAATCATAAATATTATAATCCGAGTAAGTAATGTTGACCAATCTCCAAATAACCTATAAACATGTCTTCGTACTATCGTATAATGTGTTGTTCTATTTATGTGCAAAACTCAAACCATTGGCTACCCCGGATAAGACCATCATGTTGGAATGTGTTGCTCGAGATCAGGACGAGCTAACAAAGGTACTTAGTGAATTGAGTATCCGAAGACACAAAAGGGTAGATTCGGTAGCACCCAAAGTTCAGCGAGCTTAAGAAAAATGAGCTATGGCCGAGGGGAAAACTGTGGAGACGTTGCTAACTTTCTTAATCCCCCACTTCCTGTACCTCAAACTACCAAAAAAATTACTCAAAAGGTCTAGAAGCCAGCATAGCAGAGTACCTCAGCTGCTGGGGTTTTGTTCACAGAACAAGAGATTGCAAAGCTTACTGCTACTGGTATGGAGGAAAAACCCAAAGTGAGCGTGTCCGCTCTTGGGGAAGCTGAGAAGAGTTCGCTGAAGAGAAAATGGAATTTTGAGGAGGACAGTCACCGAAGTAACCCTCATGCTGCGACCAAGATGAAAGAGTTGGAGCAGAAATACTATCATATGGCCAGGATAAACTTGCAGCAGCTCGAGGATGAGTACCTCGAGCATACGTTCGCAGTATGTGGTCGAAAATTGTTACTTGATGTTGTCTTCGAACTAAGTAAAATTGTTGAACTGACTCTTCTTTTTTGTTGTACTGGCAGCTGTCAACGTTGTTAAAGGGGGCAAGACAATGTCTGGACAAGAGAAGATAAGAATTTGACGCTCTAACGGCAAAGTTCGAGGCTTAGTAAACTCGTGTGAAAGAGCTTGAGGCTGACCTTCTGTTGGAGAGAGAGAGGAGGGCTATAGATGCTACCATAGATGTAGAAAAGTTTAATGATCTGTCAAAGCATGACAAACTCATGACTGATGTTGTTGCAGCAGCCTTAGTGGATAAAGACCACTTTATCAAATCGTATTGTTATCTTGGATTGAGTATTGATGATGTGGAGCTGACCCAGAATGATAGATATGCAGTGGTAGAGTTCCCTGCTAAGGTTGAGGAGGAAGAGATGGCTGGTGATACTGCTGGTTTGCTTAAGAAAGTGTCAGACCTTTCTCCAGGTAATACAGAGCCAGTCCATACTATAATGTAAACAGTGGACCCTCTGGTGGAACGTGCTGAAACAGTTCCCTATCTGGGGAAGACGCTGAAATCTCCTTCTGAGGTAAACATTAGTAAGCATCTTTAAACTTTCTGTGGTATCTTATCTTTAGTTTTTCTGCTCGCTTGATTTGGATATAATAATACTATGTATAATCGTACACTATTTTCATTTTGAGTGATGTTTTGAAATATGATTTTCGCGAATGTTTGTATTGAAACAAGATATCTGTAATTTGTATAGGAGATAGAGCATTCGGGAAAAACAAACTCTGAATTGGAGAAGTTGTTGAGTAGAGCGAGGGACTTCGTGACCCGTATTCAACAGGTACTTAACTAAACTAAATATGAAAGAAGGCAATTTAAGTTGAATTCAGAGAAAACATTTAAAGAGTTATATGATATGTAATGTAGATATGCTAAGATAAAATTAGAGAGAGACGAGGTGTTAAGAAAGGAAGAGGAAAGGGGGATATTAGTTTGAAAGTTAAAAGAATTGACTTGTTTTAATGACCCAAGTGATAAGGCGAGATGTCAGAGTATGCTAGTTGCTCTGACCTTGTATTTTGAGGTTGAAGTAGATATCGAGCGAGGGTTAAAAGAAGCTTTTATAGAGCTTTTAAGGAAGAGAGGTGTAGTTCCGGACCCCGCTCGTGTTATACAGTTAGCTCAAGAAGTACGCAATCGTCATAGTTTAGAGGCAAAAAAGTATTCTGCTCAAGCTGGTGTGTCTGTTGTATAGGGTGATGTAGAATTTTTATCAAATGCATTTGGCTTTATCTAGGATCGGAAGACCATGAGAATTGTAATTTTTAGGATAAGAAAAGAGCAAATTAATAGAGGTCCAAAAGCAATTAGAGGGTGAATTAAAGGGGTTAGAGGATGAGCTATTGCAGCATGTGGAGCAAAAAATTTCTTTAGCAACGCGGCTATCGAAAGAAATGGTTGTTCAAATAAAGGTAGAAGTGAATGCGAGGGCTTTAGGTGTATTACAGAAAAATACGCGCCAGCGGTTGCACAAAGCGTAAATGATAGTGAAAGAGCACCTATATCCATCGCGAGCAAAAGTCGCTGCTCGAACAAAGCATGAGCGTCGCATAGACAGTGTTATTGAGTTTTATGGGGAAGAACTGTCTAGGGTAGAAAACGTATTTAGGAAGTTCGTAGAGGAATGTGGGATGGATTTTGAAGTGGAAAATGCCAAGGCAGAAAACCTGTGGTTTACCCGAGGTGAAGGAGAAATTGTTGGCAAACAACCCATTCCTAGGTTGTGGGAGGAGTCATCAAAAGAGGAGAAGGTCGAGAGTCTGATACCCTGAACACGGCATAAAAAACTTCAATAGGAGGTTGTGACCTTTACCACGCTGGTAGATGTGCAGGCGTCGAATTGGAAGATAGTGAGAGACAAGGTGCAGTCGTCTCATGTCCGGAAGAGTCACAAATAAAGTACTCTTGTTTTCTTTTGACCAGTCCTTCGTACTGTTTGATGATAAATGTAATTTGTTTTTTGTGAGAACGGAATAATGTATCTAGCTTACTCAAATGCCACGTTCTTGATGTAATTTTGTCAACTGTTATATTTGCTATGTTGTTATGAAGAATTATTATAAATGTAATCTGTTATGATAGGTAGAACTGACTGCAATACAAAATCTGTGCGACGCGTTACGTGCCAAGAATGAACAAATGAATGCTAAGCTAAGATTGAGTCAGGGTGCCCAAAAAAGTACTACTGAAGGAGTAGAAAAATTAAGGGCGGAGATGTCGGAAGAACGAAATATAGTAACCCTCCTGACTGATACTCTTCAAGAGAAAGAGGTGGTACTGGCTATCAGATTGATAAAGATAGAGAGTTTAGAAGAAGAGATAAGAAAAAAGGGTGTTGAAGCTGGAAGTTACTCAGAACAAGCTAGTCAACAAGATGGTAAATTGATGTCTGTGTGAACGCAAATTACAGAACTGCTAGTCGCGTTAGAAGGGGAAGGAAATATTGTGAAGGAGTTGCAGTTGCAAACTAATATACTCGAGGCGGAGTTAAGTGATGTTGAGCTCGTTCTCGCAAATATGAAGTATTGTGGTTGGTTACTGAGATGATGGTAAAGAAGATGGAGGAGGTCTGTGCCCAACAGAATGAAGTCATAAAAAAGGATTGGAGCAAAATATGTGAGCTAGAACAGATTGCGCAAACACTGAATCTGGATATCTTAAAATACCAATCCAAAAATGACATACTTCGAAACGTGAATATAAAGCTAGATAAGGATCTGTTGCAGTTGGATGTATGTTACAAAACAAAGAGGGTAGAATGTGAAGGTAATGAAGCATCAATATCATTGATTTATCATATATATGAATTTATGACAGTGCCAGAAGCTCGAAATTTGGATGTGTGTCGTGCAAAGCGACGAGTGGACAATCGTATGTATACGAAACAAGGATAAAAATATAGATGTATGAAGAATGAGGAATGTGATTATGTTGTATGTATACGAAACAAGGATAAAAATATAGATGTATGAAGAAATAGTTAAGGATGTAGTAGGCTACTCGCAGCCTTCTAGCTACAATCGAACACTCGAAGGCTACATCGAAGCCTACCTAGAGATCAGAAGCCCAGTAAGATGATAACTGCATCCACGAAGCCTTCCGAGACTAATCAAACACTCGAAGGAACCATCGAAGCCAACAACTGTAGGCGAAGATATATGAGCAGCGCATGAAAGCCGCACTAGTACCACAAATACTTTGACCATGGTCATACATGGTCGAAGGCAGACACCTCAGGCAGCCAGATCACCAAATAGAATAGAGAAATAAGCCGCTCGACAACTACTGTGCCAGATCCAACAACCACAGTGTCAGAACCGACTCCGGGTACAAGTCAGTTGTCCCCGGAGGATATTCATGTAACTTGACCCCCTATGGTAACTCGACCCTTTCTATATCCTATAAATAGGAGGGAAGATGCACTATGAAGGGGTTAGAAAATCTCTCCAAACAGACCTAACAATTTTACGTTTGAATACTTTGTAACAACCTAGTTCTCGATACTTCGGCTACTCTACATATATAACATTACTCTTAAAAATCCTCACCGGAGGTTGTAGAATGACCCATTCTAGGCCTCCACGCAAGTGTATAATCTCTATAGTAGGTCTCGCTATTATTGATTGTATGCTTGAAACCCCTGGTCGATGATAAAACTCATAGTATAAGGGTCAGCTTCCCCTCTCACGAAGTTAGGCCCCTACATTTGGCGTCGTCCGTGCTATCCTACCCTACCAGCCTCCCCTTGCCTTTTTTTTATTTTCCTTTTCTACTCCTACAAGCCACCTTTAATAGCCCCCACCCTCCGCTCTATTTCCACCCTTGTCGGCAACTCCACCGATGGAGTGGCTGCTCAGCTCGCCCTTCTTACCCAATAATTCGCTCAAGCCAAGGAGCGACATCGAAGTTAGTTAAACCAGGAGCGTAAAAAATATTAACAAGAGTTCGAGACTGAATGGCAACGCTGTTTAGATGATACAGACAGACAATATCGTACCCTCGATGATCTACACATTACGGTTTGCGAGTTGCAACGACTTCAGACTCAAGATGCCCCTCCATCGTCTCGAACACCTGGCCCCTCGCGTGTTTGGGCCCCAACCACATCTTGAAGTACCCCTGGTCCATCTTGGCGCCAAGGGTGCTCCCCCCACTATTCTACCTACTGGTTCAATTCACCTTGGCATACACCCCACAGAGGATTCGTCCGATTCCACTCTTCATAGTGCCAGATAGCAAATGCCGCCCTGCTCGAGAACATCTCGGGGAGCACAGGGTTGAGCATACGCCAAACATCGGCCTCATCCCCATCGACCACAAAGATCCCCCCTCCCCCTTCATCCTGCCTATCTTACACAGTAGGAACTCGACCAAAAAATCCATACTGTCATCCGCATAAGTGCGAGACCCATACCGAACTCTTGGAGTCGGTTAAACAACCCCCTCTTCCCCAAACTCCTTACTATCAAGGTGCCTCCAAATTTTTACGCCCCCAAAATCAGCAAATACCGTAATTCTAACCCTTAATCCTATATCCTCGAATTCCAGAATGCCTTAAGCCTATACCCCACGGCCGACCACCTATTGTGTCGACTGTTTCTCACCAGCCTCACCGACATCCCTCTCAAATGGTATCATAGCCTCCCTAATGGCTCGATCTGAAACTTTGAACAACTTTTGACCCTTTTCATCGCCTAGTACGCCTTCAACAAAGACTGCGAGGTCCGGGTCGATACCCTCATCAACTTCTGCAAATCCCCCCTATGAAACCCTTGAAGCCTTCACCAAGCAGTTTCTTGATGAGTCGCGCAAGATCAAAAGCCTCGACTGTGCGAATGCTATCCTCGCCTATTCTAACGCTCTGCCAGATAACTGCCGCATCAAGGAGTACATCATGCTCTACAAACCAAGAACTCTCGAGGAGTTGTTATCCAAAGTTAATGGGTAAATCGACCTCGAACGCCTCCGTGAGTCAAATCGCCAGGGGTAAGCTTTGACCACCAATCAGAACAAACCTCGACAACCTTTTACACCCATGATCGCTCTCATCTCACAGGAGACTGAGAGCCGCAAACGCCCCCACATCGACAATACTACTACCGAGTCCCGCAAAAATGACCCAAGCCTGTTCTTCCAAAGCTTACCGCCTCCATCAGCACCCTTCGCCCAAAAATTTAGGCCGACCCCATATGGCATACCCCTTACTCCGTCGAGGTCAAATAAGGCAAACCTTACGGCCATAACCCTAAGTGTAACTACCATCACACCAACAAATGCTACTCTCTGTAGCGCTCACTCAAAAAAATTCTAAAGGCAGGTCGTCTACATCAATGCGTCGTTAACCTCCCCAGCTACCTCTATGGGTCGTACCTTAAGCCTCAACCCGCCCCAGCTGCCGACCCAGCTGAGGTACACATTTACCAAATTCACCTCATCGAGGTCAGCAATATCGACAATGGAAATTCTAAAACTAAGCGCAAGCATGTCGGAGAATGCTACAAACTCACCTGCCAGGAAAAGCTACCCACCCTTATGTCAGAGTCGATCTAATACCCTCGACCCGAGGGTATCTCATTTATCGATTGTGGCACTTCGCATGTTCGTTTCCCTCATTCCGACCCTTTTGTCATTATTATTATTAAGGTCGAACACCTCATCCTCCATACCATGTTCATCAACACGGGCAGTGCAGCTAACGTACTATTCCTCCAGACTGTTCGAGCCATGCAGAAAACAGACCTCATCACCCCGGCTAATATCAAACTCAAAGGCTTCAACGGCGCTACTGAAGTCGTTGTCGGTCATATTAGTCTCCTAGTTACTGCAGGGCCAGTTATACTCTAAACCAGCTTTCTTGTCATCGACAAGAAATCTGAATATCTTGGCATCCTTGGCCGCGACTGGCTTTATGCCATGAGAGCCACCATACCTTCGAATTACCACCAAACCCTTCATTTCACTACCCCCTATGGTACGTGGAACTTAAAAGGCTCCCAATGCCTTGCTCGCTCGTACGAGCACCCAGAGATCGATCAGACCCAAAAACTTGTCAAACAACCGTAATAATCAATGTCTCCCTCTATCCTCATTCCATCGATGCTAGCTACCACACCTATCAAACCCATTCTCTATATCGAACTTGATGGCCCTAGTCGAGGTACGTCCATGGTACTTTCTGAGATGAGGCTGAAAGCCTCAAACTCACCGACTTCCTTCAAGAAAATAAAGACATCCTCACCTGGACATTCCATGAGATGCCCGATGTAGACCCCACTTTAGTATGTCATCGACTCGACCTCATCCCCCATTCTACAGCAGTCAAGGAGAAGAAGCGTACGTTGGCCCACGACTTCGAGAAGATGTAAACCTTGAAGTCGACAAACTCCTAGCCGCAGGTTTCATCAGAGAAGTCAAGTACGCTGACTGGATCTCCAATATTGTTGTTGTCCCTAAGAAGAACGACAAGATTATAATCTATGTTGATTTTACAGACCTCAACAAACACACACCAAAGGATAGTTTTCCCCTCCCGATCATTTCGGTACTCCTGAATGCCATAACTGGACATGGGCGACTATCGATGATGGACGCGGTTTCGGGTTACAATCAGCTACCCCTCCTCCCCGAGGATCAACTTAAAACTTATTTTATCACTGAACAAGGCTTTTAATGTTTTAGCATCATGCCCTTCGGCCTTAAGAATGTGGGTGCCACTTACCAGCGCCTTGTTACCACCATGTATAAACCCTTGCTTGGCAAGTCGGCCAAAGTTTACATCGACGACATGTTATGCAAGAGCTCACAAAAACAAATCCATATCCAGGACCTCACTGAGATCTTTGCCATACTTCATAAATATAACATGATGCTAAACCCAGACAAATGCCAATTTGGTATTTTATCTGGCAAATTTTTGGACCATTTTATCAGCAAACGGGGTATCGAGATCGACCCCACTCATATCTGAGCCCTCATAGACATGCCTTTCCCTTAAACCAAAAAAGATGTCCAAAAAGTCACTGGCAAGATAGACGCCCTCAACCGTTTTATTTCAAAATCCTCTGACCGTTGTGCTTGTCTTTTCTCCCTCCTACGCAATCAAAGCATCCACAAGGCCAAAAAGAAAAACAACCCTAAAATTAATTGGACACCTAATTGTGAACAGGCCTTTCTCAAACTCAAAACATACCTTGGTCGACCACCCATTATCAGTACCCCCATTGAAGGCAAAACGCTTTCTTTATACCTTGTTGTTACTTACACTTCTATTAGTTCAGTTCTCATTCGACTCGAATCCAACATCGAGAAACCTATATACTTTATCAGTAAAACTCTGACACCCGCAGAGACTCGATATACCAAGCTCGAGCGATTGCTCCTTACACTCGTTTATACCGCTCGAAAACTCAAACCATACTTTCAATCTTACCCCATACGTGTTATCACAAGTTACCTCCTTCGAAAAGTACTCAGCAAGAAAGAAAAATCTGGACGGGTACATCAATGGTATGTTTATCTTGGCGAACACGACATCATATTTGAGAAACAGATATCCTAAAAAGGCCGAACAGACGCAGATTTCCTCGCTGACTTCCCGGCCGAAGACATCGAATGGGAGGAACATGAAGATGATCTACCAGAAGACCAGCCCGAACAAAATGACCCATAGAACCCTAATACAGGCTGACGTCTCTTTATAGATAGATCTGCTAGACCTAACAGTTTAGGGATTGATGTTATCCTGGTTATTCCCACCAATGATCGAATTGATAAAGCCACCAAGTTAATCTTTGAATGCTCCAATCACGAGGATAAGTATGAAGCCTTGATCCATGGCCTCGACTTCGCACTCGAACTCGGTGTCCCTAACCTTGCAGTATTTACTGACTCCCAACTTTTTCAAAGACAATACACCGATAAAAATCAGGCCAACGGTCGCATGGCCGAGTATGCTTCTCTCGTCCGCCAGCACATGGATTGTTTTCCTAAAAAATCTTCTATTACTCATTACCCTCAAGGAGAAAATAGACATGCCGATGCCCTCGCCTACATAACAGCTATGTTAGGCCAGTCCAAATCTTGAACACTTCATATCAAAGTACTCGAACGTCCAAGTATCGACCAAATGGAAGTCAATGCCATCAATACTGGGGGCGAGAGTCTCGATCCAGAAGACTGGCGAACATCATTTCTTGCTTACTTCAACAATTTTACCTTCCCAGATGACCCCAATGCCAAACGTTCATTCCTGAAAAATTGCCGCAGATACACCATCCTCAAAGACGAGCTACGTCGCAAATCCCCAAACGGCGTCCTCCTCTGATGCATCTCTCAAAACAAATCTACTACTATTCTTGCCGAGCTCTAGGAAGGTACCTACGGTGGTCACACTGCTGGTCGATTTATGGTCCTTCGAGTCGTATCCTAAGGTTTATTCTAGCCCAATATGAAAAAGTAAGCTGAAGAGTAAGACAAACACTATGACAAATGCCAAAATTACACCCACGACATCCATATTCCTTCACAAGACCTCCATTACAGTCAAGTCTCTTGGCCATTCAAGCGGTGGGCTATCGATCTCGTGGGTCTTTTTCCCAAAGCATCGGGTAGCTGAGAAAATATTCTTGTCACAACAGATTACTTTACTAAATGGGTCAAAGCCATGCCTTTATGTCGAACAAGAGAAGAAGTAGTTATCAAGTTTTTATGGGAAAATATCATTACACACTTCGGCTGCCCTCACATGATTCGATGTGACAATGGCCCACAGTTCATTGGGAGCATAGTCCGCAATTTCCTCAAGAAGTACAACATCATCCTCTCCCCCACAACACCTTACTACCGCTAGGGGAATGGTCAGGCCGAAGCAATCAATAAAACCATAGTTCATGGTCTTAAGAAGCGCATCGATGAGAAGAAAGAACGATGGGTTCAAGAACTACAACATGTACTCTGGGCCTATCAAATGATACCATAAAAGGCTATGGGATGCACACCTTTTCTCTTAACCTATGGTACCAAAGCGGATCTTCCTACTCAATTTGAAGTGCCAACACGCGACCCCAACCTCCCAGACGAAGATAATGAGTTTGAACTCGGATACAATATGTTATGGATCGATGAGACTAGGAACCGAGCCATAGCAAACCTCAGCCGTTACCATCTCTCTTTCCATAAGTCATAGAACAAAAGAGTTTGACCGCATAGTTTCAATATTGGAGATTTGGTACTTAGACGAGTCATACCCTCTTCGAAGCCTCGAAATGCCAGGAAGTTAGCCAAATCCTGGGAAGGACCTTATGTCGTGTATGACAAAACTGATAAAGGTTCCTATTATCTGATGACAGAAGCGGAAGGGCCTCTGCCCAATCCTTGGAACACCATGAAGTTAGTCTCATACAACAGGCCGCGACCCCCACCTTCTTCAACTGGTGTAAATATAGTATAATCAATGAACATATTTGTTATACCCTGAGCTTCATGTCTTAACTTCCAGTGAATTTCTTGGTCTAACCTAAGTGTCATGTCAAACCTTCGACCAGACAGATACTTGGGGACGACCTCAAAGTTTTTCAAGTCTCTAATTTGAGAAAAATTGAGGGGCACGAATGGCCGACAGACCGGACCCTTGGGAATGCATTGGGGGAAAACACATAATGTTTTTCTTAGGTTCAAACCCGCGGACAGACCCGGGGGCAACCTTTGAAGTCCAGTGAATTTCTTGGCCTAACCTAAGTATCATGCTAAGCCTTCGACCAGACTGATACTTGGGGGCGACCTTAAATTTTTTCAAGTCTCCATTCCAGCAAACTCGAGGGGCATGAATGGTCGACAGATCAAACTCTTGAGAGTACATTGGGGGCAAACAAATAATGCTTCACTTAAGCTCAATCCCGCGGACAGACCCGGGGGCGACCTTCGATGTCCAGTAAATTTTTGGTCTAGCCTAAGTATCATGTTCATCCCTCGACTAGACTGATACTCGGGGACGACCTCGAAGCTCTTCAAGGTTCCAGTTCAAACCCTACTACAAACATTTTGTACTTCTCAACGTACACAAATACACACATACTGTAATATCAGCAATTCAACTACAGGTAAGACGCTCCAGTATAATATATATTAGCAACTCAAGTTTATTATACTAGAGCAATTCAAATCAATCACAAACAGATAACTCAAGCTCAAATAAGTTACGCAGTGTTCGAATACCAACCATCACTCCAAATATTCCAATACCACAACAAGATAAGATAAAAAAGTTCATTACAGAAAAAAGATAACTATAATACCTCATACAGAAGTGGCCATACCACCTCCTCCCACAGGCTCTTCCACAGCAATACCTCCAGCAAGTTCAGTAATAAGATTCGACTCCACAATATTAGTCACCCCATCATCTACCGCGCCAGCAGCAGCCCCTTCGGATACCGGAGCTTCTACTCCATCTTCCCCACCTCCAGCAAAAGGATCCACTTCCATCCCCTCTGACCGTACACCACCACCAATAGAAGTCCCTTCGGGCACAGGAAAGCGTTTAAGGGTTATGGGATCATACCTCAAACTCTCGATAAAGATCTTCAAATTTGTAGTTGTCTCACACTCCTCAACGAATTACCCCTGGAAGGTTCCCATCTGTTCTTCAATTTCCTTTCCCTTCTCAGCAAACTTCGACTCTAGTATATTTCGTATCTGAGTGTTGTTGTCCCGTTCAGCTTCGAGTTCCCTCGCACATGTAGCTCTGATAGTTAAGCTCTCTCGCTTTAGCACATTAACCTCGGACTCTAGCGACATCTCGGTCCCTCGAACGAGCTCCAGACTGTCCAGCGCCTATTTCAGTTTCCTCGTTATTACCATCTGAGTTTTGGCATAAGCTTGGGCCCAAGCATGCACCTGCTAGAATACTCGAACCGTCAGTACTTCTCGAAGCATATCAAATGTTACAAAAATCTTAGGGTCTCAGAAAACAGCTACCTTATGGAATGCCTTACTTATCTACTTCCCAGCTTTGTCTGGGTCATTTCCACAAAGAGTAGCCATAGACGTGGCCGTGGCTCGGGCATATTCCACTAGCTCGACTTCATGACGCACTTCATCGACATCATCCGCATCATCAGTGTCCAGCTCCCGTGGCCTCTTACATGAAGTAGTTTTCGGCTGTGGGACGTTCAAAGGTTCGGGAATGACCTTGCCCTTACCCTTGTCAGCATGCCTCAGCACCTCAGACACTACTTCAGCCATACTCGGTGATACAGTCCCTGGTCCATCTTGCCTACCCCTGGGAACATGTTCATTTTCCAAATCAATCTTACTTTTTTCCTTTTCTTCGGCCCCTCTTGAAGTACCTTCCTCTTCCCTCTTCTTTGTTAGCCTAGCAACGATAGGAATGATTCAATGTAATGTATCTGTCTTCTTCCGCCTCTTCCTTTTGATACCCAACTTCTTGAATACCCGGTTTACCTACTCCTCATTCAAGTCGATCAGCTCGTCAATATATCTCCCCGGATTCGTCAAAGTTCTATTACCAGGTTCTGCAAAAAAAAAAAAAACATGTTTATCAATCTAGTCGATCAATATTTCAAAAACAACCTTCGACCGTCAACTTAGTTGAATTATAGACCCTATACTGCAGTTCCATGACTTTCTTTATTCTGTTCATCACCCAACCTAGATAGTATTAGTGACCAGTTCTCTCATAGACTAACACTTAAGATGTTGAATGTCTCTCATCTCCTCCTGTCTAAGGTAACTCTTCCGCAGTAGAGTTACTCAAACTCCAATTACTGTTCAATGTGCTACTGGAAACATCTGCACCTGTCAAGTTAGAAGATTCTACATTAGCATTGCCCCTAGTAGGTGTTGTCCCTACTTCCTTAAGTGTCCATGGTATGGTTTCCTTCTCTGCACCAGTAGTCTCCCTAGTAGCTTGTGCCTCCACATCCTTGGGATTTTCTACTATATTCATATCTCTTGGAGCTTGGTTCCTTTTCTAATTCAGGGGTGGCACCTTCCCTTGTATCCCCTGTTCCTTCAAGTTTTTCAACACCCTTAAGAGATTCAAAAGGGTTCTTTCCTTGTAAAGTATTTGTCTCATTAATTCCTTGTGGTTTCCTAACTATCTTACCATGAGAAAGAGTCCAATCGTCATCACAATTAACCATATTGTTGTTTTTACCTCCAGGGCCTGAGATTTCTTTATTGACAGTCTTAGGACTCCACACTTCCTTGCCTTTGTGATGCATCCTCTCTCCTTCCTCCTACTTTGAGAGTAGATCATCTCCTATTATTTTTGGACATTTTGCATTACTACGACCAAAAGACTTAACAATTGTCACACTTGACAGGGATCCAGCCGTACTCTACATCTACTTCCACTACTCTTTCTTCATCAATATCCACCTTAAGTGTTGTAGGGTATTCACACTTCATATCCACTTCCACACATACTCTCGCATAGTTAGATTTACTTTTGTCCTCAGTAGCTCTGTCCAATCTCAATGGTATTCCAATTTCACTAGCTATTAGCCCAATCCCTTCAGCATTCCATAAGAAGGACGAAGCTCTTCTTAGATTCACCAAAATAGGTATTGCGATATTTTCGAATGCCTCATTTTCACTGTTAAGATGTCATGGCCTGAAGACAAATAGTTTGTTTGCAATATGCACTAAGTCCGCCTCCAGAGCTTTCTCTCTTTATCCTCATCACATGTAAACTTTAAAAAGAACTGGGTATTATCTCTAAGACTCATATCAAACCTCCCCTTAGTGATCCATAACCTACTTAAGGCATTTCTAACAAATTGGTAATCCATTCTTCTTCCCACAAGCTGCCCTACAAGGAACTGCTCGCATTCCAAACTACTTTCAGCGAAGTTTACATCTTGACCTTGATAATATATGTCCCTTCATACATTGTAGATGGGGTATACTCTAGCTTTGTTTTCCCCCTGATAAGAGGAGTACTTCCCATCATACTTGCCTAATCTAGAGAACTCTTAGAGAAAGTGAGTCCTACCAAAACTCAGATATCAAATCTCTTTCTCTTTGTAATAGCTAGCATCTATATATACACCATTCTTTCAGAAATGCTCAGGAGAGGTCGTGGTTTTTAACCCATTCAAGGGTTTTCCACGCTAAAACTTGTGTTAATTGCTTCTAGTTCCTAGTTAATATTCTATATTTCAAGTGTATAAGGCACTATCTTCGTCTAATACAAAAATAAGTTATTACATTTAGTGTCGTCTGTGGGAATCAAAGCATACACTCAGCGCTCTCTGATCCAGTTTACTAATTTATTTCTCAAAGAAAGGGGAATCAAGAAAAATCACACAACGTCTTGCCTGATACTGCTGAAGGAGTGACGGATTTGCGAACAGCTGTGCAAGCAGAAGCCGAACGACGAATAAAACTAGATAAACAGCTCGCCAGCATGTAGGACACAATCAGAGTACTTCAAGCTCTAATTACAGCAAATTCGAGGCAGTAGAATGTTCTGTTTGCAACCTCGAGGATATCAGTCCATGATCGTCTGGGACATCGAGGCTGAAATCTAGCACTTCCCCAAATTCAGCAATAGCTAGTCCCACCTCCAGTTCAAGTCAATCCACAATTACCCACCAGAGCAATAATCGATCTGCAACAACAAGAGGAACAAAACAGAGAAAAACCTCAAATTTGGTCTATGATCGCATGGGCGAGGCAAAAGGAGAGCACAATCTACCAGGTGGACGAGCAACAAGACCAGTTGTCACATCTCGACAACATCTCACTCTGGAATAGGTGGACAAACGCATTCAGGAGCTGTTAGACGCTCAAATACTCACTGGAAGAAACAACTATACTAAATTACAGAAGAGCCCGTTCGCACAAGAGTTGCTGGACGAGGAAGTACCCACTAGTTTTCATACTCGGAAGATTCATAAATACAAGGGAGGAGATCCTGTAGAGCACGTCTAAGAATTTGAGGATTCTTTGGGGCCATATTCAACATCCAATCACATCCTTTGCCGTCTCTTCCCGACCAGTTGAAAGGGCGAACCTCTACGATGGTTTCACATGCTCAGCGAAGGGTCTATCTTCACTTTCGAACAATTTCGTAAACTATTTGTCAAAAACTATTTGCATAATAAAGACAAGGAGGAGAGTCTTTACTCTTTCTTCAGCCACAAGCAGGCACCAGAAAAAAAATTGGAGACGTTTACCAGGAAATTTTTCAGTCTAGCTCAGAAAACTGACAACCTCGACAAGAAGATCACAATCTCCGCTTTCACCAATGCACTGCTCGTAGATGGACGAGTCAAGGAGCACCTGGTTCTCAATAAGCCACTGATATTAGAGGATATGATTGAGAAGGTCAACAACTTTATCGACCTCTAACGACTGACAACTGAGAAGCCAAGACCTCAACGCATCACCCTACCAACCAAAGGCCATCCCGAAGAACAAGTTCATAACAGCAATAAAGACTATGGGGGTGATAAAAAGCGATTCAAGTCCAATGACAATCAAAGACGCCAAGGATGAAGGAAGCCAATTCTGTGCATACCACAATTAACAACTACTCTTGCAAACTTATACCCGTTGATAAAAAAAAATGAATTCTTCATAAATACTAATACTCTTCCGCCCATACCAGGAAAGCCATACTACATTCACCACCAGATTTAACATCATGACACGGAGCAGTGTATCGCACTGATATTTCTTCTCCAGAGTATATTTGCATAGGGTCGAATGCTTGAGTATATTGTTGACATTGAAAGTTATAAGGATGGCAGCTACAAGGCAGACTCCAAGATCGTCCAAGTTAACGAAACAAATATAGAAAAACACTTATACTTCATCGAGACTCAGACAATCAACAACTCCAATAGATCCAAGCATAGGCGCGTCGGACAATGCCATGATCTGACAATGGTAGATAAAGAAGCTCGCTTTTTGCCATAATCTAGCAATCGACGAGCTGGGATTTCTTTCAAAGACTATGACATTTGTCACGTCAACTTTTCGCACCAGGATGCACTTGTGATCATGTTGAAAATGAAGAACATAGTTCAGCATATGATGATGGTAGATATCGGCAGTAGCATCGAACTAATTTTCCAGAGCACGGTCGACCAAATAGGCTTAGTAGACAAGGTCGAACCAAGTGACATCAATGTCTCTTGATTCAACGGCTCTATGGAAGAACATGTGGGGAAAATCACACTTCCCATCACAGTCGGACCAGTCACACTTGACATAGTCTTTTACGTCATCAAGGCTAAATCCTGTTACTTGGGCATTATGGGGGGACCATGGTTGCACAACATGAAAGTTATTCCCTCCACATATCATCAGGCGTTACGATTCGACTGGAAAGGATGGATCTACGAAATTAAAGGAAGCCAGAAATTGGCTCAAGCTTACGATAACACTATTTCCATTAAAGCTAAGCCAGCTACAGCAACTCTTGCATAGCAATTACAATAGTCAATTCCAGCAGAACCTCAGTTACCAAACGTCGAACCAACAGAGTACATCGAGATCAGTGACATGCAAAGAAGAACTCACATTAGAACTTTCTAGAGCATGGAGGAACGCTCAAATCTCATACACTTTCTCATAAGTAACAGTGACTTCATTGCATGAACGTTTCATGAAATGTTAGGGATTGATCCCGCTATAGCATGCCACAAGTTAGGGTTAAAAGATAAAGCAAAACCGGTCAAACAAAAGTAACAAACTCTAGCACCAAAACTACGAGATGAAGTGAATAAAGAGATTGACAAATTGATCGAGGTCGGTTTTATTCTCAAAGCTATTTACCCAGATTGGATCTCGAACATTGTCGCAGTCCCAAAGAAGAATGACAAAATCAGAGTCTGTGTTGATTTCACGGATCTCAACCGACGCACCCCGAAAGATAGCTTTCCACTTCCGATAATCAATCATCTGCTTGATTCTACGGCAGGGCACGAACTCCTCTCAATGATGGATGCTACATCAGGATATAATCAGATACCACTTCTTCCTGATGATCAAGATAAGACTGCGTTCATCACTGAATAGTCCTATATTGTAATAAAGTCATGTTTTTCAGCCTGAAAAATGCCGTCACTACTTATCAAAGATTGATGATGCAGATGTTTAAAGACCATCTCGGTAAAACAATGGATGTCTATATTGACGATATGCTCTGCAAAAGTCTCAAGAGAGAGGACCATCTTACAGATTTGCGAACAACTTTTGAGATTTTACGATCTTATAAGATGCGTTTAAATCTCGATAAGTGCCAGTTCGGCGTTCAATCCAGAAACAAATTTGGCCATCTAATAAGCAAAAGAGGGATTGAAGACGATCCGTCAAACATACGAGCTCTCTTATTTATGCCTTCACTAAAGACAAAGAAGGACATTCAGAAGCTAGCCGGGAAGATTGCAGTACTAAACAGATTTGTATCCAAGTCTTCAGACAGATGTCGACCTTTATTCGATCTATTAAAGCGAGGTACATCACGATGAAAATCAAAGAAAGATCCTGAGATCGAATGGATAGACCAATGCGAAGCAGCTTTCCTAGAACTCAAACGTTATTTGGGTAAACCACCAGTTATGAGCACACCAGCAGATGGAGAAGAACTCACAGTATACCTAGCTGTCACGGATACATATCTCAACTCTGTTCTTCTCTGACTCGAAGAAATGACTGAGAAACCAGTCTATTTTATTAGTAAAACTCTGACTCCCGCTGAAACATGATACACCAAAATTGAGATGCTCCTTCTCGCTCTCGTCTATACATCCCTGAAATTAAAACAGTACTTCCAAGCTCCTACTATTCATGTTTTGATGAACTATCCACTCCACGAAATCTGATCCAAGCACAAAAAATCTCGACGTATCTAACATTGGTCAGTAACTCTCGGGGAGCACGATAAACACTTTAAACCACGTCATTCCAAAAAAGGTCAAGCCGTAGCAGACTTTCCAGTATAGGATCCTGATTGGGAAGAATATTTTATTGGTCAAAAGATGAATCGCTCACGGATCAGTCAAAAGATAAATTAGATTGGGTAACAAAGAAAGGTTGGCGACTTTTGACCGACGGCTCCGTCAGACCAGCCAGATCAGGAATTAGGATTGTCCTTATTACTCCTTCCAATGACCGGCTTGAAAAATCCATTCGCCTCAATTTTGAAGCATCCAATAATGAGGCAGAATATGAGGCATTAATTCATAGCTTGGACATGACACTCACACTGGGTGTAGCAGAGCTCTTTATCTACACAGATTCATTACTAATTGTCAACTAGTACACAGGCGTATATCAAACCAATGGGTGAATGGTCGACTATGTTGCTGCAGTGGTCGAACGAATGAGCAAATTTCAGACAATTTCTTTAGAGTATTTCCCAAGGGGGGAAAATAGACGTACAGATGCACTCGCTTACCTTGCTGGTGTCCTTGGATCAGAAGCTCGTTACTTAAAAATCGATATCATTGCTAACCCCACCATTAACACCATCGTGTCCAATACCATTAATACTGGGGGCAGCGAGGAGGTCGAAGATGATTAGAGACAGCCTTTCATTACATACATCGGAACTTAAAAATAAATTCGACGATCCACTTCCTGAGGATCCTACAGAACGGCGGAGATTAATTGACAATGCTTAAAGATACATTGTTCAGGACAATCTCCTATACAAAATTTTGGTCACTGGTCCATATCTCTTTTGTCTATCTGACAAAGAAGCACAATAATTCTTGCATGACTTACACGAAGGCACGTACAGATCCCATACAGCAGGACGATCTCTTGCAAACAGAGCTTTAACTCAAGGAATGTTTTGGCCTAAGATAAAAGCCCAGGCAATCAAATATGCTCGTAAGTATGACATTTGTCAGCGGCATGGGCCTAAAATACGAGCTCCAGCACTTGAACTACACTCGAGCCAAGTCACTTGGCCATTCAGACGATGGGCTCTCAATCTCGCAGGAGAGTTTCCTACAGTACCAGGAAAGCAAAAACATTTGTTGGTCGCTATAGATTACTTCACTAAATAGGTAGAAGCAGTTCCACTGTGCCGAACCCGATAAGACAAAGTCATCAAATTTATCTGGGAGAATATTATTATCCGATTCGACAGACCACACCTCATCAGAATTGATAATGGAAAATAGTTCGTTAGCTCTAAAATTGTCGCATTCCTCAATAAACATAACATCATTCATTCCCCCTCCAATCCTTATTATCCACAGGGAAAAGGACAAGCTGAGATTACTAATCGAACTATTGTGGATGGCATCAAGAAGTGTTTAGACGACAAAAAGGGGAACTAGGTGAACGAGTTACCACATGTACTTTGGACCTACCGAACAACTCCCTGAATAACAACAGGTTGTACTCTGTTTTTACTGGACTACGGGACTGAAGCCATCAATCCTACTCAATATCATCATCTAATACGTGATCACGAGATGGCAGATGAAGAAAACGAGTTTCAGATCGCATGCAATTTGAATTTGATCGAAGAAACACGTGATAGAGCCCTTGTTATTCTTAGAAGATATCAGCTTGTGTTGTCCTGATCCTATAACAAGCGTGTTCGACACCGAGAATTCAAAGTTAAAGACCTCATTCTCAGAGAAATCCCACAACATTGTAAAATACCTAATGCTGGAAAGCTAGCAGACAATTGGGAAGGTCTGTTTATCGTAACTGGCACAAGTGGTTTAGGATCCTATGATCTCAGTACATATGAAGGTGTACCGATAGCTAATCTATGGAATACCCATCGATTGAAGCTGTATCGAAGATAAACATGCTATAATATCTTATATTATGCAATAAAGTACTTTTCATCATAATCTTGCAAGTCTACTCAGTTCAAGAATTTCTACTTATCTCTGTCTATATCGGGAAATTACTACAACATAGCTATTCAAATATATTCGCTCTCCGAGGGTCGCTTATTGAGTCAATCAATTCGATCTGGCAGAGATGCACTATATAGTTATTCAATATTCAAAGATGTCTTAGTACGGTCGCTTATTGATACACTCAATTCGACCTGTGACTGAGACCTTCAACATAGCTATTCAAATATACACGCTCTCCGAGGGTCGCTTATTGAGTCAATCAATTCGATCTGGCAGAGATGCACTATATAGCTATGCCATATTCAATACATCTCATCACAGTCGCTTATTGATACGCTCAATTCGACCAGTAACTGAGACATACAACATAGTTATTCAAATATACACGCTCTTCGAGGGTCGCTTATTGAGTCAATCAATTCGATCTGGTAGAGATGCACTATACAGCTATGTCATATTCAATACATCTCATTATAGTCGTTTATTGATACGCTCAATTCGACTAGTAATTGGGACATACAACATAGTTATTCAAATATACACGTTCTCCGAGGGTCGCTTATTGAGTCAATCTATTTGATCTGGCAAAGATGCACTATACAGCTATGCCATATTTAATACATCTCATTACAGTCGCTTATTGATACGCTCAATTCGACCGGTAACTGAGACATACAACATAGCTATTCAAATATACATGCTCTCCGATGGTCGTTTATTGAGTCAATCAATTCGATCTGGCAAAGATGCACTATACAGCTATGCCAAATTCAATACATCTCATTACAGTCGCTTATTGATAAGCTCAATTCGACTAGTAAGTAAGACCAACAACATAACTCTTCAACTCTACACGCTCTCCGAGGGTCGCTTATTGAGTCAATCAATTCGATCTGGCAGAGATGCACTATATAGTTATGTCATATTCAATACATCTCATTACAATCGCTTATTAATACGCTCAATTCAACCTGTAACTAAGACCCGCAACATTACTACAATCATATAGCTCAATTTATCTCTACATGGTCATTTATTGGTTTACCCAATTCGACAATTCATAGAGAAAACAGAAACAAAAATATTTGTTTACTCAACATTTGACATTTTTTCTACAGTAAAGACATTTTTATACTCTGTCTAATTACAGTTAACTATTCTTCTCGCTTCGGGCGTACAACATTTGAACTTTCCCCAGTCCCAGATGAAAGTAAGGCAGGGAAAGGCATAGCAGTATCAACTACAGTAGTAGACACATTCAACAGCACCGTAACCCACGACATCAGATTATCTATATATGATAACCGTGCTATCTGCAAATCATACTCCATACCGTGCTCAGTGGAAGCAGCCAAGATCAAATCACGCTCTTATCGCAATTTCTTCACATCAGTATGGAACATAGCCATAGCACACAATGTAGCATTGTCTGCAGTCAACATCATAGCTTCACCGAGATCGGTCTTCACTTTGTTTTGTTCATCGTCAAGTTCCTTGTAGCGATCAACCAGACACTGCTTCTCCTTTAGCAACGAAGCCTTATACTGCTTCATTGTCTCCACACTACGCCCCATCTCCTCCTTCAGATGTTGCAATTTATCACACACCTTCTGAGAATACTTGCTTTTGTCGTCTGTAGCATCCACCAACCTTTGCAACTCCTTACACTCCAGATGGAGCTCCTCATAAACCGTATTACCTTGCAGGAAATCCATTGCCAAGGATTGCTTTTCTCGCTCTAGATCGGCGATCCGTGTGTTACACTTATTGATGGTTACATTCATCTTTCGATCTCTTTTGGAACATGCTTCCTCGTGAGTTTTGGCACGGTCGCTTTTTCTCTGGCACGAATCTCGAGCCTCACGCAAATCCCAGCTCAGCTTTTTCAGACGCTCTCGCATATTATGGAGTTCAGCATCTCGCTTCTTTAAGAGATTAACATTATTTGCTACTACCGATTGATGATACAACATATCGATCTTCTGTTTTTCAGTCGTACTCGAAAGATCCAAGACTTGTTGGTTCGCATTCATGGTTTCCAATTTTTTCTTCTTTAAAGACTCTTTCCACAACTTGGCTTCATTATGGGCAACCAATATCTCTGCATCCTTACTTGACAACTCTATAGTCGCAACATTCAGCTGACTCTGCAGCCCCAATATATCAGCCTCTAACTTCGAGTTCAACAAGGTCGTATTTTCAATTGCCAACGAACACTCTAACTTATCACTCTCATCTTCAAACTATTTATCCTTAAGGGATTTTGGGAATAAGACAAACCTATCGCTCTCTTTCCACAAAACCTCGTCCCTCTCAATTTTAATCTTCCCATATCTACATTGAAACTCGAATAACTCTTTAAAAGTGTTATAAAAATTGGACTTATGTAGACGCCTCTCTTATTCAAGTTTATTGTGCACCTGTTAAACACGATTGATGGAATACCTTGCTCAACTTAAGGCCTTCTCTATCTCGATTACTTTCCCCCTTAAATGAACTACCTCCTACATACAAATTATACATTCACCATCAAACGACATATATCAACAGCAACAAGAAAAAATTTAATTCTCAGCAAAAAAGATCTATCACCACTACGAGGGACAAGTTCGACCAGACACTTTAAAACTATGTTAAAGCTACATAATCAAGGATTAGCTCCTGCTACCTCCTTGGTCATGTCATCATCCACTAAAGAAGCCGGTATCTGTTCATAAGGTCGATCAACTGCTGGAGAGGCTTCTTCGTCCGGGAAAACTATCTCACTATACTTCCCAGCGATAGCTAGAGCGATATCATCTTGAGTCAACCCTCAGTGGTAGAAGGCTTTAACAAGATTATTTCGACCAGCCACCACAGTTTTGATAGTCTTCTTCACAGTATCTTCGATCTCCTTCTTCAAGATAGCAGTTTCGGCCTTGAACTGCTCCTTCAACCTAACAGTCTCAGTCTCGAACTGCTCCTTCAGCATAGTTTTCTCATTTTCAATCCGGTCCTTTAACTCCTCAGACAGTGTAGTTTGCTCTTTATCGAACTGCTCCCTCAGTGCAGCTTTCTCTGTATCATGTTGCTGAACCAGGCCAGCACAATCCTCAGTACCTGCTCGCAACACCTCGAAGGCCGAGTCCCACGCAGCAAACAACTGCACCACAAGAACAACATAATATAGTTATCAGTCAGATTACTTCTCAAGCACAGATAATCATACAACAACAATATACATACCTGTGTAATGCAGGACTTAATCTCAGCATTTAGATGTGGTGGATCATGTTTAGCCAGGTTGCGCGATGTCTGCCACACCACATCGAGATCAAGGTTTTTCAAGGACATTTTCTTAGTTTTTGCCTCTTGCCTCTGCTTCATCGTAGGAGGCATCATATCTGCAGCAACATCTACTACCTCAACCTCTACCTGTGGCGCCTGCCCAGACGTTGTTTGCTCTGAAGCTGACAACACCCGTTTTCCTTTAGGTCATCGGCTTTTTAAGGTCGAAGTACCTACATCACAGACAGGAATCTCTTCCATCCCATCAAAAGCAGACCCAGAAGTCGCCATAGCTCGATTTTGATGAGCTTGTTGAACTATTGGAATAACAGAGTTCAGCTGTTTCTCTCTACGGATACTTAACTCTCCAAGTACTTGGTTCAGATCAGCTTCTTCTCGAGATACGACCTCAAACAAGCTTGATGTATCAGCGATACCTTTCGGATTAGGTTCTGCCAAATCAACAACAAATTATGTTAGCAATCCGCAACAAGTTAAGAGACAAAATACAGACATAATGAAGACACTTACTCTCGTTAAAATTCAAATATAGCAGCTCGAGCACCGGTTCCCCAGGCACTTGCATACAATTACCCCTCACCATTACAAGATGGTCACATCAGGGTCTCCCAGAAAATTCAAAGTCAACAAATTTTGGCCACGCCGAATCACTAAACAAGTATCCACTCTTTCATTCTATTATATATTTAAACTTATAGTATTTCAAGACATCGTTGGCAACGAACTGTCTCGCAATACCACCATCTCTCTATCTCTTGTTAAGGGCATCACAAACCTTCATCATCTCAAAGACATTACCATTTAATTGGCCAGGGCAGCTCTTTAGAGAATTCATTACCCCCTTTTGGAAAAAGGTTAGGGGAATGCTCGACTGATATACGACCTGGTTCAGGTAACAAAGGAATCCTTCCTCTACGACCTCTGCACCAGTCCCGTTGTAATAAGAGATATCTATATCATCTCCTATATCCATATTTCTCTTCCATTGATCTAGGGAAGGCACCTGATAGTGCTATATCTTACCACCTGGTCTTACTAGAGCCCTAAATCACAACCCCGCATTTATCACATAATGCCCCCATTTTCCATCTAAACCTTTTTAATACTGCAAAAATTTCTTCGCTACGTCTACATTCTTGGGATACCTAAAATATTGCCCAATCTCAATCTCCACATGCAATTCCCCATCCTCCCCAGAATGAACCGCCGATATATCAACTGTAATGATACCACTCTCCTCTGCATCATCTATAGTCCTACCAGACGACGATGATTCCTCACTGGAGGATACAACCATTTTACTACTGGGTTTCAAATTTTTGACAAGCATCTAACACATACAAGAAAAGGTTATTCAGTGCTTTATAAACAAACAGGCTTTATCCCTCAGCCATACCCAAACAGTCATCAATCTACCAAGAAAGCAACTACAATCTAATATGGCATTCAACAAACACACTATCTACCACAACAGAAAAGATGGAAGAAGAGGTACTAACCTGTACTAGAATAACAACAATCGTCGACTCCGGTCACCACTTGCACCTCAGACGACAAAACTTTGTTCTTCAAAGCAAGATCACACAACAATGGAGAACTTCGTTAAAAGTTTGAAAACTTTCTCTCTCTAGAAATGCTCCTTCCTCTCTCTGCAAATGAATGTGGTCTATGGGAGAGAAAAAGACGAGTTTTTATATTATCACTCAGTTTCTGAAACGACGGCTCTTTGGGACACACGTCAGCATCCTCTCTCCTAGCATACACGTATTTTCATTTTCCTCATCATGATTTCTAGAGTAACATGTTCTGTTATCACGTCTGCCTCTCTCCTCTACCATTATTAAATACAAGGACTCACTGGCCAAGAAGATTTCTACAGATCATGTAGCACGATTACTTACGTACAGCAACAACCTTCCGCAGCTCCACAATCCTACTATACTATTTATAGCATGAGTGCCAGTTCAAAACCTTAGTACAGCTTTTTCCAGTTGTCACTTATCTAACTTTTGATCTGACAGAAGCAGAAAATTAGCAACAAATCCTGCTACAATTATATTTTATTCAATCTTTCTCCCAGATACAGAAAGTGATGACAAAGCGACCTTAATGCAAACAAATCATTTTAATATGGTCACGCATCCGACCTTGTATATAATTATAGACGGATGGTTCTCTTCACCACATGGACTGATTTCCCCACCAGCAGCTCCCTCATCCTCTCTAGCAAGCTTATCCAGCACGATTTCTCAAACTTCTACCTCACATAGCTTTACATCTAACAGAAGTTCGAAAAACATACCACATCAGAAGTTGTGACCAAGTTTCATACCAGGATCACCAATTGTTCAAGTTGTCTATGATGATACTCTCACAACAAAAGCTTATATCGCGCACGAAAGATATTATGGTCGGCAACAATATATCTCAACAAGGCAAGAAATATAAAGTGCTCTCTACACAGTTCACATATACTCCATCCAACTCAGCAACAATTCGATCTAAATTTTTCTGACCTATGACTAGTTCGATAATTGTTCCACGGAGTCCTACAGCAGTTCATTCAAGCAGTTTCAAATACTTACAAGACAAGATAATAAAGTTTGAATTTATTATTCAAGACAAACAAATTACAAAGATGAATACTTCCGTCAGTTCAAAAATCAAGATTACAAGTTCTACAGGCAAATACTTCTTTTATAAAGAATAACCCACTTTACACATGACAGTGCAACACGGCAGGCCCAGCAGAAGAACTCAAAACCCACGAAACGGAACTGGAGTGAGGTAGAGGAAAAAGCTAATCCCGCCACTCCTCCGTAACCCCCACCATGTCCGCAGCCACTGAAGACGAAAGACCACCTCCACCATTACAAAACCCAGTCTTTCGCAGGGTATCAGCAGACACCTCATCTTCCACCCCCATCGCATCCCCTGTAGGCATCCGCAGACAGGCTCAGCAATAAGTAGCAAACAAGACCATGCAGTGGAAGTACCACATTTGATGATAATCATCCTCTGCCCCCTCTACTTCTTCCAACGTCATCCCATGAAAAGTTGGAGGAACAGGGATTGGAGTTGGCAGAGAAAGACTTTGCTTACCAAAATAATAAGTCTGAAGAATCGTCATCTTGCTCTGAACTCTCTCCTCATAAGCCTGACGATGAGTAATGACCATCACTATTACTTATGCAAATCCAGACGAATGACAGGATAAACCAAGATGAACAGTGAAGGCAGCTGGTCACCATTTTTTATATAGTAGCAGCATTTAAATGCAAGCCACCACTTCCAAGAAAGTCTTTATCACAAGCACACATCTCCAGCAGCATTTTTGGGAGACCCAACAGTCAAAACAATTATTCCTCCAGATACCTAGAAAACCATCAATGTAATATTTATAACGACTGAACTTCTCAACCAACACCACTCGCTACTCACGTTTCTCATGCTATTGGCTGAGAAGGGGCAGCTGTAAGAGTTTATTTTTAATCCTCCTACTAAGCCCAATATTCGAGCTCACATAGTTTGTATAAACATACTGATATCCAACTAAGGATTGAGATCGAGCAGATCACAATACAGACTTCCTCACCTACAATTCGAGGATACTAAAGTGACCAGTAACATCGTATTGCAGAAGATACTCAGTCGACCATCAACAGTTCGTATACATACAAACATCGTTAGAGATCGTATCTTCATCAACAGTTCAAAGTTATAGCTAAGTTCATCAAGAGACCCGTTACAAGATCAACAAGTATCAGATAACGAGACGCTACAAGAGACCTTAAAAAAGACTTATCAAACCTGGTATTGTAACGTTCCACATTAAAGTAATAACGGGCATATTATAAGACCTATAAAAAGAGACCTGAAGATCAAGATCCAGGACGATTATTATCATCTAGAGAACTCTTAGAGAAAGTGAGTCCTACCAAAACTCAGATATCCAATCTCTTTCTCTTTGTAATAGCACCATTCTTTCAGAAATCCTCAGGAGAGGTCGTGGTTTTTAACCCATTCAAGGGTTTTCCACGCTAAAACTTGTGTTAATTGCTTCTAGTTCTTAGTTAATATTCCATATTTCAAGGGTGTAAGACACTATCTTCGTCCAATACGAAAATAGGCTATTACACATGTTATGAAATCTGTTTCATATTGGAGATTGGTAGCACTGAAATCTGTTAATATTTGTTATGATTTGTGTTATGTTTGAATTAAGAGGAAGCTGGTATGAGAAGGATTCTAGGGTGTCTGTGTTGATTTTGTTTGTATCCTTGTTATGTTTCATGGCCATATTGGATGATTTCAAAAGGAGTGCAAATGGGTTTGCTTCACATTGTATGTTTGACTGTTTCATATTAGAGATTAATATAGCATACTTCTAAGTTTGCTTTTGTCAAAGATTAATAGTTGCATATAAGTAAAGACCAATCTAAGACAAACTAACATAGGGAATTTCAAGGTAGGATTTCAAATTTTGAATGGAGAAAATTGTTGAATCGTTCTTTGATTATTGTGCAAGATGTTCATAACTAGAGATTATGTTAATGTAAAAACCTTAGTTTTTGTTAATGGATATTGCTTTAAATAGATGCTTTTAATGGATATTGCTCATCTCATTAGTATGGTCTGATAGAGTTTGTTAGTTTCTGATAATGGATAGATGCTTTGTCCATCTATTTTAATGGATATATGTTGTTTATTTGTCCATTTTGTTTTTTGTTTTATCTTTTTATGCATAGAGTATAGGGCTTATCTGCTTATGCATAGAGTACTTTAGTTAATATTTTACCCTTATCTCTGAATATGCCATTATATGATGTTCTGTTTATAGATGTTTTAAATGGATATATGCTTTTAATGGATAACTGTTTAGATTATGTAATTTATTTTTTTGCAAAGACAAGCTGGGGATAAGTATCTTTTCTTGTTTATACATATCTTCTTAACTCCCAAGGCAATACAAGAAGTATGCATGCTTACATAAGTATTACAAGAACTGTGCCATGGATATAAAATTTTTTGTGCCCGTTCATCTGCAGAACTGTTATGTCCATCTGTTTACAGAATTTTATGTATTTACAGAATCTTATGTATTCCAATGATATGTTGTTATGTTGTTTACATAATCTTATGTATACCAATTACCAATTAGGGCTGGAACCCTATTTTACAATTTCGATTTTTGAAAATTTGGATCGGAATCTGATAGCATTGTGCAATTCTGAAATTCTGAATTTTTCGATCTGATTATTCCAAAAACCATCCGATCCGATTTTATCCAAAAAATATTCTGAATATCCCTCTTATCCGATTTAATTTCGAATAATCAGAATTAAAACATAAAACATTAAATCTTAAGATTCTTAACCTTTGGCATTCTCCACCGCCTCTTCTTTTCCATTTTCTACCGCCCTCCACTCCCTCTACTCTTAACTTAAATCTACATTGCCTCCATTCTCCATTGTCTCTATTTTGATTCGCAGCGAAGAAGAAAAGTTAAATCTCATCTCTGGCTTCAATTTTGAATCTTTGATTCTTGGAGAAGTGAGAACTCCGTTATTATGAATTTATTCTGAAATAGTTGGAATTCCAAAATTTCCCAAAATTTTGAAATTTCTAAAATTTATGAATTCGGATTCATTTTTGCAGTTCTGAAAAAAATCGGATCGAAATAGATTTTATAGTTTCGAAAAAATCATAAATTTTTTACCCCCTCCATTTCCGATCCGATCCGAAAACAAGCCTAATACTAATGATATGTTGTTATGTTGTTTACAGAAGCTTTTGTGAATGTTATGTTGTTATGATGTTATGCCCATAATACAAGGCATCTTTTGTGTATGTCCATCTATAAAACTGTTATGCTTTGTCCATCTATAACACCAAAGATTGCATATCCATGCTTTTAATGTTTATGTTGCTTGTTTACTGTCCATCTGTTATGTTGTTAATGTCTATCCATCTGTTATGTTGTTTGTATAACCATCTGCAAAACTGTTATGCTTTGTATCCACCTGTTAACTGTTTTAAACTGTTAGTATATCCATCTGTTAACTGCTAGAAGTGCATCTGAAAAACTCAAGTGTTAACTATTAGAAGTGCATCTGTTATGCGGTTAACTCAAGTGATTTCCATCTGTTCACTGTTAGAAGTGCATCTGCAGAACTGTTATGGATTGGAAGTACATCTGTGATGCTTTTAACTCAAGTGGTTTCCATCTGTTAACTGTTAGTGCATCTGTAAAACTGTTATGGATTGGAAGAACTGTTAGTGCATATGTGAACTGCTAGTGCATCTATTAACTGTTATGAATTGGAATAACTGTTAGTATATTTGTTAGCTGTTAACTGATAGTGCAGTGCATCTGTTATGTTTTGTATATCCATCTGTTAACTGTTTGTATATCTATCTGTTATGGATTGTGCATCCATCTGTTTGTTATAGAATCTTTTGTGCCTATCCATCTGTTATGTTGTTCATGTTTACGCTGTTTGCTATGGATTGTATATGCCTTCAGGTTTGTAGTCCCATGAACATTAGAGACTGAGACCATTAGACCAAATATGATTTAGAAATAAAGTTGGAATTACTGCCCAACAGACAGAGTATGTTCCTCTACCTGATGATATGAGCATTGATGATATACAAGTTCCCCATGCTGGAGTTGATTATACATGAGAAGGTGAGGCCATTCCTTCTTATGATGTCCTTATCAGTCCAGTAAAGGAGCCTACTCCTAGTAGTACTTCTCGTACCCCTATGTCTCAAGTTGGTGTATAAACTCAATCAAAGGGGAAAAGATCAGCTACAGCAGTTCAACCATTGAAACCAACAAAGTTGGTCCAATCTCTGATATCTGCTTTCACTGCCCAAGGAGTAAGTTCTACTTCTGCTAGCAATAACGACACTACTTCTGAAGTTCTTAAGTTATTGAAGAATATGGTCAATTCATATGAGATAGATAATGCATTATTTTTCAAGAGTTTAAAGTTAATGAGTACAACTACAGGTTGACGTTTGTGAGGCTTGATCCAGAGCAGCGTGTTGGTTTCCTTGAAGCCCTTTTAAGTTGATTGGAACTTATTTGTTTCCGTATTTGTAATAACTCTTAAGACTTTGATATTTGCCTATTTGAATTAACTTTAAACCAATGTTAATCTTTATTTGATTTTATGAACCAATGTATTTGCGTTTGTTATATATACATGTTATTTTTCTATGTATTTATATTTGCTATATATACAGATTATTTTTCTATGTATTTGTGTTTGCTATATATACAGGTTATTTCTCTATGTATTTGTGTTTGCTATATTTACAAGTTATTTTCTATGTATTTATATTTGATATGTACAAGTGGTGTTGGTGTTGGTGACAGAGGGGTGGTGGTGGTGGTGGGATTGGTGATGAATAGGTGGGGGTGTTTGCTTATAAACTGTGAGGGGTATTTTAGTATTTGCATATTTAAGTCAGATCTAACTTGCCAAAAAAACAAATACTCCAATGCATCCACTCATATAGTGAACACATCTAAGTGGACAATGCATCCACTCAAATAGTGAACACCTCTAAGTGGACTCAGACCCACTTAGAATTAGATCCACTAAGAACCCAAAAAAAAATGAGCACTCGCAATCCCAACCTTACTACAGTTAGAGTTGATTACTACTACCATTATCGATTGTTCTTCCTCCGATAGAGTTCTACTCTCAATAAGACTCTTAAGTTTCACGATTTCAGCAACTTCCTTTGCTGAATCTAAAGAGAGAGCATAATATATCTCTCCCTGAGCTCGATTGTTCATTTTCTCCATTGTAGGAAGTCGTTAAGAGGCTTGTAATGTCGTAGAGATCATAGGAGGTCTGGGTGGGGGAATCCTCCTACCCGAGTTCTTGGCCATGGCCGGTGAGAGAAGATTTCTCAGTTACCCAAATTAGAAAGTGACCTGAGGTTCAAATCTATTACAGTAAACCCTATTTTGCTGAATATAGACTACAACCAGATCCTATGGTAGAATTGAGTAAGATGTGTGGCTGGGATCCAAACTGGGATTAAAGTGGGCTTACCTCCATCTACTAACATACACCACATAAAAACATAAGGTTTTTTTTTTGCTAAATTAGATGAATGTATTTCAGGATCAAAAATTCTTACAACGAGTACAAAAGACCATCAGCTATGAAAACAAAAAAGTTAACAAAATCTAAAATATTCTTGCATAGGCACTTCAATTTTTGTAAGAAAGGCCGGTCTTCCCACCTCAATCTCACACAATTCATCATGCATATGAGCTCCTCTTTTGGCAATCTTGTCAGTACTGAAGTTGGCTTCTCTCCAGTTAGAAGAGATTCTGATTTGCTTCATACTCTTTTTAGCATTACCCCATTCCGTTTCTAGGTTCCATAGGATATTATTCGAGTTGAAGGCTTCCACTGCCGCCTTGGAATCGGATTCCACCCAAGCAATAAGCCAACCATTAGAAGCAGCAGATACAACTCCGTGGATAATAGCCTGACATTTAGCCGTATAGTTAGTAACCAGCCCAAGACCTTTAGCAAGAGTGCCAAGCACGTTACCCTTACAATCTCTGAAAATGCAACCAATTCCTCCTTTACCCGGATTGCCCCGAGCTGCCCCATCAGTATTGATCTTGATTTCACCCTTTCTAGGAAGCTTCCAAGAGTACGATTTAATAACGGTGTTTTTACTTGGATGCAAAGGAACACCCAAGCTACACAGAATACCCAAATCAGATTGGTTGTTATACATACGCCCTTTAGAGAGGAAGGCAGTATCATAAAACAGTTTGCTCCACTTGCGCTTTTCCTTGTCCAAAGTGATAATGTGATCTTTAAAAGTTTTCTTGTTTCTAGCATGCCAAATCAGTTTAGTACCTCCCCATATAGCTCTAATCCAAAGATCTTTTAAGTAAGGGCTCATTGTATCACCAGCCAAGAGCAGACTCTTCAAATTTCTCTCCACAATGCAAACATTGAACAAGGTTTCCAACCAACTCCAAAGACTAGAGCTGAAAGGGCAGTTCCAAAATAGATGTGTGAGAGTTTCAACACCTTTAGAACAAAGGCGGCATCTGGAAACAATATAAATTCCTTTTTTTTGTAAGTTATCATTAGTGGGCAGCTTCCCATGACAGAATCTTCAGCCCCACAAAGCAGTTCGAGAATGAATAGCCTTTCGGTACAGGTACTTGGACCACCAAATAGTCTGCCCTTTAGGTCGAATAACGTCAAAAGCCCCTTTGACAGAGAATTTACCCACAAGGTCAGATTTCCAGACCCTTCTGCCAACTTTGTTAGTATTGATTTTGATGTTGTTGATGTCCACTCCTAATCTGCAGAAGAGAAGAAGAAGGTTATGAGGTAAAGACCATCGGCCATCCAGGAGAATACTACACACCTTAGCATGCAAGTTTTTCCAAGGGATGCTGTCATTGTTGATAAGATCTTTAAGAGAAAAAGGAGAACACCACATGTCTCTCCAAAGATCAATGCAGCTCCCATCCCCAATTACCCAACCAGAGTTAGAGCACACATCCTCAAGAACTCCTCGAACACCTGCCCATATAGAAGAACCTTTGGTGCAAGTAGAAAAGCTGCCAGATTTTGCAATAAATTTAGCCCTCATAAATTCAGGCCATTCATCCTTTCGGTTCAAAAATTTCCAAGTTAGCTTCATCATCAGAGATTGATTGATCTCTTTTAATCTTTGAAGGTTAATGCCCCCTTCCTTAAACGGTTTACACACCTTATCCCAAGCAACAACACAGGCTTTCTTAGTATCCGGTTCCCCAGACCAAAGAAAGTTTCTAAGAATTCTTTCACCCTCTTTGATCATAGAAGTAGGTCATTTGTAGATACCCATACTATAGATTGAAATGCTGCTCAAGACCAATTTGATAAGCACCGCTCTCCCTTGTATAGAAAGCAAACTACCAGCCCATCCTGTGGCTCTTTTCTTAATCTTGTCCACCAGAGGTTGTAGGATCTCCTTTGTCACTCTCCCTTGAATCAATGTGATACCCAGATAAGTTTCAGGAAGGCATCCTTCATCAAATCCAAATATGCCTTTGACTTGTTTTTATTCATTGTTCATAGCTCTCAAGAAAACCTTACTCTTCTCAGACCTAAAAACCTGACCTGAAGCTTCTTGGTACATCTTCAGCCATTTGAAAAGGAATTTCAGCCCCTTGGTTCTTCCATTGGCAAAGATAAAGATATCGTCCGCAAATAGTAGGTGTGAGGGAGCCATAACTCGCTTAGTGACCACCATAGGCAGCACCTTTCCACATCTTCTCAGCTCCGCCAGACCTTTACTAAGGACATCCTCCGCAATAGAAAATAGAATTGGGGATAAGGGATCGCCTTGTCTAAGGACCCTACCTGCCTGGAAAAAACCACAAGGCCCACCATTCACAAGAATCGACACAAACCCACTCTTGAGTAGAAGTCTAATCCAGTTGCAGAATCTGAAGTGGAAACCCATTTTAGCCAAAACCTGAAATAAGAAGTCCCAGCTTAATGTAACAAAGGCTTGAGCAATGTCTAACTTGATCCCCACGTTCCCACCAAATCTCTTATTCCGAAGCTCATTGATCATTTCCGAGGCAATGCCAACATAAAAACATAAGGTATCCTTTACACTATGTGAGAATAGTGAGCTTAAGATTTTTATGTGGTAATTGCTCGTATCCAAGTCGAAGGGGAATTCTAGGAGCGCGATGCATTCAACATTTTTATTTTATTTTAAATATTTGATGTTTGATGTTGATTGTGAATTAACTTCAGAAAATCAAATGTTGTACACTCATACATATCATAAAACATTGTAATTATAAAAAATAAAATAAAAAATTACAAAACAATAAAACATAAACTAAATCTTAAAGATCCAGATAGCGAGGAAAAGTCGGGAAGGATTAAGGTTTCTTTTTAGTAGGGATTAAACCAATTAGTAGGTATTAACAAATTTGATCGGAGGTGTTTTTAGATCATGGATTGAGTTTCAAACTCAAACTTTGTATTTAACATTCGAGAAACTTTCAGAAGTTTTGAAAAAACTTCATCAAGTATACCTGGACACCTACATAATTAAATAAAAGAATCACCAAATGACTTTGTTATGTAAGTAATAAGTTAAAAATTAGAGTTAAAAAGATTCCAATTAGGTACACCGGTCATGCATGCAGTCATGCAAATAAAAACAAATGTACTATTACAAATGTCTAAAACGTACTATTACAAATGAGGAGGCCCCTTCTATAGATATGTCTTGATTTGATAGGGGTAGTAATCAGGATACTTATTGTGATTTACCACATTAGCAATTTTTGACGGTGGCCCGTTTACTCGTTTGGTAATCATATATATGTAATTTGTGTATTAAAAGGAGAAAATAAAGTAGCAATAATAGAAAACCAATCAGAATGCTTTCAATTTTTTTTATTTGTACCTTTTATTTTCATTTGTGCATTTTCATGGAGGGAGCTAAGTTATAGCAACAAACATTTAAGTCTTACGTGCGTGAAAATTTTAATAAAAGTTTTAAGATACTAGGCTTGGCCAAAACATCTATCAAAAGTAGATTTTCAAGACATCATATATAAAAGCATCGCCCAAAGTACCTTACTCAGTTGCTTTTTGAAGTGCCATGTAGGATTTTTGTAATTTAATAGTACCTCACTCACTTAGTTTTCATTCTCAAAAGGCAAGGTTGAGCCTTGCTTTCCAAGATAAGGTTGAAAAAACAACCAACTACAAAATGTTTTTTACCTTAACTTATTCTAATTTAATTCCTTTTTCAATTTTGTTAACCCCTTTTTCTTCTTTAAAACTTGTAGGATATTTACTTTTTGAAAAAATTAACTAAGGTACTTGTAATGGCATGTTTTATGGAAGGGTACTTCGCCAATACTTCAGTGAGGATATTGCAATTCTAAGCTAGAACACAATAGATTTTACGTGGAAACTCAGTAAAACCAGAGAAAAACCATGACCTCGAGGAATGTTTGAGGGTAAAATCCAATATGTGTTAGTTATTACAATTGTTGGAAGATAAAATAGATATAAATAGTAAAGAATAACAGAGTTCTAGATCCCTTTTTATATGTGTTCTGCCTGTATTTATAATGGATACGGGCAGTTACAAATAATTAGTCTCTTATTTAATGGGCAGTGGGCGAACTTTACGGATCTCTTGCAACAGCTTTATTTGACCAAGTATAACGGTTACTGTAGAAGGCTGAGATCAGTAGACGTGTACTTGTTATTTTCTTGAATGATCACATATACATTCGACATAGTTTTACTAGTTTCTCATTGCCGAATCTGAGGAATATGTTACTGCAATCACCCCATTCTCGATACAATTACTTGTTGTTATGTCGAGAATAATTTTTTGACATTGTATCAGGAACTGTTTGATGTTCTAGTTTTTTCTCGGACGGTGGTGTACGAATTATGGAACAGGTTTTTAATGCAGTGGTCATTTCCAACATCCTGTCGTACGTATCCGATAATAGTTTAACCAGGTTGTTTAGAGTTTGAATACTCAGTAATGGCAGTCTATTTGGTTGTTGGGATTTTGTAAATTGAGGCTGGAAGACTATAAATATCATGTTACAAAGATAGAAGGGTATTTCATTTTCCCTACAACATGGTTAAGACACGAGCTCAGATTCTTCATGAGAAATTTGTAAGGCATGAAGAAGCCAAGTGTTGGGAATTGAGGGATCGATATTTTGGCCGATTGTCTCTGTCATCGAGGACTCCCATACCTATGGAGCTGTCATATGAAGGAATTACTTAGTTGGAGGCAGAAGCTGCTGAATTAGATTTCTTCTTCCTCTGTTAGTATCACAGTGTTCTTCTGATGGTTGCAGAGGTTATTAATAGTCTTTGCGAGTTAGCCTACTGGACAGTGGAAGATGAAGATGCTTTCGCAGGCAAGGTTAACTATGAGGGTCGTTCCGGTGGTTGTCATAGGTGTAATCCAGTTGGGTAAAAATAACTACATTTGTAACTATCGTGTAACGATATAGAGTTGTCGTATTTTTGCCTTGATCCTCTTTTATTGTGTTGTTCTATGTGTTCTGTAAAGTTCATTGTAAAAAAATTATTCACCCTTCAATTACTTCTTATAGTGTCGAGAAGAACTCCTTGAATATTGTGGTGTAAAGTTCTCAATGGGGATAGTAAATTTTAATGCAAAGTATATCGATGTTTGAGTAGGGATGATAGTTTATCGAATATATTTAAAATTTAAAATTCGAATAGTGGTTACAAGTATTCCGTGAAGATATGAGGTATATAAAAAAAGAAATATATGATTTTATTTGTTTAAATCAATTGAAATAGCGAGGTGTGTTCCCGTAGGTAATGTATTAAGGTATAAGGAATTGGATGTGCAGTCTCTTTTTATGAATTTAAGAATGGCAATCGTGAAGATAGAGAAATCTAAGGATGTGGAGATTTATCTAGACGGTTTAGGGGAATAGTGCAATGGTATTTTGGCGTTGAGGAGATGAAGGGCTTAGAACTTTGAGAAGAGACATGCTAAGCGTTATGCAAGGCGAGTAGCCGAAGAATCTCGAAGGGGTGCGATAAACAGTCATGTGGGGCCTATAAATACCCCCGTAGGTGGCTTTCCTGTGAAGCTCCCTTCTTCAACTCTTCCCTAGGAGCAGTAATGAGAAGGAAAAAACATAGTATTTTTTTTATGTTTTTGAAAGATTTTTTATGTACAAGTGGTCGATAGGGTTTGTCAACGTTATTCTAAGAAAACATTTTTGGAAGAAGTTTGTAAATGTTTTTGTGATGGTAATGGTATTCGTGATCGATAACTTAAATATAGTTTATCGATATCCATTATGTCTTGAATAAATTTTCCAAGTGTTTAATTCGAGATGTTTTGATAGTATGAGTATAATATACTCGCTGTGAGTGATTTAGAATATTGCATGTGCACAATTGGATTCTAACTGGATAGATAGAATAACCATGTTATGACCTTCTTGACTGTGAAGGATTGCCAAATGTTTATCCTCTATGGAATATCTAGTTTTAACAAGACAGAGCATGTCATGCCTTTGTCGAATGTAGTAATGATTTTAAACATTTGCTCCTTTAAATGGATGTATGTTTGTCGAAGAAATAAGACTTTAAATTTGACAAACACTTGTTAAGCTTTTCCAAAAGAAAGAAGGTAGAATAGATGATGTATAGTTGGAAAGAAAAACTTCCTTATTAATTTAAAAATAACTAGCATACACGATCAATATGTAGAACATCTTCATATGGGCTGTATTCCATGGGAACTCGAGTTATACCTCATTTTCTGCCATTAACCAGTAGGTACCACTGTCAGTCTTGTCACTTATAATGTAAGGTCCTTCCCAATTCTCTGATAATTTACCATAATTCTTTGGTCGAGTATTGTCTTGAATTTATCGAAGTACAAGATCGTTGATGTCAAATATACATTTCCTCACCTTTTTGTTGTATGCTTTTCGAAGGGTGTCATGGTATTGCCACAAGTTTTTAATGGCATGATCTCGAGTTTCTTCAATCTAATTGAGATTACAAAGAAGTCTAAGCTTATTTTCTTCGTATGTGACTTGTCTTCAAGTGGTTGGGAGGTCGAGGTCTGATGGAATTATAACCTCGGTTCCAAAGGCCATCATAAATGGTGTGCAACCTGTGGATGTTCGAGGTGTGGTCTTCTATGCCCATAAAATACTAAGTAGTTCTTCGGTCCATCTGCCCTTCTTTTTATCGAGGCATTTTCGTAATTCGGACTTGATACTTTTATTGATAGCTTCGGCCAAGCCATTTCCCTGGGGATAATATGGAGTCGAAGTAGTTAACCAGATCTTGTATTTATGGAGGAATTTAAGGACTTTGTTGCTGATGAATTATTTCCAATTATCTGATCTTATCATCTGTGGACAACCAAATCTGGTAATGATGTACTCCTAGAAGAATTTGATTACTTCATTTTCGTCAGTGTGACAAAGTGGGACAGCTTCGACCCACTTGGTGAAGTAGTCTATAGTTATAAGAACAAACTTTTTATTGCTTAATACAGGATAAAGTGGACCAATGATGCCAATTTCTCATCTTTTGAATGGCCAAAGGACATTACTGACATGTAACTTAAGGGCTAGATTTTTTATGTTTTAGGGTATTTTTTGAAAAAATCTTTGCAGTCTTGCCACATCTTTGGCCAGTATAACCCTTGTGTGAATGCTTGTTATGCCAGTGATCGACCTAAGACATGTGCGACACAGATTCCTTCGTGAAGCTCCCTGATTTTGATTTGGGCTTGTCTTTGTGAAATATATTTGATAAGTGGACCTCCACCTGTAATGCGGTATAGTATTCCTTCCTGGACCTTGAATCATGGACATTTTGCTAGTAGAGATCGAGCTTATTCTTTGTTCTCGGGGAGGGTATTAGAATTGAAATATGTAAGAAATGGCTTTCTCCAATCTTCAGGATCTTCATCTTCAGTAACTTGGATTTGCATGGAATAGCTTGTATCGAGACTGGAATGTTCAATTACTTCGATGTCTAAAGTCCTCTTTTCACAATCTTCATGCATGGGTGCAATGTATGCAAGTGCGTCAGTATGGCAGTTTTCTACTCTGGGAGGGTAAGAAAATGTTGTTGTCTTGAATTTATTCATTTTTCTTCAACCAGCGTAGCATAGTCAACCATTTTGCCTGATGTTTTGAATGTCTTATTGTAGTGGTTGGCCACTAGCAAGGTATCCACATAAATAGTTATTTCTTTTACTCCAAGTGGTAATGCGAGCTTTAGGCCATACAGGATAGCTTCATATTCCGTTTCATTATTTATTGCATAAAACTTGAGTTTAATGGCGTTTTCAATTCTGTGATTGGATGGTGTAATGAGAACGATACCAATCCCTAATCCTCTCAGTCTTGCAGATCCATCATTAAAGAGTTTCTACCTGTACTTTTTGACCATGCATCTAGCTTTGCAAGTGAGTCATCGACTAATACCTCTTCGAGTTCCTCCCAGTTTGGGTCTTCGATGGGAAAATTGGCCACGAAGTCTGTTACTGCTTGTCTTTTGACTGATATTTATGGTTTAAAGGAAATGTCATATTCTCTTAAGAAAGCAGACCATTATTGGACTCTTCTAGACTTCTCTTTTTTTGAAAGTACTAATTTGAGGGGGATTTGGTAATGACTTTAATGGGGTGTGCCTATAAATAAGGTCGAAGCTTTTGGGAAGTATGTACAAGGGTTAGAAGTTGTTTTTTAGTGGTGGTGTATCTTTTTTCTGCAGGCATAAGAGTTTAACTAATGAAGTAGATCGGTTTTTCTACTTCGTTGTCTTCTTGAATAAGAACAAAACTGATTGAGTTATCTATTGTCAATAAATACATTGTTAAGGTTTTTCCTTCAACAAGAGTATTCATTATAGGTGGATGCCCTAAGTATCTTTTGAGATCTTGAAAAGCTAATTTAAATTCTGGAGTCCAGAAAATTTCCTGGGTCTGTTTCTTTGTCATAGGAGATGGGTTTTCCCAAAGAAGGAGGTAGAGAAGTTTACATCGATCATACAAATTGGAGATGAAATTGTGTAGGGCGGCAACCTTCCCGGCAAGTTTTTGGACTTTTTTTTTTGGTTCATAGTAATGGCATGGCCATAAGTATTTTTATCTACTCTGGATTGATTTTTATACCTCTTTTGCTTATTAGATGGCCTAAGAATTTTCTAGAGTCAACCCCAAATTGGCATTTTTCAGGATTTAGTTTCATGCGATACATACGAAGGATGTTGAAAATGGTTTGCAGATAATTGCAATGATCCTCTCACTTCAGGCTTTTGTAGATCATGTTATCAATGTATACCTCCATGATTTTACCCAAGTAATCTTGGAACATTCTTGTGACGAGCCGCTGGTATGTGGCCCCTGTATTTTTCAAGCCAAAGGGCAAGACCGTGTGACAGTAAAGGCCCTTTTCTATTACAAATGTTGTTTTTTCTTGATCTTCTTCGGCGAGATGAACTTGGTTATATTCTAAGGTTGCATCCATTATTGAAAGAAGTTTGTGACTTGCTACGGAGTCGAGGAGGTGAGGAATCAAAGGAAAGGGAAAGTTATCTTTAGGTATAAACTTATATGGTTCAGTGAAGTTGACACACACTCTAATTTTTCCATTCTTCTTTGGGACAACTACGATGTTGGAGATCCACTTCGAATACTTAGCTTCTCGAATGAACCCAACATGAAGTAACTTGTCAATCTCTTCGTTGACTACCTTTTGGAGCCTGGGAGCTAGGTTACGACAGTTCTGCACTACAGCCTTGCTGTCTGGTAAAAGGTTTAAGTTATGGCATGTAATGGAAGGGTCGATTCTTTGCATATATTAAAAAGACCATGCAAAGACATCAACATTCTTCTTTAAAAGCTGAAGTAGGGTTTTCCTTTCTTCTGATGATAGTGTAGATCCAATAAAAGTATTTCTTTAAAGTGCTTTAGTGTCATGTTGCTCGAACGTTGGAGGTGACTATTTTTGTAATTGTTATGCTTTCAAGAGTTTAGATGCATGAGAGTTTGTGGTGGTATTTTTGCACATTCATGCCATAGCTCGACTCCCTTTGATTTCATAGATACCATGATCTGTTGGAAAATGTAATAAAATATGATATGTCGAAGGTACTATTTTGATTGAGTGGAGCCAACATTGCTTTAAGATTCCCAAGCATTTGGATTCTGCATCGATGACAATGAATTTGACAAAGGTGGCCTGGTCATGCTTGAACAGGCAAAGCGATCCCTCTCAAGGCCAATTTTTTTGAACCATTAAATCTTGTGATGGTTGTTATTGAAGCTTTGACTAAATCCTTGAGGCCTAGAACTTCAAGTGCTCTTTTAAATAGTACTTCAGCGGCACTTCCAGTGTCGACAAGGAGTGTGTGCAAATAATCATGTCCTACTTTGAGCATTATCACCAATGTGCCATCATGAGGGTATTTAACATGGTTGGTGTCGCAATCTTTGAAGGAAATGTGATATAGGCGTCTGGCCATGCTGAAGCTAGGTAGAAGTTTGGCAGATTTTTTGGATGATATCATTTTAGAGCAAGACGTGATCCTGCCATCCTTCTTCCGCTTCTTGCCTTTATCAATCTCGATCATATAAAGATGTCGAGCATGACCTGGGCCTTACTCTTATTCGATTTCTTTTCTTTTTATTTATTTTTTGAGAAACTTTTGGATATTGAGTGCGTACTCGTGGAGCCTTCCTGCCAGGACAATACAGTGAAAAATTCGTATAAGGGAGTAACAGTTGTCAGTCTCATGGCTATGGACATTATGATACTGGCACAGAGGTTTATTTGGGACATCGGGAATTTCTTGCGGTTCTCAAAAGAGTTCTCCCCTTTTTAGTATCGGTAAGACAGCTAATAGGGTGGTTGTCATTGGAGGCAAGACTAGGACAAGTCTACTTTTTCCCGTTTTTTGTTTGACAGTGTCGTTGAAATGCCCACGTTGTTTGACAGCAACATTGCTTATTGGTTTTGTGTATGGCGGTGAGAGCACGTCGTTAGAGTGGATAACATAAGGACTCTTCATCTTATCTTTCTTGGATCGTTCGAGTTTAATGTAGTTATTAACCACATCGATCATCTCTGTGACAGTTTTGGGTTTGTGAAATGTAAGTTCTTCTCAAATTTTAAATTTGATGTGGATAGCAGATGTAAATACCGGTACGACAATCATGGGATCTTAATTCCCAATTTTCCTTGTTTCTTACAGGAAAAGCTTGTAAAAGTTTGCCAAAGGTTTCTTTAAACCATGTTCGAAAAAGAAAAGGGAATCAACCGTTATCTCGCATTTTTTAGCATGTGCGTAATTCGATTCGAAAAGTCATTGTAATTGGGTTAAGCTAGTAATTGAACCTTCAGGAATAGTGTGAAACTACCTAAGGGGCTCTTCTTGAGGCTCATGTTAAACAGCTGGCACAGCATATGATCAAGCTTGGAATATAGGCCGTCGGCTGCTTTAAAGTGACGGACGTGGATAAGTGGGTCTGTGAGGCCTGCATATTGGTAAAACTTTGACATGTAGAAGTTGTTTGGAATTGGCATAACTTCGAGATGAGGGGAAATTGGGTTGGTCTCGATCCTATCTAGAATGGATCTTCGACTAGGATTGTCTGAATGTATGGCTTGAATCTTAATATTTAAATAGTCCAAGATAATAAATTGATAGAGAACGTTCGGTTCAGCTGCAGCTTGTGGATCAAAATCTCCTTGCCCTTCTAGGCCCAACCACTCCCTAACTGGTCTTCTTGGAAGTGGCGATGGAGTTTGATGACGTGTTTGTCGACTTCTTTGAATTGTTAAGGCTGACGATGTAAGGCCAAAATATCAGGATGCTCTATCTGGGTTCCGTGATTGAGATCTTGAAGATTGATTTTGCTCTTCCCTCGCTAAGTTCTCCCTCTGAGAAGCCCATGACCGATGATCGCTTCGAGCTTGAAGAGGTGACCCTTGTCGACCAGTGAGTCGATCTTGTTGCCTTCGTAGACTTTCCATTTCTTTCTGATGAGTTCAACTCTGTTGTTCCAGGCCTTCCCCCTCTCGTCCCTCTCAACTTAGAGGGCCTGAGCGTGAATCCTCTTATCTTCGAGTCACTGGTTCCTGTCAGATTCCATCTGCTTCTGAAGCTCGGCAACAGCGTTGTGCAAATTGACAATTTCTGGTTAGATGGTGATTGGATTGTCCTCATTAGTTCTCTAGGTGTTGGAGGCACTTCTCAGGTTCATATTGGTCATTGAAATGATTGTGTATAAAACGAGATTTGGTAAAGAGAAAGTAGATAATTCTCATAGATGGCGCCAATTGTAATAGCACAATACTTTAGTGAGGAGATTGAAATTCTAAGCTATAACACAATAGATTTTACGTGGAAACTCAGTAAAACTTGAGAAAAACCATGACCTCGAGGAGGGTTTAAGGGTGAAATCTAATATGTGCTAGTTATTGTAATTGCTGAAAAATAGAATAAATGAAAATAGTAAAGAATAACAGAGTTCTGGATCCCTTTTTACATGTGTTCTGCCTGTATTTATAATGGATACAGGTAGTTACAAATAATTGGTCTCCTATATTATTGGGAAGTGAGCAAACTTTACGGATATCTTTCAACGACTCTATTTGACCAAGTGTAACGGTTACTGCAGAGGGTCGAGGTACTTGACATCTTCTCGAATGATCACATGCCTTTGGCATGGTTGTATTAGCTTCTTCTTGTTGAATCTGGGGAATATGCTACTACTGTACTGTTGGATGAAATTGGACCTTACTCAGTTGGATTTTGGTTTTTTTATCCAACTGAGTGAGGTACTTTTGGAGATACTCTAATACCAATAAACCCAGAGGATGAAACTCCATGATCTTAAAGAGTGAGACTAAGATTGAGATAAAAGAAGAAGACGACAATAAAGAAGAAGAGTGATGGATGAATGATCATTTTTTATGGACATCTTTTGCTTTTAACTCCACCTAACATAATGCCAGAAAAAATAATAATTTCAGGACCAGGTTTAATACCCAGCTCCCGGAAGCAATCAATCATTGGAAAATGTACATGCTTTTGTAACAAGTCAGGATTCACCAACTACCTTGTGCTTTAGGTGTCACAACCCAACTTGGGTCAGATACAACAGCGCCCAGAGTACAACGAAATATGAGGTCGTACGGCGTACATGCACGTACGGCCGGCATACACAAGCCTTCTTTACTGGGCGCGGCGACGCTAGTGGAATAGAGCCACGAATGCTATAACGACATTCAGATAATCTTAGATACTCGTGAGGGATCATCAAATAGGTATTTGGTATAGGCGGCAACGCTGAAGGTTCCCTTAATAATCCCTATAGCGTAATCTATCGTAACTGGACACGAGGTAGAAATATCACACCTGTAGTGGATCAGGGTAGCTCAATATGCCGGGTTCCAGATATATATATACACACATATAAAGAGGTGACGAACCTAGACTAATTACATAGTCCATCTATAAGGGGCGGTGCATCTCGGTTAGCTCATGGGGCAGAGCGGCGCCATATTAAGCCCTATCTGGGAAAACGACTTGTATTGTAAGGCAATGTCTTCTGGCCTTTCCTAGGCCAATGAGAACTCATGAACATCCCTTGTAGATAGCCCATGAGTTGGGGTCCAAGATGACCAAACTATAAAGCTTACTTTTTCATGGGGAGGTTTAGACCAAGGTTCCTCCTTAATATAGTTACTAAGTAAATAACTAGTTTCCAAAAGGAAACATCAAAAGTGGAGACGAAGCGTACTGGCACTTCTCGCCCCCTTAACCAATTTTGTTTTCAACGAAACATGGTGAGTAGCCATATTAGGATATATAGAACATATATCCAAGTTCATAACTCAAATCGCTCGGGTAGATTTACTTGGTGCTCGCTAGGGCGTCATACCCTCCCGCAATTAAAATAATCTCGACGTTCTCGTCGAGAACCTTTCTTCAACACGGCTCTGCAAGGATTCAATCTTCTGCATCTTCAAAAAATTAATACTCTCTTGTACTTAGTTCAGAGTACTACACATTCTTCTGTACTAGAAGCTACTAAACCCAACTGCTAGTCTCGATGCTGACAACTGTGGTCTTTATGACTGAACCTTGATCTTTGGTCTTTCAAACTGAAGTACGTCGGTGACTGGAGCTTCATTCAAACTCTGGAGTCTGCCTTTTCTTCTAGATACTGTCCCACGGCCTTTAGCCTTCTGATATATATATATATATATATATATATATAGGTGGCGTTTCCTAGCATCGCGCCCTCTGAAATGCGTTGCATCCTGCTGATGCGCTGCATCCTGCTGCAAAGCGCCTTCTCCCCTAACAAACCTGGCGTCTCCTTCGGATAGCCCGACGAGGATATTTGTAATCCCATCAATGATTTGTGCTCCCTTTTGAGTCGCACCGGTGCGCTCTTCCTTCGAGTCGCATAATGCCTTTGCTGCTCGAGAGTTCAATCTTCTATGAATCTAGGCTTTAAACCTGATAAGCAAGTCTGCTAAAAACCCAGGGTAAACTCTCCCCATCTGCTACAGAACACCTTTCACACTCTAAAACTGCATGACTGTTCTTTCAACTAAATCTGCAAAGGTCTTCAAACCATATCTACCTTTCTTACTGAACATTTGGGACACAAGATCAAGATGTGGCACTCTTACCTTACCAGTATATAACTGAACTGGTACTCATTATTCACTTGGGCGAGGGAGGGTAGCTCCTAGGAGGTAGCATACTCTCAACAAGGCGCGTACACTCTGTCCTACGGCCAACAAAACCATCAAGGTGGGCGCAGGATACCGATTGACCCTACCGCCAGTAAAACCTTCGAGGTCCGCCATAAAGGCATTCTGTGTGAACTTGAAAAACCCATGAGACATCTATCTATGCAGCAATGTTGTGCTCTACCAAACTTTCTGGTACCCCATCATCTAACCTATTGAGCGGTAGATGGCATTTGCACCTAGCTCAGCTGCAGGAAGGGTGATCGCTACTCCGGCATCACCAAGGTCTCTCAACTTCAGAACTTCTTATTGCCTTTCTCCCGATAAGGACTTACCACTGGTACCTTACGTACCTTGCCAAACTTCGGTGGTAATGACCATGCTGGAATCTGCGAATAACTACGTCACAACTAACAACTCTTCCCACACTCAATAAGCTCGACGTCTTAGTCAAGAACCAAACTTGTGATATATATTTGATTGACGACTAAAGTATTTCTCCATTTCTTCATCCCTACTCTAACCAGAGTAACTTGGGGAATTTGGGAACAAAATACGTCCACTATCCCTGTCACCCTAGGCTAGTTGGCTTGCCACTTCCAACTGCTATCAACCTCGTGGAGATCAACCTTCATACTATCACAATCATCTTTAAACTAAAGCGTAACCATTTTCTGCGTCTGATCTACCTTCTACAAACGCAACCAACTTTTACTAATCATTCAGATGTGATCTTCTAAAGACACTCCATCAATGCAAAGAGGCGCGGGAACTCTGGTCTTATCGCCAACCACCATGTGAAAGGAATTGGGAATTAATAACCAATTCCGCTCAGGATCTTTCATCCTAGAGCATTAATCTATCTGAGATCATGTCTGAGGTAACCTGCACAACTGACTGTAGCTCAACTCTGTTCTGCGACAACCACGTAACTTACTGTTATTCAGAAACATGAGTCTTCACCAATCTGTGAGTTGAAATGATCTAGGACCATCTTGTGGAACAGCAAGGATCAACTCGGCTAGAGCACTCGCATGGCGACAAACTTGAAACTCAACTACGGAGCCAGAGAACAAACATCACTCGGCCTTCTTGCCTTCTTAGAATGAGCAAAGCAGTGTCCCATGCTACTATAGGACCAACTTAGGGGGGAGGGAGGGGGGGGGGGGGGACGTGGTTCATGTCGCATAACCAAGAGAAACTCTGCCCTCGACATCAACGTAGAAAGAGATTTTACATTCTAGTGAAGGTACACCCTAGTTTTAGGGGCGAAAGTGATTCACTAGCTTTCATCCTAACTAAGGTTGAAACTAGCGAAAATGGGGGTGAACGAGTTTTGTCTTGCTCTTTTAAACGTACGCAAGTCCGGCTCTTAACTCGCCGTACGCAAGTTAGCTCAAGGTACCTACCTATTCTTGCGCTACCCATGGTGAGCTTGACTTTTTTTGATCTTTGGATCAGCAAGGATCCTTGGATAGGACTTTCGCATGCGCTTTTGTGAAGGTAAACTTCTAGCCCTAAACTATTAGGACCCACTTTAAAACAAAGCCTATTTTTCTTCTTTCTTTTCTTTCGTCTTTTTTTTTAGCGCTTAGGACCATCAAATAGACCTATGGCCTAGCGTAGTTTATAAATCAAATGCCAAACACAAAAGTTAACATTGACAGAAATTACTGTGTGCAAACTTGGGACTCAAACCATGTCTTCATCTTCTACTTCTCGCCGCTTCAATTTTGGATCATGACGTTCAATTGCGGAACACATCTGTGTCCAACTCCACTCCAGACAATCAAAACAAGTATCAACCAGGATTCTTCAATATTCTGTAGACACTAAGGAATTCTAACCTAACCAAGCTTCACGGCTTCCACACTTAAGTACTTGGTATACGACACTAACCATATCGATCTCTGCTAAGATGAGCATCGTTCTTGATCATAATTGTTACTATACTTCGCAGTGCATAGGTGGATCGAGTATAAATAACGACTTGTTAGATCGCCCTACTACTATTCTTCATAGAGCATATACTATACTGACTCGCCTTCTTGAGACAATAGGTCTCCGTGTTTGGCTCAAATATCTGTCCTTCCTCTTAGCGTCATTGTCCAAAATACACTTAACTTGAGCAATCTCACGCTCAGATATGGAGTCTTCGTCTCGCTTCCAATATCAACTGACATGTAGGCAACCCACTCTACAAGCATTCACAATGGTGCTTGGATTATATATCATGAGCAACATCGGCTCTGAAGATAACAACTGTCAAGTATGTGTTCCTTTCAACCAACCTGACTTGCTCTGATAAGCCTAGACCAAACTGGTCTAGCTTTGATAAGCATAGGGTGTAACAAGCCTTGCTTTGATACCAACTGTCACGCCCCGGCTCGGGTCAGGTACTATAGTGCTCGGAGCACAGCGGAATATGAGGTCGTGCGGCGTATATGCACGTGCGACCAGCATACACAAACCTTCTTCACTAGGTGCCAGTGGAATAGAGCCACAGATGCTAGAGCGACATCCGGATAATCATGGATACTCGTGAGGGATCATTGAATAAGTATTCGGTATAGGCGACAACACTGAAGGTTTCCTCAATAATCCCTACAGCGTAATCTCTCGTGACTGGACATGAGGTACGGATATTACACCTGTCTTGTAGTGGATCAGGGTAGCTCAATATGTCGGGTTCATATATATATATATATATTCATAAAGAGGCGAGGAGCATGGAGTAGCTACATAGTCCATCTATAAGGGGCAGTGCGTCTCAGTTGGCTCATGGGGCATAGCGGCACCCTATTTGGGAAAGTGGCCCGCATTACAAGGCAATGTCTCATAGCCTTTCCTAGGCCAATGAGAACTCATGAACATCCCTTGTAGATAGTCCTTGAGGCGGGGTCCAAGATGACCAAACTATAAAGCTTACTTTATTATAGGGAGGTTTGGACCAAGGTTCCTCCTTAATATAGCTACTAAGTAAATAGCTAGTTTCCAAAAGGAAATATCAAAAGTGGAGAAGAAGAGTATTAATACTTTTCGCTCCTTAACCAATTCCGTTTTCAACGAAACTTGGCGTGTAGCCATATTAGGATATAGAGAACATATATCCAAGGTCAGAACTCAAAACGTTCGGGTAGATTTGCTCGGCATTCGCTTGGGCGTCACACTAGGGCAATGGTGCGTAACCCACCATCGAGAGGTCAGGGCTGTCATCTCTATGTGAGCTTCAAGGTGATATGAGCCCGTTGCCAAGTTGGTGTGGTTTGCGGGCTATTTGCACGATCCCTGGAGGAGGATTTAGTTACAAAAACCAAACAAGTGAGGATTCTGCTCCATGGTTTGTAGGGTTTTGGCGGGAATTTGAGAGACGAAAAAAACCAGAAAAAAAAATGGGGTCAGGACCTCCACCTCTACTCAATTGGGGTTCACAACCATGCATAATGGGCATTGACGAAGCTGGGCGAGGCCCTGTTTTAGGTATAATCGATTTCCCCTCTCTTTTCTCCCCCAAATTTTATCACAACAACAACTAATTTAAGTCATATAATTTGCATCTTGTTTGATTCAGGTCCAATGGTTTATGGTTGCTTGTATTGCCCTCTCTCGTATAAGAACACTCTTGCTAACTTGGAGTTTGCAGGTCAGACCTAAACCTTCACATGTTTATGATTTCTATTTTTATTTTTATTTTTTGCACTTGTTATGGGTTAATTACAATGGGGAATGTGTGTTTTTCGGTTCTGAGGTTTTAATTGGGAGTAGGTAATGTGAGTTCGTGTTTGTAATTGATGATTGGTTCGGTCTGCCGTCTGCAAGAACGACTTATGGGTTTTTGAATTTTGGGTAAGAGGGGTTGGAGCTTAGGTTTAGGCACATTTTTTTTGTGTGGACTAATTTGATTTTATCGGCTTTGATGATGAAAAAAAGAAGTGATTTTGTAGACTGGATTTTCATGCTAAGACCCGTTTTAGTTTGTTAAATGATTAGGATCTAGGGGCGTTGTAATGAATCATTAAAAAGTTATATTTAGGGGTAGCCATTGTTTTCAAATTACATAATAGCTTTACTCTGACTATCCCAGGAGTGATTGAGTACTTCATAGCGATGTTCGGATGAATACCCAAGTTATAGAAAATGTCCGAGGAGAATCTCCAAGCTATGTGGACCATCTGCGTTATATTTTCTTCTTTAGGGAAACGGTTGATGTAGAAGATGTGCAAGATCGATATTGGTAGGAATATATATGAAAAGAAAGTGAAGGAGGAAGAAATGTTGCATATAAGATATGTACAAACACCTTGTTACATATTTAGCTATAAAGTTCTTTTATGGAGACTTTTAGAAAGATTGTATAGGGGTAAGATTTTGATCTAAAGCAGCCTGCACAGGTGAAAATTGATTTAGTGGGAACTCTTGCGGATCCAATAAGATTAGCTGGCTGAAAAAGGTTTGGGTTTGAAAAGGCAAGGTAAAAAGTCCTTGCGGTAAGGATGTTTTTCTCGTTTTGGATCCATGTACGTCCAACACTTTCGTCAATATTTGGCCAACTAAGCCATGTTTCTCGGTATCTATTGTAATAGAGCTCATCTGTCTTCATAGAAACGTCGATCAGTATCCTAGTTTCAAACCACACTACTATTAATTACAGCAAAAATTTCAGAATTGAGGTTATGTATACCTGTAACGGGGAACTCGGTGAAATCCTCCATAAGAGCTGATGTACTGCACACATCCTTCCAAATCTTTCAAATCTCCTTCTGCCAACTTCTAGATTGATCTCCAATCTAAGTTCGTACTATCCCCCATATTCAACATATTGCACCATAGGCTCCTGGCTCCTTTTCCCCTCGTACTTGGTGATATTAACGTTACTCAAAATTCTCTTTCTTTCCAGAACCATGATAACCACATTCATCTTGACATTTTTTAAGTTCCATGAGTTTCTCCAACTTTTTTTCATGCTCTCCAGGATGGAAGGGGGAAATTATCTAAAGGTGAATGCTGGCTAGAGTGTAGCCCCAGATAAGTCAAAGGGAGGGAGTCTAACTGACAACCATAATTGTTTGCAAGAGCAGGAGTATTAAACTCCTCTTACCTATCCTCGTCTCCAACAAGTCCTTTAGGAAGAAGTGTGTCAGGAGCTCCAACAACCAAAAGCAGAAAGCAGGGAAAATAAAGGGGTGTCTCCTTGCATAGGGCACCTCAACCTATCCACTAACAAGGATGAAGTAGTTGACAAAGGAGATCCACTGGTGAACTCATTGCCTTCAGGTTAAACATGTAATTGAGGGACCAACTAAGTGATTATAGGGTTTCTCCATATCGATTTTACAAGTAACTGAAGGGTACCCAAATTACAACCCCAAATAATATTTGGCCGCCCTTAACAATGGTTACCTGTTCTCCCGAAATGATATCGGGAATAATCTCACGAAGTCTAAACGCTACAGCTTCGAAAATAATCTTGTAAGTGAACTGATCTGTCTAAAGTCAAAGGTCTTGGTGCCACCAAATTAAACTAAGCTAGTAGACATGTACTGTTATTAGGATACTGCTTATATTAAGGATCGGAAATAAAATCGCTGGACGGACTCATTATCTAACATTAGGAACCATCTATGTTACTTGAAAGTGAAACGGGTACGGGAAACGATACGTGAAATGGAAGCGGGGAATGTCCATTATTTTTCTTATGTGATTCGGGAAATGGGTACAACTATGATGTGACAATGAAGCGGAATCTGAAACGAAGTGGGAAACGAGTACGAAACGTCACAAGAAGCGGAATGGGAAACGAGTACGAAGCGTCATAAGAAGCAAAATGGGAAAAAGTACGAAGCGTCATAAGAAGCGAAATGGGAAATGAGTAAGAAGCGTTAAAAGAAGCGAAGTGGGAAATAAGAGTGTTAAGAGGCAAATAATACCAACTACAAAGCTGAGCAACATAAACTATCTAATTTCAAATGTAATACCACCAAAAAAGATTATCTAAGATTCAATTGATTCAAAAAGTGGTATCCATGGTTCACACATAACATTACTTGTCTTCACAAGTCCCAAAATATATCAAAATACATCAATGATCGATGAGTTATAAGTTCAAACTACCAAAAAAAGTAAAAGAAGAAGTCAATTAGACGTTTTAAGTTGATGTTTTGCTCTTCAACCTAACGAGCCAAGCTACCACGATCTCGCATTGTCACTTCTTGACCACCATGCCTTCGAGATTTAGATGATTGTGTTAGTCCGGTTTGGTTTCTCCTCCATATTGTACCTACATTTCAAATGAATCAGAAAATTATAACTTTTTTTTTTATATTCATCACTAATTTATTTTACTATTTACAAATACTAAATAAAAATTTACTATTTGGTACCAATTTCATACCTTGAGTTCCTTCATATTCTTTTAAGAATTGCCACCTCATATTTTCAAGGCGCTCAATCGAGTCATCTATGCACGACATTTTTGGATTTATATCCCACTTTAGGGTTGTACACGGTTCGGTTTTGGCCCTAAACCGCGAACCGAACCGGATACCCCCGGTTTTTGATAACATGGAACTGAAATCGAACCCGAACCGGCCTCAAAAATAACCGGACCAAAACCAAACCAGCCGGTCCGGTTTGGGTTTGGTTTTTTAATTTGGTTTTTAGTCGTTCGAAAGACTCCAAATCTTGTTCGAATGACTGGGTTAAATATGCCTAAAAAATTGGACAGCAGATCATAGTCAGAAACGTCAATTCAAAAGTAGTTCGAACGACTCCAAATATCGTTCGAATGACTTGGTTAAATTTGCCTAAAAAATTGGACAACAAATCACAACAGTCACAACACTAGTCACAACACTTGTAAGTTGTAACAAAAAAGCATCATAATTCATTACATCATAAATTCACAACATTTATTGGAGGTTCGATAAAACGAATACCCCCACCATATCAAAAGTATAACATAACATCAATAAACGAAGGCGGAGCCATAAAATAAGATATGAAAGTTTGTGACATGAAGTCCAAAATCAAATGGCACAACTTCATAACTTATAGGTCCAAATCCATATTGCCACAAAAAGCACTCCAAAGTCCAAAAAACCACATACCATACCAATATACCACAAGGCTAGATGGAATTACTGTTTTTCCTGTATTAAAAAGAAATAAATTATAAGATTAGAAATTTATTACAACAAAAAACCCGCTAAGTTGTATAATGCAAATGAATAAATAAACAATAATATACTACTAAGCAAGTAAGCATACCACAAGACAATGTTCTCAACTAGTGTTGTTGTCCTCTAATGATATCGATGATACTCCTCCTTCGAACAACTCTAAAACATTATAACAAAAAGTTATAATTTATCATATATAGTTAAGTTAATATAATGTAATACAACAATGTTAAGCTATTAAAATTTAAATAAAAACAAATAAATTATTACCTGCGTCAATATCATCGTATTGTTCTACCTCTTCTATTGAAGCTTAAAGATCAACTGGTTTTACTTTAGATCGGAGCTAATTTTGTTTGCATATGAGAGCTTCTATTGTGTTAGGACGCAAAGAACTACGAAAATGGTCAATTACACGTCCTCTCATGCAAAAAACACACTCAGATGCAACTAAAGTCACAGGAATAGCCAATACATCGCGTGCTATGAGAGAGATGATCGGATACTTGATGAAATTATTTTTCCACCAACACAAAATATCAAATGGCTTTCCTTCAATTTCTTCTTCAAGAGTAGCCTTCAAGTACTTCTCAATTTCTGTCGTGTTCCCCAAATTCCCTTGTTTATGTTTTTTCCATTTAATAGTCGGGTCCTCCATTACATTATTTATCACAATTGATTCACTAACACTTGATGTTGCACTTAGGTTTTGGTTATTTCTAGCATAAGCCACATACAAACTCTGAAGTTTTTTTTTTACTTTCTTGATTATCAAAGCAATTTTGGCATTCTCATACAATCCACCCAACCCAAATTCAACATATTCCAACTTGAAATGAGGATCAAGAACAACAACAATTAATAACAATGGGTTAATCTTTTCAATGTCCGAGTACTTGTCATATTTGTCAATCATACTCATACCCATGGACATTAAACCAAGATCCATATGGTTTGATAGTTGTTTCAAGTTACTCTTGACTTTGACTATCTCATTAAATAAAATGTCAGATGTAACATACTTAGACCCAAATAATTTGGTGGTTGTATTGTAGTAAACACCCATATGAGGCATCTGTCCCAATAATACATGTTGTATTGTTTCAATCTAGCTCTATCCCAATAATTTTTCCTCGGAGGCATGCCAACAACACCATCTTTCCCAACAAAGTGTTGTATATACCCATCATCCTCATCTTGAATCTCACAAATGCATCTTCAAATATTATTGTCGCCGCCAACATAATATATGTGGAGTTCCACCTCGTTTGTACATCTAAACATACATTCTTCTCATATTCAATTTTAGCTTCTTTTGCACAATTTTTCCACTTTAACCATCTAGATGGAGACGACCTCACATATCTAACCGCATCACCCACTTGAGCTATTACTGTGTCATATTGCTTTAGCCCATCCTTCACAATAAGATTTAAAATATGTGCAGAGCACCTAACATGTGTGAACTCATATTCAAAAACTACATTTTTCCAATGTTTCGTCTTCTTCAACCATTATATTGCCAAATTATTAGAGTTTGCGTTATCACATGTGACGGTTAATATACTATCACATGTGAAGGGACCTTAAATCTTGGGCAAAGATCACAAAAATTCAGAAAACTCTCACCTTCCACAAATCTAAATGGAAGTTCGTCCATAATTATCATTTTGGTAAGAGCTTTCTTACAAGAATCTTGACTAAATAAGATGGGCACAAGATCTTGTTCTTTTCCTCCATTCTTTCTTTTAAAGCTAAGGGTTTGTTGCTTATCATCTGCAAGGATTACTAGAACTCTTACATCGAGAATATAAATGACCTCTTAAGGTAGAAGTATTGCTATAAGATGAATCACTTGCAAACAACAAATTGTAGTAATTATATTTTGCCTTAAGAGGTTTTCTATCCTTTACTTTAGTAAAATGGTCCTATACCTCTAATGTAGCTTTTCCTTTTTGACTTCGCTTTGTCGATTGTAGCTTTTCCTTTTTGACTTCGCTTTGTCGATTGCGAAGATTCAACTGGTTGGCTCTCAGTAACATCATTCACATCATTAATATTTATTCATTCACATCATTAATATTTATTTGTTGCACTTCATCCACAAAAGAACTTGCCATTACTGAGAAAAAGAACAATAACTTATATTAGAGCAAAAAAACACATTGTCCAACTAATCTAAAAACAATATAAACACAATACTAATTCAAATACAAACAACCATGTTTTCCAATACTTACATTAACATAAACAGAATACCAAGGAATTAAACATTGTGTCCTAGAACAAAATAAGAGTAACAATTTAACATGGAATCAACATTTTGATAAATTCTCAATCTACATCAACAAAAAGAAACAAAGGGGTTCAACTAAATATTTCATTACCGAACCAAACTGTTTTAGTCTCTACAAGCCCATATTCAGCCATGGAAACATATGAGAATTTGTTTAGTTCATCACCAACCAAAGACACAAACCCATAAATGGTTGCAATAAAATTTTCAACTATTTATTTCACCACCAACCAAACTAATCATACAAGTTTGTGATCTGCAACTATACCATAAACCTTAAACCTATACTAAAACCTCATGAACATAAATAAAAAAAACTATCAAAACCCCATTTTAGAAATCCCCAAATTTGATGTAAAACCCATAGTTGAAGAAAATCCAAATTGAGGAACACCCAATGAAGCCAAACTTCAAAACCCTAAAATCAGACCATGAAAACAATTACTGGAACTCTAAATTCAAATAATTAGGACCAATTTCAGTTTCTCATAAATCGAAATACGAAGCCCCAGAGAAGTAGAGAATTTAGAGATGAATCAAACGAAAAGAATGATTACTTATTGGGTTTGAGAGAATCAATAATGGTGGGGAGAGAGAGAGAGTACCGAGTTGACAAGTGAGTCAAAGAGATGTCTTCTTCTTTAGCAATGGTTTTTTAGAGTTTGATGGTAGAGGTCTTCATCTCAGTCGATGGTAATGGTGGAGGTCTTCTTCTCAGTAATGGTGGGGGGAGAGAGAGAGAGAGCAGTCGTAATCGTAGCTAAAGGAAAAGAGAACTAGAGAAGAAAAAAAAAGACTCAAAGAGTAACAGACTAAGAGGAACTTAAAAATCAAAAGAGTTAGGTTGAAACCAAACTCGGTTCGGTTTGGTCGGTTAACCGGGGGTGCTAACAAGTAACCGAACCGGACTGAGTCGGTTCTTATAATTTCGAACCAAGAACCGAACCGGGTCTTTGAAAAACCAAAAAAACTGCCGGTTCGGTTCGGTTTCTCGGTTCAGCGATTTTTCTTGTACAACCCTATCCCACTTTATATAAGGTCCATTTTTGTAACTTTTTTCAAACCGCGGGAGCAACTGCAAATATGAGTGAATATAAACCAATTTGTCCGCCTTATCTTCATTCAACCTGTTTCTCTTCATATTATGGATGTAACTATATGTGCTCCATATTCTTTCAGAAGAGGCCGCAGTAATTGGTGGGAAAGAACTCTAATAACCAATGACCGCAATTCCGGTGTATGTCTTCCATGATAGCGCCACCATTCCAAAACATTAATGTTAGGATTCTCTTAATCCCTTTTCGCCGTATCACTTGAAAACCTCCCTTTCTTTGGCATAAAGCTCATAAGCTGGAACCTCAAAGTGTCACCTAACTGACCGTCTTAACATATTTTGTAAATAGCATCAATCGCGGCATCGAGTTTAGTGTTGTCTTGATCTACAAAAAAGGCTTGAATCAAGCTATGAACTTGTGAAGGAATGTATGCAGTGAGGCTATAATGCCAATAAGAACTTATAAATGATAAAGCAAAAGGCAAAGCAGGCAATAATACAAGCTTGGTTTAGTAAACTCAAGACATGTTTTCAATAATAAGAGGGGAATCATTTAATATGGACCAAAAGCAAATCAAAAACTATTGGGAATGTTAAATGCAACTTCAAGATAAACACCAGAACATTGGATAGTCAAGTAAGATTGAAAGAGATACATAGGATTGTCACAGTAATACTTACCATCAAATATTATTAGAAAACATAAATCTTGCATAAAAAAATGTGGCTCAACCTAAGAAACCAACATCAGGTTCTAGCCCTTCCAACCAGATTTATGAATAGTGTTCAGAGGCTTTCGACTTTGCGTGTAAACTTCTCAAGCAAGACTTATCCGGGGTCTGAGCGGTTGGATAGATTAGGGATGCCAGATCAAAACAAGATGGCAAGGTTCTCAGGGTTTGATGGCTTAAACCAGAATAGATACTAGAGTCTTATATATGCTAAGCTAAACTTGATTAGTCTTGTGTTAATCGTCTAATGTTGTTACTATACAAGCATCGCATATTTATATAAACTTAATGGAAAAAAGGAAAAGCTTTTTATCTGTACGTCAACGATCTTTTATCAATGTTTTTTGCTTCTTAAAATAAAAATAAAAAAACCCAAATTTATGAATAGGAAAAGCTTAATTTTAAATACATCTTTTTGACAGAAAAATACAGTTGATGTTATCCTCCCTAATGGGTTGTGAGTCCAGAAAGCATGGTGGATTGAGATAAAAAAAATTGATGATACATGCCTTAAATCTTTTACATTGAAGTATATGATAGAGCACATAGAATACAAGGTTAATAAAACAAGGGGAAATTAAGTACCTGGTGTTCTCTGTTTTCTTCCTCCTGGAGTGGAAGTTGGAGATAGGACTCACCATAATATTTTGGATTGAAAGCATGTGCGAAACAGTGAAATGGTATGTTCATCATATCCTATCTCGAAGTTATAATTTCTTGAACTTTGGTTTGCAACTCAACTTCCAATGCCTTTGTCTTCATCACATCTCTAATTTCTCCGAGCATGTTGTCCATCCCCTCAAACACTTCACCTATTAAAGATCCCTCTTGATCTGCAAACCTTATCATTTTGTAAACGGGTGTCGTCATATCGGCAATAACTTGCACCATTTCCCAAAACTCCGTCGACATCAAATACTCTTGTATTTCCTCATCCGTCCTCCTTGTTTTTTTATTTGATGATTTTATTCAAGATCTCCATGCATCGCTAACAACCCTCGTTCGTAATGCTTCCCTTATTTGCAAAAGACGTCTTAACACTATATAATGTGAAGCAATTCTTGTTTTAGCTACTTTTAACAACTCAACTTTGAATGAGTTCTAAATATCGCCAAAGCATGTGTATGGCCTGCAATATACCTCACTATATCTTTTCCTTTGATATAAATATCTTCAAACCAGTAAATGGATTTCACAAAATCTTTGCATATCAGATTCAAAACATGAATCACACAAGATGACCAAGATTATGAGAATATATCGTTTTTACCTATTTTCCTGCATTTATGCATTTACTTAATTCTTTGCATTATCCGTTTAACACCTGCAAAACATTAGATGGCCCAACTTCCTTTATAGCAACCGATAGAAAGCGCCCAATATTCTCTCCAGTTTTCTTCGTACCAGAAAAATCACTAGCGTACAAAAATATTGACCCAAGTACATTCCCCGCTAGAACATATATTAAGGGCTTGACGTTGATATTTGACCATTCATCTTGAAACTCCTTGAGTTTCCCAAGTCTCCATCACACGTGCTAATGATCTCTTTGTTCTTTCTTTTTCATTGTCAAGTAATACGCTTCTTGCATTGTCATAACTTGGACTCTTGTAGTTAGGGGTAGCATTAATTGCCCTAACCATATCATGCCATGAAGATGAATGCAACACATTAAATGGTACCCCATTTACACAAAGAAACTTCATCACCTTACTATTCACTTCTTCTCTTTCTTGTGCCTTAAGGTTCTTGCTTGTGGCCCCTCGTGAGCCTTAGAACCCGATGAATATTGGGAAGCAGAACTCGAGATCCTTGATCCCTTTAACGGCTGCCCATATGGTACAACACCTCCTAAAGTTTCATCCTTTCTACTTGCTGTTTTAAAGCTTTTTGCTTATCTTTGTTTGCTTTAATGACTGGACAATAGGCAATTCCTGTGTTTTACCCTTTCTTGCTACCTATAAGATAAGCAAAATCTCGGGTGTATGTTCCTTGATAAATATGTTTGCAATGCCTGCACTTGAATACACGAGAGCCTTCGTGACCACTTCCACATTTTTTGCCCTTTCACAACATGCCTCCACAATGTAGCGGCAACACTTATGGGCTAATATTCTTCATTATCGGCATGGTCACAGATTTCTTCTTCATGATATTCATCGTCGTCTTCTTAAAAACTATTGAACTTTTTTATCAATTATAATTTCGCGGCCATCATTATTAAGAAGATGTTCCTCCTCTTGCATTTCTTGATCATTAATATCGAGTCGCAAACCTCTGCCATTACCATTGACACTCATGGTGCTTACAAGCATCAAATGAAAATTACTTGTTATGTTGTTATGTAAGCCCGCAAAGACAACTAATAAATAAATTGTAAGGCTGTTAAAACAAAGCAAGCAATACCAATTTTGTTTCTCATTGTGTAACACAATGTTTCTAAGCTAAAATTTTATGGATAAGGGATGCAATTACAAAGAACAAGGACCTTAATGTTAGTAATGGTAGTTCCTCTATGGGTAATAATGCCACTATGCATGTCCAGGATGATGTATTATATGTAACATGTTTACAGCCTTATATGTACTGAAAGTTTATACAGGGAATGTCCGGCGTAGCGTTTTCCAATTTTTGTAAGCTTCGTGGAGATTTTTGTTCCACATATCTCCAGCAGATTTTGTGTGGAATTGGGTTTATTCTCAATTATAACTATTTCCGGAGTTGTACCATCATTTTTTTGCCGAGTATCAAGCAGGTCCATTGTCTCTAAACAACTAACAATGTTATATAGATGAGAAGGCAAGGACATCCCATCATATTGTAGAAGTCCCCATAATTGACAATCCACGATGGGGATTGGACAGTAGATTCATGATTCATGACTTATACAATTTTCAAATTTGGCACATAGATGTTGTGCTGGAATGCCATCCTATAGTTAGGTTTCTCGGCTTCGACTTTAAGAAAACTAATGCCTTTTCCGAAACCAGTTAGAAGATGAACTTGGCCATTTCATAATTACTTTTAACATGGACAAAGAAAAAATTTATCCATTGATCTTCTTAGTACCTTATCGAAGTTAAAGAATTTGGAGGATGAGAAAGCATCAATATTGTTGAAAGCTGAAGTCCTTCAACAACAAAAACAACAAAGCCTTGTCCTAAATATCTTTAGATTACTAAATAAGCAGTGTTCCTTCATACCTAGAAAAAAAAAATAACGTTCCTTCATTTGGTCTTATGAAAAGAATGTCTTCGAGTAAGTTAGTTTTCACTTCTTTTAATTTGCTCTAATTATCTCCACTTTCTTTCTTTGTTATACTTGTTCTGTATAATTAGGGCTGATATCACTCTCCATTCAACATGCCCACTTCACCTCAATCTAGTTTTCCTTAAGTTATCATTAATTGAAGTTACTCCTACATTTCCCCTCGATGGTTTGTTATTTAGTGGTTTTCATTTCCTTCCGCTCCCGTTCTTCTCAACATCTTCGGCTTTGTCTCGAGTCTTTGAACATGTTATTTTATAATTGCTCCACATTCATCTCTCTTTACCAAAGCTAGATTTATCTCCTTCTCTTACAACTATATTTTAGTTCATTGGGATCGGTTGGTCACATAACGTTTCAAAAATATGCCTCTTTTTTCCTCTCTTTTTTTTTGCAGAAATGTTATTGCATATCATGAAAAACAAGTACATGGGGAGGACATGACCCTTAGCTCCTGATAATAATACATCACTTTCTTATATTGGCAATACCAATCTTGTTCATGAAATAGGTGGCTCTGATGTGCCTTGGTAGATCTATAACTCTACTAAAGAACCAGTTTTGTTGATTGCAACCTAGTTTGGCAAGAGCATCTGCTGTGACATTTTCAAAAAGTATGCCTCCATTTAAACCATTCATTAATTTCGTTTGTGTATTAGTATACAACTAAGATAAAGGAAATTATCGCTTCACATTATTCTTACCAATCTGTCATAATGTCCATCATATACAAGGTTTACCATTAGGGAAAAGGTTAAAAAATCTTAGAAATTTCATGACTGAAGTTTCAGGATATTGAAAAGAAATAGTACACCTAATACTAGCAAATAAAAACATGTCCTGACCAGCTTGGAGTTATGATTACAACCTACAAAAGTGTTGAAAAAACCATGTGGCTTTATCCTAAGTTTGAATGGTGTGGAGTCTATAAGTGTTTTTTGTTAGTCCCAGACCCCAGGGTATGTGGGATGTACAACTCTAGTATATAAGTAGAAGTTTACTTATCACATTGTAATGTGTGGGTGAAAGTTGGTGGGTCACATGCGCGTGTGCGAGCCACATGTGTGAACTTGCTTGGGTGCATGGGCATCCCATGTCTTGCTAATTCGGGCTAGGAAACCCATCTAATATTTATAGGTCTATGAGTTGGCCTTGGGGCCATGGGAATTCCAACTGTTTTTAAATAAGTGACCAAGCAATCACAACATGTTTGCAACTTCTTATATACTGTGAATCAACCAACTCTTTAGGGTGTTCTATTGAAAGGATTGCAAATTGGTTTAATTACATATGCTTGCAAACAAATGATATTGTGAAATAAACAGAAGGCCTAATGATGACACTAGAGTAGGTGGCGTACATGAACGATGAAAGAGCAACAACCTATGAATTGTGAGGGAACCTTGCCATCTGTGTAATTAGCAAAACTATCATTAAAGCTCAATAAGATCTAAAGTAGCCTCCCACTCTTGCTAACACCAGATTGCAGCGGCTATCAAAACTGTTATAAGGAGCATTTATATAAGCACCTATTTTTATTCTCTTCAAGAATTGATCAATGGTGGAGATCTGTTTTCTTTTGAGAATGCAAGAAGAGGGAGTAATTCTGATAAATGGTATGGAACTAGGGTGGAAGAGATTGAGCTGTTCATAAAACATAAGATATGGCAGGGAAAGTTCAAGTATGATTTCTATTTGATTAATTTTATCTGGTGTTGAAGATTGACGCAAAACAACAAAAGTGTGAGACATTTTCAAGCTTCTTTATGGAGCCGGAGCTCATGCCAAGAAAATCACTGTATGGCTAGATTTCTTGTGACTGGAAAAGGGTTGGTCTTGAAATTCAAAAATATAGGTCTTTGACTCCGTAAGGGTTCTGGTGCAATCTAGGTTTATTGAAGCTGGAAACCACTAGCCAAGATTCGAAGTGTTGAGAAACTGAGCTCGGTTCTGCTGTGCCGAAAAGTTTGTGGAAGTGAACGTCCTGAAAACAGTGGTGCAAAAAAGTTACCTCACTTGACTTGCTGCTCCCAGCCAACTGGGATTGTGAAGCTTCAAAGTACGTCATCTCATTCAATCCAAGTTGAGAAACTCCCTATTGTCCCCATGAATCTCGTAGTTGGTTGACTGGGAAGTCCAAGAAAGGTTATAGCCAATGTTATTGCAGGTCATTCAACATGTGGAATTTAAGGTGTAGGTTCTCTTATATATGCATTACATAATGATTCTCTTTTAGGTGTTCAGTGTCTTGAGGAATTGGAGGAGCTATTTCTTCTCGCAGCTGATTCTTTTCAGGAGATATTGAATTAACACCTTTCTCATAGCAGCATGTAGAGTTAACATGTCTAGTGAGTGAACCACTATGTTTCGCTTAATTTATCTCTCACTTGAGATCTGTGATTGAAATTTTCTTCTCTTTTCTTACACGATGCTTGATAGCAATATTAACCGAGAGGATATATTCATATATAGTATATGAATGAGAGATAGTTCTGGCAGCTAGAGTCTATCCTTGTTCACAAAGATGAATTTACTTCCATTGATTTATTCATATATTTTAAGTACCTTAAAAATAATTAATACTAAACTAGTGGTTATTTGACAATAACTCCTAAAATTTGCAGTCATTCCATCATGGGAAATGTACTTCTCCAATGGATTTAATTGCTTCTATTAACCGCTCTGTTCTTGTTTTGTTTTCCTTCAGACTTTCTTATTGTGGCTCGCTCAATTTTCTCTAAATCTGCAAAGTGAGAGGGTTGTGCGATACATGATGAAATCTTGTTTCCTATGTTTATTTCATACAGATTCAAAAACTCTAAAAGAGGAAAAGCGGGAAGAATTATTTGAAAACTTGAAGGCTGATGCATCAATTGGTTGGGCTGTTGATGTTATAGATCCAAGAGAGCTCTCGGCTAAAATGCTAATGAAGTTAGTATTCAATATTGCATAGTCAAAATTAACATTGTATCATCTTGCAGCCTTTCAAAGTTTTAACCTGTCTTGTTTTGAAGCAGAACAAAAATAAACTTGAACGAAATATCACACCAATCTGCAATGGGCCTCGTAGCTAGAGTGCTAAATATTGGTGTTCTTCTAACTGAGGTGATATTATTAGGTTTTCGCTGGTTTTTTAACCTGATCTCTTTTGTATTTATTATACTTGTTTTATTAGTGGAAACCCTTTAAAAAATTGGCAAGACCCCCATGACATTTGTGTTCTTTGGATACTTTAGGTATACGTGGATACTGTTGGAGATGCAGAAAAGTACAGAGTGAAACTATCACAAAAATTTCCGAGTGTAAATTTCACAGTTTCAAAGAAAGCTGATAGTCTCTATCCAGTTGTTAGTGGGGCTAGTATAGTTGCAAAGGTTACTTCCTTTTCACATAGCTTTTGCATTAAAGTTTGTACCGGAAAGCCTTGTCTATATCTTATTTTTTCATATAGGTGACAAGAGATAGAGCGTTACAGCATTGGGTGCTGGATGAAACGGCAGAGAACATGCATAAAAGCTTTGGATCTGGATACCCAGGAGGTAGCTTCTAGAAATGCATAGGCTTTTACGACTCAGCCTATAGATCATTTTCTTATTGAAATGGGTTCTTTTTCCAAAGGTTTGCTTTGTTATATTGTGTTCAGATCCGGAAACAAAGGCCTGGTTGGATGAGCACAAGCATTCTGTATTTGGATTCCCGACATTGGTTCGATTCAGTTGGGGTACATGCACTCCGTTCTTCAAGAACATGACTCAAGTCCTTTGGTGAGAGAAATTTTACTTCATCTCAGACAGTTTTTCTACTCAATCTTGTGTTTTTGTACATAATGTCGACATAAAGATCGTATATGTAGCTCACTATTGCATCAATCCTGAGAGCAAAACTCAGTTAAACTTGAACTGCTAGTCAAAGTAGTTTAGTTTATTTTTTTGCTGGGCAAACTGGGGTTAAGACAGACCACCCAGACCAGACTTTATAAAGAGTGAAACCTGTTCCGTCGTGATATTTTGTTTTCCCTGAGCATCCTCGAAATGGTTTAATTAGTTGTCTAAAGAGGCCAATGGGTTGGACAATTTGAAAATTTAGGCCCCATATGGCTTTGCTAGTAATAATCAGCTTTTGACATTCTTTGGAGTTAAACTGTTGATTGCTAGGCAAAACCTTACTGGCACTTTTTAGATGTGAGTGTATCGCATAAGAAGGAGAATAGGAAGAAAAAAAATTGATTATTAAATAACCTTTCGAGACTTGCAAATTCTAACTTTGGTAGGATTGTTGTAAGTACTTATATGGCGGGTAAGTATTTGCTCATCAAGACTTTGCAAATTTATAATACATACTTACCTGCCATGGCGGGTTTGCATATTTATCAAACATGGATTATATATCAAGCTAATCATGTTATTATTATGCTTATCTAGGGAATCTGAACTGGACGAAGATGGTTCGAATGATAGGAGCAGCAATCAACGCCAACTGAAACTAAGTAGCCTTGGGTTCACTGGATACAAGAGAAAGAGCGAGGAAATAAAATCAAGTGGTAAAGGCCGCGCCAAGTTCTTTGAGACGCGCAGTCTAGAGTTAATAACAAAGTTTTAAAGTTCAAGGTTGGACTCCTGCTGCACTCTTTTCTGGTACCTTTCCTGAGTTCTCGCTAATATTCCCGCATTTTATTGAGTCTGCGATCCATAATGTCCACCTCGGTAAAGTTCTTCCTAAAATGCTGTAAGATACCTACTCCTTTCCTTACAACATTTTTGGAAACGAATTACTTCGAGAGTAAAGTGTAACCCTAGACAGAGTTCTCTCCATTCAGTAGGTTCCCCATTAGCTTGGAATTATCTTGTGCCTCAAAAAAAATTTAATTTGAGGTTTTATGCTGTAAATTGCTTTATATTTCTATTACTTGGCTTATAAAATTTTCAGAACCAAATTCTAGATATCTAGGTTTGGTCTTTATAATAGAATTATTAATAGTATTTGGACGGACCTCATCTGGCACATTGAAGACGAAAAACAAGTGGATTTCTGGCTCGAACATTGGATCCCGGGCATTCCTCATGGTAGACCCTCGGGACCGGCTCCAAATCGCAGAGTTTTCTCAAAGGTGGCTTACCTTATTTGCCAGGATAACCATTCGTGGAACACCGTCATGATTAAATCCCTTTTCCACCATGACATTGTCGAGCACATCTTGGCGATTCCTCTGAGCATCTACTCGACTAGGGACATTCTAAGATGGAGAAAGGAAAAAAATGGGATCCTCACGGTCAAATCGGCCTATCATGCCTCGTTGATAGATCCCAGCCATGACCACTCTGACAACATCAGTCATCACTCAGATAGCCAAGTCTGGGCTTGTATTTGGAACCTCAAGATCCATTTCCGCCTTAAATTCTTTATGTGGAAAGCGCTCCACGATGGCATTCCCACAAAGCTTAGACTTTGGCATGGAGATGACAATTGGGATCCTATATGTCCTCGGTGCGGATAGGAAGAAGAATCGGCCATTCACGCCTTGTTCTTCTGTAAAAACATCAAAGAGTATTGGACCCTTTCGGCCCTCCATACAGACCCCGGCTCCCTCACCTACTCAGATTCGGTGGAAAATATGCTGAACACTCTTACCACCATCCACAGGAATGATTTCAACACTACCACTCTCTGGAGCATGATTGGAGCCATTTCTTATGTTATTTGGATGGACAGGAATACGCTTATCTTCAACAAAATTAAACCCTACCGGCAGAAAGCCAACACTCTTGCTATGAGTTATATCAAAAACCAACACCCCTAACCTAATGCCACCCAATGCGCTCCTGTTTTTATTTGGCCGACCTTGCCTGAAGGGTGGCACATCGCCACTGTGGACGTCGCCTGGAGCAAAACTACCTCCTTGGGAGGAACGGGTTTTACTATTAAAGATTCTCACTCAAATCTGATTTGTGCAGGTTATGATTAAGCAAAAGCGGCAGACTCAGAAGAGGCAGAAGCAATTGCAGTGATCCGAGGGATTCAGGCAGCACACCAACTTGGGGATTGAGCGTATCCTCATCCTGACCGACTGTCGTCACCTGGTCAGAGCTTTTGAGACGAGATCTGATGACCTGACTTGGGGTGCTTTGACCCTCGCTTCGGACATGCTTGCGGCTTCTTCGCGTTTTGTTGCTTTCAGATTTTCTTTTATTCCTAGATCTTGTAATATTGAGGCTCATGTTTTAGCTAGGAGGGGAGTCACCTCAACCCCCACTTTTTGTCGCCAGCCGTTGGAGGCTTCGAACCTGATGTACTCTGCTTTGTCTATTGGTGCCAGCTAGGCCTATATTGTTTTTAGTTTGCCTAAAAAAAAAAAAAAGAATTAATAATAATAAGTAATAGTGGTTATTGTTTTGGCCTACCAGTATTATCTTCAAATTTGGGAGAGATATTATTTGTCTTCAAAATTAAGACGAGTTGTTAACATATAAACCATCAACTATAAAAGTATAGGGAGCTTAACTGTATGTTAGGTACAGGGCTTCTTAGGATCCTCATTTGTATAAATTAAGTTCTAAGGTGGAAAGGAGACTGAAGTAAGCATGTTAGATGCATTTGTACAATTCTTACTAGCACCTCTCAAAAATTAAAAGTAGTAACGTTAAGTTTACCGTTTGGGAACCAGTCTTGAGGTTTTGATCAACTTTAGCAGCTAGAGATGAAAATGATGAAAACAGAGATTTTGCAGATATTTGTTGTCTAAAAACCACTTGAAAATGAAGGAATTATCTCGGTTTAGGGAGTGGATTTCATCTCTAGCGAAGAGCTTAGTTTACCATCCCGGAAATGAAATTTAGTACTTTTGGCAACATAAAATGCCAAGAAATTGTTAACCGTCTATGATAGGTCATGGCCGTCTCTCACTCCTCTCGGGTATCGCGTATCGCGAGGAAATATGGATCTTCCATGATTTGGAAAATTCTATTTAAGAGATCTTAAGAATAAGGAAACTTCATTTATAGGAATTTCACTAGAATTTGAAGGCTTGTTCTATAAAAGCCTAGGTTAGGGCTTATTTTCTTTGATTGTTGAAGTTGAGTTCGTTTTTGGTTTTATGAATTAATAAAGATATATTTGGATTATTAAATTAGAGTTTTTCTTGAAACTCTTTTTAATTTTTAGTTATTAAGTAATAAGAATTTTCACAATCGAAGCTTTCGTCAATTGGTTCTTATCGACTTGGTATCAGAGCCACTTAAAATCCTTGGTAATTTTTTTCTCGTCTTTTTGAGTGATTTAGGGTAAAGGGTTTTTTTTTTTTTTTTTTTTTTTTTTCAGAAATGTGTTATCTACAATAGTTTTGATGGCGGGTAAGTATTTGCTCACAACAAGGTTGGATCATATTAAAAAGTTGGTAGAAAAATTCAAGGTGATGTTACAAAAGATGGAAGCGATGATCGGTCTCTTTTTGTTTTGGCTATGAGGTCGGATTGCAGATTTACCAAGTTTATTGATCCCTTCTGAGTAAATTTTGAGGCTTAATGTGACAAGTTTTTGACCCTGCTCTTACGTAGATTGCAACAAAAACATGGGGGCATGCAATTCTTGATTTTGACATACAAATCAAGTTTGATGGAGATGTGATATTTTCACATAGTGGGTACATCAGTTGGATATGGCAAGTTCTGAGGTAGAATCCGAGGGTCGAAGCATATGAGAGTAGTTATGGAATCTTCAACGTCAAAGTTCATGGACAAACTTTTTCAAAGCCGAGGAGAGTTGATAAGTCATGGTCGTCCCTCACTCGTCTTTGGTATCAAGTATCGCAAGGAAACATAGATCTTCCATAATTTGGAAAGTTCTATTTATTTTATTTCATAGTATTTTATTTTATATTTATTTCTATTTTAGATAGATTTTATTTAAGAGATCTTAAGACAAGAAAACTTTCTTTATAGGAGTTTCACTATAATTAAAAGGCTTGTGTTATGAAAAAAAAACTAACACAACTATTTAGTATCACAATCACATATATATATATAGAGAGAAGGTAAGCTTTCATTGGGTGAACTTAGGCTGTATTCGTTGCAGAATACAGAGCCCTTATAGGGTTATAAATAGAAGCCTTAAAACTCTCTAGGTTAAGAGTCGGTGGGCAACCCAAACCCAGTTCGGGTTGGGCCCATACCGAATGGCTCCTAATACTCCCCCTTTGGGGTGTCTACATCTAGATGACTTGCCTCGTTAAAACCTCCGCCTAGCAAAATCCTTTGGGTAAAAGCTATGCAAGGAAATAGTACAATCCTATGTCACAGATGGCTGGTGGGCGCGTATAACGTTGCCTCATCAAACCTCCAGCCAGTAAAACCTCCAAGGAAAAAACTGTGCTATCAAGAAAACGAGTACAACACGCATGTGCCCATGTCGGGTGGAGACTACTGCCCCTGACGTCTATCTCCCGAAGATGTGTCTTACAGAGACATCAATGAATATAAACTTCGCATGCCTATTCTGTGTACCAATTTGTTGAATGTATGATATGTAAGAGCCTTCGTGAATAAGTCTGTTAAGTTGTCTTCTGAACGTACTTGAACAACATCAATTTCATTTGTCTTCTGTAATTCGTGAATATGGAAGAACTTTGGTGAAATGTGTTTGGTCTTATCTCTCTTGATAAATCCTCCACTAACTTGAGCGATGCAAGCAGCATTGTCTTCATATAGAGTAGTAACGTCCTTCTGAACATAATTTATTCCACAAGTTTCGTTGATGTGATTCACCATAGAGCATAACCAAAAACATTCTCTGTCAGCTTCGTGAAGTGCAAGAATTTTTGCGTGATTTGAAGAGGTAGCCACCATCATTTGTTTCATTATCTCCATGATATCACTGTATTACCATACAAGAATGCATATCCCAACTGAGATCGGCCTTTATGCGGGTCTGACAAATATCCTGCGTTGGTGTACCCTATCAATTTACGTTTACCACTTTTCGGGTAGAAGAGACACCAAGTCTATTGTGCCTCTCAGGTATCTCAGAATGTGTTTGATCCCATTCCAGTACTTTTGAGTAGGAACGGAACTGTGGCAAGCCAAGCAATTCACCATGAACGAGATATCGGGTCTAGTACACCTATCTAAGTATAGCAAAGCACCAATTGCTCCTAGATATAACACCACGGGCCCTAGGAGTTCCTCCCCCTCATTAGGAGGTCGGAAGATGTCATTGTCCACATCCAAGTGGCGGACTACCATAGGCGTCTTAGTACTATGTACTTCATCCATACCGAATCGTTTGAGGATCCGTTTGGTATATGTTGCCTAGTGGACGAGTATGCCACTACCAAGGTGTTCAATCTGCAAACCGAGACAGTACTTTGTTTTCCCAAGGTCTTTCATTTCGAATTCCTTCTTAAGGTATTCGGCGGCACTCGTTATCTCCCCCGAAGTTCTGATGATATTCAGATCATCGACGTACACTGCAATGATAACAAACCTAGTTTTTGTCTTCTTAATGAAAACACATGGGCAAATAGGATTATTTGCGAAGCCCTCGACCTCCAGATATTCAGTCAATCTATTATGCCACATGAGTCTTGATTGGTTTAAACCGTACATTGACTTATCTAATTTTATTACGTACACACCTCGTGTGTCTGGCTTTATTGCTTTCGGAAGCTTATACCCCTCAAGTAGCTTCATATAGATATTCGTATTTGGTTTTCCATATAGATACACGGTAACTACGTCCATAAGATGCATGTCCAGATTGTCCTCGTCAACTGACATACTGATCTGGTAACGGAATGTTATAGCGTCCATGACCGGAGAGTCAGTTTCATCATAATCGATGCCAGGTTTTTGTGAGAATCCCTGCGTAACTAGTCTTGCCTTGTATCTTACTACCTCTCCGTATTCATCATGTTTCCATACAAATACCCATTTATAATCGACATGCTTTATAGCATCATGCCTACGGACGATAGGTCCGAACACTTCGCGTTTTGCTAGTGAGCTGAGCTCAGCTTGGATCGTAGATTCCCATTTTGGCCAATCTTTACAGTTTCGATACTCGTCAACTGTAAGGGGCTCTGGGTCGTCATCCTCGATAGCGAGCGCAACATACGTTGTCAACAACTTTAGAACATTTTTAGGTTGTACTATTACAAACATAATTAATCGAAATCTCTCTACTATCATAGTTGTGTGCCACACCGGGCATCTCTGGTAATGTACCAACTGGTTGCGTAGTTATAGTAGCCCTGTCTATGGGTGGTTCCAACCTAGATGAACCGACTACACCATTAGTCATTTATAGTCCCAATTTCTACCGCTTCCCCGAAGCCGGTTCTTTGCCCTTAGGAGAACGTCTACAAGTTCTCTTAACCCTTGATTCATTAGCGGGAGGCATGGTAGTTTCTTTCTTAACCTTCAACCGTGTAGGAGCATTACTTGCAGGTACATGCCCCTTGGCCACTTTAACAACATCGTTGAATGCATCCGACATTTCATTTGTGACCTGTTGTAAGTGAAGTACCCGTTGGACTTAGTTGCCACTCTGTTTAGTAGCGGGATCCAAATGAAATAACGATGTTGTTTCCTAAGTTAATTTAGGAACTTCTACGACATTATATGTCATATCTCTCCCTAATGCCGGGAAAATCGTTTCGTCAAAGTGGCAGTCTATAAATCTCACAGTAAAGACATTGCCTGTAGTGGGTTCCAAATATCGGACGATAGATGGTGAATCATAACCCACGTAGATACCAAGGCGGCGTTGGGGACCCATTTTTGTGCGTTGTGGATGAGCAATCGGCATCTGTATGACACATCTGAAAGTGCGCAAATGGGCGACATTGGGTTCTAACCCAGTGACTAGTTGCTTTAGGGAAAGCTGGTGAATCGCACTCGGACGAACTCTAATCAATGCTCTGTCATGCAAGATTACATGACCCCAAGCAGTGGCTGGAAGCTGAGACCTTGGTAATAGTGGTCGAGCGATTATCTTCAATCGCTTGATTAGATTTTTCGTCATACCATTTTAGGTATGGACATGGAGTACGGGATGTTCCACATTTATCCCATTAGTAACACAATAGGCAAATGTGTGACCATCTCAAAGATGCGTCAATAATAACCATAGAGTATCTAAACGGGCCACTATGTAGATGGATAAGTCCACATATATCTTTATGGATGCGTTGGAAACAGGCTGGAGACTCTAGCTCCGCCTTGGTCATGCTAGGTCAGATAATCAATTTATCTTGAGAGCAGGCGTTGCAAGGGTAATCTCGCAGTGTGTGGATTTTTTCTCCTTTCAAAGAATGTTCAGAGCTACTGTCGATAATCTTCTTCATCATCCTTGAACCTAGATGTCCCTGAGGATCGTGCCATAATTTAAATATTTTCTCTTGTAAGGGAGAAAATTTTGTTATAGCGTAGGTCTTGACATGTTGAATGTCTGTGGAATATAGCCCTGAGGTGTGTATTGGACATCTTTCCAATACTGTTTTCTGACCTTGGGGAGTGGTCGAAATGATACACAAAACCTGGTTTTTTCCTTCTCCCCTAGTTTCTACTTGATATCCATTGTCATAGATATCTCGAAAGCTGAGTAAATTCATGGTGGAATTACTTGCGTATAAAATAGACTGGATACTCAGTATTGTACCGTTGGGTAGTAGTAATGTGGCACTACCAGTGCCTTCTATCATGCTGGCCGAGCCAGTGATAGTTGTGACATCGCCGATGTACGGGGTCAGAGACGAGAAATATTTCTTATCTCGTACGATCGAGTACGTGGTACCACTGTTTGCCAGACAGTAACTCATCTGATTATCGAAAAATGCTCTATGAACGAAAAGATCCATATGGGCAACCTGTATATAGGAAATTTAACTATCATACAATATAATTAACTACTATGCCAAGCAAAAATTCTAACATATAGTAATTATAACCGAAAAGTAAATATCTCATAGATGATGATACTGAATGTATGTCACAACACTTATTAAACTAAACCAACCACTATGTTCTGAACATAATTTGGAAAAGGTACTAACAAAGCAAATCTACTACTGACAACTGGGCAAAAAAACTACTATGTCCTCTCAATATGTGACATCAATCATCCTTATGAGATGGTGCTACTGACTACTCATGAGTCTGGTCTATTACTGCATCAGTATCCTCAAAGAAATCCGTCGATTCCAATTCTATTGCCATAGAATTGAGCTCGTCATTCAGGTGGTGAGCCATAGTAGTAGTATGCTTGGTCTTCCAAGTTGCTTGACAGTTTCACGCCTAGTGTCCTACTTCACCACATCGAAAACATGGAGATCTCTGATCTGGTTTCTTTGATTTTCTTCTATCTCATCTTGTAGCCAACTTCTTGAATCTTTGATTCTGCTGACGACCCAGAGCCTTTTGGTTCCTCCTTTTTTTATGATCCGCAGATCTGATCCCCTGTGCCCCAGACGACGGTATTCCCCTAGGTGGGTACATATTTTAATTCTTCATAACTAGCCGTCCGTCCTACTCAGCGACAAGCAGTGCCTGGATCAGATATGAATGCTTCTTGAATTTCATTTTCTCAAACTCTTTCTGTTATTGTTGGAAATATGAAATGTAGACAGAGTTTTTCGAATCATCTATGTCTGAAAGACTTTGTCATCACTCAGTAAAAGTAATGAGATGACTTTTTGAACTGCTGCATTGTACGTTGTCACAGTCTTGAAATTACAGAACTGGAAATTGGTCCATGACCGAAGTGTTGTTGCAAACTCTCCCATAATTACAAAGGATCACCAATGTGGATATATTCCATCTTCAACTCCAAGTTAAGATGATGGCAAATGGCTAGCATAGCCATAACCTTGAAGGCTTCAGAAGTGTTGTTAAGGACAATGGTTTCAGAGATACCCATTGAATGCAACTGGAGCTCGACATCTTGACACCAGGTAAGATAGTTGTTGTTGTCGAACATCAATTCAGGGTAATTGAAACTCTTGAGTTTCGCAGTCATCTGAAATGCAACATGTAAATCTTGATTTAGTAGCAATTCAACGATAAACACTCCCATGCATGTATGGTCATAGTATTTTAGAAAAATTGGGGAAATTAACTGATTCTCCATCAAGTTTTTATATGTGAACTTGGTTCATATTCTAATACTCATGATATTTATTAAATCACTAATTTACCATGTAAAAGAGTTGATCTTAACATAAAAAATGCGTTTTAATAAGTCTTAGCCAAGACAGTATATTCAAAACCACTTGTTATTGCGGCCTTAATTAACTATCATGAGTTGCCTAAACTCTATAGTTTTATAAGGTCTGTATATTCTAGTCAAATGAACTATTTGCTACGAATATGTGGGGATATTAGATGTTTAGCAGATAAGTGGTTTTATCCCCGAACTCTGTTGGGTTCCCCATATATGTATTTAAACTTATCTTGAAACTAGCGATCTAGGAGTATATGAGGGTGCTATAATGACTTATATACTTCAGGATGTTATTAGGTAACATTTAATTGCACCAAGATATGAAAAAATGGTTCATAGAGTCAATGTTTTTAAAAACTTTACTAGGTCAATCAGTGATTGAGTGCTCAATAATATCCTGGATATTAGAGTGTATTCAGAAATGACTCTTAAGTTTTATCTGAATTAGTCAAGGTTTCGTTTTATCTCTAACCTCTGGTTAGAATAAATAGTATCTAAGGGCATACAATATGTTAAAATTCTACTAGCTCTTTTAAGAGACAATGTAAATTAAAACATTATTTTATATATAATAAAATGATTGTAAATAAAAACTATAATGTGCTTAACCCCCATTTATTTATTTTTCCAAAAAAAAATAGGGTTCTCCTAGAGTTTAAAGTAGTAATAAAAAAAATAAAAAAAAACTTTCAAAAACAAATTGGTCTGACTAAGGTTGGATTGGCCTGAACTGGATTCAGGACTGAAACCTAGGTCTGAAACGAGTTCAAACCGAGTCAGACTGGTTCGGACCAAGTCTGAACCAGTTAGGCTCAGTTGGACCGGGTTTGGGTCGGGTCAACCAGGATTAACCGGGTTTTGGACCGTGTAACGTGTTATTGTCTCTGTGAGACGTGGCAATACGTGTGTGTGACACGCAGCCTGACACGTCAACGCCATGTCAGCTCTGCAGACCCTAGGTGACACGTTAGCATGTCACGTGGCAGTGCTACGTCAGCATGTGAGACCCCCCTCGTGCCACGTCAGCACCTGTGGGACCCACTGGTACGCATATCCTGGAATGACACGTTAGCACTATGGGTCCCACCATAGTCTGATAATGTTATCAACCCTAGGATGACGTCATCCTTGGTTAGCCACCTTAATTTTTTATTTTTTATTTTTTTGACAGATTCGTCGTGGTTTTTCGCTGTTTTCAAGTCCAATTTCCCGACGATCCGATGACTTCTACAAGGCATGTAATATACATATGCGATCGTTGGAACGCAGATTTCGCAACAAAAATACTACCGCAGTCTAATGTTGACGAAAAAATACCCTAAAATACCTTTGTAAACAGCCTTTAGAAAAAGGTAAAAATAGGTAAAAAAAATGCCCAAAATCTTTTTTTTTTTCTTCATCAAATCAGATCTAAACTTGTAATATACTATAGATCTAACATATATTGAATCATGATACGGCATAATATAACGTAAAGATTGAATTATACCTCTCAGCAACGCTAATTATCCAAAATAGGGGAGAGAGATCAATCAATAAACCAATAAACTCCTCGTCGAGTCGATGCTGATAACGTGTTATGAACAAAAACTAACACAACTATCTAATATCACAATCACATATAGAGAGAGAAGGTAGGCTTTCATTAGGTTAACTTAGGTTACAAAATACAGAGCCCTTATAGGATTATAAATAGAAACCTTAAAACTCTCTAGGTTAGGAGTCCGTGGGCAACCCAAACCCAGTTCGAGTTGGGCCAAGACCGAATGGTTCCTAACAACTTTTTCTATAAAATTCAAGTTCTGTAGTACACCATCAAATGGTCAATTTTATTCAGCTACATCAACATGCCATCCATTCAGACCTCTCTCAATCTTCTAAACCTTTTTTTACTTTTCTTTTTTGATATTTAACTCATTGTTGAGGTCCATGAATATTTTGGGCCGGCCTATCCCCACCACCACACCTAAGTGGAAAGCCTCTAACTACAATCCTCAACCCCCAATCATGTCTTTGGTGGTGAGTCTAATTCAGCTCAAGAATCTCTCTCTCTCCCTCTCCATTCTTTGGTTCCAACTGACACCATATATGGTACTAGCTTTTGACTTGCTCTAGAAGAAAATATTTTCATCTAAATTGTTGTGAGCCTAAACTTAAATAGTTTTTAAGTTTAGGCAAACTTTGATTTAAGTTTACTTCTTGTTAACCATTAAGGTCCAGCCATTGTCCACCAACTCACTCTTTGTTTTCCATTTCGATATAAAAGTACACTATTTTCCACTGATATACATTTTGTATTCTCTATGTATACTCTATGCTGATTTAGACACAAACACTAAAGAATTAGGTTATTTAAACTAATTCAAATAGAAGCACTTCTAACTCTGGTTAAGGAAATAAAAATATCAGGGTAGGTTATCCGCTTCGGTTTCTGTGTGTTAGTTTTTTGGGTTATCAAATAATATACGTTTTTGGGACAAGTATCCAGTCGTTTTCCGGATTGTATTATTCTAATGATAGAGTATTTTTTATGATGTTTATATTATAACTTCTGCACTGTCTACAAGCCAAAATATAGGTGCAAGCTTGATATAGGGTCGATGCCGGTTTATATAGTAGTTTAGAGCATACACCGGACATTGTTAGATAAAGAAATTCTGCCAAAGGATGTTGATAAGTTAACTCGCAGGAGAGCTAACTAACCTTCCAAGAGAATATCTCCACCTCATTTCAACTCAAATGGACTACTTATTTTTTGGGCAGGATATTCCCTGAAAAATGATTTTTAGATTTGTAATTATACTTTTTAACTGTTATGAAGTCAAAATAGATTAAGCAGTAAGTCTTTCAACTTTCACAAGACAAGAAATCTCTCTTAGCCCTAGATTTTATTCGTGTAAGTCAAAAATGAGGCTTTTTTGTGGGACATTGCCCCCCCTCTCTAATACTCAAACCTCTCTCTCTCTCTCTCTCAGATGAAAATGCTTGGCAAAAAGATGGTCTCAGTCAAGAAACTTGCTGCGAAGGTGAAGGTGATCAGCTCCGGAGGATCTCGATGCCCATCGCAACAACAAAATGAATACTTGCTAACCAATAAGGAGGAATACTCGTCTTCGTCTCCCAAGACGCCCACCGGGTTTGTTGCTCTTTATGTAGGAGACGTCCGGGAGAGGTTTCTCATTCCTACAAACTTTCTTACACATCCATTGTTTAGGATGTTGTTGGAAAAAGCCTATAATGAGTTTGGGTTTAATCAACGAAACGGGTTGGTGGTTCCTTGTAGTGTGTCTGCATTTCAAGAGGTCTTAAATGCTGTTGAATGCTCTCATAGGCAATTCGAGCTTGGGAGATTTGTTGAGGAGTTCGTGTAGGAGATCGTGAGATGTAGACAAACAGGTTTTGATTTTTGTTTCAGAGACTAGTATGGTCATCTCTTTTTTGAGAGTTTATGTTTATATGGTTGAGTTGCTTTGAACAATATAAGCTATTGTATTCTCAGCGAGCGTAGAGAGAGAATTCTCTAATTGGTTTCCTCAGCCATCAATTCCCAAGTCTTTTCTCTCGTACCATCTAGTTATCCCTTTTTCTCATTGTCCCTTTTTCTCTGGTGCTTGAGCTTCTGTCGCACTGCCTATGGTAAAGTAGTACACACTAGTTTACCAGACTGTTACAGTCTATTTTTGCAGGAATGATCCTTGCTGAAACTTAATGTAAATTATAGGATCAGCATGAAATCAAACTTTTAACAGTATGACTATAGGCCAAGGATAACTGGAAGAATAGAAGGAATTCTTAATGGGGTGGGTGAATGTTAGCTCCGATTTCTCTTGTGAAATTTTGCATCCTCTTCTCCGTGATAAGTATCGTGACTCTCTGTCTCATCGGCACAACATCTGCAGAACTCCAATCTCTCCAGCGAAAACTTCAAAAGATTTGTAGTGATTTACAGGAATGCCGCAATATTCACTTTACAATGTACAACCCTGAATTAAAAATCATAATGTTTCTTGTAAGTGTTACCCCTTGACACTCTTGAAGATGTAATTGTCTTTGGGATATTTTTGACTTCAACTTCAAAATAAAGGTCTCAATTTAGTTTAAGGGGCCGTTTGTTTTTTTGCTTCTGAGTCTGAGTCCACTTAGAAGCGTTCACTAGCTGAGTGGATGCCTTGGAGTGTTTGTTTTTTGATCTGAGTCTAAGTTTGTTAAAATAGACAAAAGACCAAAATACCCCTATCAGTTTATAATGAACCACCACCACCATCCCTTCGTCAGCGCAACGTCAACACCACATATACATAACAAACACATAGGAAAGAAACGACAAATATCAAACACAAATACATTGGTTTGAAGTTATCTAAAATATAGCAAACACAAATACATAAATATCTAAAATCAAATAATTTTAACATTGGTTTGAAGTTAATACAAATAAGGCAAATATCAGAATGGATGGAAATGACACTAGCTGACTAGGTTCATAAACATGTAAACAAACAAACATAATCAAGCAGCCATTAATTTGATCAAATTTCATAAATAAAATTGTCTTACACGTCAAATTTATTACATCAAACTAGCAATTTCAAACTAAAAAACTATAAAACATGAAATTTATTATATCATACTAGAAAACAACAAAGTCATCTTCTCCCTATGTCGCAACACATCATGCTTAAACACCCTTGCTTCTGGTAAAACTTCTAAGATTTCAACCCACTCTGGTTCAATAAGGCTAAATGTACCAGTTACTTCATTATAACACTCCCCGGCCAATTGTGTTAGGGTTACCCAATTCTTATACTTTTTCTTCAGATTCAACCAGTTGTTTCTTAAACATTTAAGGGAGACATTCCGTTCGAATTTTTGAATGCATTTCTCCTTCATATTCCTGAATGAAAACAATTTAAGATTGCCACTCTCATCAGTGCCATAAGTGTCAATCTCATGTTGAGCTTGCTCTATGAACCACAAATTATTGATGTAATCAAAGTGCAAAGGATGTTGTACCCTACGGAAAGGCATCTGAAGTGTAAAAATCATATTATTTTCAGTAATATAATTGGCTTAACAGTTAGGCATTAGCAGTTACATCTATCCATAGCAGCTATCCATTAACAGCACAACAGTAATAACAGCTATCCAAATAGCATCTATCCATTAACAGCAGTAATAACAGTTAGACATCTATCCATTAACAACAGTAATAACAGTTAATCTATCCATAAACAAGTAATAACATCTATCCATTAACAGGTAATAAACATTGAAAAACATAAAAGGCTGGAGAGTGAAGAACTTCCCAAGATCAAAATCAAACCACTCTAGCAGTGGACATAACAGATGCACAAACAGATAGACATAGCAGTGGACAAACAGATAGACATAGCAGTGGACATGGCAGATGGACACACGGATGGACAAACAGATGGACATAGAAGATGCACCTTATGCTATCCACTGAGCCATACACAAACAGATGGACATAGCAGCAAAACAGATGGACATAACAGTGGTGCAAAGGCAGCAAAACAGATGGACATAACAGTAGTGCAAAGGCAACAAAACAGATGGACTTAAGATGAAGGAAATGAAGCATTTATATGTAGATTCCTTCTTATATAATGTATGGTTGTTCTAGCAGTATAATAGGTAGATTCCTTGTTTTGTTCAACCATAATAACTAATTACACTGACAGATAAAATATTGAAAAAGCCAATAGTAATCCCAAGTGTTTGAATATACAGATTATGTGTGAACTACGTGCAAACCCCTAAGGATTTATAAGATTCCTTGAAGTGCATGTTATGCAAACCTAGTATTACTGGTTGCAGTCTCTTGTTCTTTTTGCTATTTCAGACCAAGAGTGCCTTTGTACTTTGTAAGACCCCTAAATTTCCAAGTAAATATAAACCGGAATTGGTGCTTATGCAGGATTCATGTCCGACGTATGCTTGCACAAATTTACAGGGCCTTTAGCTATTAATCTTGAGAAATGACATGGTTTAGCCCTTTTTTTAATTTTTTTTGTTTTTTGTTTTTTGAAGGTAGTATTTTATTGATGAATTTCTAAAGAAATTACTAAGGGGAAGACCTACACCTTAGCCCCATAAATAGAACACTCATTTTCTCAAATATCCTAATCCAATTTTATAAAGGTCGTAAGCTGCCCTTACTTCTCTAGATAAACTGTTGATGTGCCAATGGAGTTTACTTATCTGTTGGCTTCCTTCTTTTGCTAGACCATCAGGGCTATAATTGCCTTCTCTAAAAATATGCTGCAACAGTAAGTGCTGATGTCTTCCAATCTTTAGCACCCTTTGCCATATACCACCATATCTACTAGGAACTTGATAACCTTTGTTATATCAGTTGGAGACTACTTCGGAATCAACTTCAACTATGAGAGGCCCCCACTCATTTTGTTGACAGTGTTGCAGACCTAACAAAAAAGCATATATTTCTCCTATAGTGTTAGTACCAGAGCCCAATGCAGCTGAAAATGCAAATACCATTTCTCCTTTATAATTTCTTACTATACCTCCTGCACCACAAGCACCATTTACACTTGATCCATCAGTATTCAGTTTGAAAAAACCTGCAGGTGGTTTGATCCATCTCACCACAGTCACCCTTCTATGCAATGCTTTTCTGTTTTGGAGCTGTAAGATCTGAATGGAGATAGAATCTGAATAATTGTTTGCAACTAGCAGGGCTGAGTTTCTCATACATTCCTGTTAACAATTAGCAATACGGAGTATGATTTTCTCCAGTCTAATCTCGACTGAATCATATCTGAAACTGCATCTTGCCTTCCATATTTCCCAGCAGATTATGGCAGGTAATATACCTCTAACCACTCCCATCTGACTTGTTTTCTTAGCACCTTGCAGCCATGTTCCTTGCTTTGTCCAGTAAGATTGATTCTGTATAAAGTTGATGCTGCTAAAATGCCTCCATATCTTTGTGGCCAGTTCTCCATTAACCAATAGATGATCAATAATTTCATATTGATTATTTTCACAGCAACTACATTTGGAAGGCAGACATACAAATTTGGCAATGGTACTATCAACAGTTATAATATTCTTCCATACCTTCCAATTAAAAACTTGAATTTTTGTGGGGATAACCTTATACCATACCCACTGTAGTCTATCTGTTTCAACATCAGCTACCCTCCAGAATTCCCAGGCCGATTTGATGGAAAAGTCTCCTTTCTTTGCAGGTTCCCATATGGCTATATCATCCTCTTCACCAATGTAGAATTTGGTTTGTGGCATACTTTTATATGGATTGGGCACTTCACATGCCAATTTCTCCCAGTGCCAAGTACCTGCATTATTAATAATTTCATTTACACTAATAACTTGATCAATGTCATCAGTGTGAAAATCCTTCAATGGTCCCTCTCTAGTCCAATTATCATGTCAAAAACTCATCTTTCCTTTACCAAGTGCCCAACCTGTGTTTGCCTCTATAGTCTCAAGTAGACCACTCATCAGCTTCCATGTTTTAGAGGGACATCTGAGTGAACTTCTCCAGTTTTCAATTTGATAATACTTGTTTTTCATGAACACCGATAAAACCCATACAAGATCCAATCATAAACACCGATAAAACCCAGATTGATAACAACAACATCAACCCTAACTTGTTCTGTAGTACTAATGGAATTAAGCCATAACAGATACAAACTAAAATCCAACAAAATCCCAATCACTCTTAAAGTTAGAATCATAAAGGATAACAAATAATCACTATTAACATTCAATCCTAAATCTATCAAAAACAAAACAAAGTGAAGAAATTTAGACCTAAAATGAAAATCAAACCTTGTTCAAATCAGCTCAAACGTACTCGTACTCGTAGGAGGAGATCGAGGAGAGCAGTTGGAAGAGATTGGTGGGTTTTCGTTTGGGGAGGAGCTGGTTTGGATGAGAAGGTGTAGTTTTTTCTGTAAATTTTTTTTATTTTTGTAAGGGTAGTTTAGGGAGCCAAAATAGACTAAGAGTCGACTCAGCAGTAAGCTGGATTATTGGGGCTGACTCTGAGTGATCCAAATCACTGGCTCTGACTCCACTCAGTGTCTAAGTGAGAGAAAAACAAACGCTTCTAAATGACCCAATCACTGACTCCACTCAGACTCAGACGACTGAGTGGAGTCAGCCCAAAAAACAAACGCCACCTAAGTTCCATGGTATCAATCAGACAATAACCTTTCGAATTCTTTTTGTTTCTATTCTTTGATGAAATCGTTAATGTGCATCTATATTGGAGTGAATTTGTTGTTGAAGGGTATCCCTCACGTGGTGATGACCCAGTGACATTTTGCATCATGGCATCCAGAGAGATGGGTAAATAAGGTCTTTTTCTCATAATGCCTAGGGCCTTGGTTGCACATATTTCCAATGCCAAACGGCATCTTCACCTCATCAATATTGCGTCACCCAACTAGTATTTAGCATTTGCAACCCCAATCATGACTTTGATGGTCAGTTATATTCAGAGAATGTTGCACCTGACACCATATACCTTGACTTTGCTTTTGAACATAAAAGGGATTATTTAAGTTTAGGCAATCTGTGATTTGAGTTCTAATTTTACAGTGCATGTTACCTATGAAGAGCCGGCGCGGTCTTCGACCAACCCACTCTCCTTGTTCTTTTGATACATAAATACACTCTTTTTCGCTGATATACATTTTTTTTTCTTATACTTTATGCCTGATTTGGTCAGTAACATTAAAGAATTAGATTATTTAAACAGATCCAAATAGCAGCATTCCTAACCCTATGTTAGCGAAATAAAATATTAAACTGTAGGTTACCTGAAGCGGCTTTTCTGTGTTATTATTTTGATTTATCAAATAAAATACATCTTTGGGACACGTATCAAGTTGTATTAGTCTAGAAATAGTGTTTATCTTAATTTCATTATATTTAGAATAACTTCTACATCTCTACAAGACAAAATATAGGTGCTGCAGATCATCTAGAAGTTTAGAGCTAAACAATTTGTTTATGAAAAGAGTGCTAATTAGCTAACTTTCTTATCCATCCATTATGCAGGATGTTGCTGGAGAAAGATATAATGAGTTCGGGTTTGAGCAACGAAAAGGGTTGGTGATTCGGCATTCCAAGAGGTGACAAATGTTATTGAATGCTCACATAGGCAATTCGAGCTTGAAAGATTTGTTGAGGAATTCGTCTAAGAGATAGCAAAATTTATTTTTGTTATGATTTTACAATCCATGATTTTCTCGCTAACAATGTAAGTTACATATATCAGTTTGCCAAAGTCTTGGGCAGAAACTATTTCAAAATTCTAGATCATTATGACTCAGAGGATATTATAAGAAACAAATCAGCTATTCGTTTCTTATTTAATATCGTCACCAGAAATTGTGGTTGGGTGCTGTAAGAATATAGCATTAGTTTTCATTTGAGATTATGTCGCAGGCAATTATTGTCCTGTTACTCACATCTGGATTTACTCAGCCATGGCAATCTGAACTCTGAAGAGATTTGTGAACTTTTATCCCATGCAGTCGCGAGTAACAATGTGTATGTCTGGGGTCTTGTTGAAACATGCCAACTTGTTGTTCTCATTACTATGCATTAAGGCTTACTGTAAACAATTGAGTATGCTTCTGTTCCTTAGAAGCAATGTACTCTTGTACCGTAGAAACATATAAACTTTCTTATTATTTTAATGTACGCTTGATTAAAACTACAATTTAAGGAATAAATAGGGATTTCCAATGAGCTTGGTTTATCCGTGATTTGCGGGTTTTGGAGGAATTAGTCAATCTAAAACGAACAAGAGTCTTGAAGCACGGCTGTTTTACATGTGCCCTCTAATCTGATATAAATTAGTTGGTTTAAGTGATCTGATTACGACAATCAACATGGATCCTTCACTACAATTTTGAAGTGGACCGATATGTTTTGTTAGGGCCATGAGCCCCCATTGCATTGATATTGGCCCCACCTTGACCACTGGGCTAGGTGTAGGGTTTTATCTTAAAAGGCCTCCTGCAATTTAGAACATGATATCTTTTTTATATCCTTGTGTTACACCGACTTTGATCCACCAATCTTAACAATCTCCACCTTTGATCAAACTCTGTTAGTCATCAACCGTCTGCCACCACCGATACGATTAGATACACCTATCAACAATCTCCACCTTAGTTTGAGCTCCCAATGTGTTGCGAAGGCCCTATGCGCGGGGGCAGGGTGCTGAGGCCCCTAGTGGAAACGGCCAGCTTTGATCCACTCTCTATAGACAACGACTCTCCTATTGTTATTGAGCAGCTACCCGCGAAATCCTTTACTAGTGAGCAACCGCCTATACCTATAGAAGATATTTTTACATGTTTAATCAATGTGGGACTAACTTTGATCCACCAATCTTAACACTGCTGCCGTGCAAAAAAGTTGGCACAAGGTCTGTCCTCGCGCGTCACTACAATACCCTATCACAAACTACCATGCAGATGTAAAGGAGAATTATGCAGGGCCGCAGTGACGACGAGCTTTGTTTCATGGTGTTTTTTCACATGTTTTTGGTTGTAGGTTTGTATAATTATGATTAAAAAATTAGCAAAATTAGGAGATGTTTGTGGATCATTTGTTTTCATTGTAGAAGCAACAACTATATGTAGAGCATTTGGACAGACAATCCAAAGAGCATTTGGAATAATCAATGCCTGAGCCATTACATTCTGATCACCTACTGCATTTTGGCCTAAGTATAATATCAAGCTTTTACTCACATACTTAACTACGGTCCCCTGACCGATTTTACACGTCTATCCAAATTATGTCTGATATGCAATAATTCTAACGTTATAAGTTCGATGTATCTTAAAATGATGTTCTTAAATCAAAAATATGGACAAGACATTGAAATTGTTGAGTTTAGAAACAAGGAAATGACAAAATTATACAAAATTTGGTTGGAGCTCAATACTCTTCTGACTAATGTTACTCGGCTACTTTTATTCAAGCCCAAGGCTAGCCCAAGTTGGGCTGCTAATTCCTGAAATGCAAAAGCCGTTCAATTATTGAAAGCTCTAGATTCGATACTCCTCTTGGTTTTTCTTGTCAAGAGCGGCAAGTCGAGTTTCATAGTGCTTGTAATAAGATAATTCTACCACTGTATTTTTTGGGATAGAATTCCTAATGGAGTAAAGATTGATCTTCTTCGCAAAGGAAATCATTTCTTATTGAAAAAGCAACCAGCAATATGAACAAAATTTTCATAGAATAGCAAAGAGATTGACAAATAATCATATACACTTGGAGCATCTTCAGCATTGGTTAGCGCTATATTATTTGATTGAGGCAAAGAACTCCGAGCACTAGCTAAACTGCATTACGGATGCTTGTGGAGGAGTTTAAACCAAGTGACGGAGCTAAGGGTATGAAATGGGTTCGGATAGTGTAGGGACCTGTCCCTCGAGTTGTGATAAACTCGAACTGATCCAATACCAGACTCACGCAATATACGCATTGTTGGATATAAAATATATGTTGAATATAGAATATACCTAATATAGGATATATACTAAATATATAATTATCTAAATATATGATATTCTTACTTAGCGCCCAAGTAATTGTAACTATATAAGGAGAATGTCTTCTTCCATTGTAATAATCGAATAATAAGAAAGTTAGTCCTTCTTGAATCTCTTATTCTTTGTATTAGTTTCTACATTGTAACAGAGCGGGTTCGATAATTGAACCTGATTCTTTCGAATTGTATTGAATTGAATTCCGCTGCGAATTGCTGTCACGAAGTTCATAGTTACTGTAGCTGTAACAGTTGTGTTCAAAGTACTGTAGCAGATACCAGAAAATTACTGTAGCAGTTCGACCAATGGGTTCCAATAATGATACAACAATGGTATCATCAAACTCAAACTATAAAAAAGGACAACCTCAAGGTTCCTGGAATTCTCATAGAGAGATTCGACCTCTCCGTCTTGATCTTGAGTGTACCCACTGTGGAGAGAAGGGGATCACAAAACAGAAGTGTTATGTTATGAAGTCATTGGGTATCCGGAATGGTGGGATTTTATAAAGTGACCAAAAAAGAATATAGCTGCGAAGAAGGATGCTGTTAAAAGTCCTCCTTCAGTGAATATTGCCCAGTCAGGTATGAAAACTAAATGTAGTGTTTTAGTTGTAAATTCTTTGAATAGTACTTGGTTAATTGATACTGGTGCATCAGATCACATGGTAAACGACTTTAGCATATTATCATCCATTACACCTTCAACCCAAACCTCTATATACACAGCAAATGGTGGTTCCTCTCCTGTAATTGGAGAAGGTTCTACTGACATATCTGAATCCCTGACATTAAACTATGTCCTTATTGTCCCTGTTCTAGAGTACAATATCTTGTATGTCAGTAGGATCACTGTTGCACTTACATGTACTGTGACGTTTTGGCCTCAATTCTATATTTTTCAGGACATAGTGACTCGGCAGGTTCTTGGTTGTGGTGTTAGAAAATGTAATCTCTACTATTTGGACCTGACTAATAGTGGAGAGCAGAGAATTCATCAGGTGAATAAAGTCGAAGGAATTGAAGAAACAAAAGCTAATGTGTGGTTATGGCATCGGTGACTGGGCCATCTCTCCTTCGGGTATCTTCAAAAATTAAATTCGTCGTTATTTTCGAATTGCAGTATTTTAGAGTTTAAGTGTGATATTTGTGAACTCGCTAAGAGTCATTGTATTACATACTCTCCAAGTTTTAATAAAAGTTTAGAACCTTTTAGTATTATTCACTCTGATGTATGGGGTCCTACACGTATTCCTTTATTGTCTGGAGCTCGTTATTTTGTGATTTTTATTGATAAGTGTACTCGTATGATGTGGGTATCACTAATTACCCATAAAAGTGAAATCTTTGAAGTATTTAAAAAAATTTATCAGATGGTTTTGACCCAATTCCAAAGGAGGATACAAGTGTACCATCTGATAATGGAGGAGAATTTACTAGTAATGATATGTCGGAGTTCTTGACAAATAATGGCATTCGACATCAAACCTCTAATGTTTATACCCCATAGCAAAATGGGTTAGCTGAACGAATGAATAGACAATTGTTAGAAGTTGTTCGTGCATCTCTTTTTAGAATGAATATACCATTGAATTATTGGGGAGAAGCGCTAAAATTTGTTGCTTACTTGATAAACCGCACACCATCTATGGTCAGTGAATTTCAGACCCCTTCCAAAAACTTCATGATCTTATCACCATCCCTGCAATGTCAAACCTAGAACTACGTGTTTTTAGATGTGCTGTCTTTGTTCATATACCTAAACACCAGCGAGGAAAATTGGATCATTGTGCTCGAAAGTGTGTGTTTCTTGGATATGCTGATTTTAAAAAGGGTTATCGTTGTTATGATCCTGTGGAGGGGAAGGTGTATATCTCTTTGGATGTTTCATTTTGAGAATTATAGGCGTATTTTGTAGGATCTTCCCTTCAGGGGGATATCAGGGTATTGAAGATGACCTTCATATGAATGGAGAGGATCAAACGACAGGAGGAGATCAAACTGAAGTAGTAGAAGTTGCCTATGACTCCAACATTCTAACACCATCTACCGAAGCACTGCCGCAGAATGTCGAACCTCAGGTATTACCTAATCCTAACACTGTTAATGATATTCAGCCTAAACGTTCAGAAAGGCCTACTAAAGGTATTCCAAAATCTACTTATGAACCAGATATCAATTCTAAAGCCAAATACCTAATTTCGGATTATGTGTCCACCCATAGGTTGGCTAAGTCGTTTACATGCACTATAAATAAATTATCCTTTGTATCTATTCCTAGTAATTTGCAGGAAGCACTATCATATCCACGATGGAAGAAAGCCATGAATGAAGAAATGAATGCATTACAGAAAAATTCTACTTGGGAACTTGTTGATAAACCCCACGGATATCGTATTGTTGGGTGTCGTTGGATCTTTATTGTAAAGATGAATTCAGATGGAAGTATTGATAGGTATAAAGCTAGACTAGTTGCCAAAGGGTATACGCAGACCTATGGTGTAGATTACGAGGAGACCTTCGCCCCAGTGGCAAAGATAAACAATATTTGTGTACTCATTTCTCTTGCAGCCAATCAAGGTTGGCCATTATAATAGTTTGACGTGAAGAATGCATTTCTCAATGGAGACTTAGAAGAAGAAGTATACATGGAGTTACCACCTGGAGTCACGAATTCTGAAAGAGGAAAAATATACAAATTAAAGAAGGCATTGTACGGGTTAAAACAGTCGCCACGAGCTTGGTTTGGACGGTTTTTGAAGAGCATGAAGCTATTTGGATATAGACAAAGTAATTTTGATCATACCTTATTTATAAAATGGAAGTCAGGAAAGCTTACCGCTCTTATTGTTTATGTTGATGATATGGTTGTTACTGGAAATGACTCAGTATAAATGGAGGCACTGAAGAACTATTTGTCACGGGAATTTGAGATGAAGGATTTGGGACAGTTAAAAATACTTATTAGGCATTGAAGTAACAAGATCAAGTCAAGGTATTTTCATGTCTCAACGAAAGTATATATTAGACCTTCTTGCAGAAACTGGGATGCTTGATTGCAAACCGGTAGATACACCGATTGAAGCGAATCATCACTTGGGAATGTTTTCCGACCAAGTTCCATGTGACAAAGGAAGGTACCAACGCTTTGTGGGAAGACTAATTTATCTCTCCCATACTCGACCAGATATTATATATGCCATTAGCCTCGTAAGTCAATTCATGCATAATCCAAGTGAAGAACATATGAAGGCGGTCTTTCGAATACTAAGGTACTTGAAGAAATCTTCGGGAATAGGTCTCTTATTCCGGAAAGGTGGTGATATGGAAGTAATGGGATACACCGATGCAGATTGGGAAGGAGATATAGCGAATAGGAGGTCAACCTCAGGCTATTTTACGTTTGTATGTGGGAATTTGGTGACATTTAGAGCTAAGAAGCAAAAGGTTATTGCTAGATCAAGTGCAGAATTGAGTTTTGGGGTATGGCTCATGGAGTATGTGAACTACTATGGATACGAAATATATTAAAAGATCTTAGATTTAAACTCATGAAAGCAATAGATCTACACTGTGACAATAAAGCATCGATTATGATTGCACACAATCCAATTTAATATGACCGTATGAAACATATTGAAGTGGATTGACTCTTTATCAGGGAAAATATTAACAAAGGGTGTATATTTTTCCATTCGTGAAGTCGGAAGATTAACTTGCAGATATTCTTACGAAAGGAGTTTGTGGACGAATATTTAACAACATGATTGACAAGCTGGGCATGATTGACATCTATGCTCCATCTTGAGGGGGAGTGTTGAATATAAAATATATGTTGAATATAGAATATACCTAATATAAGATATATACTAAATATAGAATTCTCTAAATATAGGATATTCTTACTTAGCACCCAAGTAATTGTAACTATATAAGGAGAAGGTCTTCTTCCATTGTAATAATCAAATAGTAATAAAGTTAGTCCTTCTCGAATATCTTATTCTTTGTATTAGTTTCTACATACATGACATACACTAACAGAAGTGACACCTGTACCGAGAATTGATGAAGAACGTGACTCGAGCACTAAAGATGAAATTGAACAAGTCAAAGACATCTGTCTCCCACAAAATTGCAGTTACAAGTTTAACCACCACTTGCCCCTATTTTCAGGAGAACGTGTGTTCACACGTAAACAAACTGAGAATGAGGTCTATAAAAAGGATAAGTTCCAGATGAGATATAACGAAGATATTCTAGCTCAAGAGATCATAACTTGTAACCAAAATATCAGTCTCAAGCAATAAAGTTACAGTTACTAAATCCTCAAGTTGAGGTCGTGGTTTTTACCTATTTAAAGGTTTCCACGCTAATCGCCTGTATCATTTCTATATTGGGTTATACTAATTTTTATCACAGGTACATTTGGTGTAAGAGTTATTTTGAGCTATTTCAAGCTACTACTAAATTAGGCCCTTACATTTGGCGTCGTCTGTGGGAAAAAAAATATTTGCACGAAATCCTAAGACATACAATTACTCAACAATCAGTTTCCAATTATGGTGACTTTCAAGCGACCAGCCACAGGAGTCTAGCTTTATATTTTAGTCGAACTAGATCAGCTCATAAAATTAAGGGCAAACCTCAACGCCGAAACAGAGAAACGGAATGAGCCCGAGCGTTAGTTGTTGCTTGACTTCAAGTTCCGCGAATATGAACTAGAAATTGGGCGTCAAGCTCGATCGTCAAACAAAATTTAAGCGACATAAATAGCAGATGGCAAAGATGCAGACTGCCTTGCAAGATAGCCAGCAAGTTCCCCTCCCAAGAGAACGTGATCAAATAACAACGAACTTCAGAGTTTCAGCGCAAGAAAGATTGGGACCTCGAGGAGCAACTAGCAAAGGAGCTTCTAGACATCTCTGTAACGACCCACACGTACCAGAAGCTTCAATTCATTTGGGACAGGCAGATCAGTTTGACATCAGTAGAGGACGTCGGCTTTCCAAACGTCAAAAAAGAGAGCAGCAACCTCAATCCAGGATACCAGCCCATGAACGTTTGAGAGAGGGTACTAGTACTCATAACCCCCGGCCTGCACGCCAAGTCACTCAAGCACCACGATAGTACGTCACACAGGAACACATGGATTAGTGAATCAAAGAATTAATCGAAGCTCAAGCTCTCGGCAATAAGAACGATTTGACCAAATTGCAGGGTAGTCCGATTACCAAAAAGTTATTTGATATGAAAGTATCGACATGCTTCCATTCTCCAAAGATACGTAATATAAAGGCACCGATCCAAAGGAACACATTTAACAATTCCGCAATTCATTGGGATTGTATTTAAATTTGAACCACATTTTGTGTCGTCTGTTCGCCACAAGCCTACAGGAAGAACCACTCTGGTGGTTCTATTCTCTGCCTGAAGATTCCATCCTCACATTCGACCAACTACAAAAGATCTTCATCAAGACATATCCTCACAATAAATACAAAGAAGAAAACTTGTACACTCTTACTAGTCTTAAACGATCTCGAGGAGAGAAGCTCGAGGTCTTTGCAAAGAAGTTTCTGGAACTCACCCGGAAGGTTGATAATCTAGATAAAAAAAACAACCATTTATGTGTTTTCCAATGCACTACAAATTGATTGCAAAGTGAAGGAGCATCCCTTCTCCCTCAACCTTGGAAGACATGATTACCAAGGTCAATGGGTATGTCGACCTGGAAAGGATGATGACCGAAATGCAAAAATCTGCTAAAAATGTCTTTAACCACAAAAGGTCAAAATGCAGATCACGACAATGAATAAAAGTGCTAAAGCAAATACAGACAAATTTTGAAATGACACTTTATTACCCAAGCTGGTCCTCCCAAAGATGAATGTCCGGATCTCAGTAATTTTTCCCATACTGGCAAAAGACAAATTCTATCGTGTATCTCAGCCGCTGGAACCCATTGAAGGCAAACCATACTGCATGCATCACAAGGTATCTCAGCATGAAACTAGCAACTATTACGCTTTTCAGTGGTTGTTGGAATATATTTTCTAAGACGGGAGAATGCACGAGTACATTATCGACCTTGAAGGATACAAGAATGGAAGCTATAAGACTCAAGTCGAAGTAAGTCAAGTCAAAGATCAATCCAAGGAAAAACACTTATATCATATGTACCACAACAACATGATCGAGATCCATCAAATTAACAGCTCTACCCGATTTAAGAAAAGAGGTTAATGGAATGCTGCGACCTTACAGTTCAGGATATATAAGCTAAACTCCTTCCTGAATCATGCAATCGACGAACTGGAAATTTATTTGAGGATTGCGGTCACGTCAAGTTCCCACATCATGACGCTCTGATTATTATCCTTAAGATGAAGAAATTTATCATGCATACTATGATGATCGATACCGGCAGTGGTATTGAAATCTTTTTTCAGAGCACAATCGACCAAATGGGATTAGTAGATTAAGTTATACCAAACGACATCGATATTAGTAGATTTAATGGATCTAAAGAGGAACGAGTAAGAAAGATCATCCTACCCATTACCGCTGGACCCACCACTGTCGACGTTGTTTTCTGCATCATCAATGCAAAATCCCGTTACCTAAGGATCATGGACCGCTGCTGGATACACAACATGGAAGTAATCACATCCACATACCATCAAACACTTGTTTCAGACATAACGACGACATCTATAAAATCAAAGCCAGTCAAAAGCTTTTGAGAGCTTGCGAAAATACTAGGCCTGCTTTCGGATCGGATCAAAAATGGGGTTAGTCAGAATTTTTTTATTTTTTTTTTGAACTGAAAAATCTGTTCTGATCCAATCCAATTTTTTTTGAAATTGCAAAAATGGATCCGAATATGAAAATTTTCAAAAATTTTGGAATTCAGAACAAATTTCGGATATTCCGAAGAAAAAAAAGTCTAAAAATTCAGAAAAATCTAAAAAAAATTCTAAAAATTCTTATAAAATTAAATTTAACAATTTGAAAATAATAACAACTAAATACCACTTGAAAATAATTACAAATAATAACAACATGAAAATAAATATTGTCCAAATAAGTTTACAAAATTAAACATCATTTCACAAATTAAACATTATTTTTTTAAAATCTCGGCCACAAGAGTTCCATGCACTGTTTTCTCAACCAACCTGTCACTATAAAATCCACAAATATCATACAAGAAGAATCATTAGCCAAATAGAAAATAAAGTTTCATTTGCTATAATATAGAGTACTTGACTGGAATGCAAGATATACTAGCTAAATGGTGACAAATATGGAACTGACCATGCCCCTCAAATAGAATATAAAGCTTTATTTTTCTAACAGGGAATAACTTTAAGTAACGGTTGGAACAGAAGGGAGTATTGGTGCAGGAGTATGGACAGAGGTCCATCATGCTCAAAAACATGCTAGTATCCAGAGCAATGTTGAAGGGTCTTCAAGTAGGCATTTGAACTAATAATAATATAAGAAATAAAAAGGCAAAGAGATTGTTAAATAGCCAGGCATTGCTATTTGCTATTTACTATTTGCTACTTGCTATTATTACTGTGTATCCCTTGGATCCCTTATAATACTTCTTTCTAATACTCGGATATTTCAGACTTATTCAAGAAGATTTTACAAAGGCTTTAAACAAAGTTGTTCTATATAAAGATATGGCCAAGTTCCTCCAGCTACATGCTCTAGCAACTGTTGAACGCATTCGTATAAGTTATATACAACAGTTAAGTTGGTATGACAAGATAATACAAGAACAATGGGATATGCATATGGATAACAATCAAACTGAGCAAATACAAGATGAACAATCTAATAAGCATAACGTCTCAATATATAACATCACCAGGGTAACAGTAAATGCGATTGTAAGAACATAAAATTCCCTTCATTATACTACTCTAAAGCCACAACTCATTTTACACCTGTTAAATCTATCTTGAAAAAGTAATCCATTGATATGAAAATTTGAGCTCTAACATATCCTGTTATGAGAGAAAACCAAAAGATGGTTAAAGCAACCAAATTCCCAAGTTCATAAATAACAAAATTGAAAATTTGCAAATGTTAAGGCCCCCATAAAGTATTTGAACGGCATGTCAAAGGCATAATATTCAAGTCATGCTTCCATAATAATAATAAAAATGAGAATGACTTGACAAAGTTACAACTTGCAACCAATGAGATGAAGTTGATAATTCAAATATGTTAAACCAAAGAACTGCCAAAGGAGAATAGGCAAACAATGGCATAGGAGGCAATATGTCCTTATAAAGAAAATTTGGGGGTCACTATGACAAGGTATAGAAAAATTACTCAAGCTTAAAACTTCATGCAGAGAATGGAATGGATAGCAAGCCTTCAAGCAGGAATAATATCATTTTCAGGAACACTAAAAAACCTAGCTATGCTTTGCTCAAAGATATTCTTAAAGAAATCCAGCTCAAAGTCCAAAGTACAATGGGTAAATTTGAAGGCAACAAAGAGGACTGTACTAACTGGGTAATTCGGGAATCATTCAAAACTCACTCTTTCAAGCATTGAATGCACTCAGATAGGTCCTACTTCTACATAGTAGGGTTTGCTGAGAATCGAGGCAGCTATTTTCTCCTCTCTGACAAGAACGATACGCGGAAATCGCCAACACAAGAAGTAAATCAACAAAGAACAGTAAAGAACACAGAAGGTTTCCCTGAGGAGGGAAGTGGAAAACCCTTGCGGAAGAAAAACTACTCCCCACGAATAATTTACTATGATATCAAATAGGTTACAATGATCTCTCAAGCTTTAATGGAGTCTCTTCAAACCCTAGCCTCTCTAAGGTTAAACTCATAATAAGATTGAAGGCAAACAACTAACCCTAGACTCCCTTATAAACATGGGAAGTCATTACATAAGAATAGGTTTGAAGTACGGATCACGAGACAGACCAACGTCCCAAACAAAACCTTCTAAAACTGACTTAATGAAGAGTATTCGAATAAGATGGGTTATGAACGTTTCTATTTGAATAAACAAAAGTCTATTCGAGCAAACATCTTCTATTCGAATAAACATGACTTTTATTTGAATAAACTATTAACTATCTCCTTTTATTCGAACAGACAAAACTTCTATTCGAATACACTTTTTAACTGTCTCCTTCTGTTCGAACACACAAAATTCTATTCGAACAGAACTTTGAAAAAAAACCTTTTTTCAAACCGTCTTCGATCCTCGCTCATCCCACGAGCTCTGATAAACTTCCTCTAACACGATTCAAGTTCATATCATAACAGGGTTATGGAGGGCTTATCATGGAGCATCATGGTAATTGTGTGGTAAGCTTTGCTGAAAGAATAAAACCTAAGGATATCACTACAACATAAAGCAAGCTACACATGCAGGGATGAAGATTGTCCTTCAAAGAGGTATTAAGAAGTTAAGGCTTGTTACAGGTTCCACAATTATGATAGCTTTCATAAATTAACAGACCACTAAATTTTAAGGGTTCAGACTTCAGACATTGTAAGTAAATCCAAAAATAATACTCTTAATTCCTACATCTACAACATTTGGAAGGAGAGGAATATTAGTGTTAAATAATACTGAATTTACACCGGCTATCATCTACAACAAGGTCAAAAAAATCTTTCAAACAACTCATCATTTGCATCATTAGCTCAAACACTCACATTTACATGCGTAAAAAGTGAATTCTTTCAATAAAATTAGTTAATTACCATACCTTAGCACTTAGCAGGTATCAAGAGTTGGCTAGAGGATTTCAGTTGGTTGCCAAAAATTAGAATGACGAGCATAGTACCCGAACCTTATGAATTGTATCTAAAAATTAATTTTATCCAACAGTAATAAAATTAACACCCAAGTATTAGAAATGAGTTAACTGAAACAAGTACTCCTAAACCAAAACATGATAGAACATGTAAGATGAAGAAACTTACACAAGATCTTCAAAAGCATTAAGAAGTTGATCCAAGCACTAAACTTCTCATCTCGTTAAATACAACTACAACAAAAACAAGTATAAATCAAACTTCATATGAAAATGCAAAAATATAAACAAAATAACTATTTAATAAGTACAAACAACATACCTTTTTCAATTTCTTTAAGAGTCTCTAGCTTCTCTTCAATACTTATTTCTTATGGGATTGGGCTTATTAGCCAATCTTGACTTCATATCAAACTTTCAACAATGGTTGGAGTCAAGGAACTTTGAAATGGATCAAGTATCCGACCCGCCATATTAAATGTACACTCGGAAGCTACTGAGGTCACAGGAATCGATAATACTTCACGTGCCATAACGGCAAGAGCATGATAGGTTGATACTTTCTCATGCCACCACACCAAAACATCAAGACAGTCATCGTTCTTTACTAAACTATCACCCAAGTACTGCTCTAAATCATTCAAGGCATCCATATTGTCTTTTTGCTTCAAAATACCCCTAAACAACTCTTTGGCCTTAAGACGTTTAGATGCATTTTTAGCTAGATTAGTAATGGATTCTTGAGTGCTAAATGTATTAACGTCCCTGATCGACGTATCTTCTAACTTATAGTGATTGTAAAGGTGACTCATCAAGTCTTTCAACTTCTCAATAAAACCCACAACTTGGTCAGATTTTTCTTCTTTGCTCAAGTAGCTAACTTTTTCCATGTATAATGAATACCAAAATTCTACATACTTCATTTTGTAACGAGGATCAAGGATTATTGCAACCACCAAGATTAGGTTCAAAGAATCAAAATTGTAATACTTATCAAATTTAACATCCATCTTCATAGCCATTTCACAAAAATTCACATCATCATTAATGAGATTATCTATTAGAAGGTCTTTGGCTTGTGTTAATTCGCCAAAATTTATATTGGAAGTAACATACTTCGAACCAGATACCCATTTTGTGAGTTTAAAAAGTTCTTCCAAAAATGTTTGAGAGCTTTTAACTTTCTCCAATCACTATCTCCCAATAAGCCTTCGCCTTTTACATCACACTCAATCTTGTAATTTGGGTCATGTTCCTCCAGTTTATCAAAAGCTTTCTCAAACTCCATAGCCGCATCAGTCATCAAATAGGTTGAGTTCTATATTGTTTTGACATCTAAATAGAAAGCTCTTTTAGTTGTTAGATTCTCATCTAAAGCACATTTTTTAAAAGTTTACATACGTAAGGGACCACTTCTCACATATTTTACACTTCGCCAAAGGCGTTTGATTGTTCCCTTGACCTCATTGACACCATCTCTGACCACGAGGTTAATGATATGGGCAAAGCACCTTATATGGAAGAACTCACCTCCTAATAGTAATAACAATCTATTGCGCTTGTTTAATCGTTTCTTCAACTCGGCAACACGAGTGTCGTTGTTCTTAGCATTATCGAGAGTTATGGTCATTACTTTCTCTATGCCCTACTCTAACAAATAGTTTTCTGCATTTTTTTTAGCAAAAAGCTTAGATTTTATAAAAGACGACCCAAAAAGAATGACTGAGGGGACCAAATCTAAACATAAGACAAGGAAAGCCCAAAATAACTAAAAGGAAAGAACAACAGACACCTAAAAATATATATATATTATGACCTACTCAATCCAAAATACTCTGTATGAGGGGTCTTCAATTCTAGTCAGATAATCCGGTCTACCATCAACCCATTCTTTAAAAGGAAATAAAGCTTTGTAGCATCTCTTAGCCAAAGTGTATGCAAAGAAGTTTACCTCTCTCCTGGTTGGGCTAAATCTGATAGACTGTATATAAGAAAGGAGAAGCATCCACTTACTTCTAAATTTCTAAGGAATCTTGTTTGTGATAAAAGCTTGAATGGCTGCATAAGAATCAGAAACAATCCACAATTTGTACCAGCCTCTTTGGACAACTTTCTCCACCCCATCAATAATAGCTTGAACTTCTGCCAGGTAGTTTATAGTCGACTCCACTGATTTGAAGAATGTACCAAGAACCCTGCCTTCCCAGTCCCTGTAAATTATGCCAATCCCAGAAGATCCCGGATTACCCAAAGAATATCCATCACAACACAACTTAACCTCATTATTGACAGGAAAAACCCACATACAACTTTTGATAGAAGAAGTTTTACCAAATTTATAGTTGATATTAAGAGACTTAATCACCTGTAGATCAAAAGTTGTATTGTGCATATTGTTCTTAGATAAGCTTACATTATTTGATATATCTCGTAGCACATTATTCTGAATCTCCTTAAAAGACATCTTCGTCTCATCAAATCTGAACTTGTTTCTTGAATTCCAAAGCCATCTGCATATAGAAAACACCATCGCAATCCAGAGGTCATTAAGATAAGAGCTCAACACCTTACTCATTTCCAATATAGCTTTCCAACCATCATGCACTGAAATAGTAGAAAAACTGAAGGTACTAGAAGCCCAATACCACACAACCTTAGCAGTAGGACAATCAAAGAACATATGATCTTCAGTTTCAACAGCACTAAAGAAATGAGAGCAAGCAGAAGCTAAAGATATGCCCTTACTTTGAACAATCTCATCATAAGGAAGAATATGATTCATAAGTCTCCAAGCAAATTCACTAAGACTAGAGTGTAAGCACTTATGCCAAGTAAATCTCCACCACCAAGCAGTAACTAAATGATTTTTGGTATTTTCAAAAGCATTCTTGACAGAAAAATTACCATGTATTTCAGGTTTCCAGATCTGAGTATCTTTTACATTAGGATTACATGGAATACTGGAAATGTCAATCCCCATGGCCAAAAGGGCTAAAGAGATGTCATGAGGAATATTCCAGCCATCAGAGTTAATAAAATCACTGACCTTAGCTTTACAGTGCTTCCAAAGGTGTTGAAGGAGATCAATATGTTCCCTTAAAGGATTATCAGCAGCCCAAAAATCTCTCCAAAAATCAATCTTCACACCATTTCCAATAATCCAACCTATAAAAGGTTTAGTAATACCAGCAACATACTTGATACCAGGCCAGACTGAGGACCTTTAATGGTATCTAATGATATCCCTACTTTTAGTGTGAAATTTAGCATTTAAAATTTGAGCCCAAGTCTCTTCTCTCTGCATAAAAATCCAGTTCAACTTGCAAAGCATAACATTATTAACCTCTCTCAAACTTCTAATTCCCAGGCACACCTTTTCCCATCTAAGAGTAATCCCCTTTCTCTTTGTAAAATAAAATTCCTAATAATGGCATCACCCTCTTTAATTAAGGATTGAGGCCATTTATAGATAGCCATATTATATATAGGGATGTTATTAAGAATTGACTTGGCAATGATAACATTCTCCCATTCCAACTATTAGCTCTCTTCCTAATTTTTTCCACAAGTAGAGTAATAATGCTCTTTAAAATCCTTCCTTGCACCAGAGGAATGCCAAGATAAGTTTCAGGGAACTCTCCCTCCTTAAACCCAAACAAATCAATCACCTCTCTTCTTCTAGAATTAGGAATATGACCAGGAAAGATCTTGCTCTTCTCAACACTAACCACCTGCCCCGAAGCTTGTTGATAATTGATAAGGACTTTTTGTAGATTATTTAAACACTTAGAAGCACCATTAACAAACATTAAAATGTCATCAACAAAAAAAAGGTGAATAGGGCCTTGAATACCTTTAATATTGACCATGGAAGTAATCTTGCCTTGCTCATTAAAAAACTTAAGATTCGAGCTCAGAATATCTTCAGCAAGAGCAAATAAGAGAGGAGATAGTGGATCACCTTACTTGAGACCCCTAGAAGCTTTGAAATAACCAGAAGGACTACCATTAATAGAAGAAGATATTGTAATAGCCTATTTTTGTATTAGACGAAGATAGTGCCTTGCACCCTTGAAATATGGAATATTAACTAGGAAATAGAAGCAATTAACACAAGTTTTAGCGTGAAATACCCTTAAATGGGTTAAAAACCACGACCTCTCCTGAGGATTTTTGAAAGAATGGTGTTTATATAGATGCTAGTTATTACAAAGAGAATGAGATTGGATATCTGAGTTTTGGTAGGAATTACTTTCTCTAAGAATTCTCTAGATGATAATAGCCCTCTTGGATATTGATCTTCAGGTCTCTTTTTATAGGTCTTATAATATGACCATTATTGCTTTAATGAGGAACGTTACAATATCAAGTTTGATGAGTCTTTTATGAGGTCTCTTGTAATGTCCTGTTATCTGATACTTGCTGATCTTGTAACGGATCTCTTGATGATCTTAGCTGTAACTTCGGACTGTTGGTAAAGATGCGATCTCTAGCGAAGGTCGTAGGTATACGATCTGCTGATGGATATCGAAGTACCTTCTGCAGTGCGATGTTACTAGATGCTTCAATATCCTCGAACTGTAGGTGAGGCCGTCTATATTGTAATCTGCTTGCTCTCAGTCCATGGATGGCTATCAGTATGTTTATACGAACTATGTGAGCTCGAATATCGGGTTTAGTAGGAGAATTAGAAATAAGCCCTTACAACTGCCCTCTCTCAGCCAATAGCAGGAGAAACGTATGTAGCGAGTGGTGTTGGTTGAGAAGTCCAACCGTTTTAACTGCCGTATTGATGGCTTTCTAGGTATCTAGAGGAATAATTGTTTTGACTATTGGGTCTCCCAAAAATGCTGCTTGAGATCTGTGCTTGTGATAAAGACTTTCTTGGAAGTGGTGGCCTACATTTAAATGCCACTACTATATAAAAAATAGTGACCAGTTGCTTTTACTGTTCATCCTAGTTCAACCTGTCAGTCGCCTTAATTTGCATAAGTAGTAGCGATGGTGACTACTCGTCGTCAGGTGTATGAGGAGAGAGTTCAGAACAAGATGATGATTCTGCAAAACTACTATTTTGGAGCCAAAGTCTCTCTCTACCAACCCCAATCCCTATTCCTCCAACTTTTCATGGGATAATGTGGGAAGAGGTAGAGGAGGCAGAAGATGACTTTCATCAAATATGGTACTTCCACTACGTGGTCCTATTTGCTGCGCACCGTCAGTCCTGTTTGTGGCTGCTTGCAGAGGATGCGGTGGCGGCAGAAGATAGGAAGACTGGGGTGTCGTCTGTGAAGTATTGTCGATATCCTGCGGAGGATTGGGTGTTGTAATGGTGAAGGTGGTCCTTCGTCTTCAGTGGTTGCGGAGATGGTGGGGATTACGAAGGGGTGGTGGGATTAACTTTGTCCTCTACCTCACTCCAGTTCCACTTCTTGGGCTTTGAGTTCTTCTGCTGGGCCTGTCATTATTTCTGCTCAAGTATTGCATTGTCATGTGTAAGGTGGGCTATTCTTTGTAAAATAAATATTTGTTAGAAGAACTTGTAATCTTTATTTTTGAACTGACTGAGGTATTCATCCTTGTAAATTGTTTATCTTGAATAATAAATTCAAACTTTATTATCTTGTCTTGTAAGTATTTGAAACTGCTTGAATGAACTGCTATAAGATTCCGTGGAACAATTATTAAACTAGTCAAAGATGACATAGGTAAAAAAAAATTAGATCAAATTGTTGCTGAGTTGGATGGAGTATATGTGAGTTGTGTAGATCGCGCTATATATATATTGTTGTCGACCATAATATCTTTCGTGCGCAATATAAGCTTTTGCTGTGAGAGTATCATCGTAGACAACTTGAACAATTAATGATCCTGGTATGGAACTTGGTCGCAGCTTCTGATGTGGTGTGTTTTTTGAACTTTTATTAGATGTAGAGCTATGTGAGGCAGAAATTTGAGAAATCGTGCTGGATAAGCTTGCTAGAGAGGATGAAGGAGCTATTGGTAGGGAAATTAGTCCATGTGGTGAAGAGAACCATTTGTCTATAATTATATGCAAGGTCAGATGCGTGACCATATTAAAATGATTTGTTTATATTGAGGTCGCTTTGTCATCATTTTTTGTATCTGTGAAAAAGATTGAATGAAATATAATTATAGCAGGATTTGTTGCTAATTTTCTACTTCTGTCAGATCAAAAGTAAGATAAGTGACAGCTAAAAAAAGTTGTACTAGGGTTTTGAACTGGCACTCATGCTATAAATAGTATAGTTGGATCGTGCAGTGGCAGAAGATTGTTGCTATACGTAAGTAATCATGCTATATGATTTGTATAAATCTTCTTAGGCAGTGAGTCCTTGCATTTAATAATGGTAGAGGAGAGAGACAGACGTGATAACCAAACACGTTACTCTAATAATCATTATGAGGGAAAATGAAAAGACGTGCCTGTTAGGAGAGATTATGCTGACACATGTCCCAAAGAGCCGTCGTTTCAGAAAGTGAGGGATAATATAAAAGCTTGTCTTTCGTCTTCTCTTAAACCACAATCAGTTGCAGAGAGAGAAAGAAGCATTTTTAAAGAGGGAAAATCTTCAAACTTCGATCGTAGTCTACCATTAAATTATGATTTTGCTGGGAAAACCGTCATCTTGCCGTCTGAAGTGAGAGTGGTGACCGAAAACGACGATTACTACTCTTCTAGTACAGGTTAGTAATCATGTTTCTGCCATTTTATTTGTTTATTGCTTGTCATGGTAGATGGTAATTTGAATACTTTGTTAGGTAAGGCTAAGGGAGGAGGCATGTTTTAGTATATACTCTGAACAAACTTTTCCTGTATGTGGTAGATGCGTTCCAAAAATTCAAAACCTAGTAGTAAAATGGTTGTATCCTCCAGTGAGGAATCATCGTCGTCTGGTAGAACTATAGATGATGTAGAGGAAAGTGGTACCATTACTATTGATATGCCGGTTGTTCATTTTGGGGAGGATGGGGAATTGTATGTAGAGATTGAGACTGGGCAATTTTTTAGGTATCCCGAGAATGTAGACGTAGCGAAGAAATTTTTACAGTATAAAAAAGGTTTAGATGGAAAATGGGGGCATTATGTGATGAATGTAGGGCTATGGTTTAAGGCTCTGGTGAGACCAGGTGGTAAGATAGAGTACTATCAGGTGCCTTCCCTGGATCAGTGGAAGAGAAATATGGGTATAGGAGATGATATAGATATCTCTTATTACGACGGGACTGGTGCAGAGGTCGTACAGGAAGGACTCCTTTGTTACCTGAACCAGGTCGTATATGGGTTGAGTATTCCTCTAACCTTTTTCCAAAAGGGGTAATGAATAATCTAAAGAGCTGCCCTGGCCAATTAAATGGTAATGTCTTTAAGATAATGAAGGTCTATGAAGCCCTTAACAAGAGATGGAGAGATGGTGGTATTGCGAGATAGTTCGTTGCGAACGATGTCTTGAAATACTATAAGTTTAAATATATGAAAGATTGAAAGAGTGAATACTTGTTTAGTGATTCGGCGAAGCTAAAATTCTTTGATTTGGAATCTGCTAGGAGACCCTGGTGCGACCATCTTGTGATGGTGTAGGGTAATTGTATGCAAGTGCCTGGGGAACTGGCGCTCGAGCTGATATATAAATTTTTTTACGAGAGTAAGTGTCTTCATTCTGCCTGTAGTTCATCTTTTAACTTGTTACGAGCTGCTAACACAATTTAATGTTGATTTGGTAGAGCCTAATCTGAAAGGTATTGCTGATACGTCGAGTTTGTTCGACATTGCTAGTCGAGAAGGAAACGAACTGAACAAAGTTCTTGGAGAGTTAGGTATCCGTCGAGAGAAAAGGCTGAACTTTGTTATCGCAAAAGTTCAACGAGGTCATCAAAATCGAGCTATGGCTACCTCTGGTTCTGCTTATAATGACATTATGGAGATTCTTGCCTGCATTGCGGGTACTTCATGTATCCAAACTCGACGACCTAGAGGAAAAAGGGCGCTGCCCCTTTTGGAGTAAACAATTCTTGCACAAACGTCTCAGGTGAAGACTGAGGTGGTGGATACTACCTTAAATGTGGCACCTTCTCTGAAGAGGCAAAAACAAGAGTCCGAGAAAGATAGTCGAGCTTCTGCAAAGGGGATCAATCTCAAAGTGGTGGAGCAGGAGGTGATAGAGTTGGCGAAGAGTGATTCAAAATGCCTAGATACTCAAATTCAATCTAGTATATCACAGGTATGCATGATGATTATATCTGTTTAAGTAATGATCCGATCTGTAATACTGCTTTGCTGAATTTGTGGTATAGCTTTCTATTGCTTGGCGATCAGCCGTGGAGGTGCTGAAGGTAGCTGCTGCGGAGCGTGCCGAGCATGACATAGAAAAAGCATAATTGACTGAACAGTTGAAGGAGTAAACTACGCTATGTGAGCAGTTACAAAAGGAGAAGGCTTTATGGTCGGAGCAACTGAGGCATGAAAAAACTTTGCAGAAGAAGCAGTTCGAGACAGAGATTGCTGTGTTGAAGGATAAGCTTAAAGCTGATGGTAAAAAAGCTCTCGACAGTATGGTGGCTGCTCGAAATAGTTTAGTTCAGGCATTTTTCTTCTGGGGTTTGAAGAAAGATGATGTCAATCTTACTATTGCTGGGAAGTATGGTAAGATAATTTTCCCAGAGGAGGATGCCTCTCCAGTGGCTGAACGACCTTCTGAGCAGACCCCGGCTCCTCCAGTGGCTGATGATATGACCTAGGAGGTAGCAAGAGCTAATTCTTGATTATGTAGCTGTAGCATAGTTTTGAGGCTTGTTTGGTCAAATTTGTCATTTGTATTGGTGATAAGACTATTTTTGCTGAGATTTGAATTTTTTTTGTTACTGTTGGCATTTGTTGTTTTGATGGTAAATGTATAATTTGCATGTAGGAGGCAGTTCGTTTGAGGGGAAAAGTGAGCGAGATGGAGAAGGCCTTGAGTCGAGCAAGGGATTCCATCAATCGTACTCAACAGGTACACAATAAACTTGAATATGAGAGACATCTTCATAAGTCAAACTTTGATAACACCTTTAAGGAGTTATTCGAGCTGTAATGTAGATATGGAAAGATAAAAATTGAGAAGGATAAGGTTTTGCAAAAAGAGAGCGATTGGTTCGTTTTACTCCAAAAATCCCTTAAGGATAAGCAGTTCATAGGTGAGAGTGATATGTTAGAGTGTCAAAGGTCGTTATTGTCTTTGGCGCTTTATTTTGAGGCCAAAGTTGAAAGTGAGCGGGGCTTTAAGGAAGCCTATTTAGAACTATTAACTGAGAGAGGCGTAGTGCCAGACCCAGCTCTTGTGAAATTCTTAACGCAAGAAGCGCGTAATCGCCATAGTATAGAGGCAAAAAGATGCTTAGCTCAGACTGGTGTATCCATCATATGGGGTGGTGTGGGTCTATTGCCTGATGAGCTTAATTTTTTTAGGGGCAAAGAATGATGAGGATCCTTTTCTTCAATATAAAGAAGGAAGATAGAAGGGTCCAGGCACAATTAGAAAATGATCTGAAGCATGCTTATGACTAACTAGAGCGATGTAAGGATCATAATGCATGTCTGGAGGGGGAAAAGGTGGAGTGTAATAAGTTATTGTGGAGTTCGGAGAAGAAAGTAAAGTTGTTAGAAGTGCATTTAAAAGATATGCAGAAACGTCTGCAAGTGTCCCAAACGCGTTTGAAGGGATATCTGACTCCAAAACGGGGAAAACGTACTGGTATAACAGATCATGAACGTCAGATAGCCGATGTGATCGAGTTTTTTGGGAGCGAGTTCGAGAGAGTAGAGAACAAATTTAGACGTTATATTTCGAGCTGTGGTAAAGATGTTGAAGTGGAGAATCATAAAGTTGAAAATATGTGGTTTGCAAAAGGTAATGAGGGTAGAGGAGCTTCAACCTCGAGACCGCGGGCTGAAGAGTCTGAGGAGGAGGAGGTTGAAGATCTGTTACCTCGCGTACGACCTAAGACTCGGCATCAAGAGGTCGTAATCTTCGATGAACCTTTGCAAGTAGATGTGAGTAGTAGTAGGGTTCCATCATAAGCCAACTAAACTGTGGCATATAATTGCGCTCTGCATAATGTAGTTGATTTGTGTATTATAGCTTAATGTTATAATAAATGTTGTTGAATGATATGTCTTGCTTGAATGAATATTTGTTGATAGACATATGCCATTCGTAATTTATTCTTCTAGGCTGATGTCGTTGAGCAGAACGAACGTTCTGCTTCAAATAAAGAACTGACCATAGAATTGTAGAAGTGTTCGTTGGCGGTTGAAAATACGACCTTGTTGAACTCAAAGCTGGAGGCTGATATATTGGAGCTGCAGAGTCGGCTGAATGCTATGACTGTAGAGTTGTCAAGTAAGGATACAGAGAAATTAACTGCCCATAATGAAGCCAAGTTGTGGAAAGAGTCTTTAAAGTAGAAAAAATTGGAAACCATGACTGCGAACCAACAAGTCTTGGATCTTTCGAGTACGATTGAATAATAGAAGAATGATCTGTTGTATCATCAATCGGTAGTAACAGATAATGTTGATCTCTTAAAGAAGCGAGATGTTGAACTCCATAATATGCGAAAGCGTCTGAAAAAGTTGAGTTGGGATTTGCGTGAGGCTCGAGATTTGTGTTAAAGAAAAAGTGACTGTGCAAAAACTCATGCGGAAGCATATTCCAAGAGAGATCGAAAGCTGATTGAAACCATCAATAAGTGTAACACATGGATCGCCGATCTAGAGCGAGAAAAGCAATACCTGGCAATGGAGTGTCTTCAAGGTAATATGGTTTATGAGGAGCTCCATCTGGAGTGTAAGGAGTTGCAATGGTTGGTGGATGCTGCAGATGACGAAAGCAAGTATTCTTAGAAGGTGTATGATAAGTTGCAACGTCTGAAGGAGAAGATGGGGCGTAGTGTGCAGATAACGAAGCAATATAGGGATCTGTTATTGCAGGAAAAAAAGATTCTGACAGATCGATACAAGGATCTTGACGACGAACTAACCAAAGTGAAGACCGAGCTTGGTGAAGCTATGTTGTTAACTGCAGATAATGTTATATTGCGTACTATGGCTATGTTGCATGCAGATGTAGAGAAATTGTGGCAAGAACGTGATTTGATTTGGGCTGCTTTGTCTGAACACGGTATGGAGTATGATATGTAGCTAGCACGGTTATCTTATATAGATAATCTGATACCGAGAGTTATGGAATTGTTGAATGCGTCTTCTACTATAGTTGATATGGCTATACCTTTCCCTGCCATTCTTTCGTCTGGGCCTGGGGAAAGTTTGAAAGATGTATGTCTGAAGTCTGAAAGATAATTGCATTGCTTATATTGCAGTCAAACTGTAATGAGATGTATTGAATATGGCATAGTTGTATAGTGGATCTATTCCATATCGAATTGATTGACTCAATAAGCGACCCTCAGAGAGCGTGTAAATTTAAAGAGCTATGTTATAGTATTTGTTGTAGCAATTCTCTCAGTATAGGTCGAACTGGGCTAACCATACGGAGATAAGAAGAATATTTGAATTGAATATACTGATGGATGATGGCGAAAAAGTACTTTATAGAATTATATCTGATGTTACAGCATTCTATCTTCGATACAGTTTCAACCGGTGGGTATTCTATGGATTAGGTATAGGTATCCCTTCATGTGCGCTGAGATTGTAGGATCCTAAACCACTTGTGCCAGTTACGATAAAAGGACCTTCCCAATTGTCTGATAATTTTCCAGCATTAGGTTTTTTGCGGTATTGTGAGATTTCTCTGAGTACGTGGTCTTTGAGTTTGAATTCTCGGTGTCGAACACGTCTGTTATAGGATCGGGACAACGCAAGCTGATATCTTCCAAGATTTAGAAGGGCTCTATTACGTGTTTCTTCGATCAAATTCAGATTGCATGCGATCTGAAACTCGCTTTCTTCATCTATCATCTCGTGATCACGTATTGGATGATGATATTAAGTGGGAATGATGGCTTCAGTCCCGTAGGCCAGTAAAAATAAAGTATAGCCTGTTACTATTATGGGAGTTTTTCAGTAGGCCTAAAGTACCTGTGGTAACTCGTTCACCCAGTTCCTCTTTATGTCGTCTAAACGCGTCTTGATGCCTTTCACAATAGTTCGATTAGTAATCTCAGTTTGTCCGTTTCCCTATTGATAATAAGGATTGGATGGGGAATGAATGATGTTGTGTTCATTGAGGAATGAGACGATTTTAGAGCCAACAAACTGTGGTCTATTGTCGATTCTGATGAGGTGTGGTCTGCAGAATCGGATAATAATGTTCTCCCAGATAAATCTGATGACTTCGTCTTCTCGGATTTGACACAGCGGGACTGCTTTTACCCGTTTAGTGAAGTAATCTGTAGCGATTAACAAATGTTTTCATTTTCCTGGTGTTGTAGGAAACTCTCCTACTAGATGGAGAGCCCATTGTCTTAATGGCCAAATGACTTGGCTCGAGTGCAGTTTGAGTGCTGGAGCTCGTATTTTAGGTCCATGCCACTGACAAGCGTCACAGTTATGAGCATATTTGATTGCATGTGCTTTTATCTTAGGCCAAAACATTCCTTGAGTTAAAGCTCTGTTTGTAAGAGATCGTCCTGCTGCATGGGATCCGTATGTGCCTTCGTGCAGATCGTGCAAGAATTGTTGTGCTTCTTTGTTAGATAGATAAAGAAGGTATGGACCAGTGACCAAAATTTTGTATAGGTGATTGTCCTGAATAATGTATCTTCGAGCATTGTCAATTAATCTCCGCCGCTCTGTAGGATCCTCAGGAAGTAGAGCGTCGAATTTATTTTGAGGTTCGATGTATGTAATGAAAGTTTGTCTCCAATCATCTTCGGCCTCCTCGCTGCCCCCAGTATTAATGGTGTTGGACACGATGGTGTTAATGCTGGGGTTAGAAATGATGTAGATTTTTAAGTAACGAGCTTCAGATCCAAGGATACCAGCAAGGTAAGCCAGTGCATCTGCATATCTATTTCCCCCCCTTGGGAAATGCTCCAAAGAAATTGTCTGAAATTTGCTCATTCGTTCGACCACTGTAGCAGCATAGTCGATCATTCTCCCATTGGTTTGATATACGCCTGTATAATGGTCGATGATTAGTAATGAATTTGTGAAGACAGAGAGCTCTGCTACACCCAGTATGAGTGCCATGTCCAAGCCATGAATTAATGCCCCATATTCTGCCTCATTATTGGATGCTTCAAAATTGAGGCGAATGGATTTTTTGAGCTGATCATTTGAAGGAGTAATAAGGACAATCCCAATTCCTGATCTGGCTGGTCCGACGGAGCTGTCGGTCAAAAGTCGCCAACCTTTCTTTATTACCCAATCTGATTTATCTTCTAACTGGTCCGTGAGCGATTCATCTTTTTGAGCAATAAAATCTTCTTCCCAATCAGGATCCTCTACTGGAAAGTCTGCTAGAAAATCTGCTACAGCTTGACCTTTTTCGAAATGGCGTGGTTCAAAATGTATATCGTGTTCCCTGAGGGTTACTGACCATTGTTGGATACGTCAAGATTTATTGCGCTTGGAGAAGATTTCGCAGAGTGGATAGTTTGTTAAAACACGAATAGTATGTGCTTGAAAGTACTGTTTTAATTTATGGGATGTATAGACGAGAGCGAGAAGAATCTTCTCGATTTTGGTGTATCTCGTTTCAGCGGGAGTCAAAGTTTTGCTGATAAAATAGACTAGTTTTTTTGTCCTTTCTTTAAGTCGGAGAAGAACGGAGCTGTGAGATGTATCCATGACAGCTAGGTATACTGTGAGTTCTTCTCCATTTGCTAGTGTGCTCATTACTGGTGGTTTTCCCAAATAACTTTTAAATTCAAGGAAAGCCACTTCGCATTGGTCTATCCATTCGATCTCAGGATCTTTCTTTAATTTTCCTCGTGATGTACCTTGTTTTAACAGATCAAATAAAGGTCGACATCTGTTTAGTGCTGTAATCTTCCCGGCTAGCTTCTGAACGTCCTTCTTTGTCTTTGGTGAAGGCACAGCTAAGAGAGTTTGTATGTTTGAGGGATCGGCTTCAATCCCTCTTTTGCTTATTAGATGGCCCAAAAAATTTCTGGATTGAACGTTGAACTGGCACTTATCGGGATCTAAACGCATCTTATAAGATCGTAAAATCTTGAAAGTTGCTCGCAAATCTATAAGACGGTCCTCTATCTTGAGACTTTTGCAGAACATATCATCAATATTGACCTCCATTGTTATACCGAGATGGTCTTTGAACATCTGTGCCATCAATTATTGATAGGTTGCGCCGACGTTTTTCAAGCCGAAAGGCATAACTTTATAATAATATAGACCTTGTTCAGTGATGAACGCAGTCTTATCTTGATCTTCAGGGAGAAGTGGTATCTGATTATATCCTAATGCAGTGTCCATCATTGAGAGGAGTTTGAGCCCTGCCGTAGAATCGAACTGATGATTGATGATCGGAAGTGGAAAGCTATCTTTCGGGGTGTATCGGTTGAGATCTGTGAAATCAATACTCTGATTTTTCCATTCTTCTTTGGGACTGCGACAATGTTCGAGATCCAGTCCGGGTAAATAGCTTTGTGAATATAACCAACCTCGATCAATTTGTCGATCTCTTTATTCACTTCATCTCGCAGTTTTGGTGCTAGAGTTCGTTGCTTTTGTTTGACCAGTTCTGCTTTATCTTTCAACCCTAGCTTGTGGCATGCTATAGCGGGATCGATCCCTGGTATTTCGTGAAACGTCCATACAAAGACGGCACTGCTATCTGCGGGGAATTGTATGAGATTTGAGCATTCCTCCGTACTCAAGAGAGTTCAAATGTGAGTTCTTCTTTGCGTGCCACTGATCTCGATGTGCTCTGTTGGTTCGACGTTTGGCAACTGAGGTTCTGCTGGAATTGACTGTTGTAATTGCTACGCAGGAGTTGTTGTAGCTGGCTTAGCTTCAATGGAAATAATGTTACCGCAAGCTCGAGCCAATTTCAGGCTTCCTTTAATTTCGTGGATCCCTCCTTTCCAGTCGAATCGTAACGCCTGATGATATGTGAAGGGAATAACTTTCAGGTTATGAAACCATGGTCGCCCCATGGTGCCCAAGTAACGGGATTTGGCCTTGATGACATTAAAGATTACGTCAAATATGACTGGTCTGGCTGTGATGGGAAGTATGATTTTCCCCATACGTTATTCCATAGAGCCATTGAATCTAGAGATATTGATGTCACTTGGTTCGACCTTGTCTGCTAAGCCCATTTGGTCGATTATGCTCTGGAAAATTAGTTTAATGCTGCTGTCGGTATCTGCCATCATCGTATGTAGAACTATGTTCTTCATTTTTAACATGATCACAAGTGCATCATGGTGTGGAAAGTTGACGTGACGAACGTCACAGTCTTTGAAAGAAATCCCAGCTCGTCGATTGTTGGATTATGGCAACAAGTGAGCTTCTTTATCTATCATTGTCAGATCATGGCATTGTCCGACGCACCTACGCTTGAATTTTTTGGAGGTTTTGATTGTCTGAGTCTCGATGAAGTATATGTATTTTTCTTCATTTGTTTCGTCAACTTGGACGATCTTGGCGTCAGTCTTGTAGTTGTCATCCTTATAACATTCGATGTCAACAATATACTTAAGCATTCGACCCTGTGTAAATATACTCTGAAGAAGAAATATCAGTGCAAAATACCGCTCTATGTCATGATGTTGAATCTGGTGGTGAATGCAGTATTGTTTTCCTGGTATGGGCGAAAGAGTATTGGCATTTATGAAAAATTCATCTTTTTGTATCAGCAGGTATAAGTCTGCAAGAGTAGTTGTTAATTGTGCTATGCACGGAATTGGCTTCCTTCATCCTTGGCATCCTTGATTGTCATTGGACTTGAATCGCTTCTTATCACCCCCATAGTCTTTATTGTTGTTATGAGCTCGTTCTTCGGGATGGCCTTTTGTTGGTAGGGTGATGCGTTGAGGTCTTGGCTTCTCAGTTGTCAATCGCTCAAAGTCGATAAAGCTGTAGACCTACTCAATCATATCCTTCAACGTCAGTGGCTTGTTGAGAACTAAGTGCTCCTTGACTCGTCCATCTACGAGTAGTGCATTGGTGAAAGCAGAGATTGTGATCTTCTTGTCGATGTTGTCCATTTTCGGAGCTAGTCCAAAATATTTTCTGGTAAACGTCTCTAATTTTTTGTCTGGTGCCTGCTTGAGGCTAAATAAAGAGTAAAGACTCTCCTCCTTGTCTTTATTGTGCAAATAGTTTTTGACAAATAGTTCGCGAAGTTGTTCGAAAGTGAAGATAAACCCTTCGCTGAGCGTGTGAAACCATCGTAGAGGTTCGCCCTTTAAACTGGCCGGGAATAAGCGACAGAGGATGTGATTAGATGTCGAATATAGCCCCAAAGAATCCTGAAATTCTTAGACATGCTCCATAGGGTCTCCTCTCTTGTATTTCTGAATCTTTGGGGTATGAAAACTAGTGGGTACTTCCTCGTCCAGCAACTCTTGTGCGAGCGGACTCTTCTATAATTTAGTATAGCCGTTTCTTCCAGTGAGTATTTGAGCATCTAACAGCTCCAGGATGCGCTTGTCCACCTGTTCCGGAGTGAGATGTTGTCGAGATGTGATAGCTCGTCTTGTTGCTCGTCCTCCTAGTGGATTATGATCTCATGTTGCTTCGCCCATGTGATCATAGATCAAAATTCGAGGTTTTTCTTTGTTTTATTCCTCTTGTTGTTGCAGATTGATTATTGCTCTAGTGGGTAATTGTGGATTAACATGAACTGGAGGTGGGACTAGCTCTTGTTGAATTTGGGAAAGTGCTAGATTTCGGCCTCGATGTCCCAGGTGATCATAGACTGATATCCTCGAGGTTGCAGGCAGAGCATTCTGCTATCTCGTATTTCCTGTTATTTGAGCTTGAAGTACTCTATTTTTGTCCTGCATGCTGGCGAACTATTTCTCTAGTTCAATTCATCGTTTGGCTTCTGCTTGCACAGTTATTCACAAATTCGTCACTCCTTCAGCAGTGTCAGGCAGGACGTTGTGTGATTTTTCTTGATTTGCCATCCTTTAAAAAAAATGAATACGGAAAAACTGGATTGGAGAACGCTGAGTGTATGCTTCGCTCCCACAGACGGCGCCAAATTTAATAGCTTATTATCGTATTGGACGAAGATAGTGCCTTACACCCTTGAAATGTAGAATATTAACTAGGAACTAGAAACAATTAACACAAGTTTTAGCTTGGAAAACTTCAACCCAACATTACCACCTTGTCTTTTAATCCTCATCTCATTCACCATCTCAGACGCTATGCAAACATTATTATAAATGCTTCTTTTTGGAATAAAGGCACTTTGCTCCTTAGAAACAATTCCATAAGCAATATAAGAGAGTCATGTAGCCAGAATCTTAGTGATGAATTTAAATATTAGATTGCTGAGGCAAATTGGCATATAATCTCTCACAAAAGAGGGTTTCTGGATCTTAGGGATCTAAACAATGAAATTGGAATTAAAGTTGACAGGAAGAACTCCATCCTTGAAAAAAGAAGATATACCCAACACAATATCATCACCAATAATATCCCAAAAGGTTTGAAAAATGCTCCTGAGAAACCATCAGGCCCTGGGGAACTCTTACCATCCAGAGATAAAACAGCAGCTTGAACTTCATCATTTTTAGGAATGCCAGACAAACTAATATGCTCCTCTTGAGTAACTGCAACTTCATTATGAGTAATGAGGTATGGGCATTCCATCACCTCATGTCTTGCAAACTCATCTTCATAGTAATTCACAATATAATCTTTAATACAATCCTGGTTAAAGATCACAACCCCATTCTAATCTTTAATTTCAGTAATAAAAGTTCTGGCCATTTTCATTTGAGTGGAGTAATGAAAAAAAAAGTGTTTCGATCTCCAGCAAACAACCATTTAATCTTTGATCTTTGCCTCCAGTCAACCTCCTTTTCCTCAATAAAATTTAACTCTTTTCCTTTGTTAAGCATCTGCATATAAAGGTTATCATTTGTCAAATCGTCTTCCTGTAGAATCTGAAGGTTAAGTATGTATTGCTCAATTTCCTTCTCTTTATGTAAAGTATTATCAGGACCTTGCTTCCTCCAATTTTTAATCTCAGTTTTTAAACGCCTCAATTTTATCATAATTTTGAAGAAAGGAGCAACAGCAAGAGGTTGATTCCAGCTATGCTCAACCATTTCTCTAAACCCATTCACCTTACTCCAAGACAACATATATCTGAAAGGGATGTTTCTTGGTTTAGCTATCACACTACACTCACCAAATAAAAGAGAATTATCAGACTTAGTTCGAGGAAACACCTGTACTTTCCAATTTCTAAACTTTTTCTTTCCAACTATCATTAATTAGACTTCTATCCAGAACACTCAAGATTATATGCACCCCTCGTTGACCATTACACCAAGTAAAGGTGACACCAGCAGTAACACTTTCGGTAAGACAAGCTGAATCCAAAAAATTAGAGAAATCTGCAACTGCTCTCTGTAGGGGCCTACCCTTCGATCTTACCCAAATGGAGCTGTTTCCAGTTCGAATTGCCTCCATTACCTCTATGTCAGACTCACGCATTCTACACATGACTTCAACAGATAACATTGCCACATACTCCACGAACTGATGAAGAATGTGGGTCGAGCTGAAATAAATAAACCTGAACAAGTCAACGATACCTGTATTTTACGAACTCAATAGTTACTCAGTCAACCGCCACTAACCACATTATTCGAAGAACATGCTTCGGCACAATGAAGAACTGCAGAGAAGGTCTATATAAAGAAAAAGTTCCAGAAGAGACAAGGACCAAAAATATATAAGAAAAATTACCAAGAAAAACTACATTTTCTAGATTCTTAAAATATCCAAAACTTCTTATTCACAAGAATCAGGTATTTCTAAGTCGAGAGATCACTTGTAATAAGATATCAACCTCAAGCAATAAAAGTTACTATTATAAAAATCCTCCAATCGAGGTCGCAGTTTTTTTTACCTATTAAGAGGTTTTCCATGCTAAATCACATGTGTCATTTCTCTTTTTAGTTTTTCTCACAAGAACATTGGTGTAAGTGCTAATTCCTAGCCATCTCAAGCTTAAGGAATTAGGCCATTACATTTAGTGCCGTCAGTGGGAAAAATTATATTTCCACGATATCCTAAGGCATACTTTCACTATACTCCAAATTTTAATTATGGTCACTTCCAGACGACCAGCAACAGGAATCCAGCTCAATCTTTCAGTCGAGCCAAAACAGCTTATAGAGCTACAGGCGAATCTCAACACCGAAACCGAGAAATGCAATGAGCTCGAACGTCAATTAAGTCTTGACTGAGAGTTTTGTGAGAAGGAGCTCCATGACAAATGACAAGCTCGTTTGGCAGTATTAAAACGACATGAAGACAAGATGACAACCATACAGACGGCCCTACAAGCTCAGCAAAGCACTATAAGCTGGGAAAGGTTGCGATCAATTGCCGGAAGCCTCCTGGGTTTTTGCGCGGGAAAGGTTGGGACCTCGATGAGCCCCCTGCAAAACTATTTCTAGAAATATTTAGTACGAACCTCAGCTTTCCATTTATTTGGGTGGTGAAGTTCAGTCTGAGATGAGCTGAGGTCACCGATTTTCCATATGTCAGGAGGAAGAATAACGACCTTAACCTTGTGCTCTAGTATGAGATCGCTTGAGTGAAGGTACCGGTACTCATAATCAATAACCTCGTTGTCAAGCCACTCAACCGACACGTCATTATGTCGCACAAGAGCATATGGATCAGCGCATTAAGGAGTTTATCGAATCACAAGTTTTGGGCACTACAGACGACCTTACCAAGTTACAAGGAAAACTAATTGGCAAAGATCTATTCGATATGGAAATACCGAAAGGTTTTCATACTCCAAAAATTTGCAAATACAAGGGAACCAATCAAATGGAGTATTGTAGGGACTTATCCCTCGAGCTATGGACACTCGATCTCATCTATACCTTGAGCTCTGGAAGACTCAATCTTATCCAGTACCAGACTCATGCATAAAAAAACACGTTACATACACGTCAACAGTTACACATCGACCACGAACACAAGCAGAACCTGGGTCGTCCACAATAGATGTAAACAGAACAAGTCAACATACACCTGTCTCTCACGAGCAAGCAGTTACACACTCAACTGCCCCTGACTTCTACTTTTAGGAGAACGTGTTCAAGCACGATGTCAAGCTCAGAGCAGGCTCTATAAAAGGGCAGAGCTTCTAAGGAAACAGGACGGTGGACAAACAATTCTATACACACAATTATCTGATCTCTAGCTATTTTTTCTTAGATTAACTCTTGTAATCAGATTTTCTCTCTCTCAAGCAATAATACTACTTTAAACAAAATCCTTCACTCGATGTCGTGGTTTTTTTACCTATTTATAGGTTTTCTACGCTAAATCCCCTGTGTCAAGTGTTATCCCTTATTTAATTCTTGTCATAGTAGTTCTTGGTGTAAGGATCGATTTCAAGCTATTTCAAGCTTTACGAAATCTGGTCCCTTCATTTGACACCGTCTGTGGGAACATACGGTTTTTCCACATACTTAAGAACTACGATAAATACTCATCAGTTAAAGGTATTCAATTATGGTTCAAACACGTCAATCTTCGGGAGCTCAGCCTAAAAGTTCAAGGGGGCCTGATCGGGTTGCCGAACTTTAGGCGAGCTTAATTGCCGAAGCCGAAAAAACGGAGTCAGCTCGAGCACCAGCTATTGGCAGATAGAGAGCTCTGCGAGAAGGAGTCAGAACGAGAGCCTCAAGCTCGAGTTCTGGAGACAAAGAAACAAGAAGCTCAGATGTTAGCTTTTCAAACAGCTCTAAAAGCATTACAGAGCATCCAACCAGTACCAGCTCTGAGAGAATGCGAGACAGTACCAACGACCTCAAGGGTTTTTGTTCACGAGAGGTTAGGGCCATATGAGGTACGTAGTACAGACATTTCCAGGATTCATTGTAACGATCCACAAGTGCCGGTAGTCTCAATTCATGTAGGACATGAGGCGCAGACAGATATCAGCAGAGATCATAGGCCTTCCAAGCAACCGGAGGAAGTCCTGCGACCTCCTTACCGAGTTCCGCTTCCTAAACATATGAGCAAGGAAATAGGTAACCACGTTCCCAGACTCATACGTCAAGTGGTTCCAGCAGTCCATACGAGTACAGCAGTGGTTCGTCAATTTGGGGGAGCACGAAATCAAATTCGAGCAGCGAATTTTAGAAAAGGGTCAAGCAGTTGCTGATTTCCTAGCAGACTTTTCAGTTTTAGATCCTGACTGGGAAGAACATGACCCAAATCTCGCCGAAGATGCAGCAGATGAGTTTTCACCCTCCAAATCTTTTGATGATCGAGCATCATTGATATCTCAAAAGGGTAGAGGCTCCTCACCGATGGTTCAGTAGGACCCACAGGGTTAGGAATTGGGATCGTTCTCATTACACCTTCCAACGACAGAATCGAGAAATCCATCCGCCTCGACTTCGAAACCTCGAACAATGTTACAGAGTACAAGGCACTCATTCATGGTCTGGATATGGCTCTCGAACTCGGAATCACTGAAATCTTGGCCTACGCAGACTCTCTTCTAATCGTTCATCACTACTCATAATATTACAAGATGAACGACATCATGGTCGATTATGCAGCTCTGGTTGTAGAAAAGCTAAACAAATTTCACAAAGTTACGCTCGAATACCTCCCTCGAGGAGAGAATCGCCACACTGACTCCTAAGGGTATTAGCCGGAGTATTGGGTACAGAATCAAGATACCTTCAAATCGAATTTATTTCCAGCCCCAGTATTAATCGTACTACAATATATGCGATTAATATTGGGGGCGATGAGATGGCGAAAGATGATTGGAGGAAACCATTCGTTACTTATCTCGGTCCGGATAACTCATGCAACGGGCCACTACCAGATGATCCATAACAGCGCAGACACATCATCGAGAATTCAAAGCGCTACACAGTCCAACCAAATGGCAATCTCTACAAACGTTCAGTCACTGGTCCATACCTTAAGTGCCTCTCTAAGGAACTTGCCGACAAGATACTTCGAGATCTACATGAAGGTACCTACAGATCCCATACCACAGGACAAGCTCTTGCTAACAGAGCTATTACCCAAGGAGTGTTCTGGCCAGGGATGCGGAAGCAAGCTGAAGAATACTCATGGAAATGCAAGGCATGCCAGCGTCATGAGAATCAAATTCGGGCCCCTGCCCTCGAACTCCATGCCAGCAAGGTGCACTGGCCGTTCAAGCGATGGGCACTCGATCTAGTTGGTGAATTCCCCAATACTCTTGGTAATATGAAATTTCTCCTTGTTGGCACGGATTACTTTACTAAATGGGTCGAAGCAGTTCCTCTATGCAGAACTCGAGAAGAAGAGGTGATTTCTTTCATTTGGCAGCTTATCATTACAAGATTCGGTTGTCCCCATTTGATCTATATCGATAACGGTCCTCAGTTCGCTGGAGCCAAGGTCATAGCATTTCTCAACAATCACAACATAATCCATTCTCCATCAAACCTATACTACCTCCAGGGAAACGGACAGGCAGAGATCACAAAGAAAATCATCGTAGATGGTCTCAAAAAGTACTTTATGTCATAGAAGAAGGGCAGCTGGATACGCGAATTACCTCACATCTTATGGGCTTATCAAACTACGCCCCGGAAGTCAACACAGTACTCTCCTTTTCTACTTGCCTATGGAATTGAAGCAGTGATCCCAACAAAGTACCACCATCTAGTAATAGACCACGAGCTCACTGACGAAGAAAATGAGTTCAAATTGGCGTGCAACCTCAATTGGATCGATGAAACACGAGATCGAGCTATCGTAAATCTTAGTCGATATCATCAAACACTGGAAAATTCATATAACGAACGAGTTTGCACTCGGGAGTTCGCTATCAACGACTGGGTCCTTCGAGAAATCCCAGATAACTAAAAAGATCCACATGCTAGGAAACTAGCAGAAAATTGGGAAGGTCCTTTCATGGTCATAGGTTGAACTGGTTTTGGTTCATATTATCTCATGGCGGAAGCCGGTGACAAAATTCCAAATCCATGGAATACAAGAAGATTAAAGTTATATCGACGCTGAACAGCTCCTCCGTCGCTCACCAACGCCCAATCCACCTCGAGGTTTCACCTCCAATGTATGTACAAACTCTTTTCAATCAATGAAATCTCTTTTTTATCACAAGAATCCCTGCTATACAGTTCTACTTCATCTTCATCCATCTCCACCCAAGGGTTAAAGCACAGTTTATACTAGCTCGATACCTAAAGGTAAAACCAACATCCAATATTGGTAATGGCATAGATAATACTAGCCTAACTCCTAAGGATACTCATACATCCGATGGTGGGGGTCATAACGAACCTCTTAGCCTGAAGATAACAAGCCTAAAGCACCAGTGAGGAAAAAACTTGCTCGCTGCCGATAAGCTCCAACATCCAATATTGGTAATGGTATAGATAATACTAGCCTAACTCCAAAGGATGCTCATGCATCCGAAGGCGGAGGCCATAACGAACCTCTTAGCCTGAAGATAACAAGCCTAAAGCACGAGTGAGGAAAAAACTTGCTCGCTGCCGATAAGCTCCAACATCTAATATTGGTAATGGCATAGATAATACTAGCCTAACTCCTGAGGATACTCATACATCTGAAGGCGGGGGCCATAACGAACCTTTTAGCCTGAAGATTAAAAGCCTAAGGCACGAGTGAGGAAAATACTTGCTCGCTGCTGATAAGCTCCAGCATCCAATATTGGTAATGGCATAGATAATACTAGTCTAACTCCTGAGGATACTCATACATCCGAAGGCGGGGGCCATAACAAACTTCTTAGCCTGAAGATAACAAGCCTAAAATACGAGTGAGGAAAAAACTTGCTCGCTGTCGATAAGCTCCAACATCTAATATTGGTAATGGCATAGATAATACTAGCCTAACTCCTGAGGATACTCATACATCCGAAGGCGAGGGCCATAACGAACCTCTTAGCCTGAAGATAACAAGCCTAAAGCACCAGTGAGGAAAAAACTTACTCGCTGCCGATATGCTCCAACATCCAATATTGATAATGGCATAGATAATACTAGCCTAACTCCAAAGGATGCTCATACATCCGAAGGCGGGGGCCATAACGAACCTCTTAGCCTGAAGATAACAAGCCTAAAGCACGAGTGAGGAAAAAACTTGCTCGCTGCCAATAAGCTCCAACATCCAATATTGGTAATGGCATAGATAATACTAGCCTAACTCCTGAGGATACTTATACATCCAAAGGTGGGGGCCATAATGAACCTCTTAGCCTGAAGATAACACGCCTAAAGCACGAGTGAGAAAAAAACTTGCTCGATGCCGCTAAGCTTTCCTAAAGTCCAAGGGTTGAAGCACAGATAATACTTACTTCTATACCCACGGACTTCTTCTAATTTCATGGGTCAAATCAGAGAATAACATCTAATGCAGGCAAAGAAAATGTTAGTTTACAATATCAACATTTTAAATTACAACGCTTCCCTTAAGGGCCTATATCGAACACTGATCAATTCAATTAGTCACTGAAGCATCAGCATCTAATTACAAAAGGTACTTGTTATCAGTATTCAAGTCTACTTCTTTTTAATTCTGCTAGATTTTCTTGATGGGGGAGCAGTCGACCTTCCTCCCACAGTAGGAGTAGGTGAGACTACACTCGAGCTTCCCTTATTTCATCAATCTTGAGTGTTAGACGTAAGTCATTCAACGGACTCGCTTCAACAACCCTCTGAGAGCGAGTCTTCACCATTTTTATGAATAACCCTCTTAAAGAACAAGTCACACTTTTATACTGTTCAGTTAACAGGACTAATTTTTTGATTGACTATACGTAACGTATTTCAGTTTCTATAACCCACTCTTCCCGGGTTCGAACTACTTACTATTATCTTTTCGTGCTTAATCAAGCTATCTAAAGGTTACATTTTGAGCTTTATCTTTACATCTGTTAAGCTCGAGTCTTTTACGAGGTAGGATAAGGTATGTTATCCCACCAACTATTTACTCCCATATTATTATAGCTCGATGACGTGTCGATTATTTTTGCTTTTTGCCAGCAAGAAACAAACAAAATATTCTTTTATTATGCTCGATTTTCATCTAACAAGTTTGTTACAGGACTACCCCTACAGCGTTGCTTTACATTTACATAATCAAGCTTTTAGAAGCTCGATATTACAGATACTTTCTCAAGCACGAAGACAGGTCTCTAGTTCTTTTCTCGTTGCCAAGATAGCGCTGATCTTCCAGAGAAACCTCAGCCACAGCTCAAAAAATGCAAGACTGTAACAGGTCAAACACCTATTTCCCCTTCATTTCCTTACAGGAAGAATTAAAAGAAAAGACGATTGTGCCAAAGGAAGCGATCCATCTTCCATACGCCACCTCCACCACCGCCATCTTTTCCTCCTTATCCCCACCAACCCGGAGTTAGTAGAGCTTGAAGAGGACTCCTACCTTAGAAATCATAACATCATTAGAGGCCAGGGATTTTGCATCGCATACACCCCAGCCGCTAAATTGGACGCTACATAATACCCGAAAATATTTTAAACAACACTCCTTCAATAAAACAGCAAAGGGATTTCCCTACTATGATAGCCAAAATACCGTATTCAGAGTTCCTCCATGATGAAAGAAAACCGGGTATGATACACTCGATTCCTCATCTTAACCAAGATGTTGCAAAGGTATGCATCCAAAAACGTTTTTTTTCCTCACCCCTAAAAAATAAAGAATATGTTTGTTTTTCTCTGCAGTAAAGATTTGTTGCAGGTTATTCGGCGATAAGATCTGACCACTATTTATAGAGATACCACATTTGACGCACGTTGTTTCCCAAGACAGTCATCCGCTCGGGAAAACTATAAGTCTGCCCATCACACTCACGGGTCATAATGACAACGCACTCATCAATATAGACGTTCTAGTTTTCAAACTCTCATTTACGTCATCACAGGGTCCGAGTTTAGGGTTTTTCTCAACTAAAGCCACACGTGACTTCAGTTGTGAGGGGGTGATTATAGGGACTTATCCCTCGAGCTATGGACACTCGATCTCATCTATACCTCGAGCTCCGGAAGACTCAATCTTATCCAGTACCAGACTCATGCATAAAAAAACACGTTACATACACGTCAACAGTTACACATCGACCACGAACATAAGCAGAACCTGGGTCGTCCACAATAGATGTAAACAGAACAAGTCAACATACACCTGTCTCTCACGAGCTAGCTGTTACACACTCAACTGCCCCTGACTTCTACTTTTAGGAGAACGTGTTCAAGCACGATGTCAAGCTGAGAGCAGGCTCTATAAAAGGGCAGAGCTCTTAAGGAAACAAAACGGTGGACAGACAATTCTTTACATACAATTATCTGATCTCTAGCTATTTTTTCTTAGATTAACTCTTGTAATCAGATTCTCTCTCTCTCAAGCAATAATACTACTTTAACAAAATCCTCCACTCGAGGTCGTGGTTTTTTACCTACTTACAGGTTTTCCACGCTAAATCCCCTGTGTCAAGTGTTATCCCTTATTTAATTCTTGTCATAGTAGTTCTTGGTGTAAGGATCGATTTCAAGTTATTTCGAGCTTTACGAAATCTGGTCCCTACAAGTACATTCAACAATACCATGATTCATTGGGGTTATATTCCAACCTTAACTACATTCTTTGCCGTTTATTTACAATAAGTCTACAGGAAGAACCGCTCAGGTAGTTTCACTCTTTACCTGAAGACTCCATATACATATTCGACCAGCTGCAGAAACAATTTATCAAGGCGTATACTCACAATAGGAACACAAAAGAAATATTATATTCTCTTATCAGTCTCAAATAGTCATACAGAGAGAAGCTCGAGGCCTTTGCTAATAAGTTTTTAGAGCTCACATGTAAAGTAGACAATCTCGATCATAAAACAATTGTTACTGCTTTCACTAATGCGCTCCAACTCAACTACAAGGCCAAAGAACACTTCTTTCTCAACAAACCTATAACCTTGGAAGATATGTTCACCAAGTTTAATAGTTACGTCGACCTGGAAAGGATGATGTTTGAAAGGTATAAATCGACTAAATCCGTCCTTACCACAAAAGGTCTATCCAAAGATCGAAGCACTGAACCAAAGGAGGATCAGGGTGACCAAAAGCGCTCTAAGGGAAACACTGGCAACCCTCGGAAAGGCCGTTCCTAACTCAATCCGGTCCACCCAAAGATAAATGTTTGAATTTCCATAATTTTTCCAACCCTCTCCAAAGATAAGCTCTACCGTTTCTCCAAACCATTGGAACCAATCAAGAACCACCCATACTGTATGCATCATAAGGTAAACCATCATTCTTCTGACAATTGCTATACTTTATAGAAGTTGTTGGAATACATTTTCAATGAGGGATAAATTTTTGAATACATTATCGACTTGGAATCATGCAAGGAAGGCAGCAGTAAATAGCAACTTGAAGTTGTCCAGGTCGAAGATCAAGCTGAGGAGAAATATCTTTACCATATGAACCACATCAACATGATCGTAATCAATCAGATCACCAACTCTAGCAGATTCAAGCGTAGGAGACTGTCAGAATGCTACGATCTAACACCTTAAGACAAAGAAGCCAAGCTTCTACCTAAGTCGAGCAATCGCCGACTTAGGATCTCATTTGAAGATTGCGATATTAGTCATGTCAAATAACCACATCATGATGTATTAGTCATAATGCTCAAGATGAAGAGGTTTGTCAACCATACAATGATGATCGATTTTGGCAGTGGTATTGAGATTATCATTCAGAGCACTATCGACTAAATGGGATTGGCTGATCAAGTTATTTCAAGCGACACCGATATTAGTGGATTCAATGGTTCCAAAGAAGAGCGAGTATGCAAGATCATCTTACCTATTACTGTAGGACCAGCCACCATCGACGTTATCTTCTACATAATCAATGTCAAATCTCATTATCTCAAGATTATGGGCCGCTGCTGGATTCACAACATGGAAGCAATCGCTTCCACCTATCATCAAGCACTCCGCGTTAAACACAATGCTGGTATCTATAAAATCAAATGTAGTCAAAAGATTTATCGAGCTTGAGAAAATACCGTCTCTGCAATTCTAGATACCTTTGACAAGTATGCTGCATAGCAATTACAACAAGCTGATCACCCCAATGATCAGCCTTCAATGGAGGAGCCCACCGAATACGTCAACATTGGTAGACCTAGCAAAGGTACTTTTATCGATACTAAGTTGGTTTAACATGAAAAATATACTCTCATTCAGTTCCTGTGACTAAATAAAAATGTTTTGCCTGGACTTTCGAAGAGATGCCTGTAGTCGATTCGACCAAGGCATGTCACAAATTGGCCATCAACATCAACGCCACGGTGGTCAAATAGAAACAACGACAACTCTCACCTTAATTTCGAGATAAAATTAACATGGAGATTGAGAAATTGATCAAAGTGGGATTTATTCGAGAAGCTAAATATCCAGATGGGATATCCAATATCGCCGCTGTCCCAAAGAAGAATGGAAAAGTCCAAATTTGTGTAGATTTCACAGATCTAAAGAAACATGCACTAAAGGATAATTTCCCTCTACCTAACATTCATCAAATCCTTGATTCTACAGCAGGTCACAAACTCCTATCTATGATGGACGCTACTTCTAGATTCAATCAGATTCTACTCATGGAAGAAGATCAAGAAAAAACCACTTTTATCACTGAAAGAGGACTTTACTGCTACAAAGTCATGCCATTCGGACTCAAAAATGTAGGTGTAAGTTATCAGATGCTGATGACTACTATGTTTAAAGTATATCTTGGGAAAGTCGTGGAAGTCAACATTGACGATCTCTAGTGCAAGAGCATACAATCCACCAACCACATCTCAGATCTCAATACAATATTCAACATTCTTCAATCTTATAAGATACATCTCAATCCTGATAAGTGTCAATTTAAAGTACATTCAGGTCGATTTCTCAGCCATCTTATCAATAAGAAAGGGATTGAGGCCCATCCAGATCAGATTCAGGCTCTCCTCAACATGCCATCTCCAAAAACAAAAAAAGACGTACAAAAACATGTCGGAAAGATTGCCCCTATCAACCGATTTGTTTCAAAATCTTTAGACCGCTATTATTTTATGTTCCTACTACTCCATAGTTGCACCAAACGAGGAAAAGTTCAGCCAAATATAGAGGTTCAATGGACATCAGAATATGAAGCAGCTTTTCAACATCTTAAAACCTATTTGGGGAGGTCTCCCATAATAAGCACCCCAATAGATAATGAGGAACTGATTATCTACCTAGAAGTTATAGATACTTTAATCAGCTCAGTTCTCATTCGACTTGAAAGGAAAATTAATAAACCAATCAACTTCATCAGCAAAACCCTCACTCCAGCGGAAATGAGGTACTCTAAAATTGAGAAACTTCTTCTCACTCTTGTTTACACTTCACAGAAACTCAAGTACTATTTTCAAGCTCATTCAGTCAAAGTCATGACGAACTACCCACTTTGGGAGGTTCTGTCCAAAAAAGAAAAATCAAGGAGAGTACAATAATGGTGAGTCAGTTTGGGAGAACATGATATCAAGTTCGAACAGCGACATTCTGAAAAGGGTTAAGCCTTTGCCAATTTTCTCGTAGATTTATTAGTGGAAGATCCCGAGTGGGAGGTGCACGATTCTGACCTTGCAGGGGAAATTATAAAAGATCCACCCCCAAAACATTTGGCGAACGAGCTGAATGAATTACAAGGAAAGGGTGGCGACTTCTTGCAGATGGATTAACAGGATCTGCAGGGTCAGGAATTAGAATCGTATTGATTACCCCTTCCAAAGACAAAATTAAGAAATCAATCCACTTAAATTTTAAGGCCTCAAATAATCTCACCGAATATGAAGCTCTCATTCATGGACTCGACCTCGCACTTGAGCTCGGCGTCCCAGAACTCTCAATTTATTCAGATTCACTACTCATCGTCCACCATTACTCTGAGCATTATAAGGAGAATGGCAAGATGATTGACTGCGCATCCCTTATTATAGATTGGATGAGCAAGTTCGCGTAAGCAACTCTCAATTATCTTCCTCAAGGTGAAAATAGACACCCCGATCCCTTGGCATATCTAGTTGGGGTCTTGGGAATAGATGTTTGATATCTCAAGATCGAAGTAATTTCAACCCCCAGTATTGATCCCATTTCTTTATGCGCGATCAATACTGGGGGCGATAAAGGGGAAGACAACGATTGGTGAAAACCTCTTCCTAGTCTATCTCGGTATTGACAATAAATACAACAGACCACTTCCAGCAGATCCGAAGAAGCACCGACATCTGATCAACAACTCAAAGCACTACACAAATAAAAATGATACCTTATACCGCTATTCAGTCAAGGGGTCATATCTCAAATGCCTCTCCATAAAGAAAGTGGACGAGATACACTGTGAATTACATGAAGGGACTTGTGGCTCCTACGCCGCATATCGATCACTAGCAAGCAGAGCAATAACACATGAGTATTCTGGCCAGGCATGCACAAGCAAGCAGAAGAGTACTCACGTAAATGTGATACATGTTAACGACATAGATAAATGATACGAGCCCTTGTACTTAAACTACATGCAGGCAAGGTGTTTTGGCCATTCTAAAGATATGTACTCAATTTTATTGGTGAATTTCACAATTCTCTAGGTTACCACCAACACCTACTCATAGCTATAGACTATTTTACAAAATGGGTAGAGGCAGTTCCACTCTGTCGAACTAGAGAAGAAGAGATCATCCTTTTTATCTGGGAACACGTCATTACTCAGTTTGGGTGCCCCCACCTAATTTGTATCGATAACGGGCCACAATTTGTTGGGGAAAAAATCGTAGCTTTCCTCAACCAAGATAATATCATCCACTTACAATCCAATCCCTACTACCCTCAAGGCAATGGCTAAGCCAAGATCACCCACAAAACCATTGTGAATGGGCTCAAGAAAAGGCTTCATTCACAGAAAAAAATAGAATTGGGTTCGAGAACTTTCTCATGTCTTATGGGCATATCGTACCACTCTGCATTAATCAACCGGCTGCACTCCATTCCTCCTTGCTTATGGCACTGAAATCGTCATTCCCTCTGAATACCATCATCCAGTCAGAGATCACAAGCTAACTAACGAGGAAAACGAGTTTGAATTGGCCTGCAACCTTAATTGGATCGATGAGACCAGGGAACGCGCCATCGTTAACCTCGGTCGATATCGCCATATGCTGGCCAATTTGTACAACAATCGAGTTAGGAGTCGTACCTTTCAAATTGACGATCTCATCCTCAGAGAAATCCCTTAACACAGAAAAGAGCCTCATGCAGGGAAACTAGCAGAAAATTAGGAGGGCCCATTCCTTATTACAGGTTTCTTAGGTATGGGATCATATTATCTTATGACAGAAGAGGTAGTTCACATCTCGAATCCTTAGAATACTAGACAACTGAAATGGTATTATCGTTAAGTCCCTTACTAAATTTTAATTTCTTACTTTTTTCTATTCCAAAAGTGAGATTTTCATCTCCATCTAATGTACATCCTTTTATATTCAATAAAATTTCCAAGTTTTTTTTTCTCTCCCACACATCTCTCTACTTCGTATACAATACATAGATTAAAACATACGTAGTACTAGCTTTCAATCGACCTCTATACCAATTAAAACAAGGATAACACTTGGTTCGACTGACTCTTCTAAATCTTTGCGATTAAAACGAAGGTAATAGTAGTTTTCAATCAAAAATTTACCAGACATAAGATAAAGTAAAGGTAAAACTGCCTTTCATCTCTCAATATGTTTGCGGCAACTACTTTTTTCAGGTTACAGATACAACCTCTACAATGGATTCGTTTCTGCTGTTGGGATGTTAACTACGCTTTCCCCTACAATATAAGGTCGACTAGCCATAAATTCTCGAGCTCGAGTAGCCACAATAATCCTGCCCTGCTCTATCAACTCAGTAAATCGAAAACCTAAATCTGTTTCCATGGAGTTTATACAATTTCCTCGTTCTGTATCAGCTCTACAAATACATCCCATGTTTTACAAACAGTCGAACAAGGTATATCTTTCTAACTTAAGCCTATTTATATCCTCTAAAAATAGGTGATCACTGCCATTACCAATTCTAAACGTGAAGCTTTGGTTATAACCGCCTTAGAGAAATTCGCTCTCACCGTCTGAAGGCGATCGTGCAACCTTTTATATTAATCTTTTTGATATTCCATTTCGCCTCTTGTTCGAGCCGTGAATGCGATGTTCTCTTCTCACTTCTTGGCAGCGTTATCTTATTCTGCCTGATTAATCACCCTCAAATTCGTCACCTAAGCACAAAGTTCCATGCGCTCCATATTCAAAACTTTTCTATTCGGAGTTTTCATTAACAATTCGTCTTTCTTCTTTATCAAAATCTCCTTCCCTCTGATAACCCGCTCTGACCCTTGTTTCCTGGAAAGAGCAGCATACAACTTGCTTTGGCACTCCTTTACCCACTCATTTCCTTGCCAAAAATTACCTTGAGTTTGAGCCACGATTCCCTCTAGCTCCCTTATTCTAGCTTATGGGCTAACTACATCTTGAACAAAGGAGACCTTGGCATCACCTTTATTCTTCCTCGAGCGCTCCACAGCCTCGGCATTTCTAGCATGCGAATTGGCATGCACCAATTTGGTCTTCAATTGCGCCACCCTTTCATTCAACTCATCGCATTTCTGTTGTACCGTCCGAAACTCCATATCTTTAGTAGGTACGGTCGTAGACAACTACTCAACTGCAACTTCAGAGGTAGATAGATCATCTTGAGCATTCTCCAGCTCACCATCTTTCTCAACCATTTTTTTCTTTACTCGCTCCAGCTCGTTTCTAGTATTCACTAGATCAGCTCAAGTTTGCTCCTCATCATTCATTTTACTGATCATTTGGTCCTTCAGACTAGCCATAAAATGATTTAGCCCTTCCTCTAATCTTTCATGGGCCTGTATATGGTATCGAGCCATGTCAGCATCCCTACTCTTTGCCATTAGTACATCATTCTGGCTTTTGAGCTTCGCTGCGTATTCTTTTTTCTCAGCGAGCTCTTTTTGCCCTTTATTGATTTCAACATCCTTCTCTTCGAACATTCGAGTTAGATTGACAGCAGTTTGGGTTACCTCCATAAATTTGAAGTGTACCATTACATACTGATCTTCTCTGTCTTTATTTGCCACTCTCATTCTATCAAACTCCCCCGCAAATTCTTGGTTATATTGGCGTACCTCATCTTCGCTCGAGTGAGCTGACTCTAATTTGACCTACACATTACAGATACAATATATCAAGTTCGATTTGCCTCTCCCCATTAGTTCCCTTCTGCTTACTGCCATCAGCGCCCGTCATTAACCTCGTCGATTGAGATTTTTGAACTTTCTCGGATTGGTTGTTAGCACATTTTTTTCTGCTAATGCTGAGTTCTTTCAGCACAGCGTCGAGCTCTGTCCCTTCCCGAGCAACTGTATCCAACAGAGACTCCTTTCTCGTCACTTTGGATTTAGGGCATGTCAATAACAATACATGATCATCAGCAAAGAAATATGCAATTTTAACATATCAATCTTATATATTATGCATTGTTATACTTACTTTGTTTTACAGTTCTATATAGAAGTTTCATGGGTTCGTCGTCAACTCTCTGAAGGCAATCACCCTTCACCTATTTTACATTATCATCCTCCTCCTACAGCTTATTCAGACATTCAGAAACATTTATCACCTCCCACATGTTCCCGTTCAACTGAACAGGACATGCCCTGATAAGGTTCATAATCCCTCTTCCCAGATTACTAAGGGGAAGACTCAACCTTTACTCCAACTGAGACAGGTAAAAAAAGAAAACCTTCTGCTAGGTCGCCCTTGACGTCCCCATCAAAGTACTTTATCAAGATCGATTCATCTAAACCCCTATCTCGTTTCTCCTTCTCCAAATCAGCCAAAATAAAAAAAGTATTCCTCTCCAGTCGCTACAATGCAATTCCTAAACTCCTTACCACCATATTCTATAAAATTACCCCATCTTCCCCCTACAAAAGCCTTGTCTTTACAAAACTCTTTGAACGTATCAGAATGAGGAGGATAGTTTACTAATCTTCCAGGGAAATCTGGAAATTGATCAACCCCTATTTCTTCCTCACTATCAGACATTACAATTTCAGACTATGCCGATCAACCAAAAGTCGACGCCTCATTAACAGGTGAAGTGCCCATATCAACTACAGATCTATAATAAAGGCTTGATCTTACACAAACACTCTTCACGATCGACCTGCATACAGATTCAGGTATCTATCGTTATCTTTTATATATGCATCGCCCATATACATATACCTTTCATATAGCAAAAAAGATTTTATAGATTACAATAAATAGTAATTTTAAGATTTACCTAAGCACAAAATATGATCTTCCAAAGTATAACATTGCAAATACTCTACTAACCTTTTATGTCAAAATGGGAGTCTGACGCAGTTCCAAATCCTTGCCTCACAATGCTGCTGTATAACCACCTTTGTAACTCAGTCTCTGCAACTCTCTCGCGCTTTGACTGTTGATCACTCTCAATTAATTTTTCCCGAGACTCTCTATTATTTCATCTCCTTCCTCTCTTACTGCTCTTCAGTTTTCAGAAGGTAAAAAATGTTTGAATGATGAAGACGAAACATTATTTATATTTTCTCTTTTTAACTGCTGGTAGTTATTGAGCCTCGTATGAGCCATCCTCAGTTTTAGAACCGAGGCATCCCTTCCATTATCAATGTCAGACATCTAACACCTTTTCTGTAAAAACCCATTCCCCTATAATTTATTCTATTTTCATCTTTATTTCTCAAAGCTCCCACTGACCTCCCCATACTCATGAAGACTCAAGCTTACATGCAATCTGGTTTTTACAGCTTTTACACAAGGGACAAAATCAGATGCCCCCTGCTTTTTCTATTCTTGCTTCTTCAACTTATAGAACTACTGACATCATTTCAAAAGTTCTCAAAATTTTAAAAATATTCTAATTCATTTTTCACAACAGTCATAAATAACATTCGCAAAAATAGATGATCGATTCAAACTTTATTTTTGTTTCATTTCTTTACCAATTATTAAACTCTATAATTACATATACTCATGTTACCCCTATTTACATTCACTTTATTCACCTCACATATAATTACACCTAAAACAACCCTGAGGATCTGGGGAACCACATTCGATCAGTTGACCTCCAGTAATCCTCACATCTTTCAATTCGATCTCCTCTACAGCAATCAATCTCATAACATCTCTTCGAACTGCAGGATCCACCATGATTTCTTGAAACAGTTCCTCATAGAAACGATATTCATACTCGAGTTCTCTTTCAATCCCATCTAAACCTTCAAGTTAAATTTCTTGTACTGGCAGTTCAGCATTGTAATCCAACTGTCCAAAAATCTACTCCCGCACTTCAGCTATCTTTATCACCAACCGCCCCTCTGCGGCATAACGAATATCTTGAGATGATATTTGAGCATATCTCTCCCTATCGACTTCTGTCATTTCATCCTATTCCATACCGAGCTAATTCTTTTCAAATCTTGTATTCCAAAATGACCTCCCTGAGATCAAATTTCCATTCTGGCACTTCTATAATTTTCTCTCTCCCCTGATAAAATTTTAACCCCCAGGTCGAACATCATATATTGCACATATTTTATTTAACAAACACATTTTTAGCTTGATTATTACAAAAGTTGTACGCTCTAATCTCCTACATGTCATTTCATCTTATATTTAGAAGTCTTCGAATTATTTATAGCTCGATTTCTAGAGTTATCATATTATATATCAATACAGAGTTTGAATAAATAATTTTATTCATCTCGAATACAAATTACAGTTACTTTACAGATAACAAATCTTTAAGGTACTTTACAGATAACAAGTCTTTTAAGTACTCTGAAATCAGGTACTTTATAGATAATAAGTTTTTCCAGTACTTTACAGATTATAGGTCTTTCAGGCACTCTGAAATATTAGATCCTTCAGTTTATCTTACTTCAGTGATGTTTCACTCCAAGAATCCTTTGATTCAAAGTAGGCATTGGAAGTCACCATAAGTCCTTCTTCCTTCGCACCATCTTACTCTGACCAGAAACTCAGTTCGGATTAAGTCTGGGAATGAAAGAAAAGGATTTAATGCATGAACCCACTCTTCAAATAGAAGGTCTTCTCGGCGCCAAGAAATGATAGAAGTGTAGAAGTAGATTTCCAATCTCCGTCTTCCTCCTCCACTACCATCGCTGCCTCTTCAATAACCACCTCCTCCAGTAAGTCGGTAGAGATGAAGAGGGATCGGCCTTAGAATCCAGTTTCACGCAAGACATCGATGCAACTGTTCTACAGTTACACCGATCCTCACACCTGTCTCCCCAGCCTTGTCCTCCGCAAGGATATGAAGACAAACCCAACTTTGCTCGCCTGTCAAGACAATGTAGTAAAATCTTTACATACAGTAAAAATCTTCCTCAGATTTTGCCGCTTCATCTTCCGACATACATTGATACGTTGGAGGAACGGGAACGAGAGTAGGCATCTCCAACGACTAATCCCCAAAATATTTAAATTTCAACTTCTGCATCTCAATCGCAATTCTCTCTTTATGAAGTATCCTTCGGGTCTTCACCATCATCAAAACTTTTAGAGAATTTGGTAATAAATAAGCGTACTTTGCCACAAACCTTGGTACATGAACTATTTATATAATCTTATATTTAATGTACAGGTACATTTTCCTAAGCATCATCATTCAATACAGACGAAACTCTACAAACCTTAACCGACGCATACATCAGTATTCACATCAACATTTAATACATAAACGTCCTCCCATAACACGTGCATTTTCCATACAGTCAAATACACATCATTTCTTCCTTCATTTTCAAAAATGAAATCCTGAATACCCATATATCCATATATTCTTTCTCAACCGAAAATACTCGGGACTTCAGTTGTGAGGAGGCGATTGTAGGGGCCTATCCCTCGATCTTACCTAAATTAATTTGTTTCCAGTTTGAATCACCTTCATTGCCTCTATGTCAGACTCACGCATTCTACACATGACTTCAATAGACAACATTGCCACCTACTCCACGAACTGGTAAAGAACGTGGGACGAGCTCAAATAAAGAAACCTGATCAAGTCAAAGACATCTGCCTTTCACAAACTCAATAGTTACTTAGTCAACTGCCACTAACCACATTGTTCAGAGAACGTGCTTCAGCACGATGAAGAACTGTGGAGAAGGCCTATATAAAGAAAAATTCCCAGAATAGACAAGGACAAGAAAAATACGAAAGAAATTTCCAAGAAAAACTACATTTTCTAGATTTTCAAAATATCCAAAACTTTTTATTCACAAGATTCAAGTATTTCTAAGTCGAGAGAAACTTGTAATAAGATATCAGCCTCAAGCAATAAAGTCACTATTACAAAAATCTTCCAATCAAGGTCATAGTTTTTTACCTATTCAGAGGCTTTTCACGTTAAATCACCTGTGTTATTTCTCTTTTTAGTTATTATCATAGAAATATTTGTGTAAGAGCTAATTTTAAGCCATCTCGAACTTACGGGATTAGGCCATTACACTCTCCTAAAAGGAGATTTCCTTCCTTTCTTTTTAGACAATCTTATGATAGTATTAAAGTCCCCAATACAAAGCCAGGGTTTAAGATTATTAATAGAGATTTGAGTAAGCTAAATCCACAGATCATATCTATAGATTCTCAGACAATCAGCACGTACAAAAGTAACAAGACAGTCCATAAAAAGAATTATAATATGCTGGCTATTGTTCATAATAACACTATGATCCTGTAGACCCTCCTTCCATATCACCCAAATGTTTTCTTTATTCCCCCTATCCTCATTAGTAATAAGCTTGTTATTGTACCCTGAGATACTAAAGCTCTTAACAAAGATTTTGGGTTTAGCAAGCCCAATAATATTTGGATTCAACTCCCCAATTTTTTTTTTATGTAAGACATGGTTTTCTTGTTCCCCAACCCTCTTACATTCCAAAAATGAACTCTCATTGATCACCTTTAAGAGTAGATCTTGTAATTCTAGGGTCCATAGTATAAACTTTGCTCCCTCTTATAATTTGGTTTTGTAATAAACCTGCTCTTCTTCTTCCATGAGATCAGCCCAACTCTAAAGATTAAGCAGTTTCCTAACTTCATCTATTGGACTATTATGCTCTCCAGAAATTACTTCTTTATAATGTTGAATTCGGTGACTCCTAATTTTGTTAACTACATTCATATCCCCTTGATCACCAGTATTAACACCAATTTTATAACCCCCTTGAGCCTAAGCCCTCCCATTGTAACTAATCACTGGTTCCCTAAACTGTAGTTTGGAGATAGCCGTAGGGGAGACACTTCTAATCGTCTTCCTTTAGGGGTAGACTATACTCCATGATCAGCAATTGTCTCAAACTAAAAAATATGGTTAAAGGGTTTAGTCATACTAGGAAAAAGATTGACGGAGGACTTCTCACTACCAGCAACCGAGTTTTCTAGAAGTAAGTATGTTTGTAAGGAGGATTATCCCCCTGCATAGTCTTCACAATATGAGTCTTGTTCTTTGTGTATTCCTCTCTAATGCTCAGATTTTAACTTCCATTACTCTTTGTATTTCCAGAATATTTTTTAATCTTTGCCACTTGAGTTTTCTCACCTCTACAATCTCTTTATATCAACTTATACTCAGCTATAATATGTGCTACATTCTTATAATGATTGCAGAATTTTGGTACCCTGTGAAGAAGAACCTCTTGAGTAATCAACTTACCTTCAACATCAAGAAAAACATGATTGGGTATAGGCTTGGACATATCAATATCAACCAACACACTAGCATTAACATTAACATTCCCACATCAAGTAATTTCGAACCATTAACATTCATATCTGTTTTCCCTCAAACCATATTTGAAAATGATTTTTCTATTTTATCTGTGTTCAAGACTGATTCAGGGATTTTACCATGGAGAGAATCTGATTTCTCCAGAATCTAATCATCTTTGGGTTGGTGCGATTCCTTCAAACCTAAATAGTCACCCAACTTTGACTTGCCTTTGCCGATCAAGACTGATATTAGTATTCATCTCCTCTAAATTACCCATAAACCCCCATGGATAGCAGATCACTTCCTTACCCTCCTTCGTTGTTGTTGCTCAATCACCTCCTTCGCTGTTCTTCTCTCGGATAAAATAGTTTTCTACCGCCTTAGCAATTGCCTCACCTTTGTACGGATGCGGAAGTACTCAAAAGTTGATTATTTTCTTTTGAAGTATCCAATCCTTGTCAACAAAATGGGTTGCTACAACCATATACCCAAGGTTTTGGATTGATGTCCACATATCGGTCCTAATACACACACGTCCCGACTACTCCTTCATATGTTCCTTTAACTATTTTTTTTCCTCGTTGAAGATACCTATAATATCTTTTGTAACTGTGGTCCTTGAAATGGCACGGAACTTGGGTTGCATTTCTCCATAAAATGACCTAAAGCCTTCTTTCTCTACATGGCTAAATGGGAGCTCATCAATAATAATCATTTTCACTAAAGATTTATGACATTTTTCTTGATCAAACCTCCATGCAGATGGCTGACCCTCTGCTCCAAAATAAGTAATCAATGGCTGGCTTTTATCTCCTTCAAAACTGGGAAAATCCTTATATTCCTTAAGATGGTGCCACAATGGATTGGTTCCTTGAGTAGAAGGTGTTGAAATTAATTTTTGAAAATACTCACAATCACATTCACCTGAATATTTGGTTGTCCCCTCTTTAAAATGCTTATTAAAATGATTCCATGCATCAGAAGGCCCATGATGTCCACCTTTTGATTATATTTTTGGCTGCTTCTTACTAACTACAGCATTTAGATTATTAGTGGTACTCTCCTCCATTGTTGACATAACATCTACTGTAACATTATGAAAATACATAAAATATATATATAAGAAATTGACCCAAATAAAAGAAACAGATAAAATTCTTTCCAAAGTGCATAACTAGACACTATAAGCCCAATGGACCCAAATATATTAAGTTTATTAACCGATAATAACAGTTTATAGTTTCAATATAAACTAAGAATTTAGTTTCATTATCAACTGATATCCAGAATCTGGAAGATTATAGTTTTAATGTAACCAAAATAAAATCTTGTGTTTCATCAATAGGTTTGATCAAATTGATAATCTGGAGGACTAATAACAGTTTAAATATCAATGGGTTTCAAAGTTGATAGTTTCAAATTTCAATATCATCTAGACAAGTACCATAATAATAGTTAAGTTTTTTTTTTACATAAAATTTAGTCGAATATATTATGGAACATTTACAGTCAAGTGCGAGGGTTGCTTGATATTTACTAGTACATGCTACTCGTGCATATGCCGGCAACCCTGGTAAAAACTAACAACATAACTATAAAAGAACTAAGAGAATATTAATGGCCGAGTCACCTAGCATAGTGCTAGAAATGTTCAGCTCCTTATGACTCTAAAGTATTTTATGGATTGCTCTTCGATGTCCTATAGGTAGCTTGGTTTGTCGTTAGTCCATTCCTCCATAGGCTATTTTGGGTCTGGCCCTCTTTGTGCGAGGTGATCTACAGAAAAGTTTCATTTTCTCCATACATGGCGGAACCAGATGTTCTGAAAAAGAGGAGTAATCAGAGTCTATGCTATTCTAAGAAACCATAGTATATTATCTTTGAGGAAAGCTTTAATAGCTATAGCTGAATTGGAGATAACCCAAACTCATTTCTAGCAGTGTGTTACAGCACTCTAAATGCCTGATATGATAGCAGTGGTCTCTGCTATATAGTTTGTAGCTCGACCAATTAATTTGCTGAAAGTGCCTAAGACATTCCCGGTATTATTTCTGTACATTATACCAATCCCCGCCGGTCCTGGATTGCCCATAGCTGATCCATCACAGCAGATTTTAACATCGTTCGATTTAGGGAGCAACCATCTACAGCTCTCGATGTTGCCGCATTTTCATGGTTTTCATTTGGCATTTAACGCCTTTATGATCTTTAGGTCATGAACCGTATTGTTCATCGTATGTTGAGAGAGGTGGGCAACATCTGTGATATCTGTTAGGATGTTCAGTGTGATTTTCTGGATTATAATCTTGAGTCTATCTGAGCGCCATATATTTCTTACGTACCAAATGTTGTTGTATATAGAGAAGACCATGACAACCCATAAGTCTTTAATATATGATCTAGACGATTTTCCCCTTTTTAGAATGGTTCTCCAAGTATCTGTAGGGGTAATAGGATAATAGGAGAAGCAATTTGTAGCCCTTTACCAGAGAGAGGCCACAGGGGGGAAATGTAGTAGTGTATGTGTTTTCATTTCCGAGTTGTTGTGGCATTGGTGACAGACCAAGACCAAGGCTATGCCTTTTTTCCTGCTGATGTCGTCCATAGGCAGGAGATGGTCCAGCAGACGCCATGTAAAACCTCCCGGTCTCAGGTGGAGTGCTTTATTCCACACATATCTCCACCACCATGTCGTGTCCTCTCTTCTGCGAAGAGCGTCAAAATCATTTTTGGTTGTGAATACACCGTGTAGGTTTGGCTTCCAGATCATTGTTTCCGTGCATTTGGTTTACACTGGATCTTATATATGTCTATTCCCAAGGCAAGGAGGAGAAGATGGATATTATTAGGAACGTTCCAGCTTTGTGGGTTGATAAAGTTGCTGAGTTTTGACATACACTTTTTCCATAAGTACCTAGGCAAGTCGATGTATTCCATGATAGGAATGCACATCGCCTAAGTGTCTCTCCAGAAATCAATTTGCGTTCCATGTCTGATATGCCAACCAATGTGAGGCTTTGAAAGTGCAAATCCTATTTGAATACCCTTCCATATAATAGTGGGTTTGTGGTAATGAATTGGGTCTCCGATCTTGCTGCTGAATTTAGATTTTATAAATTTTTCCCATTCTTCTGTACCTTGTTTGAAAACCCAGTACAGTTTGTAGAGCATTGTGTTATTTACTTCTCCCAGACTTTAAACTCCAAGTCCCCCTTCCTTTACCGGTTTGCAGACTTTCTCCCACTTTAGTGTCACTCCTTTTCGCTTTGTCGGGGATCCCATCCATATATAGTTCTTAATGATGTTGTCCCCCTCTTTGATAAGCAACCAAGGCCACTTGTAAATTATAATATTATGAATGGGGATATTGTTAAAGACAGACTTTGCTAGAGTAACTCTTCCCTGAAAAGAAATCATGCTTTCAGTCCAGCTGTTAGCCCTCTTTTGGATCTTTTCAATAAGCGGTAAAATAGCTTGCTTTGTAACCCTCCCTTGTATAAGTAGGATGCCCAGATATACTGCGGGAAACGTTCCCACTTTGAATCCAAATATATTTGAGATAATTCTTCTTCGGGTAAGATGAATACTGCTCATAACAATCTTGCTTTTGGCCACATTGATCTCTTGCTCAGACGCTACCTAATAGTCTTTAAGGAGGAGCTTAAGCTGTCGTAGACATTTGGTGTTCCCGTTTACAAGCAGAAAAATATCATCTTCAAATAGAAGGTGAGTGAGGCTGTGCGTTAGCTTTGTTGATGTCATAGTTTGTATTCTTCCTTGTTCTCTTGCTCTATGGAGATTGATGCTAAGAATATCTTTTGCAATTGCAAAGAGGATTGGGGAGAGAGGGTCCCCCTGCTTGAGGCCCTGAGACATTTGAAAGAACCCAAACAGACTTCCATTCACAAGGATAGATATCATACTGCTACTGATAATTATTTGAATCCAGTTGTAGAATTTCTGGTTGAATCCAAAAGCTTATAAGGTGGTGATGAGGAATGTCCACCTTAGAGTATCGTATGCTTGACTGATATCAATCTTGAAAGCCCCATTGTCATTCTGTATCTTGATTTTCATGTCATTAACCATTTCAGACGCCATACAGATGTTGTTGTGTATGTTTTTATTTTTGATAAATGCACTATGGCTCCTTGTAACACATCTATCTGCAATTGGAGAGCCTCGTGGCTAGTATTTTTGTAATAACTTTAAAAAGAAAGTTACTAAGAAAAATCAACCTGTAGTATGGAATAGAGGATGGGTTACTAATTTTTGGAATCAAGACAATGATGTTGGAGTTAAATGTCAGAGGGATCATACCATCACGGCAAAAGGAGGATATCCCTGAGTAAATGTTCATACTCAGCGTATCCCTGTATTTAAAAAAAAGCTCCTAAAAACCCGTCTGGACCGGGTGTACTGCTATTGTCCATGGAGAAAACCACCTCCTGTATCTCATCATTAGTTGGGTTAGAGGTAAAATGTGTATTTTCCCCCTCTGAATCTTACTGGGGGAGATGTGTAAATAGTAATGGGCAATGTTGAGTTTCAGTTGTCGAGAATTTGTAGCTGTAGTATTGGACGATGTGTTCTTGGATGCTGGCTTGGCTAGTAATGTTTTGTCCCCTATCGTCCCTTATTTCTGTGATAAGAGCTTTGGCATTTCGAGCCTTTGTAGTTGTGTAAAAGTATTTGGTATTTCTACCTCCTGCATGAAGCCATTTAATCCTCAACTTTTCCTCTAGTACACCTCTTCTATTTCCTCCCATCTATTGAGTAGTTTTGTTTGGGCAAGAAATTTCTTTGCAGTCAGATCATTGGTGATATCTTCTTCCAACTGGAGTTAGAGTTGCAACACCTCTCTCTCTAGTCTCGTTTTGTTTTTTTGGTGGGTTACGGAATTCTTTCTCCATAGTTAAATGTTTGTTTTAGGCGTCTTAGCTGAAACATAAGACATAATAGTAGAGCAGCATGCAGCGGTTGTCCCCAGCTATTAGCAATTAGGGCATCAAGCCCAGGATTGAAGGTACCGGAACGGGATGTTATGCGGCCTAGGAACTTGGAAGCATTCACCCATAATCAGTAAATGGCCTGAATGGGTTCTAGGCATCACCTTCATTCCCCAACCCATGAATTTAGTATGCCATTCTGCATTTTTTAAACATTTATCTAGGACCACCAGAGTTCGGTTAATTCTGCTTTGAGCATTGCTCCATGTAAACTGAAGTCCTGAAGAGAGGCTTTCTGATAGCCGAGTAGTATCCAAAAAATTATTGAAGTCCATTACTGCGCTAAGTTGGGTGGTCTTCTCCCCCTTTTCTTTGAGGTTCACAACACCGTATTAAAATCTCCAATGCATATCCATGGTTTTGTATTAGTTGTAGCAAAACTAGAGAGGTTAACCCAAAGCTCCAACCTGTTAATTCTATTGCAGTCTGTATGAACAAACGAGAAGCAGCACTCCAAGTATTGGGTTTCATCAAATTGGATTTCATCAAATCCAAATCAAATTACAAGTTAAACCCAAATCAAGGATTGACCTGAACCTAAATCAAGCATTAGATTTCATCAAATTCAAAGCTAAACCCAAATCAAACTATAATAATAGTTTCAAATTGAAATCTAGAGAGAGAGAGTTACCTTGCAGATGAAGAGTTCTTACTTCTCTAAGAATCAAAATCAAACCAAGCCAAGTTTGGATTAAAGCCAAACCAAAATTAAAGTTGTGAATCAAAATCAAAATGGAGGCAGTGGAACCAATGGAGATTCCTTCTTAACGATTGGAGTTCATACTTATCCTAGAAGATGTTTGGGCAAAGAATCATAGCAATTGGAAGGAGTTACTGGGATTGGAGTTTATGCTTAAGCTTTCGCTCGATGGTGTTAATACGAATGGAGGGGGGCAGTGGAGAAGAAGTGAGCCCTAGATTTTTAAATTATGTTTTTAATTTTAAGTTTCAATTCGGATAAATTTGGAATATTATTCAGACTAAATCGGATCAGGGGTATTCGGATTAAATCAGAATAATATTCGGATAAAATCATATCGGATAGTATTTAAAAAAATCGAATTGAAAATTTTAGAATTTTGAATTTACAGAAGGCTATCCGATTCTGATCCGACTTTTTTCAGAATAAATCAGAAATCAGATTTTCAGAAATTGGAACTGTAAAATAGGGTTCCAAAATTGGAAAAATCAGATCGAATTTTGGAAAAAAAATGGAAGTTTAGACAAAAGTTGGAGCCCTAGAAAATATCGTGTCTGCCATACTATACACATCCGACAAATTTGCTGCATAGCAATTATAAAAAGTTAGTCGCACCGATGATCAACCTTAAATAGAAGAACCTACAGAGAACATTGACATCGATGGCCTAGCAGAGGTACTTATATTGGTACCAAGCTAGTCCAACAGGATAAGGAAGCTCTAGTACATTTTTTACAAATAAATCGAGACGTCTTCGCTTGGACTTTCAAAGATATGCTAGGAGTCGACCCAGCCAAGGCGTATCACAAATTGAGCATCAACAACAAAGCCATGACAGTCAAACAGAAACAGAGAAGGCTATCACCTCATCTCAGAGATGAAGTCAACAATGAAATCAATAAAATGATTGAAGTTGGATTCATTCGAGAAGTAAAGTACCCGGATTGGATCTCCAACATTATCACAGTTCCAAAGAGGAATGTTGAAGTTTGGGTTTGCGTAGATTTCACATATCTAAACAAACACGTGCCAAAGGATAGTTTTCCTCTTCCAATCATTCATCAAATTTTTGATTCTAGAGCAGGTCACGGGCTATTATTTATGATGGATACTGCTTTAGGATACAACCAGATACCCTTTTAGACGAAGATTTGGAAAAGAACACTTTCATCACTAAAAGAGGGTTCTACTGTTACCAAATTATGCCTTTTAGACTGAAGAACGCCAGAGTAACTTATAAAAGGTTAATAACAACTATGTTCAAAGCACCCTTGGGGTAAATTATTGAAGTTTGCATCGACGATCTGCTCTGCAAAAACTTACTAAAGAAAGATCATATCACAGATCTCAATACGGTCTTTTACATTTTATGATCATACCGAATGAAGCTCAATCTTAATAAATGTCAATTCATAGTACATTCGGGCAAATTCCCTGGAAATCTCATCAGTAAAAAAAGGATCGAAGTTGCTCTAGATCAGATTTAAGTTCTACTCAACATGTCGTCTCCAAAAACAAAGAAAGAGATACAGAAGCCCACTGGCAAGATTACAGCTATCAATAAATTCATCTTTATGTCTTCATATCGATGTCGATGGTTATTCCTGTTACTTTGAGGATGTACCAAAAAATGCAAAGTTTGACCACACGATGAGATCGAATGGACAAAAAAAATGTAAAATAGATTTTCAAGAACTTAAAGTCTATCTTAGGCAATCTTCTATAATGAGTACCCTGGTGGACAATGAGGAATTCATCATCTACCTTGCGGTCACAAATAATTCTCTCAGCTCGGTTCTCATTCTACTTGATAACAAGATTGAGAAAACAGTATATTTTATATGCAAAACCCTTATACCAGTGGAAACTAGATATTCCATGATCAAGCGACTCCTCATAACCCTCATTTACTCAACACATAAGCTTAAGCACTACTTTCAAGCTTATTTAGTCAAAGTCATGACGAACATACCACTTCAGTAAGTTCTATCAAAAAAAGAGAAATCCCGAAGAGTGCAATAGTGATCTGTAAGTTTGAGGGAGCATGATATCAAATTCAAACAATGACATTAAAAAAAAAGGTCAAGCAGTGGCTGATTTTCTAGCAGACATCCCAGTAAAAGATCCAGATTGAGAAGAGCATGATCTTGATCTTACAAAAAAACTTGTAGAAGATCGATCTACCAACCCCTTTGATCGACAATCTGAATGGGTTACACAAAAGTGATGGAGACTTATTACAGATAGATCAGGAAGACTCGCAGGGTCAGGGATCAGAATCATACTGATTACTCCTTCAAATAAAAGAATTGAGAAATTTATACGCCTCAATTTTGAAGCCTTCAATAATGTCACAGAGTACGAAGCCATGATCTATGGGCTCGATTTAGCACTGTAAATCAGAGTTTCTAGGCTATCATTCTATACAGATTTATTACTAATAATCAATCATTACTTTGAGCAATACAAGAAATATAACAAGATGGTCGACTATGCAACCCTTGTTTATGATAGGATGAACAGATTCACTAAAGTTAATCTTGACTATTTACCTCGAGGAGAAAACTGACATGCTGATTCCTTGGCTTACTTAGCTGGGGTCTTGGGCACAGAAGAAAAATACCTTTAGATTTTAACCCCCAACATTGATCTCCCCTTGGTATGCACGATCAATACTGGGGGCGATAAAGAGGAGGACAATGATTGGAGGAATCCTTTCCTCGCATATTTTAGCTCAAAGAATGAGTGTGATGGGCCACTTCCAGAAGATCCAAAAGAATGCAGACAATTGATTGAAAACTCCAAGCGTTACACAGTTCAGAAAGGTTGTTTATATCAAAGATAAGTGATGGGACCTTATCTCAAATGCCTCTCAAAGCAACAAGCATATGGAATACTTAAGTAATTACATGAAGAAACGTGTGGCTCCCATACATCAGGATGATCTAATGTTAACAAAGCAATTACACAAGGAGTCTTCTGACCAGGGATGCAAAAGTAAGTAGAAGAGTACTCACGCAAATGCGATACATGTTAGAGACATGGTTACCAGATACGAGCGCATATACTCGAGCTCCTTGCCAGTAAGGAATTCTAGCCTTTCAAAAGGTTGGCGCTCGATCTGGTAGGGGAATTCCCAAATACACTAGGCAACAAAAAGTTCTTACTCGTTATAACTGATAACTTTACAAAAATGGTAGAAGAAGTTCCCCTTTGCCAAACTCATGAAGAAGTCTTTTCATTTATCTGGGAACATATCATCACAAGATTTTGTTGCCCCCACCTGATTCAGATTGATAATGGGCCACAGTTCGTTAGAGAAAAGGTAGTTGTTTTTTCTTAACAAACACAACATCATTCATTCCCCATCCAATCAGTATTATCCCCAAGGAAATAGGCAAGCCAAAATCACAAATAAAGCGATAGTGGATGGAATCAAAAAGAGACTAAAAAAAGGAAATTAGATAAGGGAGCTGCCTCATGTCTAGTAGGCATACCATACTATACCATGAAAATAACTAGATGTTCGCCCTTCCTCTTTTCTTATAGAACTGAAGCGGTCATCCTAACAGAATATCACCATCTTGTCAAAGATCATGAGCTAACAAATGAGGAAAATGAATTTAAACTAGCCTGTAATATGAATTGGATCGATGAGACCCGAGCTCGAGCTGCTGCCAACCTGGGTCGATATCATCATATGCTAACCAATTCATACAACAGAAGAGTCCAAAGTCGTGAACTCCAAATTGACGATCTAGTTCTTAAAGAAATCCCCAAGAGCAGAAAAGAGTTAAATGCCGAGAAGCTCGCAAGAACAGGGAAGGTCCATTTTTGGTCGTAGGACAAACTGGACTTGGATCCTACTACCTCATAATAGAGAAAGGCGTCAGAATACCAAGCCCTTAGAACATTATGAGATACTATCACAAAATCTCTAGTTCCCAAGCACAGGATACATCAATTAGCATTTTTTACATTTCAAAAGTAAGATTACAATTTCCAATAGTGTGTATATTATTTTCTACTAAACGAAAACTTTCAAGTTTTTTCCCACATTACTCTACAATTATACATATATACCAATATTAAAGATTAAAGCAAACGAAAATACTAGCTTTCAATCACTGATCTCTACTATCTCTAAGACTCAAGATAAAGCAAAGGTAAAAATAGCTTTCATCTGTCTAACATCTAAAATACAGAAGCAAAAATAGTTTACTTATTTATATAGGTTTTTCTTACGGTATAGCAGATGAACCTTCCCCTACAGTCGGAGCTCGTGCAGTCATAAATTCTTGTACTCGAGTAACAACAATCTCCCTTCCTCGCTCTACTTGCTCTGCAGTAATGGGGCCAATTTTAGTTTCCATCAAATTCAGGCAGGTACCTCAATCCACTTCAGTCTTACAAATAAAACCTTTAAACACCAAATAATCTTGCAGCGTATCCCTTTCAAACTCAAGCCTCTTCCCTTCCTCCACAAAATATGTAATTACTGTCGTCATCTCCTTTGAATGCACTTCATCCGTGGAAAGTTTGCCTCAATTACGCACGGCTTGGTTAGTAAAACTACTTTGTATACTCTAAATTGTTTATAAAACTTTCTGTAGCGTGTCTTGGCTCACTCCGAACATCCCTCTAATTCTGATATGACACTGGTCAATGACTTCGCCAGTTCCAACAATCTACCCTGTTCAACCTTACTTTTCTCTTTATTATCGTTTAACTCTTGTACATCCTTTCGCAATGCCGTCAACTCCTCCTCCTTTTTCTCTAAAACCTCAAGCACATTACTTTCCCTAGCACAATTCTTCAACATTTCATCCTTTATCTTAAGAGATTCTTCTAACTCCTTTTCTTTCATTCGAGAAATGTCTAACCTATCCCAATTTTCTCTAGCTTGCTGATTAAATTTTCTTACGGCAGCTCAAACATAAACTAAATCTACCTCCAAATCTTTGATTTGAGCCTGGGCATGAACCAATTCATCCTTAACATTAATAGTTTTGACATCCCTCTATTTCTTCTTTGATCTCTCTATAACCTCTGCCTTACTGCCGTGAGGACTTGACAAATCAACCATTAGCTTCTTCACTCATTCATTAAGCTTATCACATTGATTTTGAGTACTCTAGAGACTAACCTCTTTTAACTTTATGGTCTCACTCAGCTTATCCATATCACTTTTGGCACTCACCAAATCTACTCACGCCTTAACCAGTTTGACATTCTTTCTCCTCAATTCCTTCCTCAAATTATTAAGATACCTTGGTAGTTACAACACTTTGCCTTTAACGATCTGATACGATTGTAGGGGCCTAGCTTCTTTCCGAGGGGAAGTTGGCTCTCACAACACTGGGTTAATCTTTAATCAAAGGAATGCAAGTAAATAATCCAAGCGTGAACAATCTATAGACAAATACTTGTGTAGAGGCCCGAATGTGATGCTCTACGACCTCTGATGAGGATTTTTAAGAGTATTTATATTACTGATGAGTAATCAAAGGTTCGAGTACTGGGTTTATACAAGGAGGTCGAAGGTAAACTGCAAGGGGGCTGGGGGGAATTTTTATAACCCTCCATTGGTTCCACATCTCTCCTATTTATAGAATATAGGAAGGGCTGAGTCACCAAGGGTACTGTCCGGATATCCCGACGGGGTACGGGCGTCGGACATGTCTGTATTGTCATTGCAATGGTTATTGAAGATGTCTCTATACTTTGTTACTATGGCAGTGGTTGGGCCTGTCACTGTAGTTGCAAGGACCAATTACTACGCCATCTTGCCTGATAAGCTGGCTGTCTGTCCCATCATATTTCTGCCATGTGCAGATATGGTTGAATGGTTTCTGCTGTGATGTGTGTAGTCCGTCCTCGAGGCTTGTTTGGATTCAAAACTTTATCTTCAGGGGATCTCTGGAAGGCTTGTTATGAGGATTGAATAGGCTTCGATATATTTGGGTACACTGCGAAGTAAGCTTCAAGTGTCTGAGAGGGGTCGAAGGCTACGAGTAGGCTACTACATTCGCCCCCTCTTAGCGAGGGTCTCGAAGCCAGGTGGAGAGGTATTCGTTGAAAAAACTGTTTAACCTTAGAATTTGAGCGGTTTGACTGTTAGTTTTCAAGTAAGTAATAAAAGAGGGTAATTAAGAGGTATAGGTGGTTATAGAGTAATGAATGAAGTGAGGCTATAAGTATGGGTTATTGGGTAGGGATACTGTGTAACCCTCTTCTTTGTCATTCTTCTCTCTTTCCTTTGCAAGTTTTGGAAATCTTCGTGGATACCACGCCCAATACACAATATCAAAAGAGGATGAGGTTTGCCCAGGACCGTTGCGTAGGGCGAAAGACTGGTAAACTTCATATAAAGTCCTTCAGGCATCATGATCTGGACTGGGACATGCCCGAACTGGTTGAGGTAGAGGCTAGAGAGTTCATCAATGGGGAGCCTTATGCCTATCTTTGGGACCAACTGAAATATAATTTTACTACTGCGAGAAGCGTTATCTATTTCTGTCAGCTTTGGCCGAATGTCTTGTTTGTGCAGAAGAGGATATGGAGGGACATAGCGTGGTGAGTGGAGCTGGACCTTCTGAAAGTAGGGCGACTATTTGATGTGGTGAATATTTGTATCTTTGTATTTTTGGGGTTTTTGTTTGGGGTGGTTATAGCAATATATTCTATTTTGTAAATCGGATAATGGAATGGAAGCAATATTTTCTAAAACTTTGGGTGACTGTGTCTGGTTGATATTATAGACGAATACTCTCATAGGCGCGTTTAGCACATGCATGTCATCGATTTGTTAATAGTGGGTAAAAAATGGTATCAAAATATAATGATATGATCGAAGGCCATAGACTTTGTTATTGGTTAAAACTTGGTGCAAGGAATTGGGGTCGAAGTGTGAAGATGGTCAAATGTTCGATGCTAGAGGTTTGCTCAATTATAAGTCCTCGGGAATGAGACATGAATGCAGTTATAGATGAATCGGTTACGCCTAGGAAGTTGGAAAGTCATGACTGTTAAATTTTCGAGGTGGGAATTGATGGTAGCAATTAAGTCAGCTTGGGAGGAGGGAATGTTGAAATCCTTCTTCAAGTATAAAAGGAACTATGGTGGAGAAGATTTCTTCATCGTTCTTCGATCATTCTCTCTTCATCTATTTTCTTATTTGTTCGGATCAGAATGGCTGCAGACCTACCCGTACAAGAGGACCAGGCGGCAGTGAGAGTCAGGCGATTACTTGAGGACTTATTGGGGCTTCAACGGAGGTTTGTTATTGAAGAAGACATTGATGCTAAGATGACGAACCTTTTTAAGGCGGAACCTGGGCCACCCATCCTTGGCATGCCCTTCACATATTGGTAGGAAATATTGCAGATGATGGGGCCGTCACCCAGCCATCGGTTGTCTCTTCTTGAGGTCCTTGTAGAAGATATAGTAGACCAGGAGGATGAGGATGTTGCAGCCGTGGTTGAAGATGAGCATCCCGCTGATAATTAAGGTCCTCTATTTGTTTGGTATTTTTGTTGTTGTTTTCTTCTGTTCTGCTACCTTTTTCTTTTCTTTTAACGAGGCTTGTAATATGTTTTGACTTTCTGAATGAAATTGGTGTTTGGAAGCACTGTTGTAGTAGTATTCTTGCTTTTCATAGGTAATAACTTGATTTATCAAGCTGAAAGTAATAGTATAATCTGAATTTTTGAAGTAATCTCGTGAGCTATCAAATTAATAATATAACTGTCGAAGTATAGTGTTCGGATTGTTGAAGAAAAAAATTAAATTTTCGAAGTAAAAAGTTGTAGTCTGTCGAAGTGGGAGTATTATCTGCCGAAGCTGAAAAGATTGATCTGTTGGCGTAAAAGGCTGGGTCTGCAAGCATAAATGTTTGAATTGTCGAAATGTATGATTGTAATATGTCGAAGGGTGAATGTGATCTGTCGGAGGAAAAGGGGTGATCTGCCGAGATAATAGAAGTATGAGGTTTTGAATTGACGAATGTGTTGTAGATAGAATGTCGATATATTAGAAACCAGAATTTGAGGTTATCTGCTGATAAGTCTTCAAGACGCGGAGTGGTCGATTACATAAATTTGAGGAATGTGTTGAAGGCTATGTTTGATTTGACTGATCATACTGACAGCCCACACAGTTGACCTGTCAGGACGGTACGTGCGCCGGGGGCAGTGTGCCGAAAAGTAATCATGATTTTTGCTCGTATTACAGAAATAGTTGTGACTTAACTATTTGGATTTGATTGTTTAGCTTTGAGTAAGGGTGAAAGGGTTCAAAAAGCTTTAGTTTTTACAGGTAATTTGAAGTGAGCGTGCGGCTCGCACGTGAGGGATATGAGGTATAAATCGGTCAAAGCATATTGAAGCCGAAAAGCCAGGGTAGTGGGGTCATGGTAATGATAATGGCTTGAAAATCGAAGCGGTTTTGGTTTTTTCGAAAGAGTATATAAGTGTGAGAGGAGTAATCACTGTACTGTTTACTGAGAAAAGATCAAGGAGACTGAGGAGAAGAGAACGTACACATTTATAACTTGAGAGAAGTTGCTGAAATTATTGCGTTGATCATGCTGTTTCGCGGATAGTGCTTCTAACATAGATATGTCACTTGATCTCTACTAATTTTTATTTTATTTTCCCTTCTGAGTCTGTGAGTATGACACTCTGGGTGGAAGGTTTGGAGGTTATCATCAAAGATGAGGAGATTTGATGAATCTGGGTTTCGACCCATTCTGGGATTTTTGGTGTTTTGGAGGAGGCATAAGGTTTAGGATCGAGGTTTCGAGTGTGTATAAATCCTCTGGAGGGCGTAGATGGGATATGGGTTATGGGTTATGGACGCAGAATTGTCAAATTTATCGATCTAATTGCGTGCCTCTTCTTTTGTAGGCTAAAATGCATAATCATCAAGCTTCAAGACGGTGGCTGATAGACGAAGAGATCGAAGCATTCGAAGCTAGTATTTTTGGTCGTCTTCAATGGATGAGGACAGCGACTTAGAGGTGTTAGATGTTGTAACCGAAGCCCCTTTGTCTAGGGTTCTGCCGGCTGGTGAGGTTCCAATTATGAAACGTCGTAGGATAAAAGTAACTGAGGATAGTGAAGAGGAAGAGATAGTGTGGGGAGAGAGAGGCGAGGGTAATATGAGGACTTCTATTGGTGGAAAGGGAGGAGGTGGTCAAAGTGATGAGAGTAGGGATTCGACTGAGTCAGATAGGGTCGAAGGTACCGTTTAGGCTAGAGATAAGGTTAGATTAGATCGATTCCCTGCCAAACTGGAGTTGCCGAAGGTGGGGGTGTTGTTGAGTGTGGCGAGAGTAGGGTTAACTTTCAAGTCAGACCCTGGAGAAAGGATTATGGCTTATAGAGGCCAAATTTGATTGGGAATGGAACTTCCCCGTTGAAGACTGGTGAAAAAGGTATTAAATTTTTGGGAGGTGGCCCCTGTTCAAATGAATAAAAAATTTTACGAGATGATGATGGTTATAGAGGGAATGAATGCAAACTTGAGCAGTGAGGGGAGGGATTTAATTAAGTGGTTTGATATTGTTACCTTCTACTCGAAGAAGGCAAGCCATGACCCAGGTACCTACCACATCCAGTGCCACCCAGAAAGCCTTGGTTCTTTGATCTGTGTTTGACGGGTCGAGGGTGGAATAAATATTTATTGATAGTACGGGGTAACTACGAGAATATGGAGGGGGAGGATCTTTGTAAGTTGCGTCATAGGGTGTATAATCAGAGTAAGTATGTTGTTGAGGGATTGTTGCTGATGTATGTCTTGAATAAGTGATAAATATATTTTGTTTGCCCTGCTGGTCCAAAGAATCTGCCTTGGAACAATCTGAAGAACTATATTTATACTTTGATCGAAGCTAGTAAGGATTGGGTAAATTCTATTTTCGACAGTCTTGTTATCAAGAGGCAGAAGAGGAAAAAGATGGATTTCCTTCTTCGAAATGTACCCATTACGTCGAAGCCACCGAAGAGAAGGAGAGGCGAAGGTGATTCAAAGGGTCCAGAAGAAATGGGAGGGGAAGAGTTGCCAAGAAATTTTTAGTATGTTCCGAAAATGCGGAGGGGATCGAAGCAAGCAGCGCTCGTACCCGAAGTGGCCGGCGATGCTTCGAAACTAAGGCTGAGGCAGATTCCAACACAGGCTGAGAAGGGGAAGGGCCGAGTTGTTCCCAAAGTTCCGAAGGTACAACAGATGAAGGTTAGTCAGCGTAAAAGGCGCAGGGCACTTGGAGAAGATGATGTACCAGATGAGGATGAAGAGATGATGAAGGCTGAATGACAGGAGCAAGCAGTGGTTAAACATGCTTTGATGGTTGAGCTCTACGAGGATGACCCAGACGAGGTTTTGAAAGAAATAAAGAGGAGTATGTTTCAGGTAACTATCTATGATTTTTTTTGTGCGAGTCTGAAATTTCTTTTAGGTTTTTCAAGTTTTGAAGTGCACTGACTGCTTGAATATTCTTGCAGACGGATGCTTGGGTGCAATCTTACAACAAGGCAATGAAGTCAGTAAAGGGTAAATTGCAACAAGCAGTGGAAAGTTTGGATCTTTCTCGAGGGACTGAGGCGTCATTGGTGTCTGAAGTCAAAAGGTTGAAGTGAGATCTAGTGGCGATTACTGACTCATTTGATGAGAGGCTCAAGCTTCAGCGGTCAAGGCAGGAGCGAGAGTGGTCGGCAAAGCTTATGGCAAAAGAAAGGGAGAAGGCAGAACTGAAGGTGACTTACCAGCGGCAGTTTGATAATAAATGTAAGGTGACTGTCAGGTTGAAAATGATTATAGAAGAAGAGGTATAACCCTGATACTTTGGAACCTTTTCCTATTTCCCTAGAGCTTGTTGATGGAGATGATTTGCAGAAGAAGGAAGGAGAGGCATATGTTGTTGTTGATGGAGGTACTAGAGGTGGTGCAGAAGCTCCTGCGATTGAATTGACTAGTACTGGAATTGTGGATGATGTTGCTGTCGATGGTGAGAGGTCGAGGCCTTCGACTGAAGGGACTGAGGGTGTTGGCACTGGGGGACCTGCGGAGGAAGAAAGTGTAACCGCGCCGGTATGAGTATTTGGTAGTGGAGTTCCATACCATTCTTTTCTGATTTGTCATTGAATTGTAATATTTTGAACCATGATTATTTTTTGTGTTGGTCTCTGAACTTGGTATGTCTTTGAGTTATTGAACTATATTGATGGTAGTTATCTGTAGAATTTTTGAAGTTGATTCTGAACTGCATTTGAATTGAAGCCTAATGTTCTGAACTGAATTTGTTGTCTTACTTTATTCTGGATTGCTGAAATATTGATGCGCATTCTGTTGGCTTGGCTTGTATTGAACTTTTGATAACTTAACTTTAATTGTAATGCAACCGTTTCTCTGATCGATAATGCTTTGAATCTTCTTTGCACTTAGTAGAATTGTAGATATTCCTGTATAATAGTATATGTATGTATTGTTTATGTCAAATAATTGTGGAATGATCGAACCCTGAAGAGCTTCGAAGGATCTTTTGGACATCGAAGATCGAAGCCACAACGATGTTGGAAGTTTGAAAAATAATTTCAAGGTCACCTTCGAGTATCAGTCGGGCTGAGGGGACGTGATATCTAGAGGAAACCCTGAAATTCGCTGGATTTCGAAGGCCTAAGCCACAACAAAGCAAGAAGTGTTCACCTCCAATGCATTCCTGAGGGTCTGGCCTTTCGACCATTCGTGCCCCTCAGGTTTGCTCGAATGATGGAAACTTGAAAATTTCGAGGTCGCCCCCAAGTATCAGTCGGGGCGAGGGTGGACATGATACTCGGGGTAAACCAAGAAATTGACTGGACTTCGACGATTTTGGAGCCTGATCGAAGCATAATTGTTCGCCCCCAATGCATTCTTGAAGGTCCGGTCTTTCGACCATCCTTGCCCCTCGAGTTTGCTCAAAATTGGAAGCTTGAAAATTTTAAGGTCGCCCCCAAGTATCAGTCGGGGCGAAGGGTTGAGATGATACTTAGGAAAAACCAAGAAATTGACTGGACTTCGAGGTTTCAGAGCCTGATCGAAGCATAACTGTTCACCCCCAATGCATTCTCGAAGGTCCGGTCTTTCGACCATCCTTGCCCCTCGAGTTTGTTCTTAATTGGAAGCTTGAAATTTTCAAGGTTGCCCCCAAGTATCAGTCGGGGCGAAGGGTTGACATGATACTTAGGAAAAACCAGGAAATCGACTGGATTTTGACAGTTTTGGAGCCTGATCAAAGCATAACTGTTCGCCCCCAATGCATTCTCAAAGGTCCGGTCTTTCGACCATCCTTGCCCCTTGAGTTTGCTCGAAATTGGAAGCTTGAAAATTTTAAGGTCACACCCAAGTATTAGTCGGGACGAAGGCATGTCAATGAGGGCTCGAATATGGGTGGGGTCAATCTAGATACCTCGTTTACTGATAAGGTGGCCCAAAATTTTTCCAAACAAAACACCAAATTGGCATTTATCGGGTTGAGTTTCATGTTATATGTGCAAAGTATCGAAAAGACTTCGGTTAGGTCTTAGATATGGGTCTGTTTCTGGAGGCTCTTGCACAATATGTCGTCGATGTAAACTTTGATCGACTTGCCGAGCAAGGGTTTAAACATGATTGTGACCAGGCGCTGGTAAGTGGCTCCCATATTTTTAAGGCCGAAAGGCATAATATTGAAATAGTAATGGCCTTGTTCAGTGATAAAGAAAGTTTTAAGTTGATCTTCGGGGAGGAGGGGTACCTGATTGTAACCTGAAGCCTCGTTCATCATGGATAGTCGCACATGTCCAGTAGTAGCATCGAGAAGTGTTGAGATGACCGGGAGGGGGAAGCTATCTTTCGGTGTATGCTTGTTAAGGTCTGTGAAGTGAACACAGATTCGAATCTTGTCGTTCTTCTTAGAAAGTGCCACAATGTTTGATATTCAGTCAACGTAGTTTACTTCTCTGATAAAACCTATGGCTATGAGCTTGTCCACTTCGAGGTTTACAGCTTCTAGAAGTCGTGGTGCCATGTTGCGCTTCTTATGTTTGACTGCTGAGGAATAGGGTATGAGGTCGAGGCGATGGCATGCCAGGTTGAGGTTGAGACAGGTCATCTCCTGGAATGTCCATGTAAAGACATCTTTGTTTGCTCGAAGGAAATCTGTAACCTTGAGGCGCTCTGCCTCATCGAGAAAAGTTCCAATGAATGTACCTTGACCAGGACCGTCGAGTTCGATATAAATAGAAGGTTTGATGGGTGAGGTGGTATCTATTGACGGTGTGGGGATATAAAGAGACAGTAATTGCTATGGGTGGCTTACGAGTTTTTGGGTTTGATCGATCTCTGGGTGCTCGCATGAACGGGCAAGGCGTTGGGAGCCTTACAAGTTCCAAGTACCTTCGTGAGTATTAAAATGAAGGGTCTGGTGGTAAGTCGAAGGTATGGCACACATGGCGTGGAACCAGCCATACCCGAGGATACCGAGGTATTCTGACTTCTTATCAATGACAAGAAAACTGGTTTGAAGTGTAACGGGGCCTGTGGTGACTGGTAGACTGATTCAGCCGATAATGACCTCTGTGGTCCCAATGAAGCCTTTCAATTCGACATTGGCAGCGGTTAGGGGGTCGGTTTTCTTCATTGATTCGACGGTTGGGATAAAAGGGACATCAGCTGCGCTCCCTGTGTCTATGAGAATTGTGTGGAGGATGAGGTTTTCGATCTTAATCATAATGACTAGTAGATCAAAATAGGGAAAATGGACGTGAGATGTATCACAGTTGATGAAAGAAATACCTTTGAGTCGAGGGCGAGGGATTGATTCTGGCAGGAGGGTGGAAAGTTTCTCCGGATAGGTGAGCTTACAACATTCTTCGACGCGCTTGCGTTTGTTTTTGGAACGTCTGCTGCCTATGTTGTTAACTTCGATAAAGCATGATCTGCAGATATGTACCACGGCTGGGTCAACAGTAGGGGTAGATTGAGGTTGGAGGTAAGACCCGTCAAGGTAGCTGGGGAGGTCGGCAATATACTGGTATAGACGACCTACTTTGAGGATAAGTTTGAAAGAACATTGGAGGGCAAAACATTTGTTGGTATGGTGACAGTTACATTTGTGATTGGCGTAATAAGGTTTGCCTGCTCTGACTTCGATAGGGAAAGGGATACGCCAAATGGGGTTTGCCTGTATATGTAGTAAAAGGGTGCTAAGAGGGGCAGTGAGTATGGGTAATACTGGCTTCGGCCACATCTTGCGGGCTTTAGCGTTGTTATCGATGTTAGGGCGTTTGCGGCTCTCCGTCTCCTTTGAGATAGGAACGATCAGGGTTGTTAGCGTAGAAGGTGGGTTTTGTCGAGGTTTGTTGATAGTTGGGGTCGAAGGCTGGCTCGGCTTATGTGAGTCACAGAGGCGTTCGAGGTTAATACACCCGTTGACCTTTGAGAGCATCTCTTTAAGTATTTGAGGTTTATGCAGAACGAGGTACTCTTTTACTCGATTGTGATCAGGCAGGACATTCGAGTATGCGAGTATAGCATTCGCGCAGTCAAGGTTCTTAATTTTCCGCGATTCATCGAGGAACCTTTTGGTGAAGGTTTCGAGTGTCTTGTTGCTGGATATTCTGAAATTGAACAGGGCGTCAACTATGACTTCTATGTCCTTATTGAAGGCAAATTGGCAAGGAAAGGCTGTAATAGTTGCTCGAAGCTTCGTATCGAGCCATTTGGGAGGTTGTGATACCATCGAAGGGGGTTGTTAGTAAGGCTGGTAGGAAAAAGGCGACATAACAGGTAGTCAGTCGTGGAATAAAGGCTCAGAGCATTTTAGAATTCGAGAATGTGTGATTGAGGGTCTGTATTGCGGTATTTGCAGAGTTTGGGGGAACATAAATTTGGGGGTATCTCGATAGCGCGAAGTTTGGGGAAAATAAGGTTATTTAGTCGATTCCAAGAGTTATGTTTTGGGCTCGCACTGACCCGAATGACAGGTTGTACTTTGAGGTTGAAGTCCTGCTGCGCTGCATAAGCGGGATGAGGGGGAGATCGAGGTATTCGAGGATGGTGAGTTTGAGTAGGTGGAAAATATACATATCTCAATAACTACAGTACTTTCAGCTCGAAAAATATCTTTTTATAACCTTACAGCAGTTTAATCAGGTCACCACATAAAAGTTCACACACAATTCGAAATATCCTTTCGATCTAATAACTATTTCAAACAATTCGATATACTAAATTCATATAATTTCATATTGTGATACATTTTTCAAAAAATATCTTTCATTGGCTCAAAATTATAAGGTACATATTACTTTACAAAATTCGCTACATAAACTTCCTACAGATCGTTCTACAGATTACAATCAATATTAATTGTGAACGAGACTTTAAATTCAAGCACCCGAAGCTTCTCCCACTTGACACCGCAACTTCTGCAAGAAAACAAATATGATTATAGCAGAGACACACTTCCTCCTTTGAAACCACTACCACCGTCTCTTCCTCCGTATAACCTACCACTACCATATCTTCTACTACCAACTTCACCCACAAAATCCACTCGCGCACAAGATAACGACGAGAAATCCTGGCACGGGTACCAATTTCCTCATCTTTCACAATAATAGCCTTCTCTGCAAGAAAATGGAGATACACCCTTCGCAACCACTCTGATTGGGAAGAATGTAAGCGTTTCATATGGCAATGATCCTCATCTACCTTTGTTGCCTCATAAATAGTCATACCTTCAAAGGAAGGATGAGCTGGATAAGAAAAAGGGAGATCAAGAAGGTGAGTCCTATTGTAATGAAGTTGGGGCTCTTACACTTTGGCAGGAACTATGTTCTCCCTTGCTTAACTTCTAGTGGTCACCATTGATTAATTCACAAAGATAGAAGTACTTGAAGAAGGACAACCGACGTAATAGCAGAGCAAAGTATTTATAGAAGTACAGTATTCAATGCAGGGAAAGATTTCCAACAGTGATCATTATGCGATATGGTATCGGGAACCCAACAGCCAAACAAATCAATCAATTCAATGCCTTGACATCAATTAATACCACAATTCTGCCTTCAATAAATACCTTTATTTCCCAGATAAATCCACATAAGAAAATGCATCATTTAAATTTTTGAAAAATCCATCCACATTCCAATTTACGAAATCCATGGGCACTTCTCAACTCAAGCGACCGGTGGCTTCAGTTGTGAGGGCACGATTACAGAGACCTATCCCTCGAGCTGTGATAAACTCAAGCTAATCCAATGCCAGACTTGCGCAATATACACGTGACATACACTAGCAGAAGTAATACCTAAATTGCGAACTAATGAAGAACGTGACTCGAGCACTATAGATAAAATATAATAAATCAAATGTACTTGTTTCCCACGAAATGGCAGTTATAAGTTTAACCGCCACTTGCCCCCATTTTTAGGAGAATGTGCGTGCATAAGTAAACAAACTGAGAGTGAGGTCTATAAAAAGGATAAGTTCCAAAGGAGAATGAACAAAGTTTTTCTAGCTTAAGAGAGCATAAATTTAAATTAAAATATCAGTTTCAAGCAATAAAGTTACAGTTACTAAATCCTCCAGTCGAGGTCATGGTTTTTACCTATTTAAAGGTTTCTACGTTAATCGCCTGTGTTATTTTTATATTGGGTTTTACTAATTCTTGTCACAGGTATATTTGGTGTAAGAGCAATTTCGAGTTATTTCGAGCTACTATGTAATTAGGCCCTTATACATAGGGTCAACCTGAAATTCATATAATTATTTTGGCAAAAACACTAATTCGTTTATTAAAAATAATGAAAAGCATGAGAGGGGGATATAGACTTTACCTCTCTAGACATGAATAAAAAAATCAAAAAATAAAGACTTGTTAGGAACAAGTTCGGTTTGGGTCCTACCCGAAATAGGTTGGGGTAACCCACCGACTCTTAGCCCAACTCCTAAGTTTATGGGGAGAGTTTTAGAGACCTATTGTAGCCTCCTACATATACACCCTGAGGAAAGTATTCTTTGTAACCTAACAAGTTCATCAATTAAGGTTATCTCTCTTCTTTCTCTATATTGTGTTATATTCTGTGTTTTGTGTATAAGGACTTACTTCCGGTCTTGAACTCAAGTATTAAATCAACCTTTCAGGCAGTAACTCGACCTGGCGATCACAAGACAACATGTTACAGTAGTGACTCATTAAAGAAACCGTTACAAGAAAAAGAGATCAGAGATACCATAATACAACCATTACGAAGGCTCACCAAAACTGCTTTGTAACGTCCCTCATTAAAAAGAGATAGTGGTCATTAAACAGTCATAATAAGAGGCATATAAATAATACCAAGGAATAAGATATTGGGGAGATTTTTCCATCTTAGAAATCTAGACAATACTATCCAGAATACTATTAGTAACTTGTAATCACAAGATAAATAACATTTTCCTTTTAAAATTCTCATAAGAGGTCGTGGTTTTGACCTATTTAAAGGTTTTTATGCTAACACTTGTATGCTAGTGATTATTTGTTAAAATTAGTATTTTGCTCATCTTTGGTCTGAGAAACTAAGTTCGAGTCTTGAATTTAGGCTCTTATATTTGGCGTCGTCTATTGGAAATGATATAATAAACTACAATTCTCAAGGACGATATGTACTAATCGGGTTTGAGAAATGCCAAATCCCTGTCAACCGCCACCCCTGGTCTTACAAACATAAGGAACAGGCACAAGAACAAATCAACTAGAAAATCTGTGAGCTACGCTTAACTCCGAAACATAAAGAAGAACAATGTTAGAGCAATAATTGGCGGAAGTACAAAACGCTCTAAAAATTCTACAGGGACAATAGGTAGTGATACAAAAGAACAAAGATATGTATCCTGCTATATTGAGAATTTTAGCTCGTGACAGATTAAGACCTTTTAGAGGTGTCAGCCAAGGAGCTGATACTCAACTTGACCAAAACACACGGGAACCCAAGATTTTTCTGGAACCTGCCGTTCATCAAGAGGTCGATAAAAGTTTGGTTGACCTTAGACAGGTGGAGGTTGTACCAAGGATAAGAACCCGTATTCTCATATAGGAAATGCTAAACGAGGGAAATATAGATCACAACCCCAGGGTGAGGCGTCTTCACCATCAAATTGTCACAGCCCAGTAGTTTGTTACTTAAAAGCATATGGACAAGCGCATCAAAGAACTCCTGAAGGCCCAAACATGCACGAGCAAAAATATTATTATCATATTACAGAAGAGTCTGATTACGCAAGAATTGCTGGATAGCGATGTACCATCAAGTTTTCTTAAACCAAAAACTAAAAAGTATAAAGGAACGGGTCCTATTGAGCACGTGTAGGAATTCAATAATTCTTTGGGATTATACTCGACGTCGAGCCATATTTTATGCCATTTATTCCCCACCGTCCTCCAGGTTGTGCCCCTATGCTAGTTTCACTCGTTAAGGGAAAGATTGATCCATTCTTTTGATCAATTATGTGAATTCTTCATTAAAAACTATTTATACGGCCGTGATAAGGAGGAGAATCTTACACCCTTATCAGTCTCAAACAAATACCAAGAAAAAAGCTCAAAGAATTTACCAAGAAGTTATTGGATCTGGCCAGAGTAATAGATAGTCTCAACCATAAAATTATAGTGTCAGCCTCTATAAATACAATACTTATTAAGAGCAGAACGAAAGAGCACCTCATCTTGAACAAGCTAGCAACTCTAGAAGAGATAGTCAAGAAGGTAAACAATTACATCGATGTTGAAAGAATGATGTCTAAGAGGTAAAAGCCTTCAAAATCTATCCTCACAACTAAAGAACAAACACACATAACGAGAATTCAAACGCACTACATATACCAGAGGTGATTGAAAATGAGTGAAGTCTGAAAAAGACTGACCTCGAAAAGGAAACAATTTTCCAAAGCCTTGTTTCCTGAGATTGACTGCCAAGTTAGCTGATATCTATTTTGCACTTCAAAAAGATAAATGATTTAGAAATGCACAACCCCTCGAGCCAATCAAAGGAAAACCGTACTGCAAGCATCAGAAAGTTAGACACCATGATACAAAGTGATGTTATCCCCTACATAGACACATAGAATATATACTTAAAGACGAAGTAATGCACGAGTATATTGTCAACGTGGAAAGTTATAAGAACAGGAGCTACCAAAAAGATAATAAAGTTATCCAGATCGAAGAAGAGACTAAAGAGAAACACCTATATCATCTTTGCCTCAATCACTTTATCGAGACACACAAGATAAACAGATCAGTCATATTCAAAAAATACTTACTCATTCAATGTCATGACCTCTCCGTGGTGGAAATGGAAGCTCAATTACTCCCAAAGTCTAGTAGTAGGAGAGTCAAGATCTCCTTCGAAGATTGTGATGCCAGCCATGTTAAATTTTTTCACCATGGCACACTAGTTATCATGTTAAAAATAAAAAACTTTGCAATACATACGATGACGATGGACACCGAAAGCACTATTGAAGTACTTTTTCAAAGTACTATCGAGCATATGGGTCTAACAGATGGAGTTGTGACCAGTGATATGGATATCATTGGCTTTAATTGATTTAAAGAAGTACGGGTGGGGAAAATTGTGCTTCTTATTACAATAGGTTCTGCTATAGTTGACGTGGCATTTTATGTTGTGAATGCAAAGTCAAGGTATTTGGGGATAGTGGGACAATGTGGGCTGCATAATATGAAGGCCATTCCATCTACTTATTATCTTGCATTACCTCGACTGTAGTAGAAATAGAGATGTGTTCACTTGAATATTACGAGAAATGGCAGTTGTCAATCCCACTTTGGCTTGTCATAAACTCTATTAAATAGATACGGTTCTAACGGTTAAACAAGAACAAAGGACGTTAGCACCCAGACTTTGGGATGAAGTGAAGAAAGAAATTGATAAGCTTATTGAAGTTAGATTTATCAGGAAAGTAGATTACCTCGACTGGATTTCGAACATCGTAGCAGTTCTGAAGAAAAATGGTAAAATTGAAGTTTGTGTAGATTTTACCAACATGAATAAACATACTCTAAAAGACAGTTTTCCCCTCCCAATAATCAATCATTTTTTTGGATTCAACTGTTGGGCACAAACTTCTATCAATGATGGATGCCACATCAGGTTATAATCATATTCCACTCATGCCTGATGATTAAGAGAAAACAGGATTCATCGCAAAGGAAAGATTATACTGCTATAAAATCATGCCTTTCGGATTTAAAAATACTATAGTATCTTATTAAAGATTAATGACCCAAATGTTCAAAGACCACCTTGGGAAAATAATGAAAGTAAACAGTGATGATATGCTTTGTAAAAGCCTCAAGAAAGGAGATCACCTTACTGATCTTCACACAGTTTTTAAAATCTTTTGGTTATACATAATGAAGTTTAACTCTGATAAATGCCAGTTCGGGGTCCAATCAGGAAAATTCTTAGGGCACTTAATCAGTAAAAAGGGAATCAAAGCTGACCCTGTCAGTATTCGAGCTCTTTTATCAATGACATCACCGAAAACCAAGAGAGACGTACAAAAGTTGGTTGGCAAGATTGCAGTAATCAATAGATTTGTATCAAAGTCATTAGTTTGGTGTAGAGGGTTATTTAACCTACTACATGAAGGGACACGAATAACAAAGAATAAGAAGGATCCAGAGATCGAATGGAATAATGAGTGTGAAGCAACATTCCAAGACTTCAAGAAATATTTGGGAAAACCTCTTATTATGAGTACCCCGACAGAGGGGGAAGAACTTATAGTATACCTTGTTGTTATAAAGAACTCACTCAGTTGGGTACTTATTCGACTTGATGGGAAAATAGAAAAGCCCATGTATTTCATCAACAAAACTCTTACTCTATAGCAGAATCACGGTACACTAAAATTAAAAACTACTCCTTACCCTTGTTTATACTTCGCAAAAGCTAAAGCAATATTGTTAAGCTCTTTCAATTTGAGTAATAACAAATTATCCCCTTCGAGAGGTCATATCTAAGAAATAAAACTTCAAATGAGAGCAACAATGGCCAGTTAGTGTGGGTGAGCACGATATACGCTTTGAACAAAGACTTTCTGAGAAGGGGCAGGCGGTAACTGATTTTCTAGCAGATTTTCCAGCAGATGATCTAAATTGGGAAGAATGGGATCCTAATATAATCAAAGAACGGTTCGAAGAAAAGGCTGACTGGGTATCGAAGAAGGGGCGGCGTCTTTTTACCGATGGGTCAACTGGATTATCGAGATCATTTTTATTACACCCTCGAACGATAAGATTGGAATATTGATCCGACTCAATTTTGAGGCAACAAACAATGAAATAGAGTGTGAGACATCAATCCACTGTTTAGACATGGTATTAGAGCTCGGAGTACCCAAACTTTCTATATACACTGACTTTTTGTTAATCATAAACTATTACGCATAACGATATCAGAAAAATAGAAAGATGGTGAAATGCACTACCCTAATGGCTGACAGAATGCACAAATTTCAAAAAGCTACGATTGAGTATTTACCTCAGGGAGAAAACAAACATGTAGACTCCCTTGCTTATTTGGCAGGAATTCTCAGAACAGAAGTTAGATATTAAAAAATTAAAGTCATATCTACCCCAGTATAAATCTTGTCATCTTGAATACAATTAACACTGGGGGTGATAAACCCGGAGAGGACAAATGGAGGTTACCATTTTTGAAATATATTGGTCTCCAGAACAATTTTAAAGTTGAGCTCCCAAAAGATGTCAAAGTGAGAAGAAGACTGATAGACAATGTAAAACGATGCATAGTTATCGACAAGGAGATTTACAAAAGGTTTGTCAACTTATTTAAAGTGTTTGTCCAAAAAATACACCAATGACTTATTGATGGAATTACACGAAAAAACATGTGGATCACATGCCGCAGGTTATTAGCAAATTGAGAAATCACTTAGGGAGTTTTTTGGCCTATAATGAGAACACATGCAGAAGAATATCTTATTACCCATAAGGTAACGATCAAGCAGAGATCACTAATAAGATGATAATCGATGGGATAAAAAAGTGTTTGAACGATAAGAAAGGAAATTGGATTCAAGAATTACTACACGTGTTTTGGGCGTACCGAACAACCCTACAAGTATCTATAGGGTGTACCCCTTTCCTTTTAGCTTATAGAACTGAAGCTGTTATCCCATCCGAATATCATCACCCCGTACGCGACCATGAAATTACAGATGATGAAAATTAATTTCAGTTAGCATGCAATATGAATTAAATTTATGTCATCGCCCTGTACGCTTCTTCAACTTTTCTATCTTAGGAATCCCAGCTTCAGCAGATCCAAGCACGGACAAAGTCAAACCATCACCGGCCAGTTGGACCACTTTCTTGTTTCGTCAAAGCTTCTAACTGGCTTTTTTGAGCCAACGAAGTTTTTGATTGGCACCCGAAGTCTCACTAGGAGGAATATCTGCCAAACTAGTAACAGTTGGAAGCTCGAGGCCACCACCAGTGGTTGAAGATGAATACCTTTTGTTCGGGTTCTCATCTTGCTTGGCCATAGCTTGCTTCTGGTTACCTTGCTGAATTTTGGGAATCTCAGAGTTAGCCCTCTTATCTCTTTGGATCTTCAGATCAACGGGCACTTCTTTCAGTTCGCTCTTTTCATGACCAATTAAATCAAAAAGGCTCGAATCGTCCAGAATAGCAGTTGCCTAAGGACCTATAAGAAGAAACAACATAGAAGAACATAAATGATAAGGAGCACAAGCATACAAAGATAGCCACTTATCAAGTTTAGCATATTAAACACTTACTCAGATTAAAATACTTAAAGTCAAGCTCGAACGCTGGTTCATCTAAAACCTGCAAATAGCTTCCTCTAACCTGTACCAGATGGTCATTCCATTGTCGACCAGCAGAATCAAAATTGAAATTTTTTGGTCTTAAGGAATCACTGTACAGATAACAACCCCTCCTCGCCCTCAAATATTTCATCTTGTTGAATTTCATAACATCTAAAGCAATCATTTTTTTTCAACCCCATTCGCACTCCATCTCCCGTTCAATGTCTCACAGACTTTCATCGACTGGTACACATTGCCGTTTAGCTGTACTGGGCAGCAATGTAGCAGATTCATGACCCCCTTTTGGAAATGGGTCAAAGGTATTTTAAGACCATATACCAACTGATTGGTATAGAATAAACAACCATTACTAGGACCAAACTCCAAGGGCCCGATATAATACTCTGAGGTCACATCGTTCAGTAGATTCCTATCCTTCCCGACTTGTTCAAGATTAGGAACTTGATAATACATTTTTGGCCCCTTTGCCGGAGTGAACTCTCTAAAAAAACAAATCTTCTTCTATAACATACTCTTCCCACTCACCTTTTAGACTCTTTTTATACCTAAGGAATTCCTTCCCAATATCTACCCCATCCGAATATATACAAAACTCTATCTCACTCGACACATTATCCCTTACTATAGCCCCTAAAATTTTAGGCTTGGCCTGTAAAGGCACAGCTTCTACAATCTCGCTTAGTCTTTCCCTACTATTTACATTTCCTCTTAGCTTGATAAGACTATCTAAGAACTAAGTTCTTAATACGCATACTCGACCTACAAAAACAAGCAGTGATCAACTGTTAAAACATCTTCTACGGTTCGTCCTAACATTTTTGGTCGATAGTTTCATCAAGAGCGCATCAATCCTAAACATCCACAACTACTTTGCACAACAAACCCCAGTTGACATCTTAAAAGTTTTTCAATACAAATTCTTGACCCAAATTACACAATTAACCTAAAAAAGTAATGTCATCAATTTTTTATTCAAATTTTAAAGGGAAATCCTATGCATTTGCACCCACATTTACACTCTCCCCAAATTTACGAAAACACAATTACAAATTCCCTACACACAATCAACTTAAATTAAAGTAAAACAATCAACCAAAATTTAAGGAAACCACATTCAAAAGTAGAAATACTAACCTAAACTAGAAGAACTACAGTCCTCAACCTTCATAGAACACTAAGAAAGATAGCTCTTGTATCGATGCCTTTTAGGGATAAAACACAGTGGAAAGTTTTCACTGAAATTTTAGTAATGGGTTGCGTCACGAAACTTGGAAACTTTCTCTCTCTAGAATGGGATTTCTCAATAGTTTTTTCTCTTTATAAAATAGATGAAAGACCCTTGGGGAGAGAGAAATGAGATTTAACACTCACTCTCAGATTTTGAAATGACGGTTCCTTACAATACGTGACAGCCGCCCTCAATTTTTGAAAAGGGGCATTATTTTTCCTCTGCCACTCATTACCATCATCTATATTGAGAAAACGCACTTTGTCATCATTACACCTTTTTACATCGGCCATTAAAATAGTATTCATACTTTCTCTTTCCCAAGACATTCTAAATACTATACTGTCTGTACGCCTACTCACTCATCTTCCCCTCAAGTTTGTACTCCTGCACCATCTCCCTTCAGACCCTTTTTATTAAGACTTTTTGCATAATACAAATTTTGAATTTCAAAATTTATGAAATGGATGTCTCGAATAAACAGCTGTCATATTTAATTAAGTAACATGCATATATTTATGACAAGTAAATTTATATCGCCTAGTTTGATGCACATTCGTTCATAAGAAATAAGTTCAATTTCATACAAGGATGGAAACAGATTTTTAAACTATAGAGTACTAAATCTTACGGAAAAATTCTTTTATTCACTCAAATTGAGCTACTCAAAATTCAACTTTAACATAAACAACTACATTCAGATATAGTTGCATATAAAACAACTAGGGTGATTAAGTTTACCACAAGGAATTATTTCCCCACCAGCTGCTATCTTATCCTCTTCTGTAAGCTTGTCCAGGGCAATCTCCTTCACAGTACATTCTCGAGCTCCTACATCAAGGATCATACTTCAAAAGACACATACCAGAAGTGAGTATTTAATTATGTATGCCTTTCCTCAGCGTTCAGACCATCTAATTGTAACGACCACTTAGGTAATACCGCATCATAGGGCAACAATTAAAAATGTTGCTCACGCAGTTCAGCCACTTTGATGGCTAGTCTACCCTCCACTGCATGTCAACGACATTGGGAACGTATCCTCACCATAATAGTTGTAATCTCAATGAACCAAAAGATACACGGGGAGTGAGAAAGATGAATTATACCCAAGGGCCAAACTCCTTATAGCGCCAAAGGAAAACTGATTTTTGGGAAAACTGATTTTTGAGAAATAATATATATTACTTGTAATTATAGGGATGCAATATTATCTGTGAAAGTCAACACATATATTCCTCATCAGAAGATTCCCCAGATATCGGAGGAAAAATAATTAAGCAAGGATATACGTCACCGCTATCTAAACAAAAAAAAAACCTAGTTTGAGCAAAGCCTCAAAAGGTTGAGGTATTACTTGTTTCACGCCGAGCTACACTAGAATGGTTCGTCTATCTAAGAAACTAAAAGATTTTAAGGAAGGTTATATTTCCAAACATTCACCCGATCAGAATGATCCAGAACAACTCCATTGTTGATAACACCCATCACAAGTTCGAATTTCTAAGTTTACATAATAAAGCTCGAAGTACTAAATTCAAAAGGTTGTAGAAATAACATACTGAAGGCAGGGACAAGGGTAAGATTTCATTAGAACCAAAACTACAAGTAAGTATTTTAAGCAATTTACAGCCTATACAACCACACTCGCGAGCACCCTTCTGGCCGACAGCAGCTGCATTGTCTTCATCCTCCATAATACTTTATGTCATGCCACGAAGAGAATCCTCACAATCAGCCTCAGCAGGAATGATGTAGTAAAATTGATGAAGCCAGAAATAGTCTTCATTGGTCTCTTCTGCCTCAACCCGTCGTTAAACCCTGAAATGTAGGCTTCACCGGTATCGGGGTCAGATCAGCAAGCGATTGCCGATCAAAATAATGCATTTTTAATTCATCTAGCTTGCTAAAATTCATGGCTCTTGTTCTTCACAATAGGTCTGAGATTTTGTTTTCACCATCACCTTTTTAAGTTTGACTAAGGGAAGGAAGGGATATTAATTTCCTAAGCAAAGAAGAAGTTATTTATATAGACTACATGATCTAAAAGTTAAAGAGAGTGTAATTAATGCGTCTGGGAAATCAAGGGGTCAAGTCAATTCATTTCTAGCAACAAACATTAAATAACCATAATAAGCTTTATCATGTTCCAGACTATAGCAAGAGTAAATGATCCTTGGCCGAGCTTCTCAACCAAAATTACCCATGCTTTTAGTTGAAAGGAGGTGATTATAAGGACTTACTTCCGGTCTCGAACTCAAGTATTAAATCGACCTTTTAAGCAGTGACTCAACTTAACAATCACAAGATAACATGCTACAGTAGTGACTCATTAAAAAAGTTGTTACAAAGAAAAGAGATCAGACATACTATAATACAACTGTTACGAAGTCTCATCAAAATTGTTTTGTAACGTCCATCATTAAAAGAAGATAATGGTCATTAAACGATCATAATAAGATGCCTATAAATAAGACCAAGGAAAAAAAGATTAAGAGATATTTTTCCATCTCAGAAATCTAAGCAGTACTATCCAGAATACTATTAGTAACTTGTAATCACGAGATAAATAATATTCTCTTTTTCAAATCCTCCCATGAGGGCGTGGTTTTTGCCTATTTAAAAGTTTTCATGCTAATTCTTGTGTGTTAGTGGTTATTTGTTATAATTAGTAATATACTCATCTTTTGTGTAAGAAACAAAGTTCGAGCCTCGAATTTAGGCTCTTACAGTATGTGTGCATGATTAGTAGATAGTTGTAGAGACTATTTTTATTTTTAACACGTTATCAGCGCAACTCAAATAGTTATTGGATCAGTTAGTTGGATATCTCTTTCTCTCTTATTGTGATTAATTATTGTATTGTAGAGAGGTACAATTTCCACAGATCTTTGCAATTTATAGTTTTTTATATGATTGATATTATAGATCTGGAAATATACATGTTTTAGATCTGGTTTGGTAAAAAAATTAGGCTTTTGAAAGTTTTTTACATGTTTTTACTAATATTTTTACCCTTTTCCAAGAGTTGTTTTCAACGGTAATTTAGGGCTGCTTCTATAGATAATTATTGATGATAGTATTTTTATTGTAAAACTGTGAAAGTGCCCAGTTCATCATGGAAGTGCCCGATTCGCCATGAAACTGATAGTGAAAATGGCCAAAAATCACACCGAAATGGAAAAACCCATCGACAGTTTACTTAACAATGACATCAACGGACTAGGTTTGTTGGCTAAGCTAACTTCACCCTAGGGTTTGACCATGCTGACATTAGCAGATTAGGTTTGTTGACGCCATACAGACATAAGCAGTCAAGACACGTATCCCCACTACTGGTGCCATTAGTACAGTTGGGTGGATCCCACAGTGCTAACGTGGTACTCAGCCATTCGTTGAGTCGGCAGTCCCTATATGCTAGCATGCATAGGAGTAGGTTCCACATGCTAACATGACACCTGCCACATGTCATATTGACGGGGTACCTGGCATGTGTCATACTGATGTGGTAGACATGACCTATTAAGCTGATGTGTTAGGTCACGTGTCTAGATAATTTGTTACCATGTGTTACAATGACGTGTGGCTACATGTCTAAGTAACATGTCATCATGTCCATGTCACCCATTCTAGACCCGTTCTAGCTTCTGTCTGGACTCTGACTCGGTCCAGACCAAGTCAAACTAGTTTAGACTCGGTCTAAACTAGTCTGACTCAGTCTAGACTCGATCTGTACCTGATTCAGACCCAATTTTTGGATCTGAACTCTATTTTTTGATTTTTTTGATTAATACTTTAAATAGGGTTAACACACTATAGTTTTTCAAAAATGGCCCCCTTTATATTAGATATAAATAAATGTTTTAACTTACCTTGTCTCTTACGAAAGCTAGTAGGGTTGTAAAATACGGTATGCCCCTAGATACTCATTATTCTAACCCAAGGTTAGATATAATACATCGCAATGACTAATTCAGATGCAACTTAGAGTCATTTTTGAATATACTCTAATTTCTAGGACATTATTGAGCGCTCAATCCCTGATAGGCGTAGTCTTATTCCTAAAGATGTAGCTTCTAAGGAATCAGCTTTTCACATCTAGGTGCAATTAGATGTTACATGATAATATATAGAAGTATATAAGACATTATAACCCCTCTGATATACTCCAAGATCGTTAGTTCCAAGATTGTGTTTATCTACCTACCTTAAGAACTTAGCAGAATTTGGGGTTAAACCACTCATCTGCTAACCATCTAATATATCCTCACATATTTTTAGCAAATAGGCCATTTAGCTAGAATATACATTCGTTATACATAACCTTGGCTTATAACACCCTCAGTGGTTGGATAAGGATCGTAATATCGAGTGATTTTAAATAGTTGTCTTGTCTAAGACATTATTAAAATGTACTTCAATGTTAAGATAAATTATTTACTAAGCAAATACATAATTTAATAGCACTTCATAAGTATTAGGATATGAACAATGTTCATTTACAAATAATGATTGGTAATCATTACCTTGAATACTCTTAATTACATTATGTCAAAAATGTTTATTGAATACTACTACTGGTATTGATTTACATGCATAGTAGATGTTAGTAATACTTTAAACATTAAGTACTTCCCATTTTGCAACTCCATTTGGTACAAACAAACTTTACTTGTATGGATTATGAGATCCATCCGCCTCTGTAGGATCTGGACAAGATTATTGTTTAGAATAATGAGTCCTTAGTCAACATAACCTACACTTTGATTGTACCCTCTCCCCCATATTTAGGAAGACCTGATAATAGATTACCCTCCTATTATACTATTATATATCTATGCTTTAGTAGTACAACTCCATTATAATGTTATGTGGAGAAATAGTCGAGGAAGATAGCAATATTCATAATATTATGTTAACTTTCTGCGCTTCAAATATTGTGCTTTTGAGCAAATATTCGATAACTCACTACTTGATTTAAGTTTTACTCTTTCCTGAGCAAAGCGGTAGTTGTGGTTGAGAACCACAAGCTCATGCTTTCTAAGCATACACATGTGCCTACGCTACACAATACCAGGTTTGGCGACAAAGAAGCTACATACAAGATCATAGTTGTGGACAAGTGATAGGTGGTATCATTGGCATAATTTATATTCTAGCCACCAATAACCAAGCAAGGGGAACACGACGTTTACATATGAACCAAATTGGAAAAGGAAAAAATATAAGCTGGACACGGAAGAGTCGGGCACTGGGGCGCGGGACTATAAGGTACCCCAAACGATCTAAAGAGATCAACCCTGACCTTATCACGCGATTACGATTGGAGTAAATATTGTAACTGCATAGTTTAAAGCCACATTAATTTTTTCCAAGAAACTTACGCAGTTTAAAATCATGTTCAAAAGTTATTAGTAGCAGAGTCTCTATAGATGAGTGATGTTAGTTAAAGAGCATTACCAAGTAGTAATTTTGCTTATTGCGAGTAGTAGTTTTACTTCATTAGTACTACGTTTGATTGAGTTGAAACTCTTCACTGGTTAGCTTCTTTAAATGCTCGTGACATGCACTAATTAGGTATCCCATCTATGAGACCTTATTTTGTTATGTAATCATTTTGAATTTCTTACTTCAGAAGTAGCTAAATTCCACGTTTAATAGTTGATCTACTATATACAACCTGCCTAAAGGATCTCTTTACTCATAAATGAGCATTCACCTATAATCGGATGAGTAACAAACACATGTCTCAACGACAATAGTACCACACACTTGATACTTTTTAAAATATGCAAAAAAAAAATCTTTTACCTTGTGCATCTTATATGTCACGACTATCATAGGCCCAGCCAACGTGAATGAATGCACTAGAAGTGTCACGCTATTACTCCCTAATGGTATGATACTAGTTATTTAGTCTACTTTAAATGCTAGTAAGCCTAATCAGAATTGATTAAGTTTTGGGGACCTGCATGATAATGGTTATCAAGTACCTAGATGATAATGGTTATCAAGTAGAAGACGATAGGAAAAAATGACAACCAAGTTTTGCGCATTACATCTACGTTTAAAGGTCAGATAATGATATTTGAACAATTTCCAATACACTCCTCCGAGCTAGGATAATGAGGAGGATTATCGGGAATACTTTTCGACTTTCCTTTAAAGGGGAGAATATCTAGAGAGTGTTTGTATAACGATTTCTTTTAAGAAAAATCTATTATTTGTCCAAATATGACTAAGGTAGTGACATCTTCAACCTATTCTCCAAACGCATTTATGGAGACACATGTGGACCTATCCTTCCACATAGTGGCCCTTTGAGTATTTATGGTCATAAAAGGCACATCTTAGAGATGCTCTTATGTTTGCCTATTGCTATCAACTAGGAATGCAATGTTAGCACAACTTCTCACTTACATCATTAGATTGCAGACGTAGTTCCTGTATTGATCGATCAAATCGATACGACTTGAAGGAACAGGTAAGTTTACCTCCAACACTTCTGATGATTATTATACCGCTAATGGGATAGATGATTAAGCATTAAGAGTACCCCATTTCCATATCCAACTCGGGTTGACGAAGAACCTAATCTAGCGATTAGATCTAATCGTTAAGCTGTTGTTATTACCATAACTACTTTTGATTAGTTTGTTTGATTTCGATTAGTTTGTAAATGACCGTGTATTATTGTACATTGATAAAAGGGGACATCTAGAATCCATGTGGAGCACAAATCGCTAGCAAAATGCGAAGTGATTCCATAGAGCCTCTCATATATAAATAATAATTTATACGGAAATGTAATGAACTCAAAGAGATCATTAGGTTAAGGCAAGACTAGTTGCCTAGGTATTCTCTCAACAAACCTGGCATCGATTACGATGATACCTATTCTCCGTTCATGGACGTTATAATATTCAAGTACTTGATCAATCTGTCAGTTGTCAAAAATAAGCTATAAATGCGTCTTATGTAGGTAGCGCGTATCTATAAGGGAAACTAGATATTAACACCTACAAGAAGCTACCTAAGATATATAAACTTATGAAAGTAGTTAAGCCCAACATACAAGATTCGTACGTAATAAACTAGATAAGTTACTATTAGCTTGAAGTAATCAGGGCTCATGTAGCATAGTTAGCTGACTGAGTATTTGAAAGTTGAGGACTTTGCAAATAGTTGTATCTACCCATGCGTTCTTACTAAGAACACATATACTGGCTTAGTCATCACATTAGTGTACTAGATGATTGGATATCATCGAAACTCCGAGGGAGATCACGAGAGCCACTGAATACCTTGGAAGGAATTTGAAATGAAAGACCGTATGAAACCAAGTATTATAATGATTTGTAGATCGAACATCTTGGTAGTGGCATATTCGTTCAATATGTGATATAGATGTAGCTCATAACTTAAGCACACCTATGATAGTCCGTTACCTCGAGGTGGACAAAGATATCTTCCGCACTCCTGATGAGGGGGATGAACTCATAGGGCCAATATGTCTTATCTAGGTGTAATTAGTGTTTTGCTTAGCGGGGTGTATTAAACCCGATATCTCATTCGCAGTAAACTATTTAGCTCGTCACAGTCCCGCTTCTACTCAAAGGCACTGGAATGGGATAAATCACATTTTGTAGTACCTAAAATCGACATAATAGACTTGGGTCCATTCTACTCGGTAAATGGTAAGCATAAAATTATAGATTCTACCGATGCAAGATACTTGTTAGACCCATATAGAGGCCATTGACAGATGGGTTATGTGTTTATATAATGACATACAACGATTTCATGGAGATTATTGAAGCAAATGGCAGTTGCTACATCCTCGAACCATACAAAGATTCTAATACTTCATGAAGCTTGTAGAAAATGTTTTTGGTTGTGCTCCATGATGAATCACATCAATAGAACTTGTAGACTAAGTTTTGTCTAGAAGAAACCCACGACTCTTTATGAAGACAATGCTGCTTGCATCACTCAAGTTAAAAAAAGGTTTTATCCAAGACGACAAAGCCAAATATATTTCACCGAAGGTCTTCCATACTTGCAAATTGCAGAAGATGAATGAAATTGATATTGTTCAAGACAATTCAGCAGACAACTTAGAAGATCTATTCACGAAGACTATTGCACCACCTACATTCAAGATATTGGTACATATAATAGACATGTAAAGTTTGTAATCTTTGATGTCTCAAGGAGACACATCTTTAAGAGATAAACGTCAGGGGGGAGAGATCTTCACCTAACGTGGATACTTGCGTGTTGTACTCATTTTCTTAATAGCGTAGTTTTTGTCCCTAGAGGTTTTTACTTGCTAGTGGTTTTGATGAGGCAATTTAAACGCGTCCACCACCCATCTAAGACATAGGATTGTATCATTTTCTTGCATATATAGCTTTTTACCCAAATGATTTTTCTAGACAAAGGTTTTAATGAGGCAAGTCGTCTAGATGTGGGACACCCTAAGGGGGAGTGTTAGGAACAAGTTCAGTTTGGCTCCTACTCGAACTAGGTTGGGGTGACCCACTGACTCCTAACTTAACCCATATGGGGAGAGTTTTAGAAACCTATTGTAGCCTCTTATATTTAGGATGTATTCTCTGTAACCTAACAAGTTCATCAATACAGGCTATCTCTTTTCTCTTTCTATATTGTGTTATATATATTTTATGTTGTGTGCGCATGATTAGTAGATAGTTGTAGAGATTGCTTTTATTCTCAACAAGATGTAAGTTGAAAGCCTATTTTAAAGGGCTTAGTGTGGACGGGTATAATGAGGGCTAGATTAAGTGTGAAAGGGTCGAGTTAAGGGCTGGGCCAAGTGCTGTAAACATTAGACCATGACCCCACCCTACCAGTTGCAAGGAACGAGTCAACTTAGCCCTTAGATGTTCAAAGTAGGGCTTTAAAAGGCTCAAGCCCTATTTTGTAAGAGTTAGGTCGAGCGGGGCCAAGGGCCAAATGGTCATTTTTGCAGGCCTAGACGTAGCCTACCAAAACAACATTCAAAAACATTTTTTTTGTAAAATGTAAATGAAAAAATAACATTAAAAGTGTTAGATCATTCTTATGGGCCTTATCAGAAATTTATCGTGGTTGAGTTCCAAGCTCCATGCAATATTGGAGGAATTTTTGCTGACATGGAAGTTATATATGAGAAGCTTGGCTATCGGCAACTGGATTGAGAGGTTGGATCATGGTTAAGAGTTTCTTTGTGACCGACAATAAGCTAGGATAGTTGTCAATGAATTACAATACTCCCAGTTTTAATTTTAGACCGATATGGATTTCGCATATCTCCGATGCTTTAGATCGCAATTATGAGAAGCTTGGCTACCGGCAACTCGTTTGAGAGGTTGGATCGTGTTTAAGAGTTTCTTTTTGATCGACAACAAGCTAGGATAGTTACCAAATGACTCGTAATACTCTCGGTTTTAATTTTAGACCGGTACGAATTTCTCACCCCTCCGATGCTTTAGATCGCAATTACGAGAAACTTGGCTACCGTCAACTCCTTTGAGAGGTTGGACCGTAATTAAGAGTTTCTTTTTGACCGACAACAAGTTAGGATAGTTACCAAATGAATCGTAATACTCCTTGTTTTAATTTTAGACTGGTACGAATTTTGCACCTCTCTGATGCTTTAGGTTACAATTTTGAAAAACTTGGCTACCGACAACTCATTCGAGAGGTTGGATCTTGGTTAAAAGTTTTTTTTACCACTAGCTTGTTGAGCAACAAGGAAAATCTCTAACTGAAGTTTTTAGTTTGCAATCCATAATCTATAGAAGAACGATAAACAAAAAGAAAAGAAGACAACAATGATAATTGAGGTAATCTTCCTCAATGGTTTTCTCTTCATTGCTCAGAAAATGATTACAATTTAGAGACTTAATTGCCCCTTTTTGGGTTATAATGCCTAAACTACCCGAATTAGTTTTTATATACAAAATGCCTAACCTAGGCCTAAGGTAAATACATGGATCCATGCCCAAAGGTTAATTGATCGTTAGGTCTTATCTGCGCCTAAATACAAACCCAAAATAAGGGGCACAAATCCTCATGGATCATGGCCCTGGAAGCATTGAACTCCTGTTCAGGCAAACTAAAGATGAGGGAAATGAGAAGTCCCCTCATAAAAAATCTACAACTTGGATTTGCTGGGAAGCTGACCCTTTCTACCAATCCTGAAAGACTCAATGTTCAACCTCCTCTCTATAATGCCGTCCTCCTTCAAAGGATTTTTTCGCTTAACCCATAGATCATAAACTGATGGTAGATGAGTGTCTATTGTAGAGTCTTCATCTAGTAAAGATGATTCAAAAAATTTTAAGTGCTCGACATTAATAACCGAGTACATCTTCATACATGGCGGCAAATCAAGTTGAAAAGCATTGTCATCAATGGGGATTGTTATGATAATTGTTTCATAAACTCTACTGATCACATCACAACAGGTATATGATTGGCCCAAAAAATTCGTGACCTCATTCTTCTTGCCCCATTTAAACAGTTTCTCTTATACATAAACAAATAAATAAGTAAAGAACGTTTCACTCAATTTTTGTTGTTGTTGTATTAAATTTTTTATTATTTAAGTGGGGTGGGGAAAGGGTGGGCGTGACTGGGATTTGGTTATGTAATGTAGGGTGGATTTTGGTTAGTGGAGCTAATACCATCTCCATCCCTGTGGTCCTTGTTCTCATCCCTGCCTCAAACCTGATTAAGTTAAACGGGGATCCTCAAATTCGCCCCATTGCCATCGGCACAAGCCCTACAGTATGTCCAGTTACGGCCCTACATGCATAGATTGACTGCCCAAGTGCAGCACTAAATTTATTTGTACCCAAAATCCGACCTGAATCCTAGAATATTTTCAAAATTTTGTCATTTTTATTGGACAAACAAAGCTACGAATTTGTTTACACATCCCACACGTGTCGATTGATCTCCATTTTTTCAATTTTTAATTGGAGCGTGTCTCCAAAATTTAAAAAATAAATCCCAATCTCTTCCCGCTCCCCCAAATCTCAACCTTACTCACACACAGAGTCGATCGATTGTGAGAAACCCTAATTCTCTAGTCCTTCTTCTTCATCTTTCTCTCAATAGCGATTCAAAGATGTCGAGTCGTCACGAGAAGGAGAAAGGCGTCAACGTTCAAGTTCTTCTTCGTTGCAGGTGAATCCCCAAATCTAACTTTTTAGGGTTTCAATTTAGATCAACATTTGATTCAATGTGTCTCATTTAATGTTATCCGCAGTTTATTTTGGGATTTTTGATGATTTATTAATGAATTTATAGGCCTTTTAGCGAGGATGAGTTGAGGACAAATGCGCCGCAGGTTTTGACTTGTAATGAGTACCAGAGGGAAGTTGCGGTGTCTCAGAACATTGCGGGGAAACAGATCGATAGGGTTTTTACTTTTGATAAGGTAAATTTTTTATTTTTATTTTAGGGTTATGGTGTTGGGGGAAATGGAGTGAAGTTGGGAAATTTGCAGAATGGGAATCTCGTTTTATGAAGTAGCGACATATTGTGCCCGTAGTGGAATTAGTTGAATTTTTGTTTTTGTAACAGTAGTGGATTTAGGATTTAGGATTTAGGATTGTGCGAAAAGAAAAGGGTTTTGGGCTCGTACTTCATTGAGTTGGGTTTAAAATACTCCCAACTGTGACCTCAAATTTAATGCCATGTCCACAAATACATGCATAACAGGCATTAGGGAATAATTTCATTTTATTTGCTGTGGGGTTTCGGTTTTCTATCCTACCCCTTGAGTCTAGGATCTAACCACAGGGTAAAATGGTGGGTGTGGGTGATACAGTACAATATTTTTCCATATTCTTTATGCCCTATATGTATTCAAAATGAGGAAACTGTATTTTTGTCAGATATACTGGAAATTTTGTAAACCTTTCCTCATTTTATTAGTTGTTTGGTTAGATAGATCGGCCCCCTTAGCCCTGTATGTGTAGGAAGGTTGCCCAACTCATATTCTTGTGTGGTACTAGCAGGCGGGAAAAAAGACGAATAGAATTATGGTTTAATAGTCCCTGGAATCAAATGTGTTAGTTTGAATTGAGTATGCATAATTAAAAAGTAAGTAAATCCTAATTCTGTAGTCACTGAGTAATTCAAACTCAATATACGTTTGGGTGGGTAATGGTGTCTGATTCAGGTTTAATAAATATGTCTTAAGTTGTAAAATTTTGTAGACCTAGTTTTGACAGGAACTCTGTAGTTTATTTTTTGCCTATTGTATGTGGCTTTCTCTCCTTTAGTAACTGGCTTTGAATTGATATTCATTGCATTTTGTATTTGTAGAGTTTTCTTTCAAATAACAGTTCGAGATATACCATTGTATTAATTAGTTGATTGGTTGATAATGATTATTTCTTCCTCAAATTCCACCACTAATTTTTCTTTCAACCAATGACCAAATGGTTTGCAGGTTTTTGGTCCCTCCTCTCTTCAGAAAGATTTGTACGAACAGGCTGTAATTCCCATTGTAAATGAGGTCTTAGATGGTTTCAATTGCACTATATTTGCTTATGGTCAAACTGGGACTGGAAAAACTTACACAATGGAAGGGGAATGCAGAAAAGGGAGGGTAAATAAATAAATATGTTGCTTGTTTTCTCTCCTTGTTTCTTTCAGAATGCTTCCATCTGCGTTATTCTGGGTTGACTATTAAGTTGGTATCGAGAATTGATGAATATTCTACTATGCATATTGCAGAGTGGATCTAAGGGACAGTTGCCTGCAGAAGCAGGTGTTATACCTAGAGCCATTAAACAGATTTTTGACACATTGGAGGGTCAAAATGCTGAATACAGTGTGAAGGCAACATTTTTAGAGTTGTATAATGAAGAAATTACTGATTTACTCGCCCCTGAAGAATTATCAAAGTTTTCTGTAGAAGAGAAGCAGAAAAAACAATTGCCTCTCATGGAGGATGGGAAAGGCGGCGTTCTTGTACGTGGACTAGAGGAGGAAATTGTTACTTGTGCCAGTGAGATTTTTACTCTGCTTGAGAGAGGGTCTGCTAAACGTCGCACGGCAGAGACGTTATTAAACAAGCAGTCTAGGTTAGACTTAATCTACTTCTGCTTATTATTTCTGGATCAAGTTTCTGTTTTATAACATGTTCTATTCTACTGCATTTTCAGTCGGTCCCACTCACTATTTTCCATTACAATTCACATAAAAGAATCCACTCCAGAAGGCGATGAACTTATTAAATGTGGGAAGTTAAACTTGGTTGATTTAGCAGGCTCAGAGAATATTTCTCGTTCCGGTGCTCGAGATGTAAGGCAAAATATTTTATTTTCTCATTATTCTGAATTATGCGAGTAAAACATTTTTCCTGCAAGGGGGGGTACAATAGTAACCCTCAAATTTAGTCTGATACCATAAAAAATGAATCAATTTTTTTTTTGTTTCCATTCTAAATCTTCGTTTATACTCCAATTATTCTAGGGTCGTGCAAGAGAAGCTGGAGAAATCAACAAAAGCTTACTGACGTTAGGGCGCGTTATAAGTGCTCTAGTTGAACATCTTGGGCATGTTCCCTACAGGTTCCATGTCTTAACTTCCAAACTTAATTAATTTGGGAATCGGCAAACTTAGTTAAATTGATCTTGTAATATCTTTTTCCAATTCAGGGACAGCAAACTTACAAGGCTACTCCGTGACTCATTAGGTGGAAGGACTAAGACTTGCATAATAGCCACTGTATCACCTGCTGTTTATTGTCTGGAGGAGACTTTAAGTACGTTAGATTACGCACACAGGGCAAAGAATATAAGAAATAAGCCCGAGGTTTGTTCGTTGTGTTATAATACAGTCAGGACTTACATCATTCGTACTTAATATAATAATATTATCCTAAATGGTTGCTTATGTTGGAGCACTATCTATTATCAAGGCTCTAAACTTGATACCCAGCATAATATTATCTAGTAAGCTTCTTGGGTCTGACTTAGTACATTTAAGGGTAACTTTGTAATGTTTGTTTTTTTTGTTTTGACCATATAAGTGAATAGCATTTGATAAATGAGCACTCTCGGAACGCCTCTTTCTAAGGTTCATAAACTACATAATTTAAACCTCTGAGATAAGTTTGGCTCCTAGTTCACCATTACTTATTTCGTGTGTTCCTCTAGATCATGTCATGTAATTATGGTAGCTTGCATTTCTTCTTTTTTATGTTTGACATGGTCGCTCTGATTTATCTTAATTTTTGCTTATTGTTGGTTCTTGTAGGTCAACCAAAAAATGATGAAATCAACTCTTATCAAAGATCTTTACGGAGAAATTGAACGTCTAAAAGGAGGTCTCTTCTCTTCCATATTTCCATATGCTATACCACTTTTCAGATTGTTATTAAAAATTATCTCATTTTTCCTCTTTGAGGGTTATTTAACGACCGACATTTTCATTTATGTATGAATCTCATACCAGTTATTAGATACATAACAACTATATAGGTTTTGTTAGGCGTATTACGAACATTTTGATAATCCATTAATTGATAATTTCGTAAAGAATAAAACTTCACACTTCATAGAAATAGAATGAAAGTTTTCGAGCTTTCTTGTTTCACTTTTGCCTACCCCCACGACCACTCAATACTTGCACAGACTTCAGCAGATATTGCATGAGATTGCCAAAGTTCACACTCTTGAAAATCTGGCTAGTTAGCATTTGATATTTCTAGATTCTCGTTGGCATTCTCAGACTTGTGTCATCTCGCCAGAGTTTGGCTTTCATTCACCAGATTATATTTGCAAATGAATTTAGTAGGAGTATATTGTCCCCTGGACGGAATTACTAAGGCCCGACGAGATTTGACTTAATCGCAGGAATCTGGCCAGAATCTAGCTGAGTATCTTGAATCTTTAGGAGCTTGGCGGAAATTTCCTGGGTCGTTATTTATATCCAATTAGAAGATGTACATTTTTTTTTCTTTTGGAGTTTAAGCTGTGGCCGAGGGCTTCGAGGCAAACTCCATTTTTTTATTTGTTAAAAGGCCATGATACATTCGGAGCGAAATTTTACTTATAGCATCCTCAAGGATAAGAAGTAGATGCAAGGGGATAAGAGTTAGAGGCTTGTAAAATGTAATCATGCGAAAAACTAGAGAAGTTAGAAACTAAGTTTATCTGTTAGTTTTCTCTCTATGTGCATTGGGCAATCCTCAAGCCTATTAAGGCTAATTACTATTGCTCTCAAGCTAGAGAAGTTAGAAACTAAGTTTATCTGTTAGATTCTCCACCACAAACCACCTGTAAAGCTCTCAAGCGCTCAACCAAAAATCATTGATTTGATTTACCTCTTCATTCACATAACTCACTTCTCTTCGAGTCCTACACCCTTGCACATTAGCATCAAAAGATAGATTGTTTTTTGTATGCTTGAAATTTGAATGATTGAATCTGTGAAATCATTGAATGTGAAAGTGGTGTTTTTGAATGGATTAGTCTTGCTTCCTTTTGATTTCAGGATTTAGGGTTTAATTTAGATCTCAATATGTCAATCTCTACCGCCCCTTAAGATGATGGATCAGTCTATCTTTTTACATTTGAGAAAGAGAGAGAGTTTGAGAGAGATTTGAGGATAGAGGGAGGAGAGAGAGAACGTAGAGGAGGCGACTAGGGTAAAACCCACTCAGTGTAACATTTGAAGTTTATATATAGTCGGTTCGGGTCTGGTCGGCTACCCGAGTTCAGAAACTGAACCCGAACCGACTACAATCGGTTCTTTAAAGTCAGAATCGGATCCGACCCAATTATTTTCAAAACTGAACCGAACCGGCCGGTTCAGGTCGGTTCGGCTCGGTTTCTCGGGTTGGCGGGTTTTGTTGTACAGCCCTCATGGTTGCTAAAAAGTTTACTCCACAGTCCACATGTCCTTCGCAAGGATACTCTTTATGACTAGGTGTTCACTGCTTTCTGCACCTTCAGATGTTAAGTGTATGGCTGGAGCTATTCATTATTCTCCTTTTTATAATTTGTTTTGAGTCATAAGAGCACCACTGCATAGTATTTGTAAGGTGAGCCCACATCTGGGGATCACATTACTATGCTAATATATGTTATGTTAGGCTGCATGTAGCTGTTTTGTCTCACTTCTTCATAGTTACAACCAAATTAAGCTCACCATTTACTATAATAGTTCCACGGTATATCTTAATTATCATTTTAATTTGTAACACTTGGATATTTCATTAATTTCATTGATAACCTCAATCCTAGGTTTTAGGTCTTCAGGAATTTACCAAATCCCTTCATTGTCTGATGTCTTTAGAAATGATAGCATTGAGATGAAGGCATGAATCATACTTCATTTTTCACTTCAATTTGTAAATAGGACTACCTTGGGGGTGCCATGGGTCCTTCTAAATTTTTTTTTATACCTTTCCTTGCCAGTGTATGGTGATTTTCTCAGCGTGCTTTATAGCCATTATTATTTTCCTTAACACCCATAGCAATTTCATGGAATCTTGACATGTCAAATTATTCATAATTTTTAACTTTAAGTAAGCGAGAGTTCACCAAATTGTTTCGATGCAACTCTTCAAGTGCGCCTCAGGATTGCTGCTTGGTTTTGGGCCATGACCACCTTTAGATTAAACACTTAACTTCATATCCTCGTAGTTGTATGATTGCCATGCCAATGAAAATTAACCACCTTTAGACTTTAGATAACACTTTACTCCACGTCTTCATGCTAGTAAAATTTCCATGCCAAAAGAAATCATCACAATTGTGACGCCCTACCGCACGCCAGGCAAATCTACCCGAGCGTTTTTAGTTCTGACCTTGGATATATGTTCTCTAGACCCTAATATAGCTGCACGCCAAGTTTCGTTGAAATCAGAATTGGTTAAGAGGGCGAGAAGTGCCAGTACGCTTCGTCTCAAGTTTTAATGTTTTCTTTTGGAAACTAGCTATTTACTTAGTGGCTATATTAAGGAGGAACCTTGGTCCAAACCTCCCCATGACTAAAAAGCTTCATAGCTTGGTCATCTTGGACCCCTTGCTCATGGGCTATCTACAATGAATAGTCATGAGTTCTCCTTGGCCTAGGGAAGGCCAGGAGACATTGCCTCGCAATGCGGGCCGCTTTTACAGATAGGGTTTGTATAGGGTGCCGCTATGCCGTCTCTATGCCCCAAGAGCTAACCGAGACGCACTGCCCCTATAAATGGACTATGTAACCAGTCCAGGCTCGTCGCCCCTTGAGATATACATGTCCCATATCTGGAACCTGACATATTGAGCTATCCTGATCCGCTACAGGACATGTGTGCTATCCGTACTTCGTGCCCAGTCATGAAAGATTACACTGTAGGGATTATTGAGGGAACTTTCAACGTTGTTGCCTTTACCGAATACATATTCGATGACCCCTCACGAGTATCCAGGATTATCCGGATGTCGCTCTAGCATCTGTGGTTCTATTCCACTCCACTGGCGCGTCGCGCCCATGAAGATGGCTTGTGCATGCCGGCCGCAAGTGCATGTACGCCGCACGACCTTATATTCGGCTGTGCTCCGGGCACTGTAGAGTCAGACCCGGGCTGGGCCGTGACAACAATCATATTTAGTATAGTAGATGACAATTAGCACTGTTTTCACAAGATGAAATCTACGAATTGATGAAAAGTATCTATGTTACTAGGAGTGAGTGCCATGTTGTCTAAGAATTGCTGTTTTTTCTTTTCTTTTAAAGAAGGTAAAATACATCAATGATCTGAAAAGAAGCTTACAAGAAAGAAGAAGACAATGAAAAGGAAAAAGAGCTTCATGTTGTAGATGTAAGACTCTAAGTGAGATCCAAAATTGCTAAATGCCTCTGTCTCACAACTAATTCCTCATCTCACCCCGCTAAAATTTTTGATGGTAGAATCCCGATACAGGATTACTGCATAGATATCCTAAATGATGGCGTCCACCATCTTTGCCTTCCTGTCAAAGTGATGATTTTTACTTTCCTTTAACAATATTTATCTGTTGGTGTTGGTGTGAGGTCTCATAGTATCTTCTTGTCTGCCACACTACAAAGCCTCAATGAGTCAAGTGTAGCTTTCAAGCTTGTAGTCATCGGGGGGACTAAAAATACTTGAAAGGTGACCTTTGCATCTTCATTAGGCCACAAATTGGTTGCTTTAGTGCCTTTTACTATGACAAATTGTCTACCAAAAGCATTAAGAAAATCTCACTTAGGAAGACAAATTGTACGCTTGGCAAAAGTCTAGTTAATGTTCAGTGATAGTTATGTATTTAATGATTGTGTGGAATCATTTGTGATGGAAGCCTGGCAAACTCTCAAGGCTTTTGCTTGATATATCAATCTGCAACCTCCATCTCTGGTACAAAGAGGGAAGTGGAAATAGGCTCCTACCTAAGACTTCTCTTTTGCTCAAAGTAACAAACAACTTGTGAAGACAAAGTATCTCGGCGTAGTGATGTAGCACCTTAATTCATGGATCTGAAAAGTAGTAGAAAGTTAAGAGCTTGAGGTATGCCCAAGAAAATTAAATATCTGTTAGGAAATGATTGTAACTGAGTGGACCTTTGCCTAAGTTTGCCGGGGCTCATTAGAAATTTACTGGAAATAATTTAAAGATAGAAAACCTATTTTTCATTTTCTTATTTGTTGATTAAATTATTGAATTGCTCACGTCATAATGAATTTTACAAAAAAAAACTTAGAATAATAAAATTACGAAGATAATGGTTGGCAATAGAGTATTTGTTTTGCTTTGACTTTTGAATAAATTAAATACTTTTTCCAGAGGTTTACGCTGCACGTGAGAAAAATGGAGTTTACATACCCAAGGAAAGATACTATCTCGAGGAGAGTGAAAGGAAGGTAATGCCTTTTCTTTATTCACATTTAATGCTGCCAAACCGTATTATGGCAACTGCTATTCATTGTTGTGTGATTTCTGCCTCAATTTGCTATTCCCTTATCTAAACAAAAACTTATATGAGCCTTTTCTGTAGTCACTTTGTAATTCGGAGTTCAGTTTTGCTGTAGGGTTATCTTGATTTTACTCTCAAAATGTAGTTATTGCTTGTATTGAGGTTTACAGAACATAGGGACAATGAAATATGAAACCTGTTTTCTATATGGTTTATAAAATCGTCTCAATTCTCAAGGCTGTCATGGGGCACCGTTCTAAATTTACGGCTGCCGTCTGTAGTCTTAAGCTATAAAAGATTTCTATGGTGACGAAGGGGTCAAGGGGTCAACCTTTTGTCTTTGTTTTTATCATATTAGACACATAATTGGGCATAATAAAATAAAATTAAAAAGAAAAAAAATTGGCATGCCATAGGTGAGATGTAAGCCTCAGGGCGATATACCCCATTTCAAGTCTATTAGGCAGAATTAATTTTTAATCATTGCCTTAATGAGGCATAATGTTGTTTCCTGTTGGGATGTAACATTTCATTTCGGAGATGATAGAGTGGCGATGGTGTGTGCCTATGCATCCACTTAAGATTAGGTTTCGCATGTGAAGAACAACCTAGTCACCACACCTTTGAGTGCTTTGATGAGTTATCTTTGAAGCAATACGCTTTACAAATTTATAGTGTATCCTTCTCAAAACATGTTAGGTATTTTTTATATCACTTGGTTTCTTTTCCTCCATCTAGTTAGTGAAAAGTGAACCACTGTAATTTACACTTTCATCACATTGGCCAATTCACTTATATTGAGTTGTTTTTCCATGGGTTTAGGCAATGGCAGATCAAGTTGAGCAAATGGGACTTACGCTTGAAACTAACCAGAAGGTAAGTTGAAAGTTAGATGCTTTTGTTACTATGATTGGTTTAGTAAGTACTAGAAGTATATTGTTAGTCTTATAACTGTGTATGGTGTTGCATTAACAGAAAATTGAGGAATTGCAAGATAAATATGAAAATCAGGTCATACAGTCATCCGAGTTGAGCAGTGAGCTTGATGCCACAAGGGTGAGTGAATTATTATTTTTATAGTATGTAGTGTCCAATCTCTAATATCTTTAAGTGTATGCAGCTGTACTAAGTTTTTGTATATTTCTAGAAAACATTAGAGAAAACTATCACATTATTAGCAAGAACAGAGGAAGAACTGAAGAAATCTCATATGCTTTGAAGGAGAAGGATTTTGTTATATCCCAACAACGGAATGCAGGTCGGTGTTATTTGCAACCTTTTGATATTTTGGTCTCGTACCTTCTTATTCTCATTTGTTTAAGTTGATTACACAGAAAAAGCTTTAACACATCAAGCTTGCGTTCTGCGTTCGGACTTGGAGAAATCTCTTCAGGACAATGCTTCATTGTTTTCAAAATAGGTATACCACTATACTATAAGTTAAAACCTAAGTGACAATCCTTTGAACTTATTAACTGTTTTCTTCTTAATTAACTGAATCCTTATATGCTATCTTATGATCGCAGCTAGAGAAGATAAGTTAAATTCAAAAACAGGTCAGTGGTGGATAATTTCCAGGCAGAACTTGCGGAAAAAATTAGTGCTCT